>JAUMJM010000001.1:8835000-10317500 GCA_033558235.1 Neomorphus geoffroyi
ACCCTCACATATGAGCATTCCCAGCCTCCTCGCCTCCCCCCAATGCTCCCTGCTCTCCCAACGCTCACATCCCCCCGGTCCGGCACAGTGGATCTGCCGGTCTCCGACCCGACGACTGGCCGTGAATCGCTTCGTTCTCTAACAATCTGGGGCAATCTACAGCTTTCCCTGCCCCTAACCGAGCTTTTACCCTCGGTGACTTGCCCCGTGTCCCGGTGCCGGTGCTGCCCAGCTGAAGGCGACAATCACTACTGGAAATCAATGCGTGTCACCGTCCCGATAATGATGGCAGAGCTGTAAAAACCGACCATGGAGAAAATAGCGGATAAACTGAGCCAAAGGCCGCCGGTACATGGAGCTCTGGTCACGCTCACACTCATCTCCCAAATCACTTCCTCATCCTTACTCTTTCCCAAAATGTACCGTGGACCCTTCCCCGGGGCCGGCATAAAGCATATTTCCTTCCCTAAAAGCTAACACAATCTGTTTCTTTGCCACACGAAGCATGCTAGGTGTCTGTTACCCGCCCTGAAGTATTCTTTGCAGAGGTGCTGCCCGGACGGGGAGGTCCTCCCACACCCTGGCTCAGACTCCGGCCTGGGTACCGGCCTGGGTACCGGCCGGGCTCGCCTCAAACCCCACTCCCTGCCGCTTTATCCGGCGTTACTGCAGATCCAGCCTCTTCTACCAAACAACAGATGCAGCCTCTAATGCAAATATTGCCATTTCCCTGCTGAATTAGCCTTGTCACTTAGCCCAGAAGCTGGCAGCGTTAAGCCAGCTTGCATTTTAATTTGGCCCTGAAGTTACTTATTTCATTATTGATCAAACATAATGCTGAATCAATGTTCATCTTGTTACCTGGGCCATTTCCATGTAATACAGTGATAGCACTGCCTGGAGTTACTCATTCCCATCCCAAAGTGACTTTACCATAAAATCAATGCTTGTTTGTTACTGATATAAGGCAGCATCCGTGGGATGAAGAGCAAATAAAGCAGTTACGCCATCGCGATCTAAAAGTTTGGACGGAAAATGTACGTGAATAAAGACTTTGATATTTCGATGTATTTTGTCGGCATCAAACTCGTCCTATCCAGGCCAATGGGACAGAAAAATCTCAGGCTGCAAGATGATGGGCTTTGATACTGTAGGTGTTGCCGTTTGTAAACGCTACCTGGGACCTAATGGGGGAATCGTTTCTAAACCAGAGTATCATTACACAGCAGATGTGGGCTGTAAGCTCTTCCGGGCAGGGACTGTTTTGGAAAAACAGTAATTAATACAATAGTAATTAATGATTGTGTCACAAGATTAGACTCCGCGCAGTGTTATCTTCAGCGCAGCTGCTGCTCCTTTTCTTTTCTTGTGTTTCCCCCTCCAGCTAATAAACCCAGTTACAAATTACACGAAGCTGCCCGCATCCCCGGTTCTCCCGTGCGGCGGCCGAAGACTGCTGAAACATCTCGCCCGGGGAATGCCCCGCTTGGCATCCACGCACACACTAAAGCCGTCCAGAACCGTCACGGGAGTCACGTTTCCCTCAGGTCCCGCGTGTGTGCCCCACGGCCCCAGACGCATAGTCCGGTTCCTCGGGGGAGGCACCTTCGGGTGGGCTGGGCACGAGGGAAGAGGGGCACAGAGCAGCAGGAGGGGAACAGTCTGCTAAAAGTCGAGAAACCCGGGATATCCCCAGCTTACAAAGGCTGCAGCCCTCCCACGGGAGCCGCGGACATCGCCGCGGGAAGAGAGGAAGGCGGGGGCTCGGCGGGGGCGGCCCCTGCCCGGCCCATGAGCGCCGGGGGTTGCGGGCGAGGAAAGACGTGATGGAAAGTAGCGAAGGGAAGTTTCCCACAGTGAGTGCACTTTCTGCCCACTTCTCCGCTCCCGAGGAGTGTCCCTGCCGGAGGTCGGAGTCAGAGAGGCACACTGACACCGGCACCACACAAAAGCCACTCGTTCCGATGGACTATGGGAAGTCTAATAGGGTGCATAAAATATATTGGCATAAAATTAGTGAATAGTACCAACAGATTGTAAATCACCTAAACGGTCAAACCACAGATATGAATCACAAATTCCTATAAAGATTAATGTTTCCTAAGATTCACAGCAATTATGCGTTTTTTTGGACAAAAGCCTTCTACCAACCTCTCATTCCTGAGCGTTCTTCTTCTTTTTCTGAAGTCTTTCCAGGTTTCAGTGGGGTTCCTAATGAACGATTTACCAAAGGAAAGGATTTATTAACACCTCTAAAAACTATGAAGTTTAAAGGGAGGGAGAAAGGGAGCAGATAGGAAGTTAGGTAACACAATATACTGACCCATTGGCAACGATCCGAACGCAAATCAGTAACGCACCACAATGGTGGGAAAAAAAACCCTCAGAGGAATGAAAGGGGAAAAAATAACACCAAGAGGCCGGTTTTGCCTGAGCAGGGACGAGGTTGCTGTTCAGAGCTGCCCTCAGAGTCTTCACCATCTGCTAGTGGCCTCTCACCTTTTCCAACCCTCTTGTGGTACACAGTGTAGCTTGGTCTGCTTAAAAGCAGCAGAAAGAGGACAACACGACTGTGAGCAGAAAGGGGACATTATTTCTCGAGGAAATAGGCTGGCAGGACGTGTACAGGACTTCAGGTCTCTCAGGCACTATTTTTCCTTTCACGCCTCTGTGCAGAACTGGAGATAATAGTTGGGGCTGCAGGTAACAGTCTGTTCTTATTCAATTTCCCTAAATGGCCTGAAGAGCACTTAAAAGCCTGGAGAGCTTCTGGCCAGCATTTTCTTATTAACTAATTTCACTTCGATCCTATTAAAGTGTATGCTTTATAACCTTCAAATGAACCTCTCCGTCTCCCTCTCCTTCTCCCTCTCCCTATGCCTCTCCCTCTCCCACAAAGCTATTACCTTTTAATGACAGAGCAAAGCTTTTTAAAAATGTTGCTCCCTCCTTTACTAATACTACAGGATGCGGGTCACACAAAACAGCCTCGGAGCACCCAGGGCTGCCCCCCTGCATCCACAGCACCCAGGAAGGCTCCAACGAAGCTTAGAGGTCCCAGGGCCCGGGAAAAGGCAGCAGAGCCCAGGGAAGCCATGGACAGAGGGCGCTAGAAAATGGGATTGAGGAGATTTGTTTTATTTCGCTTTGGGAAAGTCTCTGCAATAATGGGTTTTAAATGGATACATATATTTACTGTTTCAAACGGGTTCTGCTGTTTCCTGGTAACGGTCACCACAAATGGTAATAATAAAAGATGAAGTATTTTTTCTCACCTTAGGTCATTAGATTTACAGACAAGGTACTAAATCATTTTAGCTCCCCAAACCTTGAAGGAAAGGCGCGCACGCACTCCCATCCCCTTCTGTTCTCCTCCCCCTCCTGAAGAAACCTGCAATGGGAATGGAGACAAAACAGTTGCCGAGGCTGGAGGAATGTCTCCCTTTAATAGTTTACTAATAATAACAATAATAATAAGTTGACGTTGGCCGCAGAGCACAGATTTTCAGTGGCCTCATCCCAAAGCCATAACATGAAGGGTCATTAATTGTGTTTTCTTTCCAAATCATATGTCACTGCAATTAACAGATTCTGATCAAGAGACTCCTTTCAGATTGATTCCATATGTGATAAGGAATGTGCAGCTTGTTATCTATCTGTCGCCTTGGAATTATGGAAAAGCTTCAAACGTGTAATTTGAAGAGTCTTTTACCCAGTGCTTTGATCTTTCCCTCTATTTTTTTAACTCTTTTTTAACTGCCGCCCTTCTCCTACTCCCACTTATTTGTTTACCCCTCTCCCCCGGTGACTGCGCCCCCGCCCCGCGTGCGCCGGCAGGAGCAACCCGCAAGCCGCAGCCGGCTCTCCCGCAACTTCTCTTCCAGCAGGCAGCCTGCGGCTCCCCAGCGGAGCCCCGCAGCAGAGACAGACTCCGTGTCCCCCGGTCCCCTCCGTCGCCTGGGCGTGAGCGGTGGAAGCCGAGACGGGGGTGCCCGGAGCACCGGAGGCGCTGCCCACAGGCAGTGCCCGGCCCCGCAGGCTCGGGGAAGCCCAGTTGGAGCCGGAGGGAGGGCTGGGTTTAGCTCTGCGACCGAGTGAACCAGCCGGGAGAGGAGGGAAGTAAGGCCGGGGGGAGGGCGGGCGGGGGAGTGTGTGTGTGTTTGGGGTAATAAATCAGGAGCCGCTCTCCCAGCTTTGACAGATCCCGGCCAGAAGACACGTGTCTGTCCGGCCGAGGAGCGTCTGTCCCCGGGGCGGCGGCCGTCGGGGCCCCCGGAGGATGAGCCGCCTCCCGCCTCCCTTTCCCATCTCCCTTCGGCTTCAGCCAGGCAAAGCGTCTCCCGCTCGGCCTCGCTCGCTCTCCTGCTCTCTCCCTGCCCGCGGGGAAGGGGCTTCGCTCCCGTTCCCGCCCCTCTCCCTCCTGACCAGCTCCGCTCCCCACCTCGCACCCAACCCAGCCGCTTCCCAGCCCACGGCTCGTCCCGGCCCCGCAGCGACCCTCCCGCTGCCGAAGCCGTGCGGACATCGCTCCCACACCCCCGCCCTGCCCCCGGAACGATGTCTTCTCTCCTCCCTCTCCCCAGTGGTTTTTTCCTCCCCCCTGTGCCAAGAACGTCGTCTCTGCAGATTTCTCCTCCCGTCCATTTGGTCCGGCTACGTTTCCTCTCCGTTTCTTTCCCATTAATAAACCATTTCTCACCCTTGCTGTGACCTGGATCCATTCGCACCCATAAATTTCTCGCCTCCCGTGTCTCCCTCCTGGCTGCCCACCGCCACTTCGCCGTGGCAGCCCCCACGGCCCGGGGGACCCCCCTGCTCCCGCCCGCCCCAGCCCTGCCCGCCACTGCCGGCGGCTCCTGCGGGAGACGAACTTATATTGATTGTGCTGCTGATTAAAAACCACAAAATAATCCTGCCACTTCGTCCCAGACTTGCAGCCACAAAAAGACAGGTCTGGTTATGTGCCCTCCGTGCCAGCCAGTGGCTATAAACACCAGCGTGGCGAGCACGACTGCATCAAACGGCGACTGATTCGTCCGATTTTTCGTATTTGTCCCTTTTGTCTCCGATGCAGATATTTTTAAAAGTTGTGGTCTGTATCCAAACTCTCCCTCGCTCCCTCGGTATCGCATTGCCCAGCCGAGCACTTCTCATGAAAAAGTTTAAAGAGAATCAGTACGTGGGGTTCGCTGCCTGATTTTCTTTTGAATTTAAAAAAAAAAGAAAGAAACTTATGACTGAAGTTAATATTGTTATCTCCATTGCTTTATACTATCAAAAGCTATTACAGGAACAACGTCGAATAGAAGAAAATAAATTCCTCCAACCCAGAGTTGTTTTTGCACTAGATTAGCAGATAGGAAATGCTATAAAGATGAACTTAATACGATTAGAGATGTTTCCTACAGATTTTCATATATTGATTCAGGGAATTTTAATTCTGGAGCTTGCTTTGCTATAATCCGCATTTATTACAAGCTGATACAGTTTTATTATAGCAAGCTATCAAGGTCGATTCCTTTAACTGCATAATCTGACATGAATTTCATTTTTAAAGAAATGTAGTTATAAAAATCCATACTGTGGGCACAGTGGCTATATTGTACCTAAATCATATTTTAAAGGCAATAAATCCAGAGAGTATTTAGGATGAGAGGGGAATATGGTTGAACTGCTCTCCTCCAATCTCAACTCCTCTAAAGACCTTTCAAACTTTTTTTTTACTACTCTTTAAACAGCGAATATTTTAAAAAAAAAGATAACGGTGGCAGGTTTGAATCCCCCTTCCCCTGCTCATAGTGGCAGCCTCACAGGTTGTATGAACTTCCCGTTTCTCCTCAGCCTCTCGCTCCGCACGGCACGATGAGGCAGGGTGCACCGGCGCTGGCCACAGACGCGCCGTGATTGAACTGAGGTTTAACTACTTTTGAAAGCCTAAATTGCAACTCACACGCTGGTTTCAGAGAAGGGGAGAGGGGGCGGCAAAAAGAAAAAAAAAAAAGGGCAAAATCTAATTTAAAGTGTGTTGATCATAAAAAAACCCTTATTCGGTAATTAAAACATATCTTGACTCCCTCCCTATAGCTCCTTACAAGCCCGTGCCACTGTTCCCTCTGCAAATGTTGCACGTACCAGGTACTTCCCTCTAAGCCTTGTAGTGATTCAGAACAGAGGGAATAAGCAAAATGATCATAAATTTCCTAATTAGAGATTTCGCACCAAGACAAAAAGGTGTTAATGAGTTTAATTCCAGTGCCTGTCATTGTCCCTTTTTTCACACCACTTATTTACTAATGGCCCAGAGGGCTGCTCCCGTCTCTCCTTTGTTAAGATTTTAATTTGCCTTCTTTTCTGCCTTTGATGTAAAATTGTGACCTACAACTCTTTGAAGTCCCTTATTAGGAGGAAAATTAACTTAGCTTTTCCACTGTATCTGCCCACTGTTAGCCCAGACAAAATGTAGATTCAGTACATTAGGACATTTTTCAAGGTAGCTCTGGAACTACATTTAAAAAAAAATAAATCTAGTGGACTTTTAAATCTATATTAGGAGATGTAACTCTCTCCAGGGCCGGAGAGGGGGAAGGGAAGGAGGGAATCTCTTTATAAAGAAAACAAAATGAACCCGAGCAAAGAAATGCTGTAAATTCGAAAACCTGAGAAGGGGAGGCTGGAGAGAAGCCTTTATTTTTAAATGTCACAACTTTTTCCTGTCCCTCTCGTGTGCCGCTCACAGCTGACACCCTGGCTTCCTATGCGTCGGGGGAGGAGGGGGGGGCGACTGTGAAAGAAATTATATCTAAATCTATCTCTATATAATTAGAATACCATGAGGCAGGGTTAAACCTTTGTAAAACACACAACTGATTGGCGATCGCTAAAATGAGATTTGAAAGCAACTCAAATAAAAGATTGCGACGTCAGTAAACAGATTTAGGGGAAGAAAAAAAAAAAAAAAAAGAAGGAGAAAAAAAGCAGCTAGTGACAAACCCGGCGAGAGCGAGCTCTGGGCATGAGAGAGAGAGGGAGGCAGAGGGAGAGAGAGAGACTTAAAAGAAATAGGAGGGGCTTGTGAGAGACTAGAAATGTCAATCAGAGCCCAGAGTCCCAATAATCTCAGGCAATCTGTTAGGACCTGACCTGGGTCCACTCAGATCAATAGGAAAAGTGAGAGAAGAAAGAAGCGACCGGATCGTTTACCGCGGCGGCCGAGGACAGGAGGGAGCCCGCGGCCCCCGCGCACCCCCGGCTCCCCCCGCCCCATGTCCGCCGGAGTTCGCGGGAGGCGCTGAAAGTCCGGGCGGCCGGAGGGCGAGCGACCCGGCTCCCTCCTCCGCTCCCGGCCCTGCTGCTTTCTCCCCTTTCTCTCCCTTCTTCCTCTCTTCTCCCCCCCCCCTCCTCCTCCTCCTCCCCCCTCCTCCCCTGCCCCCGCTCCCCCACCATGTCTTTCCCCCAGCTGGGCTACCAGTACATCAGGCCGATTTACCCGGCGGAGCGCCCGGCGAGCGGCGGCTCCCGCGGCGGCGCCGAGCTGGCCCCGTCCGGGACCCTCTCCAACGTGCTCTCCTCCATGTACGGCGCGCCCTACGCCGCCGCCGCCGCCGCCCAGGGCTACGGAGCCTTCCTGCCCTACGCCGCGGAGCTGCCCATCTTCCCCCAGCTGGTAAGAGGCGCCCCCGGGGCTCAACGCTCGCTTCGCGTTGGGGGTCGGGAGGGCTGACAGGGGCGACGGGGCGTTATTGCCGCTGCCCCGGGAGCCGCCGGAGAGGCGCAGCGACAGAGAGGGGCCACTGCTTCACCTGCGGGGTTCGGTGACCGCGGTGACCGGTCCCGGCCACCGCCGCGCACACAAACGCACCTGGGAAGCCGGGGAGCTCCGCGGCCGTGGGAGGGGGCTCGGCCTCGCGCTGGTGCTGAGCGGGCGCTTCTCCCGGTAACGATGGAGGGATGGGATGGAGGGGCCCCGCGCCGCTGATACGAGAAATAGTCACTATTACAACTCCCCGTCTCAGCTGGGCCGCCCCTTCCCTCTCCCTGCAGGGCGCCCAGTACGAGCTGAAGGAGAGCCCGGGGGTGCAGCACGCAGCGTTCCCCCACCACCACCCCGCCTTCTACCCCTACGGGCAGTACCAGTTCGGGGACCCGTCGCGGCCCAAGAACGCCACCCGGGAGAGCACCAGCACCCTCAAGGCCTGGCTCAACGAGCACCGAAAAAACCCCTACCCCACCAAGGGCGAGAAGATCATGCTGGCCATCATCACCAAAATGACCCTCACCCAGGTCTCCACCTGGTTCGCCAACGCGCGGCGGCGGCTCAAAAAGGAGAACAAAATGACCTGGGCGCCCCGCAGCAGGACTGACGAGGAGGGCAACTCCTACGGGAGCGACCACGAGGGGGAAGAGGACAAGAGGGAGGACGAGGAGGAGATCGACTTGGAGAACATAGACACAGAGAACATCGAGAGCAACAAGGACGAGCTTGAGGACGAGCTGCAGGACACCGACCTCCTGCACTCTGACTCCAAGACGGACTCGGAGGGCTCCGAGGGCTTCGAGGACATTCCCGGCTCCGAGGAGCGCTACATCAAGGCCGCCGAGGCGGAGCCACACCACCTCCGCCACCACCATCTCCACCACCATCACCACCACCACCACCACCACAAGTGCGAGCTCCCCGCCGCCGCCGTCCCCGCCGGCCTGGAGCCCCTCAAGCCGCCCCTCCAACCGCCGCCGCACCCCCTCTCGCCCCCCTCCTCCGCCTCCTCCTCGGCCGCCTCCTCCCCGACGGACGGCGCTTTGGCGGGCTCTCTGCCCAAGCCCAAGATCTG
Organism: Neomorphus geoffroyi; assembly: GCA_033558235.1. Classification (NCBI taxonomy): domain Eukaryota; kingdom Metazoa; phylum Chordata; class Aves; order Cuculiformes; family Neomorphidae; genus Neomorphus; species Neomorphus geoffroyi. Next base: position 8,843,829 of record JAUMJM010000001.1, read on the forward strand.
GTCGCTGGCCGAGACTGCCACCAGCCCGGACAACCCCCGCAAGTCTCCTGGCGGCGGCTCCCCGCCCGCGGCCGCCCCGCAGCCGCTGTCGTTGCCTCCCCCGCCGCCCCACAGACTCGTCTCCTCCTGCCCTCTGGGCAAGTTCCCCAACTGGACCAACCGCGCCTTCCCGACCCACCACCACCACCACCCGGCCCCGCACCCGCTGGCCTTACTGAACACTCCCCACCTGCTGGGGCTGGGGGCTGCCCCCGCCGCGGCCCCCGCCGCATTCCCGCGGCCCGCGGACCAGGCGCAGAGCGCGGAGCCCGCCGGAGCAGGTGACCGCTGAGGGACGGGACGGGGACGGGACGCGACGCGAAGGGACCTTGTGCGGGGGACAGCGGCCCCGCGGGTTCCGCACGGAGCCATCGGGGCGCAGGTGGCGACGGTGGCGGGGGGAGTGGGGGGCTCCTTGCCAGGTCTCAGCCCCCGAGAATTACCTTCCTCCTCCTCCGGAGACAATTTTTGTTGCTGTTGTTGATGCTTCTCTAACGGTCTTTACGGGAAGGACCGGGCCGTAAGGCTTGCTCCGGGGTCGGTTTGTTTTCCTTCTGACGGTCTCTCCTGCCGCAAAGTAGACGCTCGGTCGCTATTTACAACTTGCTAAGAAGAAAGCTTAAGTCTAGAGGCTTAAATTCAGGGCTGGGTCGGAATAAAACGGGGGCTATAAAGGAACGCTCTTTCCCCCCCTCCTCTTCTCTTTTTAGATCGATCTAGTGCCTTGGAAGTAGAGAAAAAGTTAATAAAGACAGCTTTCCAGCCAGTGCAGAGGCGGTAAGAGCTTGCTTCCTCAGTCTCCTAAGGATATATAGAGGGAGTTGTAAATGGTTAGCTCATTTTCTCCGCTTCTTTAGTTCCCTTTCCAGGGCGGTTTCTTGTTCTTCCTCTGCGTGCGTGGTGGGTTATTCCCATTATATGTATTTTTTTTCTGTGTTCTCTCTCCCGGACGTGGCGCGGGATTCGCGGTGTGGCGGGGGGTCGGGCTGGGCAGGAGAGCATCTATCCCCCCATCCGAACCCGTCCGTGTCGCCTGGCCTTCGGGAGAAACACGGCGGCAGCGGGAAAAAAACAAATGCAACAATAAACCCCAGCTACTGCGAAAAGTTAAGAGGCTGAGCCGTGCTGTCCAGAGCCTGGCGCAGCAGCCACTGAAACCAGTTACTCTTTTGATTGACTGGAACCACGGGGATCGGGCCCCTGGTATTTTCGTAGCGAACTAAATTTGCTCTAAGTCATTCTGAAAACTTTTTATATTTAGAAATCTATTTTTAAAATAATAACAGCAACAACAAAACCAGTACTACTTACAGTTAAAAATACCTTGCCAGCCCAATTCAATTAGAAATATTAAATTTTTTTTTTTCTGTGTCATTTTTTTCCAGGCCCCAGAACCAACTTGATGCCGCTATGGTTCTATCGGCGTTGTCATCATCATAGTTAATTTTTTTATTGTTGTTGTAATGATTGTAAAAAGAAATCTCTGTATAGGTACAACTTGTAAGCATGTCCGTATATTAAAACTAAAAAAGAGGAAAAAAAAATCCCGCTTCTGTACTATCATCTGGATTAGCTGAGTTTGTGAGGATTTTTGGAAGTCCAGTGAGAATTAGGTGTTTCGATTTTTTTTGTTGTTGTTGTTTTTGTACATACAGTAAAAATGTACATATGTGTGAACCAAATTGTACAAGAAAGTATATATTTTTGGCTAATAAATAAACTGTTGCCACTTTGACTACACTCTCTTTTCCTACCTCTGGAGTTATTTTTCTCCTTTCCCCTACCCCCCGCCGCTCACTGGTTTTCCGCGGCGGGAGTGGCGCATCCTCGGGCGGGGCGCGGGGCTGTAGGCCGGGGCCGCCCGGAGGCGGAGCGGGGCTTTGCCGGGCAGCGCGGCCGGGGCAGCAGCGGGGCCAGGCCGGGCCGGGCAGAGCGGGCGGCGGAGGCGCCGAACGCTGGAGCCGCAGCGCCCCCTGCAGGCGCTGCCGCCTTCTCCCAGCCCCGGTGGTGGCGGGGCGGGCGGGGGGTGCGACTCCCGTGCGCAGACCCGGGGGCAGCCGGCAGCGGCCCCCCCGAGAACGTTATTACCGGCTACTGATCCCCCTCCAGCTCTCGGGGGTTCCCACTCTGGCGGGAGTTCCCGGCCATAACGGCGGCACCGAGAAGCCGAACCGAGAACTTGTAGCTTCGTTTCCTCGGCGAAGAGCTGAGAATTGGCCCGATCCGCGAGAGGTCCCGCCTGGCAGGCGGATGAAAAACATCCCAAGGTTGCTGTTGGCGGGGTTCGGGGGGTGCTCCTTCCCCCCATCCCTTCTTCTCTTCCCAATTTTCCATCAGCTCTCATCCCCGCGCTGCCCCGGCGGGGAGGGGGCAGGTAGGGCTGGCTCCCTCCTGCTTTTGTTCCCAGGCTTCCCTTAACATCTCTGTCTGGGGGATGGTGTGTCCCCCCCCTTTCCCCTCCTCACACTCCTGGAAATGGCATAATTACGGAGGTGGTGATTAAATACCTGATGCTTTTCTCGTTTTGGTGACAGACCCTACGGAGGGGGAGGGTGCTCGGAGCTAGGAAGCAAGAGTTAAAATGAAGTTAAAGTACAAACAGAAGCACATAGCTGACATGCTTCAAGTTTAGACAGTACAAGATATGCAAATGTGCAGGGCTGCGCGGTATTGACATTTTGAGGTCATAGTGATAGGAATGTATTATTTATAGGATTGGGTTGCACTAGGCCGACAAACTACATTTTAAATCCTAGGCGTTTGTAAGTGATAAGATTTATAGATATGTTTACACTATATGTGTGTGTGTGTAAGCAGACATTTCACATAGGTGTTTTAATATTTCACAATTAGTGTTCTCCCTGGCAGGCATTACGGCGGGGAGACCCCTTGCCTGCTGCACGCCTGCAGACTCCTGGGCTGCGGGAAACGCTGGCTGCAGCAAAGCCGGCCCTGACTCCTCAGGGAGGCTTGGGAAGAGACCTACAGATTTAGTGGCAGTGCTGCGATCTCTGCTTTCTTCCTCCCACTTCCCCTTCGTTTGCATGTATGTCCTCTCTGGCCATAGCTTGCCCTGGAAACCATGCTTTTACCTCCTCACAGTCTTTGCAGCTCTGTCTTTCTGCCAGGAACTGTTCCCCTTCATTCTCTCCGACAGAATCCTGAAGCGAGGGGAAGCTCTGTGGGTGGGTGGTTAGAAAACGAATTGTTTCTCATGTAAATTTTACCCAGTCTCTCTGCACTTTGTATCCCGGCTCTTTCCTTAGCCAATTCTTGCTGAGGAAAAAAAAAAATAAAAAAAAATTAATGGCATGTAAAATGGGAGGGGTGGGGGAAGAGAAAGCTAGAGGCAAATTTCCACATCCCCTTCCTCTGGACGTCCTGGTGGGTTTTCCATAGAAACTTTCACACTGTGGCCAGACAGATGCTTAAAGGGCATGGAAGAAAATAATGAGACCACAATGGGAAAACAATTGCATCCCCAGCTTTCTACCTCCATTAAAGGCTCCTTTGCCTTTGCAGCAGAGCCCCTCAGCTCCCCATCCCCGCAGAGCCCTCTCCCTTCGCTTGCCCTGGCTGGCGGGATGCTCCCGCAGCGGCGGCAGCAGGCCAGCCATGGGAAAGCTGCCCCTTTGGCTTCTGGAAGTGAGAACTTGCTTTCCCTGCGGGGGGAAAGCAGCCTTTGTGCCTGCCCGGCTTCCCATTAGTGGAGAAAATTCCCATTAATTTTGTGAGGAAACATTTTGTTATATGTGTTTCAACGAAACATTAAAAATCCTACTCCTATTTTTTTTTTTTAGAAACCACTCTCGCAGCTTGACCGCCTCACTGGAGCCCCAGCCAGGCCTGCCCAAGACAGCGCACAGAGGCCTCCCTCTCCCTCTCTGTTGGCTGCTCTTTTCCTGTCTAATCAATTATCTCCCTAGCTAGTCCTTCTCAAAGGTGAGAGCTCATTATGCATATTCATAAATCACAGCTCCCAGACCTGACACTGATTGATGTAATCATCTCCCGCTCGCTCCCTGTCTGCACGGGGCCGGCCGGAGGAATCGCCGGTGAGGAGGAAGAGGCAGGAGAAAGAGAATTCCAACTTGTCAGACCCACTTCTGCTGGGAGCGGCTCACTGGGCGTAGCGGGCCGTGTCAGGCTTCCCATTCACCACAGCCAAAGTGCCTATCACAGCCCAGGGATAAGACAGGAGAAAGCCCCCTGAGCTGAGAAATTCTAGTCAGCTGCCTCCAGTACAGCTAACTGCTATGCAGACAAAATTACCAGAGTAAGGAAAAGATCCGGCACAGTGTTCACAGTCAGGCATTAGACCATGCATTAAAATAACTCCTCAAATCCTTCATGTTAGCTACCATGCTTGTTTTTATTTTCTTTAGACTTAAAGATGGTTTATCCCCATAGGAACGGAAGTATTCTGGTATGGGTCCTGATCATGAGTTTTTATATATGTGATATAGCAGATACCTTTAATATTATACCTGCCGCTGTCCTCAGTAGCTATATTGTTAAAAAAAAATAAAAGGAAGAAATTCTCAAAATATAAGTTACTACTGTAAGCATTTGAGGGCAAAAGAGCTCCTCCAGCTCAATCTACCAGTTTTCCAGACAGGAACATGTATCTCAGCTATGATTTCTTTCCCAAAGCATGCTTCAGCATGGCAGTGTTCAAGATGATATTTAGAAGATGTGGTTTACCTGTATGGTTAATATTTATACTTTTAAAATACCTCTTTTTATCTCTTCGATCAGAACAATCAGTGTAGTGAAGTAATAATACAAAAATATATGCCCTGGAAATCATAACAAGATATAAATCAAAGGGAGTCCTAATCAAGTACTTTTGAGAGTGTTATCTTCCTTGTTAACAAATGGTAATAAGAAAATTAAGGCTTATAGCTTGCTTGTGTTTTATCTAAGGAAACTAATAAAGATATCAGATGTTATTTGTTTTATATGTTTGAATGTAAAGCATAATAATGAAGAACATGTACCTTCTAAGACTTCATTCACTTTACAGGTATTAACCCTTTAGGATGCCAGTGAAATTCTGAATTTGCCGAGTGAGGATGAGACTGTGTTGCCACCCGGGGTTTTTGAGGCCTGTCTTTGCTGCACTAAAGACAACATTTTTTTTTTTTTATTAAATGCTGAAATTGGAACAAAGCAACAATGGCTGCTTGCTAGCTATGCATGTCCAACAGGCCTTTTTACTATTCAGCAAATGGAAGATATTAAACAACATTTTGCTTAAAGGTACACTGAGGCCATTTCCATTAGGACATGGTGTCATTCATTTATTCGCATGTTAAGTGGATGTCCTTGTGGCTAATGAGTAATAATCAACAGTGACTCCACTTTATTCCTTTGCTCCTAGCAATGTTAAATACTCTGATGGAGTCTCTTTGCTGACACACTAGAGAATATGGTTAAAAAGTGCTAAAGGACATTTTCAGCATAGAGCAGCCACATATACGCATGCTGGAAATAACACTTCTATTAGAGTCTACTCTATTAGGCTTTGTTGCTGTTTAAGGCATGATGTGTGGAAACCACTGATATTTATTTGAAGGTAGTTTATGTCTTAAAAGCTGAGAATCCCCTCAATTTGAGAGTCAATATGCTTACTGCTGGGAGATGAGCTTTTGTCCAGCTAGCTTATAAAAAAAAACAAACTGCACTTTTTGGTACCTTTTCTAGATTCTGTACATGACTTTAGAGAAATGTTTAGTGGAGGAGCGATTTAGGACAAAACCTTTCCTGCAAAAAATCTATTTTGACATTTATTTTATAAAATAAAGTAACTCCCCTACCAGCTAATTAATCCATTTTATTACATCCACCTCAGCAGCTAGGTAGGTTAATAAATGATATTAATATATATTTTTTCCTTTACACGATTGCTTACACTGGAGTCTGCAGCTTGCTTGTCCCCCGTGTCAATTCTGAAAGTTTGAAAGGTATAAATGAATCATTCTCGGTCATGATTAAGCTTAAGTTAGAAATAAAATATGTCAATCAATCTGGTTGGATATGTTCCTGCTGTCTAAGCTGGTTATGCAAAACACTCTAAGGTGTGTAGGCATGCTCAATTAGGTCAAGGGATCTGATGGCACTCCTAGCCATAAATGTGTGTCACTTGGATTCCTCATTATTTTTAGCAGTGGTGAAAATGCATGCCAGTAGGCCAGCTAGCCAGGCTAGAATAAAATTACTTACCAAGTATGCATAAAACTGAAGGTTTAATACATTAATATTATAGTTATTTCCAAACAAAACAGCAAAAGGAAAATATGTCTCTCTCTCAAATATATGAGTCACTCTATTGAATTTCTCAGCGATCATTATATAATTCACACTGGACTATGCAATACTCAAGATACCTTAGTAAAATTTAAGTGCTTAAAAACATAGATGTAATGTGAAATTAGATACAAGGAGTAAAACATTGATTTGCTCTGTTACAGTCCAACTTGCTTCCAAGAGAGGCAAAGCACAAGCTTCACTAGGAGATTAGACCAGGCCCATTCCAAAATAATTTAATGAAACAGAACACTTGAAATGGCTATTGAACAGCAACGCTAGTGCCAGAGCTCTCAGATGGAGGCTTCTGCAAGCGATTCCTGTAGATGACAATGTCGGAAATTACGCCTGATAGACAGGTTTCCTTTGGTGCACTAAATCATAGCCTGACACTAACAGAAATGTTTCAATCTAATCGCAGGGGAAAAAAATGCCAGGAAAGCAAGTTTTAGTGCTCATGGCTGTCCTCCTGGCATCTGGTGTCGTCACTGAGATTACCTGAATTGGCTAAATAACCGGGGTCAAACCCTCCGGTTTTAAATGTTCCATGCTGATACTTTGAACTACACTGAGACCTTGGGCTTGGGCACAAGAATCTGGACGAGAAACCAGCTGAAGCCAACACAACACTCCAGCCTATTTTTGTTATGCAAAAAAACCCAACCCAAAACCAAAACCAAACCCCTCCAACCCTAAACACAGAGAACTGGCAAATGAAATGAAAAACATTGCTTCCAAGAATTGCAGCCAAGGACTAGCACCACAGGTAAGGCTGGTGCTTCTCAAAAATGCTTCTTAAATATTGTATTAAGGATGGCAGTGCCCCTTTAAGAACACCACCATGCAGCTAATATTTTCTTTACTGCCAATAAAATGGAATTAAATTTCACGAATAAATATATTCACACCAGGAAGAATTCCCATTCTTTTCTTCAGATATCAAAATGGAGCCATCATCAGTCAGTTAGTTAAATAGGAGAATCCAGAGACTAAGTAAATGGAAGAGCTTTCAAATGCAGGGCTAAAAATGCCCAATGAATGTGTAGGGGGCTTCAATAAAAAGGTTTTGACTTGTGTTTTCACCCCTTTCCCACTTTGCTCATTGTTTACTGACACTGCTATGGACACAGTATTCAGTCTCTGCCCGCCCCAGCCCTGGGATGTAAAAATGTCATCTCTATTGTGCTGCTGGGCTTGCTTTGATGCTGCCGCAGCCCTTTGTGTGCCCTTCTCAATCCCTTTATAAGGCTGTCTTGATTGTCCATACTGAACATCGCCACAAAAGCTTGTCTTACTGAGAAAATAAAAAAGTCAGAGAGGGGCCAAATGACGGGAGATTGGGCCTTTGCTGTAAAAGGCCCACTATTCACATTCAGCGGTCATTTTTTCACTAAGGAATTACAAAGTTGGGACTGCGGCTGTGCCAGCAAAGCCATGTTAGACACTTTCTCCTCAAATTTTATTTATAATTACTATTATTGCTTTTGTAAAGGTCATGTACTACTGAGGAAAAATGCTGTGTCTAAGAAGCAGTTGTGGAGGGTATTTTCCCTTTTCTGAAGGACCGCATAACTCTCACGTGCATGTTTCATTTGAGAAGTTTAGATGAACAGATAGTATGGAAATTCAACTACATATATAGTTCCAAAGGGTTTGTGATGATAAAATGATAAAGTCAGATACAGACTCCATCTGCCGCATTATGTAGGAGCACACATCTTTGCAACCGAGAACCTGAGACCATGGATTTAAACTGTCGGTATGGAAAACCTCTACCAGTTGTTCTCCCCCCTTACGCTATTCTGGCTTGTACCGTGTGTCCATGGGCAGGATGGAGACAAAGGCTGGATAAGGTCTTATTCTTTGGGAATGGGCTATCAAAATGGGAGGACGGTGATTTCATGGCTTTTGTTACCGAGGTTAGGGACCGAATTCTCTCACTGAATTAGAATGGTAACAAGTGGGACTGGGGATCTCTGGGGCTTTTGTAGTGCACTCATCTGAGAGATTGTGCTTTTCTCAGCCCTTCAGATTTATTTTGCCAAAGTTACAGGGCAATTATGGAAATGCGCCCTTTGAAGCTGGGCCGATTTCTCTTTATTTTCTCTCCCCCCCCAAAGCAAAGCCTCCCTCGCCTCCTTTCTTCAGCAAGTCGGCAGTCATGAGGCAGCAGGGTTTCGAGTGGACATTCAAATATTCTTTTGAATAGTGCAGGAAAGTTTTAATAAATATACATTAAAAAATTAGACTTTGACACTTTTTGGGAAGGAAGTGTAAAGTAACAGCAAGGTAACAACCTCCTAGTAAAGCCTCTGTGTGTTCGACGTGCTGAAACATGAAATGTCTCCCATGAAAAGAGGCTCAGTGCCTTGGGACTGGGGGCAGCCGGTGGCACACGGAGGATTTGGTCAAGCAACTGCCTGGGTGCTGTCGGTGCCTTGCCACAATTGGCAGCTCTGCAGAAGCACTTTGCTCCTTGTCCCTCACATCTCCCTAACAAGAGACCCAGGACAAACAGAATTGTGCTTTCGCACCTTTGTACATTATTTATCATTGGAGTTTGGAATCTCAGTGCTATATGTGAACTAAGAGGACATATTTTTTACTTTACTTGATATACTAACGTTAAGGAAATACATCTGAAACCAGATGGTGAGATCTGGAGCTAGGCACACTGTGACCAGGACGGCCTTTTGCTTAGAAACTCAGTTCTATGTGACTCTGTTCAGTCCATATTCAGTTTCTTTATTTGTACTACACTACTTTGCTCTGGTAAGATAAATGTGTGTTTTTCTGGGCCATTTAACAAATGCTATGGGCCAAACTCAGAGCTGATGTAAGAGGGAGGAGATGCTGTTGGTGACTGTGAAAGTTATATACACTTATACAAGGTCTGAGCCTGGCCTGAAATGTGGACCTTTCATTATCAGCAAAACCTAGCTTTCTTGTCTGAGTTTTGTAACTGAGGAACAAATATCTTTTTTTTGCTCTTTATGCAGTTTATGAGGGATCCTAGGATGACATCTACAGCAGCAAGGAACGTAAGAGATTTGTGTTTTCTGGACATTAGGGCCTACACTTTTATTTTTTCGGCAGAATCATGAATGTATTCAAAAGCATAAAAACTTACCTCACACCTCTACAGAAGTGTGCTTACAAATAAATTAATACTAATATTTCTCATGATGGATGCAGAAAGTTGAACGCTGTATCCGTGGCATTCAGCACTTCATACTGAGGTCTCAGCAAACAATGTGAGCTGAGCTCAGTGGAGTTACAATAGGTGTCATAGGAAGACCACCTCTCCAATCTACTCCTCACTCTCCTCCTCTGGTTCCTTTTCACAATCTAAATTTCTTCCTCAACCTCACACAAGTGCTGAGGACTCCTTCCTATTCCTTTGTAACTTCCTCGAATCTGGGATTATCTTGATTTTCTCTGGAACTCATCCCATTACTGTGATGAATTCCAAATCCACCCAAACTAGATCTATTGTTTAAAAGCCCTCCAGAAGCTTTAGGGTATCTGATTCATTTGGGTATGGTGTGTTCTCATTTTTTTTGTAATAAAGAGAGAAGAACTTGTGGGATACAGATCTAGGTTTAGATTTGGTTACAAGACCTTAAAATGGGTTTAGGTTCTAATATGCTGACCTACTCCAAGAACATTTCTGGTCTTAAAAACTTAAAAGTCAAGTTAAGAAAAGACGAACTTGCTAATAATATCATGAAGCTATCCCAATTGTAAATGTAACAAGGTGGGTAGATGACTTCTCTGAAAAATGGTAGTATTCATACTGTTGATACCTTCTGACCTAACCCTATGAAACACGCAATGGCAAATGACTATGCCTTGCTAGGGAATTTATGTAGGGACATTAATACAATCCTTCCATTTCTGCCGTTGACAATTTCTATGTATTTATTTATTTTAAAATCTACATAAAAAACAAACAACATGCTTGTGTTTTGAGCCTCAGGCTTGTCACAGATGCTGCAGAGGGTCAGCTGTCAAACTACAAGCTGGATAACACCCTCCAAGTCACCAGTCACCAGCTGAGCTTTCCTAGTTTGTAGCCTTTTCCTTGGGTGAGATGGAGAATAGACAAAACCTGCCTTCGTAGCTCTCTGTCCTTGATGCCCTGGTACAGCCAGGCACCCAGATCCCCAAGTCTACCCAGTCCCTGACTTCAGACTACCCAAGATGAGTGGGACTCTTGCCCCACAGTAGAAGACAGCTTCATATGGCTTTGTTGTAGTTTATAGCTATAAGTAATTGCCGTATACATCCGCCCTGAAAAACACCACCGTGTGACATAGTGCGTAGGTTCCTCAGAAACTCTGATTTAGTGCTGGTTTAGGCTTTAAATACCAATAATTAAAAGACTTTGAATCATACTTACTTATGCGGTTTGCCAGCTTTCCCAGGTGAGGGCCCTTGAGCAGTCATTCTCTCGGCAGCTCCAGTCTGCAGGTGGTTTTGGGGGTTTCATTGTAAAAATCTGGTCTTAAGACCACAGAGACATAGATCACCATGACCAAGCGTCTGCCTGGAGGTAAAGGTCACAGATTTTGAATACTTTAGATAGTTTGTAAGCCACATTTAAAGATTGTAAAGAAAATAGGTTTCCACGTTCAATGCTGTCAAAAATGACCTTCGGCATGCAATGTTTCTTTGTGTGCTTGGGTCAAAGCCCACCAATAGGTAGGGCAGTCATCAACAGGGTGAGATCTTCCAGATGCCTTGTCTTACAGGGAATAATTCTGGCTCATCTGGGCTGAGTTTTAACCCCTGGGTTGCATTTGCTCTGTAGTGCATCTACTCTGTAGTGCAAGAAAAACAGCAGGTCAGTGTTATGACAAGCAGTGTCTTGAAGGTTTAGAAATGGGCACTATAAACTATAATGATAAACTCATTTATGGTACACAAGATGATGTCTCCCTATTACAAACAGACTTTAGATATGGCATCTACTATTTGACTGTCAGTGGGAAGTGTATATCTCATAAGGCTCTGACCTGGTTATCTTCTAACCCTGAGCAATTAATCACCAGCATCTAATAGGGAGTAGCTGTGCACGGGAGCATTTGGTGTCCAGCCTGTTAAAAATGCTTTCACCTTTTCTACAACTGTCAGACCTATAGCTTCCCTCAATGCAGGACCATTGCTTTCTTTGGAAGAAGTGCTGGTACAAACCTAACCTTCCTTTACAAGGGGAACCAAACAATTTCAATTTCCTTAAAATGCAACAACAATAACAAAAAAAAGGACACTCAACACCCAAAAGGGAGCAGCTTGGGCAGTAAAGCCAGCGAATACCAAGGTCTTGGTGATCAGCCATGCTGCTAACGGGAGCAGAGGAGAACAGAAAGGGTCGCGTTCCCCCTCCACATGGCTTACCTGTGTTTCTAGTGCCTGTATCTGCAGGAGGGGACTGGAAGAGGACCAAAACCTACTATTCTTTCATGTCAGTAGGCATGGCTGAGGACTTCCCCCGTCGTTTCAGTTGAAAGCAAGAGGAAGAGCTTTGTCTGCAGCAGGCTATGCAAAGTTGGAGTAAGGCAGTGAAGAATCAGGCCCCATTGATTCTTTGTAGTATTGGAGCTTTGTTTTGAAGTGCAATAAAAATACAGGTGGCGGAGGAGATAATGCACGGTACCATTCCTCTGGGACACTCAGGGAGACGGTAAGGAATTCCAAAATACGGAGCGTGGGTTTTTCTCTAGCATTGATCACAAACATTAGTTCAAGAAAACACCCAGAAGTAGCAAATATGCAAATTTCTTATGAAAGAAGAACCTACATATACCCGCCTATGTTAGACAACTTGTTTAAGGATATTTGATCCCCTTGCAGAGTTTATCAGATTAGGATTTTAATTTGCGCATTCAATTTTTTTTTTTTTAAAAAAAGGGGGGAGCTTCCTTTTAAAAAATTTTTATTTCTCTATTGCTCCGATACTTGTACTGGAGCTATCTCTCTTCTGCTAAGATACAAGAAGTGTGTTTACAGTGTAATATAAATCTGGGTTGGAGAATACCAATTTCATATAAATTAGATGGCAGAGCACAGTTCCGCTATTTTGTTGTCTAAATTATATGGAAATTGGTCTTATGCAAGGAGTAAGTCCTCACAGAACAGGGCCCTTAGGCTTTTGGTTTAATTATCATAAGCTTCCATTTAATTAAACTTATTAAATGGTTTGGTGTAAGAGCAGACTATCATTTTGCAGAAGCTTTCTGGAAGAGAAAAATATTTATGTCCTAGCTGCTTGGAAAGGAAATAAAACTTTCTTTCTGAGATGTTTCCCTAGGTATAAAAATAAAGGTCACCTGGGCCATCTTCCCAGGCACCTTTGAACTCTTCGGATGCAGAAACATTTCAACCTGTTCCTTACTACAGGGACCAGTGAGCAAGCTGAGTTTTTCCCATGGCTGGTATTTCAGGATACAGGCTAGAAATTATAGGATAATGCTGGCGTACAAAGAAGCGTATGTAAATGAACCATGAACACCTGGAAACTAAAATAACATCCTAAATCATCAGAATAAGGAAGTTTTGTGACAGCACAAACCCCCTAAATCAACCAACCAAAAATCCTAACACCCCAAACAAGCCTTTACTTGCTTTCAGATCAGCTTGATAAATTAATTTTGGATATTACAGGATATGGTGTCCGTATTAACCAGAGACAGGACTCGATGACACAGGAAACCTCCTCCAACCATTTGTTTGTAAGCAGTTCCTTCAGGAGACTCTGCTTTCACAAAAATACGTAGGCAATGAGATTCACCCCAAATGTGCTGGCCACCTTCATATGCAATTGTTGTCCATTGTGTATATCAGTTTCAGCAGGAAAGACCTTATCTGAGGCTTCGATATAAAAATCCTTGTTCTGATGAATTTGACTCTTGGTAACTTCCTACAGAATCCCGCTTTTATTTTTTAAGTCAAGTCTATAACATAATCACTGGCTTTGCTGACTTCTGGGAAACATTACACCTCTTATTTTATTCTACAAAACATAAAACTTTGTCTGGGTTGAAAAAAAACCAATTTATTTACACTATTTCTCCAAATACAATGTTGTGGAATAGCACTATGTGTTAAAACTTGTGGTACTGTGTACAAACTCCTTTTAAAAAAAGGAATAATTAGAAGAATTAACTGAACACCTGAAATTGAGATGCTTCTTCAGGGATATGTGAGAAGCTGATTAATAATAAGAAGGAGGGCCACTGTGTGTCAGGGACCTAATAAATGTATTTAAGGACAAATAGGTAGAAAAAGAAAGCACACATTACTAATGTTGATAGAAAGCCTTAACCACCTAATGAATTTCAGAAATAGGTTGAGAATAGTTAATCTGTGTGATAACATGACCCTCAGGGTTAGTTAGATCTGTGAATTCTTATCCCCCTGGGGACTTAGCAAGTTTCCAGAGATTCACACCAAATTCTTACAAGGAAAAGGCATTCACAGTTGGAAGATTTCATGCAGGTTTTGCTTCTGAATGCTCATGTTATACAAAACCCAATACACTGAGATAATGGCAGAGAATGAAACTCAGTACTAGCCACACTGTTAATTGAAATTTTCACTTTCTAACAAACAATCATGCACATTTGGATTTATTGTGGGATCACATATAACTCCAGATGAAAGGAAGTGTTTTACCATAACAATAGTTGATTCTTAGTTGCTTCTCTAGGCAAAATTAAGCTCTGTATATATATGCGAAAAGCAAATGTATCAGTTGGTATTTTCTTCATTGGATCAGGCATTTCTTGCATACCCTTTTCAAAAATTTCATGGGAAACTCACAGGAAAACCCACCTAACTTACATAGACTAAAGCTATAAAGTGCTTAGTAATTGCAGTCTCATCAGTGGTTTAGGAACACAGCCAATGGTAAGGCAAACCCAAATATTTCAGAAAGAGCTCAAAAGAAAATGTAGGCAGTGTAACATGCTACTGACCCGAGCAGCAGTGTGGTCATGAGCTTTCTTCTTCTGGAGCCAACAGACAGCAGCGCTGCTTGGGGGGGAACAAAATGTGTCCCTTTGTGAGCAGGGGAAACGCCTTTTCTTGTTTGCTTGAGATGCCAAGTCCTGGCTGGCCTAGGAGAGAGGTGTAAAATGGAAAGGAAAGTTTCCTCACAGAAGGTAGATTTCACACCCCTGAAGAGGAGTATTAGTCTAGAATATCCAAAATCATTTAGGGCAGTTAAGCTCCCAAAACCCACTGAAATCTCCTCTGAAAAATCTCAGCATAGTTGTTAGAGACACATTATAGCAACAGCTTTATCTTCTGAAGAATGAAATGCATTTCATTCTTCTTAATATGAATGCAAAGGTGCAGAAGTCGGCAAAAAAGGAAGAACCCTGAGTCCTCAGTGTCGGCAGTATCACAGATTCAAAGGAAGAGCATGACCCCATTTGTGTGGGGAATCTGCATTCATGTCCAACCTGTGCTTTGTCCAAACTGTAGTCCAGGACTTGCATTCCTGCACAGCGATCTTCAAAGGTCTTAAAAGAGGCAAGCGAGACCAGAGAGTGGTGTTCCTGAAAATAAAAAAGCAGATACACATTTTGTGCATGTATCTCTGAGTTCAGATCACCCTCTAAAAAGAAAAAAAAGGAAATATTTGTTTGTAACAGTGATGTTAATATAAATGGTGTTGAAGGTATACTTTTTAGCTGATATTGCAAAAGTGAATGCTCACTGCATAGTTGTGCATAGGAGGTCCTGCTGAAAATACTTATATATAATTTAACAAAAAAAAGAAGCTTTTGTACTAAGAAATTATGGCTTAAAGCTTTCTTATTTGGGAAAATTCCAGCCTTTGTGCTCATATCCCAGTTATTACAGTAAAGACTTCCAAATGGGGGATATTTTAGAAGAAAACAGTACGAGAGTGATAAGGGTACTGTGCTTATTTTTCTTCAAGCAGCGGTATGCTTTTAGTTTGAGAAGGAATTTTAAAAGGTTCTAGATGAGATGGTACAAATCAAACACATTCTTATAATATTTATATAAAATATGTCAAGAAAAATGAATAACAGGGATTATTATAAAATATTGCTTGAGAAACAAGAACAATAGCAGGACCAGAATGCATCTTATTGTTTATAGCTATGTAGAGCAAAAAGTGTATGAATCCATCTGTAGCACAGGACAACAAAAATTATTTTAGGCACACAAATATTTTACTAAATAAGGCCATAATCTCATTTATCATTCCATTTAACTGCCTATTAAACATGACTTTTGTGGGAAGACATACACCTACAAGACTTAAATGGACTGCCTTTGCTGAAAGTACACACACCAGCCAAAACAAGGTGATATCTCTCAACTCTGGAATTATTATTTGCTTATACAGTATCTTTTCCTGTAGGGATATTAACATATAGATAGCATTAACAGAAAGAAAAGATATTAGCAATGACAGAAAGGCAAGGAAGATTGGTGAGTGAGATCCAAGGGTACGAGGGGAAAGATCAAAAAACATCACAGAGTCTATCATCAGCCTGTTCCTGGGTACCTACAAGAGAAAGTGAAGCTTCAAAAAGATGAGAAGAAAGCTGATGATGGGGTGACAGAAGCAGCTCCTCTCCAGGACAGTGACAGAACAGTAATTATAGACAAGGATGACATGTGATGGAGAGCTTTACCCTCCAACTTTACAGTAAAAGATCTAGGCAAAACACATGTATCAACATATTCTGTGATAGGAGGGATAGGGAATGAAAGGAAAGGTGAAATGCATCCTCTGGTACAGCCATATCACCATTCTTATGGCACCAGGAGTGAGGAGAACCTAATGCAATAGAAGCAAAAAGATGCATCCCTCTGCAGAAGACAAGTGAGACGCTTCAGAGCCAACTCGTGGCGGCTGGGCAGGCCCTGTGCTCTGGACAGTGCTCAGGGCTGTGTCTGGAAGGCTGAGCCTTCCTCTTGCCGTGACACACGGAGACCCTGCAAGAACTGCAGGTCAGTGCTGGGTGCTGCCAGCAATGATCCAGAGAAGCAATACTTATGTATTTATTTTAATTTGAAATACATACATTTACAATGCTTCCTGTAGGCTGGAGATTTCACAAAGTAAAGAGGGAGTCACTGGGAATGTTTGAACCAGAGTGCCCTATAGAAACACCAACAATGGCCAATGTTGAAAGCCAGATAACAGCCCCTTACCACAATGACCACCTCTGCATGCCCACAAGTTGGAGTAGCAGAAAAGTAGCACAGAGAAGCACTGCTTCAAATGGGGATTTTTTGACTCCTACCTGAAACACACAGGTTCATGGCTCCCCTCCCATGCCAAAAGGACTCATAACTGCACTCTCTGCCCACAGCCACCACCCTCCCAACACTGCAAGAAGAGCAGATTGTCTTATCCTGAGCTTTCCAGCACCACAGCTTGTGATCCAGCATACTTTTATTCTGAAGAGAGTCTAAAGAATGGCTGGGTGTGAGAACAACGAGGTCAAGAGGCTCTTCCAGACCATATGGCTGCAGTGCCTTAGCGTTGATTCCTGCCACAAGGCCAGGCTGGCTGGAATCAAAGTGCCATAGCTTCACCATCTCTCACTGCTTCAGCGTAGACAGAGGGGGGTTGTATTCATCTGGCTCAAAGTGGAAGTAAAGCAAAATAAAGAGATTCCACATTTCATTTTCAATAAGGCTTCAGAAAAGTATTATTTTTTTTAAAAAAAGTAGTTTCAATGAATAGCAGTATGATTCCAAGACCTGCACTCTTTTCATCAAAGGAATGAGCAATTAGTTTATTAAATACTATTTAAAGTAATTTTAATTATAGCTCAAATCAAGTCCAACTGGCAGCAACCAACACACATCTAAATTATTTGATATTATTTTCTATGAAAACATTTCTAGTTCATTTGGCTATAATTATTAAAATTTCTTTATATCTTGTCAAGAATAATTGCTTACATGAAACTCCTGTCAAAACAGCGTGACTTCTTTTTTTTACAGTATGTTATCATCTAGGTAACCAGTGAGGCCTGTAGGACAATACTTCCTTCTAAATAACAGCTTATGAAAATAATAAACACTGGGGCCACACTTAGGCTATTCTGCAAATGCAGAGCTCAGGGTTGTGCTTCATGGATTTCTGTCCCATCCTGCTGCTCGCATCCTAGTCGGTCCTTTGCTGTGAGTCCACACTAAGGCAAGTGGGTGATCAGCCAGGAGTGGTGGGATCGCCCTATTGATTCTGCTGGCTCGTGCCCCATGGTATGGAGAACTGGGGCTCACGTACAAGCATTAGAGGTAACCAAAGATCACTGTTGTCAGCTTTGCATAGTGTATCTAGAGACCGCTGTCTGAAAAGAAATGAATGCAGATGTTTTTATTATTTGCAGGTACATACGCGTGCTCGCTCGCTCTCACACACAGAGATACTATAAGGACAAATAAAAGATCAAAAGCAAATAAATGAAGCAAATTAATGAAAATGAAGTGGAAGACTGTAATCACACCCAACCACGCAAACAAAAAAAGCTCCAAACAAATTAGTATGTAATACACTACTTCAGACAGATGTTCAAATAGGAACAAAAGGAAATAAGGAGGAAAATCATACAATGCTGGCTTGAGAACTTTCAGGAATATGAAAAAAAAAAAAAGATAATTTCCCATTTAGCCTGGAGCAGAAGTGAGGCCGGATTCTGATCCATTGAAGATACTCTTCCCATTGCCTTCAACAAAATCCCTGTCCAGCCTCAGCAATAACAGCTGCGAAAAATGTTTCCCAAACAAAAAAGAGCAGGGCTGTGACTCACAGGGCCTTGGGCTCCTGGACATGGGTTAGCAGTTAACCCCAGTCACAGGATTCTGCCTGATTTTCACAGTATTTTTCTTTTTGCTCCTCTGTAACCATTATTGCCCAGAATTTTATCCATGAAAATCACAAATGTTTCCTTTTACATGCTGGGATTTTTGAACATTTGAGTTCAGTTGAGATGATAAATAGACAAACAAACTTCTACCAGTATGAGAGCTACAGTAAATGTACATCTGCACCTTCTTGGGCACAGCCATCAGCTCCTCAAAACCCTCAAACTTGTCCAGTCTGATCTTTCTACTTGCTCAAAAAGAATAAAATATATCACTGTTTGGAGGGAGAGGGTACACACAGTCATCACTGATTCACAACAGTTTCACATCCTCTGCATTTCCTGGCCCCAAAATATTCAGTGTTATTGCAGCCACATAACCGGTTTTCAGTCTACTCCTTTTACACAAGCTGTATTGGATGTGAATTCATGCCAATAAATTTATATCTCTGTCATTTTGTCATTTCAGAATCACATTCTCAGATATTAGAAATGTGTGTTGTAAGACATAATATGTACAACAGTGATAAAATGGTGGTCCTGATGGTGCCTGACATTGTTAAGAAACAGGAGGAGTGAAACCAGATGTTAAAAAGTGAACCAAAACACCTTTCCAGAAAAGATTTACATTTTGGAAAACTCATTGCCTTTTTTGTCTCGCAGTACAAATGGCCACAGAAGACAGCTGTGCATTGACTCGAATGTCCTCCAGCAATCTGGTTTGTCCTTTGACCTGCAGCATCACCAGGTCTCTGCTGCACATTTGGTGTATCATCTGCCCACCTCCTACACAAGTGGCCTCTGCTCTACTGCCCTCTGCAAGTTCGATCTCTAACAGGTGGTTATCCTTCATCAAGCAGATGCTTAAACAGCTGGAACACCCCCACCAAAAATGCATCAAACAATTATCTTTTTTATACCTATCTGTTTTCTGGTTGTCTCATTTTTGATGTGGTTTCACCAGCTGACTTTACTCAACCATCTGCAATACCTCATTTAAAGGTCAGCAACCTTTACATGTTGATCTTCCTGAAGGTCCATGTTTGTTACACAAACCAGTCTTAAAATAAATAAATATTGAGCAGCTTGAATTTTCCATAGAGGACTATCCTTTATCTTTCTTTACTGACTTGAACTTCTTTAGGGAAAGGCTTTCTGCAATACCCACCTTGTTGCATAGTTTAAGTCCTGCTCAATTCTTTCCTCGTCAGGAAACCTTACCCCAGTCACAATGATGTGCAGTCTAAATTATTTTTACTGGAACCATGAAGGACACTCACTGGCTCAACAAGCCTTCCATTTCCCAAAGGGGCAGGTCAATAGTGAACCTCAGACTGCCGTTACATTATCAGATTGTCTTTAACCTGAGGACTAGGCCATCACAGTTCTCTTCATTACTTTCTCAAGATAGATCCAGAAGGTGCCAGGAGACACTAAAACATGTCCATTGATGCATGGAATCTTGAAGCTGTTGGGCAAGGAAATTGAGTCTCTTCAAATGGGGTTTTACAAGCTGGATAAATGATTTCTTGTCCATACAATAAACCAGTTCTTGACTCACCAGACCAGATTGAGCAAAATGCTGCACGCAGGCAAACAAAGGAGTTAAAGACTTTCCCATCCATTTATTTGAATTTGTCTGCAATCAGTTCAGGCATAGGTCTTAGTGCGCTGTCCTATCTGCACTTTGAATCTCTGAAGAATTTCTGAAGAAATCAGCTCCCTGAGTGCTAAGAACATGAGTCTGCAAACTGTGAAAGGCCAGAGTCCAGGAACAGAGCCAAGAAGCTGAAACCTCATCCCTCTGTATCTCAGTTACATCTGATAGCTGGGAAAGGGAAGAATTGGTTATCAGTAATTTTATACTCTAGAAGTACAGGCCTGAGTTCTCCAATGTTGTGCACAAGAATTACTCATCGCACTACCAAATAGACTAGGAATATTATTTTGCTGTTGCTCTGTTATAAATGTGGGTGAAAGGTACTGGAGATCTGAAAGTACTTATGTGAGTCCTAAAGCCACCATTGGAAATTGTCTCATATTTTAGTCATCAAAGAAGGAAAA
This sequence comes from Neomorphus geoffroyi, assembly GCA_033558235.1. Lineage (NCBI taxonomy): Eukaryota > Metazoa > Chordata > Aves > Cuculiformes > Neomorphidae > Neomorphus > Neomorphus geoffroyi. The sequence continues at coordinate 8,864,105 of JAUMJM010000001.1, forward strand.
GAAACTGGCCCTTGCAGAGAAGTATGCTGCTGCAGCACGATTGCTTCTTGTTTCTGACCTACCTTGTTTATGAAGTTATACATTTACTTTTGAGGTCAGTGGAGCTATCACGGATTTGAACCTCATGTAATTAGGAGAAAGCATCAGGTCATAAAAATGCGGAGTGTGTCCTACCAAGTGAGGCAAGCTGAATTTGGTGGGCTTGCCTGGAAGGAACAAGACAAAACCAGAGGAAGTATATTCAACAATAAACTGCAAAAATTGCAGTTAGGTGTGACACTCATCTTGATGGGCTTTATCATAATAAGTTACAACTGTCACGTTCCCTTTTACCACCTCTCCAGCTTTATTCCCATCCATGCAAACACTCTCCTCTGAGATAGTACGCCTTATTTAGGCCCGAGGGAGGTACCTCTGTAGGTTTGTTTCTTTAAAAATAATTTATATTCCCTTATGTCAAAAGATAAACATGACAACTCATTCAAATAATGAAAGGCTTATTATTAAAACAGAAAATACCGAATATGTCAAAACATTTAATGCATTGTATCTTACCACTATTTCACACAGTGCACCAGGATGATACTGACCTGCTCTTAAAGTGAATATATTTAGAGACAGCTTCTCTTCTAACTGCAATAGCACAGGATGGAAACTAGGTGCTAATAGAACTAACAGATAGAGGAAGGTGACCCTGAACCTCCATTTACCCTCAAATTACATTTATTTTTCAAGTAACATTGACTCTTCTAAAAAAAAAAAATCTATGTGATTGAGTATGTACATATTTGTATGAGGCAACAACCAAGTCTGGAATAACATTATATGAAAATATTTTGCAATTGTCCCTAAAACTCAGTGATTTCCTGATGCTGTGTTAAATCATAATACACTACTCCTTAACAGCTGAATATATGGCCAGGGCCAAGCAGCCCTGGAACAGCATTTATGTTAATTAAAAAGAATTTCTTTGCAAAATCTTTAGTCTTAGCAAACAATTTAAACTTAATATGCACCTCTGAATTTACCTTTCTTCTTACGTCAAGAAAATATTTGCAGAAACATTGTCATTAGGCAGTTAGGTGTGTGATATTAGGTACATATGATGACAATTAGAGGCAGAACCTCTAAAACCCCTGATAGTGTACCCAGGCATAGCTACAGCTATTTTAAGCAGATTTATACTTACGGCATCAAAGAATGTCACAGAGAGAAGAAAATATGGTAACTGTTGCTTTAAATTATAGCTATCATTACTTCAAAAGGATATTCAATCAGAAACCACTGCAGACTAAAACTATTTATGTCTTCTAACACTAAAAGGAAAGTAGGCAGTTTCTGCCTGTCATCTCTTAATTTTCTTTTTTTTCCTTTTTTTTTTTTTAATAAAAGAAAAGTACTGGTGTGTTAGAAACAAGTTATAAGTCCAGGAGGAATGAGTCAGAACAGGTCTCCTGCTTGCTTTTGACCTTTCCCTGCCTGTCAGTCTCATTAAGTACTGCAGGTTCTTTGCTGGTTATTTTACAAAAGCTATTGGAAAAACCAAACAAAACTGTGCAATGGTGCTTTGGCTGCTTGGACGCAACATTCAGCAATGTTTGCCCAGCAAAACATTTCATGCGCCAAGCAGTAACAGGTAGAGCTTTTTTTTACTCATAAGAGTATTTACTCATACTTCCCTACAAATCAAAAAGACAGAAGAAATGAAGCCGTGGTTGCTTTCAGAGTAAATTTTGTACAAAATCATAAGATCATGATTAAACTATCCCAGGGGAATTTGTGACCTCTTCTAGCAACAAGAACAGACCTCCCATTAGTAAAACATTCAAATACAAGGAATTTTCTTTTTAATAAAACGTTGAGAGATTGGCCATGGGATGGCTTGCAAAAATTAGCAGTTAGAAATTTGATAATATGATCTTAAATAAAGTGAGAGAAACTGCCATTTTATTTTGATGTGCCTTCTACCCCTTTGCCTCCTGATGCACTTAAAATGTGCTGAGCAAATAGTGACAAAGAAGTGTCATTAGATAAAAAAAAAAATGCCTAAAAATGACAAATGAGGAGAAAAGGATGTGTCCTCCATGCATTCCTTAAGCAAAATGAGTTTCACATATTCCCAGCTGCAGGGAAGAAGTAAGGCACTCAGGTCTGCAATTAGGAGGGAGAGGGGTGCGGAGGTGAATTTCAGATAACTTTGTGGCCCAGGCTGTGGGAGATGAGCCAGATGTAAACACCTCAGAGCTAACTCGTGGGGTTCCTGGGCAATATACAGTTTGAATTACACCACCTGTGTTACACAGGTACGTGTACACGGGGCAAGAGCAAAAGAGCCCAAATCAAGAATCGAGCCTGGTTTGCAGTTTCCAGAAAGTGCGACCATTTCTAAAGAATGCTTCAATTTTGAAGATGCTTGATTCAAAACCTCTGGCCACAAACACATTTCTGTGAGAGTCTCCAGCACAGAGAGCAATATGCCAGGTAAGCAGTCAAGTCCCTCCACTAGCAAACATTTCTTGGTGATTATTGCTCTGCTGGTATAGCTAGTTTAGACCCAGTTACCTGGCAGACAAGCACTAGGCAGGATCATGGTTTGGTGGAAGGCAGAGGGGTGCTTCAGAACATAAAAAGGCAGTTTCCAACCCGACTGACTTCAGGAGGGTGCGACAGTGTCTCACAGCAGCTGGTCCCCCGGGTGCCTCTGGAGCAGCCAGATTCAAGGATCGGTATTGCCAGCATCATTCTCCTTCTCAGAGTGCTGAAGTCACACTGGTTCTGCTTGAAGTTGATCCTCGGTGCCTACAGTGAAAGAGAAGTCAAAATCAAACAGGTTCAGCACAGAACACAGGATCTGAAATGTAGGAAAATGTCCTGTAAAGACCAAGCAAAGAAAACAAACTGAACATAACATGTGTGGCCACTCTTTTCTTTCTTGGCATTTTAGCTGTATTTTGAAACACGCACTTAGCATTTTTCACAATTTGATTTTGTGTGAGTTGGGGTTTTTTTTGGTAGAATCAGTTTGTGAAAAAGCTTTCACATTTATTTGCTCCCCTTTCCAATTCTGCAATATCAACTAATTAGCAAGCAGTTTGTACTGTATATAGATTTGAAAAATCAAGTTAGCCTACCGACATCTAAATAAATAAGTGATCTCTTGTTGATAACTATTCTCAGCAAAATTACTGATAGCAGTTTGCTCAGGCACAGAGTCCAGAACAGTGTTTCCCCACTGAGGTTCACGTGCCTTTTGGTCAGAAGCGTCTTCCCAGAGTTCTCTGGTTTTTTTCTGCATGAGCAGGAGAGAGCACAAAGACTCAAAAGCAAGAGTAAATATTTTCCCTGTGAATTAAAAAAAAATAAATAAAAGTCAGAGAACACCTGAAGGAAATTAAAGACATAATGAGACAAAAAACCTATATGGAGAAGTAGCTGAAGAATAAGCATATAAATGACACTGATAACAGGAAGAGAAGATCAAAACCTAAATGCTTCATTCCATGGGGCCACTATCCCTTCCCAAGGGGATCACTGTACTTTCTAGATACTACAAACTACCCCACTGATGATAGCTGGTCTCACTGGAGACACAGATGCAACGAGACTGTTAGCACTTGAGCAGAGATAGTCGGTGTGATAAGTCATGGAGAAGGAAAAGGGCTGCTGACAGTCAGCTATGTGTCTTTTCATTACAGGTAACTACCACTTTAACCAAATTGTTTCAGGGTTTGGAATGTAGCAATAACTGATCTAATTAGTGTAGGCTGTAATTTAGGAGGGTTCATTATGTCACAGACATTATGACTCCTGGGTATTACTAAAGGACTCATTTGTAGTACTTGAAATGAATTTCTCTGAACACATATAATGTCACCCATATAACTAGCAAATAGCTTTAAGATGATCTGACATATTTGAAATCTCTGACTTTGAGCAGGATTAAGTTTCCAGACAGTAATAAACAAATCAGCAAATAGTACAGATTTGCTTCTTGCCAAGCGAAAGAAAAAAAAATAATGGCTATTTCAGATTGAAATGGCAAGTAAATTGTGTGACAAAACTACAAAGGAAACTAATAAATCATGCCAGAAGAAATATCTATCATGATTAAAGACACACACACACACAAACTTGACACAGACTTTGCATTTCTAGGTACAATACCTGTTTACTTAATCTAGCAAGGGAAAAAGTTTAACAGCTTCTTAAGAGAAGTCAGTTATTTATTACTTGTGTTCCCAAAGCTCCTGTGAGCCTTCCTTCAGCAGGAAAGCAAGCCTACACTTCAGGTAACAAACCCGACTGTATGAAATACACGATGAGACCAATGCATAAAAGTGCATAAGCAGGCTTCAGTAGTCCAACGCTGAAGTAAAAACTGAATTATAAAGAAGTTTAAACTGGTAATCTGAAAAGGCTGTAAATAAAACCTCTAATATTTCCTTCCCTTCAGGGGTCTCTCACCAACTAGATGTTTCCTAGTTCTTTGCTTTTATGACCTAACAAGTTCTTTTTCACAGAGACACAATTATGCTTTTCCTTTTACCTGCATAGTAAGATTCAAAAAGAGAAAATTCTTCTGGAGAGCACTAATGCACATGCTTAACATTAAGCAGTCCTTAGAGCCCCTGCCTGCACCTTCTTAAATCAATATTAAAGCCTCTGTTAATTTCATTTGTTCGTGATCCCCACTCAAGAGGAAAATGCTATCATGACATTGACATTAGTGACTTCTATGGTGTCCTATTCTGAACACACTGATCTCCAGACTCAATTTAAAATTAAAGGAAACTGATTAATTCTTTATTGACTTACATATAATTTGTATTGGACCTGCCTTCTTTGCGGCAGTAAGAACTCACGTGTTATTTGGCTCTTGACTTTCTTTTGACAACTTGAATTTTACAAAATTAATTTTAAAAGTCCTGGTTTAGAATATTGTAGTTAAATCCTGTACACAGAATACAGCATTGCTCAGTCAGAAACGGGCATGTCAAGTTGTGTACGAAGCCAACAGGAAAATGCTGCAGCATGAGCTGCTTTTGCTTCCTTGCAATATGGTCCAGGGGCTTCAAAAATTATTTTGAAAAATTCTTTCCCCTAGAAAGATAAAGACCTGACTGGATGACTTACTGCCATTATTTTCTAATACAGATGGGAGTTCAATATATCTTAAATGGTTTTTAAAAATCTCAGATATAAATTTAATTTCCAGAAACAAATTAGATTCCCATTCTTTTACAGAACCTTCTTTAATGTTGTTACCACTGCTATCCTTTCTGGGTGTCTAGGTATCAAATATATTTCTAAGCGGGCACTGAACCAGCTAGAAAGACTCACTGTATTTAGTCTTTAATTAAACGCTGATGGATTTCCTTCAATAGCATTAAGCACAGAAGTGAAAAAGACATAATTAAATGATGCTCCTACGCAGGCAATGATCAGCATTCTTGCATGCAAGGTGTGGTAGTAGAGTAAGCTAAGGATTACTTCTCTGTTTTAGTTTTTATATTAAAATTGCTATAGCTCTTGAGAAAACTTATTCTGTATGCATGAAATATAAACCAGGCAATTGTCCTAAGAATGCAGTGGATTTACAAAAGTCCATTAATCTCATTAATAATTGGATTGCTGACAAGTTAAGTGTCTCAGTGCTGTTAAAACTAAGTATATTTATAAGGTATCTGACCTCCTCCCATTATCTGTCATCTTACTGAAGATGTGGGCAAATAAAAAGTTGCTATCATAAGAGGTTACTATCCTGTAGAAGCCTCTGTATCATTAACAAGCAGAGGAAATTCCCAACATGAAGAGCTGGTGGATTGTACAAGGTTTTGGAACTTATTGAGGAAGAGAATGACAGGAGAAAAGGAGGGCTGTTAAGGTTAATCTTTAACACTCCTGTTCTAAATGGAAATATTTCTAATACTAGTGAACTCCTGCAACTTTCACGTGTATTTCTAAAACATTCCTTCTCTGTGGACACGTTCTACGTGATGTCTTAGCAGAAACCAAGAGATACAGACTCTGATCTTAGCTTCGCCAGTGACCTGCCCCGTGACCCTGGATAAATCATTCCTCCGTTCTGTTTCTCTTCATGCTTTTGCCTGTCTTGTTTCTTCAGAGCACAAGTTCCTAATATGAGAAGCCAACATCTAGTTATGTTTTTGTCGAACATGTTGAGGCTATGATCTTAGATGAAGCTTCTAGGTACTCTTGAAAATAATAAAAATGATAGCAAGGAACAGATAATGTTGATATTCATACACCTCATTCCAGACCAAAAAATACACTGGTATCAGCCCAGTTCCACCTACTTCATCACAAATTTTGGCCATGACTTAGTGGAGTATAGGAGAGAAAAGTAAACTTCTGTAGTCACTACTGCTCATTGCTGAAAGTTCAATTTATGTTAAATAATGGAATTATTTTTCCATATTGCAAACATCAGACTAAGATCACCAAGTCAATTAGACTGAAAACCCAAAGGAAACTGTATTGCCAGTCCATGCTGAACTGAAATGAGCCATTCTTTGTCTTTGACTCGAATCCCTAGCATTGTGCTGAACACAAGGGTTTTTCAAGATAAAGAACAAAGCGCTAATCACACCAGAGCAAGGCATAGCTGCTAGGCAGGATAGTTCTGAGATATGAATTTGACCCCCTCCAGCCCACTGAATGTACCTCAGAAGAGCAGTCGAGTGGTCAAGATGAGGAGAGGTGTTACACTGGACCTTCTCACCAACAAATAAGAGCTGGTGGGGAATGTGAGACTCAAGGAAAGCCTTGGCTGTAGTGACCATGAAATTGTGGAGTTCAAGACCCTTAGGGCAGCAAGAAGGGTGCACAGAAATTAATTTACTCTGGACTTCAAGAGAGCAAACTTCAGACTCTTCAGGGATCTGCTTGGTAGGGTACCATGGGATACAGCCCTGGAAGGGAGGAGGACCAAGAAGGGGTGCTATCTAGAGGGACCTCGACAGGCTTGAGAAGTGGGCCTGTGTGAATCTCATGAATTTCAACAAGGCCAAGTGTAAGGTCCTGCAGCTGGGTCAGGGCAATCCTATGCAAAAATACAGGTTGGGAGGAGAATGGATTGAGAGTAGCCCTGAAGAGAAGGATTTGGGGTGCTGGTGGATGAGAAGCTCAACGTGAGCTGGCAACGTGCACTTACAGCCTGGAAAGCCAACTGTATCCTGGGCTGCATCAAAAGAAGTGTGACCAGCAGGGTGATGGAAGGGATTCTGCCTCTCTGCTCTGTTCTGGTGAGACCTCACCTGGGGTCCTGTGTTCAGTTTTGGAGTCCTCAGCACAGGAAGGACATGGAGCTGTTAGAGCGCATCCAGAGGAGGCGATGGAGATGATCAGAGGGCTGGAGCACCTCTCCTGTGAGGACAGGCTGAAAGAGTTGGGATTGTTTAGTCAGGAGAAGAGAGGAGAAGTCTCAGGGGAGACCTTATAGCAGCCTTTCAGTACTTAAAGGGGGCCTACAGGCAAGATGGAGAGGGCCTCTTTATTCAGGAGTGTAGTGATAGGATGGATGGTGGTTTTAACTTGAAAGAAGGGAGAATTAGATTAGATATTAGGAAGAAATTTTTTCCTGTGAGGATGGTGAGGCTCTGGCACAGGGTGCCCAGAGAAGCTGTGGATGTGCCAGTTTGGATGAGGCTTTGAGCACCCTGATCCAGTGGGAGTTGTCCCTGCCCATGTCAGGGGGGTGGAACTGGATGATCTTTAAGGTCCCTTCCAACTCAAACCGTTCTGTGATTCTATGAAAACCGTACATACTTCTGCCTCCTTTTGAGGCTACGTGTCACGGAGGATTGACCTTACTCTCGTACTTTGGACCTCAGGCTTGGGAGACTTAAATCTGACTTATCTCCACTAGGTACACAGACTCCCGAGAGGGACACAACTCCAGAAGGGCTCTCTTTAGCACCTTCTACATTTTCCTTTCTCTGAATCCTGGCCTCTGGGACTCGTACTCAAAATTCCCTCAAATCAGCTGACTTGGCTGAATTCCTCTACACCCTTCCTTGTCGTGCCAGGAATACATGCTTAGGCACAGCCTTAGCAGTGATGATACATAAGGAACAACAAAAGAAAGCCAATTCTACCCTCCAGCATGGGGATAGCCGACCTGTGACACTTCATGATGTTGATAAGCAGATTAAGCATAGCTCCCATGCTGAAACTACATCACAAGTCTGGCACCAGGACTGTGTCAGTGGAAAACCTTCTGGGTAATTCATATCTTCAGCTGTGGGATGCTGTAAGTCAGCAAGAACTGCCAAAAATGGTATTGCAGGACTACGCTGGGATGTAGTTGTGTGCTGACTCCAACACCATTAGGTACTGCAAAACTGACATTCCCCTGGGCAACTTCCATCAGTTTACACCTGCAAAATTCGAACTGTGTCTCCAAGTTACGTGCCCGCCCAGTGCCAACCAGTCAGTGGAAAATTTTGGTATGTAGCCTGTAAAATGGAGAGGAGGTGATGTCTTCCTCACTTTCACCTCCATCCTCACCAGTAATACCATACGCCCCCTTCAGTGCAAGACTTTCAGTTCCTTGGGAACTTCAGCAGAGCTGTGAAAGCTGTCCTAAGGAATCTAGTCAAATGAACGTATACACTAAAATGCTAGGACAAACTTATTATAAAACTTCTGTGTCACTTTTGAGTTGAGCTACATAAAAAGTAAAACTTACTAGCGGTAGTTTTGGTAAACAGCCTTTATTAAAGAAACTTCTGTGGGCTAAAAAACCCACTCAGAAATGCCGAATAAAGCTAAGACTGTAAGAAATGATACAAGAACCTAATAGTTCTCTTCCTTTCCTCCCTTTTTAAAGTAAGCTTGACCTATTGTGACTCCTAGAAGTTACCTACTGAGCACATCAGAAATATATCAGTAACTAGAGAATGAAGAATATATCTTAGACCATAGAAAAGAAACCAAAATTAAAGCTTTAGCATTAGGAATGTTAATGTTGGTACTGTCTGAGTTAAGACAGTTACAGACTGGAAGAGTCTTAGTTTCCGTAAGTGGAATATCGGCAATTCATCCTGTGAAAAATAGTACTTCAGCGGGTAGAGCTGGAAGAGAAGAGTGAGAGAAATTAGGGCCTTTTGTCTCAGATTACATGTCTAAGGGCTAGAAAACCCTACTACCTCTTTTTTTCTTCCTCTGTAAAAAACAAATAAAATGAAAGAGCAGGAGAAAAAACCCACCGACAACATAGCAACATGACAGTGATGTGTATAATGATCTCTGGCAGCCTAAGATAAGATCACAGCCCTTGGGACTGGTGGAGCCTGGAGCTAACGGACCCCTGCTTTGGGGAAAAACTAGAAGTGTACAGGAAAAAAAGTTCAGTTCTCATATTAAAAAGAAAGTAGAGGTATGTTGCTAAATCTATTCCTTCTGAAGAAGCCTTTGAAAATACAAATGTATGAAAACATCTGAGTCATTTCTGCATCCAGGAATGAGTGATACCTTCTACTCTCACCAGTCATGCCAGGAAGGGCCACCTTACTCTCAGTTTGTCCCAGGAACTACGACATTTTCAGTTAGTTTCACCATTTTTTTCAGAACAAGTCACTGTGCAGGTATCATTCTCCTGTTGAAGTCACTTTTGGGTGTTTTTAAATGCAAACCCATGCATAAATTTTAAATTAAGCATATAATGAATGAGATTCATCCAAATTACTTATGTTACTATCCTACCCCTAAATCTCCCTCAGATCTTGGGAATAAGCTTGTTCTTTCAGGAAGGCTGTCGGAACATCTGTAAGATAATTGAATAAAAAACCCCCAAGCAAACTGTTCTCTTCCAAAAAAGGATCCAGAAACTCCTCAAAGCGGCTTTGTTCTTTCTATTGATTTTAGATGGAAGGTGTGAAATACAACAACTAAATGGCAGTACCACTAAAAAATCAAGTTATTTATGGTTCTCTTTGGTTGGCTCAGTTTCTCTAAATAATCCCTTATTTGTCTGCATTAGTGTTTGGACTGGTGCAGTGCAAGGCAGGAGCGGGATGGGAAAAGCTTGCTTTTCTGGGATGCTATTTAAGCACATATCAAACTGTGCCCTGGCTGCTGCTGAATCCTGAGTCCTTGTGAAAATCCAGCCCTTTCACTGGATGCTGAACAAAGACAAGCCGTGCTCCTGGTTAGATTAAAAGCCTGGTACCAAAAAAATCACAGGGTTGGCAGCCCCATGGGCGTTTGAACAGAGGAAAATACACTCAAATCAAATGCTGAGTGGGTGGAAAGAGCAGGGAGCAGGGGTTCTGTGAATCACTTCCTCCCCCAAGGCCTTGCTGTCATTAGGAGTACAGGTGTGTGGTTTTAAAAACACATGTTGTCCATACCGATACTTTAACAAGCATTAGTCAAAGCGGTAGCGGTTTTAACAGGCATTTACTGGTCAAGATAAACCTTAAGCTCCGCACTCTGGGTTATCACAGCCAGCTAACGTGTTAAAACTGTAGCTGTCTAGTCCAAGAAAGGATTTTAACATGAGTTAAAAATAAAGTCCTTTTTGTACATGCATGGCTTAAGAGAGAAGAGTCCAAATCCCTTATTCCAGCCAGAACAGAAAGAAGCACAAGAAAAACAGGATTAGAAGCAGCATATGTGCTCTCTCCTATCTGTTTTCTTCCCAAGCTTTTATTTTGCTTTGCTCCACTTACTGAGTGGGCCACTGGATGCCGAACCAATTAATTTCTATATTACCTTTCAAAACAGGCCCACACGCAGAACAGAGCTGGAGTCCGGGCCCGGAGTGAGTAAAAACATGGGTTTCTGCTGCCAAGTGCCCATGGTACAGGAATAGGTAACTGTTTTGCAAAGCAAACACTTCTGAATACGGCAGCTGCCATTAACTCAAAATCTGTCATCTCTTTAAAAGCATTAGAAACAGAGGATGAGGAGATGCTCTCACATCTATCCAGCTCTGCCACTGGGAATAAATCAGAAAAGCTCACCGGCATTTTCTGAGGTGTAAGAAGAGGCAGAGTTTGCCTCCAAAGCATGAAAGCAAAGTTTACACCCGTTTCTGTGTGACTGTATTTACACCAATGCTAGATTTGGAGGTCAGTGCCTGGTGCTAATCATTCATTCTGAGTCAATTTGAACATATCTCTCTCTAGAGGCAACAGAAATCTAAACTGAAACACTGTAGGAAATAAAATGTCATTTAACTGGAGAGAGGAAAGAGCCATGTGAAAGTAAGAGAATTCAAAGGGCACTCCTTTCTGTTGTCATTTGTCATGTATGACACAGGAATGTTGACATCATCCTCTGATAAATGACACTGGCACCTGCATCAGAGAGATATTCTTCAGCAAAATAGAAGTTTGAAAATCCAGCAGCAGGGCACTACCAGTAAGATCCAGGAGCTTGCAAGAAAGGAAAGATAGATGATGGTAATTTTCTTCCAAAGAGAAACATAAGACTTTTTAAGAACCATTCTCTTTTGCTTCCCCCTTCTGCTCCCTCTGGGCTTTGGGAAATGATTCTGTTTTCTAAATTTAATAGTGGCTTAGACACAAGCTATACGTTATCCAAGAGCTAACCTGTGGCATTCGTGCCACCACCCGCTCTAGGGCGATGAGCATCAAGCAGAGAGCTCCAGAAGGCATACATAGGAAAGGGACCTTCTAAGAGGCCAGTCTGACCTTTGTCCCAGGCTAGTTAGAGACTTCAACAGTCTATTCCAGCACTAATCCTTCCAAACCTCACCTTTGCATCCACAACCTGTAATGGAGACACTTTTTTCCTCTTATAAAAAGCAGGAATACGCATTTGCCCTGATGGAGGCATTCTGTACAGCTGCAGAGTGGGTTTGTGGCAGAGGAAGATTTTCAACTGACTTCAGCCATGCAAAGCCTGCCATGGTATAGTTCAACATAGGCAGGCAAAGATCATCATCTTAAGACAGATACGTCACAGGTTTTCTGTTTTGAAAAGCTAAAGACCAGCGGATTAATTGTATTTGTGAGAGAAAGTCCAGTTACTCTTAAAAATGAAAAGCAAACAGATACCTTTTTTCCGTCAGATTTTCCACTTGGTTGGCTCATGGAATTTATATACAGCTTAATTTTTCTTCTAATTGTATGATTTATTTATCCCAGAAAAGAAGGGAAAAAAAAATCTATTGGATTTGGAACAGGAGGTTGGGAAAGCAAGTACACAAGTTTTGTGATCAAGGTAGCCTGTTTCATCCTTAGGAAATGTGCACTCTGTGCCAACGGCCTCCCTAGCTACTGGCCAGTCCCAGTTTGCTTCTGGCTAACTACTGTCCTGTTTAGTTATCATTTGCCTTCTCTAGGGACCACTGTGCAGTAACACGGACTAATAGCCCAGCAACATGCCAAAACATATCCTTTTCATCCTGCACGGCCAGTACTGTCTTCCAGACCTCTAGTGCATGAGGGAGACTGGAATCTGGATGAAGAACAGCTGGCTTAAAACACACCCTGACAAGCCAATGCTGGCTGAAAGGAGAAAGCGCTGGAAGAATGAAGCAGTATATAGGCTCACCTTCATTTGCAGGGCCCTTTCTCCAGGACAGTTAAAATATCATGCTGCTTTTACTGAATCCATCTTTGGTACTGAGCACTGAAGCAGAACCAGCCTCCACAATCCTGATTCTCCTTGCTGGGATAACAACCCCACATTCGTGTCTTCCGTATTTTCAGGTTGGACTATTGTAACCCTGGCTAAGTAACACATTCACTACGAAAAGACACCTCCATCTTCTAACCCAGAAAAACAAAAGAAAGCATATTATACCAATGTACTCTTCAGGCTGCTTTGGACTAATGACTCATTAATTTAAACTGCAGCCTTGTGACTGGTGAGTCTCAACCAGCTGGGCTGAGTGCCTTCCCCCTCAGAAAGGCCAAGACTTTCTGCATCATAGTTACATGGGAATGATAACCCCAGCTGCTGATTCCTTGAGTTGATGGGATTAGATCAGCCCTATTTGAGAAAGCTGCTTAGCAAGAGGGAATTCATTTTGTCTCGTCGTGTTACAAATGTATGGCCATGGCCATCACACAAGGCAGTGACACAATTTTCATAGGTAAGTATATACCAAGTTTTAAGCAAGCAACTTTGAGCAGCCTGTTCTTCAGGAGAAAACAGGGACTGAGGGAGAATGTGAATTCTTACAGAGGAGGACTAGTTTCTTCAACAAAATATGGACATTTATTATCCTTACAGTCTTGATACTTGTAACAGCTTTTCTGTAGCAACCTATTACTTGATTAGTTTGTACTGTTTAAAGCACAGCAATGATGACATAATTTTGTTGTAATGAAGATAAATATTGTCTCAGATTGTGAGAAGGCACCACATCACCCGTTGAGTGTAATGATTTCAAAATAAAGAAAAATCTTCTGGGCTGGTTGCAGAAAAACACACACACGTATGTCTGATTTTGATTAAAATAGAAGTTATTGAAATGTTCAGTTCAGTCCAAGACTAGAATCAACTGTTTGGCTCCATAGAGTGAAACACGGAATAAGGGAAAAAAAAATCCTCTTAGGACTCTCCATATTTTCTATGCATCGGCCAGACAATGATCTAATAACAGCAGTGACTTTGGGGATATTTGTTTATCTACTCTGAGCGCAGTTAAGTGACTCAGAGGTAACATGGCGTTTCACCAGTGCTCTATTGGACCCAGCCGTGTTGTACCAGTAACTTTATCCTAAAGGAGGCTATTCATAGTAGGCAGTCAGTAATGCTGCAAAAGTGGTAATTTGAAGACGGCTGCAAACACATTTGTGGATACAAACGAGGCAGTCACAAGTCTTCATATTTTATCTATGTAAATGCGAGTAGAAAATGGCAGGGTGGGAGTCCTGAGGATTTCTCCCAGAGCGGCAGTGCCGGGCTGATTATTCATCCAGGCAACAGGGGGTCTCTAATAGTTTTGATTATTAGACTCCTGATTATTAGTCAGTAGTGCAGAATCAGGACCTTAGCACTGACAAATTTCTGCACCCAATCTTTTCTGACCTCTCATTTAAATCTGTATTTAGAAACAAATGCAAAATGCAGAAAACTGAGGAGAAGGGAGCTAGAACGAAAAAGTTGAAGGAAAATACACTATAAATACAATCTGGGTCATATAAAAAGATTAAGTAGAAAAGACAGCTTTCTTGTAATGTCCAGCTGTTTCTCCTAAATATTTCTAGAAAACCTACATATGTACCATTTCAGAAATGTACCAAGAGGGAATATTAGTACTTCACTTAAAAAAAAATTCATAGGATTGCTAGTGGTTTTGAAGCTCTAATGCTGAGATCTGTCAGGATAGGACAGGAGTTATTTCAACAGTACTAAATAGCTCTCCCACTGCTTTACTATGGATTGATCCATTTTCACCCGTTCTTGCCTTTCTGCAGTAACACACAGATGTAAAACAGATTAAGGCTCTGTGGAAATAAAATAAAACAAAAAAGACACCTAGGACTTTTTTGACTTCCCCTACAATAAAGTGCAGGGAGAGTTGAACAAAGCCACGCAAGAAGCAGTAACAAAATGACGAAGGTCCTGATGGATAGTTTATTGAGATGACGACTCAGCGAGTTTTTCGAAATCTCTGTCATAAAGAGTATTTTTGTCTTTCCACAAGCTAAAACATATGTACGATCAAGACAACTGCCTGCCTATCTGTTGAAGCTTGTTTCTCCCCATTACCTCTCTCTAACAAAGCTGTACCTGACTGCAAAATATTCTTTCTGCATTTTAATGTACTCTAGAACAATAGTTGACAAAGCTTGAAAAGAAACCAAAGCAAAATAACAAACCATTATCAATATATTATTTATGCAGGATCCAAAAGCTGAGAAACATCACTAACAACTCACTCAAATTTTCAGCCACAGATCATGAGCATGGAAAAGCATCATTATCCATACCTGGCTGCTAAGGAAACAGTGTGGGGGAACGACTGCATGGCCACAACAAGAAGTGTTTGATGGCTGCCCCTTCCAGCAATTCTTACCAGCGCAAAGTGAAAGTGAGAGGCTTTCACTCTGCCTTGGCAGCATTTTATATTTTCTTTCTTTTGGTGCAGAGTTCTGCACAAGCTCCGGAACTACAGAGGACTGATCCCTAGGCTCCCTCTCCCTGGCTCAGTCCCTGACCTCTGGCACCAAGTCTTTCACCTCCCAGCCCAGAGCACTGTCAACCAGACCTCACTGCATGCAATATCTTGGCTCTGGAATGCCTCAGATTTAGCTTCAGACACAATAAGGATTACAAATTATAGAGCACAGTGGGAATAAAAGAGATGAGTTGCCCCCTCTGTCTATCCATCACTTTTTCCCATGTCTCTGGGCAAAAGCAAAACAAAGCTTCTCAACAGCCCAAAGACAAAAATAGGTTGAATGTATTTTTAAACATTATACTTCCCTGTTTCTAGGCTAATAAAAGTCAGAAAATAGAGAAGGCATTGATGTTATGCTCTGCAAAGTCACTAGTATAAGAGTGTCCCTATAATTTATATTTTCAAATGATAAAATATTGAAGTATTGTGAAGTAGTTAAAATAACATTTTTTCAGCTGAAAGTGCTTAAAAATTAAGTACTTTCATTATATGTAAATTTTGCTATCTCTTTTATCTACAATAAGTTTAGGCACAAAGTTATTAAACAAGCTGCTACACAGTCACATGGTGAGTGAGAATCAGTGAGGTTATGTATTTGCTTTGAGGTTTCAAATGTGAAACTAACCTAAAACTGGATGGTTTTGAAATTAAGAGAATGGTCATTGTGAACCTGATCCTGTCATATGATCAGAAGCTCTTAGAGACGTCAAAAAGGATTCAAACAAGCAATTTTTGTGACAATAATGCCAAAAGTCAGAACAATATTGGATATTTCTAGGAGTTCTGGTTTGCATCTTCTTGGCCAAATCCAGGAATCTGTCACAGACTGTTGACTGCTGAAGGCACAACTGTCATTAGCTTAAGATAAAAGATCTCAAGGTGATGGCTGTAGAAGGGGCAAAGAGAGAGCACTGAGTTAAAGATACCTATGTCTAGTAGATTATTACCATTATATTTTAGAAAAGCCCTGAATACATACACAGATACACAGATACACAAATACCCAAGCACAAAAACGTGCATTTGAGAACAAGGCTTCTCTGACAGCATTTGTTTTATTTTGATGTCAGTCTAAGGAAATACGTTGGCAGCTACTCCACACAAAATCTATTTTCCACAAACAGCATATTCTGTCAGTTAAAAATTCATCATCCAGTCATACAAAGGACACAGGGCCAAGGGGCTTGAGTGACACACCAAAAACCTCAAAACACATGTCTGAGCTGCCACATGACTTGTATAACGCTATCCACGTACGGCACGAAACTAGAGCTCTGTAAGCTGCATCTTCATAATATTTTGCAACATCCTGTAAACTCTTTGCAGAGAAACAATAAGGGCTGCTAAAAGTGTTTTGGCCACCGCAATGACAAAGACCCTCTAATTAACTAATTTTTTTTAAAACGGAGGGTAGATGGCGAATGAAGGGGAAGTCTGTCATGCTCTTCAATCAACACTAAATACCTGAGCCACGCATCTCAGTAGAGAAGAAAGGTGTCATACCAGCTGCCATTCAGTGGAAATAAAGTACTGCTGAAGTCAAATAATTGGTGACTTGAGGCCACAGGTCACCTCTGAAACTGAGATAATTCCAAAGGATGTATTCTAAAGATACAAGGAAAAAAAGCTACTGTGGGGAAATATCTTAATAAAGTAGGAAGAAAACTAATGTTCATGGAACATTAATTTAGTTGGTTCTTCAGGATTCAATTGCAAAGATAAATCTCATACCTAAGCCAAATGGATTTCTGAAAGAGATAAAATTATTAACATTTCTATCCTCATTTTCTTCTATTTTTGTCCCACTTTGCAACACTGGGAGAGCAATTTAGAAATTGTTCATGAAAATAATACTACTGAGCACTGAGATGTTTTATCATTTGCCCTGATGGGTAATTCCTGAGAAGGCAGCAATTTCTGCAGGCTCTAGTGTCCCATAAATAAACCAGCAACAACTCAAAGCTCAGAATCTAAAAACTGAAAAAAAGGGGGAATCCAGCTCTGTTTTGAAACCTCAGTTTAATAATTTTTTTGGTGGTTTTATGTGTAATGTAAAACTGAAAGTAGGCAAATTCCATCTGTGGTTCATCTGAGCAGGAACAAACACACAGTAACAATATCATTTCATGAAAAAATGTGGTGGGCAATTTAACATGAGATCTGTGATACTTTAAGGGCAGGAAGTATCTTTGTGAAAATGCCCCTTTTCCTTAATTAGAAATATCAATATATCTTTTAAATAATAAAATTGATTTATCTTTTAAATGATAATGAGAGAGGTTCTTACAGAGCGCTTCTGGCTTGCTAACATGTAGCTGCTTCACCTCCCAATAGAAATGTATGCATTAGATAAGCGGCGTCTTCCTTGTCCAAGGCCAGGTTATCTCAGCACGTTTGTGTACAGAAGGGTTATGCATCCTGAAAACACCAGCGACCAGCCCTGGTCTTACCCCTCCCTGAGCTCCTGTTGCTCAGCCTTACACCTGGGCTATACATCCACGTGACCGGGAACCTGAAGCACCCAGCTTGTATTAATTTGCTTCCTTAGCAATTATTATGAGATGGCCGGGGGGCAGTACCTCGCCCAGTGGGGATTTGTTCTCCCTGGGGCAGTTATCTCCCTTGCTGCTTCCTGGGAGACTACGCTATTGAGTAACAATTCCTGTGACAATATTTCAGGGGTGAATTTTTTTTTGATACTGTCAGAAAATCCTTGCCAAGTTGACACTACATATTAAAGGGTTCACAATAACAGAAGGCAGAAATTAAATTGAACAGGATATTAATACCTTGTAGTTGAGGAAATGATATTTCCTTTGATTTTACTTTTTGCTTTGTGAATTAGCCAAGACCCGCAGCCCTGCATAAACTGAACCAGCTTACCAGGTTCTCCACAAAGAAACAGCAGTGGCCATCCTTCCCTCAAGCACACAGCAACAGCAACTGCCTCCATTGCCTCCCCGCTAAAAACTCTCTTCAGAAACCTGGCAAGTTTAAAAATAATCAAGTCTACTTCATTCCACATCCCCTCCAGATCTTTTATCCATCCTATTAGTTTCCACAGCAGCAAATATCAGTTGACTTGTATTAACTCATCTGAACAGCCCACAGATGTGAAGAGAAGGTTTAAAACATGAAAAAGATTTTTCACAGTCCAATTTCGTTCTTTCTGCTGTGTGTTAAGATCTTTAATTTTTCCACTCTTTATTGCTATAGAGAATATTTGAGTGCAGGCATCCAAAAAACGTGAATAAGCACTACCTGCGTTAAGACGGCTGGAAAGACAGAGCCCCACTCTGATTTTTCCTCTGTGTTTTAGAGGGAGCCACACTGAAACTCGTGTTAAACAAAACCACGCTCTCTCACAAAATTATTTCCAAAAAGGTTAAAAGTGTTCTCTGTTGCATGACATATTCCGGTGGGTTGAGGACACTGCTTACACAAGAAACTCTTACTGATCCACTGTGACTTATCAATGCTTCACACTCTGACGTGTGAGGTGGCTATTGCTTGTGGCTTGCCAGACATGTATATTAAGGTGCACATAGGGTAAAACACGTTATTGTCTTTCAAAAAAGGATCTATCACACTTTACTAAGATAGATACTCGAAACCACCTGTGTAAAGGTAAAACCCATCATTTTTCACAGCTGCTGAAATTGTCTCTTTGCCTTCAATGATAAAATCGATTACTGCAGCCAAAAGGTGCAGGTTGGCAAACCTGCCTTTATACAACTGAGCAGTCAGCACACACCCGGGATCTTGCGAAGCATCTTTCTGTGGCTTCGTCTTTCTCTGTTGCCATCTCATGGTATGAGTCTATGGGCAGGACATGGGTCCATTGCATAGACTAAGCAGTTCTTCCTTTTCCCTCTATGGAGCAGCCTACAGGAGAGAGTAAGGGCTGGCCGTGATCCCTTTGTCCAAGCTTGAGGAGGGCTTTTTTGGTTATGTCTAGGGAGCTCCATTACATAATGGAAGAACTCCCACTTCCACTTCAGGAATAATGTGCCAACATATCTCCATTAATGGGATCCTTGCTAAAATCAATATATTGGCACAAGAGTTGCGTGCATAGATACATGTATTTAACAGAAACCCATCTGTATGTACATTCTTTAGGGACTGACTTTGTAAAAAAATTAGGTTGCAGTATTTGTACATTATCCTGGCTCAATTTAATTCAGCTTTCAGAGTGCTGGCATGGTGCACATTCGTTGGTCTGCATGCCAGCAGCCATCACTAGTGTAACAGCACAGCCAAATTCGGGGAACAGTAAGAAACATGTTTTGTGTACATAATTGTGTGTTTACAAATGAGGCATTTTGAATATTATATAGTCAGTCCTGCGCAACATGGAGATGGGAGTCATAAGAGTAAGAAATTTTGGCATCCTGATATGAAACTGTGGCCAAAACCATCATTTAATCCAGACAAGGAAAAAGATTGATCAATTATGCCAGTAAGTTTGAAACAGCAGTCTAAAAAGAAAAAGTGACATGGCATAGGTTTGTGGTTCCCTGCTAACAGACCTAAAACCTAGCATCAGATGGTTTGTATTTTACGTTATTGTAAAACAAAAATAAATCATCAAAAACATGGCAGAATCAAGCCTAAATGGCAGGACATACCATAAAAAAAAGCAGCTAGTGGTTGAAGTGAAAATTAAGAAGTGCTGTTCTTTCTCCCAGAAACGCCAGGGCTAACCAGAAGAAGCAGCTCGCACTTACAGGCTTCGCAATTCATTCTCTTTTTTTCTACAAGCAAAAGGTTTTTAGGCCATAGCTGAGTTCTGCTCCAGTGAGATTTTGCTTCCTGATACCCAGAGATTAGCATATTAAGTACTTTATGTACTGTATTTACATAACTGTTGCATTATGGCACGGTTAAAATTCTGTTAACATTTCTATTGTAACTCCAGTTTCAGAGCCTGGCATAGTGACTAAAGATTGTCTCCAGATGATCAATTTTACAGGGGTCGGGGAAAGGGGAGATTATATGTTTATTTTTTAAACATATTTCAGATTTCCAAAAGAAACAGTAAGCTGGCAAAGACACAGTAGTCTCATCAATACATCAATACTGGAAGAGAACAAGTATTCTTCCAGGAAGAACTGATCTTTCAAATGTGAGAATTGACAGGCAGATACTCAAATAACTTCATTATTCTTTACATTATCACCAGCTCCAAACAGTCACATATCATGACCTGGGCCTCAAAATTAGAAGCTTGCCTTAAAAATCATGGGACCTAAAGATTACAAAGTTAAAGATAATTTTATGTTCCTTCAATTTTTTGAAACTAGTAACTTCAGCACTATCAAGCTTTTCTTGGCTATTGCATGGACTATACATTTACTAACTAAAGAATACACCATCCTTTGAATCTGGAAGAAAGACCTACATAAATGAGAGTCATGATAAAGTCAAGAAAGTTGCCAGCCTGTATTATACTATAGTTTAGATTGTTCTGTGTTTTTAATACCTGTCACAAGAACAAAAGTAGCTATTTCACCCCACGATTTCTAGTCTGCAGTTGCAACACAATGATTTTCTTTCCACAAACACCCCTGGCTGGCTATGCACTGCATTCTTCTTGACCAATACAACCTGAGAGGTAGCAATTTCAATGCAGACCTGGAGGTCTGCATAGCTTCTTCTCCCCTGGCCCTGCAATGGCTGCAGCAGTTTTTTGGGCCATAGATTTTGGATTATCATCAGTGGGCAGGTTTTAGGTTCAACCATGGACTGACGCAGAGGGGCCAGGAGACCAAGCAAGTCTTTCAGGCAGGGTTTGCCCAGATGAGTTCTGTGCTAGTCTTTCCCACCACCCTGGAGCTGCAGGCCACCCACAGCCCTGAACCTCTCTGATCCCTGCTCTCCTGGCCCGTGTGGGATGATGTGGTGATTTTCCATGATTTTGCCTATTGCAGTGGGTTTTCCTGCCTACATTCAAGGCCCACAACTATAGCAGCACTACTGCTGTGGTTCCACCAGCAATCTTCTTGCAGCAACCGAAGCAAAGCATTGACTTGAAGTGTTTGTGCTTGGTCTCCTCCCATCTTTGCTATAGTTGGACAGGGAATTAATTTAAGATTTAAATAGCCACCTCAAATACTCAAGTTTTATTTTAAATTGGTAGCATAGACTATGCATTGCTCCAGGTGATTTGGCATGGTACCAACTCACATTTGAGCACAGGACATTCAGATGTGTCTCATGGTCAGATTCCCAAATGCCGTTAGGTGTCTGAAAGAGTGGGAAAACGTATACGTGCATTCAAAAAACAATTCGAGTGACTATTTCAATCTTTAGACACTTTAATGCTGGGATATGAGATTCTGTGACTCTCAATGAGACTCAGGCTCTCAAGTGCCTTCATTGCTTTATTGAGAATGAGTCTAAAGGCCATATTTTAAAAGCCATTTAGAGTCTTAACTCTCATCTGGCCCTAAGCCACTGAGAAGCTTTGAAACTTTTATACACTCCCTCACATCTAACCAGAATGAAGAAATGGGAGAGGATGGTGACATATTTTGTAATGAAAAATTAGATCTTCACTCAAATGGGACGGGAATCTAGAGGAACATTAGGGTTGTGCAGTGCTATAGCCCTGCCTCACACACATCTCAGATGCCTATGCATTGTCACTCAGAAAAACAAATAATTGAAGTCCTTATGAACAAATTTTCATAAAAAAGTTACTTCTTCAGAATTATAAATAATACCTTTCTACTTGTACACTTTGCATTGAAACAGTTTGGTTTTTTAAAAAAATATTTTCGGCTTACATCACATTCCGGATCTTGGTCATGAGGAAATGTTTATGAATAAATTATAAGTTCTGAAAATAGGTGGTTATAGTAGGAACAAAAACACATTCAGACCATTAACTGCAATGGCAGATTGGGGCAGTGTTGATAGATACACACACATATCATATTTATTGACAAGTTACAGCATTTACCAGTTTATAAAGTTCTGAAGTTGGGAAGTCTGTACCATATGTGGAGCCAAAGGCTATGGGCAATATTTCACTGCTGAGGTAACTTTCTTAACCCATGAATTTACCTGGCAGTAGATCATCTTAAAAAATATCACATGGTAAGTCTACATCAATGAGAAGTTCTTTCAATCCCCAAGATAACCATAAATTATATACATTGCACTATGCAGATGGAGGTAAAAAATCTTCAACACACTGAAGCATCTCACCTTGCTAAAGTAAACACCTACCTTGTTTTGATTAACAGCAAGGTGATCCAACTAATTCAGAGCAAACTTGGCCATTCTCCACTCAACCAAACACTTTAAAGACTTCAGTTAGTTCATCCTTCCAACATATCATGGAAATACTAATATGTGTCCCACTGCAAAATACTTTTTTTGGCATCTTCATTTCCCATCCTTATTCTAAGATAAACACTGACAGCTGATGGGATTCAGGAACACTGCCATGTGTTCCCTTAGAAATGGAATTCTGAAATATGGCTGTTATCCATCAATTGGCATATTTACTAATTAGCACAAGATTGTCCAAATACATTCATTTCTGCCCCAAGGGAGAATCCCTCTGAAGAATTCTCATCTGATGCATCAGGATTTCCTACTCACTACTTACCCACTCTCACAGTTTCTGATTTAATGGTTAACGCAAGGAATAAAACAACTATCCTAGGGAGCAAAGTCAAAGTGTTTAAACTGTATTACCTTCAATTGCTATTTTTTCCAGACAAGCAATGCAAACAGCACTCATAGAGTTAATATTCGAATGCCTTTTCTAATAAAACCAGCTTCCAGTTTTTCAGTCTTTTGTGCAAGTTTAATAAAATAAATTTTGAATATCAATGTAGTACATTCTATTTTTCTTGGCGTTTCTCTGCCTTGCTATGTCCTTCTATTGCAGGAGTCATGCCATAGGGAGAGCACTTTTCCACAGTCCATTGAAGTTGTGCCATAAGGGCTGGAGATGATTTGCTAAAATGCTCCAAAGGTATTCAAATTTCTTTAAAGAAGAAATTCAATTTATGTGCATTTATATTGCAGTGTCTGTCAGGAAGAAAGGTTATAATCACCAGCATATTTTGGATTTACATTTTCTTCTATACATGAGGTAATGGTATTAGAGGTAAACTATGAGGTTTAAAGTTGAATTCGATGTATGGTACTCTTTTCATTGCTGCTAAAAGCATGTTTTTGAAGTTCTTGAGGAAAGCATATGTTAGCATATGTTACTGAAATATCAGGATGCTGGGTGGCTTAGAGGATAAAACATTTGTCTTTCTTCTCTGCATTCTTATATAAAGTACGGCTGGATTTCATGAGCAAAATGAATAGAGGATTCTCAGCTTACAGATTGGTTCACATCATGGAGCTGCAGCACAGTTTTGTTAAGTAGAGCTATCAGGCACATTTCTGAATTAACATGCAAGCTAAATGTGCCTTTAGTTGCATCATGGAGGAAGGGAAAACGAGGGCTTAGAATTTTGTGATATCACTTATGCAACCCCCAGAAGAACAAATACTCATCAAAAATTCAAAGGAAACCCCATCTCAACCATACTGCTGTGGGAAGTGCTTTGCCTCATTTTTCTCTGAAAATTTACTGCATTTAAATTTCCTGTGACTATATTAAATATTTAGATGTTTATATTTTCAGAGTAGAAAACATCCCGATTCTTATCAAGTTGGAATCCTTTTAAGCATGTTTTTAAGTTATCTGATAATTAAATTGCCATGCTTATCTCATTTAGGACCCCACCAATTATAGGCCAAGTACTTCACTGATATGTACTGCAACTGATCTTGAAACTATAGCCTCTTTTAAGTAAACACTCATAGTTGGTTTGTAGATTTATTTTATAATTTCACTGCTACCCCCGCAATCCCTGTCAATAAAGAAGCATCAAAGCTTTAATGATGGGTTTTGCACAGCAAGCTAATTGTGTTTTAAGCCTGCTTCCAAATGAATTCCCAATAGCTAACCAACTTTGTAAACAATCATTTAGGCAGCGTTCTTTGGGGAAGCACGCGTTCACAAACACACACACACTATTTGCTTAATAAATTTCAACAGATAAAAATCCTGTTTAATTTCTTACAGAGTGTTTGTTTTTACTACGTTATAACTAGACACTGGGCCATTTATGACAATAACACGTTTGCCAAGTACCTGCCTGGATCCAAACAAAATTGGGCTTCAGTCCTGCAGTCAGGTTCATGAGCTCAGACTTTTCTATAGGCAAAGAGGATCGAGATACAGAAATTCTTGGGGACAAGAAAGAAATCTCAAGAGAGGAGCTCATACTAGTGTAATTGTCCACAGTCTACCTACGTCTAAGCCTAATTCACTGAACACTCTTATCATTGCCATTCCCTCATAAGCTTCTCCTGTCTATCAAATCTGATGTGAAACATTGCTATAACGTAGTACTCAATGGGATGTCCTTTTTGACCTCTTTGTGGAAAGTTTTTATGGCATTTATTTATTTAATTGGTATTTATTTAATACCATTGTGCATGCAAACACACAGGCACACACAAGGTATTTCCCTTGGTGAAGTATGGAAGTTTCACGTGGATCCATATCCAGTGCAGGATAAGATCATCTCCTGAGGAGTGTCAATCCTTTATCTTCTCACCAGGAAACAGTTAATCAATTGGTTGAGGTTCTCCACTGACATGAAGGCTGACTTTTCAATCTAAAGTCCTGTCCCAAGCATTCTTCATTACCATCTTCCCACCAACTAAAAAAACCCCCAACAAAACATAATCCATAAAATATGACTAATGGTTAAGCAGTAACAAGGATATTACTGAAGAAAAAAAGCAGAGGACAAATAAACTTAGGGTATACTCTGCACATTGAACCATGTGACTAGGAAGTACTATCAACCAGACAGCTAAAGCAACTGAAACCAGCAGACCTGGAACCTACAAAACAGGGTAGGAAACACAGGTATGTTTCCCCCATTGCTTTGCACAATCTGAGCTTTCACTACTGTGCTCAGCTTTGGAGGGCTTGTTCTGAATGTTTTGCATTTTCTCCCTTTCTAAATGGAAGTAAAAGTTCAGTAATGCATGCATCATCATTTTCTTGGGAACCAAGGTCTTTTTATTTCTCTTGTCCATCCCTGCCTTACAGTTATTTTCCTCAAATCTGTTTTTCTTTTGTTTCTTCTCTGTGGTGAAAGCAGCCATCATGAAGAAAACCAATAAAATCCACCTACCATAAAAGATTTTCATAAAAATAAAGAATGCATTTCCACAAGTGTAAAATTAAAAATCAATAACCAAATTGTTACCAGACTGCTATTTGTATTTTTATTCACTCATCTGAAGGTCATTTGTTTAGTGTTGGAAAATTAAAATGTTGCACATGATTTACTCGCTCTAGACTTGCCTGGGAATCCTTCCAACTTGCACTATATTTTGGTGTAACCATCAGTGGCAGAAGTATTAATACACAACAGATAATAACATCCTTACTACGCTGTGTTATCTGGATGGGTTCTGTGCTCTTCTCGTTGTTAACAGTCGTTGGAAGATGACTTCACTACTGTCAGTGGTTTAAAAAAAAAACAAAAAAAAGACAAAATCTTCTGACAGCTCAGTTGTCAACAGCAGCACTTAATTCTATGTACAGTTTTCTGAGACATAACTGCAAAATGGATTTCCAGTGGCAACAAAGCCAACTGAAGGAGTCCCCATCACCTCCAAGCTGATCTGTCTCACCCTGGGCAACAGCTCATTTGCAAAACTCTTCTATACGTGGTGCTGAGGGCAAAGGTGCATGACTGAAATTTTTCAAATTAAAATCCCAAGCATTTTGCCACTACGTAACGGGACCTAAAATATACTGACATCCTACATCCCTTGGTAAAATCAGTGAAAAAACGCAGTGGTAAAAGCAGAGGTGATGTCACAGGCCGGTGACCACTGATGATCAGGTTTTCTGAGGGGGTCCATGTGAAAGGGGCTTGGGTGGCACACACAGGCAATAGTAACACCCAGATCTATGAACACACTTCTGCATAAAGGGGACTCAAAGCAGGAAGGAGAAGAAGCTTCAAACAACAATACGAAAGAAAAGTGAACAAACAGAAAGGAAAGATTATCATGGAGGAAAAGACAGGACAGTATATACAGTGTTACATAATAGATATAATTTAGAAGAACTCCATGGGCCATTGAATTTTATGCAGTTTTGAGTAAATCAGGTTGGTTTAATTCTCATACTCACTATATTCACCTGTAATAATAACAGACAATCTGTACTTCCTATTGTAACCAGCAGTGCTGTTTTACCTAGTGCTAAACAATAAGTACAAACAGCAGTAATGCCCTACTAGGCTTCTCTGCATTTCTCCCTACACATTGGCTACAATGAGCATCTTTAATACTGCTAGAAGTTAAGGCTGATTTTCAGTTGATAAGTGTAGAGGTGCTCTGAAACACAAGAACCAGTGGAGGGATGGGCCGCTGTGTTACCACTGGTTCAGGCTTTCCCAGTAAGATGTCTTTCATGAGAAAATATCAACTGGTAGAAAAAGAAAGGCTCTGTGGGAGTACACAGATTTTAAAACAGGAGAAGCACAAACTTTCCAGATCCACCACAGCCCATAAGGTGTGCTCTGGTGGCTGGTACCAAGGGCATCCCTGCTCCAGGACGGCTCCACAACTTGTATGGCACAGGAGACAGGAAGACTTTGGAGAGAGTAGGGAACATGAAATTTTGGGCTCTTGCTCAATGCCATGTGCAATACACAGGTCTCAAGGATATATGTCAGTGCGTTCAGCCCTCAGCTGCTTCAAATTCAGGAGGAACATGCCCCAAGGGCAGCCAAGAGATCTAGGGACTTCCTGCAGCCATAGGAAGGCCAAGAAGTGACTTGAAGCCAGGGTAGCTGAGCAGTCCCATTCATTTGGGGAACACTGTGTTGATCTTATTTCTCTAGATTTATTTCTAGCAGGAAATATCAATATCTCTACATTTAAATCCAGCGAGAAATAAAACCTTCAGCATGTTCCCGTTTCCTCCAGCTGTAGCTACTGAAAAAGAAAACCACCAGGAGATGAGCTGTACCACTGGCAGAGGAAGTTTTCAGAGGCTCAGCAGGCTTATAAAGGTCTGGCTTGCACTCAGAGCTTTGGAGATGGGGCTTTTCTTCTATTTTTACAGTTTCCCTGTTGCAGTGTCATTGAGCTTTTTCCCCTTTTGACCCTAGGATAATGCTGACCTAAACAGGTACAAAGATGCTCTGTGATGTTACAGCTGACCCTGGGGCAGCTCCTTTTTGTTTTACACTCACTGGTAGGCACACATTTGTACTGGTATGACTGGTGTATCAGGAGCTCTGCACCCTTTCTGCCCTGCCTTGATGAAAGGCACTGACCACGGCTCAGGTACCGCAGTTCAAGCCCTCTCCAAGGCCTGGTTCCACAGTAAGACGTCACGAGCTAAAGAAGAATTGGAGAGACATATCGGGAGCATGAAGCGCAGCAGCATGCACATTGTCTCTTGCTAAACAGGTGCATTATTTCTAGAGGTAAAAACTATACCCTGCTTTAACACTGGCACTGATATCTACAAGAAATACAAAGGCTGAGACATTTAGTTTATGTTTAAAATGGATCATTTACCACCTTATTGCAACATCTATTTGAATTCCTTAAAGGCTCCTCAGATGCACTTTCTGATGCCTAGTTGCAACTCTTTGAGCAGTTTCTTACATCCAGTGACAATCTCCTGCCCTTGCACTCAGACTTACACTCTGCCAGGTCTCCAGATATGTTTTGAGTGGGGTTGGCTTATATTTCCTCACATTTGCGTTTTCAGTTGTGTTACCCAGGACAGAATGTAGTTCCTTTACACTAGCGAAGCAAATGAGGATTTGAATTTATGATGATGTTGTACACATAAGGATGCAGCCTTGCACTTCTGCAGGGCTGTGTAACAAACACTTGAAGGATCTGCACACCTCAGAGCTCTTGCAGCACGCAGTCTCTAATCTCCTTCCAGACTGAGAGGAAACTGCAAAATAAGTAATAGTGATAAATCCATATGCTCATCTGCCACCCGAATATAAAAGACACACATCCCAAATTAATTTTGACTTGTGAAATCAAAAACATAGGAAAAGTTTGAGGACCTCCAAAGAATTTTTCAAAGACAAATCAATTAAAAGAAAGGCGCATCTGAAATTCAAAACAGCCCTATGCATTTGGACCTGCTGAAAGACATTACATGAGAAATCACAACCACAGTCAGTTCAGCAAGCGGCACAGACACTTGTCTGCACCGTGTTTCATTGCATCGCTGCACATGGTTTTTCAGAAAGCATGGTAATTTGCAAAAGTAATTTTGTGAAAGCTTCCATACATCTCCTGTTAAGAGCAATTTGGCTAGTATCTGTGGCTAGCTGTGAGCATGCTTTTAGATATTAGATGGATGAGTGCAGGCTAGCAGGAGGAAAAATAACGGAGAGGATAAATACTTGGCAGTTCTCTAACAACTTTCACTAGAGGATCGCAAAATGATTTACAAACTTCAATTAATTAAGCCTCACAAAGCCCCAGTGAGATAGGTAAGTATCATTACTCTCATTTCACTAATGCGTAAACTGAGACACCAAGAGAATAAGTCTTTCACCCAAGGTCACACAGCAAGCAGCTGGCAGAGCCAGGGATAGAAACCAGGAATGCTGACTTACCTTGCTCCTTACCTACTAGACAATTTTATCTCTTTTAAAACAGTTTAAAGCATTTCTTGCGCTTGATATTAGCAAGCGCAATGTCCTGCAAACCCAGTGAAGTTTCCTTTTGCGATACCCACGGGACCACAGGTCAGAAGGTCTCACTGGTGCCAGACCACACTGCAGCTGCCTTACCTCTTGCTTCCCAGTTTCTATTGCCTGGTCCCAAACTGGTCATAGGGGCAAAGATGGGAGAAAAAAACCCCAAAATTACCACTCCCCCAGCCTTCAAGGCTGGAAGCACAACCTGTGCTGATGGTTTCTGTGTTCTGGCCCTGCACGTGCTGCACTGTATAATTAATGCGGCTCAGTTAAGCAAGCAGTCAGATTCACAGACAGCACTTTTCAGAGTAGGGAGAATACACACACAAAAACATAGACTCACATCACACAGAATAAAACCCAGAACGGTCATGTTGATAGCACTGGGTAACATGGTAGGCTTGGAAAACCGCATATTTTTCTATTTTAAGCCAGCAATTTTTTAATTTTTTTTTTTAAAAAACAAGTTTTGGTGGCTGGGGTTATTACTGAATACGTTATCAGAGATCAGTTTACAAGAATTTAGGGCATTACTTAAAAAACCGGACTAGTATGTTTATCTTCATATGTAAATTTATACAAAGCCCAACCCCCAAAAATTGAAAGTAACCCTGTAGCTCGGGAACTAAGAGTGGAAGGAGAGAGACAAAGAGAGGATTATGGAGCATGTTCCAAACTGTCACAGTGAGATAAGGCTCAACTCAGTTGCTTCACTCAGTGTGACTGGAGACGTGTTCAAACACAGATGTTTTCTTACCCTTGGTCAGAAAAGATCAATGTGCAAGAGTAAACAGCAAGTTAACAGCAAGTTTCTTGTGAAACCGAAGAAATCTGAGTCAGAAACTTTTCAATTATGGTGAAGAGATCCCAAAGATCAAGTCGGTGCTCAAAGAAACCCATTTTTGGTTGGTAGAAGGTGTCAAAGCAAGAACGATGGAAATCCTCAACAGCCCTTCAGAAACTGATCCGTGGAATTGCTCTGAATGATGGCAGCATCATGTGCAGCTGTGTGTCAGCTCAGAAGGGAACTGTTTGGAAGGTGATCACAGCTGATTTTCTTAATTTGTTAAATATAAAGAGTTACAGGTGCAGTCTCAGTTCTTTTTGTGTTGGACCTCATATATGTAGACAACCAACAGCTACCCCTCGCAGGCAAAGAGATAAAGAATAGAAAACCTTTGCACTTGCATTATTACCAAGTAATCCCCAAATTCAGATGGACCAATGGGAGAAAGAAGTGCCAAAGTTCTGAACTATCCATATTCATATAAAAGTGTTCTGTTTGGTAGTAAAGTTAACTAGTTACCTGCCGAGATTTAGCAGTTGACTCCAGAACCACAACAACAAAAAACCCCATAAAAACCCAGCTACCTACTGGATGTCGTATGGTCAGGAAACAATTTGTCATCCACTTACCATAGATATCACACACACAAAAAAAAGGCACATTGCCCATTTAGCTATTTAAAATGGAAAAAAATCTGGAAGAAAGGAAAAAGAAAGGAAAATATTTGCCTGTGGAGAAACCTGCAAGGACTAGCAGAGGAAAAGGTATCTTCTTTCATGTAGATCCATGGTTACAGCCACATTCCCTCACTAGAAAGAATGGTTCTCTTTTCAGTGTGGTGAATTAAATAATGGACTGCATGATTTCGTGGCTGAGGAAGGCCCCTTATGTGGCTGCTTTAGCATCACTTGGGTAATGGCTCTAGGATGTAAACTGAACAGGTTGCAGGTGTTACCTTCTCCCAGACCTTTTGTGAAGTGAGACCCTACAGGAGAATGGGACAGTGTCTTCTTGTGCTGCCCCAGGGACCACATTGCCCCCACTTCTGTCATCTCTTGCATCGGCCTAATGATGTAGTTTCACCGTATTTGGTACTTATGATTACAGTGAAGAACTAATCAAAACCCATTCTCGGTTTCTCAAGGGTGAACTATTAGGCTGTGGATTAACCATGTTCCTCACAAGTCCAATGTTCTGCCTGGGGAGCGTGTACTGCTCACTCTATTTTCTACAGAAATCCACAGATAGGCAACACTATAAAATCTGTCCTTAGACACTAATTTACATAGGTTTTATTATATAGGAGGCTCTACTTTGCATTTGCCTTGCCCCATCTCCACCCCAGCAGACAGATGACTGACAGAAGACAGACAGACACAAGGAAGCCACCATTCCCACTCTTCACCCCCCACACCCTTGTTCCTATTCCTTACAGCCAACACCACAATCTAGATGCAAACCCAATCTGCCAGGCTAGCACATCTGTAACAAGGGAAACACAAGAAACAACTAAAATCTGTGCAGACTACACGTAAGATAATTTTTACATCTATCCATTTATATGTAAAATAATGTTAGTAGAACTGTTGCTTTTTTAAAGCAATTAGTTAATGTACTTATGTGTAAAAAAGGATATATGTGGTATGCTCAGCTATTGCAAACAATTCTGATGTGCTCCCAAAGAAAGAATTTAAATTTAAATTATTTATTCAAGATTCCATATTAAATCATATAATAAAATACCATTCCTATACAGAAAATAGATTTATTGCAAGCAGATGTGCTAAAATCACAACATCTGCACATGAAAAATCATCAATACCGTGATATTTTATCTACTTTGTGCAGATAAAACAACCAACTAATTACTTTCTGAAAATTCAGAGCAGAAATTTAATGCACCAGATATTTATGGGTTAAAAAGGAATGAAGTAATTACAGAATCCTTTATCACTTCCATTTGTACGTAGTATACTGGGTGTACGCGCATGCCATCAGACCTCAAGTAATGCTTTGTAGATTGATGAAGTCTGACTCAAACAATATGTCACAACAGGAGCCTGACAACTGAAAGCATGCTTAACGTAAACTTGTAAAGTCTTAGAAAAGAGTGCTAGATTTTCAGCCAGTTAATGATTTGAGCAGTAGACTCTTTTTACTGCTACTGAAATGAAATACTTCAGTAAACCCCTTGTCATTTGCAGATGTCCTTCTATATTAAAATCATGCACGACTTTTTCTTCTTTTACAAAATCAGATGAAACAGAGCTGGAATCTTTCACCTCTTCCTAACCAGCCGCAATTAGTAGATAGACATTATTGAACAGGACTACTGAGTAATTTTCACCCCAGTTTAATCGGTTTTGCAGTATTCTGAGTAATACTGTAAGCCAACCACCTTAGCAAACAACTCCGTTTATTACTTTTAATAGAAATGTTCATAACATCTTGTAGTGTGTATACATTTTGTTTCTGTGTAGCTGCTAGACACTGAAGTAATTTGGGACATGAGTTAAAATGCATTCAGATACCCTATAGTATAGTTAATTCTGAATTTATGCTTCCATAAAACAGTATGTATAACACTATAATGATGCTTATTTAGTACTTTACCCATGTACAAAATTGTTGGCTGTAAAAAATTCAAGGAATATAGAGAGTGGTTGAGTTGTGTTGAAAAAACTTATGAAGGTACGAAATGTACTGAAGTTTGGGGAAAAGTATTCTTGCTTATTTTTAAATATACATTTAAAGACTAAGAACATAGGTGGAGAAATTTGATTCTCCAATGTAATTTTAAGTCTTCTTTTCCTTTAGAAACTAAGTATCTAAGAGGATGGGTTTTTTACTGTAGGAATGGATTTTAAAATTAAAAAATTGTGCTACATTTTATCCTAAGATGTTGTCTTTAATATTTGATGGATGCAGGTGCCCATCTCTACAGCTTACATGACACATCTGATCTTCTCGAATAACAATACTACTGTGCTCATTTTTATTTTATATCTTGTGTCAGAAAAAGCAAAGGATGGTTTCTGAGCTGAGTGTGTATGATTTGAAGGAATGGGCAAATTGTGGCACTTGGGCAGCTGTTTCTAAACAAGACACCTATACCTAAACAAAACACCACACCAAAGCTGCAGCTATCTGTAGGAAGGATAGATACGAAGGTGTGAACATTTGGTTTATGATGAATGGAGAAAAGACAATGAAAAAGATGTCAGTGTACCAGATATATCTGCCCTATAGCACCAAACTGGAACCCAGCCTCACTGGGGAAATTTCCCAAAGGAATATTTCACCTAGTCATCAAGACAGGGATGAGGAGAGCTGTTTCTTTCCCGCTGTATTTATTAAAGCCATTGCATTTTAAGATATTTAAGGGGAAGGTCGGGTCTTTTAAATGGGGTCTTGGAACCATTATTCCAACAACCTGAATTGTCAGCAATTTAATTCTACTTTTTCCATACATCCAAAATCCATGTGTCCAGAACTTTGCTTAAAAAAACCCCAAGCCTCACAACAGAAACGTCACAGTATATCTGTCTCCCCATAGCATTTACAGATGCTCTTTTTCTGGCATTTGTTAGGTGCCTGGATTTATGCTATTAGCAGAGCAAGCTCTGCTTGAAATCTTACCTGGCCTCTGTGTAAGTGCATTTAAAAAGAAAAATTAATTTTTTCTATCCTCCTTATTTTGCAAACCATTAAATATATTGAGAACCAAATGATCTATAAGGATATTCAGTATTACAAAAATGTATGTCAAATGCTCCTACATTAAGAAACTCAGTAACAAGCAACATCAATATTGTATTGTACATAATTCAATAAAACCAATAGCTAAAGAAATTCAGGATTTTATTTTGTTCCATGGAATCATTAGTGCCTCAACGTTTTTCAAATGAGACGTTGTCAATACTGTTGATGTCTAATAGCACTTGTTTGGCTTGGGAACCACTTTTTATCACAGATTAAATGAGCTGCTGAGAATAGAGGAATAAAGACAAAGGCCTAGTTTCCAAATTTGTTTGGAGACATGATGTTCTTTTGAGGACAGCGGCACAAGTGCAGCTCTGCAGACAAGCTGGGAGCAGGAAACAGTTATCAGTGGCTTGTTCTGCACTCGAGTCAGGCATTAAAAGCAGAGACCTAAACAAATGCTCTAATGTGAGCACATAAACAGTGTCAGGATTTAGGATGGGAAGATAAGGGTGAACAGACCCTTTCTCTGACATCTCCTGGAGCCTTGCCACGATCCAGCTTTTCCTTCTTGCTGAAAACAGTTAAGCAACCTTTTCTTTTCCTTTCCCCTCACCCATAATTATAACTTCTCACTGTAACTTAAGCTAGAATTTAGGTATCTCTAAATATATGCATGCAAGAAGGTACAGCAGGACTGCAATTGCAGCTGGGATGTTTGGGTGTTATCACAGGTTGAGTGCACTACATAGTTCAGCAGCACGTGAATGCTTGCTGGGTAGTCACACAAGGACCGCAAACAGAGTCACACATTGGTATATCTTCATTTGTATATGTTACCATACAAACTATGGATGTGGTGAACCACCCAGGCTGTGTTAAAGCATAATAATCTTTTTTTTTTATATTGAAGAAGAGCTCACTGAAAATCTCAGCCTGCAAGACTCAAGGTTCCATGTAGCTCTTTAGCCTTCTGTTTTGTAATGACACTGCATTGTAATGATTTCATTGTTTTTCTATGCCTGCCCTGCTTTTTGTAATGCGTACGGATCATCCAGCCCCTCACAAAGGCCAGGTGTGCCATGGTAATCTGTGCTGGGACTGTTTAATTACTTACAACTGTTTTCATAAAGGAAACGTAAATGCCTGCAACATTTTTCTTTAGCATACATTTGGCACTTCTTTCAGGCATGAATTACTACATTTAATACAAGGAGGCAGAAACAAAATCTTTCAGTAACAGAGCTTTACACAGCCACATTGTGCATTTAAGTGTTTCCATCTAATCGCTCCATGTATATGCCATTAAATCCTTCTTCTGTGCCTCCACACATATTGAGGTAAATCTATTCTAAACAGACTAGGGATACAGAGCACAATAAGAAAACGCTTGGATATGCATTATTGCATTTCCTCTCTGTCCTAGGATCATTGTTGCTCACTATTTAAAATTATGACCGCTTGTGTTTCTTTGTTCTATCTGCTTCAGATATACCAGGCCAGTTTCTATACAATCCAGCTCAGAGATCCTCTTTTTGACAAGATGGGTTATTCCACATCACTTGTCTAAGAATGGAATTTCCATCACCAGGAAAGAAGCATAAAGTGAACTCATGTCTACTACTACATCATCTTCTTATAGCACAGTTATGTGTCATTATAAATATGCCAGGTGTGGACTGCGGCGTGTGTACGTGACTAAAGATCATTGCTAGCCCTGAAATACCATACCGCAATTCCATTTGGTGAGATGGGCTTAAGGAGAGGACATGAGTACTCCGGTAGCTGAGCAGTAGGTTTAATGAAAGCCTGACAAAGCTCTGGAAGACCTTCTTCATTGTGCTGCTTTGGAAAAGCGTTACACACACTGACATTCATGCTCTACATTATAGTTACAAAATCTTTCAGGGAATATTTCTCTCCCTTGCCAACACAGGGGGTTTGGGGAGTTGAAGAGCCAGGACGGATGGCAGGGGGGTGTTTTGACTGCTCTGAGTTCCAGTTTGATTTTCGAGAGGAGTGAGGAGGGAGTAGGGTGAGAGGTCTCTTCCGGTTGGCACCACTTTTTCTGCTCGGCAGCTGCTGGGAGCCACCACTGTTTTGCTGGGCTGGTGGAGGCATCTCGGAGGGAGCTCCCTTGGCTCAGCCCCAACTCCACGCACCCTGTGTTGTCCTTCGGAGAGAGAGCGATCACTGCCGGATTTGCTGCAGACTCCCCAGGGGCTGATGTCACCTGCAGAGGAGTTGCTACACCCCACCCCCCCCCCACCCCGCTTTCGGACAGAAGGACAAGGAGAGTGTTCTCCTTTTCTTTCCTTTTTCTGATTAAAGTCTACTAATTTCAAAGGTTGTGGTAGTCTGGGGGAAGAGGCCCCCTGTTTAGTCCAGATAGACACTTCAGTTTCTTTAAACTGAGACACTCTACTTCTATAATTCAAATTTAAAACCCATAAATGGACCTAAGATTTGGGAATCTGAAGAGCCTTATTCTTTAATACATGCTTTAAAGAAACACTAGCAAAAATTTGGCTACAACCAGATTTTAAGAACCCCAGCCATATTTCCCTGCTATAAAAATCGATTTGTTGCAAGCTGTGAAAGAATAAACAGCCTCTCATTTATCACTATTGTTTCAGGAACAGAAAAAACATCATATTTCAGTCACAGATTATGTTGTTATCTATTTTATGTACATGTATATCTACACACATGTATGTTCGTGAAAAGAAGAAAACAGATTAAATAGAAGGATTGTGTAAGCACGGAAGTACGTATGCAATAAAGACAAGTAATCGTCAGCAAGCTCTACCTGAACTGAAAGAAACTGTCAAAATAAAATATTCTACATAGGGTTGCAGATCAACTCCTCTTTCTGCCATGTTCCAGGAATCTTTCCCTAGCAGCCCATTACATTTCTTTTTTTATTTTACTGCTCATGGTCTCAAATTCGGCAAAGTCTTGCCAAGGGAAATGTAATGATACTAATTTTATTTAATGCTGTCGATGAGCATTTAAAAAACATTTTTCTTTTAAACTCCTCTAGCTCGTATTTCAAGTCTTTTTTAATGGCTATTACATTTCAATCACTTTAGGAAAATGGATGGAGGTAAAATAGCAAAAACATAAGAAATTGCTAAGTTCAGCAGCACAATTAATGCAGTCTTCATTGGCAGGTTGGAAGAAGACAATCAACAATCAATGGCGGGAAGGTGACCTGGTATCACAGTTTTCTGCCATAGCAATCAATATTATTCTTACTGCAGACAGGCTACTCTAGATATGTGATATTTCATCTCAATGGTTTTTATTCAAGTATAAATGCTTTAAATAAATAGCACAAGAAGAATACTTAGGGCTACTTTAAACCACATCCATATCACGTAAAGGCGAAAGCCTTTCTGCTTGCTAGAATTTGCTCTTCTGTCCAAGACAATATACTTTAAAAAGGAAAACAGGAACTGAATAAGGTGTTACTTCACAATGTGAATGTTTGCATTATGCTGTTTTCACATTATTCAGAAACCATTTCCAGTTTGATAGAATCTATCCCCAGTAAAAAGGGAAGTTCTTATAATTTCTTTGGTTTTCAACTGAAGCTTCATGGAGCACCGATTCTATTTACTTGTTATTTTAATAACAACAAAACCAGACCCAAAGCAAGTACCATTTGTCTAGGACAGGATTTTTTTTTCCTCAGAAAATTTTGTGTAATTCCATTACAGATTATACCTGATAAAGACTTAAAAAATCATAGAGAAAGCTTTATCCTTCATCCTTTTTTTTTTTTCTGATACGTGAGCAGATTGGAAAATTATTGTGCAGTTGTTCTGAGATAGAAAATAATACAAAAATATTGACAAAAAATTGTTTTGGGATGTTGTTGGCTAGTAATATTACTCATGTTTCGACCAATTTTGTCAGAAGTGCATTGGCCAGATCTTTTAGAAAGACAGTTCTTCAGTTTTTTTCCATATATGCAAGGTTTATCACAGCATTAACAACAACTTTTTCATTTTTACTCCCAGGCTAGCTTCTACAGAAGCCTGTGGGAGTCTTACCGTCAGCAGACAAAGACAGAACTGCGAGTTTCTTTCAAGTGCACTCTATTAATTTGAGACAGGCTGAGAAAATCCCCTTACAACTCCGAAAAAAAAAAATTCCAGTGAGCTTGTAACTAACTTCCATGCCAGGCACAATGTTCTCCAGATATGTCCCAAATAAAAGGAATAAGATAAAATTCTTAAGATAGAATGTATTTGTAAGGAACAGTAACATACTATTTAATTATATGAAATCAAACATTCGAATGGCAGTGCATGACCCCACAATTACTGCTTGAAAACACACTTTTAATTATCTGAACAAATGCATCTCAGTAGCTCCTTATGGTGCACAGATTGCGAGACAGTTAGGCACCTTCTTCAAAGCCCTGAACGTGGGGTGAGTCTGATCACAGAGAGATTTGTCCCCAAGGCTGAGCATTACCACGCTAGACGGTTTGAGAGCAGCGCTTCATTTCTTCCCCATGCGCAGCTTATGTGTGGAAGCACAGACATGTGGAACGAGTTGCGGAATTATTTTCAGATTTGTTTTGTGGTGGCTATGTTTGTAGCAAATATTGAAAATATTATCCTAAACACTGAAAGCCTGCCCATGGCCCCCAGGGATAGACAAGTACATTTTGTAATCAAATTACTTTATGCTTCTGGCCCTTAATTCAACAAGCTACACCCGTACACATTTACATCCTCATGTAAGAGTATATGGACGCGCATGTTTAGGAATCAGCGCATCACCAGATTTTTTTTGTATAACCAGAATCTGGGATAAGAAGAGCAAATAAATAATTTGGATGCGTGACATCTTTAGAGGAGGAGAGCAAATCTCATCCAAATTAAAAAAACCACCCTAGATATTAAACTTCGTATACTAACCAAATGCCTGTTTCAAATTATGAAAGAACCAGCGCAGGACTGGGGAAATCTCAAAAAGCTTTAGCAAAAAAGAAAAAAAAAAGAAGGAAAATAAAAAAAAGAACTTAAAAGCCAAACAGAACGGAAGTGTATACTCATTAACATTGTCTTACAGCTGTTGAAGTTACATTCCTTTGGCTCAAGGAAAAAAAATCATATTCAAATTGCTTTGTTAGTGAAAGGTTATAAAACACCTATTGAAACATTTTTGTCTCTGATTAATAGGAGGTTTTTTTAATTGCAAAGGAGGTTCATCATCAAGCTTTCTTGTTGCTAGAGCCTATTAAAGAATCTCAAAGTTGCTGAGCAATGCACTTTTAACAGCTGATAAGCATATGCGAGAATAAGGCCTGGTTTTAAATGCACAGATGTAAGTTATCAAAAGTAACCATTCATTTGATGTCAGTTTTAATATTCTCAGCTTGATACACTTTTGATGACTAACTGCTTCTCTTGTATTGTTATAAACGATAGCCTTTGACTCATGACACTCAGAATGAACGGTAACTAGAGTTTCGATTCGTCTAAGCACGTCAGTAGTCTTACCAACTTTGATTAAACTACTTACTTGTTTAAAGTTGGGCAGATGCTTTAGTAATTAGCTGGATCTGGCACAAACCCCAGTAAGTATAGTTAAATTTCCTCACGTTTCATTATATAGAAATCAAGGCATAAAAATTTTTAATGAACATCAGAGAACTGTGTCAGCATTGTTCTAGGAGAACTACAGATTTGTACAGTTTAGATATGTTCTAATTTAAAGATTTCCACAATAGGGAATTAAAAAGACCTGAATTATAATTCCTTTAATGGCAGATCACTTGATAACACTGCCATCTCAAGCAGTTCTATTTTAAAATGCATGGTTGTGCAGACAAATACTTTTTGAAGGAAAAGTGTTTAACATTATCTTTTAACTTTGTCTAATTAGCTGAATACTGTGTTTTTTCACCCTGCAGCTCTTAAAAAGCCGATCTAATTTCACAATGAACACTTAATGCCATTATATTTGGAAACAGTTGCATTTGCCAACTCTTGTGCAATCACCATTCATCCCACTGCACTCGCCTCTTGCTTCTGTTTCCTTCAGAAAGATTCTCTACTTTCTGCCTAGATAAGCTCCTTCCATTAAAACAACTGTTTTGCTGATGCCCCAAAAAAGAAGTATGAAAAGTTTCTCTGCGCATACACGCAGATACCCTCATACCACTGCATACTAGCTCCTTTTCAAATGGAGGATGTTTGCCCTCCTTATGTACCTTCCATCTCTTCCATCCTTAGATCTTCAACCGTACTGAAATTCAGATTCAGAGGATATTCCACGTGCCCCTTTGCAACTGCTGAATCACAGAATCACCCCAAACACATGAGATGGGAAGAGATTTCTGGAAATAGTCTAGTCCTATCCCCTGTTCAAACAGTGTCAGCTGAGTCACAGCGCCCAGAACTCTGTCTAGTTGAGTTTTGGATATGTCCAAGGGTGGAGGCTTCACAACTTCCCTGGGCAAACCTTTCCAGAGTTTGACCACCTTTATGGTTAAAAAGGTTCTCTTTCATTTAAATGTAATGTCTCGTTTGTACAGTCTGTGCCCATTGTCTCTTTTCTTTTCACTGGACATCACTGCAAAGAGCCTGGTTCTCAGTCTTCGCTCCCCATGCCATCAGGCATTTATTCACGCTGATGAGTTCCCCCTGCACCTTCTTTTCTCAAAGCTAAACAATCCCAGCTCTGCCAGCCTCTCCTCATATGGCAGATGCTCCAAACACTCCATCACCTTTGTGGCCTTTTGCTGTCCTCACTTCAATATGCTCGTCTATCTTGTACACAGGAGCTCAGACCCGGACACAGCACTCCAGAGGTGATCTCACCGCTGTTGAGTAGAGGAAGGGGAACACAAGTCTTTATCACCATTCAGAATGTTTATCATTCACAAAAGCCAGCACAGCACCCAAGCCCCAGGCACACGTTTGTCCCAAGGCCAGCTCCGTTCGCAGAGCGATGACTAACTCTACATGCCTACGACCACTGCCCCAGCAGAGGTGTTTGTTAGAGCGCAAGCAAAATGAACAGGACTAGCTTACTCAGTGTACATGACTGGTCTAGGCCAGTCCAGCTGTGCTCATCTGATGTGAACCTAGCCTCCTGGCAGAGCAGCAAAGGCTGTAAGGTCTGGGAATGGATGGGAAAAGGGAATCCACACCCAGGAGCACCAGCTTCTTTCAGCAAAGCAGCTGGATTTCCATGAGGAGCTCTCTCCACAGCTTAACTCATTAGAAGTTCTGAGCAGACTTTCCGAATAGTGACAA
Source organism: Neomorphus geoffroyi (assembly GCA_033558235.1). Classification (NCBI taxonomy): domain Eukaryota; kingdom Metazoa; phylum Chordata; class Aves; order Cuculiformes; family Neomorphidae; genus Neomorphus; species Neomorphus geoffroyi. Next base: position 8,904,797 of record JAUMJM010000001.1, read on the forward strand.
ACGTCATCAGATGATATGTTCACATCACTCCAAAACCAGGGAACCAGATTTTGGTAACCCTGGCAATATCGCTGCACATCTCTAGAAACATTTTTGTAGTGACATGCACGACTGGGGCTGCTTGAGATGAAATACTAACGTAATTGATTAATCATGACAGCTATTGAGCATTTCACCAGGATAAATACATCATGCAGCAAAAGGAGACATTGCCTCAACATTTGTGACTCTGTTAGTGCAGAGGGAGAGCATGTCCCAGCCAGAGAAAGGGGTCCTCAATGCCTATAAACTGCCTGAGACACGTCTGCATACATTTTAGACAAACATTTCTTCGAAGCTGGGCAATTGTTTTTTCTTCCATTTTCATTTTCCGTTTGCTTGCTCAATCTCTGCAGCCCCTTTGTTGCCTGGTAATAGGTGAGATAGGCAAATACAGACTCCGGGCACTGGAACGAAAGGGCCTTTCATGTTGTCGGCACCACAGAATGAGCAAGTGATGTAAGCCTGCTCTGCAGTTTACATACTGTAGTGCCCTGCTATAGAAACTATGTAATTTGGTTTGCTTTGTTATTTGATAAACGGCAAGGAAAGCTTTGTAGCATGTTGACTGACCCTACTTGTAAGGTCATAGGCCAGCGCTGGAGTGAGAGGACACAGCCGTTTGCATGGTCCCAGCATGCCTCGAGATTGTCTGGGAGAAAGCAGGCTTTATTAGAGGTACAAAGAGTATGCAATGGAGAGCAGCAACTCTTCATCAGGAAAAAATATTGAGGGAGTTTTCAACTAAATGGTGCTGAGAAGTCTTAAGGTGTAATGTACATAATGCACAATACAGAACAGTAAGTCCTATAAATAATACTACCTATTTACGAGTCTACAATCTACCCTAGCATGGGTTGCTCCTTTTTTGACCCAGTTCTACACAGTTTTTCACTGGACAGGTGCCTTAAAAACACAAGTAGTAAAACATCCATTGCTGCCTATGACCTCTTCCTGGTCCTACTCCCCTCACACGCCTGCAGGATCAGGATCACAAATTAGCATCTTCCTTTAGCAGGTCTGAATTGGCTGATAGGTACTTAAAAAAGCTCATAAAACATAGCAAGGAAGAGGCGGCACAGTGTCAGTATGCTGTGATGCAGTGGGTAGTCTGGGTAGAAGCAATCTAAAGGAGGACTGCCCACCTAGGATTAAAGAAACACTTTGAATTGGAGTACAATTACAGGACAAACCGATATATTTATACATGTAATTTTTTTTCCCTGTGGAAATACAATCTAGTTCAAAGCCCTATATTTCATTTGTACAATTGCATCTGTCCTACTGCTGAGAACTCACTGACACCAGCAAGCACCTGACTCTGAAGACGTTCCATGGAGATTTCAAGTTAACGTAGTAGTTATAAGAAAAATTTGGATTTCCACTGTGGAATTTACAGGGCAAAAATTCTGTTGCCATTTTATTTAATACCTTCTGATATACAATTAACCTAATATTCTGAGATAAGTACAGATTATTGACTTGTACCGTCATTCAAAGCACGGCAAATCCAAACTCCCTCTATAAGGAAAGGTTTCCAGAGGCAGTAAAGGAACCAGGGCGACCCTGATCCACAACAGCTCCGATCAGCTGGGGAGACACTGAGCAGGTGCAGCACTGGCTCAAGGAGAGGGCTCAGTGCTCGAGACAAACTTGTTACCAAACAGCAGATGTGCAACAGAGGAATAAAAATAAGTGTGTAGGAAGCCTGTATATTAAAGTTAGAATCTACAGCTACCATTCTCACAGCAGATACAAGTCAGATGACACTTAAGACAAACTGAGATCCCTCTTTTGAATTGTGTTGTTTCTTATTAATTTTACTTTTTCCAGTTCCAGTTCTGTTTTGCGAGTCAAGGAGAAATGCTAAGTGGAAATCCCTTGTTAAACACTTGGCTGGAACTGGACTACAGAGACAGTCTTACCAAGAATGGCTTAAAACAAAAAACAAGGTCTGAATTAGTGCAGGGAAGCTCACCTGGAAGCAAGCTGTTACAAAGCAGGAACCAAAGTTTGACAAGCAAAGAATAAGAATTAAAGCTACAGGGCTGAAAGAGAGCAATAAATTAAATACTATTTGGAAACATACAAAACATAACTCAAAATATTATATTGTTATTATTTGTAGATGTGAGGGGTTATTTGGGAATATTTAATTGGTCTTCCTCTGTCCCAAGTGCTTTTTATGTGAAGGGAGAAAAGTGTAATACTTCAAAGGGTGTAAATGAACAGGGAAAAAAAATGGGAGGGGGGATTAATGACTGTACTTCTGGTCTTTCATTCTCTGACTCATTCTATCTGAGCCCTGGACCTTACTAAGTTGAAAAAACGATGTACACAGATTTGGAGGCAAGGGACTATTCTCTCTCCAAGTGATGGTTAAGTCTCATTATTAGGACACTGGATCTGGGGTAATTCAGGGCTTTCTTCTCTGGCTTTGAAAGCCTCTCTGTTTTGGGCAGCAGGAAGGGATATATTGCCAGTAGGGGTGTGCATATATTCTTATCCCCTCGTCAGGGGTCAAGCTGCTCACATCACAGCTGAGCTATAACGCGCTTTGAAAAGATGCAGTATATATGCATATAAGCCCTCCTTTAGTTATTACAGAAGAAGGATTCAGCCTGCTCCTAGACGCTTTGTGGTGTCAGGTCTGCAAAGCTCAATTATTGAGCTTTTCTGCTCCTTTGAGCATGCTTTCGCAATAGGTACTAGCTAGTCTTTAAGTATATGGATTCTCTATCTTAAGCAATACTCGTTGCGGTACCTGGGTTCTGTTCATTTCAACACTACTATTCTTCCCTTTAATTGTTGCCTTAAAAATCACAAACTTTCTGAAAAAATAAATATATTCTGGATCCTGTGCCTTTTTCTCTGATGCTGAAGGTTTTATACTTGAAGTTATTTTGCATTTTTCTCCACAATCAGGTAGGCTACAAATCACTGTGTGTGCATTTTAAAATAAATCTTAAGCCTGGGGTCCAAGAAAAGCATCAGTTATCATAAGACAGAAAAACTTGTAGAGATTGACATGCTGGAGTCTTCATTCTAAAAGTGCATTGTAAGTGTTATAAAAACACACTACAAAATCCACCTGAGTAAATAATATTATCTACATGTAGTAGGAATGGGCTAAATCCAGAAAGGGATGTGTGTGCTACTGACCTGAGCAGTCTTCAATTCCTGCTGACTGCAGCAAGCCCAGAATTTCACTCCCTTGCGATGCTCTGCAGAGTTCAGCCCAACGTAAATTCAAAACTGAACGAGTCATCAAACTGCTGCAAAACTTCACACACTGACATATTCACTAAGGTGTTTAAAGCTTCTCTTCTGTTAAATATCATGGTTATTCATGCCAACCTGCTTACTCACCTAAACTTACCCTCCTTTTTATGCTTTCTTCCCCTTGAGAACACTAAACACTCTTATGTGACTGTATCTTTAACTTAAATAAAGAATTGCAAATGCTTGTCCTCCAAAGGAAACGCTGTACAGATCTAGTGCAGCAGGGGAAAAACATTAACAGGGTCCAGAGAAAGAACAGTTTAAAGCAGTACAGATAGGACAAAATCAGATGTATTCAGGAGTTTTGCGTCCCTCCTCAAACATTCTGAAGAATTCTAAAGTGCATTTAAAAAAAGAAAATTCCTTTTATTACCCTCAAGCTGAACCATTTTGGTATGGGAGGACTGTATGAGTATGGTCTCTAGTCAAAGATTTGAGGAATAAGGTTGTGCTGTAGGACCTTTCAGAACTGCTTACAGCTTCAGGCAGTAGAAAAGATAAAGTTAAAGTCACCAAAAGACAATGAAGTTATGATGTAGCCCTTTTTTGTGATGGGGACTTCTACCACCACACTACCACGCTGAATCCCTTTATACCCACCCGCGTACTTATACTATCTGGTCCATCAGAAAGGTAAAAGCAAAGAAGTCATGCATGCAGAGCTAAAAAAGCGTGTCTGGGCTCGCCACCACTGGGTGCACACCCACTGGTCAGATTTTCAGGCAGGCTACCCTCTGCATCCCCAAACAAACCAACACAGGGATGCTCTGTCCTGAAACAAAGAAAATTACTGCTTGTTCTCCCAAGGCTACTTACAGATCATCTAAAAATGAAGCCTCTTCACCAACAGTGTCATGTGGTGCAGCTGCCTGTTGCCCAGGGCAAAAGAAGGGGGCATCTCAACACGCCTATCACGGAGGCTGTGGGCCAGCTGCTCCCCAAGGGAAGGGGATCACACACTCAGCAGAGCAAAGCCCGTTCCATGGTACAAGGTGGGCCCCAGATCAGGCCAGGAAGTCAGTTGAATGATTGAGGTCTGGATCAGGGGTTCATGGCCAGGCAGGGGCATGGCTGAGCTAGAACCCAGCATTCCTGCAGCAAAGCTCTGGCAGAGTTGACTGTGCAGATCTTGGAGCTCAGCTGAGCTGAACTAAAGCACCTGGACTGAGAGTGTGAGGAGAACCCAGATAGGGTTGGTTAGGGCCACTGAAACCTCTGAAGGTCCTCGGAGCCCTGACAGCTACAGCCCTTTTATCCCTATAATGACACACCCAAAGCTTTTCTTCTGCTGTCCAGGGGAAAGGAACTACACACTTCCACTTGTCTGAAAGCAAGGGATGGACAGTTTGAATGCATAATGACCGCCTTTTAACCAGGCAATACCATTCATGGCCTGGTGTTCAAGCCTGAAAATAGCTTGAGAAGATAACTACAGAATTAATTCTGAATTAAGGTAGGATATGAATTTAATTTGCTATGGCACTGCAAAGCAACTGAACTAAGTGTAGCTAGAAAAAAAACCCCACTTTTCATGTCTGATCCTTGGCTACTGCTGAGACAGGTTAGGAGGTGATGGATGTCTCCTCTGGGCTGCTCACTTTCACTGATCCTTCTGTCTGCTCCCTCATCTACTCTGTCAAAACCATTGACTTAGGAAAGTAAAAAATGTTTAAATAAAACCAGATAATCCTGACAAAATACAATGGAGAAACATGCACCATTGTGCCAGGAGATATGGCAGACAGTGATCTTTATTAAGGCGAGTTATGTCTGTGTGTGTGGGAAGCTCCTGGACCCTGCTCAGCTCAGGCAGGACGGTGCAGCTGGCTCTGCCCGGCTGTGTCCCCTGAATTTCACAACTTGGCTGTTTTCATCTTCCTAAGGCAGATGTCCCTGGTCGGCTCTATGCTCGCTGGGATATCCCACTGACTGGATGTGGCTAAGTACCTACTCAAAAGTAAGGTCTTGAAATACAGATAAACAATCTTTCCAGGAAAAAAAATGTAATACAAAACATAACCTGAATGCTGGGTGTGTTATTTCCCATGTCAAACACGAGGTCAGTATTGAACAATTGTGCAGACTTTCTCAGAGAACTGGCCATAAGCCGGTTCTTTTATCAGGTGTCAATACCACAGCCAAATAAAATCTTTACGCATTATATTGATCTGCATCTATCACATCTTGATCAAAGTTTCCTGCCTTCTGTTAAGGTGATAATGATTTCCTAAGCAAAATCAAACACGGCAACTTCAACTGTCTGAACAAGTTGGATGAAGTCACTTTAATTGCTGACTTTGACGCATCTTTTCTTGCATACCAATTTCAGCTAAGTGAGATGGCAAGCAAGAATTACGTTATGAAAAAAGGCAGCAACAGAGCCAGCTGCAGGTAATCTTGCAAAAAGCATCTCATTTATTCCTAAATCTCACTTTTATGAACTTCCTTTCTGTTCTGTGTTCAGACAGACCCATAGCAAGACCCCTTACTCCACAACTAATTCTTCCAAGAAGGCCAAAATAAATAAGAATGTCCCAACAATAGTTGCAGTATTGCTAAAAATATAAAGATTCACACTGTTATTTCACACCATCACACTATTATTATCTGCTGCTTCTAACTCATCACCTTTTGCTCAGATCTAAAGGGAAAATCTGGAGAATGAATTTAAAGATATAGATGCAAAAATATTTGGAATTTATAGGACAAAAGTTCCTCCTCAATACAGCTGTGCACATGCTGGCCCTGAGATTTCATGGTGTCTCAGCCCTCAGCAGCATCTCTCCTACGTGGTGGCTCCATCTTTGTCTCTTTAAAATCCCATATGCAGAGGCTCATGTTTTCTGTCTGAGTTTGTAAAGTGATGAAAGGGAAAAATTAAAGGGAATGGGATTCTTATAGTAACATATTTGTATTGCTACTGTTAAACTCGTGTCAAGAGCTTAGAAGTGGCCATAGAAAAATTTGTACTTGGAGAAAATCTGGAAAGAAAGTGCTTGGCCCTAGAGGGAGTTTCATAAAATATCAAATTAAGAAATGTCAATTAGATTCTTAAATTGCGCAAAGGCAAAGCAAATAAGATACATCAGTGGCTTCAAGTGTTCTTTTGGAATCAAATGATTTGTGTTCCAAACCTGACAACATTTGGCAAGTAACTAATTTCTTCTGCAGATTTATTTGGTATGTATTTTTTGCATTTTTAGAAAAAGATAGACGGCATGATAGGGTAGCAGACAATAAATTATTTTATTATGAAATGAGGGTTTTTTTAGTCTGTCTGAATCACAATTTTTTTTTCCGCTTTGTAGATTATATAAGTGCTCTTGGAAATTCTTCCTCCAATTTTACAATTTGCGTCTTGCAAATTTTATCTCTGACATGTTTACTTTATTTTTGGACGACTGCCACAGCGTGCACAAATTAGGCCTCCTGTTTTGAAGTGCCAAGCCGCTTAGCATTACATTTCCCATTGCTTTCAACAACCATCCAAGGTAGTATGTAAAACCCTCTGTGCTGTGCAGGACAGGGCCATTGGGTCACATGTGCGTATCAAGGAGCTGAGCATCCAGCCCTCCTCTCGGTTCTCACAAATTCTGTTTGTGAACTTAAAGTGTTTGCACACACAAAGAATTCCCACAAAAGAATAAATTAAAGAACACTTTTCAGCTTCAGTAGGAGAGCTTAGTGCTCAGGAATTCTACGGAACTGTTTCAGAAACGCCTAGCATAGATTTTAAGCAGAGTTGATCAACAACGGGTGGCTTCTGAAAACACGAGGAAAACTTCAAGTAGGCACATACACGCAGTTATCATCCAGTAGATACTCTTAATTTACTTCTTTTCATATCCATGCCTGAGTCACAATGCTTTGTACCTGCATTACACAACCTAAAAGTGCAGACATAACCCTTTTTCACAGCCCAGGTGACTAAGAGACCAGTCACCTGCAAACTACAGGTTTCCATTAGGCAAATTGCACTGAAAAGGTTGCGTTGGGCTATGGTTTCAATAAACTGAAGTATATTAGGAAAACTCCAGATGCACACACAATCACAACCTGAACTCTCGCTGTGCTGTCATATGGTACTTCCAATGGATTCATGGTGAAGTTTTCCTTCTATTCTCCAAGTCACCACGTACATCTGCCAGGCTTTGATATGGCCCAAGTTGTTTTTGCAGCCTAAAGTAAGCAAGGAGCACTTCCCAGGGCAAGTAACATTTTGCCTGGTTGTACTTCAAAACAGTGATGGAGAGGTGTCACTCATTGTCAGCCAGCCAGCCCAGTTCTGCCCAGGCTGAAGGACTTTGCAACCCACAGAAAACACACAGAAACACCTCAGCAGTGAGGTAGACATTCACTCAAATTGTGCTTCCTGGAAACCTGGTGCAGATTTGCCTTTCTGGTTCTCTGGCTCCTCTTCTCCAGGCACAAGTAATCAATGCTGGGGACACAAATAGAGACCATTGCCAAGACAGATTTGTTTATACAAAAAAAGTAACAGCCCTTCAGGATAATCTGTTCCCTAGCACCGATGATGACCTGCAGCAATCCCTTTGCAGGACATCAGAGGAAAGAGGGTATAACAACCATGCCTAGTGCCTTGGGAGAGCGCCGTAAGAGGAGAGATCTGGTGGAATCAACAGTTGCCTCACATGGTGGGAGATAGCTCTAATGCAAGAAAATCTTCTGATCTTCTCCATCATCACTGAGAACGGCACAAAAATCTCATACATGCAGGGATGCACTGGGTCCAGGATAGAGGCAAAATAAAATAATTTCCTAAGGCCTAGGACTCTAAAAACCTGTTTTCTTCAGACACGTTGTTGTTCTCATTTGCTGTAAAACTGTTAGCATGGCTCTAACCTCATAATATTTCTTATCAATGCATAATATTTATTATCAATGGAAGGAACACATCTCTGCCTCAAGTAATGAACACAAGTGCTCATTCAGAGAGCAGAACAGGATATCTTTTATATACTACAGGCCAAATTACTTCCTACACCGAAGGGTTCATAAATATACTTGGTATGAATGAATATGTAGTTCTTTTATTTTAAAATTATTTGCTATAATCTGAAAGTCCTGAGCCTTCATTATCAGAGTAAAAAAATCTATATCTTTATGCCTCTCTTTTCGTGTTTACTGTAGCCAACGTTACCACCACGCTAAAGGTAAACTGGTTTGGATTTGTATTTCCCTTTATGCCATGACACTATTCCTTTAGCTTTAACAATAAAGTATTTACAATCTCTAGGTTTGAATGAATGCATTAATTGTTCTTTGGGTTCAGGAGAGGCTTCGCTTTTGAGATTGGGAAATAATTCTACTGTAAACATCAGACCAAGAAGCACAAATTCAGCTTTCATTTTTTCTCCATAGTGATCTTTGCGCACAACTTGTGACACAAAAGTGAGTCAATATGTAACACAGCAGCAACAAACCATTTCTATAAAAAGAAATTCCTTTTAGTGAATATTTCAGTTGCTTCTACAAACAAAAGATTTGCTGCTCTGCCTGTGAATGGCCAGTTCACTTATAAGGTGTAAGGTATGTGTAAGGCTCACAATGTAAATGTTGCCCTTGTACTGAACTGCCCTGAAGAAAGAGGGTCATGGAATGCCCTCTTGATAAACTTATTTATGTAAGACTGAAAACCATCAAAACTTCAGTTCTAAAGCTGTGAACGCTTACATGTACATGGATGTTTATATTATTAAGTAGAACTAACAAGAGCCAGTGCAACTCTGAGACAAAACCTAGTACCCCTCACCTACATAATCTGTTCAGGGTTTTTTCCCCTGTAAAAAGGATTTTGGTTATTCATTAGGCCAGTTACAATATTTTCTTTTTTGTGTAGCTATCATATATATTAAACCCTCAGCAACAGCCAGATAGTAAATAGAATACTTGCCCTCAAAGTCTGATTTTCCATTCTTGTAAAGGTACATACGGCTTCCAGTTCTACCCATCCCTACCAACACACACACATCTATGCTGTGTATATCCAAAAGGCACTGAAATTCCAACCTGAAAACCTTATGTACCTCTTCACTTGACAGACCTGAACAGATTTTAGGATGTTCTCTTACAGTAAGTGATCACTGGCTTAAAATCCTATGCATGCTGGAAACTCAACAATCCATTTTTCTACTTTTGAGTTAAATTAGTGCATTTTGTAGTCATAACAATAAAAAAGTCTGATTTCCCTTTATCAGCCATAGGTCTAAGTCACAGTAAGATTTTTGCTATTAAAGAATCTCCCTAGGTACACCGCTCTGTCACAGTTCTTAACTCAATATCATTTACTTAACATCTGTTTCACAATCATTTCTTAAAGATTTACTTCCTTTAAACACAACTGGGACGCTTGATCCTCCCTTGTTTCAATCTGCAATATCTTTAAAAATAACAGTAAAAGATGTTATGAATACAAAAGCAAAGCTGACACCAATAAATTTCAGTGACTCATTTCTCTTGCGTTATTCCTGCTTGGCTGCTTTCTAGGAGGAGATGAACTATAGAGACACTCAGAGGCAATTTAGAGGTATTACAGAAAGATGCATTCATTTTGGATTGAAAAGACCATTTCAAAATTACACAAAAATTATTTCTGGGGGGAGGGGGAACAATTTCTCAAGTGAGAAGCCCCAAATCACTGCTAGAGCTATGTTTAGACAGAAGCATGTACCAGAGCCGGGCACACTGTCCTTTGAGAGCAGGTAATGCACAAATACAATCACTCTACATGGTCACTTCAGATTAAGTCGTGGATTTTTTGCATTGCAGGTTATCTTTGCAAAATTCACTGGGTTGTTTTTTTTTCCTCCATAAAACTAATAAGACATTCAATTATGAACAGATTTACCAGGTGTTATAAGATTTTATGTCAGGGTATAATGGTGTTGCCATGGGTTTCACCTCTTTTTTCCACCTGGAAACTTTGCCTGGGTTGAATTTAAAGATTCTGGACATTGTTCCAGGATTTCTGGCAACCTAGTCAGAACAGTAACCTCTGCCAAGCTCGTGGACATCCAGAAATGCCAAACAAATGGCTCCCAAGCAAGTGCAGGTCAAGTGTACAGCACAAGCGCCCACCAGCTGTATAGAACACGTGCTGTAGGTCTCGTGTACCGTAGATTTGCTGCAAATGCAGAGACCATCTGTGCTACACACGAGCACGTAGTTCAGTCCAGGAAAGCCTGGACAGAAATAGGGCAACCTGAGCTCGCTGCTGCCCTCCTTCATCAGCCTGTAGGCTCCAGCTTACAGCTACCTTCTCATCTTTACCCTGACTTTATCACTTCTTGTGGAGCCACGGTGAGCTGCTTTGCCATCGTCTTCAGCAAAGCTCGGAAGCACCTGTACTGCTCTGAACAACCAAGCAGGGTTATGCTTTCAGACAAACAGGTTAAGTTGATATTGCAAATCTCACCATTTTATCACGGGTCTTGCAGTGTTTGTTATTCTTGTAGTTGAGCTTCTGGAGTCACATGATAGTGTGAGAATGTAACTTTTCATTCCAGAAAAAGGGTTTTCAGATTAGAACTCTGCAACTGAGAAAATCTAAATTATCTGATGATTTGACCCCAGACTATAGCTTCTTCAAATAGGTAAAGACCTCACAAATGTGACCTTGGAGACTTGAAATACATATATATATAGAAACAGAATCCATAATATTTTTAATGTTATAGTAATAATTTTCAAGCCACTCATAACTCAAAACTACCAAGAGCTTTGAAAGTCCCCAACCTGCTGATAAAGTAGATGATTTCATGTGGATGAAAGTTTGACTTAAAAATTAGATTTAAAATACATCATTTGTGAGACTGAAATGTTAATAATAATTTCTGTGAAAAGGGTTTTCCTAGCTTGAGACTGTAGCAAATGATCACAAGCACTTGTGCTGGAAGTATTTGTCATAGTGAGTGCCTGAGATCCACTCCCAAAGGGCTGAAGGGTCCATTCCAGCCAGTTTTTGGGTCATTTTTGTGCCAGCCTACTACATTGTTTCAAATGGTGGGTGCTTTGGATTGAATCAGCATAGTTAGAGATCATGGGCCCCAATAATGTGTCAAGTATCAAGGAGAGAAAAGAAGAAAAAAAAGGATATCTGACATAGAAAATTTATAACTTAAGAAAAAAATGCTATTTTTCTCAGTCCTATAGTTTCACGTAAACATTTACAAGAGGTGACAACTATATTTTCAGTTTAGTTCTCAATAGCAATGCTTGTGAAAAGAGTATTTTTTAAAAAAAGCAAAATATATAGAATTATAAAATTTTACATATTCTCATTTAAATTAATCTGAAAATCTAGGATCACAAATTTTCAGAATATATACAGATAATCTTTATAGAACAAGAATATAGAACAAAACTATTCCAGATGTATCATCTTACAGATTTGTTTCTCTTTTTTGGGACAGTGCAAATCAGAAGAAACTCTCTGAAATCAGTGGTGACAGGTCAGTATAGGAACGGTATGAGTAGGTGGAAAATCCATCATGACCAGAGTAAAGAATTAAGCCTAGTCCTCCCCCAGCCACAGCTCAGTTATCCAGCTCCAAGCAAGTTAAAGTACTTAAGGAGGAAAATGAGACACACTGTACAACGAAAGAAGGATGCTGGATGTCTCACTATTTGAGTAATGACGTGCAGAGCAGGTGCTGCAAGAGGGCTCTGCCTCACCCAGCAGCTCTGCCCTTTGCAACACCTACCCCAAGCCGCATTGCTGCATCTGACCAAGAAGTTGCTTTACTAAGAAAAAGCAGTTCCACGTCACTCATATATTGTGCTCAGTGTCTGTACGCAGGAATGGGCAACTGAAATCTTTTCAACCATCTCAAATGCCACCATAGCGTTATGAACCGTATTTTCAGAGTGACTCGCTGCTTCCCGCGATGCCTGGCCTGGGCAGGCGCAGTGACCCTGTGCTGGCTCCCTCTCTCTGCTCTACAAATCCCTGAAGTTACAGTGTCGTGCTCCTTCACGCAAGAAACTTGATGAAAACCACCAAGCATTCAGGCAGGCAGAGAGCAGCCAGCCTACAGTGCTGCTCACAACTGCAAACCCTCGCACAGAGCCTTGATTGACTGTGCAAGGAAACACTGCAGGACTGGATCCTGGGCTTGCACGTGGAAGAAACTATAAATAAGCAGGAGCTGGATTAGTTCAATACCTAAAGGGCCATCGTGTTTCTCTAGAATGGGCTCCTTAATCCTCCAGAGCCAACTGAACCTGGCAGAGAAGCTGTAGTAGTGTCTGCACATGTCTTTCTCCCTGCCCTGGGTTTGCCAGCTGTCCTGCCTCATGCCCTGCCTCATGCCCTCCCTTCCCTGTCACTGCAGGTGCGGCACCATTGCCACCAGACCCTGATGTGCAACCCCTCCTGCCCTAAGTGCACCTCATCAACCACACAGTGCTAGGCACCCACAAAGAATTCCTCACCCACCCAGCACCCAGCTCGCCTCCAGAAGAACAAGACAGCAGAGGTCTCAATCGAACTCCCTTTTAAAGCCGTTCTTTGCCGTCACAGCCGTACAGAACGCGCCAGTTCCTTGGTGCGCAGACCTCTGCCTGTGTCGTGACCCTTAGCACTGCCTGTGTCTCTCTGCTTCCTCGGCTCGCAGGGCTCACCTGGCTTATCGCCGTGTGTTTGTACAGCACCGAGCACAGAGACGTTCTTGAGTCCCACGAAGCATTTTAGTCCGTAACTACAGCTCCTTGACACAAGGATAATGTAAATAACTCACGACAACTTATCTTCATCCCTTTTGCCAAGAAGTCACTAAATGTCATTCCTTTATTTTGAGAGAAGAAATATGTCATTTGAGGCTATTATTTTCCTACTTATGAGCATCCCTATTTAGAATATTTCTGATGTACAACAGCAAAGATTCCCAAACAAATGCAAATGTATGTGCATTTTGACTTAAAACAGTCATCCTTTTTTTGCTGGCAATGAATTGTTTTAAATATTTGTCACCACCTGCAGCAATGCTTCCTGCAAACAGCAAGAATAACTACCCCCAGGTACATTTTCCACGGACTGTCCCTAGCGAGTGGGTCTCTGACTTCTCACTACAATGGGAATCTGTAGCACAAGACCCCTACCATGCTGTGCGCTGTATTTTTTTTTTGCTTATATGCTATTAGGACTCTTACACCCAAGTTTGTGAACGTTCCAGTAGCAGCGACACTGTGTATTCACACAGCTTTTCACAGCAGCGCTGGTCCTACACGGCTGAAAGCTGTGTTAGGAGCTCGATGAATGGGTGGGAACTACATGGGTTTCAGAATATTTTATCTGAATGTATCAATGTTGCTGCTTGTATTTCAGACCTGTAAAAAATGGGCTTGTGTGCTCAAATACTTATCTGTTACTCCACAATTACGTCTACTGTAACTACAACGTCTATAACGCCTATAACAAGAGATACTGAATCTTCTTAAATATCTTTCCTCACTTTTATTCCAAGACTATCACAACTACGACACCACTACTAATTTGCGCACTTTGCAATCATTAGTGGATTAATCTTCACAGCACTATTGTAGAGATAGAAGACGAAAACACAGAGATAAAGCAAATCGCTATTTAAGTCAGACACACAGCAAAAAAAGTTCCTCTGGGTTCTTGTGTCTACGTTCTTTTTAACTATGCATTCTAAATTTTTGTAGATTTTTTAATATCAGAACTAAAAACTTTGAGTGTTATGAAAAACCCCTTTTCAATTGCAGAGAATATTAAACTTCCACAGAAAAGAAAATATGTCAGTCGGCATTTTTCAAATAACAATTTTGCCCAGTTCTGGTTTTGACAACGCAGCAAAGCAAAATATGATTTTGCTGAAGAATTTATTGTAAAAAAAAAAAAAGGCTTCTTCAGTACAGCCAGCTTTAGAACAAGTCTAATTACTTATAGGCAAGAAATTATTTGTTATTTTACTGGCATAAAGATACTAAATAACTTCTGAGATTAGGACTAGGTAGGAATCTAGGGTACGCTCACAGAATTACCCCAAAGCCCTCAGCTTCCCATAGGTGTGAGCTTTGGTGTGGTTGCTTTCATTTGTGATCAGGGAAGGGAGTCTGGGTCTTCAGAATAACTCATTTTCACTGGTTAACGGGCTAAACTGACTGTCACATATATGCTTGAACACCAGTGAGAAATATGTCCAAACACAGACACTTGTGGGAATACAACAAAGTTAATGCTATCTGTGTGTTGGTTTGGGGTTTTTGTTCCCAGTCAAGCATATGAAAAAAATGGAATATATTTATCTTAAAGCTATTGAAAAGAAAAACAACTCTCCTCTGCTGGATCTACTCTAGATTTCCAATTCCTTCACTTTTCTGTATCAGTTATCCTGTAGAGATGCTTCATTCTTCAATGGGAAACCCAGAAAATTAAAATCAATAACTTCATTATGTTTACAGTGTTTTTCTTTTCACCTGAGTTTTCCCAGTCTTAACGTTTTGCTATAACTTGAAAATCACCATTTGGTTTTACCCAAATATGCCATCTTTATTCTGTTCATATAAAGGTTAGGCATATGGTAATGCATACTTTAATTTTTTATAATGTATATTCTGAAAGGACTAAAGTCTCAGGACCTCAGTCTGCTTTCACAAAATGTCAAACGGAGTGTAGTATAGACAAATATTTTTATAGTATCTTCTGCCACATTGTAAAAATAATAATTAATATTTCAAAATGGAACGATTACCAGAGATCTTTTAAATTCATATTCTCATTTTCTGACAACAAGATTTTTTCCTGCACAGTTGTTCTTGGGTTTTGCATATACAAAAAATAAATAATTGACATTTAGTACTATATGAACTTCATGTATTATTAATTTGATGGAAATGAACATATGATGGAGCACCTTCTTTATCTTTGTGATTGTTTTCACAGATATGTCAGTAACACTGATATTGAATTGTATGATGTGTCCTAGAGACTGTAACATTTCAACAAAATATCTCCAGAAATATATGTGCACCCACAACATCATCTAACGAACTCACCTTTCATTAAAGTCATTCATAGCAAATCTGAGCTTGCATTTGCAAGGCAAATTTAAAAAGCTATGAAATGAATGCTGAAGGTACAAAAAAATATTAATATAGCAATAGAGCCTTAGAGATTACTTATCCTGTAATTCTAACGAGACAATAAAAATAAAAATCCAGAGATTCAGACTTGACGGTAACACAGAACTTCCTTCACAAGAATATTTGGGGTCTTCATTTAATGATACACTATGTGCTATTTCTATCTCATCTAAAATTCTGGCATCTCCTGACAATGTATTCTGCCAGTGATACGCACATGTGTAATCGCTCATTTACATTAATGGGATTATGGGTGTTTTGTATCTAGGAGAGAATACCTTTCTTTCCTTTTTTTTTCCCTCCTAAGAGGAGGGCTCACTATTCACTTGGCAACTGAGCTGTATTACGGTTTTTCCCTAAACAGGAATTAAGTCTCTTCTGTACAGCATGTCATACTTGCCTGAAAGCAAAAATGCTGCCTACTAAGCAATAGACACCCTAATTAAAGTTGCCCAGCATAATATCAGCCCATTAGTATAAGGTAAGACCAAAGAGAATAATGGAGGTGGTATTAGGATACCACAAAATATAACCTAAGGTCAAACAAAGATTACTTTGCTTTGCGTATATTTTTTTTTAAATTTCTACATTTTCAACCGATTTGCAGAAGCCTTCCAAAGCCAAATATAGAGAGGAAATGCATGTCAGTTTATAGGTGACTGCCAAAGAAGAAATAATGACAAATAAACAGCAATAAAATAATTATCAATCCGATGCTTTCGCATGAACATTTTGCAATAATGAGATATAATAAATATTTGTCAACACATAATCCATAAAGGCACATAGGAACATATTTTATGCCTGTGCGTAACACATTATTCTGGACAGTTACAGCTGATTGTGGAATACTAGCAATCTTATAAAGCTTTCTTGCACATTTTTATCCCTTATACATAGTCTAGAAAACCTGAACCCTTATATATTGTGGGGGAAGGAGACAGGAAAAACTGCGCACTTTTCAAACCAGTCCTTTTTGCAAGGTTTTCTTTAAAGAGGATGGGCAAAGCTCCTGAAAATAAGCAAACTTGGACTTCCTGTTTTCAAACTTCATGTTTCATTCATAATCACATCTTTCTTTAATGATGCAATTTCAAATATTCTTAGATTAAGATAAAGGGCCAAATCCTTCCCAAACAGAGCACAGCCCTTTCTGCCACCCACCCTGGAGATGAGGTTTTTCAATAGACACCTCTCTGAGGTCATTCCCAGCCCTATTTTCTATGGTTCCATAAATCTAGCTCAAAATAAAGGTTTGAGCCTTCCTTTTCTCTCCATCTTCGCCCAGGAGGACAGGGATTGTGTGCAATGTAGGAAAGCCTGATGGTGTGCAGGGGGTACCTGCAGCTTCAGGCTTCTCCCTCATCCCTCCATAGCCCCATAGGGCACCGGAGAACGTACCTTGTGAGAGGATCTATCCCAGACTACACCTCCAGCAAAGTGGAGGAAGGAAAAGGTGATTAGCCAAGCAGGTTCCCGCTTCTCTGCTTGAAGGGTGACACAAGGCTGCCAGGTAGCGCTGTCCGGCCATTGATCAGTTTGCCTTACTTCTAGGAATAACCTGAGCTTTGGCTTGTAATTTAGATTTGGTTGTAGGAACTCATTGACACGGCATATGTTGTGCCAAGGATTCTATCTCTGGTGCACTAAATTAATTAATATGTATTCTATTATTTGTCTGTGTTCTCCGTAAACAACTACCAGAAATGTTTCTACATCCGAAACTTTCACTGGCTTCTAGTTTTCAAAAGTCAGAGTGTGTGATTAGGTATGTTCATATTACAGACTCGTGGTCTATACTTATTCTGATTTTCTTGTATAAGAATCACGTCCACAGACCAAGTGTGAAAGAAACATATTAGCAAGGATACATTCAAAGCCTGATTTCGTGTGCCTGGCAAGTAGAACTCTGATACGGTACTAGCTTTGTAGAAGCACCTGGAATTTACACATGCCCCGTCTGTCTATTAAGTGGTCTGAAAGTGTTTGATAGTTACAAAATTGGCTCTGGTAGGTTGTTTGGCCAGAAAAAAATAAGCTGCAAGAAACATTTGAAATCTTTTGCCTGAGAGCCTGCTTTAGTGAAGGTCTGAGCTGTGCTCATTGAAAGTCAGGAGAGAGGGTCCTACTACTTTCAATGCTACAAGCTCAAATCCCGCAAGCATCATTGTGCAACTGAAAGTAGGTCTGTATAAGAACAATCACATAGCACAGATCCCAGATACCTGAGCTCTCTTCAGCTGTGCAAGACTCCTGTTACCACATTTGGCAGTGGGACTCAAAATAAGGCTTTCGCAGGTTTAAAATGGAGATGGCAGAATATCTCGTAATGGGACCCTTTGGGTGAATGAATTCTTTTGCTCCTTGAGCAGTGTGATTAGATGGGCCTGTCTGGAAGGCATGGAAAGAATGACCTATCCATACCACAGAAAGGAAAAGGTTTTTGGAAAAGACGGGTTAGAGCTCTTATTATGGGTTATGATCCTCCTAATCTTATACAATTACATAGCAAGATGGGCAGGAGCTGCTAAATACGCATCAGGCAATAACTGTAACACTCATGGTTTTCTCCAAGGAGAAATTAAAAAACTCAGGTATAACTAAAACGCTCAAAGATGGCACGTAAGTACGAAGTAAAGATTTCTGGACCTATCCTTGGTATTATTTCTATCCAGGACTCTTCCATTGGTATTTGAGGTTGCAAACCCCGACTGTTGCCTGATGCTCTGGTGAGTGTCCACGGGACACTTCTCTCCGACAGCTGCTGTACAATGACCAAGGTGACACCGGTACATCTGAGCCTCAGCCACCCCTGCACTCTCCTTGGTCCCACAGGGTTTCAGCAGGCTGGGTTTTTCAGCTGGGCAAGATCTGTAGTCTGCCGGGTTTGATCACTGCTACGTTTCATCAAGGTAGCCTTGGGCCACAGGCCAGTAATTGCCAGGGTTTTCCAATGCCAGGATGAAAACAAACTTCCATCAAAACTGAGTGGCTCTGCCAAGTTCAAAAGGTGAAATAAATGAATCTTTACACATTATAAGAACAAAATCAACATTCTTCTGTGGCATAAAGTGCCTGAAAAACTAGCAAGTAAAAGCAGGTGTGATGTGCTCCCTGTCAGCTAACGACACTGATAAGCTTGCCTTGCTTGGTTCTGCTTCATTTCAAACAGACTGCTGGAAAAGAGGGGGAAAAGCCAGAGCAGAAATAATTGCTGGAGCTTCGAGTTAGCTGAGAGAGCCTGCAGGCTAAGATCAACGCGACTGATTTCATCCTCTTCCTTTTATTTCTATAACCTTAAACGTTCTGCTATTATAAAAGTCATCATGTCAGCTTTCCCCCAAGCCTTAGCAGCGGCCTATTTTAAAATTGTATCAATTGGTAAAGCTCTTGACTGGAGCATTTTCATCTTGATTTATGGTTTTTGAGCTTTAAAGATGAAAAAAACTCCACTGACCTGATCCAAGCATGTATGTGCATTGTCCCACACGTGTTTATAATCAGACCCTACAGAAACAATGCATGCTTAGGAAAAATTTAAAATTACAGGGAAAGCAGCAAATTGCAAGTGAACGCTGTTTATCCTGTATTTTTCTCCAACAAAACCCCTCACCTATTCTGATTCTAAACGTTTTCTTTCTCTGCTTAATATCAGGGATTTAGGACTTCCTGAGGCCATTGGTAAGGTAAGGGTTTCAGAATTAAGAAAACCATAAATCAGTGTAACAAATGTGGACATATAATACTGTGGCCTTGTCCTTGCTTCTAGATCAATGTAACTGATAAAAGAACTTTAGGATAGTGAGGAAGGGGGCAAGGGGATTTTGCTTTTTTTTTTTTTAGCAGGGACTGATCAAAAGGAACCCCATAACTTAGACTATGGCAGCAAAGCAGCAGCCATTCAGCGCTAACGCTTATTGCTTCCTTTTAAACACTTGCAGCACGGACCCCAGAGAACGCATTATTAAAATGTTCAAGAGGATCATATTAGGGCTTCAGAATAAATACTAACTTCCCACAATAATCTTCACACATTCGTCCATAGGGAACGATGGAATAATGACCCTTTGAATTTGTAATACAAAGGAGAGGCTTTTCTTCTCCCCCTCTCCTTGCCAGCAGTGTGGTGGCATCGCACACTAAAGAGCCTGCGTTAGCAGAGAGGTTAAACTGCTAGAGGAGGGAGGGAGAGAAAAGAAACTTAATCTAAAGAGAGGGTGACTAAAGCAGGCCCACGGAGGTAAAGCTCCTCACCGAACAGGGAAATGTGTATCACAAATAAGGCACCCTTGTAACGCCCCGGCTTACGGAGGGAGGTCTGAGCGGCGGGCGGTTTCAGTACGCAGTGAGATGCCCTGGAATTACCTGCAGAGTTTTTCTCGTCAGCCCGTGCATGCCATTGCAGGTGGAAAACACCTTCCCCTACACAAAAAAGGTTTGAGTATAATTATTTCATTTTTTGTCATGAGAACTAACCCAAATAATACCTTAAATGATCTCAGATAAGCTATCCAGCAAAAGTGCTAGTTCTTATGATGTGAGCAGAACAGGAAGCTCAATCCAAATCTGAGAGAATTCTCTTTGCATTAAATGGAATTTTGATGGTCCCCTGAAAATGATCTGTATCTACTCTTCAGACAGACAGTAGGTCAGAAAAAGCTTTTGGGGTGGGCTGGAAGCTATGTTTCTGAAACAATTCCTTTTCCCTGTCTTTTCTCTCCTCTTTTGAGAAATGGCTCAACAGAGCTCACCTTACCGAGGGAGATGCTTGATAGATTGCACGTGAAAAAATCCGATCTATCCCTTTTCCCAGGACAGAATTGTTCCCTGCAATATACTTTGTACCCGTTATCAAATGAATCAAAACATGCAAATAGGAGAAAGGTCTGCTAAGTTATCCTGTTGCTTTGAAAGAACCTAAAGCCACAATTTATGGCAAGTGGGAGGCTTTTAAAGAACAGCAACTGCTTTAGCTGAGCTGGCAGGGAGAGAGGCTGTGCGTGCAGTCAAAGCCATAAACGCAAGCCTTAGTATGAAAAAAGGTAATTGTGCTGCAAACACTGACAGGCTTGACAGAAAGTGTCTTCATTGAGAAATTGTATTTTGAAGTTCTTCCCGTTCCTTCAGAAATAAATGGACTAAAGCAACAGGGCTGGCTCTGACAGGAAGTGGGGATTCGGGACTTCAAATACAAACATTATGAAAAACAAGCAACATCTGCAAACAGTAAGTACTTATTTATATTTTATGGAGTGTGTGCTTGGGATTTTGACAGGTTTTTAAACAGAGCCTATATTAGGCCCATACAAAGGCGAGAATGTCCCTTTTTAAAAATACATTACACTGCTGAAAAGCAGTCTAAATCTGCAGTCCAAGCCTCAGGTGAGCTCTGACCCCTCCTAACCTGGTCTAACAAAACACACATGTGGTATTTGCAATAGAACAGTTTACTGCTACTTTCTCAAGGTCAGGACAAGACAGACACTTGAGGGTTAGTATTCAGCAAGCTTTTCCCTCAGCTGCCAGAGTGGCTTTGAACTTTTCCCTTTTGAACAAATAGGAAACGAAACTGTGAGGAAACAAGTGCTTGGAATCATAGAGAGGAATACATACCAAAAAGAGAAGCGAAGAAAAAACCCCAAACTATAAACAGACCTTTTTCAAGCAAGTAAAAAAAAAACCACCAAACCAAAACCAGCCTGACATCTAATTTAAGGGTTTAAAATTATTCTGTGTGTAGTTCTGAAATTTTAACACACGCTCTTTTTCACATGCTACCCCTTTATTTTTTTTATATAACAAATAATAACCAGTTGGCAGGTATGGTGCACTGTGCACTATAAAATATTTAGTAAGGCAATAACGACTCCCTGGGCAGCATAAGAAAACCACGATTATATTCAGAGAGAAAGCCATGAACAAACAGAGGGAAAAAAAATTACAAAGAAAGATAAAGGAAGGCCTTTCATCAGGTCTTCCTGTCCAATAACACACTCAGGCTTGATCCATATGTTTTGAGAAAAATCAAAGTGTCACGACTACCAAAAATGTCAATAGCTCCAGTAAGGAATATTGTCTAACATTTTCTATTACACTGTTGAAGAATTTGCCTCCCAGCGCAATTTGGAAGAAAAGTCTTTTATTTCTAAAACACTGAAAAAAATGAACAAGGCACGCTTCTGTGCAATGTGTAATACAATAATGCTGTGGGCTTCCAAACTATCCTGGAAACTGATACTTTGATGAAAGTGAGTCCTTCTCCACACCTCTCATATTTTCTGTCCTCTGCACACAGACAGGGCTGCGAGGCACATCCTGGTCAGTTGGATCTAATAGCGTAATACACCATTCGGCTGGAAATTGGAGACGGCAAACTTTCATCAGCCTTAATATTTTTATAATCCTGCATAATGACCCCCAGGCTTCTCTAACCCTCCTCGCCCTCCCCTCCAAAAAAAAGGAGGAGGGGGAGGGGCTGCCCAGGAAAGGAGCATTAATTACACTTTGCTCCAAGACGTGCATCTGCCTACGCGCTGTTTGCAACCCCGTGCATAGCTTGTTTTTAAAGACATCCCATTTCTTCCTGTCACCTGTAAACAGGCAATTTATTGCTGTCTTGGCAAAATGTAAACAAAACTTAGCACCTTGCCCTGGGGAGAGCTGCAGCTGACATATGGTCTATCTGTACCTTAGTGCACCATTTCTTTTGTATTTGTCTTTTCCAGCACCCTTCAAGTTCCAGAGGGAAAAAACACATCAGTGCTGCTGTGTCTTTATCCTGTGAAATCTAAACTAGAATTGAGCGTGTTGCAGGCAATCAATATTACTGTGCAAATTAGCCTTTATGACTGAACTGCTGTTTGCTCACAGGAAAAAAAAGAAAGAAAAGCTGGCACCAGTACAGTGCTCCTAACAAATTGCTGCTGTGAGCACACTGCAACTCAATGCACTTCCTGGGGTTCTATTCCAGAGGGTTTAGCACCTACCTGAGGGAGGGGTGCCAGCAGAGTCAGAGAACTACTCCGCACTGTGAAGGGCTCAGAGTGCGTTTCTTAGGTTTTTGCACCTCTCCATTAGGAAAGCTTGTAACAGCCAGGAGGACAGGTGGGCAGAGGTGCTGCTGTCAGCACTGGGAGGGCTAGGTGCATGCGTCTGGTACTTGCTCCATCCCCACAGAAGCAGGCATAGCAGGCAGCCTTGCTTCTGCCCCCCCGGCCTGCCCAAGCCCTGACAGACTAGAGAGAAAGTCCAGCAAAATAGTTGGAGATGGAGCACAGGGACGGGCTCAGTGGCCAAGCACTTGTCCAGCCTCGAGGAGAGAAGGCTCCGGGGGACCTGACAGGAGCCCCGAGAACCTGGAAGAAGGTTAGGGAGGAGATAGAGCCAGGCTCTTCACAGTGGTTCATGGCAGGAGGATGAGGCACAATGGGCAAATGGTGACGAGAATCCTCTCCGAGGCCAGGCAAGCTGGGACACAGGTTGCCCAGAGAGGTTGTGCAGTCTCCATCCTTGGAGGCTTTCAAGACCTGACAAGAAAAAGCCCTAAACAACCATTTCAAAGCCCACAGCTCACTCTGCTTTCAGCAGGAGGTTGGACAAGAGACCTCCTGAGACCCCTTCCAACCCAAATTATGAACCCTTGCCAAGTGACTCACAGGAAAGCCTTTTATTTCAGTAAGGCAGATTTTTTGAATAAGATGCATGGTAAAGGCTTTCAGAATCTGGTCTTGGCTCACCATTTCTCTCTAACTTTTGTAGTCACTTAACATATTTCCAGTATAGTATTTGCACACTCTTACATGAACACACTTACTTACATATTGCTGCATGCAGAAAATCCAACAAGGCTGCCCTTGTTAATATTTGGTTTTATCACTCATTGCAAAGCAGTTTGTGTTCCACCTGTATGTTATTAAAGGGGAGAGCTAACACAGTAATGGATGTTAGTAGTCAATAAACTAAGATTTGATACTCATCGTGTTAATAAGAAGGTGTTCAAAAAGTGAAAATAAATACTACCTGCCTGAACAAATCATGCAGTAAACAGAATAAATGTTATAAGAATTTATTTTGTAGAGGAGAAGCAACAGAAATAACTATTGCTGAGATATGTGCAATGAGCAAGTTATTCAGGAAATGTATCTCCTTTTTCTTGTTTGCAAATTATCTGCAAATAGAGAGCGAGCTTGTGTATCTATTTGCTATTTAGAATTACTCAGCAAATAGGTCATGGCAGCAAACTGCTGTCAGTGCTTTATTGGAAGGTCTTTTTATCATAACTATTACTTGGAATATATGATCTTTATGCGATCAACGATTTGAGCTCAGCATTTCCTCACCTAAGTCACGTGGCATTTTCCCCCTCTCGCTGCGGTATTGGGTCAGCCAGTTCCCGTGCCAGCAAAGAACGCACACGATGACCATCTACTTTTGGCACCAGAAATTTATAATCACACGAGTTCTTCCTGCAAATGTTTGTGCAGAGAAAAGAGCTCATAATGATCCCAGGAAGTGAAGAAAGATGGAGCAAATACTGTCAAAGTCACTTGCAGTGTTCATTTGAAATAACATTCACAAATAATTTTTCAAGTATCCACACAGCGCTAAAAATAACTCCACTTGCTGCTGTAATAGTGGGCCATATTCTAAATAATATACTTTTAAAGGATCATAGAATCCATGAAAGTTTTCTTCCTTTATGCAATGGATTCAGGGTTTTTTTATTTATAATACATCCCAGACACTGCTTATGAGACCAGCATACATTTCAAAAACAGAGAGGATAAGATTGGATTGACAGTTCCAGCTTCACATTCATCCAGCCCCTTTCCAGATACGTGGCAGGACGCGACCCTGCTCCTCGTAAGGCCACCTGCATTACTGAGGGCACACCAAGGCATGACTGCTCCGTCTACAGCATTTTTATATGCAGTTACCTGCTGTACATGCTGATTTTCCTGCAGGTCCATTAGCTGTGTTTTCAACACGTATTGCTGGAGCTGGAGCACAAAAAGACAGAGCAGCATGATAAGTGTTTCAACGATTTTCACTGCCTAAGATGTTTTTTTGAAAAGAAGTCCAGCAAGAGATACTCGGGCTAAGATCTCAAGCATAATATTACCAGAGAGATGACACCATCTTATTCCTTCAGAGGAAAAGTGGTCCCTAGATGACTGAAATTTCCCTCTAGTCAGTGTCAGTAAACAGCAACAGAAATCAAAAGTCACAAGGGTACAATTGTCATTAGTATGTAAATTTTAAAAGCTCAGTCAAAAATATCAATACTTTCCACTTAATTTATTACTATATAAAGATGGATGATAGTAAAGTGAAACATTGATTTTCAATGCCCTTTAAAAAATAGTGATGAAGAAAATACTCAAGGACAACTACTTCAAAATACACAGACTCAAAATTAATTATTGTATTTTTTTACAAATGCTTGTTCAGTTCAATCCTATTTGATTGCTTTTTTTAATGAAGAAAAGGAATAGACCATTTATGTAAAGAGCCCTTTCAAAATTGATTAGATGTAAAGACAGGTTAGCATTTTTACAGTATTGACAGAAAACCATTAACCAAGCAGCCTATAGACACGGTCACTGAAAGTTAATCGAAGTGAATAGTAATTTGGAAGGGCTTTGCGTGACAGTCATACAAGCTCACTCCTTCTATTCACACATTTTGGTTGCAACTGATCTCTGAGATGCATTGAACTGTCTCTTTTGAATGCAGTATATAATTACTTTTTGATTATAATCATTGAATTTAAGCAATTCTGATAGTGTGTAACTATTGTCACATCCTTGTGTCTAAAACTAACTACAGCGTCTTTAACATTGTGCAGACTTGGATTGAAAAGCACTGTAAGCAGTCTTGGGGAACAACTTTTCTTTGATTATTTACCTTTCAGATTACTTGAGTCTACACTGTTAGATAAGGTGAAAGCTAAGAAATTACTTTAAAGGAAACAATACTTGTGGGCATTTTAGGTCGATGCTTCTGCAACAGATTCTGTGCCACCTGACAAATACCACATGCTTGCAGCAAACCTTCTTAATAGCAATAAGGTGTAACTCACCACTTTTTAAAGTGGTCGTGGCATATGATACAACCAGGAGAAGTGAACGACATGGAGCAAACCAGACAGAGGGCCTGTCCCTGGAGGTGTTCAAAGCCAGGTTGGATGGGGCTTTGAACAACCTGATCCAGTGCAAGGTGTCCCTACCCACAGCAGGGGGTTGGAATGGGATGGTGTTTAAGGTTCGCTCCAACCAAAACCATTCTATGAGTCTATGATTAAGTGCATACCCAATTTAATAATGACAGCAAATGAGTACATTTCCTTCCACATGTATAATTGCACTGCAGATCATTAAAACGGCAATTTATAAAAAAAACCAGTTTTTTTCCAACTCTCTACTTCACACAATTAAAACAATGCTGTAATCATTTATTCCATTTTCATATTTTAGTGCATTATTGGAAGAACATGCACTGCAGGTACTTTTTAATTTTCATTTTATTAAAAATACAGGCAGCAGCTTCCATCTTGGGGTAGCATAGCTCAGTCTCATGTTGCAGGGAGAAAATATTTGGAGCCTTAAACTTCTTTCCAGATCTGAAATATTTAGTGAACTAACAACCTTGTTGCCATCTTCCTGGAAAAAGTTCATTCTAGATAACTAAGCTTTTGATAAAGTTTTATTTGCTACTATCTGTAATGTCATGAAGTTAATATAGAAAAGACGAAGCCAGGGTTGAATTTCATGTGTATTTACTACACCCTGGCTTGCACTCCGACTTGTAAGATTTCATCAGTGACACCGTTGAACTGCAGAACAATGTCCTTGCAAAACTAATTTGTTGCATTATCTTATTCCAGCATAAAAACAACAAAAGACAAAAGGATGGAGCAATTTTTGACAACTTCCAAGGGATTATGAGGTAAACCCCTGCTTTCCACCAAGTCCTTTGGCAGAAAACACCTCTGTCTGAGCCGGATTTGGAAGGGAACCAACCACAGCGAGGCCATCCAGAAGGACCAGTGTGAAATAGTTTTGATTTCAACGTACCTTTCTCTGGAAGTAGTTTTTAACACAGTAGGAGGAGGCCAATTAACTCCTGTTCGCTACTAACCGCATGTTACTCTACTGATGTGGATACACAAAGCCACTCTACAAAGAGCCCTGGCAGCAGGCTCTGAGCAGCAGGAGTAACTGAGAAGCTGCTGCATTAATCCTCCAAAGAAAAAGGCAGAGGCCATTTTCCACAAGCTCCGCGAAGTGCTCCAAAGTATAAAAAATATTTTTCTGCTGAAGGTCAAAATTTGGCCCTTGGGCAGTACAATATTACAATCTTACCATTTGGCCCTTGGGCAGAAGAATTTTGATAGAGAATTTACAGCACTGTGCAGTGAGAGACACAAACTGGTAATTAGGACAATCTTTAAACAAACAATTATCCAGCAGCTTTGGGAGACAGAACTGTCTCTGCACACCAAAGCAATGGCAAGAATCATTTCTCCTGCATAGCTCCATCACATGTAAGTTATGAAGAGCAACTGCTAAAGAACTGCAATACCGCCAGCGTACAGCATGCCACGGTTATGGAAGCCTACCAGCGTTCACAGGGACGCTTCTCAAGGCATTTCAGCTGTAAGAGTATTTTAAAGAGAACAAAATGAGAAGTTGGAATATGCTCCTTGCCAAACTGAGGAGCAGTTCGACCTGCAGTTTGAATACGTGGACCTTGCTAAAAGTCTTGGTGTGAAAAGCCTAAAATTGTTTCCTTACTTGCCTTGAAAGGAAAACAGGAGAAAAATGCAAAGTTGCCAAAATCTGGAAGCATGCAAACTCAGTAATGCAAACTAAGGGCTGTCTTAACCTGCAACTGTTGTAAAAGGTACACTCAAAGCCTTCCCCAAGTAAATATCTTCCTTGCCTGCCTCTTTATTAGCAAATGCTACGAATCCTGATCCAGTTTGGAAAAAATTAATACTTTCCCCCTAAATACTTTAAAAAAACATATTCAAGGGGCCCGGTGGAGTCAGAAAGTCTGGTGGGAGGTAATTTGCCATCTGAATTACTTTAAGGCCAATATGGAAAGATATTCAAAGGCTTATTTGGAGATACATCAGTCAAGAGACCACTTCTATCACAGAGATGGTGTTGGAAACCTAGATAGCTTTCAGAAAGCTACGGAGATAGAGCAAGGGAACTATGGTGAATGCCACATCTCAATCTAAGATGCCTATGATTAAGAAAATTATCTTGGTAATAGGCCTATTTCCACACCTGTAAAGGCATTTAAAATTTATTAAAAATGATAAGCGTAAACAATGAACATGGTGTAAAGGCTTCCCTCTGCTAATTTAGTTTCACTGATTAAGATTTTATGTGATGCTTCTAAATTGGAACGTCAGCCCCATGCTTCATGGTGAGGCTTTGCAGCTCGGGGTCCGCACTGCTGTGGTTAAACAAGTGGCCTTTCAGGACTCTGCTGCATTGAGGGCAGTCAATAGCAAATATCCTTTCTTTCATTTTAGGTGAAGTGTGGATGATTTAATTATTCTTTATTGTCTATGCAATGTGGCTTAAAACAAAATGGCCAACCTTCTGCTTTGCCTTCTCTTAAGGTATTTCCCTTCATAAAAAAATTAATCTAATTATCCACTATTAAAATTTGAAAATACATCATGGTTGTAATTATGCAAATCTGGAGCCATTTTGTTGAGAAACACCCAAGTCATTTCTGAAATGTAAACAACAGTGGAAAAGGAAAAATAAATTAATTAATGTTCATTTCTGCAAATTGTTAGTAGTAGCACATGGCTAACAGCTACTTAACAGGGAGAAGGGATGTGCTCGGATCCTAGGTTTGGCTGTCTAAGATTTTCTTTTTGCAAGTAACAGAACAATCACTCAGCCTTTGAATTCATGGCATGGTTATCTTTATGCAAATCCTGTTGCAGGCGCTGGTCCCACTCACCACCAGCAGCACTGATGGGGTTCGTTATTCTGTGACCTGGTGCTGGGGAGAAAGTGTGGTCAGTTGTAACTGTTCAGGGACCAGCTCTGGCATGAGACAGTTGGAAGCAGTTTGGTGTCACAGCTCATTGCCACAGATTACAGATAATTAAAAGTATTTTTGCATTGTGCAGACACGGTTGACACAGGGCTGCACAAGCCGAGCAGCACCTCTGACCGAACAAGGCACCAGAGTACCCGAAAACACCCATGCACTCATCCTTTTTACCTTTAAATGGCCAAGCAGCAAGTGCATACTTAAAATGCTATTTCTCATCTATTAATATAGCTGTGTTTGTGGCATTCATCACCTAATACTAATGAGAATATTAAACACAATTTAGTCTAAGGCCCCCAGCAGGCAGTCCCTCCCATAGGCAAGAAGCTTTACCTGGATCAGGTCTCCAGGTGTTAAACTCAGCTCTGTGGCTGCAGTTCTTAAGTTCACAAAGTGAATTTCACAAAGATCTTTTTTTTTTTCTTTCTTTTTTTTTTTTTTTTTACACACAAAACCTGCTACTTATCTAGAAAAAAAAACCATTCTTCTGCCATTGGCATTTTCTCAGTACAAGCAGCTCTTCCTACTTTCTGCAGAATTTTCTATTTTATGGCTCCCAGGCTCAGATTCCAACATACAGAAACTTTAAGTAGTATCAGAAATACCACCCTGTCCCAATGCAGAGGTGCATTTTAAGGGTAAGAGCCAGTCACGTACAGGTACCTCTGTACCTCTCTGGTCCCCTGCACCTGTGGTGAGGAGTCCACTGGGATAAAACTGAGTCACAGCAATACAGCCTGCCTCCTCCCAAGGAAAAGAGACTGGTATTAAAAAGAAATCTGCACTGTCAGTTGTAGAAACCCATGGGCTCCGTGCTGCAGCACCATTTATCAGGAGGGTGAAAGAGCTCCCACAGGTTGTGCCCTCTGTTCCGCAGCGCAGCCATTTCTCAAAAGCTGCTTTTCTTTCCCATCACTTGCCACCATTTACATCCCAGCAAAGCAAGAACAGGCGGTCCCAGGCCCTTCCCTGGAGGCCAGCTTCACTCTAACCTCCTATCAGTTGCTTTAGCTCAGCCCCACTGTTCTGCTTCACAAAGATTTTATCCACCAGCAAATCTCTTGCTAAAGGGTTGCTAATGCGGTGCTGATTGGAGAGATAGCTAATGCCTTGTTGCCAAGTGATTCTACTTTAATTGCATTTTAAGTCTCTTTTAATTGGCCCTCTAAAAGTCTCGGACACTGTAAGTGGAATAAAGTTATACTGTGTGCCTGATTAGTCCTTTAGCAAAGTATGTGCTGTAGAGGATTTTGCTATGGCATTCTGGCCTTTCCATTCATTACTTTGAGAGAAAAGATTAGCCAGTGATTTGGATATTACTGTTTAAATGGTGGCTCTTGAATTAGAAATCTTTTCCTTCCATTAGAATTTTTTAAAATTCCACCTATGAAATACAGTGGATGACACCATCCTAATCCTCACTAATAGTTTCTGACCTTTAGCTGCAGGCATGTATTTTCCTGGGTTTTCAGGAATGAACCCCAACATTATGCTCCGTAGCAAGCTGTTTCATCTCTCTGCACACTCCTAAGTTTAAACTTTCTGCTCAGTCTCGTTGGCATTCACAAAGCCCACATATATTAAGGCCATACTTCCACTGACTTTGCTTTTAATATTAAACAGGCAGTACATGATACCCTCAGTATTGACTCTGCTAAGTCCATTAATGACCCTTTTGTGGCTTCACTTTAATTTACGCTTTGAAGGAAAACTGCTGTATTATGAGTCAGGGGTGAGAGAGAATATTGCTTATATTAAAGATCTGTATAAAAAGAATATCATCTCTGACCTACTAAGGCAAAGTTGAACACTCAAAATAATTCCCACTGTAAGGTACATGAAAAATATTATTATGGAACGGCCAAGCTTTCATCTGACGAGGAAGATTTAAGGATTTCATTGTTTATGTACGTAAGAGGAAAAAGTCTTTAGTTTTTTGTTGCAGCCAAGCTGCAATACAGCCAGAGTTGCCCAAAGTCAGAATACACACATCTATCTCAAAATCCATGTAATTACTACAGATCTGAAGTGGCACCTTTTCAAATTTCCCATTGTGCTAAACTACCACAGCACAGAGTGCATTAAAAACATCAACCGACGAGACACATCCCGAGTACTTAAAGCTTACAGGTCACATTGAAGACAGAGTTTCAAAACCTACCAAGCCTTGCTGGTTTAAGTGAAACCCTTAATAATTCAGCACAGCTCGGCTTGTTTGTGTCTCAGACTCCGCGGTAGAGCTGAGCAGTAATAAGATAGGCGCGGGTCTGTATTACGGAGGACGCTGTCATGGGCTAATGGCTTTGGCTACGGCATAAACTGTGAGATTTAAATTGACTAAAGTGAAAACAAGGGTGAGAATTGCTTGAATGCGGTCATCTGAGGCATATTCCTTCAGATTGCCCTGGGGAAGAACCAATTCGGGAAGGAGACTCTGGAGTCTGTCAAGGAGATCGCAGCTCTCCAGCCTGCTCTGAACGGGCAGCTGCTGGCGATGAACAGGGAAGTCCTACCTGCCAGGGCTTGGGGCTCACAGGGCTTTACTAGTACCAGCTTACAGACAGGCACCTAAAGGAAAAAGTTTGAAGGCTCTCCAAAAAGGTGCTTGAGACACTGAGCAGCTGCATTAAAAAACTGAAGCGCTTACAGGTCAGTGACACATCAAGAAATGCTAAAGGAATTTAAAGGCAGGGGACAGATCCAGAAGTGGTTCAAATCAATAAACTGCTAAGTGCACAGACACAGAAGATGCCCTGAAAAAGCTGATGAGCTGCATAGCTACTACATAAGCATTTCTAATGTAGGCTTTGCAATAAAGGCTTGTGACTTGGGAAGCTGCAGCAAACTGTAACACTGCAGAAGGCAAAAGAACTAGAAAATTTTATTCTAAAACTCTTCCTCAAATAGCAGCTAGGAAGAAACTAAACACTAACAGTTCCTGGGCCAGTAAAACTGAATGGTAATGGAGGATAACTATAAAAAGTGCACTTCTCCTGCGAGTCTACACAATTTTCTGTACCATCTCTGCCAGTCTAACTTCAGTTATCGATTACATCTTTGAATTGGGAAAAGACCAGCAAATTCATCTGAAAATGAATCTACTGGAAGGACAATATTTTTCTAGGAAGATCAAAGGCAGAGAAATACATACACGTGTGTGTGTGTGTATAAATTGCATCTGGTGCACTGTTTCTTTTCATCTGGCCAACACTCAGTAATGCAATTATATTTAGATAAAAATGTGAAACATTTTCCAACACAGTCCGTGCTGTGAACCCTCAAGCTGTAATCCTCTCTCCCATTCGTTCACTCACCCTCAATCTCAAACCTACTGTTAATTTCCACTAATTGAGTCCTACCTCAGTCAGGAAACCAAAGCAAGGCTGTAGGCGAAGTCTGGAGTCTCTCAGGCAAACAACAAGAAGCAAGAAGTCTGTTATAGCTATACTGACCCTTTTCCAGCCAGCAGCTTCCACAAGCCAAAATAAAGCCTGGCAAGACGCAGCTGGGCAAATGTTCACGTAGTAAGCTACCTTTTTTTCCCCTTTTTTCACATTTGTGAATGTCTTGTAAAAATCTTCAGTTAAAAACCAGATGTGGAAGAAATGTCTCTGCAGCTTGGAAGATACAGGCTACTTGTCATTAAGGAGGCAACACCAGGTTTTTTGGTCTCTGCAATTACACTACTGACTTGGACTCGTTTAGAGGAGAAGCAGACTGGGAAAAAACCTGAAGGTACAACTTGCCTTTTTAAGCCTGAGCTCAGAGGTCAGTGCCAATGAATTGCAGTGGACCAGTGCTTTGCCCTGTAAATATTTTAACAGAGTTGCATCCCTC
Source organism: Neomorphus geoffroyi (assembly GCA_033558235.1). NCBI lineage: Eukaryota > Metazoa > Chordata > Aves > Cuculiformes > Neomorphidae > Neomorphus > Neomorphus geoffroyi. Next base: position 8,937,167 of record JAUMJM010000001.1, read on the forward strand.
TGACACTTCACAAACTCTTAACTGAATCCCTCCATATTTTTCTGTATTCTATCCTGACTCTGTGTGAGAACTTCAACACTGAGAAGAAACAAAGCTGCTGAACACAGCTCATGCCTAAACCAAACACAAGGCTTCGTGTCACTGTGGTGTCCCCCAGGGATCGGTGCTGGGCCCGGTCCTGTTCAATATCTTCATTGATGATCAGGATGAGGGAATTGAGCGCTTCATCAGCAAGTTCGCAGATGACACCAAGCTGGGAGGAAGTGTCAATCTGCTGGAGGGTAGGAGAGCCCTAAGGAGGGACCTTGACAGGCTGGAGAGATGGGCTGATTCCAACAGCATGAGGTTTAACAAGTCCAAATGCCGGGTCCTACACTTTGGACATAACAACCCCATGCGGAGCTACAGGCTGGGAACAGAGTGGCTGGAGAGTAGTCAGGCGGAAAGGGACTTGGGAGTGCTGGTGGACAGGAAACTCAACATGAGCCAGCAGTGTGCCCAAGTGGCAAAGAAGGCCGACGGCATCCTGGCCTGCATCAGGAATAGCGTGGCCAGCAGGACTAGGGAAGTTATCATCCCCTTATACTCAGCACTGGTCTGGCCGCACCTCGAGTACTGTGTCCAGTTCTGGCCCCTCAGTTTAAGAAGGATGTTGAGATGCTGGAGTGCGTCCAGAGGAGGACAACGAGGATGGTGAAGGGGCTGGAGCACAAGCCCTGTGAAGAGCGACTGAGGGAGCTGGGGTTGTTTAGCCTGAAGAAGAGGAGGCTCAGGGGAGACCTTATTGCTCTCTACAACTGCCTAAAGGGAGGTTGTAGTCAGGCAGGGTTTGGTCTCTTCTCTCAGGCGACCGGTGACAGAACAAGAGGACATGGACTCAGGCTTCATCAGGGGAGGTTTAGGTTCAATATTAGGAAAAAATTCTTCACTGAAAGGGTGATTGGCCATTGGAATGCGCTGCCTGGGGAGGTGGTGGAGTCACCATCCCTGGAGGTGTTTAAAGAGAGATTGGATGAGGCACTTAGTGCCATGGTTTAGATGATGAGTAGGTGTAGGTGTTGGGTCATAGGCTGGACTCAATGATCTCAAAGGTCTTTTCCAGCCTTGTGATACTGTGACATATCATATCCCAACAGATTCCCATGGAAAGGTGAAGTAGCAGAGCCTGGGTTTCTGTTACTTTCACTGCAGTCTTAAGTAGGTGATGCTGCGCCCCAGCAGCATTAATGCAGAGGAGCCACAGCGACTGCAGGTGGCCTTAGTTTGTCAGGATGCATCTCCCTAAGTGTGTTAACACAGATGAGGAGCATACTTTTCAGGTGAATCTCCTGATCACCACAACCTCCCATACTTTGGTTTACATTGTGGAGCAGAAAGCCACTGCATGAACTGAGTTCCTCTCAGGTGGAAGTAAACCTAATGCTCTACAGCTGCGGGCAAGCAGCAGGTGTACGGGACAGATGTGAGATAATTTGCAATAAGCTTCCCTGAAACAACCACAGTGTGGACTCAGGGTCTTTAATCACAAATTTTGCTTTACAGAGCTGTTCCAATGGGTCTGCATGATTTGGTCATGTAGGCTTGGACCCAGAGACATCAGGAGAACTATTCTACTCAGAGATGCAAGGCAGTGTCTCTGCAGGGGACTGGGGTGAGGTTCTGCTATCATGGACAGGTAACAGCAAGTGATGCTTGCAGCTATATGGTCCAACTTCCCCCTCCTCTCACTGTGTAACCAGAAATCACAGACAATCCCCCATATATGGAGTATTTTCCACTGTTTAAAAGCAAGGGACCAAGTTCTGCAGTTCTTCCATCATAAATACACAACTGCACTAGGAATTTTTGCTGAATGAATGACTGCAGACTTTAGTCCATTAATTTTACAAATGTCTTGTCTTCAAATGCTACAGTAATTAGCTTAACTCCTTCACACTTTAAGATGCTTTAAAGTGTGCTGCAGGAATGTCTTAGATTTTAGGGCAAAGCTAATTTAAACTTCACTAGCAGTATGTTCTCTTGGGATACTGCAGGCAATATTGATTTTTATCTGCAAACTCTCTTCTCTTAACTGATGCCAAGGTTTTAGATTTTATCATAATGTATTCACAAATATTTATGGAAACTATAACTCAAATATGCATTGGTTAAAATTAAACATCTTTTACACAAGGTAATATCAGAGCCAGTTTATATAAATAAGAGTTCTTAGCTGGTTCAGCAGGCTTATTTGTCATGTTTAGGAAAAACACCTTTAAATCCTGATGAAGCTGTCTCCTAAAAGAAAGCTAAATGTGTGGTTATGGCTTACTTGCCCACACAGACCTTTCTAGCATGCGGTAGCTATTGCAGAAGTCACCAGAATGCTCAGACCGTAGCGTTTGCCTGGACTGGGGGGTGGAGTTCATCTGAGGTAGAGAGCACAGCAGAGTAGCAGAGAGTAGGGCTGAAATCTCACAGACATAGAGAACCTCGTATCTCTGGATTCTGTATATTTCTGGGGAATAGCAATTTTCCCATGATTGATCTGACTATGGGAATACTTTGGACACCAAAATAATGCAGGTAAAATAATACTCATTGAAACTTTTCAGAGAAAATAAGGAAATGCAATATGAGAACTCATCAACTTCTGGATGTTACAGATATGGAAATTGTTCAGTGTAATAAAAGAATCATGGGAAAAGCAGAGGCAGAGAAAACAAAGCAAAGAAGGTACTCAACATTTCCATGGCATATAAACCTAAATTCAATGTTTTAAGTGTGAATATTTACTGCTAGCCCCGCAGCCTAAAAAATGCCCACAGCATACGCATGCCATTCATGATTTTCTACAGTTGTAATTCAGCATGCTGCTCAAGTTGTTGGGAGAAAATTTGAGAGGAAAAAGGCCAACACTGAACAATGGCAAAATTAACCTTGCCATAACCAAGGCTGGAATCCAGCTTGGCTTCAGATAAACACAGATAAATGGATTTACACGTCCTTTGCACTGGACTTCGTGTTTGACCCAAATTATACCAGTTCAGGGTTTACCCCTGCAAGAACAGTTGCAATGCAGGAAATCTTTAATCTTGTGCTGCTTCTGTTTTAACTTGGCCTAATTAATTGTAACTGGCAAACATCTCATTAACCCCCCAACACCACCACTCCTGTGTCATTGACTGGTTTTCTGTCCACCTTACATTTCTTGACAGGGCAAATTAGCCTATACAGAAGTCTGTGCTGTTACCGCTCGATTTTAAGATAATGTTATCATTCAATGGTTGAAGTTGGACTTCTAGAGACTATCTGGTTCAATCCCCCTTTTCAAACAGGGCCATCTTGAGCTGGCAGCCCAGGACCACGTCCAGATGCATGTACTAGATCTTTAAAGGATACTCAGTCAGGAGGGGGATGAACTTACCTGAGCCTGTTAGAAACAGGTGGAGCGGATATGCAGAATTCATGGGTTATAAAAAAGCACATCTGGTATGCACTTATAAGGGACCTTTCCTCATTCATGCACGACAGTGACTACAGTATGTCTACCTTACACTGAAGTCACTGGACCCAATATATGCATGGACCCAAGATATGCCCTCACTTAGCAACAGAGCACAGTAAGGGGCCAGAACAAAGCATCAGCTTTGCAGCTGTAGACATCCATGAGTGCTAATAACACTTTTTACTACTTTTTCAACCACTTTGGACTAGGTTATTACTCAGTAGAGGCCTTGTGCTCTCACAAATACTGATAGATGTGTCTATCACCTTTAAAGCCCTCAACTACATTTTGAAACCACCTGTTCTATGGTTATTTTCTTGACTGGATTTTTTAAGTTATTCTGACTCCAACAGAAATGAACAACTGTATGAGATAAGTCATTAGCTTAGATTTTTTTTTTTCTTCCATACAAAGTGTATGAGTAAACTGGCAGTCCTGCCTTGATCTGTTATGCAGGTCAAATGAAAAACATGGAAAGAAAAGACCCTATCAATATTTGAAACACTTATTCATTTCATACATTGTTTTCAGTTACACACTGTGCTGCACGACCCTCTATTTTCTATGGCTTCCTGGATTTTTTGTCTATTTCCATTCGGTATGATATGACCGCTGTTGGAATTATGCTGTAGCCCACCAGGATTGAGAGCTAGGTACTTCTCATAATGGGAGGTCAAACTAAATGAAAGTCAGAGCCCCACCAGTTTTCACAGCTGAATTCCAACACTAGATATGACATGGCCAAGGGGAAAATATTGGATTTATTTTTATGAGTTAGTCATAACCCTAATGCCCTTAAGAGGTACTGTGAGAAGTGAATCCATTCAGAAGGCCAACAAGGTCACTTTTAACTTGTAAAAATAAATCCAATATTTTTCACTATGTCTTATTAGGTTTGTACAATGCAGCAACCACAGTGGTTTGTTTTAAAAACGTCACTTCCCACAATTGCTTATATTGCTTTTTAGCATGATTCTCCTCCCTTGTTCCTCTGCTTCTCAGCTCCTGAGGTCTATATTGTCTGTTCCAAGTCTCTTTGTTCGTGCTTTGAGGCGTACCGATGAAACACACCCCGTTACTGACTGTACTCTCCAGTATTATGTTCACCCCTTGCTCTAATACAACTTTGTTGTTACTACTCCTTCTTTTCTGCTTTACACATTTAATGCATACTTGGCACTTCCCTTCATCGTTTCCATGCAAAATTAGCCTTCGCTGGCCCATCCTAACGTCTACTGCTAAGTGACCTACAACCAACAGACATTCTAAACAGCAAGTTGTTTAGCCTTGTCTAATAAATAGCCTAATAATTAGCCTAAATCTGATACCTTCTTGAACTTTCCAGTCCCCTCTCAAGACTTCAGTAGCTCTCCATCTAGAGGAGAATGAAGAGCTGAGAAGCAGCTGGAATACATGACCCAGCCCATGAAATCTGCCATTTCAGGCCACAGGAAGTCCTGCAGTCCTTGGGACCATTTCAGTTTGAACCGTTTGCATTTCCCCCCACAGACATCACGAGAACGTTACACATTTCTTTCTTTTCCCTTGTTAGCCCACGCCATAATTTACAAGTAAGGAGGAGGCACAGAGGGTACAGAAAGGCACTGCCTGCGAGGCAGACTGGAACGAGTTTGCTACAGTCTTATAAGCAAAGAAGGGAGGTTTCAAGTGACTGTCAACACATAGGAGAGTGGGAAGATTTGGGATGGCACAGTCACACCTCCTTGTTTGCAAGAGAAGGCAGGGCAGTACTTTGTGCCCAGTGGAGTTTGAAGAGCTGAGCCTCAGAAAGGTCAGAAGAGATTACAGGCGTAAGACAGGAAGTGTTTCAGAGGTGCTGAAAGGCAGAATGAGATACTCATGCCTTCAAAATATAGGTGGAAGAATACTGTTTCAAGGGTGACACTAATACTTGCTACCATGAAACTGAAGGAAAGCAGTAGATCAAAGAACATGGACAGAGTAGAACAGTTTATTCTCAGTTTCATTCAAATTTGTTGGCTGGCTACTGCTTCTGGGCAGAATCTTTAGTAGCATTAACAAAAATTAATTAGAAAATAACATCTCTCTCATGAATTATTAGCTCTCCTCATATATGGTTGTAATACATTAATTTAAAATCACAGACTCAGCAAAAATATACTATATCAATTAAAAAGGAGATCACATTCTATTGCTTCCTTTTAAAACACTTTTTTAAAAAAGCTGGTTTATGCCAAGAATTCTCTCTAGAAAATATTTGGGTTTTCCCTATAGGAGTGGTCAAAATTTTCTGAAAGCAATGAAAGAAACTTGTATTTTTTCTCCCCTTTAAGACTAAGAAAAACACAAACCAAGCTGTGAACAGTTATACTAAGTAAAAGACCTGTCTTTTCTTGTTTTTCCCCCAGGTACCCATCTGTATGTTCCCATTTACTTAAATGTGATGATCCTGCATTTTTACTGGTGAAAACAGAGCAGAATTTGGCTTTGACCGATCCATAAATCGGGTCTCTATACAACTATAATTTGTTCTCCCTTCATCCAAATCCTGAACTATATTCCTTCCTAGTAATGATTTTCACTCACTTTGTACTAATATAAATGACTGCATAAGGTGTAAAGGAGAAGCAGATTTTCAGCTGTGCATCTCAGTGAGACAAGGCTCTTCATGAGCAAAGCAGACCTAACTGTTCACACACAGTTCTCCTAAAAATGGCATGGCCATAGCTTTATAATTTAAAAGCTCCAGCTCCCTGTTTGAGTAGCAGGTCCAAATCATACAGTGCAATTTGAAATCTTGGCACTTGGCTTTCAATAATTCCCTGTTAGATTACTGTCTGTGGAAGAGCATATAACACAACTGCTACAAATGCTGGGAGCAAAATCTTCAATAACAACTTAGCGCATATGATAACTTTCCCAATTTCCTGCATCTACACCACCTATCTCTTTACTCTGGTCTGTAGCAGCTTGTTTCTTTATTGAACATCTGCCTTGGGATCCCCTGTCATAAAAAGTAATAAACACATCAATCCAAAAGAAAGAGTATTGCATCGCCCAAAACTACTTAACCAATCACATTGGCAGCTGGTAGCATGAAACTAAAGGGATAAAACTCAGAGGTGCTTTTTATACAGAGCATTTCTAATGATATTACACACCTGCTGCCATTTTGCACACCTAACTGTCTGAGTGCTTCTAATAAGTTAATTATAGTTTAGAGCACAAATTATAGATTTCAACCTTTGTGGAAATACGAAGCAATGGGATTAATTTGTAAATCTGCTATCTCACTGATATTTGACAGCTATTGCTTTGATTCTCCTTCCTACAAAATACAGATGGATTGTCTTGGGAAAAACACATTCTTTAACTAAATAATAATAAAAAAAGCACAATAAAAATGCCTTGTAGCTTATTATCTACAGACCCCACAACTTGTAACTGTGACTGTAATTATAGTTGTTCTAGCTTCCCTGCAGGTTTTGCTAAACAAACAAATGAAAAAGATACCCAAAAGGAAAAACAAAAGCAATTTATGCTCTCCAGTTATCATAATATAAACATCCATAGATCACTCACATAGAGAGAAGATCAGATCTAATCTTTCACTGGAGTTTCTTGTAAATTAGAAATCACATTTACTCCAGGTGTATGTTGTTTGCCGAGTTCATATCCAGCTGCAAATTAGAGCAGTTTTGCCTTTTGGGAGAAAAAAAGCACTTTTGAAAGGTGTCTTATTGACTGTGTATAAATTACCAGCAGCTGATCCATGAAGTAGGTTTAAAGGTAGAATTGCCTATAGGCAGCTTTCTTTATTGATTGTAGATTGATATTGAGTTGATTTTAAAGAAAAGCAAACTAAAATAAAGCTGCCAACTTTTTGTAGGAATAACAGAAATATTATCACGCATAATACTGTGATTTGACAAGCTATTTGTTGTTCATCTTAGGACTCAGATTAGTATGTCTGGAACACCTTTCTTTTCATTGTTCTCCTTCTGGGAGTTTAGGAAGGTGAAGAAGGGAGGGGAGCGTACGGCCAGCTGGCAACTGAACTTCCCAGCGTCCCCACAGGCAAGGAGATCACTTACGTTGCTTCTGGGCAAGGCCAAGGTCTGCGTTAATGCGCAGTCTGCCACGTGTGTCCCTTAGCAAGAAAAAGGTCCTCACTTTATGTTAAAAATTCTGAATAATTGTTTTGAAAATGGTGCTTGCTTTTAAAGCTTCATCACAGTAGAAAACACAGGTAGCTCCCTGAGTCACGTGACCCGTGAATTCTTACTTGCTATGGAGCTCCGTCTCAAAATTTAACATCTGTGTAGGTTAACTGATTTCTAGTGGGACTGAGTTTTAAAACAGCCTTTTCCTTACTGGTATTAATCATAGAATCATAAAACAGTTTGGGTGGTAAGGGACCTTAAAGGTCATCCAGTTCCACCCCCCCTGCCATGGGCAGAGACACCTCCCACTGTATCAGGGTGCTCAAAGCCCCATCCAACCTGGCCTTGAACACCTCCAGGGAAGGGGCAGCCACAGCTTCTCTGGGCACCCTGGGCCAGGCCCTCACCACCCTCACAGATCATTTCTTCCTAATAGCTCATCTAAATTTCCCCTCTTCAGCTTAGAACCATTAGCCCTCATCTTACCACTACACTTCCACATAAAAGCCCCTTTCCAGCTTTTCTGTACCCCCCCTTTAAGTACTGGAAGGCTGCTACAAGGTCTCCCCCAAGCCTTCTCTTCTCTAGGCTAAACAAGAACAACTCCCTCAGCCTGTCCTTGTATGGGACCTGCTCCAGCTCTCTGACTTCCTTTGTGGCCTCCTCTGGACTGACTCTTACCAGGCTGGCAAGCCTACAAAAATAAATGGTGCTTGTGGAATACCTATAGAAGGAACTACTAAAGCATGCTCGCCATCACATTTGTAGAGTGCGTATGATAAACAGCTCCTTCCCAGCTGGCACACCTCACTTTCCCTGTAACCGAAATATGCAAATTACAGCATTTTAGAAGAGAAACCGCTATAACAGCAAAAGATTATACACTGACTACTGATGCACAGTTTTTGAGATGGGACTATGCCTTATTTCCATGCTGATCAGTTCAGTTCTATCCCGGACTTTCAATTTTCACCTTTAAAAGCTTCTTCCTGCTCCTTAACCTTAATACTTTTTATACAGCTACACACCATAGTGAAATACACTACATTTGAAGGATATATTAAGTATTTTGTATCTAATACCCAATGAAAATCAGCAGGTAATAGATAATTGATAATTGCACACAGCTGCTTCTATTCTTTGGCACAGTTAATTTTGATGTACGTGGTTTCCTCATTAATGTTTCAGGGGTTTTCTCTCTGATTATGTTCTCTCTAAAACAGCTGGCAAGGCCGCTTACTTGAGGAGGGTGGAACTGCAGCGCAGCACTTCATTTCAGAGTATGTTATGCAGTGATGGGTAGGCTAAATTACTTCACCGGGTGTTTATCTGCCCTCCTAATGGACGAAAGGTCTGAAACCCTTTCCCTTATGACTTTCCTAGGCTTAAGTACACGAGTTCCCTGAGCTATTGAATTTGTCTGCTTTTTAGCATTGGGCATGGCACAAAGATTTATATTGGTCTGTGTGACCATACCAATCATCCATCACTACTAGTTACAATAAAATCTTTCTCCTTTTTAAAAGCCCTTTGAATTAGATTCCATTATGAAGTTAACACACCACAGATGGCAAAGTGCTTGTGAAAGCAGAGAAGGCAAACAGCCTTCAAAAACACTTTCGTGATCTATCTGGGCTTCTATGTGTGGGAGAAAGGCAAGGGACTTAGATGACTAAAGATGACTTTCCTCAGCTAAATTCAGCTACCTGAATGTTAGACAAGCAAGGTACCTTAGCTTTCTCTAGAGTCAGTAGGAAGAAACAGGCCTCTTCAGAGACAATTCATCCTAACCTGAAATAAATACCAAAACCAGGAGGAATTATTAACCCTCTGGAGCTGCTTCTCACTTTTCATTCATTATGGAAACCATCTTGGAATATGGACCTAATCGTCAAAAGATCTTCACTTAATTAAGATGAATGTACAGGTTTCCCAGAGGTTCTAAAATTACGGTAACCTTGGTATGTAAAAAAGAAACAGATAAAAATATCTAAGGGGAATTCATAAATATCTTAACACAATTGTGCTATTTTAAAAATATATTCTTCTACTGAAGATGGGGAAATCATACTAACAGTGAACATAAATAGTTTTGTCTCTCACAAAGGAAACAGCACAGGCTACCTCTCTTCTCCATCTGCAGACTTTCCTTTAAAGTAGTTACATCTAGGTGAGAAGACAGTTTCTATTCAGAATAAGAAACTCAGAAGTATGTCAGATCCTTCCAATGAGGGGTTCAACTGCACATATGCTGCATCTTTTTAACCACTAATCCCATCCTATCACCCATCAGCTTGTATTGCATTTATTTTTGTTCAAGCTGCCATGCCAAAACCACACGCGCACCCAGTACCACCTAAATGCTGTTAACGGGTCAGGCTGCAACAACAGAGATTGAAGTTTTGCTACTAGTACATGTTTTTAACTGGTATCTCTGTATTTGCCACCTAGTGTTTGAGTTTGCAGAGTTCACTTCTATTCCATTCAGCTGTCAATAGAAAGGCCACATACTTGCTGCTTACACGAAAGCTAAAACAGTGTTCTCACCAAATCATGAACTTTCAGGACTTCAGACCTGACGTAAATACCAAATATTGTGTACCTTCCAACTGACAGTAAGAAACGATTATGATTTCATCACGGTGTTAGCACAAATCAGAAGTCTATCTTTTGAAATCTTCCTTGTCTTGCATTAGGAAATGGACACAGAATGGCCTCAATCCAGACTTCCCATGTCACAGATCTACTAGAGCCTTAGTCCCTGCCTGGGCCACTGAGGGCAACTGAAATGCACAAAATAGATTAAACACATTCTTTCACCTGAAAGAGCAGACCTGTATGTTCTCCCTCTGTCTTTAAAGCAGTTGTATGTGTCTGTAAGATAAACAAGGACAGCAAGGGGTACTGGCAGTCATACAGATTTTAAAGTGACGGGTTCAGGAGCGGGTTGGTTCCTGTATGCAAAGGGTACAAATGGGATGGCAGCTCCACTGGAGAGGCATGGCATAGTCCTCACTGACATGCACTTGCAGGAGTAGAAGGCACTCAGTCAACAGCCACTTTATAAGTAACAGAAACATGCTAAAACCAGAGTCTAAAGGGACTTTTTTTGCCTTCTGAAAGAATTAGCTGGTCCCCCCCACTTCCTCCAGAATACGGCCACCACTCACTGTCAGCAGGGCAAGAGCATTAGCATTGCTCAAGAACAGACGTACTAAAATATGCTGGTACGCAGCATCTCTGTAGTACCAGATTTGTTTGGATTTACTCAGTTTCACACTTATGTTCTGAAGAATACTACTTACCACTCCCATGAAAATATGGCTCTTGTGGTGTCAAAAAATCCTCCATTGACTTTGCCAGTGGCATCCCACACTATGTCCCCAGTTTAATTTTGCTAGGTTAATCTGGCTTATATTGTAAGAAATTATCCACTATGACCATCTATTTATTTATTTTTAAACCAAACATATTAGGTTTATTATGTTTCATCATCTGCTCTTACTGCTCCATTGCAGGAAGCCCCACTGCAGTAAACAGTCGGTGTATCAGTAGGACCTTAATCATCCCATATGCCAATAACAGCCCTCTGAATGGCTCTTGCTACCTGTCTGGTTGTGAAGGAGTTAAAATCCTAATTTTTATATTGCATGGCATTTTAAAGACAAACCCCTCTTATTACAGCTTGGTTCAAACCCTCAGCTTTGTTCCAGCATTGCTCAGCAGAGCATTTGGGTTTTTCTCTTTACATCATATTTTAGCAATGTTGTGTTTTATAAGATAAAATGATAAATGGCCTGACTTAAATGACCGGAGGGTATCTGCTTTCCTGTTACTCTATTTAAAAGGTTTCTGTGAACACTTTACACACCTCATTGTGTGACTGTGGCTGTCTAATAGCAAAGGAAACAATAGCCTCTGATGTCCACAAAGGCAGGGCATACCACACAGGTGCCATGTTTTACAACACCACTATATCTTGTCATTCAGAAGTGCTCCCTGAACAAATTGCCTGTCATATTTAAAGATAAAATCTGACAGTGCCAGAGCTGACAAGTAGTCCTCAACCCTGACATACAACATGGAGCTGAATTTTGCTAGATTCGCTGTAGATGGATTTGTCTTTAAAGATTCACAGCAAAGCCAACTGCTGGCAGAGCAGCAGAAATTATTTCAAAACATTGCTAAGTGTCAGACTTTATTAAATGGTTGATTTAAAAAAAAAAAAAGAAAGAAAAGCTTCTGTGTTAGCTTTAGAAAAGAACCGCACAGAAATGTTTTTACATATTTTACTTCTCCATAAAATAATGATGTACAGTGTTTCTAAATAATAGAAAATGCTGCAGTACATTTCAGGAAATCTATTTTCATTACTACTTAGCACTGGGATATATTTACACTGCAGGAGTCGGTATTCTTTTATCTTTTACCCCGTGAGGCTCTGAAAGGTATGTACAGTAAATAAGAGTGAAGAAGGAATGACACAGCCGTTTCAGCAATCCCCATGCACTGCTCAGGCGGTTACAGGGGGAAGTTGGAGGTTTGCCGTGGGTAAGTAAACACTATTACTTCAGTGCTGTTTACCCCCAGCAACACTGAAGGGAACAGAGGATTTACGCTACAGGACTATTAACCACAAGTGGCAGTGGCAGCCTGGCCACGGCGGGCAGGCTTTCTAGAGGCATGTTAAAATCCCAGCCTGTAACTGTTTTCAGATCAGCCTCTTTTTGGTTTATTTTGGAGGTTTGAGGGGGTAAATACAACATTCACCTGCTCATGCAGCCTGTTGTAACCATTTGATGCCCACGTTAGGTCACTGCACATTTAATTCCAAACTTGGCCACAGAATGGAAACTTTTGCACGTATAAATGGAGAGATTGTTCTCTTTCTGTTCGTTAGTCATTAATAAGGAGCTACGTTTGCTCTCAAAGACACAAAACAACCTCAAAACCATTATCTACAATTTGACATGCCATGTTGTGTCAAACAATTTTGCAAAGACAGCCCTGACATTGAGATGTCTTTTCACACCCGATCCCGAGGCCCAGCAGCCTCCGCCACCGCCCCCAGCATTCTGCCGCTGCTGTAACCGCGCACTGCGCTCTAGGTCAAGTAAACACTGCAACCATGGGGACGACAGGAGAGGGCACTGCCATACCTGATATCAGTAGGTATTACATAAGGTATGTCTAGGTGCAAGTTAGAATGCGGGATGGCAGTGGAAGAAAGAGATGAGTCTAATCAGCAACGTCAAAAAAAAGCTGTCACGGTGAGCACAAACAGCACCCACCTGAGCTACATCTCTTCAAGCAAAGGGACCCCCCCAATACAGTAGAGGCCAGCAGTGAGTGCAAGTATGTATGAAAAAGCAGGGAGAGAGGAATAAAAGGGTACACGGAGGACTCTGCTGTCGTCTCCCACACTGGGTGACAGCAGTAATGTGAGAGTGAGAGGGCTGTGACCAACGTTTCTGAAGCCTGTGGTGCCACTTGTGCAACTGGATCTTCTGACAAACTAGTGCTAACGTAGGAGTCTGGGCCAGGAGTATTAATGTAAGTGTCCTGGGCATCCAAAGTGGATGACTGATGTCACTTCAGCTAGGAGCAATGACTGCAAAGCCTACTGTCACATCTTGCATGGAAAACGGGCATGTGCAGAAGGCTGTGGAATTACAAATTGAGAATTTAGACAGGCAAGGTCTCAGCTCCTGCCCACACCTCTGATCTATATTTCAGCCATTGACCTCTCATGGAAATCGGGGGATTTGAATTCAAGCATAATGGGATGTCTTGGGGACTTTTGGGGAATCAGTAACCTCAGAGAGGCAAGCAATCCAGCCGTGCTTTTGTTCAGATGTGTGTGAGTTCCATTGCGGCTCTGATGTTCTGTGGCTGGTGGGATCTCCCATCCCTCCACCGAAGGCTTCTGCCCAGCGATGGCGTTCTCCATGCTCTGCTGAATTGTAAGGCAGGTCTTCTGCTACCGTGTGCATAGTCCCCACTCAGTGCAGGGGGAAATAACACCTATGAATATAAGAGTGACAAATTTCAGTTGGAGACGGAGCCCACTGTCTCCGCTATAGCCATCTGTGCCCAGCCTTACCCCTGCCCCGCAGCTGAGACTTAAGACATGGGACGTTAAGCTCCAGCAAAGGCCTGCTTAGGTGTGAATCCTAGTTGCAGTCCTACCTTGATTTTGGCAGCCCCTTCTGAGTGCCTCTTTTACGGTACATATTGGCTGTCCCTGTGAATTTTAATCCCTGGGTGGCTCTTGTGTTTTTCACCTGCTAGATAAAAATATTTGTTGCCATCATCAGCTACACTTAGTACAAGAAGAAAATAACTCAGGCTTTACCCAGGTGACCCACACAGGAACATTTCTTACTGTCTCCAAGCAAATAGCCACTTCTGTGAGATTCATTTTCCCTCACAGAACTTTTCCATAGCATGGACCTACTTACTAGTCACTGCACTAAAAAAGCTCCTCGAGTGCTCCATCATCCTGCTTCCTACAAAGCATGACTTTGCCTTAAGAATAGTGTTAGTTAAAGCTGTAATTGTCATTCTCCTGGGCTGCATCTAATCTTATTTAAGGATGGATCTCCTCTCATTTTCTCTTAGAGGCACTTTACCCGAGAGAAAACCAATCCATTATTGGAAGAAGATGTTCTGACCCCATTAGCTGGGCAGATGTGCATTTGAACTGCAGACCTCTGAGCATCCCCAATCCAAGATGAGCTTGCTCTGGCTGCTGCGTCTAGAAGGGATGCATCCTCAGAGAACCCTTTGCATGCTGCTCTGAACCATATAGGCAAACACCAAACACACATTGCAACAGGCAGCTGAGAGATCAGTATGCCCAAAAGGTGACTGAAATGAGTGAACGTTAGGGTATGCAGGTAAATAAAAAATCCTGGAAGTGTTACTTTGGACATATGCTTTGTTTTATAATCAGCATTGGAAAGAAATCCTGCATGATTTATAATTCTCATATTGGCATGTGCTAAAAATTAGTGTCTAATATGGAAATTTTAAAAAAGATTGCTCTGTTCCCAGCTTGCTTCATGCATGTTTGATTCCGGCCCCCTGAGAATACCAGAATCTGCATAATACAAGCATTTGTAACCTTTAAAAGTGGAAATGTCATAACTTCATCTTAGTTAGTTAATTGTGGCCCTGACTCTAATGAAAGTGCTGTTGCTGTTGCCCAATAAGCTTTGCACTACATTGATTTTACCTCTATCAGCTGGGAGTTCTGGTAAGAGAACAATAGATCTAATAATATCAGCAAAGCAAAGAAAGTAAGGTACAGTGAGCTCTTCAAAATAAGTAGGTCAAGCCAAAATCAATTTCCAGATTTGAAATTATGTTTTTAAAATGTATGTTTAATACAAGACCTTGTTCTACGTCTATCAAGTCAAAGCTTGTACAGTTTAAAGTTCCTGAATGACTGCTTTATCAGGCAGCCCAGAGTTAGGCCCCAGAGGTTAAGCAATAAAAGAGAAACAAAAATAACTTAACAGTTTCTGCAGCAAGTTGAACCCAGCAACAGCTCCTTAAACAGCTTTTACATTCCTACAGTTTGAAATGCCATAAAGCCACAAGATACGTTGAGAAGCTATGAATTTGCTAAGTAGGATTTCACTTCCTCTTGTTATTAGAGGTCATTAAATTTATTAGATGTTAGTAAAATGCTTGTAAGCAGAAAATATGAAGTCCTATAAAAAAGCACTCTTTATTTTCTCCCTAATAATTAAGATGCAACTAGGAATAGGATAATAACAGAAACCTTATGAAATATATATTACTTCATTCAACTTATGAAATGCTGTTAGTTCAAAAATCTTAGTGACACTTACGCAACATGTTTCTCACATATCTGCTGAAATGAAATATAATTGTGCAAAGAGGATATCGTATAGATTAGATGAAAACTTGCATGTATGCTGTAGATGAGTCAGTTACAAACTCTAAAATGCTACTCTTCACGCACTGAAAAAGCAAGTATCCAGAGCGATACAGACTTTTTCTGCTCCTTTTTACTTACATACAAACTCAGTGTGGTTCTGTTTTGAGACAATGGTTCTTTAACTTGAATGGTCTTCAATGGAAAACCCAACACTTTAGAAAGCGTTTAGTAAAAACCACTTCCAGTTATGACTATATGACTGCAAAATAAAGACACTCTGGCTGACAGATAAATTGGACACTGGCAACTTCAGCAATACAATTGGAGACCTTTTACTGCAGAAAAGTCTTTTCACCAAAGGCAAAGGAGAATATCTTTTAGCTATAGCAGGCTGTATAACCATTGTAAAACTCTTATTTGCAGGGTGATAACTGTATGTAACAGGGTGCAGGGAATTTCTATGATGAAAGGACAACTGGAAGTCCCTATTCTTAAGGAGAATTTAGGTTCTCATGACAGATTTTCTGTAGAAAGGATGGAATTACGGTAAAATTCAAAATTCAGGACACAATGCAGCATCCTGATTAGTCTCTGCCTCATTTAAGACAAGCTGCTCTTGAGTGCAGAAATTGGAAGAGCGCCATAACCCCCGTGGAAGCCTGCTCTTGAGTGAAAAGGAGCTTGTGGTTGTATCCCTCCAGACAACACCATTCTGGTGGTTACATCTTTTTTTTGAAAGTTCACTAACGCCATGTGTTTTACTCATTTTTGAGAAAAGTTAAGGAACAGGAAAATCTAGGGAGTTTTTGGCTCTGATAGAACCAGAAAAAAGGAACAGCTTAAGGGACTCTAGATGTCAGAGTTGCTCATCTTGGTCTAGAGACGTGCAATACATGTTACAATGAATTGTAAGAAATGTTTCAGAATATTACTGGTTTGGCAAACAGGTCTCCATCCAGTTGCCTGTATACTGACTTTTGGTTAAATCAATTACGTCTTTCTAAAGCCAAGGAAAGAATGTTCTAGGCTAAGAAATCAAATTTCTTACCTCTTGGATGCCTTGTTGACTCTAACCTGGAGTAGCTGTGAATAACGCTGTCTGTCAACTCTTTTTGTCTTGGAGACTCCATTCCATCCTGGCAGGGAATGACCTGGCTTCTGTTATTCACGCTTTCATCACTCTTGGCTGGAACTTAGTAATGCAGAATAAACTGGGCACACAGCCTTTGGCATTAAGGGAACTCCAAGTAAGAGAGTGCTGCAGTGCATCTCAGCCACACGGGCATGGGCGCATCAAACCGCTCTGCTGTGCCCTGTGATGGCACTCTTCAGAGTATCCAGGGAAATCTGCAGTATTGGTCCTTGCCTTGCTCGGACACAAATCCGGGTATCTCGGACTTTAGGCTGAGATGAAGATAACTGATGATATTTATTCCTTTGACACAGTAGAACCCTCCACAAAATCTGCTGTCAGTGGGAGATAAAACTGTGATGAAGTTCCCTAGAAACAACAGACAACACAAACCTCACCACCTTTTACTGTACACGCAACACACATTTCTTTGATATTGCCTTCTTTAACACGACTACATATATTTTAAATGGCAAACTGTACTGCAACAAACATACACCCAAACACATTCATGCAGTGCTGGTAGGCACTGTGTTCCTACTACTCATATAATGTGAGAGCTTAGTGTCAGACACAAGAAGAGTGAGGTTGCACAGCCAGAAGAATATCTTCTAAACTCAGTGGTAGAACCATACATTTTTGATGAAGGAAACACGGTTACAGGTGGTAGAAGTCAGTAATGTCCATTTAACGTATGAGTCTCAGCAAAGTAACAGAAAGTAATCTGCCTTCCTTACTAAAAGACTTGCAATATAGCCAGAACTTAATTCTATCAGTTTAATGAATAACAAAAAATCCTCCCTTATGTCTTTTACCTATTTACTGTTAGTAAATTTGCAGCATAAGCATAACAATGCAACCTAACTTGGACTTGCAATATAGTCCAGGTGGACAGAGATGCCCCATTGAAGAGTATAGACAGAGCACCTTTGAGTTTGCTCCTTTGAAGAAGCTTACCTCCCACTACTCAGCATACAGGAAGCTTACAGAAATTAATTTTCTCATGTAGGCACCTGAAATTAGATGAAATGAAAAATACACTTTTCTTCTTCCATGCACTGCAACAAGACGGTATTGAACACAAGATCTAACACCTTCTGGAGGAAAAATTATAGACAAACAGATTCTTTAAGTGGTATATTTTATAAATGTCAGTAAATTAGCAAATACCCAACACAAACTTAAATATCGCCGAACATCTCACAGTGTTATATAAATAAACTTTAGTAAAAATTACATGTAGCAGTACCAAATACACAAGGAGAAAAATATCTTAATAAATTGATTTGAAAATAAATGTACTTGAGAGAATGCTATCTGATACATAGTTTTTAAGTTTTCTCACTTTAAAGACATGTCAGTTTAACAAAGAACACAATCTGTTAATAACATTACTGTTAATACTGAGACAAATAGGAAAGAAAGGGCATTGGTGGATAAAAGAGAAAGAACGGCAATGAAAGAATTGTGGAATACTTTGATACTGTTTGGGTAATAAATTATTAGGATGTTCATCAAAATAACAAAGAAAGTAGCATTCTCAGGAAAGTACTACCAGACTACTAAATAGGTACCAGGTAGAAAGTGATAACAGGTGCATAACAAACATTCCAGTTTGTTCCAGCAACGCTTCTTCACCTGATAAAGAACCATAGGGTATTTTGTTAGGAGTTTCCTAGCAGAGCAGTTATACCGCCTTGTGGGCCTGTCCAGTGAACGTATTTAAAACAGAAATAGTATTGAATTATATTATATTACACGTATGCTGCATATCTGCATATTCTCCATGGAATAATCTAATAGTTTCAATAAAATTTACCTTTCCCATTGAGAGCTCAGGGACTCAGAATGTAACTAAAAGATTCACTGGAAAGTTTAATCAAACATTAGGAGGCTTGAAAGATCTCTTATTACACGAATGTACTATTGTATGTTATGCAATTAAATAATATGTTAAACACGATATGAGGAGGACATAGTCCAGCTCTACTTTCAGATATATCTTTGGAGAAAAAAATGTTCTATAAGATCATGTTTAACTTGTAAATTGAGCTGATTAACTGCAAGCAATTGAGACCCACCAGTGATGGAGGGTTACATATGCTCTGTTCCAGCCAGAACACAACTGCACTTTTGACCTCTGCCTCAGTTTCTCTGTGTAAAGCATCCTGAGATCTTAAGATAAAAAGCTACTTTAAAATATTACTACAATTAGATGTTAAATTTTTCAGTGAAGCATTTGAGCAAAAGACCTTGGAAAATTTCTTCCCGTTCCGTATACATTACAAGAAATAGGAAAAACCAGAGGAAAAGCTCCTGAGAATATAAAGGTGATTTAACTGCATTCATTTTTTTCCTTTTTTTTTAAATGTAGACATTCATCTTCCACAAAAAAAGAAGTTTCTTAGAACATGCTGGATAGCCAAATCCAGTAGTCATACATGCTTAGTTTCAAAGTTATGTTACTACTCAGAGTGAGAAATAAATGTATACTGTATTAAAAACAATCATCACAGTCCTTTAAATGATTGGATAGTTTAGCTTTGAATGCAATTCAATCTAATAGAGGCTTCAATGGTTTTGACAGATTGTTGCACTGATCAAGGGACATGTATGAAAATAACTGCCTACCAAACCCTAATTTGATTTTAAGAAAAGAAAACTGAAGGTTAATGGTAAACAGAAGTTGATTGTTCACGTTTTCACTGAAATAACTCTGTCTGACCTGTTCTTAGAAGCAGTGGAATAAAGGATAATGGGAATCCTATACACCTGACTTTTTACTTTAGCCTCTAATCAAGGGAACTAATCAGACCAAGATGTGTTGGCATGAAAGCAAGTATTTGACCATACAGAGGGGGAGGAGAACAGCTTCTGAGACCAAATTCTGATTCATCATGGACAAGCACTGTAAAAGTAGAGAAAGCAAACCATAGCATAGTGCATCCTTTTCTATCACGTGAATTATGAATGCCATCTCCAAAGCAACTTGAAGATAAACTACAGTTTTCATGTTGTGTGAAGTGCTCGCGTCCAAACACCAGCATTTCAATGAGATAATTTTATCAGTTATTAGTTGGTTTTTATTTGTCATGCTATTCAGCCAGTTCTGCAGCCTTACTAAATACAATCTTTTTGCAATTGTGTAAATTACCTTCTCTTGTTCAATTAATGCCCCTAGGCTAAGGTGAAGAGTACAGAGGAATGTAAATTAAGATGCAAGCTCAGCCACATTGGAAGGGAACAGTCTGGACTGGAAAGAGAAGAGAATGGTGGTTCTATGTAGGATTGCCTCTGCCCTTGCAGGTAGGGCGAGGTGACAGCCAGAATCAGGCAGGGTGGGAGCCCTCAGAAACACTGAATGTCGGTGGTTTTGCTGGAGTCTTTCATCAGTATCTAAGAGCTCCCACCCTCTACACTAGATTAGGGCTGAGTTTTACACTCTGCTGTGGGGAGTGCAGCGATTGCCTCTTTTTGGACAAGGAACCTCACTGCAAACAGCGTTCTATTTGTTTGTCTGACCCTTCCTCACAGCAGCTCACCATCCTGTTGGGATAGCTCAGCAGATGAGATGCAGCAACTTGATTCTCAACCAGGAAACAGATGTTGAGTGGAGGTGCTCAGTCCATGGAGGTGTAGTAGCACAGAGGTAGAGGCTGAAGCTGCAGGTCAGGGTATCTCATGCCATTTGCTATGGTGGAACAATCACTCTTCCCATCTCTGTAACCCTGGTGCAAGATGACAGTGGTCAGCTCCTAGGAAAAAGCTGAGAACGAGCTGTCGGGTCATGAGGGGGGTTAAGGAGCCAACATTAACTTTGCACCAGGTGGCAACAATTAAGGGAAAAATCCTGACCTGCACTGTACAAGTTACTGCTCAATGACTCCCATATGAGTTAAGTTAATAAAGTTGTGGCCTTGCATCTCACGTGTATCTCATCTCTCTTACCCTCTTCTCATTCCAGCTTAGAGATCAGCTTTTGGGAGAGGTTAATCTCTGTTACACTAGCCCAAATTCCACTGCATAACATGGGACTAAGAAAGGAGCAATGCCCAGTCTTAACACACTACAGTATTTTAGCCCTCTTTCATGATGGATTTTGGTATTCTTCTCATTTCTTTTCTTCAGTTCTTCTTCTTGTTCTGTCACTGAAACTCCTGAATCTGTGCCACAGCATTAAGAACTCCAGCATGATTTTAAAGTTTATCTTGCATCTTTACCAGTGAAACTAAAACTATATCTGGATGATAATAAGACAACTGATTTAGATATTTATTATGTGGAATGTTACCCATCCTGGACTGTTTCCAGTCAGTAATTACTCATGGCATTCTTATTTACACTTAGGCTAATTAGAATCTGCAATAAATCTCAGAGCATAGGCATGATACCTTTAAAATCTACTGTATCAAGATTAATATTTTTAATTTACATAACCATTTAACAAGAAAGGACCTACACGATAAAACATTTTCATACATAGAGATATGAATAAAGCATTATAAAAACATTTCTAATTACATGGCATAACACCGCAGTTTTCTATCAAACACTTAAATATGGCCTTTACCTTTCATCCCCCAAATCACAGAAACAATAAAAGTTTTTCATTTTCTGCCAACATTTTCTTTCTATCAGTATAAAACCAACTCTGTATCAGATTTTTTAAAGAAAGCCCTTGCCTCAAGCATTTAATTTGTATTGGTTCCATGTTTAGTCAGTAGCTTTTGTAAAATTGATGAATATTGTCTAAAGGCAAGTGCAGACAGGCAAACAGATCTGTATCTTCTGTAATCCATTTAGTCTGACACACACGTGCAAGTGAACTATTTTACCTTAATTCTTTCATGGTCGATGAAAAGTAAATGTAAGCAAAGTTGTGAACTTCACCATTTAAAAGGAATCACCGAATTTAATGTTAGAAGCTAATTTATCCTCCCATCTCTTCCCTGAAAAAACCCTGACCTTGGTCCTCCTGCCTCTAGAGCATCCAGACTTGGCAAACAGTTGCTATACACAGAACACCCATTAAAGGCTCACCCAAAATGGAAATGGGTTATCTAAGGCTGGAATAGAAGTGGACTGCTGAAGTATCATTGCAACATGAGCTGAATCGTAACTATTTGAATAAAAGAAAACTTCAAAGTATTTGTCTGCTTCTAATCCAGACACAGTAATAATTTACACTTGATCTCTCAGGTTTTTATAGATATTTACCTTTAACCATGTTCTTCTCTTCGGGTACCATTACTACATGCTTCATACAGCTCCAGCAACCTCACTCACGTCTTAGCTATTAACTCCTGTGGGCTTTGGAGACATGAAACCTTCTTACACTTCTGTATTTCCACTGAACTCAATCAGGTTACACTGATTTAGATGATGTGAGACTGGAATGCAACAGAGAGCATTAATCCTCTTTAACCACTCGATTATTGGTATTTTGCCAGTGAATCTTAGGTCTTATCCATTCCAAAGGTGTTCATTTGTCTATGTCATTGCCATTCGTGGCTTAAACGAGTGCTATCTGGCTGCACTGAGGTTAGTATTAGTTCAGCTAATTCGCCAGCTTAAATCTTTAGCATAGACAAAATCTAGAATCACGTAGTTCTAAAAATTCTATTATTGCTGCTAGCAGTCTCCCAATACGAGAAAAAAAACAGTGTTGTTTTTCAGTACTGCAGGAAACAGTTGTTTGCCAATCACTTTTTAATAGCTATGACTCCGCTTCAGCTACAAACCACAACGTTGATGTGCCTTCACTACCCTTTATGGCTGTCAGATCCATTTTAATACTGTGATCCCCATGGTTTCTAGCAGCGCCTAATTAAACACAAAATAATCATAAAGTAACAGCATAAACAAACAAACAATCCCCTCAAACGCTGTGTTAACAGTGTTATATCATTAGCTTGTTTGAATTCATCTTGCTCATTTCCAAAGAAATCTCTCTTTCTGTGAGAACTGCCTTTTCAAAAGCAGAATTCCCACATCTTCAGCTAGCTTTTCTCTAAGTGATCTCCAAAGTAAACAGTATTTAGTGTGGCATTAATCCAAATATATGCTTTTGCCCACTGGTAAAGCCAGCTTTATCTAGTCCGGGAAAAAAAAAAGCTATGCCTGTAACATCTTATTTAAAAATGTTAAGAAATCTATGGCACAAGAGACAACAAATAAATGTATGGATCAAGGTTAGAATACAATCAAGCCTACTTTAAATAATGATTTATTCTTCAGAGAGTCTTTACACTCTACTGGGTTGCTCATAGTTTTAGCAGAAGTCTGGGACTACAGTGAAAATGCTTGATGCCGGTCTTTTGCTGGAATAGCTACGTCAAAGGTGCTAAGAGGTACAGTCACTATTGATATAATTGTCCTGGCAAAAGCTGGTAGGTGTACACACAGTTTTAGACCACTAAAACTGAATTTTTGCTGGCACAGCCTCTTTTAGCTCCAGGGAGGTCTGGCACATCTTGTACTGTCAAAAGTACAATTTTCGGCAGTACAAGCCTCATCTGCACACAGAGCATTTTGCCAATCCAGTACGCTGGTTTGCTAGGGGTACGCCTGGCCTCAATGGTGATTTTAAACAGAAGATTAACACACAGGGGTATTCATTTCTTGGTGGCAACGTTAAGATCTGAGTCTTATTGGTTTCTTTTGTAGTGGTAACACAGACCAAATGCTGTTTCACCATAATATGATTTTCTTCTGCTTTTTTATGGCAAAGGAAAAGGAATACACCAGCTCAAGTTAAAAACAGCAAGTTAACCTAATGAAAAATATCTCTCTCATTCAGGAGTGTCCTGTATTGTCTAACACAGAACTGTTCTTTTTATAGCATGTTACTACAAAACAGATCACAACCAACTTCATTCCTCATAGTCTTCTGGTTTTGTTCTTATAGATCAACACAGATGCTGCAATGCTCAGTATCACACAGCCTAAATCTCATCTGCCAGGGAAACCCTTACTTAGGTCCATCAGCTTTTTAGACAACACACTGAGAAGCCTGTTCTCAGAACAGGAATCACAAATTGCAGAAACAAAGTAATGGTTAGGAATCAAATTCTGAGTTTCAAGGAGCCCAGAAGGATCATGACAAATGTCTTCCAGTACTACTCAATTGCAATGATGAAAACCAGCAAGAAAGTCTTGCAATCTATGTCAGGATGCTCTTACAGAATTCCTCATCGGAAAAAATGCTCCAATGAAAAGGCATTGCAGGAAGGACCCTGTCCACCATCTCCTGCACTGCTGTCTGTTTTAGCGGATTAAGAAGTCACAGCTCTGTTTGAAGCTATCCAGAAGGCTCATTCTGAGCTGGCCTCTCAGTAGGATGCCCAGATCATGGATTCTGCTTTGTCCCAGGTGTGAGCTGCGCCTCATGTAGCTTAAACCTGCCAAGCCAGAGGCAGTTCTCGGCATTCACGGCAACCGAAATTTAGATGCCAATGGAACTTGTGTAAACACGCATATCCATGGGCTGCAGAGTCAATGGAAATCAGAGGCAAGAACTGAGGCTGGTGTTCTGAACTTCAGGTCTTAAGAGCCACCTGCTTTTGTAGGTTTGGGGCTTGGTCCTTTTTATTACGAGACAGTAACTAAGGCACTATGCGAAGACCAGCAAAATCTGCGTTGACACTAAAAATAACAAATGATCAAGGAATCATAAAGTTGAAAATATTTATTTCAAACTAAAAGGCTTCTCTCCAAATGATGAGCATCAATAATTCTAGGCTGGAAGGTCATCTCTTACTCTACCCATTGAACAAGATTTTGTAAATTAGCAATTACTTCTTCAAGATCATACGGCAGAGGCATATTACAGTCATCATCTGTCCAAAAGGGATGGCATTCTGGTTTCTGGTCTTCCGGCAAGCTCTCTGCCGCTTCTGACTGGCATCTGAAAAGAAAGGTAAAGAGATGAACTACTTAAGTAAAACTGAATCAAGAAACTGAATACTCAGCGAGGATACATTTGTGCATTAATTTAAGGAGAAAGGTGATAATAAAAAGGAAATATCACATCTTATGACCAAATGGATTGTTCATTTGCAGTGAGGTTGATTTCTGTTATAGGCTTTGTATTTTCTATAGGGATTTCTCAAAAAGCCAATCACAGAGAAAACTCAGTTAGTGTACCTTTATGTGGTGAATTATTTTTTCATTATCTCAGCTGTTATTTAAAGTATGTGATTAAACCATTATCAGATTTAAATGTTTGCCGGTTTCCAATGTATTACTAGATTATTGAGAAAGATTAAACTGAATTTACTGCATTAAGGTCAGGGGGGATAGATTAAACAATATTAAAGAAGCCGGACGAGCTTTGTAGATTCTGGAGATTTACAAGTGTATCAACCTGCTTAGCTCTGAAAAAGGCAATATAAAAAGAGAAAATTCTACAAAGATAAATGGAAATGGAGGTTAATAACAACTTCCAATGATGAATAGGTGGGCAAAACTTCAATAAAATTAAATTAAGGGGTTAGTGTATGTTAATCCCCAGAGAAAATGTTTAAATTACAGTGTTTTTTATTAAATGGATTATTCATCAATACTAGTGAAGTATAATTATAATATTCAACTGAACTGCAGCCTGCAGATGAAAGTTTCATAAGTGGCAACCATCACAGGTCTTCAGATTAGGCTGCACCAAAAGAATTGTCACAGTTCAGGGAGGATTTCTCCCCCTTTCTTTTCCCCTCCCCTCAAACAACTTCTGTGTTTCTGATTAATTAGTTAATGTTTGTAATGGGGCAAGACAAAGAAAAATGCGAAACATTACTATGATTTTGGTAGATAGCACAGGCATACATAGTTCTTCAAAGAGATGTAAAACCAATTGTAGAAATACACTTATTTCTTGCAAGCCATTTTAAAAAAAATCATCTTCTATAAAGCACATAACAGTAACAAGTTGTTATAAACATGGATGCGTCTTTCATCTCTGTAAAACGAACTCTAAAAATATTGACACATGCAACTTCCTTGTCTACACCGTCGACCTTCTGGAAGAGATTGTTCCCAAATGAAAGATGTCTTCTTCTCTTGGGAATTATTAATGGCAGTGTAATCCCCATGAGAAAACATACTTCAGCTTTACATCCATGTTGGTGTGTGGTTAATTGCCGCACCAGCATCCTGGGCACTCAATCCATCGTACATTACACTACAAGGACAGTATTAACACATAGCATTCCAATATATCTTTGGCTCTCCACATCAGCCCCTGATAATAGCATCTGTTAACATGCACTAAGTACTATTATGTAGCACATCACTTCATAAATAATAAGATTAGCCGACCTCAGGGCCCTGGGAAGAGTAATGTGTTTAAATGTCCTCATTATTTATTTAAAACAAGAATTAAAGGAACAGAAGCTACTTGTGACAATCCTCTTAGCATAAATATTAAACTGTTTGCATTGATAAGCTGCACTGTACAGAATAACAGAGGATTTGTTTTGCCGGCTGCTTTATAATAGTTGTTAGAGCAAATGCAGTTTAGTGTATGAGTTCTGAGAGGTACTTAACTGATTGTGCCATCATGTTCTGAAGACATTTTCCAAATTATATAAAGGAACAGGAGAAAATTAATATGCAGGGGAAGCTGAAACTAATTACAGCATAACTCTATAAGGCTTTTAAAATCTTGCTTTATTTTCTGTCTTGGCACAAAATAATACGCTCAATTTGCTGGCTAGTAGAAGATATTCCAGTTTAAGCATTTCAATCTGAAAGTGGATACATTAACCATGTAGAGATTATTGCAGATGACAAATCAAGAAGCTCAGCCGGTAAATATTGCAGGCATATTATGTGGTCTGCAAAACTAAACTTATAATAATAAACATTCTCCCTCTCACATGTCTGCTATCAACAACAGAATTTTCATTGAGAGGAAAAATGTACAAACTTCTAGCTTCTTCACCATTTCAGGGCTCCTTTTTTTTTTACATTTCATGTCTCATTCTTCTCTTGCTCTCTCACACAAGCCTTGACCAGCTTTTCCGTCACATTTGGGGTCTGGTTATCTGTGTTGCTGAAATTGTGTCAGCAGTCACAGTGATGCTGTGAGTGGGCAGCCCATGAGCAACCATTCCAGTTGCTCCTTTCCCTTCTCTATTTTTTTATCCGCAGATCCACCTCTGAAAGGCCACCCCACAACTAAGCATGTGCCTTAACTTGCAGGCAATCACGTGCTTGGGAAGTTTCAGCCATACCATATTCCATATGAGGGATTAGAGGAATGGAAGTGTGTCAGGTTCTTGGACTTCCTGTGCAAGTCTGACGGCAGAGATGCATCACTCTACTGCCTAAGTATAAAGAAGGGGAAAGTAGTGTTGTAATATTCCAAGTTCTGCAATTCTATAGCTCCTTTGTCTTTTTGTCTGTGATTTCTATTGCTCTGCTTCGCATCACCATCGCGACGAGCACTGAACGTTACATTTTCACACTTTGTAAGTCATCTGTGTTCACGAAAACGCCTGTGTCAGATCTGCTGACACCAAATTCAACTCAAGTCGCTAATATTTAAAGAGACGGGGCTGGGTTCTAAGCACTCATCACAGAACCTGTCAATTTACGAAGCAGTTCACCTGAATGGCAACTACAAGCTTGAATGCAGCCATCCACATATGTGCCTTCTGACTCAGAATCAGTGTGCAAGAACAGTCCCTTCCAGATGAGTATATTACTATTGATTTTAATAAATTTCTGTGGGAGAAATTGTTCCAATAATGGCCTGTAATTGGTAGCAGAGTAACAGACCTGAAGATCCAGTGAAAGGATAGCAACATTTTTAACTGAAGCAGAAAAAATCAAAGGCACTTAAATAATTGCACTCCTTTGTATCTGGGAAAGATAGCTATGATAGCTAAGCTAACAATGATAACCCAGAATAAATAAAAATTCTATTTTTCTCAAATACAAAAGAATTTGAGGCTCCATATGAAAAACGCTCTAAACATCATGGTATGGTGGCAGTGGGAAAGTATCAAGATTTATAAGTTAATTAAAATACTATATATTAATTAAAAACTGTTATTTGAGTTAATAAAGTCAAATTTCAAAGAGAGAGTAGATCTTCTCTGTGTATACTGTATCCACAAAATGTGTTAAGAGAAATAACACATGGTCTGAGATACAGAAGAGATGCCAAATTGAGGCATCTTTCATACCTTATTTGTAGCATGAGAATGGAAAACTGCTATCATGTATTTCAGAGCAATTCGGAGCCAACAGATATATGTCCACCAGCACATTAAAGAAAGGATGGTTGATCTGAAGATGTGTACAATGCACAAAACTCCACGGTCCCTACTGTCTTGCTAAACCAATCAAAACCTGTGCCAGTTTCACTTAAAAAAGCCCATTTTTAAGAAAAAATCAGTTACTGTTGCAGTGCACATCCGTACTACCCCTCCCCTGTAAACTTCACAGCTTTTTGATCCCCTCTTTGTCCATTTTTGCCAAATGGACTTTGCTCACTAATATTTAACAATAGCTGAATATTAATAGAATTTCAACTAGGTCACGACAAACATTTGTTTAACTGTACAATGGTTTGTGTGACAATATGGGACCCTCTCCCCTGGAAGGTGGCTGATTTCACCATGGGCAGGTGCACATTCCTGGAGACAAACAGTTGCCTGGCTGTGGTCCCCTGGGCTACGTTGACATTTTGATGATCAGACTGTCAGCTACATTAGAGGACACTGATCATGATGTTAAAATTAAACAAGCTAGCTAAAGCGTGTGTTAATTATGAGTATGCAAGCAGTCAATAAGAGGTTAATGCAAAAGTCAAAGGATAAATTTATTTCAGTATTGCATCACTCTACTGACTAAATGACTAACATTATGCTTTGTTTTTAATCGATATATTTTACAGTAATGCGTGAGCCATTTATTTGAAAAACAGTCTTCTTTCTATCTGTTAAGTTTTGCAACTATTAAGAATCAGGTATCAATATACTTAAAACACTGATTTTTCAGAGCAGATACTTCTTTGTTCCATTGTCAGGTAAAGGAATGCACATAAGCCAGGAGGTGTCCTCGGGTTCTAGTGATGACTGTAATTAATGCAAATAAGAATTGTTACCTAGGAACCTAAATAAGGGACTGCGAATTGGGGTCCCTGAATTCTATTGCACTGTTTGTCTACTTCACAGAAGCGTAGTCAAAGCAGATCAATAGGGTCAATTTGTGGCTCAGCCTGCACAGGCGTGTTAAGAGTGCAGAGAGGATATGAATAGTCCAATTTCCTAGATGGTACTAATTTAGCTGCCTATGCCTGGCAGTTCAAAGATCAATGGAGATCACGTGGAAATTCATAAGGTAAGTTGAGGAACATGGGTCTGGCTGTCTTACCCATGGATGGGAAATTTGCTGTTCATGTACAAAAGTATACATTCACCCATACATGTTCACATTTCAGCATTCCTGAAATTATTATGTTTTATATGGCAGTTATTTCCTTCCTCTATTCATGCTACAATAAAGGTGTTACTGAGCTGTTATTCAGAATTTCAGTGTATCTTTTAAAACAATGACTCACATAAAAGCGGGGCTTGGATCACTCTATCAAGACAAATGCATTTATTAATCTCATACTGATACCGATTAAAATTATACAGCACTGCTGACACGGATGCTGTTCTGAGTAAGAGTCATAGTAACCGTTTCTTTAGACAGCATTTTCCATTCTTGACAATGACTTTGCATATTTGGGTCTGATCAAATACGGGCTATTTTATTGTTCCAAGACAGAGCTCTGCGGTGTGAACACAAATCCTAGTAGATCAGGTACCTGGTACATCGAGTTTTGCTTTGCTTGTGTTGGGTGCCATTTCCAGCATTAGCAATTTCAGAAATTACAATATGCCTAAGTTTAGTTTAGTCTTGTACTCCTGACACCTGTGTGGTCAATGTAGCTGGCAAGAAGTGAAAATTTCCAACCACTGATGAAGGTTTAAGACCATCTGGTAGAATGTTGAGAACAATTTTATATCTAGATATATTTGTCAGCATGTGCATTACACAGCAGTGTTGATGCATTTTGCTAGCTGACCAGTTAGGAGCTGCTGACCTCTGACATCACGCATTAGAGAGGGGCACCTGAAGCCCATATTGCTCCTACCTGCCCACATAGAACAATTCGGGGGTCAAATGGTGAGGGTGATTACATATACGTCATATCTGAGGCAACCTTGTGCAGCTTTGGTGTAACCAGAGTTAAATTCCAGGGCTGCACAAAGTTGAGACTATAGAAACGTAAAAAACAAAAGCTGCATGGTTTCACAAAGGCATAAAGTAGCTTTCCTTGCCATTCAGGAGAATGGACACATTGTCAATGTGTCAATGAAAACAGACACAGTGGAAGAAATGGCAAGTCTTCCATCCAGAGCAAAACGTACAACAGCCATTATGTCACTGGTACCCTCATCCTGCACAGAGCGAGCTCCAGCCTGGATCGGCTGTATCACAGGGAAAGCATCACTATGCTCTTCTAGGAGTACTTTTTCTGGAGACCTAATCCAAGACATGAGATTTGCCAAAGGAGTTGAACCTAAACTCATTTATAATTAAAAAGTGTTGACTTCTGATTTGGCTTATTTTAAAGGAAATAACATGTATAAAATCAGTATTTCAGCTCGAACTTCAGCAAAATTGAAGAATATTTGGAAAATGGGGGTTAGTTAATGCCCCATCATGATAGAGACTTAGGGTGGAATGTTTTCTGATGTCTTTCTTTCAACTCTGTAAAACGTAATTAAGCCAACAATTTACAAAGTCTTCACTTGGTATTAATTTTCACAATTTTTAACTTAAAAACTGTTTACTGAAAAAAAGAATGAAGAAAATATAAATATATTGAAATGTAACACTATAATAGATGTTTTCTTCCTCTGACTGTAAATGCTTTGTCTTTATCACCAACAATATTCTGCTTTTGCGTGCCAAAACTGGAATTTTGAAAGTTACTGAGCTCAATCTAAAGCTTAAACCAAAAATTCTTCTTCTTTTTTTTTTTTAATTCACCAATCAGAAAGTCAGCTTTGGCAGAGAGTATTTCCTTCAGTTGTTCCGTGTTTGTCCCTGCTGTGACTCTGCACAACTAAAACCTTCCAAGGTTTGCTTTGCAAGGGATGCTTTGTCATGATAGTAGCACTGTAACAGTGTTTGTAATTTCCGGGATTTAAATCGACATCATTGGGCTACTGGATTCTTCAGTCTGTTATAAGTTAATATCACAGCATTTTGCCAGACATTAACATGTCTAAGAGGGTTGGCTGCATGCAAAGATGGATAGTGTCCTTTTTTTGTGTGTTCTGAAGCAAAACGAGAAAAAAATGGCTCTGAACACTGCTAAAAGCTTCCTGGCACATCCCTGGCTGACTCTTACCAAGAGGGTTTTTTTACATTGGTAGAAGACTATTTGATTGCTGAAATCCAGAGATGCAGAGGATAACACCCTTCATTGTTTCTGAGTGAAAAATACAAAAGGTAGACTGACAAACAAGGTTTTTTGAATCCCAAAGTTTTCATAATGCAAAAGTGCTCAAAACCTTCCAATTAGAAAGGTCACAATTATCTCTAGAAGATTGGTACATGGTTTAAATCATGAGACAAATGTAAATTGTATTTTTCTAATATCCTGTCTGGAGGAAAAAAAAGGGGAAAAAGTGCATGGAGCAGTTCTCAAGGACTTGAGAAGAACTTGTGGTTACAGTGTGAATTCACCACTTTCACTCTGACTGAACAGGCAAGCTAACACTAAGTAAACTGAACCTGGTAAAGTTGTTAAGGCTTGGAAAAAGGAGATTAAATTGGTACAGAAAGTAGCTAACGCAGGCCTGTCACTGTTTGGGCAGGCTGTGTGTGAAAGGATTATGTTTAGGTGTTTCCAAGGGAAAACTAAATAGCAGTGAAATGCTAGAAAAGCTAAAGTGAAAGTGGAAAGGACAAACTCTGTAGGAGAAGGTCTAAGAAAATGGGCTTTTCATCTTGCTGAGGAATGTCATTGG
Source organism: Neomorphus geoffroyi (assembly GCA_033558235.1). Classification (NCBI taxonomy): domain Eukaryota; kingdom Metazoa; phylum Chordata; class Aves; order Cuculiformes; family Neomorphidae; genus Neomorphus; species Neomorphus geoffroyi. The sequence continues at coordinate 8,968,875 of JAUMJM010000001.1, forward strand.
CCTCCCTAGACGCTCTTCCTGGCACTTAATAAACAGGAGAGCCTGTGAAATTTCCCTATAGATCTGTACATATCTGAGAAATACAAACTACAAATTAATAAATCCTCAGGAGTAGTTGAGAAAGGAAAACAGAAGAAAGGACACCTCCTGTTTGCTCCAAAAGGAGGAGGATTATGTAGCAATTTGCAAACCCCTTAAAATTCACATTAATTCATTGGCAATAAGACAGGTTGGAATACTAACATCTCAGCAAAGAAAAAGGTGAACGCATACTCTGCATTTTAAATTAATATAATCACAGTATCATTTGAAAAAGCAACCTAAGTAGGAGTGATATTAGGTCTAACTCATGCTCTGGGAAGTGGATTTTCTTGTAACACAGGAAGAGAATAAATTTCATCAGGAGTTCATTGAAAGGAATGACTAAAGTAGCTCAGCTGACAAGCAATAAACTATTAAAAATGGAGTCTGAAATACAACATTCATAGCCAAAATAAAACACATGCAAGGCCAAGACCATCCACTTTTCAAAAAGTTCAAATAACTGCTATTTAACAGAGGAAAAAGGAATACAAAAGAGTAGTGCTCTCGTGAGATTAATGAAATGGACATTTTTCATTATGCATACCTTGACTTCCCATAAATCTACAGAAAGTACAGAGGGATGGACGGCTTATGGCACCCAACAGAAGATTTCTGTTTCCTCAGTCTCAGAAAATGACAGCATTATCCACAGAATTTGAACCTGGCAGGGGGGCTACTATGTAGGTCACTTGGCAGGAATCTCTAAAAAGCCAGTACATTATTGTAGTCCTACATTGCTTCAAAACCAGGTGGAAGATTCGTGCCTGTGGTATAATGAATTAGAGAGAATGGGTTGGTGCAGCACAGAGACTAAAGACTAAACGCGAGGATAGGGACAGGGCTAGGAATAGGATGACTACCTCATACCTCAAGTTCTCCAGAAAACTGCAGTTAATCATGTTCGTGGATATAGCTGTGCACTGAGCAGTGATGTAGACCCTACGTAATGAAGCTTTTAAGATTATGCTGATCTTGAAATATATTTGAAAGTTCTATTGAGCTAAATGAGGTTTAGGTATGTGACTATACATTTTGCTCGTCCTGATAGAAGATTGAATCAGGTCCTTAATTAACTAATGCAAGAGGTCTTTGGAATTCCGATGTGATGTTTTAAGAGGAATTATATGAAGGAATAACATGAGAGTAGCATTGCAAGTCAATTAGCAGAGCAGATGTTAGCTTCTCTCATTAACAAACATCAGTTTTTGTAGCTATTTTATAATAAAGAATTAGTCAAGAGAAAGTGCATAAATGTTTGAGAATTAATTTGAATTGTGCTTTGCAAATACTAAAAAAATAACTCATCTGAACTGCTCTTAAGGCATTGGCACTATATACTTTATTATCATTAGAGCATTCCCTATGGCAATAACTTCATCCAAGAAGAATTTCAAGAGTAGTTGCATTACCTATTGAAAAGCAATTTTTCAGTTTCTTTTCAGGCAAGATAGTTTTACGAATAACTCTGAAGTTTACACTGAAGGCCATTTCAATCGTCCGTAGATCTTATGATATTATGTTACCTTCTTTTGTTTCAAATTCACAGCATAAGAAAGAAAAAGAATGACATAAATTGGATGTTAGAAGAGTTCTGAAGATAGACATCAGAAGAATTTGAGAGCAAGAAGAGAACTCAGCATTATTTGTTATTTTCTCTCCTAAAGTAAAAAGAGAACAAAGCATCAAAAGCATCAATAGTGAGAGATAGCTTGAAGCCAGGACTGTATATCACAGCATATAAAACAAGCAAGTTGGCACCACCAGAAGGTCTAAAGTCTTAGTCTGTGGTTTAAAGTCATTGATATTGCAGTCAGAAAGACTCTTTACACCAAGGGAAATGAAGAGCTATATGCACCTGTTGTAACAGACATTTTAGGTTTGACCTACTAGTAGCATTTTGGTACTCACTCGCGTGAGTGAGAAAACACATGGTGCTGAGAAAACACAAGTCCAGTGCTAGATTGTTATAGGTCAGGATCTTGTGCTTTCTTTTAAGCACTCCTGGAAATAATGTCTGTGAAAGTGGGGCAGGATCAAAGGCGTGTAGTTTAGTCTGTGTTTAAATTGGTTGAATGCAATTGTATCCCATAAAGTGTATTTCTGTATGTCAATCATCGTTCAGTCTATCCTGGAATTTTAGTTGGTATTAAAAATATTGCAGAATTATATTAATTGGAAAATTTTGAGGTATAGTGATGATAAACTTTCACATAGAATTTCTTCCCTTAATGAAGCTGAAAACAAGTGAAGAAATTAATTTTTTTCTCATTGTATTTGGATGGTGGTAAGTACGTATGAGTTAAAGTAGAAAAAGATATTTAACATCTCTATATAATGTCTTCAGTTATTTGAAATATAAAGGATAAATAAAAAAAATTCTGAGGTCTTGTTTGGTAATCAGAAGGATTTACTTCAGTTACAGAAGTGGAGACGAAGCATATTGAGCATACTGTTGCCATACGATTATTTGCAGCTGAATGTACTGTAGCATTTCCTGGGACGTAAGTCTATTTCTCTGCCAGCACTGGAATTTTTTGGTGATATATTTTTGTAAAATATTACCGAATAAAGCATCAGGTATGGAGAAATTCTGCAGTAACTGAAATGTGATTAGCTATATTGAGACGTATTTTAATTTTTTATTCCCAAACTTCTTTTTCCTCTTTTTGAGCCTCTCTGCCTTTCTTGTATCTGTTTTCTCATTTCCTTATTATTTGTTCCCTCCTGCTTCCGTTTGGCCTCATGTTGACCTAAAGGAAACTGTGTTTCAGTGCCTAGGATTGCATTGCTCTTATAGTATTAGCTCCAATGTAACCCTACAAACATTCTGGTTGTGGGCTACAGCCAAGGTGCACAACACAGGGAAGACGATGTAGTTCTGCAGCACAATAAACCTTTTTTTTTTTTTTCTCTAAGCCACACAGGAGTTCAAGGCCACATCTCTTGACAGAAAATGTGGTGTAAGCTCCTTAAATATTTGTATGTGTGTGAATATATATGGATCTATGTACATATGTATGTACACATATGAATTTGTCGTGATAAGCAAGGTCTTAATTTCACTCTGTAAATGGAGAGTTAGTCTTGTAGTTGTTTGGCTTTCCTGTATGATGCTTGCTATCAGTCTGTCATTGTTTCCTTTTGGCTAATGAAATATGCAAATTTGCTAACGAGAATCTGCATATTTCAAAAGCTAGTGAGAGCTGCGTTTTAGGGAGAGTCTGAGAGCAGATGGATAACGTGGTTCCTGGGGCAGGAGCTCTGTTAGGAGTCACTGTCCATAATAAACTTACAACAATGAAGGACTGTTGCGTGTAAAATCATATGCAGAGCCCTTCTTCACAGCAGTTACTACAAGTACCTGAGGTTCCATTCTGCTCCCGAGTGTTGTCACCTCCATGTCACCCTTGCTTTGATCCTGATTGAAATGGGGAGATTTTGAGGACGGGTTGTGTTAGCAGCTTGCAGGAGTACAGGAAGCACTTCAAGCTGAAAGGATTACGTAGCTTGGATGCTGGAAAGATGTAGCCCACTCCTGTCCAGTCTGATTTAAGGATCAAGTAGTACAGTTACTGTTAGTTGCATTTAGTCGTGTTTATTTGATTTTACTATCCACGTATAACAAATTGGGATTTGTTGTACAGCACCTGATTTTTATTAATGTGATGTTGTCTTATGGAAAAATACACGGGCAACGAGCTAATGTTTTAGCTTTCTTGCCTGCAAACCCTGAAGTTCTTTGGAAAGTGGAATTGCTTACTTTAAATGAGAGGACACTAAATGGAAGGGCCATCCTCCTGCAGTGTCATCTAAAATCATCCTGCATTTACATTTTTCCTTGGCTATATGACATCTACATAAAAGGAGAACAAAACATAAAGTGGGACAGTAAACGATGCTGGAAGTGTCATTGACTTTTCTTGTGATGTGATATGTTTTTGTGAAACGGTGTCTTTCGAAAAATGTGATGTATGCATGGCTGAGCCCCAAATCTTTCAGCAGTTTGATACGGGCAAGGGAGGACATCTGTAACATCCTGGGTAGCAGGTGGTGGAGATTTCCTTTTCTCCTCTCCTCTTTGGTTTTTATTTCCATTTCCTTTCCCTCTCTTTTTCTCAGTCATTTAATGCCATTCTGCACAACAGAGGGGAGCATCTGGCCCCAAGTAAACACCAAATAAAACAAGTGGAAGAAGTTCACAGCTCCCTTGGTGCTATTGCGTCTGTCTGTCTGTCTGGTCGTGGACTCCACAAGATAACCATGCACCAATTTACATTGTCCAGGCTATCTTCACAACCAGAAGTACTTGAAACCCTATTTCAATAGAAACTTAGATTCTGTAGAATACTGTAAAACCTCTCCAAAGGCTCCAAATCTGCAATTCCATCTGTGTTTCTGCGAATGCAGAGGAACAATGCCCCAGCTGATTATGCAAAGAGAATGAAAATAGTTATTTTAAAAGTGCATAAAATCAATACTTTAGGGAAAACAAGTCAGCTGTGTTTATACTCAGCAAATAGCAGACATTTTGCTTCTTTGTTTGAAAAAAACATAGGAAAGCAAGGATTGCAAGTGAAATAAAACAGTCAATCGTACAGTAAGACAGAGGGGACTGGAACATCAGATGCTTCAGCAAAGGCTTAGAGCATTTTAGGTTCCTTTTGAGAGAATATAAATTATATTGAGGCTAATGTGTTTCTGCACTGATTGAAGTCAAAGCCAACTATTCTCAGCACAGAGGGAATAGCTCACATCCCACTGCTGATCGTGAAAAGTATATAACTAAATCCATGTCTGTGGTGCTGAAAATTTCCTCCTAAATGCCGTCTCTTTTGGACCGATGGGATTTTTTGCAAGTATTGGTATGAAGGGGTGTGTTTATAAATATGTAGAAGTGTGCCTCTCATGCAGTTAGGTTACATAGCTTATACACATATTATTCTAAAAACAGGAAACAAAAGCATCTGAGAAACAGGGCTGAAAGGGAACAATTTGTAGACCTATAGGTTAAATTGGATTTAACTTCATCTTTCAGCAAATGCTGTGTTATTTATTCAGTCTTCTCTGGGGGATTTCCCTACCCCCTGCACTTTATAGAGAGTAGTGATGTTTCTTAATTAAAAAATCAAACAAACATGGAATGGAGGCTGCCCCACACAACCATCCTCTCATGGGAATAGGAGATGCAATGATTTTCTTGTGGACAGTTTCTAGGTCTATTGGACAGAGGCCACAAAAGAGAGGGGACTTCCCTGGGAAGTCGACGTCATGCATCCGATGCCAGCACTGTTCCCAGTTACTGCAGTGCCATCTACTAGGAATTCCCCTTCGATAGGGTGGAGTTGTTGGACACGGTGAGGAAGATCACTGCTAATCTCATCAGAAGTATCTTTTGAGTAGAATCCTGTTTATTAATTCACCCACGGTAAAGATGAATATATTAGATAAAGTAGCTTCTTGTGCTCTGTTTACTTCCATTCTTTTCACCTAGAGCTCAAAAGTTTCTGATTTTTGTTTTAAAATCCCCACTCTGTAGCTTAAGATACTGATCCAGACATCCACAAGGCCCTGTAGTATAGCATTAGGCAACAGTACACCCGGTACAGGATTCGTTTGACAGACAATACAAATACATAAAGCAGGCCAATCAGTACTTTTCTTCTGGAAAACAAATCTTATTGGACAAACCCTTCAGGATGCCAAGATCTGTTACTAGAAGAAACCATTGAGGAATGCTATGAGTTGATTTATGCTACCAGATCTTTTTTTTTCCCAAGTAGCACTGAATGTCAACAGAACATACACCACAAGTAACGGCTATCAAGCAACACAATGATAAACACCCTCACGAGGGATTCCTCCAGAGACCAACACAGTGGCCAGTCTTAGTCACATTTTCATCAGTATTCTGAAAGTCAATGGCAACGATCAGCCACTTAACATTTTTTACAGATAGCACAGACACTGATATGGTTAAAAACACATGGACAAGATTTAGTTCTGCCAGGTTACTTAGTGATCAAATGTGTTATAGAAGTCTATGCAATGACACAGAGCAGGATGACAGGAAAATCGATGAGTCTGTACTCAAAACCACTGCATGTGAAAACAAGGTAGATATTAGCCCAGACAACTCAAAATAAATTCCCAGTATAGTACCTAATCCTTCTGTGTTTCCCTAGGTAGATTAATACAAGAGTAACATGGAATAACCTTGTTTCTAGCTTTTTAGAAGTATATTGAAGGGAGCAGAGAAAAGAGACTGCAGAGACAGGTGGAAAATATGCGATAATGATTAACTCAATTTGCTTCACTTATCAGATTTACAACTGATAGATTGAAGGAAAATATCTTGTATGAAAGAGCTCTCTTGTCTAGCAGAGGAAGCTGGAATTTGAAAAAGAACCCAGAGAAATTCATATATGCTTCGTTTTTACAGTGAAGTCAATCACGCACTGGGACAAACTATTAAAGGAACAGAATATTCCTCATTTCTGACATCTTCGAATCAAGAAAAGATTCCTGCCTGGAAACCATGCGGTTACACAGCTAGCACAGGGATAAAAGGGTAACATTTAGTAACTTGTGATAGAAGTCAAAACAACTGACATAAAAATCTTACATGAAATGATGCTCAAACTTTTATACAACCGATTTTTAATGAGCTTAGTTTAAGTAAGAGTTTAAAAATTCCTTGTAATACATCTTGCTGTAAAATTATACATTCTAATTGGAATGGATAATCCAGGAGAATGAAGAGAGAAGGTTTCTATTGTCAAAGGCCTACAAGCATCAGCTTAGCCTTTGAACCCAGTACCACTAGGGAAAGAAAAATCCTGATGCAGGGAATAAAAAGACCTCTAGAAGAACGGAGAAACCATATTCTCTATTCTCTTGCACTTGTTATTACAGGAATATTACAGGGAGAAGTCTAATTTTTTGATACAATTAGGTTTAACTGAAAAGAGAATTAGCCAAAAGGTACATGCAAATATATTTAACGAATTAATATTACAATTTGTCATGTAATTTATGAAAAATATTCAAGATAAAATGTAAGTAAACAGCACATTCATCGTTTCATTTACTTGATTTCTCTTAAAGCATCCTGGAATGACCAAAACACACAAGGTCATACTGAATCAAAGGACATCATCTGTTCAAAATGTCATTGTGGAAGAAGAAGGAGAAAGCAGCTGTATTACAAGTCATCTCTCCAGCTCTCACAAACAAACTATTAATGGAGAAAGTCAGTCCTTTACAGTGCATTACAGGACCAAGGTCACCTGGGAAACCACAAGGCCTCGCTGGCTACCCACACGACCAACCTGATTAGTCCCAGTAACTTCCTGCCCTTGCCAAGGGATTGATGGAAAGTCAAGTTTATCAGCAGACTGCTAACTTGGTGTTCATGCTTTTAGACAAACAGTTACACGATCTGAAGTGTCTGAGACTCATCTGAAGCACTTACTGTACAGTGTTTATTTAGAATTACCATGAGCATTATAATTATGCTCATTATCACAAACTCTCTACATACAAAGACAGTCTAAACTCAAAATTCATGTAACAGAATCACCGAATGGTTTGGGTTGGAAGGAACCTTAAAGATCATCCAGTTCCACACTCCCTGCCATGGGCAGGGCCGTCTTCCACTAGGTTAGGTTGTTCAAAGCCTCATCCAACCTGATCTTGAACACCTCCATGGATGGGGCATTCATGACTTCTCCCATGACTTCTCTGGGAAAGACACAACTGCTAAAAAGAGTGTAACTTTGCCATAGCAACTTTTAATGGTCTTGTTCCTCCTGACTGCCATAAATCAGGTGACAAGAACATTGTCAACAGCAAAGTTTTCTTGGAAATAACTTGTAACCACCTGCCAGACACTTTTAAGCAATTTCTTTAGAATAGAAATAGAGTGAAACCATGCTTTCAATATGTGCACAAATTATGAACTTAGAGTATTTTCCCTCTATAGAATCCTCCATCATATTCCAATAAGAGTACACAGTTTGACCTATTAAAATATAATCAGCTTACTGAGAAAAAAATCAATACATTATACGAAATGTGTGAGAATCCAGTGCCATTTCCTACAATACTTTTATTATTTTTGAGCAACCAGCTTTATTTGAAAGCTGGAGAATGTTTCACTGCATCAACTACAGGTTATATTAAACTTCTAGACTGGGGGAACCTCATAAAATAAGTTGATAAGGAAAAGAGGGGGAAAAAAACCTCTAGGCTGTAACCATTTCTTCCACACGTAAATATTTGGCTTCACATTCTCTTTATTACATCCCACATAGAGGTGAATGAATGGGCCTCAGTTCTTTCTCTATCTGCCGTACGGTCTTTGAAGATATTACATTTTTTTTGCCACAAATCTATGAAATCTCCTGCTTTTCCTCTATGCTGATCATACTGAAAATATGGTATTTTTACCATAATTTTCTCAGTAGAATTCTCTAAATATGGGTACTGTCAAGGAATAAATTGGTGTGTTTTATTTCATGATTTTATTTTATTTACTTGTGAGAAAGAAGAAAATCCTGAATAATGGTGAGTCCCCAAATTTGAGTATGGCCTGGGGAATCTCATCTAACTTATGTTGCTGCAGTCTTCTGAGCTATAATGACTAAACATTAGTTTCATACCAAAAACTGATGAGAGGGTATTAGTTAAGTTTAATTTCTCCACTTTAAAGTGTTCAGCTGGATATACCTCTAAACATAACCGAGCTTTGATTTCAGACAGTGAAAACCAATATTAGGAGAGATTCGAAAAAATAATTTATACTATTTATGGAGTTTATAAACATTTTCCCTGTAATGCTTACAGCTGTCACCCGAAAGGAAATGCAGTTCTACAAATTACTATATTTTATTCAAACCCCTATACAATCAAAGTTGTAATTATTTACAAATAAGTGCACTTAACTCAGCATTAGCTCTTCATTTTGGTTTTAAATTTTATTTATATTATTTTAATAGTATTCTTATTTCTTTGAATTAGTAATTATAGTACAGATCTTCAAATATCCATGTATTTTGGTATTATTATGGATGTGCTTTTCTTTGATTAAGGCTAGAATAACCAAGGTCATACATAATATCTGCTCTGGTTCTCTGCAAACTTGAAATGTAGTAACAACTTACTTTAATTCTCTACATCTCTTTAATAACTTGTTTTACTTCCAAGACAGTTTTCTTGCATCTTTCTTCAAAGCATTTCAGTTGTTTCAGTTGAGGAATTCTTTAAAGTCTCTACAGTTACATTCAAATATACTAAATGTAAAATGAAGACTTCATGTTGAAATAAAAATGTATCAACTGCTTTAGTATATGGTATTTACCTGTAAGCTCATCTGCTCTCAGTGCATAATTAACTACTTTCTATGTCCTCGTCCTTGCTCCGTCCCAATACCTCACACCTCCCTTCTAGTGTCACTTCAGTGTGCTCTCAATGAATGAGAAATTAGTGCTTGAAGTAGTTAAGAACTGAATTAACTTCACTGATCCCTGCATGGTGCCTAATCCACTAGGCAAGCTTCCTTGCCATCAGGTTGCTCCTACTCCCTTCTTCTCAGCATTCCATCCTCTCTCTTCATTTGATTGTAAGTGGGCCATGCACTTTTAAATCAGAATCCAACACTACAAAGGATGCCATGGGCAAAGCAAAAAGCACAATGAAAAGCCAAACGAAAAAGTTTCAGAAATATAATTCTCTGATGAAACAATTTTAAAACACTTCCTTCAAAGTTCAGAAAGTGCTCTGTCAATTAATGCCCCTTCATTCACAGCTTCATAGACAACAATGGGTTTGAGGAAAGAAACAAGTGGTTTTCATCAGTAATCCCCACCTGACCATCGCTATACAGGAACCTGGCACAAACAACAGAATCCTCGCTACTTTTCCACAAAAACAGAAGTTATGACAGAAGTATCTTTAAGATGTTTTCTTCATTAATTTTCAGCAATATCTTACTACCTAGGACCTGCTAGAACTGTTTGTTCTCTAGAGATTTAATGCTAGAAGGCACTGAACGCTCAGCTCTCAGTGATGAAAATGGGAGTTGACGGCTCTCAGCAGCTCATCGCATTAGACAGTAGGGATTGCTCACAGAAATAATGACAGCCATACCTGAAAAATGTTAAGCAACGTCCTAACAGCTCAGTTACTGGCTGTTGTGCATCCAGAACTGGACAACAAAGTGATAAAGACAAAGTAAGCATCCATTTTAGGCTTACGTAAAAGGCATTGTGTTAAAAAAAAAGCCTATGCATTTTATGCTTACTTAAAAAGCATTGCATTTTAAAGCTGTGCTCATTTTAAACCATTTGTATTGTTTCCACTTATTCACAGTCTATTCTGAGAGAACGAGCATAGTGACACCAAATAATCTATTAAAGCTACCCACAGGCACAGTTTCTGTTCATAGCAGGATGCAAGGAATGTTTACAATTACCTAGTCATCTTAAATTCAAATATACCAGTTTAAAGTATTTCTGAGAATTTATCACATTCTAATATTTTAAATATATAAATTTTTGTTTAGTATTTGCTGTCATATCTTATATTTGCATTGAAGGAGTTTTATTTCCTCATAAAAAAAAAAATCCACTGGGAAGTGTGGTCATTCTATAGCTAGAATATAAGTGTATTTCAGATTCAGACATCTTAGATGGAAAAAGATGCTTAGTCCATGTCTCATAACAGTTCTACATTGCCTTAATCAAACTGATTTATCTTCAGCTTTTTGATTAGTTTTACACTAACATAATTACATTGAGTTCAATGGTTATTCTTATTTACACCTAAATAAGGAATCAAGCCCACAGCATTTCTTTCACTCAGATACATTGCCCAAGGATCCACATTGCATTTCCATACGTGTTTTTATGCAGATACATGAGACACACTCTTTAAACAGTTATTCAAGTTACAAGAACTGCTGCCATTTAATCTGGGTTGATTTTTTTCTCCCTTGAAAAGCAAGGACATTTGAACTGTTTAATGCCATCGCGTCAGACTACAGCATGATCTGTACTTGTAAGAAATTTCAATTAGTTATTCTTTGCTTTCAGGTACTGTAGCAACTAAAACAACTTAACTTTAATTCCATCTGACTTCAATTGTGTTCAAATTATAGTAAAAGGAAGAAGACAACAAGCTGTAAATATGAAAAGAGACAGAAAATCACTGAGAATCATGCCTTTATGAATATTTGATGAAGAAAGGTTAGATCTGCTGCTGGTAAATTACAAGAAATTATGTCCATCATGTGACTCTGTCAGCAAAGGTTAATACAAATAGGTTTGGATTTAGTTGAGATGACAACGAGGATTAAAAAAGATTTGTCCTGTCCTCGCTGCAATTAGTTTTTCTCCTATTATTATTGTAACGGACTTTATCGTTAGGATTACGGTAACAGAACTACTGCTCAATGAAATCATTTTGTTTTTCATAATACTGTGGCAGTTTTGCAATAAATTTTTCATCTCTACTAATCTAGCTCTTCATTGTGCATTTGCTGAAGTAGAGATACAATCATTAACCCATTTCTTGCTGTAATAGGTTTTATTTTGACTGACGGAATTTTGGGTGCCTGGGCTGCAACCAGGCTCACGGGCTGTGCTAGCACCACTCTGCATTACGGCAGCAAGGGAAGAGTTGTTGATTAGGTGGGGCATCACACAAGGCTCTTTAGACAAATGTAGCAATGTCATCTGGTCTCGTCTGCAGTTGTTCATAAAACAACCATCAATGTGTCTATGCAAAAGACACCAGAAGCTTATGTGAAGTTAGGTTTTCTTACAAGCTGTGTGCCAAATTATATCTTCTAAATTCAAATGTTACATTTGCTCCTGTTCTGACTGCTTTAAATACAAAATTCTGCTGTCCCGGAGTTCATATTTTCTTTGCCCACTTTTGAGTTTGAATATATATTTTTAAGAATACATGGTGTAAGTGCAGCATAAATTTAATTCAGATTTTTTTTATGTCTGATGAAAATAAAACTTTTTGTTGTAATCTCTTCTGATAAAAACGTAAGTTAAAACTCTATAACTATATTGTGCATTAGAAGGGGTACACAGAATTGCTAGAAAGTGTTAAAAGTGACTGGCAATTACCTAATAGGAATTGGCATGCACAGCACAATTGATGGCAAGCAGTCATACTTTGGTGGTGTCCACTGAGAGTTACTTCTGCAGCTACAGATACTCCTTCCACACTTAACGCCACGTGAAAGAAGGAAATTTAACACATCAGGAAGCTTGCTAGATTATCAGAACATCTAATCAATACCATTGACAATAATTCTGTCTAAAAGCATTGGGGCAACCATAAGTAAGATACGGAAACACATTCAGGGCCTTTGCCGATATATTACCTTTGACCCAGTGTATCCACTCCATGCCCAAGAGGCAACGTGGCTCCCTTTCCTGAGCTCTTCCACCTAACTGCTTTCCAGCTGCCTGGTTTAATAAAATGCACCCTTCACGGTAGCTTTGACCGAGCTAAAACCAAAACAAATAAAAAACCAAAACCCCCACTAGTGCCACAGCCTCTGAGGCATGAGAAGCAGTGATTCAGGTCATCCCTGCTGTAGCCATCTTATCAGTTGCATAGATTGGACTTGTGTAAATCTCAGCAACGTGCTCAATGTTACGGGACTCAGTGGGATACAAATGGCTTCTTCATGTACTAGGCTTGCTCACAGAGATTTGAGTTACCTGTGGAGAAACTTCCCCACTATCTGACATACACCTGGTGGTCCTGAAAGACATCATGACAAATTTCCATTCGCCAGATTTAATGCTCTAAAAAGCATCCAGATTTTATTGCTCAAGTTGAAGTTAACTCTGAAAGACAGAAGACAGGGATGCATATGTCTCGAAATGCCTCAGGTAGCATTAGGGAAATGAAGTGCAATGGAAAAAACATTAAACTCATAGTATATGCAACATATCAAGTTTGACTGTTGTTCCCGTGTACTGGTAATGGCCATCTATCTTATAAAAAAAAAAAAGAAAAGTGATCAGCCTGCTCTCAAAAGAAACATCTCAAAGCACAAATGTACTACACAGGAGTCACGGATCAGTATATAAACTTTTAAACATTTTGACTGCTATAAAAAATCAGAAAGGAGTACAACAAGGAGAGTCATAGCTATTAGCTAAAATATGCACATAACCCCTAGAAAAAGAATTGCATGTCACAGGGCAGGAAAAATGATTTTGTTATGTTATCACTGATTGTATGTTTAGCCCTGAGACCAGGTAGCCTGTGAGACTAATTCTTCTATGTACTATTGCAAGGCAATCCATGGAACACAGGTTATTTGAAGGGCATGATCCATATTCCACAGCTGCATCAGTCACTGAATTTTGTAACTGTTAAATAAAAATGTGACTATTGCTCTACGATTGCCCAAACTGTCACTCTTTGAAAGACTACCAAATAAATCCCTAGAAACACAGTCCTTTACCTTAAGAATATCTTCTTACAGTAATATCAAAGTAAAAAAAAACAACCAACAAGCAAACACCAAACCTGGGGCCTTCAGCTTTAAAGACAACATAATGAGATCAGAGATTCTGCCGGCAAAGAAATTAACTTATGGTTGATTAATGAAAGCAACCTTAAATAGCAGGCATGTTGCCAAGAACAGGATCCTATAACGGGTAGGAAATAACAGGCAGCTTTCAAGGGGGTAGAGCACAGCAGCCTAGAAGAGAAATTGGAGCGGGATACTGCTTGCAAATTTGATCCCAGGTTCTTGGAATGACCAAATAAGTCATATCTGCTATAAAGTCCTCTATAAATTATCCCCTTACACATATCCTATAATAATGTAGATAATAGATTTAATTAACTGTTGGTGAAAAAACATTTACTATATATAATCCATAATAAAAATTTTGCTTGTTGTTATAGAAATTACCAGAAATAAAAAAAAAAATCTGCTAGGTCTTATGAACTCTAAAGGTCCTCAGCTGCACTCACAATGTGCTCCACTTCATGTCAGCAGTATCTTTTGTCTGTATCTGTAATTCATATTAAGTATCTTACGACTCATTCAATTGCTATTGTTTCCTCTTCTCTTTGGTTGGCCTAAGATCAAGCCCCAAAAGAATGAGCTTCCAAAAGACACTGAGCTGGGCTCTTTGACCTTTTTCTACCTCTTTTGGCCTCAAATGTGCTTGGTTTCACGATCCTACACTTGCTTCCTTACTGACCTCCCACAATTCCTTACTACATTTTAGAACACCATCCATTCTCTGGTCCACCCAAAAAATGTTCTTTAATATTTTATGCAACAGGATTGCTCAATTTCCTTTATTGAAAGTGCTGAGGCCTCAAACAGATGTAAAACAACAGGGATCTTGCTTTCCTTTTAATAGGCTTTGCATATCTTCTGCTTGTTTTACTTTGGTAATTGAAACTTCTCAACAGATAAAAGTGAGGCAAACACACATTGTTGCTCGGATTGTGCCTTACTTTCTTCTCCTTAAGTTGTTATTAGTAATTAATGCTTCCAGATACATAAAGTATATGGCATGGCTGTTACTACAAAACATTTGTAAGCTTGCCTGGGTGCTTATGTTTCCTTACATGCTAAAAGTAGTTTCATTTTTATCTATCTGGATGACACATTTCTTGCCATTTTCACCTGCTTACATTTCTTTAGAATAATATCCTAAGCTGTCCAAAAGCTGGTGAAGGTCATTTCTGTCTGTATTTTTCCAAGCCCCACAGTGATACAAAATAACCTTATTCCTAGTGGGCATGTATTTTCTTACTCTATCTGCCAAATAGTAAGCAAGCTCATTGATTAGTATCAAAGAGAGAATCCTATGGACTGTAACAAGGACTGAGATACAGTGGTACTTTACTAGCAGTTTAGTTACAACCCAACATTCATCTATTTAAATTTATTTTAGATCTCCAAAGTACACCTTTAAATGTCTTCATACCTCCACTTAAGGTCTTCAAACAAAACTTAGCCTTCTTTACTTTTAATAATTCAGCAGAAATGTTTTCAACACTTGGTGCTTTGCTGTACCTCAGCACTATTGCTGCCCCTTGAATTTCTTCATGACTTGCTCAGTTGTCTATAAATTAGTGGGGGGTTGGACATCTATAATAATCTCAGCATCAGGCAGCTCATTAAAGCACCATTTTTGTCTTTCTATAACTAGATTTTAGCTACAACTTCTACAATTAAGTGTTTATTCTTCATGCTTTTGGATAGTATACAAATACTGCCATGCTTTGCTCTTCATTATTGCAGTTAATATTTTTTACCTGTTTTTACCTCTCATTATCTACCACTCACTCTTAACCTTCTCTCAGTAATTTTTCAGATCCTTAAATCTGTTCCTAATTGCTAGTCAGTGATCTTGTCTGTACTCTATACCCATCAAAGAGCTTATTTTGTATCTGTTTCATTCAGCATTTTACTGTCATCAAGAAAGAAGGACTGGAATCACTCCATACTTTGAGCTTGTGCTGATCAGACACCCGTACTAAACTGAGGGAATGATGGGAGAAATGCTACATGCAAACATCATTGTCTTGAAAGAGAAAAAATGGCTGAAAAACAGGTCACTCTATTAGCAAATCTACTCTCTTTTACAATGCAGGGGAGACTCCAAGGTAGGAAATGTTGACAATGTATACCCAGCAGTTACTAGGTTTGTAATCATCAGAGAGGAAATTTCCTATTACTAATAAAAGGAAAACATCAGCACACTAAATTAATCAAAATACACATTCCGCTACAGAATAAGCAAATGAAGTAGAGTATAAATTTAATTGAGAAGCTAAACTGATACATGATAGTCTTCCAAAGTAGGATGTTTAAATTAACCTGTGTGACGGTGATGCTAAAAAAGAAAAGAAAGAATGCAAACCCAACAGAAGCAAGCCATTCGAAAGAAAATATTTTCATCAAATATATGGTAAGCTTGTGGAGAATCTTGTATATTCACAGGAATAATACTCAAAAGGCAGTATGTATGTGGAGAAGGAGCTTAATGTCAGTCAGATTAATCATACACTTATCATTTCAAGACATGGTAACAGTATTGATTGCAGCAAAAATCTGCAGTTCAGATCGCTGTCTTCTAGGAAGGTGGCAACATGTAGATTTTCCACCACAAACAGCTGAACAGACAAGCTACCTAGACCTTTTATACCTACACATTAGATATACGGTACTAGGGATATGGCCATGCCATCTTTTAGAAGATATTTCTTTCCCCCTTCAAAAACAGTGAAAGCACAATTACAGAAAGATTTTTTTGAATGAAAATTCAAGATATTAAAATAAAACCAAGACATTTTGCATAGGCATACTTAAGTCTTACCAGCTCTGCACCTCGATAAACTGTTAGTTCAATCCCACAGAAATTTTTATACAGTGGTTCTGACTCAACAGTCATTCAGCATGCACTACTCTTCAGTCTCAGAATTACTGATTCTTTTAAACAGAGATCGATATAGCCTGCATAAAGAGGTCTGAAATGTTTAGCAATATGTGGAATTAAACACGTACGTAACATTGACATGAATGTACACACAGAACAATTCATGATTTCTATAGGTTAGAAGCTCTAGTTGCTGCCTGAAATCAGGAAAAATTACCCATTGCAACAGGACCTGCTAAAAATTTGTATGTTACTAGAAATGGATTTTCCTGAAATAAAATTAAATCATACTGTCCAGGTGAGGACAGCAATTTCAATTGTCTGAAGGAACGCACAACGTGTTATTCTACAGATCAGCTGGCTTTATCAGTGGCTGTCAGAAGAACTCAAGAGTTTGATATTATCAGGGGGGTTATATTCATCTCTCAAAATTGCTCATGTGTGCCTTTGTATTTGATAGTTCAAGAGGAAACCAGGCAACCATACATTGGTTTTCATGCACTTCCTCTAAACCTAATGCTGGACACATGAATCTGATACAGCTTGTAATACTATGACATGCTGAGAATGAGCTTTTACTCATCAATCTTATATTAGCTCCAGTGCCTAATTTCCTTTGTAAATGTACACTGTGCTGTCCTGTAAGAGAACAAACTACACGCCACATTCTATGAAAGACAAATAAAGTAATCAAGATGAGCAATGTTATATCGTGCCTTTTTTGTGTAACTAATGTCTATTTTAAGGAAAAAAAACCACTTTCATCCCTCATATTAAATAAATCTATTCAGAACTGGACCTAACAAAATTCCTACTTCAGATCTGCAGAACACTGAATCCAGACTGATATAAAATACATATTGGCAGGCTCCTAACAGTGATCATTGTAAGTGAGTTCATGCTGCAAACTACATGAATGCATTGTAGAATTCCTTTTTTTAATCTGTCAAATCTGAAAACTTTAAAGTACTATTAAAACTTTGCATAAATATGGCTACATATTACATTTTTATGCTTCTGTAAGTCTAATAATTTAATTGCATTTCTCCTACATAGAACTTCATTAAGACACTGCAGAATCAAATGTTTTGTGTATGTGACCAAATGGAGGATTTGTCTTTGTGATACAGGCACCTACAAACAGTCATTCCAAGAAAAACATCATCTCAGGTCGAATGAAAATCTAGAAAGGTAAAAGAAAAAATTAGCTGGATGACTGGGGGCTCAGAGCATAGTGGTTAATGGTTTGCACTCCCCTGGATGTCACCAAACAAGCAAAGTACCGTGGAGATCTGTTCTGGGACCTCGCATTTAGTGGCTTTATCAGTGACCTGGAGCAGGTAAAGGACTGCATGCTCAACAAGTTCGTAGACACTATCAAACTTTGGAAGGAGAAGGTGTTTTGCAGGATATTTTATGATATCCTCAATATGCTCAAGAGCGAGGCTCCATACAGACCGGAACAATGGGTCAACAGGAACCTCAATAATTTCAATGCAGAAAAATGCAAAGCTGCGCACAAGGGAAGGAATAACAACATAGGACTGCCTAGGTTACAGCTCTGCTGAAAAAGACCTGAAGGCCTTGGCAGACAGGAAGGCATACATGGGCCACTAGTCTCTTGGCAGCTAAGATCAGCTGCAGTAGTAAGTGAAACACAGTAAGCACATCAAGGGTGGTGACCTTCTCTCTCTACTCAATAATTTTATCTCATATCTAGATACTTTGTTCAGTTTGAGATCTTCCAATCCAAGACAGAGGTTGACAAACTGAAGCAAGTTCAGCAGAGAGCTGATAAGATGGTTGGAGGCTGGAGCACCTGCCCTGAGAGAAGAGGCTGAGGGCATGGGGCTTGTTCAGCCTGGAGAAGTGGCAGCTTTAAGGGGGCTTGACTGCAACTTCCTAGTACCTATGAGGAGGTTAGCAAGAAAACGTTGGAGGCAGGCTCTTCAGAACACTGCAGAGGAGGAGGACAAGAGAAAACAGACAAATTGAAACAAGAGAGATTCTGATCACTTTCTTCCCATGAGGAGAGCCAAGCAGTGGAATAGGTTGCCCAAGGAAGTTGCGCAATCTCCATCCTTCGTGGTTTTCAAGCTCTGACTGGTTAAAGCCCTGAGCAATCTGATCTAACCTCACTGATTATAATGCTTCGAGCAGGAGGTTAGCCTAGAGAACTCCCAAAGTCCTTTCCAGCATCCCTTACCCTATAAACCTGCGAAGTTTTTGATGTTGTTTTATTAAAGATATTTTAAATGCAGATTGTTCGTCTCTTTTCAGAGATGCAATCTAGCATCTGCTTCCATAATAACAGACAATTGAAACCTTCTTACGTTGCAGCTAAAAGTATTGACTTACTTCCAACTTCCCAAAGCAGGATGGGCAAGAAAGAAGAAAAACCAAACCTTTATTGACACAAATCAAGATGGAGTGGCTTAAGGTTTCCCAAGTATTAACATTATAATTAGGAAACAAGAGTTTTTGTTCCAACTCTGGGTTTCTCACAACATCCTGCCTTAACAAGATCTCTTGGAATTTGTGACTACTTTAAGCACAAATTGTTCTTCCAAAGAGATGTTGACTTTTGTGGTCTATTAAGCAAGCAATACAAAACTATACAGTGACGCAAGTGCTTCAGGCTAAGCTGTACATAAATCAGCTCCTTTTCCCTAGGGATTTTGTGAAAGTATAGACAAGATTAAAAGTAAACTTCAGTGTTTTAGCAATAAATGGTCAGGAAACAAGAGCAATTCATATAAGTTTGCTCATTGCTGCATTTCTGGATGAAAAGTTACCTGCTTACCTACAGAGCGATAGGGTAATTGCAAGGGGAAAAACACAGATAGTTCAGTCTTTTGAGGAGAGTGAAAATCAACATGCATTTCCATATCCTTGGGTCCTTCTTGCAGAGAAGTACCTCCCATTTACAGAAGGCTGCTGGGGTAGCTCTGGCCAAAGACTCAGAAAATGCTGCACTATGGTCTATAGGAAAAAACCCAACAGAATCAACGTATGTGTACCAACAATCACAGCAGGGATTGTTTTAGCCTGCTACAACCTCCAATAAATCCTAATGGGTGTATATCTGGGCTCAGATGGAGGGTAAAAAAAAAAGAAGTTAAAAAGAAATCTTCACAAGACAATATGTTATGGAGCAGAAATTCCACAGAGCCTTTTGTTTATTTACTGTGCTGTTGTGCTTTTTTCCTTATTGGTGTGGAGTGACCTACCAAACTCTGTCAGAAGATCAAGTTCACCAATAATATAAGCAAATACAAGCAAATATCAAAAACTTACTCGTATCACTGAAAACTCATTCTTCTTTTTTGCAGAAAAGCCATTTCTTGGCTAACATGCTAGATATACAAATAGTCATTGTTTGCATTTGGACTGTACAGGTTATTTAGGAAGTCAAGGAATGGGTGGATTTGAAGTATTTATTCTAGGATAGGTCTATTCTACGGTATTCCACATGAAAATTAACATGAAAGTTGCTAATATACTGCCAGCAGCCAAGGGCTGAGCATAGGATTATGTCCCAAGTACTTAGGTTCTTCGACACCTTCTGCCTAACTACATTTACTACCAGTGGTCCCTATCTCTTGAGAAAGCTCTGTTTTAGATGTTTCCACTAGATCTACTTAACAAGACAGTTTCATGAAGCTTTAGTTTACTTTTTCCAAATACACTTCTTTCAGTTTGTAACACATTAACATAGACAGTCTTATTGTGCTGTTCTCATTCAGACAAGACTCTCATTTACTTTGATATAGTGCTCAGTCCTATATAGGAAGCACATTAATCTGAGGGGGAAACAGTAAATTTTTGGAGAAATTACATTAACATTCCAGCAAGATTAACCCTACACTTTTTGCCCCCCAAAATATTGGATTACCATTGCTTTTTAATGCAGACCTTACTTCAAAGTGTTCTTTTCTTTCTCCTCACACTTAAAAGTAACTCCAGACACCTGTGCCAGTTTCAGCAATTACAAGAGCTGTTTTCTTCTAAAAAAACCTATTTTAACTGATGTTACAGAACGATACATGAGTTCAGATATCACCATCCATAAAAGGTCGACCAAGACACCATGCTTTGTAAAGTGCTTATCTATGCTCCAGTCAGCAAAGCTATAAACTGGTAAAGACATTATGTGCCAAAATTTCAACTTTAAAAATAAGTCTGTTCCATTGTGAGCTCATGCTCAGTTTGACAATTGATAAAATTGTATTTGGAGATTTTAATTGTTTGATTGATCTCTGCCTAAATCTTAGTAATCAAAGTAATAGTGTTGAGGTTTTGACAACTGCAATAAAATGTTAGTAATGTGTGTTAAAGTTAACTCTTGTATGATTCAAAAGGGAAAGAAAGAGACTTTCTTTTTAAAGTCTTTGACAATTAAAAGTTTTTCTACATAACAAAAATAACTCTGCTTATAATGTAACTTCCATGTTCCAGCTTCTATTTCTCCCAGCTCAAAGCACTTTATAACATTGGTCCAAATAGTTCATGCTTTATGCTTGGAAGCACTTTCATTAACTATTTATGTAGGTACAGAAAGCAAGATTTGGTCCATGATAAATAATAAATCTTCAATAGATTTACCTGGGATCTTTTCAATGAAAGATGTTTCCTCCAGAAAACCCTAATTTTTTGAAACCGTAAAAGTTGGTGGAAAAGGTCGGTTTCAATTCATTAAACATTTCAAAGACATTTTTGAAAGACATTTCCAAATTGTAAGAGAATCTCATTTTAACATAATGCAAAAAAGTAACTTCCATTTGGAAATTTCAGCTAAATGTAATAAAAGACCTCTCCCATATGTTTTGGGAACACAAAATACTTTTTCACTAGCTTGTGCTACAGTGCCTTTTGAATTGAAGGTTACAGTAAATCTTAAAGAATTTGACTTTTTGTCCTTATAGAAAATACCTAAATGTTGACGTTTTTCCAGAGACTTGCATCTACCCTCTATATCAATATTGATTACTACTATCTACATTTTCCTGTAGAAATATAGGTGTATTACTTAAGATTACAAAGTAATTGGATTTTAGAACAGTGAGAAACAAATCCAGTCTGTTTTCCAGTAACATGCTGAAATGGTATTGTTCTGTACTTCTGCGAATATAAACTAATAAAGACTAAATCACAATCCAAAGGTGTGACCCAGCTCCTCTAAGTATCCTTGAGCTACCAGGATACACTTAACAGTTCAGGTAACAGTGAGCAATACGTACTATATGTCTCTAATCTTACAAAGTAAATTGGGGCCTCAACAAGGTACTCAACACTATATAGCTATGCTTCACCAGTACCCAATTGCAGTTAATTTAAAGCCATCCAGGGTATGACTATCTAAAGTTAATTTACAGTGCTGCACTCTAATTTACAAACAGTGGGTCCAACCAACCCATCTGTAGATGAAATAAGGGACACATGGAGTATTTCTCCCATCACTTCAATTACTGGTAAAGAACTGGAAAAACCCTTTCTGGCTGAGTATTTGCTCCCTTCTATAATCATAGTAAGTGCTCAGAACCAGGGAAAAGGATCAGATTGAAGCTGGGCAAAAAATCCAAGCCAGGCATGGAACAAAAGAATATCACACAGATGCCAAGACTTTGTAATTGAGAAAGCCCTAGCAAACTAAGGAACAAGCTCTGCCTTGTCCCAACCCCCCGGCCTGTTGCTAAAGCTGATAGAAGTCTTCTGCCTTAGTCATTCAGACATCTATGGACCCGTGAGGCAAGCGCTTCTCTTCCTACTCTGATTTTCCACCAAACACAAAATTCAGTTCCAGGTCTGGTTTGAGACAAACCCTCCTAGGGTATTACCAGCCACCTGGGAGATTCCCAGTTTTGCCCACAAGAGCAACCCCAAAGTCATTAAGTAGAAGAGATTCAGCAGGGAAGAAAAAGAGATTCTGTCACAAGGTCATCTTTTCTACCCTGTTCTGCAAATTTGAGAATTTGGCTAGTAAATTCTCATGTATGACACATAGAACATATTTATATCATAAATATTACAATTACTCATACTAGCAAATAAAAGAACCTGCTTTTTGCATGTAAATGTATTCTGAGGAAAAAGATGTTTTTATATGCTCTCAGAGTTGGCTTAAACAACAAGAACTTAAAGAACCTTTCCTTTGTGATTTAATTTCAGCATTTATGCAGTTACAAATAACCTGAGGCACTCAGAATTGCCATGCTAAGGTATCAAAAAGGCTGAGTCGGGACTTACTGCTGCCATCAAAGACCCTGAAAAGTAATCAGAACACAGTCATTTGTCCTTTGGATGTTGTTTTGGTACGAGCTCATTTAACAGGGTGCAGGGAACCCAACAAAGTCAGTGTCTCTGCCAAGGTAAAGTTGAGGGTTTGGCTTAAATTAACAAAGCATGCCAGCAGATACATAAAGTAGAAAAAACCAAAAAGCTAGAATTTTAAAACAGCCCAATTGGAGAAGTTTTCCTTTTATATAAAAAAGGGAGGGAAAAAAGTAGTGATTTTGTCATGGGGGAAGTTTCTGAGCCCTCCCTTCAAAATGGCAACAAAGAACCCGCTGGCATTCACTAGGAGACCACCCACAGTACATATAGTATATTGCAAATGTCAAGAAAGAGCTGCATGTGAAAATAAAGAATATATGCCCTATTTCCTGTGAAACCCTTCAATCTGGTATGCATAATGTTTTAAAATTTTCCACTGAAATATTGGCAGTTACTCCAGACCAATCTGGATTGTCACTCAAATGTCAGGACAGGAGAAAATACCGGGCTAGGTTTTTTCCTTTGCTTTAAACTTACCCATAATTTTACTGTCAGTCACCACCTTTTTCTTGCTACTAATGGTACCCTGTAAAAATCCAAGAGGCTGCATGAGCATTTCTAGGACCAGCACTCAGCCTACCTAGGGGTGGACAAGCAGATGGGTACATTACACTTGTGTGACCTTGTGGCAGCCGGTCTCCACAGGTCTGAGGTGTCAGATTCCCACTTCCAACACGGAAACTCATTTCTGGAATTGTAAAACCAGGTACTACGATGCCACATTGCTATCACGTTGGTGTAAGGAAGGGACTTTTCTCTACAAAAAAGATGACAGAGAGCTGATAAACAAGGGCACATGTGGCTGCACAAATGTAGCCAGACAATCCAATTACTGAGTGGTCAGAATGTTGTTACCGCATTATTTTCCTGAGAAAAAATCTTCAGAGAGGCAGTGGTGGGATGCTCTTATCAGATACACACATATATTAATACTAGGTCATGCAGCAAACTCCACAAGGTGAAGCCGCAAGGTACAAATACGATATCACATTATTTAAAAAAAAATCCTCCTTTACACTATTTTCCAGTACAGAAAAGCCAAAATACAAAAGCATGGAAATGAAATATGCAGGTCACCCGTGTTAATTCGCTGCTCTGACTCAGACCTCTAGATTTTAACATAGAAATGCAAAGCTCAACTTTCTAACATTCCCTGGTAAGCAGCTGCTTTATGAATAACTGGAAGAAAACCTTTATGCTTGGTCACACCACCAGCAGGAGACAACTGGCTTTTCTCATGTAATACAGGGAATTGCAGCCAGTACTTCATTAAAACACAAGACACTTTGGCAGACATGGATGCTGAACATTGCTTACTGTTCACATCTGTGGGTAAATGACAGCAGGCTGAAACTGTTGCCTTCCACTAAAGAGCAAGTACATGATCCAGTGCAGTTAATCAATAAGATAATGGAATGAATCAATAGCAAAGATTTTTAGGAGGTCTTAATTAAACAAACACTTGCAGATACAAATGATGTCTTCAATCTATTGATGGTACCAGGGTGAGGGGTTAAACACGAACAAAACCATCAACTTTTATTTTACCAGCACGTATTTCTCTAAAGTACCCTATAGCTTCTGGGCCTCTGCACTGGCCCATCACTGCATCCCTATTCATTTTTATCACTGTGCTACACAGGCAAATTAGCCCACAACAAAGAAACAAAAATTGCTAACCAATTCAAAATGCGATGAGAGTACAGAGAAGCCACTATTATCCACTGCTATTTCTTCTCTGTGAAAGGTGTGACTAAGTAGTCAGAAGTCCTAATAAAGTCAGCTTCCAGCTGCAAGGTGACAATTAGAATAATTAAAGAACACCTAAATTGATGGAGCCATTAATGCAGGAGATCTCCAGTGGGCCTTCTACACAAACATGGTAAGTCGATATTTTTGATTCCCCCAATGGTTCTGTGCTAGGCACTGTTTTAAAGAGACATCAATCTATGATGTCAGCATTTATCTAATGAACCTTCAAAAATCAATGTCAAGATAGCCTGGTACATGTATGCACCCAATTTGCCTGTTCTCCAAGGGACACCAGATAAAACAAAAACATTAAAAGAGCAGTGAAAACTGTGACCACTCTACCTGACCTTGAAGACTTTAAAGGAAGGAGTAAAACTTGACCTGGCCGTAGGCATAAACAATAGGTTTCCAAAGACAACAGGCACTCCAATACCTACTATATAATCTATATTTATAAACAATGGTTATTCCAAATAAAAAAGAAAATGAAGTGGCTTAATTTAAGGCTCTCTTAAAGTGCCTTTGTCAGCCTTACAGTACAATGACAAACAGGTCATTGTTTTTTAAATTACTATAATCATGATTCTTAAGAATAACAAGATTACCTTAGCTATTAATATAACACTCGCTCCCACTGCCAGTAGTACTTTCCTTGGCAGAATTCTTGTCTATACCCGACAGCCAGTGTGTTCAATCCCTTTCAGAGCTATTAGCAAGGAGAGCCATTTAGCTTCGCTGAGGCTATAGATTCTTTTAGCTATTATCTTGTTAGTGTTTAGACTCAACTTACCCTCACTATTCTGTCCAAAAGGTTCCCTGAAACTGATGTTTTGACACCGTATCAGACAGCAAGTGGAGGGCTAAGCTAGCTTCTTCCTCTCTCCCGTTTGAATAATAAACTGGTCTCTCTAGCTGCTACGAGGTAGGGCTGCCTCCAGCTTGTAACTATAGGTGACAGGTACTCCCTGGCAGATGGGCTCTCTTGTAATCTTTTTCTTTATTCACAGCAACTCTGTCTCTTCCTTCTGTTCAGAGTATTTACTCTTGTTGGTAACATGTAAACAGTTAGGTATGCCTTAGACAGTTCAAAGATGTGTTACGGGGGTGAATTAGTTGTTGCAGGGTGCCTGTCTGCCTTCATTCGTACGCTGCTTTGAAACGTTCCCATTGCCAGATTTCTACCCAACTAACTGATGATGACGGCGCCCAGTCTGGAGCTCCTTGCACAGAGGGAATCTCCCTTGAATTCAGGAAAAGTCCTCAGGAAGTAGGAAGCTGAGAACCAGTCTGAAAGCACAACTGCAAAACGCTGCATTCCAAATATTTAGTAGACTTGCAAAACATTTACATCCTCTTATCAAAACACAAAGCATGTGATTTAACTCCTTTCATAACCTTTGTGTTTCTCAGTGCTGGACAGGTCACTAGGAATTCAGATTGTTTTGTCCATATAAAAATTACAAAGAAAAATTTCCTTAAATACGTGTATTCTATGGCAACTAGGGCAGCACTGACAAACGGGACAGCTTCTGCAGAATATTGATGTCTCACAACACATACACTAATATTTCATAATGGCTTTTTTTCTTTACCTCTCTGTTGCAGAAGTACTGTTAATTTGTCTTTACTCACAGCTAACATTGTAGGGCCAAGTTTTCTATTTGAAGCAAGCACAGGAGGACTGAATTGGATGGCTAATATTTTGGCAAACATAGCTAGGTTTTGTATTTTAATACTAACAACGTTCAACTTGGCTCCTTTTGGGAAAACTAATTCCCTGTGGAATGAAGTTGCCCTCTGCATAAACATATACTCTTGCATGCTTATGAAATATTCTCTTTTTATTTTTCTTAATACAAGTAAAATTTAAAAAACTGCCCAAACACTTTTGGTGCAGAAACTCATTAACCTTCCTAGGGATTCTGTGTTTAATTGTATTTAATTTACCACTCTTCTCCTATTAAACAGAATGCAATGCGGTTCTTCAAAAATAAGCATGCAAATTAATTTTAAAAACTATTACCCAGTTCTTCAAAGAGATATCTTCTATAGATATCTAATTCTTCAAGCAGCATGGTAACACGGCATTTGCTGTGCAAAATGCACCACCAGTCAAACACGTAATAATTTGGCAGTTAGCTCAGATTTTAGTGGCACAAAAGGAGACATTTTCCTATACTTTATAGCACCTTCTTTGCTTTCATTTTTCAGACGGTTATGTTAGGTTTCCTAATGTTATGTAAACTGGGGATGAAGATTACAATCCACTGCTGTGGGCTAACAAAAATAAATAAAAATCTAATTGATAAAAGTCAATAGATATGTTATACATGTTAACTTTATTAGGTAATATCAGAGGCTTCTACTTCATCCTTGGCTACTTCCTAGTGCAATTATTTTAATTCTACATTCCGAGTTTTCATTCTCAGGGGGATGCCACTAAAGGCATGTGCCTTCATGACACTTTGGCAGGTTAATTTATTATAAAACCTTCTGTGGAAAGACTGAATGGGACTTGAGCAGGAACAAAATGAAATCACTCATTCTTTAAAGAAATGCTTGCAGAAGGTATTTTGCG
This sequence comes from Neomorphus geoffroyi, assembly GCA_033558235.1. Lineage (NCBI taxonomy): Eukaryota > Metazoa > Chordata > Aves > Cuculiformes > Neomorphidae > Neomorphus > Neomorphus geoffroyi. Next base: position 8,996,061 of record JAUMJM010000001.1, read on the forward strand.
CTATTCAGCCACCTCTAGCAAATACTTCAGATGAAATTTGCCCAGAAGTCCTCATTTCGCAAACCGTAGGACGTGCAGACAAAAACATATAGGATCTTAAATGTCTTCATGAATCTCAAGCCCGAGCAATTACACATCTTGTACAAAAATAGGTTACCATTGACAGTATTGGATCTCTACTCTTATGCCAGAATATTAATAAATAGCTCACAATGCTCACAAAAATAACCAACTGCTCTTCAGGAAGCATTAAGATACCCCTTCACAATCCCTCAAGAACTGACTAGTCTCAATCTTTCTTAAGCGATCTTTGCAAAGCAAATCTAGACCAATATTATGCTGTTACAATTTAAATATACGTGATTCATATTCTGGTTGAAAAGGTTGAACTGAAATTCTGGCCAGACGCAGCATGTGTGCTGTGGTCTTCAGAAGCATGTTATACACTCAATCTAAAATCAATAGCAAGAAACAATTACAGCATCTGAATACCATTTGGGTGAAATAAGCTGATGGTGGTGAAGCAACCAGCAGATGTATGTCAATACTTGCAACAAAGTATTCTACAGTGTCTGCACAAAGAGGGGCTGAGTAAATATCAATAAAGCAACTCCTACTACAAACAGTAAAAATTATAAAATCAATATTATAAAATAAAAAGTTAGCACATGGATGAACTCTGTGATCTAGACAGTGCTGTGTTAGGAGTGTTCCTAAGTTCCTGGACCTCAGCAAAGGAAAAGACAGTGGCTGAATTTGTCCAGTGCTCTGATTAATCAAGAAAGCAAAGTATACAACAAATGACATGCAAATGTACCATAGAAATTCATGCAAAAAACATATTTATGTCCTACAGCAGGAGGAATCACATATCTACTGCACCTGCTGGTCCTGTGCACTGTCAAGAATCCATCTAATAGTCCACAACATGCTGCGTGCTGCCAGCGCCGTCTGCTTAATGGAAGACCCTGAAGGACTTCATATGTGGTCAAGAAAAAGGATAGATTAAGAAAAAAATTACCAATTCTTGCAAAAAAATTATATGAAAACATCAAATCTCAGCAAATTCTTTAAAAAGTCAGCAACTAAAAGGGTAAAACTGTGAGTGACAGCCCATCTGCAAGATGCTGTCTGTAGCTCTGACCTGCATTTACATCAGGGCTGTTTAGCCTTTTGAGCACCTAAAGTTGGTTCTGTTGTTTGCATTTCATAGAAACTACTTTTGAAAGTAAACAAGAACCTTTAGTGAATTATTTAGCATACAAATAAACCAGCAAAGAAGCCTAAGTAGGCCAATATGAACTAACTGGATTGAAATATTCATCTGTAAATAACTTTTCAATCTGCTGCTTTCACGTACAAATACTACATGGAACATTAGACACAACTAGCTTCTAGGGATATTTAGGCTCACTGGAGAGCAATTTTTATGTCTACTGGCATCTGTGGGTAGTGATATGGACTGACTGTTAATATAACCAACATAAAATTTATGTGAACGCTCACTGCAATAGCAACACACTGTCAGACAGCTGGTGGTTGATGCGTAGCACATGCGGATTTTATATGCACTGTGTAAACTAACCTTTGCAATAAAGATTTAGCAGGTTTATTAGTTTAGGAAATCGCTATAATTAAGGATAATTCATAATAGCCGCTTATCCACTCTATAGCTATAGCAGCTTTAATTTAGATTCTGTTTCTTTGAGCCATAAATAAGCATGCTGATATCTTCTGCACAGATGTGGCACTCAACCTGTTCAAGTTGGTTGAGTTTTGCTTGTGTTTTAATCAAAAAAATTAGTAGATAAGATCATAAAATGCACTTTGCTTGAAACAAATTAGCAAGAAACGTGGTTTGGAAGTTCTGAAACTCTACTAGTAGCACCTTTTCAGGAGGAGAGGGAATAGAACAGAAATTTTCCACAAAAAAGGAACATGCTATAAGGTCACAGATCTGACCTGAGACAGAATACCAGATTTGCATAATTAATCGTAGGAAAAAGAGATATGTGTGTGACCTGCGTGTATTATTTACATTCTATTCAGTTCGTAATTGAGGGTTTGGCCTTTGTGAGCCCTTCTAGCAACACCGGGACTTTCCTCCTATTGTGCACAATCTTCGGCTTCTCTGCAGAAGAATACTTATGGTGTCTCATTACTTCAAATCCTATTAATAATTCCTGTGAAAGAATTCCCTGTGTCCACACTGTTTAAACTGAGGGAAACACTTTTCCTGATTTTTCAGTCACTCCATGTTCTAGCAAGTGGGTCTCTCTATCCAAACACCCACAAAGCCAGTTTTCTTCCATTCCCTCCCTTGGACAAAATGAAATAGTCTCGGCTCTAGGTATTACACAGACACTCAGTGTCATCACTCCTAAAGAACAGAAAGGGATTTTGCCCTTTCTACTTCCTACACAAGGCAAACAGAACACCAACAGCCCGCCAAAGCACTCTGTGCTGGGCTCAGATGAAAGGAACACAGCTGGGTTACAGCAGACGTTCCTGGGCCTTTTGTTGGTACCAGAAACAAGGGGGCTCACCACGGGCTCTGAAAGTGAACGCTCACCCTCCTATGACTGGTAGTAGGAAGAGTCTGTTTCTTTCCAGCAACTGATTTATATTATAAATTTAACCAGCTGGGTGGCCCTATTCAAGAATTCCCCATTCTCTCCTTTACTTAAGTTGCTCTTGGCTGTCCAGTGCTTCACAAAGACTCTCCACATCAAAATCTCATAATTAGGGCCACATTTACACCCCTCCTCCCCATACCTACGTGTATATGGCTCTCCCAGAGCAGAGGCCTCTGCTGGAGCAATAGCCTAGTAAAGAGCACAGTATACGGTGTAGCAGGCTGAAGATTTGTAGGAAAGGGAAGACTGTAACTGCACAGATATTATAGAAGATATTTGAAGGAAAAAATATCATAATACAATAAATAATTTAGGCTCGACATTCGGAAGAAGTTCTTTACTGAGAGGGTGATTGGCCATTGGAATGCGCTGCCTGGGGAGGTGGTGGAGTCACCGTCCCTGGAGGTGTTTAAGGAAAGATTGGATGAGGCACTTAGTGCCATGGTGTAGTTGATGAGTAGTAGGTGTAGGTGTTGGGTCATAGGTTGGACTCGATGATCTCAGAGGTCTTTTCCAACCTTATGATACTGTGATACTGTGATAATTGTCCTATATTACTCTATATTACCCTTAACATCTGCTTATGGTCACTGCTGGAGAGGGATACTCAGCCAGATGCATCTTTATATTTCCTCTGCACGTCTCTGTAACTTTTGTGCAATGAAAAAACATCTTTTCATTTCAGTTTTTTTAAAAAAAAATCTGTTACATTTGCCACCTGTGACCTCATTAGTTCTTTCTGCAGACAATGACTACGGATCTACTCAACTAAGAAATTATGATTTGAGATGTCCATTAGAAAATATTTAATGAGATGGTTGATGCAGCAGCTTGAACTATCAAATGACTACAAGTAAACATAACCCAGATTTTCCTCTCCCAACTCAGAGTAAAGATTAGAACGGAAACGGGAGAGATGAGCTCTAGAGCTAGAAGTTTTGCTGTCAATGCAAGACACCTTTTGGCAGTATCCTCTTGCTCTCTGGGTTCTGACTAACATGTTTTGAACAAGATAACAGCTCCTCCATCAGCATTCAGTTCAACCCACAAGACCAATTGACTATAGAAGAGAATTGCTTTGCCAATGGCGCATTGCACATAAGCTGGGCGAAAACGCAAATCTCTGTGCCAGAGGAAATTATGAAATTTCCATTGCTTTTTTACATATCGCAGGGTTTTTTTTAATCAAATAATGCCCAAATATTCCCAAATCATAGTGTTCACTCTGATTCGTAGAACTAAGCTGAAATTTAGTCAGTAAAATATTGAACTGTAATCCTGATGGCGACATTCAGCTTGATGGAAGTTGTGGCAGGTAGGCCTGATGTTCACATTCATACTTTAGTTATCATCCCTTATCGGAGACTACATCTCCTATAATTTATTCAGCAGTTATTTAACTCCTACAGGCCATTACATGGCTTTATCTTACGAGGTCCAAAATACATCAAAGATACACTATTTTTGCCAAGAAGCTGAATAAAATGGGAGTTTAATTTACACTTCTATAAGACAACTTTAAATCACACACAATGAAATGTTTCTGAATAACCAGAAACTTGAACTAATATACTTCAGACCAAACTCACACAAAATAAAACTGATTTTGTTTTAATAAAACAGAGATATTCACCATGGATAGCTTTAGCTTTGTAAAAGTCACAGTTTTTGGTGAAGAAGCATGTGACCTGAAATGCATTACCTCAAATAATTGCATCTCAGAAAAAATATGGTAAAATGGGAAGAGTTAGGCACTGCTTTCTTAATTCTTATCACTTTTAAAACATTCGCAGTATTTGCTGCACCTTTATCAAATAAGAAAATCTTGGACTTGAAAAACACATGAACCTTAACTTCTGCTTTAAAAACGCTTTACTGTTCAAGACTGCAATGGAAATACCAACCCTACCTGCTCAAAAACAGAAGCTGAAAACACGTTAGGAACGGTCTTTTGGAATCCAAAAATGCATGTTAATAGTGATTGGGGGGCAGGGGGAGTATCATCTTTAAGACTTGTGAGACAAATTAATGTATATCCAACCTAAATTAGCAACCTGACCTAGTGGAAGGTGTCTGCCCACGGCAGGAGATTTGGAACTAGATGACCTTTAAGGTCCATTCCAACTCAAAACCATTCTATGAGTCTATGATTTATAAATACCTATCTTTGTTTTTCTACTGAAACATTTTTTAACATAAAATCGTTCTCCAAGTACTCCATAAAGTGCTGTAACAATCAGAAAAAATCAGAAAATAAAACTCTTATACTATGCTAAAATGGTTACACATGATGCTTGACAAAGGTAGAACTTGTTACAGCCCTGGACAAGGAGAAAGAAGCAAAGAGATCAAGAAAAAGAACCCACTCATATAGGCTGGTAGATAGCAACAGAAAACCTGCAAGCGTAAGGGGGAAGATCCTGGGGGCTACAGATATTTTGACTTAATGCTAAAAAAGCATTCTGTGAGGAGGAACTTGAGACAGGGAGAGGCAAGGCAGAAAATAGGTTTCCAAATCTCTTTATCAGTGTTTGCTCTGAGCTTCAAATAAGATACGGCAGTGAAGAAGGAAGCCAGACATTTGCTAAATAGTTTGAAAGTGCCGGTCATGTTGACTAGTGAATCTTGCTGCACAAAAGCTCAAGCCTGTCATTACTGGGAGTAGTTCTTGAGGTAACCCAAACTCATATTGCTCAGGACTTCTAGAGGAGGGCACCCTCAGGAAAAGGAAATACTCACGCTCAGCAGCTCAGGAAGAGGGTGACTGGAGGAAGGTCAGAGCAGATTATGCGGGAGGAAGCCACCTCGCACAGTATCACAGTATCACAAGGCTGGAAAAGACCTCTGAGATCATCGAGTGCAACCTATGACCCAACACCTACACCTACTCCTACTTGTCAACTACACCATGTCACTAAGTGCCTCATCCAATCTCTCCTTAAACACCTCCAGGGACGGTGACTCCACCACCTCCCTGGGCAGCACATTCCAATGGCCAATCACCCTTTCAGTGAAGAATTTTTTCCTAATATCGAGCCTAAACTTCCCCCGACAAAGCCTGAGACCGTGTCCTCTTGTTCTGTTGCCGGTCGCTTGAGAGAAGAGTCCAACTCCTGCCTCACTACAACCTCCCTTTAGGTAGTTGTAAAGAGCTATAAGGTCTCCCCTGAGCCTCCTCTTCTCCAGGCTAAACAACCCCAGTTCCCTCAGTTGCTCTTCACAGGGCTTGTGCTCCAGCCCCTTCACCATCCTCGTCGCTCTCCTCTGGACACTCTCCAGCATCTCAACATCTTTCTCAAACTGAGAGGCCAGAACTGGACACAGCACTCAAGATGCGGCCTGACCAGTGCCAAGTGTAAGGGGATGATAACTTCCCTAGTCCTGCTGGCCACAATATTCCTGATGCAGGCCAGGATGCCGTCGGCCTTCTTTGCCACTTGGGCACACTGCTGGCTCATGTTGAGTTTCCAGAAATCCTGTGCCCAACGCTAAGCCAAAGAGGCAAAGAATAAAAAATAAACGAGTATGAAATTAATACTTAAGTAGGGTTTGCATGTGACATGTCTCAGTGCTTTGCAAGGAAGATGGGATTGGCACCTGGGGCTGAGCATCAGACCTGTCGCACCCCGCTGCTTTCCAGCTAGGTCAAGGTATTTGAGTGAAGGGAATAGGTACTGTTTCGGTGCGCTACAGAAGTTATTCTGGAGTTGGTGGTGTGGAAGGGAATTGAAGACACAACAGTAAACTTTCAGTTTGGAATAAAAAAGAAAAACTCGTGGAAAAAATAATTCTGAACATGGGGGATGTGAGGGAACGTAAGGGTGGCAATTCTTTTTGCTCTCTGTTCCAGGGATCAAAATGACTTCAGAGATTGCCTCCAAAGGACTGTTTATTATTTGTGAAAGCCAGAGGCCAGACTGAGAAGAAATAGGGAAAATAAATAAAAACTCATGTACATCATCTGCCTTTGGTTGAACTTAATTTCTTTGTTGAGAAATAAACTTCAAATTATCAAATGCACACAATGAAAATAAGGTCACAAAGACTGACTGAATTCTTCAAGGTTAGATTACATCTTTTTGCCTCAAATAAACAAAAAAGCATTAAAAGTATAAGTTCCTAATGAATATTTAAAAAACTGTAAGTCTCTATTAATTTTAGAAAAAGAAATGCCTTTGCAGTAGGAATTAACACGTTCTTGTATATAATAAGCAGCAAAGGGTTTGACACTGATTTTTAGCCTCTATGGTTGACTGCAACTGCTGAAGAACAATATTTTTAAAAGCAGAATGTATTTAAGTCACTAGTTTCTTCATTTGATTTGCAGATGGGGACCTCTATTGGTACAAAATAATTACTAAAAAAAGATGACACCTAGAAACAGACCTTTGGCTCCCACAAAAACCACATTGGCCAAATTCTTATTTTCATTATATCAATGTTAACTTATATCGATTCCAAATAAAATTGCAAGAATCAGCCCAAACAAATGTAATTAATATAAGAATGTGTCCCAACTGTGAAAGACATCAAGTATTCTTCTAAAAAAAAAAAAAAGCTACAAAGAACCAATACACTTTGAAATCCACCTTCTCACACTGTGCCTGGGGGCTCTTCTGAGCACATGCCTTATGTGTATTTTTACAACATTCGTGCAAGCATGCAGCATTCTAGCTTTGGCCTGACGTATCGCTGCTCTGGGCAGCATTTTCAATCCTTCATGACTCTCTGCAGGTGAGTGGTAGCACTCGGGCTGATCCCCAGCCACTTTCACAGTTACTTATCTGTCTTTATGGATTCTTCCTGTGTGTCAAGTTAGTGCATAACAGCATTACTGTCAGGGTGACAAAATTGTCCCCAGAGCGTCACAAATGATTCCCTAGCCTTATGGCTGCAAGCAGGTACTAACAGATCGACACTGCCTTTCTGAGCTTATCCGTCTCCAGTCCTGCCACCCCGCCCATCACGCTGCACACACACACGTTCCCCTCTATGTATAATTCAGTTAAGAATTAAGACGGTTCTAATTTTGGTTCTTTGAAATTGCCAACAAAAATGAGCAGAGGTTGTTTTCAAGGTGAAATCTTTTTCTCTGAAAAGTCTGTTCCTCTGCCTTATTTTTAAATGGTAGAGTTTGGGGTGAAGAGAACACGGTAGAATTCCTGTTTTCTAAAAACAGAAACCAAAAATTTATACTAGTGGCTAAGATGGTTGTACATACTAAATTTTATTGCATTCTATATGCCATCCAAACTCTTTGTTTTCTGACGTGTTTCTATCATGCAAATTCTGGGGGGCTTTCCCTATAATTTAGTTGCATTTTTTACTTAATTGCATTCTGCATGCAGGAACATCCTTTTTCAGAAAAACATTTTCCCCAATTCAATGCTGGGTGTGAAACTGTAATAAATTAAAAATTTTATTTGACAAAGGCTGGTTTAAAGACTTTCCCTCCCCACCCCATCCCCAAATAATTCAAAGGGGAAAAAAAAAAAATCCATCAAGTTAAAATAACGAATATGTTATTTGGAGAAGGCCGAGAATCTTGATTAATACATTAAAAAAAGAATGCCTCTGCAGCAAACCTTGCTCAATAATCCCCAAACTATTTCATGGTCACATAATACAATCCAGGATTTCAATGATTCTTACAAGAACCATGTTTTATTTAAATAAGTTTTGCTTTGTTTAAGTCCCCTGTACTTCAGTTCTTTGAAATACCTCCAAGGGGTGTGTTTTAAGACAGTGCCAGCTGCCAGAACTCCACGAAGGAGAACCCTCTGTGTTCTTGTGCTTCCATCACCTTGCCCAAACAGCTCACCTTTCCGTGCCTCAGTTTCCCTAACTGTGAACTGAAGAATGTTAGACTGTTTATTTATAAAGATACGAAACAAACTGCAGAGTAGTAAAAGTAGTTCACGTTAAATGTACCTTGAGATAAAATAAACCCCTTTTTATTTGGAAGATGAACCTTAAAAGACTGACCGGGGAGGGTATGGGAAATGCGTGGTGCAACCCTGCTACCTTGAGAAACGCGGCAGACTGCGGGAGGCAGATCCTCATTAAACTGGCCCGGCTGAGGACAGCAGCTTGCAAACCAGCTAACAAGTGTCTGGGTGTCAGCGCACAGCCTCCCCACCCCTCAGACCATTTGTCCTTCACCTGATGAGCATTCGTCGGCTGACTTTTCGGATAGGTTCAATATGATTTCCGACACTCGAAAAACAAAGCTAAAAGCAATTTAGAAATACCTGCCATGAAGTCAAAAGGCAAAATATCTAAAGCTTCTCCTGGAATCTCTGACCTCAGAGGCTGACATGGTTTGATGGGAAATTTAATGTAATAGTCTGAGAAAGCCGAAAGGCCTATTGTCAGCAATGAAGTCTGAAAGTTAGCAGAATTAATATAACTGTACAATGGAAGTGCCCTCGAGGGACAGGGCTGCAGAACCAGTGCAGAGGGAAAAATGACTTTTGAAGTCATTTCACTATGACATTCTGTCATCGCTGCTAAACGGAAATAAAAAATCACCTGAATCACCACATGCTTCAGCGTGTGTCCCTTCCTTATCTAATATAAAGTAATAACACTGACGTCCCGTGCCCCGCCTAAGCTGGGAAGGGGCTCTGCAGGGACTCGGGGAGCTCCATTTTGAATTGCTAAATGCAATAAGAATAAATGCAAGTGGGAGTCTGTTTAGCAGAGAATGATGTCTGGTCTGTAGCCCATCAAAGCCCAATAAATCTCAATGCTTCAACAAGAGATGAAAATGGTTATCTCATCATTTCAGTGCCAGGGTGAAATTTTCTCTGAGCCAGAGTATTTTTACAGATGATTTATGTCTGGGAAGGGTAGTTGTTTAACAAAATGGCAGATAATGATAAATAGAAGGTAAATAGAAACAGCAGCAAGGGAGTGGTTCTTAGTTGCAGCACTAGAATAAACAATATACTTACATAAAGTATATGTCACATATAAGTGCCATTATTCTAAATCCTATGAGTTATAGGTTACTTGGAACATCACATAAAAGACCAGGTAATATAATTTACAGGATAGGGAATTTAGCACGTACGCAACGCAAATAAGTAGCAAAATTCTTCTTTCTGTTACACCTGCATTAATCCCACTTCACTGAAATTACTCTGGATTTACAACTGTATAATAAACAATAAGTGTCTCTGTGTTCACTGGGTTTACTACATTATTGTATTAAAATGAGAGGGATCAGGAGATGGGCTAATTTTGCTGTCTTTACAGATTTATTTTTAAAAACAATGCTTGACTGTGTGCTAAAATACAGATACTTCCACTGAAAAGGGAATGACTGAAACGTACACTACCTGGATGGGGTTTTTATAAAGCCTCCTGAAAATAAACCCTTTTTTTTTTTCTTCCTAAGATCTTTGTTTGGATGACATGATAAAACAAATATTCATGGAGTTAATAATGGGAAATAAAAATAGTAAAAAGCAAGCAAAGCTGCCTTTTTAATTTTTTTTTTTTTTTAATTAGAGATACTGTAAACAATGTTGAATTGGAGATAGAGATTTGAGGTCAGGGTGCTTGGCTTGGGTTTCTTTTTCTTTTTATGCATTTTTCCTGTGGCTGTACACAAAGGAAAAAAAAAAAAAATCTAATTACAGTTTTAAATGCCCAAAATGCCATGTCCACCAAAAGCCCGATGCTCATTAGTAGTAGTAATTAACTTTACAACTGTCAACACAAACACCACACAGGCTGACAGATAGATAGTAGCTCTGAGGGTGCTAATAAATCCGGAAATAACAACTTGACACGCAGATGCACAAAAGGATGCAGGTGATAAAGAAATGTTGACATCAAATCTAATTATCTTCGAAACGGCCAACTACTGCACAATCCACAGTAATGCACTGTTATTGCTAGTGATGAGCCCCACTGGAATGGCTCTTAACCACAGCACACAACTGAGCTTTTACAGCCCCTTGTCATATCCAGTGAGGACAATATCAAAAAGGAAATTATGAGTGTCATGACCCCTCCAAGTCAAAAATCTAGTGATGAATATAGGCTCAGCAAGGCATAGCAGATTACCCCCTTACGAGTTTTAAAGCCAGGATGATATATGACATTTTTATCAGGCACTTTCTCAGGAATGTCACCAAGAGGGAAAATAAAGGCCCTGAAAAGAGACGACTAGGTGAATTATGCAACTGTAATTGCCGATCATAACCTGATATGGGCTGAAATTGCTCTGTTTTCATATTGAGATAGCATAAAATTGTTGGGAAATGCAATGGCTCCTTAATGTGGCCTAGATGAGTCTAATATTCTGATCATTTTTCACTCGGCTGCTAGGTAAACAGTGCTTCTTTAACACAACCACCGTGGCCCAGGGCAATCTGGGGGCCCAATTTTACACTTGAATTGAGAAAATATGTGTAAACTACAATTTTTCATATTTTCTGCATACATAAGAAGATGAAACATCTTTATCATGTGTATTGTCTGGCTGAGCTTATACAAAATATTAGTTTATCTCTCCTACTTTGGTTTATTCCATAAGCAAAACACATAGATCTAAAGGACAGGCAATATTCTACATACAAAATAGGTCCATCTTTTATGCAGCCTCATATGAAGAATTCTACCATTTCGTTTTTGAAAAGCTGGAAATTACAAGGGGCAGATTTTGCAAAATAGATTAAAATATTCTAAAATGCTCACCTTTTTTTTTTGGCAAATCAGTATAAAAAAGGCAGAAAACAAAAGGTCATATTTATCTGCACAATATTTATCTGCACAACCTGAGATATTAGTTTAAACAATAACTTTGGAGGGGGAAGATGAAGAGTGCTTCTTTATTACCATACTATGAGGGAAATTCATTTTAACAGAAATCTGTTGTATTAAGTGGTTTGTAAAACATATTTGCTTAAAAAACATCCTGAGTTAAAATGAAAACAAAAAAAAAATCACAAAAGCCCCAACGAAACAAAAAGCATGCTACTACCCATTCTCAGATAATAATCAGCAATAATACCCGGGGCAGAAAGGTCATAAACCATACTTCCAAGACAGGAATAATTCATTGTACTACTATGTGTTTAGGAATTAGTTTGATAGAGTCACTATCTAGACTGTGAGATATTGTCTATCAATCTGACCTTCTAAAAATGAACCGGCAGACTCCCACCTAGATCAAAACGCCTTTGCTTTTATGATACGCAGTGACTTATTTATGATGAATTTTAGGACCAGGCTTACGATGAGCGCAGCATCATTTGCAAAATACATCAATGTAAACCAATACAAACTCTCATATAATTACGTGTTTGTTTCTAAATTTCTAAACACGTTTTTCCTCAGAAGGAGCCATACTGAAATGCAACCTCTTTATGTTGTTTTTTAACAATCAATTCAGAAATAAACAAGTACAAAGGAGGTCAAAAGGTTTAAAATTCTTTGTTTGCATTTATGTTATCTGTTCTTAGTTCCTATATATCCACCTTATCTGGGTGCTCCAACACTAATTGCAAAGCAGCACTGACTAGCAATAATAACTAGGACTTGGAAAAACCTTGCGTGTTGCTGGCAACTGTAGATAAGAGCCCCTTAACAAAGTTGGATATATCTGCATCAACTTACTTCCTACTCTCTTCTCCCTTTTATGTTTTCTAAAGGCTGAGACTTTTGTACTAAATAACATAGCAAAGTGTGATACCTTGCTCTACAGAAAGGCTTCAAGCGCAGCAAAGGCTTTAGTGTGGGGAATATACGGCACTGAAAAGAACACTGTGATACTTCAGTAATCACACGAGTCTTTCTGAAACATTTCACTGAATAAAACAGAACAGGACTGAAATATAGTTCACAGCAATTAATACTGTGTGATCCTAAACGCAGAGTTGTTCAGATCTCAAAAGAATTTAAAACTGTAGACCGATCCATAATTATTACATTACCACTAACCCTATTATGAACAGTCTTTATGTAATTAACATACCAGCAGGGAATTTAAGAGGTACTTGGCATTAATTTTCAATCCCTGTTCTCCATGAATTTGGTACTCAATTGTAGTGATAAATAGAAGACACACGGTTATGATTAGGCATTTTCTGTAATGATTTCACAGTACAGCAGAAAATACCTCATAACATAACGCAGGCTCACAGTTAGCAAGAAAATATATTTACTGCTATATTTTCATTCCATTGAGTAATTCAGAAAGTCAAGTGACAAGTTTCCATTTTTTTTCTCTGGATCTGTGTACAGAAGACTTTTCCCACAGTCTCTGGTACTTAGCAGAAAAATAACTTACAACCTTTACCATTCTCTTACAAAGTCAACCACGTCAAAACTGTATTTATTTCATCTTCCTGTCTCTGTATCCCCCTTCCGGAGACTCAGTGAAGAGGCTGCAGCGACTGTTGCTAAGCAACCACACCACAGCACTGCATCACCAATTACAGATTTTTCCCATAATTTTCAGCCTCACAAATTTGGGAGCTGGTATAATAATGGGAAGTAGTGTGGGTAACAAAAGTACTATCCATAGACCGGTAAAGTCAGCAGACGGATCATAAGAACTAAAAAAGGGATTACTAAAACAATAACACTGAACAATTATTGCTAATATTATTTTCAGTCAGGGTTTTTTAAATCAGCACAGCCTCCACAAAGAACTTTACCTATTCGCTTATGTGTGAATGTAAAGGTATTTGTGACTTCTGATTATTTTTTGTGGGTCTTTCTGTGCAAGAGAAGACCACAATATCTGTGTTGCTGAAAGCTAACATGAAATCTGTTGGTAATCAAATTTCAGTCCAGATTTTATGGTTAGTCTAACTGAGTTAATTTCTCTAATGTTAGCAATTCATGGAAGTGGTCTCTTGTGGCAGCACAAACCTGGGATCCACAGCAGCTGTCAGAAAAGACTCTGAGGAATTCCTTATTAGCCAGAATGCAACCAGGCAGAAAACTCATTACACAGTGCTAAATATACTTAATCACATCTATTAGAGAAAAATGAACTTGATAATTACAACAAATAACTAAAGAGCAAAAAGTGTTCATGGAAAAACCCACACCAGGGTGTGTAAGAGAAAGGGCTGCATACTGACTGGGGGGGAGAAAGTCATGCCTCACTGTAAGCTATTCTGATTCCAGCATGAAAGGATAACAATACAATGTACAAATGATTTAGGTTCCCCTTGAAAGTGAAGCATTTACATTTAACAGCTAACATAAATTTAATGTAATAAGTAAATTAATTACTTAAATTTAAAAAATTAATTTGAAAAGCTCTTCTGAGAGTTGAGACAACCTCATCTTCTCAACATGTCTTTTGGGGAGAGGAGGTCTCCTACAGACATTCAACACAATAAATAAAGGTAATTTCACAATAGCTGATACTTTACTGCAATACTTAACACAGGGGCTCAAAGTCTTTCCTCATTGTGCAGCCTTTATTTTCCTTCAAATGGGATTGGATTGTGGAACGACATATGGTCCACAATTTGGCTCATCTATATTTATATTTTTCTCTATATTTTAAAACACAGAGTATGAAACTAAAGGTACCGGATATTGTCCTCACCAAGTAAACAGAGGCTGAAACAAACATAAAAATACTCCTCATGGCACAGGCACTCCAACCAGACCCGGATACCATCTGCCAAAACCTCCCTTGCTTTGCCATCCCAGAAATATCTTAAGTCTGCACTATTTTCATTTGCACTTTGCCTAGTCAGCACATGTGACGTGTGAGCATTCTAATTTTGCAGCAATTGATATCCTGATGCACAGACACCCGGAGAACACAATGGAACAGTGAAATGGGTTCCTTACCTTTAGAACAGGCCTAATACACAGACTTTTGTCAGTTCTTACCAAAATCCTCTCCCATCTCATGAGACTCAGTTCATCTTCAAGCAAATCTATGAACTTGTTTTGGAGACTTTTTGAACCCAAACTTTATTTTAAGTTCCTACCCAATTGTATATATTTTTAATTAAAAAACCACTAAGTAAAGAAATCAGGCACATTGAAATAATCAAATAAAATCTGAGAAGGGATACTCTGAGGTTTTCATATAATTTTGACTTTGTCGGAAGAGGGCAGTTAAGTAATGCATGAAGCAAGCCATCTGGGTTTGGTTTTTTATTCAACTATAGAACATTTTCACCTTAATTTCTATGAAATAGCATTAAAATATCAGATAGCATCCAGCATAAATAAGACTACCTCTTCACAGTTCTATACAAATAAAGACAGTACACAACGGCCACAGGAAGTCCTTAACTAAAGCCTGTCAAAGACTTACACAAAGTTAATGCTTGTGCATGCCAAAGGTAGGGACCTAGGTAGATTCCAAGTGAAAGGTCTACACTGTCGTCTTCCTCTCTTCACCTCATTCTTTTCCTCCAGCTGTCATGAAGAGAGGCAAGAAACTGCAGTATTCCATTGCCTAGGACCATAACTTAGAATGGTGGAAATTAGGAAACAGGTTTTGATTCATTGTGTGCCCTAACAGCAGTGAAAGATCCAACCTCTGCATGACGATAAATTAGGAGCAGATGGACAAGACTTTGAACTGATAGAAGAATGCTTCCTTTACCTTGCTTTCCTTTGTTTTAGCTGATTCATACCTTCTCTGGGTCATTTCTGATCACGTCAGAATCAGCATTTCTGAATAAAAAAAAGGCAGTAGCCACGCCTTGGAAGTTAAGCACCACATATATACCATTTTCTAATATGTTCCTTCCAATGAGTTATGCTCATGGACAGATGTTATTTAAAGAAAAAAAATGCAAAAGGCATTCTAACATAGTCTGAAAATCAAAGTTATTTTTTTTTTCTCCAATGAAAACACATCACCAAATACGCACGTGCATACCATACTTTGCTTGGCTGGATTTTAGGGCAACATAGCCTATTTTTTGGGGTGGCAGTAAATCTGAAGAGGTTTTGTTCTTTTATGATCTACTGTTTACAGAGCAGACAATGCACTTACAGAAACAAGCTACCAAGGTTTGCAAAAATTATTGACTTTAAGGTCCGTTACTTATCCTATAAATCTAAAGAGTAAACCTTACTATACCAAACACGATACAGCATTCTTCTTGTGTGAACAAAAGTATGACAGAACGTACATAATTGCTTATTCAGTTCTACACAGCTATTAAATATTTTTTTTTTATTTGCACAAACCGAAATTCTAATTTTAGGCCGTCAGTCAGAATTTAGCATATACATCACACCATGCTGAAATCAGAATGAACACATGGCACATGCGAATTAAATTACGAGCACAGAATTGTACGTGAATTTTGAAGTAATTTTTACAATGTTCTACTACATTTCAACAAATCTAACTCACACTTAGTTACACCAGATCTTCACATAAACATCCAGTAAGACTGAAATGTGGAAAACCAATTCTTGTCTGGCAACATCCTCTCTCTCCACCCTTTCTCTAAGCTTTCAAAACTGTGTGAGTTCAGGCTGCATTACTGACTTGAGAGGAGCTTTCACCTGAACTTTCATAGCAGTATTTATATTCCTATGACTGCTCCTTTCTTTAAGATACTCTGAACCTTACAAAGTTAAGTTGGCAACACAAATGTGACATTAACTGATAAGAACAGGAAGAGAGCTATGGTAGCAATGATAAGACAGAAAAATGAAACAAGTAAGTTTTAAAGGGTATAAAAGGCCAGGATCTTTCTTTATGGGTACAAAAAATGCCTACAATTGGATTAGCATTTTATTCAAAATGTAGAAGTAGTTACTGACTGCTCCTATTAGAATATCAGCCTTCATTTCCATGGCTAAGGGTTTGGATAAGAAAGGTAGGTTCTGCAATACTTCTGAGTTCTACAGTATGAATTCTGAGCATAAAAAAAATCCATACATGTATAATAATGCAGTGACAAAAAGGAGGTATAATGTCCTTATATAAAAAACACCTTCGGGAACGCTAAACACGAGAATTTCACCAGAACATCAGAATTCTGCCATTAGTATTTTAGGGGTATTTCAATTTCAAATTTCAATGCATATTGAATTTTTTTCTGCCTTATCATTCAATAAACAATAATAACCCCTCTCCGCTTGAAGCAAAAAAAGTATCTATTTTAATATAGAAGTTCATTAGCATTTACTAAGAATTAATAGGCATGGAAAGTTTGCTGTAGAATTACCGTACCAATAGTATATTAACTACAGGTATCTCCATTTTCAACTCACTAATTCTTGCAGGGATATAGATCCTCACTCTTATTTAATTCTCTATTAGGGTTTCACTGTTGGGTTTTTTTAAAGGGAAGATGTGCTTCTTTCTGTAGAAGCCTAGTATTTTACATAGGAAAAAATATCTGCGGAGGATTCTGCAGAGAAAGCTTATGTTTGAGAATGAAGAACAGCTTGTAAGTCATCACAGAGTGATGCACAGCAGTCCTTGCTGATGGTCCTTGCTGATGGTCCAAGGTGCAAAATATCCAAAGAGGGAAAATAAAGCATTCTGCTAGCAGGAAAAGGAGAAACTCTGACTAAAATAGAGCTTTGTTGTTGCAAATTCTGGAAAACCTCATAGATCTAGATGTTCCAGTTTGCGTGGTCTCTAACTAGAGCCTACAATGGTCACGAAGCTTGTCTTTGTTTTATTTTATTTTCAAACACAGTTTTGCACCAAATATCCTTGAAATATATGGAAGAGTTAGGAACAACACTAACAAACAGAACAAGCAGAAGCAGCCCAGTGTGGTAGCAGCTGCAGTAGCACAAGACTGGCAGTAGGATGGAACACATGGTTGGCACTTATCGAACAACAGAGACAACCACTATGTACCAAGAACGTGCTACACCTCTGTGGGGTTGCACCACAAGAAATGACAAGAAGAACTGCATCTATGACTTTCTCTAACGTTCATAACTCATAAACTCCGACCTTGATCGCTTTAGCAGATGGTTTTGCTCTGCTGTAGTTGCAATTAAACAGAGTGTGCCAAAGTGAAGAGCAAATTACCCATGCTATCTATCCCAGTTAAAAAAATCTGCAGTCTTCCAGTATCTAGTGGGACAACATCCAAGATCATCCAGCCCCAGCCCGTGCTGAATTGCCATTATATTTTATGTCAGTCAGTACTTCAGAGAGTCCAAGACCCTTGGCATATGTTCTTAGTTAACAAAATGGAAAATTAAACTTTGTAGCAACCCCCTGCCACTCCCAAAATAAAAGAAAAATTCTATCTACATCAATGAGCAGGAAGTCTGATCTCCCTGTGCCAGCCAAAAAACCTGCAATATAAGGACATTTGGCTGAAGAAAGGAATTTGAAATAACCTAAATTCACACCCCTGCATTTCAGGTATGGAGGAATCTTCATAAGGAGTAGGAATTTTAAAATCACCTCTGATACTGACAAGTGTAAGTTTATGACTTTGACAGAGCTTTTATCCTTTTAAAAATGAGTTGAGTGTTTGAAAGTGCTATCCTCATGGCAGCACTGCTCCTGAGTTTCTTCAGGAGAGTAAAAATACCAGAATCAAATCCAGTAAGTACACAAAGTATTGCAATAAAACAGGAAGAGGTACCTATTGTGGCATTGTCATCAATTAATGCCTGTGTATAAGATCCCGTGCAATCTGAAGGACAGAACAAGACAACTTCCAAACATGAAACCTAGTCTTTGGTTCCCAGCTATCAGGACATACTTGCTCTAGGCTACACCAAAAAGGAAACACGAACAGCATCTGCTCATTAGTTCCCTAGCATTGCTGAATTGGAACTACCCAAGTACAGTAGTTTTTCAAATTAAATGCATGAAAACCACGATGAGTAGATTTACAAAAAAGATATTTGAGAGTAGGTCTGAATATGAAGAAGATATGTAGATAAACTCCTCACTGGCAAATTCATGTTAAGTTTTTTACAGTCCAGATGGTAAGGGGTAAATGAAAAAGGGGCATTTATGTCAGAGCTTGTACAATAGGAACAAGAATACTGATAGGGTTTCTTTTTTTATATATAGCTGGGTAAGGAGATCAGAGAACACTGGAACGTTAGCCAAAACAAGTTATCCAGCTGCACTGCGTTTCATCACATATCAATTTTTACTGAAAGAAAACCATACAAATTTAATCAGTTCTTCATATGGTAATATTTAACATTTTTTTCCAAGTTGTTTGATATTATTGTTTTAAAAGTTCCTTTTCCCCCTCCCTCGAACGTGATGTGTGACAGTGGTGAACACAGGAAAAATATCTATCCCCGGCAAGACTGAAAGTTTCATTTACAGTAGACTCGGTAATAAATGCACTGGCGTCTGTGTCAATTGACTGTCTCAATGAAGAACAGGTCACTATAGGGAACAGTATGAGCAGCGTCTACATTTGAACTCCCACATCCTCATCCCATGCATGTTTGTAGCATCAGTAGAAATTAAATTACCCTAATAAACCTTTCTGCCTCCTCCCCTTCCCATGAAACTGGATTTTTTTTCCTGACATCTTAAACCACATGGGTTTCCCCTCTTTTTTGTAAGGCTATCATATGGCATTTGTATAGCACTTTTAATTATTTGAAAATATATAATAGAGTGGAGACATGGATCCCACTTATATAAATGCCTATTAAAAGGCCACGTATTCTCTCAGTAACCATAAAACATAAAACACCTCTTAAAAGAATATAATTCCTTTGTTTCTAAGCCAAACACATATAATAAGACAGCTTGCTCCTTTTAAGTAAATAAAAATGATTTGTATTAAATAAAATGAAAAATTGTATGCACTATATAATTTAACAATAAGACACATCAAAGTATGCATTAGTGCGAGCTAACCCATGCCACAGAGGTGTCGCAAGCCAAATACTTTAAACGATCCAAGAAACATGTTGTTACAGAAAAGCAAAAACCACAGCGCGCCATAAACTATTGGTCAGACGAGATGTAAAACCAAGTTTCTAACCATTTGTGGTCACTAAAATCCCCTGGCACTTACTGTACCCTTAGAATGTTGATTCTGCCCAAACTGGAATGTTTTTAATACACAAGTTTTATGCCACCTAGCTTCATTCCTTATTTCTTTAGAGAGAACTCTCCCGCCTGCTCCGTGCCACTCGCTGTTGAGCCGCCCACTGCAACCTTGCTATGTTCTGCCCTAGGAGTGCCTGCCGTGCAGCGGTTTCAAGGCATGTCTCGCATGTAAACGCATTCACATGGATCTCTCTCAGTTATAGCCCATTAAAATGGGTGAAACTAATGGGATTTCTTGGAGATACCTGATAATGAAATTTGATCTATAGTTTGTACCGCAGTTTCAAATCTCTCAACTATAATGCAAGTATAAATAAGATGATCATGTCGTATATAACCCCAAATAAAATTATTCCAAAAATGTCATGATTTAGAATACACTGAACCCCTTGACAGAACACAAAGTATGCCAAAAAATACAGCAAAAATAATCAGCAGAGAAAAGCTTTTATAGTGTTTGTATCAGTTTTATATGGGCTTAAACCACCACATTGGATCCACATTCTCCATTTATGAACTGTTCCGTAGTTTTGACCGCTCTATTTTTAAAATGTTTCAGTGGAAACATTGTGCGCTCAAACAGAATACTTACAAAGCTGATGAGTCAGTACTTTTTGCTAAAAAGGAGGAATTTTCTCTCCAAGAGCATTAACCAGTACAGTGTAGTTTAGGTTCTCGTTGTGCCAGCACTCTAGCAGCTGGAGAAAAAAAATTCACAGTCATGAGCAATAGTAGAAAATTTCTTTTAAAAAATACACCATGCAGCAAGGAAACATGCTGTAAGCCTCTTCATTTATATTATTCCTGAGAAAGGAGTGAATGGTGGCATAAAGTGCAATGTGAACTAGAAAGTTAAGTCTGTTAGAGAACAGTTTCCAAAACTAATGTTATCTCATAAAAAGAAACCTCTCCAAATAACGACAGAACCACAGACTTTCCCCTGCATCCTAAACCATCAGCACTACATAATCAACTAAGGTAGCTAAGTTATACCTTTACTGTTAAGTTATATCTTTATTGTTATTTCCATGACCAAACATTTATTATACAATGCAATTATACAGCTCCTGAAGAGACCAATTGCCATGACACCTGCCCACAGCTGGTACAGCAGCACAAAGAGCAAGTCCGCAGTGCACGCAGCAGATACGGAGAAGACGGAAACTCACTCTGCTTGTCACAACAGTTGCACATTCCCCCCACAAAAGGCCCCACTAACAACAACAATAATTTGTTTTACGATGCTTGAAAAACTCTTTTTAAGTAATAAAATAATCCTAACTGACAAATAATGAAGCATAGCGGAGTTTTTCCAAATAACTGTACCCCCAAACATTTTACTTCATTGATCTAAATACAGCTGCTGGCAGGTAGGAAAACCACTGGCACCAGCACACCATCCTTTTCATTCTACTTTCAAAGAAACAGCAGAAAATACATTCATGTGTTTCAAACAGTTCTATAAAAATATCCACGTCAAATAATAACATTGAGGTGATTTTTTTAATACTGCAATGTCAATGAAAAAATATAGTGTGTTTATGCAATTTTTTTCACGTTAACTTTAATTAACAGTACCTGAACTTTTGCTGCAATCTTTCAAATTAACCTGAACCTGCAGTTTCCTGTGGCTACAGACTTCACTACCTAAAGTCATGTGGTGGTACAGTATTATTGAATAAACACGTTTTATTAACCTGTCTTCCACCCACAATATTATTGCAGTCAGTAAATGTTAAAACATTGCCTAAAAAGTGTTATTAATTTGCATCTGATCAACTCCATGTGTCCTATGAGCCTAATGGCATCGCTAAGAGTTTCTAGCAGGGAGCTGAAGCAGGTTCACAGCCATTCAAAACCCAAAGGATAAGCCCATTGAGAAAGTAGCAGCCAAACCCTCCTTAATTCAGCTGCTCTAGGAGTGCTGGTGAACTATTCACACCAATCGGCATTGTTCAATCTTCAGTAAAGATTTGCTGAAGTGACAGATACTTGTGGAAATAAACTGCCGACAGATTTGCTAAGTTATGTGAGTAATTAAGTATGTAAAGCTACAGATGTTGAACAATACTGCCTTCCACCAAGATGTATGCCGTAATATCAAAAAATAACCTGGCATCTGGTTTCTTTATTTAAGTACCTTTCTTAGGGTTTGGATCTTAATTTTTTACAGTTGACAGCAATGCTATTTGAGCCGGTCGGTGGCATCTGGTTGCTGGGGGGGTGGAAAAAAAAAAAAAGAAAAAAAAAAAGGGAAAAAAAAGTGTGTGTGGGAAGCTCTGTGCACTTTAATTAATTGTGGAGAGATTACATGGTCTTCCAACCGTGTAGTTTGTCATCAGAGCACATTACAGATTTATATTAGATGTTTCTCCACAGTGTCAAGAATAATTAAAAAGGGATAGGAAATGATGCCAGCTTGCAATGCTTTACATCAGTGGTGAAAGTTTTATATTTATTACAGCCAAACAATTTTAAAAGAAGATGTCAATTTTGTAGTTATACTGTGCAAGGAATAAATATCAGGTGGGTAAAGCAGCCAATACATTTCAGCTGCTTGACTAATGAGAGGTTCATGTTTAATCTATCAGACCTACCAGAATCGGCGTGACATGTCAGAGTTATTAATGAAGCAGCATCCCCTTTTCTCATAAAAACATCCTCTCAATACAATAACTAACATATGTTTTTCTTTTCTTCCTAAAAGGATCTCTGCCCAACTCTTCCTTCTGATTCATGTAAGGACAGACATGCCAACTGTACACAAATTTTTTTGCTCCATTAATTTGCAGTACCTTTGGTCTTGAGCTGTGCTAACAGAACAGTGTTTATGTGTACTCAAGCTCTCAATTCCCAATCGTAAAGGGCCACATTTCACACCTCCCCTGTGCACAGACTTCTTTCTACACGTGGATGAGAGAAGTACACGGACCTAAAAGCAGCTTGCAGCTGATGTCTGTCCTCAAACAGACTCATTCACAAATTTCACCTCCCAAATGCCTTCAATCTATTTCTATTTATTTCATGCAGGTTTTTTTACTTAGTTTCCACTGCTTTAGAAATTCTGTAGTAAGAAACCAGTGCAAACAAGTTGCTTTCTTTTGCTATGAAATAGCTTTCAAACTGAGTTTAAATGGAAATGTTCTTTCACGTGTCAATGTTAAAATGAATTATTAAAAGCAGGTGTAAATTGTCCCTTCTTTCCATGTTTTCAGAATCACAAGGAGAAAATAATTTCAGACAAATTACTACATTTAACGGTGACCAAATCACTTTTCCCTCACTGTTATTTTTACTAAGCCCAAAACAGGAAACAAGCACTCACGAATAAAACGGCGACTCACATTCAGTTCTATTTTATAAAAGTAAAAATGTAAGAATTTACATCCTACATCTACTGTACCATTCAAAGATGCCCAGATCAAAGCGTTGGCCTGTACCTGTACGCAGGGTGGAACATCCTCCAGACAAGGTAGGCAGGGAGCTCTAGCAGACAGAGCTCTGGATTAGGATTCGGGAGATGGTAACGCTTCACCTTGGCATCATCAGGAACTCACTATATGGCCTTCAGTAAGTCTCGGTCTCTTTTCTTTATGGTTCGAGACCACAGAAGAGAGGATTCATTTCATTTAACTTCAGGCATTTAGGCATCTGTTCATCACCATACATGGTGCTACCCCAATTAGAGATGCAGTTCTATACATTATTATAATGTGCAGAGACTTAAAAATAAAATTTAAAAACAGTCTTTCAATTTTTTATTGTTCTGACTTGATTTGAGATGTGTAACCATGCAAGCAGCATTCCTGGGTTAAGATATTATAGAACTTTTGTGCTCATTGAAGCTGCTCTGGCATGCTTCATTATTGTTTCCTAGCTAGCAACGGACACCACACCACCTGCTTTTGTTTGGGTTTGTTTTCTGCTGAATGATTACTTCATTTACCATAGGAAACGTGGCAATGACAGTTCCATAATGTTTCATATCTATAATAAGTCTATTTGGAAATGGTAGCCAGTGTGCAATTTGTTTGCTTTAAATATTGCAAAGCTTTGCGATGGAAATTTATATTTACTGTTGCCTTCTAAGCACGTTTTTAAATGCAGTTTTCCTGTAAATTTCTAGAACGTAGGGGAAATTACCTGTCTAAATGCCCTTTCTCTCTTTTTCATCTGCCCACAGTAGCCACTGCTGCAACTGTACACAGAAGAAATGGCCAAGAGAAGCAACACTGGTGAGCAATTTTTTTTTTCCTCCTTGGATTCCCCTCTCCCTAGGAGTTGAGGAAGCATTCTAGGTACACTCCCGTAATAGCTGTGGGGAGTTCTCAAGAGACGGGCTCTGATTATTTTTAGGTTGATAAGGTATTTGATTTGATTGGAAAAGAGAAGATGGGAAGAAACTGCTGGTCTTCTTATCAAATAGGATCAGACTAATTTTAAGATTATTTGGAACACTGAGAGCAATATATAGTAAATAAAATATGAAGACAAAAAAGGAGGAGGAAAGTGTGCACAGCCATGTACCGCGTTACATACTGCACTTCACTTAGCTGATGCCTCACAAGGGCCAGTCAAAACAAACAAAACTTTCAGCTTCTTTCAGACTTCTGTGGGTGAATACATGTGCCACTGACAATTCAAAGCCTTTCCAGTCTTCAGAGGACAAATAAACACATTCCAATGAATATGAGAGGTGCTCCAGAGGCAGAGAACACATCTTCCTTTGTGCCCAAACTCAAATATCCTTTTATTTTGAAATTAAAAATTTGTTCTCTAAACTTGGTTCAGTTTCTCCTTCATAAAAGATCACGAGAAGAAAATCTGCTGTTAAGAGGAAAAGACCAGGCGCCCACAGTAACTGACAAAGCTTTTGGTCCTGAATCAAGCACGGTTATCAATGCACCAAACATTATGCAAAGCAGTGCCTTCTGGAGAATTCAACCTGAACCTCAGTGCGTCTCTTGAACTACAACTCCTAGCTGAGAAAAGCTATACATCTAAAACTACAGCATGATACTCCAACCTGTGGTGTCAGATACGACCCCGGGGCTCAAATATCAAGAATGTGTCAGGGAAAATAATCTCCCCACGTGTTACTTTGTCCTCTCAACCACTTCTCCCCTCCCTCTCTCTACAGTTCAGCGACAGGCAGACACCAAGAGCAACTAGTAGAGATATGGCTGGTACAGCAGCTACTGCATACTTTGATGATCTGCTTTGATCATCTTCAATCACGTTCATTAGAGAATATTTAACCCTTTCCAATCTGTAGAGGGTGGACATCTCCTTTAAAAATCCCTTCTCTGATTACCATCAACACTGGGGAACTCAGAGCTTGCACATCCAGAGATGACAAGGTTCAAATTTAATGCTTCAGTTGCATCAATATACAACTGCTTCATGGTCAAATCAATCCACCGATTAACAATATTTTATTATCGACTTGAAATTTCGCCCATGCAGAACGTAAGGCAAGTTATTAATCTTTGTTCTGATTTATCCTAACCTAATCAACACTCAGCTGCTACATATTTTAACTATAGAATTTATTAACTGGTATTAAAAACCAGTGCATTATCTAAGTTTTGGACATTTTCCAAAGCATATTAATTTCTTAGGAGACCCATTCAGCCTTACTAAAAACATATGCACAAAAGCCATTGGGTTATATGAAACCAATAAAATGGATAAAGTATAATTATGGATATTTCTCAAATTATTTATGAAAGCAAAGCAATGGCTGCCTCATTCCCCCATCCTCTCTCCCCCCCATCCCCACACTTCTTTACATCTGCTTAATAACATTAAGTAATTATTCCACTTCCACCCCACCCTGCTAACATATCAAGGGGAGGAAAAGGCAATTAAAACACATGAAACCATAAAGACTAATCATGATTTAAAACAACTTCTCTTTGGAAGGAATCTGAGGAAGGGATTTTGAGCATGGAAGCTGAGACACATTCCCAGGCCAAACATTTATTTTAAAAAAGATCATATTAGAATGAAAACATAGTTATCCTGACTAAAAGCCACTGGATACTTTGTGACTCATGCCACAAAGTGGCAGTGAATATTAGCAAGGCAGCCAATGGGGTGAGAAACAAATTAACTCTGCTTTCTTTACATTTGTGTATTCATTTAACAACAGATTAATTCATTTATAGAAATATTTATTGCTTAGTTGAGACAGGAAAAGGTCTAAATAATCAATGCTGTTGACATTTTTAGTCAAATGAAACAAATTTGTCAGAGCATTGTAATTATAAAAAATTAAACTCACTCACTGCCAAAATGCCAAAAGTGATGTTTCTTTACCAAAAACTTTACATCAGAAATTGAAAAGCTCTTTCACTGTGATGTTTCCCAGGAGAAAAAAAGTGCATAGGCTACCTACTGTTGCTGCGCATAGGAAGTTTCTCAAAGTTGAAATAAATCCACCGGACTTTGAGAAGAGTATTTCTCAGGTCTCTTCCAACAAATGGTCATTATGAAAAATAATAAAAGTAAAACGTGTTTATAAGAATGATAATGCATTGTATATGATCAGAGTTCTTCATGGTGATCATACATTCTTAAAGGTTATAAGCACGTCTTTTCTAGAAAAGAGTTAACATCATTCGTGTTTTTATTGAATCATAACGCTAAGGATGATTTTCTGACCAACCACAAGATATTCCAGTACTTACTATGACTCAGAATTATGAAATATTTTACACATAGCGACTGTGATTGCAACTATTCATGCACCAAATAAAACCCCAAGCTCATTCACTGGTATTGGTACCATTCCTGGGTTCAGGCGGCCCTGCCAGACTACACTGTCTGCCAAGGTGGCACAGAATACCTGTTCGAAAGACAAAACCACATCGTTCTGACTCAGTCTCCGAACTGAAGCACAGTTTATCTATCTATACCAGCAGTATAAAATTGGTACCCGTGCCTTTAAGCCATAGCCAATCACTTCCATGGCTGGACAAGCTTAGTGATGCTACTGCAGTCACAGCCCCTCCCCGATGGTTGATGGTCGCAGTAACCAACCCCCAGCAGCAGCAAATCCACTTTACGCCTCTGTGCCAACAGTACCTCTGACGCAGAACCTGGAGGGCCCAGCACCCACCTGCACTCAGGAACTGGACAGTGTGAACAAAACTTTAAGGGGCAGATCTTTCTAAAAGACCACAGCTTTGGTTACAGAGCAATTTCCATGTGAAATGGCACAACTTGCAACTGAGACCGTCAGTTTTCCCTGGCTGCACTAACAACATCAGGCAGCTCTGCTTTCAGATGAAACCCAGCAGCTGTTAAGTCGTACAGGTGAATGTGAGATTCATACACCTTGCTACAACTGTTTTCATGTGCATTCAGGGGTATAGCCGTGGGCATCTGTCTTTTTGAATGTTACATCAATGCAAAAATAGCAACAGAAGGGAAAAAAAGTCTAACTATGACCTCTCCGGGACCCTTAGCACATAGAAGTGAAATAAAGAAACTGCCTAAACAGCTATGGAAGAGGAAAACCATTTCCACTTGCTTTCTCTCTACAGTCTTGAAGGCATTTCTTATGCATATCACCATGAACTACCTTAACACAGAGAAAGACAAAAAAACTTAATGTGTTCTAACCTGTTAAATTTCTATTTACTTGTTTATTTGAAGCCCACCAAAATCACCACCATAATTAATATTCATATCAAAGCAAGCAAGATGATGTCTTAATTTCTTAGTTTTAATTTTCTTTAAAATAACAGCATTCATTCCACTTGTATTCAAACTCCAGTTTCTACACTAACTAAAGTTCTATTCAAAACTAAACTAACTAACTAACTAACTAAAGTTCTATTTTTCATTTGCAATGAAAAATAGTCTTGAGTTTAGGTACACGCAACTGAAGTTAAATGGAAATGGCTTTAAAATCTCTTTAGGATCTGAAATCATAAGCAGGATACAAGTGATTCTGTAAAAGTACAAATCTTTGAGCAGGGAAAAATGGAATGTGCTTTTTTTTAATCTGCCAAACAAAATGGTGACATTTCCTGATTTTTTTTTTTTTTTTCATCTGTAACCTCCATAAAAATTAATGGAAATACTTAAGGGGAAGCTGACCTGGATGCTTTCAACCTTATTTTTAAAAATATAGATACGAAATTTTACTTTAAAAGGCCACAGTGTTCTGTACCACAGGTGCCAATACTCCAGTGGTATGCTAGATAATCCAACATATGTTCAGAGTTTTATAAAGTACTTTGGGATCCTTGGGGATAAAAGGTGCTACATAAATGTAAGATGTATATTTTTAAATAACAAAATCGTATCTCCCTTACAACACATGTACGTTTAGATGTTTGCCGACTACACAAGAATACCTCTGTTGTGAATACCTTAACACTTTTTTTCCTTGTGGGAAACCCACTAAAAAAAGTAATTTTAGTTAAAAAATCCCAAACAACAACAAACCAAAAAGAAAAACAAAAAACCACACCACACATTTAGATTCAAGGCTGAAAACATGACAGACCTTTCACTATAACACTCAGATTCAACTCCTAATAAATCCTGTTCTAGACATTCATGAAAAAAATGCATAGATAAAAAGTTACACGTAATTATGCGCTATAATGTTTCAAGAGGTTTTATGCTGGATCTGAAAATATGCACAAGCACTTCAGAAATAAAGAGCTTGCTATTTTATTCCTTGATTTCAAATAATCTAAACATTTTATCATTTGATGTGCCTTTATGCTTGCAGCCTTTGCAGAGCACCTTTTGACCTTTCAGCACTCAAAAGTGGGGCTGAGATAACTAAAATCTGAGAAAGGTAGTAAAACATGGAGCACGTAATAAATTAAAGACTTGGAAAATTGTGGTAATAAGCCCTTTGGGGTAAGTCTCTTTTTAAGCTGTAACACTGTTTAATGCTACTGGAATAAGTCTTGTTTTATTTAAGACTTGTGGTATGGAGCTTCACCTACTGGTTACAGATATGAAATGTTTCTGTTAAGGTGCAATGATTCTGTTCCAATGAGTTTCTGGTTTATTTCATGATGTCTTTAGATCTTTGTCTAAGTAAAAAGTTAATGGACGAAAAGTTTGGTTCCACGTACACAGAAAGACAAGTTACTCCTTGCATCAAATGCTACCATTCTCAGAGCATGAGGTTTCAGGAAGAAAACTAGGTGAATCAGTTGACTAAAATGAAAATTAACTTTGGCAGAGAGTCTTCTGGGATATCTCGTTTGTGCCAAGCTGTATATGAATGGGAACCTCTATTACTGTCTAGATCTCACTTTTGTTCCTTTGCAGAAGTCACTGCTAGAGAGAAGACTGCCCTCACAGAAAGAAAGAACGACCAGCAGCTGGATCCAGTGATGGAGCTCTCATGGTACTGAGGAAGAGGCAGAAATAAGGAATGCCTCACACCATACAGAATATTTACATGAATCCGTCAAGGAATGTCAGTAAGTCATGATAAAGGTAGACTGTTCTAACAGGGAAATTGGTTACACAGAGATGGTGGTCATGTGTGCGCATAAACTTGGGAACTCAGCTAAGGCAGCTGAGACTAAATGAGACACAGGAAACCTGAACTATTCTTTAGGTCTTTGACATCTACATGGGGAGACAGGACATGTACAACTGCAGAAAACATCCAACCACCAAGCTCCAACACTGAAGCCAGGAGGACATGCACTTAACAAAGGAGTTCTGGTTACTGGCTACAAATCTGCAATAAGAAAAATGGATAAACAACCAGCAATTCTGCAACATATGAGAATCAGAAATTAGTAACTGTTAAATGACTGTTAAAAAACAGTCCCAGGTGACTGCCTGGTCTGTCCTCCTTCAATGGGGCAGTATTGATGTCATTATCAACGTTCATGTTCTCAAAACAACTGATGTGAAAACATGCTAAAGGTGTCAGTTGACAAATGATTGCAAACGTAGAACAAAATGAAGCAAGCAAATTGGCAGGAAAAATGAGTGACTGAATTGCCTGAGGGATCACACAGGTGTTCTATATATGACCACGTGAACAGAAATGCATACAAGTATTCACACGGAGCACCTTTTTACCAAGAACATTTTTTATCTCTTCAACATTATAAAACTGTCAACTCAAATATATTTGTTAGTACTCTAAAGAAAAAACCAAAATGACTCATTGCTATTTATTAGTTTGATATGTTAACTAGGAAAAGGGGAAAAAATGCAGATGAATTAAGTATGTGAAGGCTGCCTATTCTTAATATCTGTAGCAAATCTTTGATGTATGTTAATCTCATGTTATTGTAAGCATGCAGGACCATCATTCATCTCGCATATGAGCAAGGGCCTCTTGCGTCTCACGTTAGATTTTATCAATAAGAAAATGAAGTCAAAGGTGGCTGTCAAGGCAGCAGGGCTTTGAGTGAGTGGAGAACCTCAGAATGGGATTTTTAACTCACAAAATTTGACAGAGGAAGCAAGGAAATTTAATCAACCACTTTACATACACAGTACTTCATTGATCATCAAAAAGCTTTCCTCATCTAAATTTGTATAGAAAAATCTTGCCTAGTTTATCAGGTAGAAGGAACTTGCAAAGTAATCAACAGCAGTTCAGTGCACAAATGAAACAGTAGAATAGTTTGATATTGGAAAGGATGCCCTTTCAATATTCCTTTTAAATGTTACAGAGAGATGGGATTTGAGCACAGCAGTAAATGCGGAGCATAAGACTGTTGACAGCATATTAGAGGGAATCCTGTGGTGGCAAAGTCAATGTAATTCTCATCACTCCATAGATACAGGCCTACCTTATTTTATGAGTTGTGAATACAAATAATATTCACTTTGGTTTTTAGCAGAGTAGTGACTGGCAAAAATACAAAAATTAAAAACAAAATAATTAAATACAAAAAGTCAGAAAAAGGTGGTGTCAGGTTTTTTTTTGGTTGGTTGGTTGGTTGTTTTTTAATTTGTTAGGTTATGCTAAAAACCTAACAAGGTAAAATTCCTCTAATCAGCGTTGTATTACCGGACGGAACACAAACTCTCTCTGACACATAGCAGATACTGAAGGCACTTCATTTGTGATGAGCTTAACCAGGGAAGTATCTCATTGATCATTACTGAGAGGAGTTATTGTCCTCACTGTCTGCAATAGATAGATTCAACACAGGGTGGATGAGCATTATGCTCTCACTCAGTTTGCCTGCTGATATCCTGAGCAGTTACTGTTACTGGCATCCATAGCAGTTTTCAAGAAGTATTTGCAGTAGGACTTCAGAAAGCACCCATTCAGGTATCCTGGAAGTCAGTGAGCTTCTGAGCTCACAGATACCTGCAGAAAAGCAACTAAAGCACAGCCACAAAGATCTAGCATTATGATTGTTTATTTAACCTCCAGTGAATACAAATATTTATATGACGGTCGTCTGAGCTAATCACTAAATGACAGCATATTTCCTATCCCATCTTGTTGTTACCCAAATACTAGCACTGCAAGTTGCCACAACACTGTACTAAACTCCCTCATAACTGGAACAGGAAAGGCATGTGAACGCTCATTTCTGCTATGTAAAATGTTATACCTGCACGTTTTGGGGTTTGGGGGCTTAGGGGTGGATACCCATCTCAGAACTGGTACTTTTTAGATGTTTCTTTTAACCTAATGCATTTCAAATTTTAAAATGATTAAGAGGGAA
Source organism: Neomorphus geoffroyi (assembly GCA_033558235.1). NCBI lineage: Eukaryota > Metazoa > Chordata > Aves > Cuculiformes > Neomorphidae > Neomorphus > Neomorphus geoffroyi. The sequence goes on from JAUMJM010000001.1 coordinate 9,027,410, forward strand.
ACTGTACATAGGCAGAAGAGTTGGCACCCACTGGTTGGCAATCAGTTTTACCTCTGTGTAAGGGCTTTAACAGATTTTAAATCATACATAATTCTCACGGTAGCCTGCTGCACAAGAGGAAGCATCACTTATAACCACCATCTGTACAGAGAGAGGACAGTCCACTGCAGACTTCTCATCACAATAACATGTAAATCCTAACTGTTAAAAACCCACAAAAGTACTATGAGATTAGCATGACAGAAATAAAATCTGTTGATGATGAAACTAGAGGTCCACACACATATTGCATTCATACTACTGACACATACCCTAAAATGAAATCACATGGGAATAAAGGTCTGTATTAAGCTGTTGACGCTTGGAGGGGTTTTTTTTCCTTCTACATGGAGACAAGACTCCACCCATGCTAAAAAAAAAAGATACATAAATTCTCTTCTTCGTTTTCCCACACTAATGCATTATTGACTACAATGTACCAAACTTGCACTTGCAGTCTAACCCACTATTACAGCACCTTGTATCAGTACTTTAAATGTTGCTTAACAAGAAAAATATGTCAATATACAATGAAAGCTTTCATTTATGCTATCAAATTGAGCAAACTGCTGCAAGCTATGTTGTAAATTACCCCCAAGAATGTTTAACTGGGCAAAATAGAGAACAAATTTTAGTGACATCAGACGTGACTGGACTCATAATTAGCAACACTTAACAATATATTAAGTTTATCTCCTTTCTATTCCAGTGACCTTTTCAGTTTTCAGCAGTGTTTGCATAGGCTACCATAAATCATGTCTCAGATTTGTCAACAAGCTCCCAGTACTTTTGTTATTTGTGAAAATTACAAAGTGAACTCCTGGTTCAAAAATTTTTGATAAAGCATTACACAAAAGATAGGAGCTGCCTGGTCACAGCTTCATGCCAGTCTCTCTTGAAACTGAAAAATAACTTTAATTAATATCTATGCAGAAGTCCACTACTGCAACGACTGATGCTACTGACTGGTGGGGCCATGCCAAACTGATCAAACCCAGGTACTAATGCCAACTTAGCACTCTGCCTAAAGCAACTGTCACGTAATGACAGATTAGATAAATCTGATTGCTCTATCAAAACATTCATCTCAAACCTTGATTAGTAAACCTATTGAATTATGATTAATTCACAAGAGTGCTGCTGACAGATAAGGTACTTTATCTGACAATGTGTAGTAGTTGCTTTGCCTGAAGCAAAAAAGCTCTGAAGTTCCTGGTAAAATAAACAGTATCAACTACAACAGAAGGATAATGAGGCTACACGCACCTTTTAATTTAATAAAGGCTGATCTATGAGAACCTATCTTCAGCCACGAAGAATAAGAAATGGAAGGTAAGGGCCAGGAAATCACAGAAGTAAATAGCATGAGAGGTGGTAAAAAAGCCCGACTGAAAGTGTAGAGATGAAAGCTGCATAGGATGGGCTGTAGGCATTTTTAGGGCATCTAGGATGAAGCAGAAAATCCAAATAACCCTGGCTTCTAGGAAAAATCTGATTCCAAAATTATGGCATATGGCTTCCACTTATTGCATCATCTCAGTTTTACTGTCTTGTGTAGGAATGATACACCAACACCACATAACTCTACGTGAGATGTGGTATTATCAACTTTGCACTTCCAGTGAATGAAATAAGTAGTTAAAAACTGAAAACTGTCTTTAATACATTACACTAAGAGAAAAAACTTGCTTCAGTGTTACTAAAATTATATTAAAACAATATCTTGCATTGTTTAGAATTTGTCATAAAATTCAATAATAAGTAAAACAAATCTGTTGTGTTTCTGCAGCTTTTAAAAACTACCTACAACGAAGGCATTTTTACAGTTAATGAAAAGGCAGCATCACGGAATCATCAAACTTCTTTCAATGCCAACTCTGCACTCTCACTGTGAATTTGTCCCAGACTCAGTATATCACAACAGACCTCCCTTTACAGGGCAATGTGGAAACCTACTAGTTTCAAGTCAATTTTGCTACCTGATACCTGCATGTGCGTATGGGTAGATCATTAGAAAGCTTCTTATTACCTGAATTTGCAGCACAATAAAGAATAGGTGTTGTAATATTCGTCTCTGACTTAATGAAGAATCCACCTTATCCAAGTCACTTGTTAGCTTATCCTGACCTACTAATTTTACAAAAACCCTAATGCACAATAATTATGTTTCTTCCCTGCCAGTATTAACCTTTCTGTGACTCTTTTTTTCTTTCTTCTCTCTCACACATATTTATTTTTTTTACCTAGCCTCTGTTAATCAATGTGAACTGCAGATGGGGTCAAGGAAAGCTACTTCCTCTTTTGATAGCCTCCAATACTTTCACTCCTGGGGATAAAAATGCTTTAAATGGAGTTATATTCTAGGAAAATCAATATATGATTACTGCAAAGATTTGTATCGATTGCCCTGTTGCATTGCAAAAAGGCTAAAGAAAAATGGCATGGCACATTCCTTTCATTTTCTACTTCATAGAACTTGCTTCAAATATTTTAAGAGAGTAAGAAGTGTTGGAACTTTATTCAATAACCTGGACTTTTCTTTGTTTAATCCTGCTACTTGTATGTTTACTTTGAAAAAAAAAATCCCATAATGCCTGAAATCAGAGTGCTACACACAATTCTGAAAAAAAAAGCACTGCAGTGAACATAAATATTTAGCTCTGAATAACTTCCCCACTTTAACATATTTCACAAAGATTAAAAAAAAAACAAAACCAACAAACAAACCCCCAAAAAACCAAAATGCCTATTTTCACTACTTTACCAGAAATATTCATGCTTCTTCCTAGCACAGACACCACACCAAGTATTCAGGCCAGATCTTGTTTTCACAGACTGTAGTGGTGAAGGAACTGGGTCTCCTGGCCTGATTTCATTTGTCTTGATGTAACCAGAGCTAGACTTGTTCTCCCTTCTAAAAGTCCCAAGCCGAGCTTATACAGCTTCAACAATTATTTCACCAAAATAAATTCTCCAACAGAAACAGGTTCTCAAAGTCTTCTCCCCTGTTCCCAAGATTTAGATTCAAGTTTGAAGAGGATCTTATAAAAATTCTTTACAGGAACGTCTACTTTTTTAACACATCCTAATTTTGCAAGAATGGCCTAAATGCTGTCAGCAAAATATTTTCAGACAATGGTTTTGGTAAACTTGTTTCTTGTATTGCTTGTTATTTACTTACATTACACGGAATGGTACCCAAATATCAGACCGCTGGTTTTACTATTTGAAAGAATAATTTAAACATATTAAAGCACCACACCATGATACCTCAAATCCCGATGGATAAGTTATTGCATTTCTCTGTTCATCAGTTTCCTGAAGGATCACGTTATTTACCTCTTTGGAATGTATTCAGAGATCTACTGCCAAAAAGTAGCATGGAAGCACTAATATAATGACGTTTGTATTAGTGAGCACAAAATGCAAATATGAAACTATCTTTCAAAAGGAACCAACTTTGTACCAAAATGTATACGTATCTCCTTGAATGCACATAAATTCTTTGAATGTTGCAAAGAAATAATATGAACTTAGAATTTACAACTATCTAAACTTATTGCTTTTATTTCCAGACTGCACTTGTAAATCAGTTCATCTTGTTCAAGTACCCTAAAAAGGAGTTGCTACTCAAATCCTTCCTGATTACAAAATCATCCAGACCTGATTATTTTCACATGTTCTAGTGAGTCAAGCATTGTCTCACAGTCATTTAACATACAGCTTTTACTGTGGCTCTGTTAAAAAACAAGGAAAGAATGTAAAGAATAAAGTGACTTTTCAAAACTTGCTGATGAATGTAAAGTTCCTGAGATTATTTCTCCAGTTTTATACACCAGTGGTTTTACAGTTTTATTAACATTATTTTCATACAAACATCTTTTTAAAGCCTGCCTTTCTCCAGTCCTCTTTCCTAGAAAGCAGATCATCCTGCATGTGTGTTTTATGACCTTTGTCCTTTTTCTATGTGTCTTCAATTTAACCTTCGTTAAATCTTCTGCTTTCTGTTCCTCCCCTTATCTTTAATATATTTCAATTTTGAAGAAGTCTTGAGGATACCATACTGGCTCCTTCTGTTACTTACATTATTCTATTTCAGGAATACTGTAAATTATTTCAATTTCAATTGCATTAAAAGGTATTTCATGGCATGCTGTATTACAGCATCTATAGAATATCAGGCTTTTCTCATATTGCTCATTTTCTTTCTTTGTAATTTCCTGACATTGGTTTTCTTTTGTTAATTTTTTGCAACTTTTTCGCTGTAGTAGGTGCTAAACATACTACAAATTAAGGCTAAACACATTCTTCGACTGACAAAGTGACATAATTTGTGTAAACAAATGTAATATTAAGCTACATCCAGTTCATGAGACTAATATTCAGAAATTTTTCATGTACAGATATATATCCGTAGAAAAAAGAAAACTTGTTTCAGCTCAATAATTTGGATGTCTGGACATTTAACTGTTCTGGCGGGAGACGATAAAGACTAGGAATAAGGTTTGTTGCCAGCTAATGATTTACATCACTACTGGGTGAATGGAGGTTCCCAAGTAGTCTATTTGTATAATTGCACTTTTGGCATTCCTAAAAATGTGCCTGGAGTAAAAGACAGGCGCACCTTTTTAAGGAATGTATACATAAGCAGAGTAAATATACACACGGTACTTAAGCTCCTGTGAAAACTTGTCTCCTTTAATGAGGTCATTAAATGGAAATTGTTGATTTCTGAGCTTTTAAAAATTTGAATCTTTGTATTTTCCCATCCTTTCCCCTACAAGACAATCTTACTCCATACCAGACTGTGACAGTGCTGCCCAGCCGTGTGCAATACTTCATTGCTAGTATTAGTTGGAAGGGGGTGAAAACAACCCACTTTACAGCCTTGTCTCCATGCTGCCCCGATGCCAATGTCAACAGTTAGAAGGCTACTTCAGCACCCCCATCTGATACCCCTGCACGGGTACCACATTGCATACACAGAGCACTTGGCAGAACAGGCAAGAAATCCCTTCATTCACACTTAGAGGCTGAGTGAAGTGCTGCATGTATGTGCCCTTTTCTTATTCCCTGGGTATCTGCATACGGCCACTCCTGGAGACAGAACAGGTGGAGTTTGATGGAACCTTGGTCTGAACTAACACCACCACTCCCGTGTTTATCCACACATGGCCATACCCACCTGTGAAAGGCAGATGCTCCCTGCTGCCAGGAGCAGTGATGCCGCGCATGGCCGTGTCCAGCTGCCCCCTGTTCTTCCGCAGCAGTGTAAAATGGGTTACAGATTAGTAATTCATGTTAGGATTATGTACTCTTACAGAGTAATGCACAGAACGTGCACTAATAGTCACAAAGCTAAGAAGAAAACCAGGAAACAAGTCAATTCCTACCAGGACATATAAAATAAATATATACAGGAGCATCGCATGCACTTCTTTAAAATGAATTACACTAGTCATTATATTTACATATGCAGAGAGGCTTGCTCCTGGTAAAAATGAGTAAAACATAAAATAACGTATGGATTTTTAATAATTCTGCTTTTACCTATGGAAAAGTAAACAAAATATATATAATTTGAATTGAATACTGCACCTCCAGAATGACTGGCTGTCAAAACACTCCTAAGATTTATAGACAGCATTATCTAAAACAAATGGAAAACTATACATAACATTTCTAAACTGAGTTTCTAAAATTACCTTTCCTGCCGATTTATGTCAGATACAGTACATTGTTTTACAGGAGAAAATTCATTACCAGTAAAAAGCGAAGGTTTTTTTAATGTTCTATATTGTATTCTAAAAATTGCAGCCAAGCATTTACCACCAAATTTTAAAGCTTGCTACTAAATATTGCTAATTTACCTCCACGTTCTAACACTAATGATCAAATAATTTAAGATTGTACATTTTAATAGGATAAATCTTTTCTGAAGCCTGGACCAAAACCCCGGGTATGTTGTACAAGAGAGATGAAGTTTAGTACAACTCTAGATCTCCTTCAACAGAGGCAATTAAGGATCTATGCCACACATCCCAGCAAGTTTGTTGGTTCTAAAACACACATTCTTTCCTGCCCAATGAAAATAAGTACAAAGAAGAACAATAGCCTCAGTCTAGCTACTCCCCAAATTCCTGTAAGAATCAACCATTATTCAGCACTAAATGTTTCTGTCCCACTGAATTCAATAAAACTACAGTAATTCATACTAGGTGAGCATATGCCCAAGATTTATATAGGAACAACTGACTCTGCCTTCTCATAAGGATAAGATATTTGTGAAAAACCTTGATGGTACTAAAATGAAGAATGATATTTCTTTCTGTCTTGGATGAATCCTCTGAATGAGGCCTGGATATGTAAGGTGAATCACTAAGTAAAAGCTCTTCCTCAATCCCTTTTCCCCATTCTAAAAAATGTAGCAATTATTCAATTAGGCAACTCTAATCACATTCCATACTTTGACAAATTCAAAAAGGCAGCACTTTCACCCTGTGTTTTCTAACTGATGGTCATCCACAAATTTGTAGTCAATCCCACAGCAGAACAGTAAGTGTTTAGGTCACCATTCTGCAGTCCAGGGAATTCTCTGTCATTTGATGAACACAAAGGATTGACCACAACACGAGAAAACGGCAATACCTGTTAAAATAAAGGTGATGTAACACACATAACAGAAGCCCGTGGTATGCAGAAACTTTTCCAGCCATTAGCGCACCTCTAGATGGTCCGTGAAAGTGAGATTATCGTCTCCATTAGGAGGGATGTTTGGCTTTCATAAAATAAAGTTCCATTTTAATTAAACCAGATTAAAGATACCACTCAAAATCTAGAGTAATTATAATCAGGCAACTTAGCAAAATATCCTGCGCACTAGTAAACAAGTCCAGAATAAAGCTCCAGATCTAAAAATTCCAACAATATATACGTATAATTATAAACACTCATTTTAGTACTGTCTCATAAAAAGATTAAGTTAAAATTGAATATAGACTCAAATACATGGAAATTTAGACCCCATTTACTCTATACATATGTAATTGCTACTCTTGCATAATCTACAAGTAAAAATCTGGTTTTGTTACATTCAGAAACACAATTTCTTCAACGTACTAAACTGTATAGTTTATTAAATAAACACAAACTGGGGTATAATGGCATACATTTGTTTTCATTACAAGTAGTAACAGAATATTTCTCTAAGGCTTACTACATTAGCATTTCTCTCCACGTTCCAAATGCCTTTGAACTTTCTGAAAAGCTACATCTGTTAGCTCCCTTGTATACAGCCGAAACTTACCAAGTGAATTAACTTTTAATATAAATTGCTTTGTTCACTATTAAGATTGATGTTGGACACACTGTACTGTAAGTTGCAAACTGCAATTACAATTCGCTGCAATTATCTCTGGTTGTTAATAGCACAAGATAGCATGTCACTTTCTACCAAGTGTATAATTTATCATTTGGGTTTTTTTTTTCCCCTTCATGAACTCTTGTGGTATTCCAAATGTATAATCTTGTTGTATTTATTTCCCAGTGGTCCAACAAAATGCACAGCAAGTGCTGACTAGAACAAACTAAAAGGCAGTGCTATTGACAAGCCGTCACTTGAGCAGTAATGAACACTCTGCCTCTACTTTCACCTCACCAAACTAACAGCTTTAATTTATGATAAAGCAAACGAGAGACAACCTCCAGTTTTATTATACCCTCAGTGCTGTTTCAAATAAAGTAATTAGAAGGTCAAGAGGCAGGTCTAGAAAGCCAAATACAAATGCAAGCCCTCTGCACTGACATTTTTAAAAATCTTGACTGTTCAAAGAGCATTTCATCCATCCCTCTTCTGCAGAGCACTGCCAGGCAGCTTTTACCACCGTAACCAATCTGAAACAGTGTGGTTCAATTCTTCACTGAGTAATTCAGCCCATATGTGAAGAGAGATACCTACCAGACAATGTCCCTTCCCCAGGCTTCTAATTTAAAAGCAAGGCACAGGTGAGCTTTAAAAGCTTGTTTTCCAACAGAAACTTTCACATAAAAGTGGCTTTTTGCCTCTTTTCTTTTTAGAGGCACAAGAAATTTCAGTGGATATCATATAAAAAAAGCAAGAGTCAAATATTTGAATTACATAAAAAAAAAAAAAATCTATGTTAGCGAGGTGAGCTTAAATCCTCTAAAAGCTTATTTATAACTTGATGAATTAACTATTCCTAGAACTGCTGAAGAACTAGTTTTTCTTGAATGCTTGGATCAACTGGAATAAAAGCACATAACTATATTTGATCTTTGCAGTATTGTTATATAAATATTTACAACTAGAGAGATATAATTATGCTAATACAGCATGTCTCCATTTTCATTATACGATAACGTTTAATTTACATTTCAGTCAAAAGTATCCCATAACACCTTAGAAGCTAGTGAAAGTCATTCCTCAGCTAGATACAATGAAACCTACACAATTAGGCACCCTTATTAGGCAACCGTACATCTTAAGCTACATCAAAGGATAGTCTACTGTATTATTACAGTTCTATTATACATTGATTGGAAATTTACTTCTCATTAAGAAACTGTTTTTGTTGAGCCTTTGATGAGTTGTCTTAGACTGGCTTCACAACTTAAGATAAATCACTGAGCGCCAGCCAGGTCTGAATAAAAGGCAGCACGGTTTAACACAGATCAACAGTTTAGGAAAGATAAATCAGAGTCCAAATGAAATAGTCCAAGGAAGTGAGTCTTTGCACAGTCATTTGCTCTTCACTAGAGAGCCTGTAGAATCCATGCTAGGAATTTTCATAATACCTCTAAGACAAAACTTTGTCTCATCCAAAATACACCAATATTCTAGAATTCATGCAAATAATTCTGCACTGAAAACTCCGTACCAGCAGAAGAAAAAAGAGCACCACCCGCAGACTCACGCCACACGTTAACTCAGCACCATGTTTTGCTGCCATGCATTCTTGTAAAACTATCACCTCAGGTTCATATTTCCTTAGCTAAATATCATGGTGGAATTCTTACACACAGGTTTATCTGACTACATCCAGAACTACAGTTCTTAACTACTTGTATTATTTCTAGGTAGCACAGACATTAGGTGTGTTTAATATAAGCAACAAAAATTGCACCTGTAGGAAAATCAAAGCAAATGTCTCACAAGTGTATACATAAGGAATTTGAAAACATTTGTGCATCGGGGGGGTTAGCCTGCAGTATATACTATATTTTGGTAAGCATGTTTTATTTAATGGTCTTTTAATTAAGATTCTGCTGTATCATTTTTCTCAAAATAATTTTTGCTCTATCATAGCATGTTGACATAGCAATTAAACTTAATGACATAAGTGGTGTAAATGTGTGATTATATAATTAGGACATGCAGTTATGCTGTGAAGGTCCTTGTGGATCTGAAGAAACCCCAGAAGATACTGAACACATACATGGAATTAACATAACCCAGTGATCTCAGCTTCCGTTTTTACAGACAATACCAAAGGAATCGTTTCAGAGGATTTCTTAAAACAGCTGTTCAAACGACAATCCTTCATACAAACCACCTTCCCTCTTCCATAGTTGCTAACAGTGATTTAAACGTTTGTAGTGCTAACAGGGACAGAAAAGTCTGAATGACTACAATGAAAGCAAAGATGGAGTTATATAGACATTCTGGTGAACAAGGACTTCCTTCTCTTTCCACATCTTAATTACCAGTGCTGCATAACTGACACGGTTATGTGTTATTTCCTCTGACCTCAACTATTTGGTCTAAATGTCAAAATGTACATAACCTGTTTTCTCACGGTGTGATTCAATTCTATACAAATGAGCAACATCACTCCAATATATGTATAGTAGTAACAAAAAGCACTTTGAACTGTGAAGTTTTATTCTGGCTTAAATGAAAAGTCTGAAGCTATTTGAATTCAGACTTAAGCACTGTAATGAGTCTCTCTCAGCTTCACAGTTTTTCCCCAATAATGGTCTTCAGAGTCTATTTTGCCAAACTGGTGTTTACCATAAGCAGCTGAAATTCTTTTTCTCTATGCCGTGTGCTCTCACCTCGCATTTTCCACCACACGTATAGTGAATCTGCTTTCTTGTTACTTCACAGGTCAACAGCACCTGCAAAGATCACTTTGTTTATCATCTTCTTCCACAAGGAACCCCAACTCCTAATGTTCCACCTTCTCTATAGCCTCAGGGTAAGTGAATTCTTTACCAAGATGCAGCTGAAAATGACGGCTGTGTCTCTGCTGCCCCCTTGCCTGCTTCCATCTTATGTTTCGTATCTTCCTTATTCAAATGGCCTTACACCAAACGGTGAATACGAGATGTCTGTAAACTTTGCATGCTAGTTTAAAAAATAAATACATAATATGTGCATTATCAAATTCAGAGTGCAGTAAGGAAACACCAGATGCCTTTACTGCTCAGTGTATTTTCAGACTGACATAGTTGACGTCTGTATGTAGCAGGCAAAAAGTAACTGAATTGAAAGTAAGTGTGAGTGTTCCTGTGTTCCAGAAACTGAACCTTTGAATTAAATACATTAGGAACTCTTCTTTGTAGCATTACCCACTGAAATGCCATCCAAACCAGATAATTTTCAGTGTTAAGCATTTCTTTAGCAAACCTTTGAAGAGTTCTCCAATTTATGACCTTTTGACAAATGCAGCTTATGAGGATCATTATGAGATTTTCTTTTTTCTAAATCATTCATTCTTTGATTCAGATACAGTCACTGCAAAGCACAACAGCAGTTATCTTCAAACTACTGTTCAAAGACTGCTAAGCAGCAGAGGAAGTACTAAGGATATAAGGAAATCTGTGAATCAGTGAAAGATGTTGGTATGCAAGGGTGAAGATACACCAGCTGGTCTCCTGCTTCAGCTGGTTACCAGAGGGCCAGGAAGAAATTAGTCTCAGACATCAGTTGAAAGAACACCTGGACATTAACCTGGGGCACCAATTCCCTTATGAACAAGGTAATCTTTGTTTCCTCACCAATACATCTAGAAACTAAATAATGACTATTAAAGAAAAAAAAAAAATCCTTGCTCCCAAGTGTCCTTGAATCACTTAACTTCAATAAAGAGAAAAAGAAGTATTTATGAAAAGGCTGGGGGAAAAGACAACAACAGGGTTTACTCGAACTTTGAGATACAAGTGAAAAACTGCAGCAACATCTCTTGCCTTCTTGACAAAGGCACACAAACCTAGGGCTGCTGTGACAAACTAACTGGAAGGTCTGCATCTGATTTATTTATAGTAAAGACAATAATACATAGTTGATGCTTTCCTCAAGCATTTGGCTCGCTGGATGAATATGGAGCACAAGGTGTTGGACCCCTCTGTACAGACAAAACTTCTACAACGAAGATGACACTCTTTTCAAAATAAAAATGGTGCTGGATTTTGGCTAGTGGCTTGTACTTGCTCTTATTTGGAGATCTTGCCTTAGGATACAGAATGAGGATAAGTTTGTGTTTGCATATTCAGATCATTCCCCAAAAATGAGTATTGCACAATTTCCACAGACATTTACAAAAGCTCACATATGGCTAAGCAGAAACTACTAGTGGTGTGTGAATCATATTATATTTGGCAGCACTGATATTTACAATGCCAAATACCAACCAGTTCCAAATACAGGACCAAACCTCTGTTTCAATACTCCAGCAGACTCTGCCCTTCAGAAATCTTCAAAGGAAAATGCTAAGATACTAAATTAAATAATGTCTTTTTCCCCAATACACCACGGCTTTTTGAAAAAAAAAACAAACAACCAACAACCAACAACAACAAAACAAAACCAAACCTCAATAAATTTTTCAGAAGAGAGTTATTCTTACAAGATATTAGATTGCTTTGCAAGCCAAAATAAAGAAAATGTTATATTTGCCTTCTGGCTTTGAGGGGTGTGGGAATAGAACAATTTCTACTCCCACACCCATGCGCATTAAGAAAAATGTACTTGCCACTCAAACTGGAAACAAAGCCGATACAAATAATAGGTTTTAATTATTAAATTCAATACTTAAATTGCTTTTATTAAACTGTCAGTACATTCAGAAAATTCAAACTCCACTACCAAATTTGGCATGAATCTGCCTGCCAGTTTATTTTTTCTCTCGTATTCTTGGTGGGGGTGTGTGTCACTTTCTTGGTACTTTCACCCATCTTAAGGCAGCCAGCAGCATCCTGCCGCAGCATTTGATGGACACTGTCTTCTCAGTTGGTATGAACAAATTATTGCAGTAAAAATTTACATCGCTGATGACAGGTACCCTCTTCCAAGGGAAGCAGAAAACCTAGGAGGACTGGCAAGAGAATGACTGGAGAAGCAGACAGAAATCTCCTGCAAGCTGAAGAAGCTAGAAAATCAAACATGAATTTTCAGCTAGAAACTAGCTTCTTATTCCTAATGTCAGACAATGGTGCTTCACATCAGCTACAGTGCTTCCTGAATGGAGCGTGGGTTCCATAAGTTGTAACAGTCCTAGAATGGTATTTCTCCAGCAGAAGATTCAACATTCAGAATTGGTTTTACACTATCACATCCATTTTCAAATAACTAATGTCTTTTTTTACTGCTGATTTCTATAAAATAAAGGCATATTTTACCTTCCTAGATTAAGATTTTATTTTCTCCCAGTCATTGTCAGTACTAAAGCTTATCTTTGGTTACCACCACTCACAAGTACATACTGTGACTGCTATATTTGGATGATGGCAAATTTTATTGCTAGCCCATAGAAATACATGCCAATTACAGAAACACATATTTTTGAAAGTTTCCAAAAGGAGCCAACATCTTCTTAACATGCACTTATGCCTATTTTCTTTTATGTTTTGAAATAGTTTTAACTATTGTCCTTCACGTGGCTTGGAACAGAGCAGAAATACTTTTTCTCTCACAATAGATCTTTTCACTCTAATAAAGCAATACAAATTCTACTCTAGTCAGATAGTAGAGTCTTCCATTTTTGGGTCAGCCTTCATCTGCATGTTATACACACACCAAAGATGTATATTTTATCTCTCCATCAGTTCATATCGGTACATGAAAGACACTTCCAAGAAATTCTTTGCTACAGCTTCTGATTCATAACGTATTTTATGGAAGACATATTTTAGGTTGTCTGTCCTTTGATTTCCCACAGAAACTAATAAATAATCAACAAAATATGATTAAAGACATTGCTTGAACTCTCAGCCAAAATGAATACTAGCTAGTTCAAAATCTTCCTGATTCAGATCTGTTTATCTTAGAAAGAGAATTCTAACTTAGTTTTCAAAAAGCTGATAAGTTTTGACATGATATTTTCATATTCAAAGTATCTCTTGAAATATGAGGGAAAAGGTTATGAAACTTGAAATTATACAGGGATGAAACAGAGCTTAACAGACTAGGAAAAAAAATCTTTACATATAATTGGAACTCCCTAAAAAAAGAAAAAAATCCTTTCAGTTCACAGTCAACCAGTACTCGAGATGTTCCTGCGAACTCTGTTTTAAGACTTTGTTAAGGTAACTATAAATTCGTGGCCAAAACCAGATAATAGATTACAAATAGTCTAACTCACGTCTGACTTCCAGAATCAAAAGATGAGGAAAATCTAAAATTGAAACTGTAAATCAAGTATTTCCTGCAATTCAGTTTTCTGTAAATCTATGTGTTTATCTAAACCTCTATTCCAAACTTCTCAAATATAGTAAACCAATTAGGAAGTGGGATTATATGTTTATTTTGAGAATATACATGGGACTTCTTCCCTGACTAAACTTGCCTTTACAAGTACAGTAAAAATACAAAAGAATTGGATAAAGAATATAATTTACCAAAACATACATGACCTCTGGCCTTTCAAAAGAAGTATTTATTTTCACATAGGCAAACCTGAGATATTGCTATCTGTAAATGTCCAAGATCTGACATGTGAACCTTACATTTTGGAAGCATTGTTTTAGCACAGAGGAACAACATCAACTACGTAAACAGAAAGGGAACCACCAAAGGTAGAGATTCTTTGTAAGATGCCAAGCAGTACTAATTTGAACTTTCTTTGAATTAGTTGTTTTCTTCGAATAAGTTGTTTTCTTACAAAGATACTGCCAGTTGACAAGTAACTATAAAAAAAATTTGGTTTACGACTCAGTACAGTAACTACAACACTTGACAGACATATATTTTTGTCAATTCTATATTATACTTATCTACTTAGCCAATTGTATACATTGTAGTACTTTGGAAATACTTACTAATTATTTAAATATTTAGGAAAAGTGACAATAAGTGCCACTTAGGTCTACACTCAGAAAATAGCTGAATATATACAAGATGATTTTTTTTAATAGTTGTTCTTTAATTAAAATTTTAAAAAGGTTGTTGTATTGGATAGATTACAAAAAATATTTTATATTTGTTTCTAATGTTCAGGAAGCATTTAAAACTTGTAACTCAAGTCGTCTTATGTATCAATGTATTTAGAGGTTTGAATAGAAAAATAAGCTTTCCTATTTTTTCAGCTCTCACTTGGTTTCTCAGCTTTGAATGAATTAGTCACTGAGCTGAACCATAATGGAGGAAAAACTCTCTCTGCATGCTGCTACTGCTGCCAAAAGCCAGCTTAGCAGTTTAGCAGACTTGCTCCAGGTGTTTAACTCTTTCAGTCATTTCACTTTGAAACTTCAGCTGTAAACAAGCTGCTTGATTATTGTTGTAATACAAATGGGTTTCATTGATCTCAAGAAGCCTGCCTGTTAACGCTGTCAAGTTTATTTTTACATATTTATTTTAAACCAGAATGATTCAAGCATACACCCCAGTTTTTATTCATTTCTTTACATTGTTTTTTTTCCCCCTACTCTAACCTCTATGTGACATATTTAAACTTGTCTTTGTATTTCTTAAGAACAATACAGAGCTTCACTTCACTATATAAATTCTTTTCCAATAGCTTTTCCACAGGGTCTGAGGAGAATAGACAACACTATGCTTTCTTGTAGCTTTCCTGCTCAGCACTTTTAGCGGGCAGATCCCACAGTGAATTTTACAACTGGAGCAAAGAATTTTCCTTAACTTCAAAATTCAAGGGAAGTTCAGGAGCAAATTTTACTTCCTAAAAGCATCTGCAGGAATTACACAAACATGAGCCCAAGCAGATCAACAAAATGCCTCCTTCCTCAAAGCTGCATAGCTGCAGCACGGCAGTAACGTGTCCATAAGCCTATAAAATCCATATGCAGTTACTTAGTGCTCCAGTAAGATGACTTTCTCTGTTCATGGTAATGAGTGTTAGCAGTTTAGAAATCTTACTGATAAAAAGCAGATGTCCAGAAAAACTTAATTTGATTTAGAAGAGAGATATAGCTCCAACACATGACCTAGCACAGGGGCTGGGGCTGGTTTAAAATGAGCCGACAAAGACTGACTTGCAGTCAGTTTTGTGTGGTAGCCAACCAGGCAGACCTCAGGATTTAGAAAACATCCCCTGCGGAACAATTGTTTACACAAAACGTCAGATGGTAATAAGGCAGTGATAAAGTTTGCACGTAATCAGTAGGAATCAGTCATCTTTCAACCCTTGTTTATTCTGATAGAAAATCAAAACACTCAAAGTTCACAAGCAGGGATAATGTAGCGCTCCCAAGAACTCCATTTCACCAGCATCACTGCATTCTTAGTACCCTTGTCATCTGACTGGAAGCAACTATATTCCCCCAAAACACTTTTCAAAACCAGTGCAGGTAGTATCCAACAAAAAAACCCAAACATTAAATAAATCCTTGTGCAGAAAAGCTCTGGAAACAGAAGTCAAATGTGCCACTCTTAAGATGCTCTAAAATATACAGAGCTGGGGTTTTTTTCTTTGACAAAAAGAACACAGGCATTTCTATTTATTGCGTATTTGAAATGCTCTTTTTTCTCCCTCTTCTGTGCAAACATTGTACCTGTCTTCCTCATAGTCTTCAGATGATACATAAATTTATTTTATAAACTTTCAAAGATACTTTGCAAGGGAAATATGAGGATTTAGGTAAGCAGAGTAAATACATCTCTACAGCCAACAGTTTATGACTTTGAAATGTTTTCATTCAGGTTTTGTTAAAAAGTTTGTGAGTAATCACCTTATGAATCGTGCCATTAACAGTTATTAGCTGGTGTTGGTTAGCATATATGAATATATTAAGAGAAAACAATGAAACCAAGCATCCAGAATCCTAAATCTAAACCCGAATAGTACTGACATCCATTTCCACAGAACTAATCCTTAGCTTGCATCTGATTTTCCATAACACTGTGAAGTCACTTTCACTGAAATGTGATAGATATACTCTCTCTGATCCTAGATCTAAAAGCTAGAAAGCCTAATTATTGCATCTTTGAAAACTATTTAATAACTATATTAGCAAAGAGTAAAACACAAAAATAAAAAATTTTCTGTGATGACTAGTAAACATACACTCCCTTCAACCACAGCCACACCTGTCTCCAAAATACGAACTATTTGTCTCTGAGAATTCTTTTTAGCCTGTATGAAGAGTTATCTGTTTGACTTGTTCTGCAAGTTGCTTTTAATTGCTTTAATGTGAAAAAAAGTGATAATTAAATTATCATGAAGATCTCCCAACTGCGTTGACAGTTTCAGTAAGAGAAATATCACATAAAAGTACACTTTCACAGCATAGAGTAAACCATGAACAAACCCTTGGAAACCAGCCATGCTGATACAGGCACTGAAAGCTCAGTAAAAATATTGTTAATACAAGATAAAGTGCTATATCAAAGTGACAACTACCATTCATTTTAATGAGTACTTTCAGAACAATAAAGAGAGGAGAACAATATCTATCATGACTTTTGTAAATCAATAACATAGTAAATTCATACTGCTGTAGTCTGATGTCAAAATGAATATTTTTCTTTAAATTCTCCATCACAGTGTGAATTTGGTTGGGATCATTCTATGTAGATCACCTAGATTAATGCCATTACATTTAGATTTGCTAGAGACAGAACCGAGTTCTTCATTGCCCAGGTCATGCAGCACTATATGACAACCCCTTTGTTCCTACAGAACTTGGTGAACTCCATGATCCCAAAGGTCTTTTCCAGCCTTGTGATACTGTGATACTGGAACTATTCCAGAGAGCAGGAAGACACTTCTGGAAGTTTACAGAATACCTTTTAGCCATTTGGATTTTCATTTGTTTCTTCTGGAGGTGGATTAGGGGATTTACACAGGTCTCTCAATACAGTCTTTCTTCCTCAGACTACGTTACCCTTCAGCCCTGTTAGACTTTCCGTAGTACATTCCAGAGCTGCATTAGATGACTTCAGAGTACAAACCCGATCATTTATAAAGAGAATCTATACACTAGATTCCCCCCTACACCTCTGAAACATCTTTACTTAGTCTTTAACCTTTCTTTGCTACCTTTCTGAAGCAGGTTAAACTAAGGAAATCCATGTCCTAGTTTCTCATTCTCCAGACTACGAATCTCCGGATAAATGCACATAACACTTTCTGAAAGACACAGGTAGTGACTCTGATATGCTGCTGATTTTAAATGAAGGCTGAAATCTTATGCCTATGGCAACAATACACGTTTTCAAAAGGAAGATTTATTTCAGATCTTATCTTGAAGAAGGACCGGCACTCTGACTGACTCAAGAGCCTCAGCCAAGAGCAGCTAACGCTGAGCGTGGGGCCTGCTCCCTGGGGACTGCAACTCAAGCTGGTGGAATTCCAGGTGACTAACTGCCCACTTTGTGCTGCCAGCCAGCTTCCAAAAATAGGGCACTGCACTGGCTAGGGAGGATTTGGTTACAGCAGGCAGAGGATATTACTAACACAGTACATGCCGGCTACTATTTGTCTCTACAAAATAACACTTAGGGCTAAGCATTCAGAGCCAGTTAAGAACACCCCTTAATTTGAGCCAGAAATTCACAGCTACTGCAAAATCTGTGGTGCAAACGTTGTCAGAACAACATTTGCAAGTGTGCTTACCAATCAAACAGATTGCTTCATTTTCAACTATACTTTACTAAGTAATTAGGTGCAGAAGCATTAGGCTACTGATTTTTATCATCTATTCCCACACCGTTGTGGAAGCAGTATTCCCTCTAGAAGAAACTTAATAGTTTCTTTCGCATGGCAGGTGAAAAAAAAGTCAAAACGAGGCCAGTGACAATACTCATACTAACCTTCAGCAGCACAAAGAGCATCTAAAATACCCCCCCTACATATGTAAAATACATATACATACACACAATTACAAATATATACACACTCACTATATACACATAGTTTAAGACAAGTTTAACTAATGTGATTTTGATTGCTTTTCCAAACATCACAGGACATGAACTTTTGTTCAGTTTTATCAGTTGGAATTCAGGCTTCCCAACTTACCTAGCCTAGAGGAGTGTAAACTCTGTCATTTACCAGGCACACGTCCTGTCTAGTTTGATCCTCCACCTGCTAAACGTCAGCAGTTACCTTACAGCAAATATTGCCCTTCTCTATATATGCTAATGGCTTTTCAAGCTATACACAGCTCTGCTCTGAAAAAAAAGCAGGTTTGAAAGGCACAATGAACTACTTTTTTTCAAACATTTTCTCACACTTACTAGCCCATACTAATCCATTTCTTATTTGAGATACGCACACACTAGCATGAAGCGGTGGTGGAGTCACCATCCCTGGAGGTGTTTAGAAGATGGGTGGATGAGTTCCTTAGGGACATGGTTTAGCAGGGAGACAGGTACGATTGGACTCAGTGATCTCCGAAGTCTCTTCCAGCCTCAGGACTCTATGATTCTATGATAAGTCTAGAAAACATGCTCCTAAATTCATGTAAACATGATTGTGGTGCCTCAAGATTTTGCAAGTCCCCACGGAGAGATATTGAGATGTAAATGGCGTGTGTCTTATACCTCTCCAGAAAGAAAATCAAAGGTGATTTCAGGGCTTTTGGAAAAACTGGGCCTCTAAAGGAGTACCTACCCCATGTAATACTGATTGTGTTTATGGGCTTAAGGAGATGAGAAAAGATATTGGTTAATTTAGCCTTTCCTTCACTTCCCTGTCCTTCTTCCCTCATTCACCATGACATCAAATTCACACTTTTTGCTTGCAATGAGCACATTAAGTACAATTAAAATCCAGATAGGAGAGAGCTGTCTTTCTAAATGTTTCAGAGATAAGAAGCATAACTTCAGTACAGATTCCATTTCCAACCATATTAAACACCAGTCTTCAAGACTTCAAGTTATTAGAAGCTTAGTCTAATAATCACAAAGAAACTATTATTATACTCTTAGAGAAACATCTGTCAACTGTGTTTACAGTTTTTAAGAAACTATGCATTAATGAGATGCTATGCTTTGTGTTCAGACAATGCCCGGCAGATTACGTCTATGTCCTACAAATCCTGCCATTATAAAGTACAAAGTACAGCTTTTACATTTTATCACTTTTATAAAACATTCAACACGATTTTATTTCAAAAATAACACTTTTTTTTTATTGGAGTAACAGCAAAAAAGGACACCTTCTTAGCTGACATCACAGCACTACCTAAATAAAACAGCTACTGAGGTTCACATTAACATGATAAACATTTGAAACACAGAATTTGATTATTTCAGGGTTCTTAAAAGGTTTTTTTTTGAAGAGTGAGACATAAAATAAAAGAAATAAAAATGTAAAATAACCCACTTTTCTGCTATAAATCATTGAGTTCCTTTTCCCAAATCCATTAATAAAAACAGTGATTGTATTTCATGTTACAGTTATCTACAAAAGACCATTCTTAATTGCTCTGAAGGCTTCATGTTTTATTTTAGCCAGGTTCACATTTTATTATAGAACACTAATGGGGCATAGACTCCCAGCAGAACTTATTTTAAACCTTGGACCAGTCAACTATAAAAAGGGTATAAAAATAGTTATAGAGGCAAAATAAAAATTAAAAACTATATCTAAGCTTTCAGATTTACAGGTATAATAAAATGTGTCATAAACTTCAGCTTTCATTCCAAAGCCTTGTTGTAAGAACACGAAGAATCTTTCTCCATTTCAGAACTGTATGTTCAAATGTTAAATTTTCCTGGTTTCATTTTTAGTTTATAGTCTTGCTTGGGTACATGTAATTTCTTAAAATATATTGCTATTTCATTAAATAGCCTTGCTGATCAGAATGCAACTGTGATAATAAGAAGAACCATTAAAGGATAATAATAATAATAATAATAACTTAATGGCACTTCTTGTTAATGAGGCAATAACAAGAGGCCTTCAGGCTTTCTGCTTCAAAGTTTATTTAACCAAACTACTGTTATTATCTTATTAACCAGAACCCTCGAGTTGTCATTGCCCTAATAATAATTCGAAGACCTACTGGATACATTTATCAAATCAGTTAAGGAATCAAATAATTTAGAGCCAAGAACTTATAAAACCTCATGATATTAGACAGAGATGACCTCATCTGTACATAATATTGAGTTATTGCTGACGATTACCGTTCCTGTGCTGTTTTTCGCAACCTCTCTCTGAAAAGACTGAAATCCTAATCATTTAACATATGTGAAGATTTTCTAGATCAAAGAAATTAGCACTTGTCTTCAAAAATTCTAGCTCATTTATGCCATCCTGCTTTTGCTTATTAGTAGTAGCTGGATATTCTATTTTATTTGCAAACTTAATAGTATTGATATAGCTCAGCTGCAACTCAACAACAATTTTCTTCATATGGAGGATATGATTTGAAAAAATAGTCATCTCAAAAGAAAATAATCAAGTTAAACTTTATTATCACAGTGCAAAAGAAGCAGAAGCAGTCAGAACTAACACAAACTTCTGGAGGCTGGCCTTCTTTATATATTTTCTAATTTTTAATCTACTCTTGTAGTTTTTGAGGTCTATAATTAATTCCAAAGTTGGTTTATTTTAATGGCAAAGCCATGTCTTCAAATTGTTAGCATGGTTTATCTGCCAGCCATCTGTGGAAATAACACTATTGCCTACCATGGCAACAACAAATTAGGGAGACGAGGAAGGTATAAAAAAAAGTCTTTCTACAAGATTAGAGTGTGCATGAAAACTGTGGAACAAGCTGGTAGCAAAGAGGTAAAAGGACTTGACTGAAAGTCTACTGCTGGCAAGGTGCACAATGACCCAGTGGTTTTTGCACGAATCTTATTAGAAACTGTGGTTACAGCCATGGAAGCACCATCTCTTGCTCACAGAACGAGCTACTGCTTTAGTACTGTGCTCCAACACTCAGTTTTATGGTCTATTTCGGCAGGCTGCGTTCTGCTAAAGATAAGAAATTTTCAGGCTGAAGGAGCTGTGATGTCACATGAACTGAATGTACTTTAACTGTTCTGCTCCACTTCTGGTTGTACTAGAATTAAGCAAGGCAAATTATTCATGTGGAAAAATTCTTATTTCCTAGGTGAACACTATGTCCTCCACAGAGAAAACGGCTTCATTATGCACATATGCAAAATGACGTGTGCAAAAATGTATATGCAACAGATATCTCTATTACCCCAAGATATCAGCAGCTAACAGGTTTATTTCTAATTCCCCGTCATACTCTCCTGCCACAAACACTTTTAAATAGAAGAATCTTGAACTGGCTCAGGTTTGTTCCCAGCAGGCATACTTGTAAAGATAAAAAGAATAAGATTTTTTCCCCTCGCTTACTCTGTATTTTGGTAGTTACTAACGAGAAGAAGGGCTAAGGAAGGAATGGCATGTTTAGCCCAGCACCAGGGACTGATCTTGCAGAAAAAGAAAGCAGGAGCAGTCAAGCAAAGTAACTATGTTCCTATTTCTGAGTCTAAATTTCCATGCCAGGTTGTCTTTTAATGTCTGGTTCTCAAAGTTTTCCTACTCTTAATCCTTCTTGCTAAAAAAATTTTGTTTTTTTCATCCTAAAGCTTCTGGCAGCAAGTGGTATGTAAATGTTCAGTAGCCCATCTGAACCCTGTTTCAGAACAAAACAATTTCAGTTTCTGAGTGTCTGAATTACTTTAACTAAATCTGAGGATTTACCTATTGAAGCCTGAGCAGCTCCCTTTCAACTCTGAATGAAGGAAGAATTATAAGACTGGAGTTATTCAATGAGAGCTATCTGTCCTGGCACTTAATCAAAGGGATTAGGATTTGGAAAGAAAAGCCTACAGGTGATCCTCCAGGAAGCATACCAAGCAGTTATCAAAAACATACAAGTTCAAAGCAGCTCAATTTTCATATGTTAAAAGTGTTTGGATGAAGCCTCAGGCTTGTTTCTAGGTAAAGAATTGTGTTAAAGCTGTTTGTACTTGCATACTTAGTAGACAAGGGAATGAAATAGCATGTGGTAAAGCAGTACTAGGTCCATCTAACCCTGATGTAGCACAATAAATCAATCTTGTTCTGCTAGTGAAACATGATCTGATACTGAGTCCAGGTTTCAGTGTTCTTTCTTCACTCTGGCAGTCCTAACAGACACTCATTTACCTATGCAGCAAAGAAAGCTGCCATAATATAAAGGGAAAGATGTTACATGCTACCTCAAGTGCTTTAATAGCTGTTATTAATCATGTAGCTATGTTCTCCCCCTCCATACAATATTTTGAATTCAAAATATAGTCAGTATTTTTAGTTTGCAAGACTGTTTTAAACTAGTAAAATACTAATAATCAGAAATCTATCTTAGTCAGTTAGAGGCATCAATAATCAAAGATAATGTTGAATTATAACTCAACTACAATTATTTTATTTATCACAAGAATTAGACCACACTGGCATAAAAGGGCAGGTGAGAGACAATGAGCAGCATGTTCCACTGCATTGCCAAGAGAGGAGGGAACACTTGAGAAGCAGGGCTGGACTAGCTGTGGATTCAGGACAAAGTACTTAAGAGTTATAAGACTCACCACCGCATCTCTGAGATGACTTTCTCTTGCCAACCACGCGCCGTTATATTTTACATGCAATAAATGCAGATATGGCTGTCCAGAAGGAGAGAGAAACAGAAAGAGTCCACTGTACATAGTACATTCCTACCTAAAGTCACCATAAATCATGCAGCCAGTTGTCATGTAAGTTAACACTGAATCATTTTCTGCAAAGTTTACCCACAAACTCTGTGAATACCGAGAGAGGTGCAGAAAGCCGAGCTATATTCAGCAGCCGCAGCTGAGCTATACTTGGCACCAGCAGTCTGGAAACCAAGACAGTTCGTAAAGTACTGAGTGCATGGCTTTGGGCCACACAAAAATTCTTAAAACTCAAGAGGTTTTAAATATGTATATACACATATACATAGTTATACATCTGTATATATAGGCATCTCTCTATATATTTATACATCTCTCTCTATATATATCTGTCTGTAAATCATTATCTCAACTTGAAGGCAAGTACTTCACAGCCCAGTCCACAGGAAGGGAGAATGGCACTGATTTCCCAAAAGGGGGGGAAAAAAAAATATTTCCACATAGAAAAGAAATGGAGGGGTAATATTTTAAGCACGCCTGCTTTCAGCCTTTTCTGATAATATTTAGAAAAAACCCCTCTGTGTTTCCTCTTTCCATGTTGTTAATATTACCATTCTATATAGATAATGTATTTATAATCCTGCATAGCAGCCAACCAAACAACTGAATTCAGTGTGGGAATAAACATATCAGCATCCATCGGTTTCTCTGGCAAAGCAATGAAGGAAATTTGGAGTACTTTAAAGAGCAAAATAAACTGGACCAGCTTGGTTAACACAAAAGCAAAAGATAAATTCTATGAAACAAGAAGCTTGGAGTTGCACACTGTATGTGGAAAAATTATTTTAAAACTAGATGTTTAAAATAACCTATATGCTTACAAAAATATTATGATTTGTCAATATTTACAAAACTGCTTAATAGTAATTTTTAACCAGGACTTGAACTGTGGATTTTTCATAGATAAGTCCTGGTCTTAGTGCATGTAAACAAATAAGGGAAAACAAATAAATTACAGATCTGGAGAAAATTATTTTGAGTGGGTCATTACAGATCATTCAGAACAATTAAGTTACAACTCCTGAAATACAAATCTTGTAACAAATGTAAACTGTAGCAGAGCTATCGGGCACAACTGAGAAACAATACCATAATACTGACTCTGTGGCTTCCTATCATCTTTGCCTCAAACTACCTACTTAAATGCTCTTCAGAGACAATCCAACACTCTTCAGAGACAGTCCTTACTTGGGCCAAATTTAGACTTCAGAGCAGCATGATGGAATAAATATAACTTTATATTCTGATTCTGGACTACACAATGTCTCCTTATAGTCTCATAAGCTTGTGTTCATAGCTGTAAGAGTCAGGATCTTACATTTTCATATGAAAAAAAGTAAGACAAATTGGCAACAGTTTTCTTACATGTCCTTCACAATTATTCTTTAAAAAGGCAGAGTTACTGAGCAGAAATATATACCGAAACAATAAAGCCTACTAAAACACACCCTTGCTTCAAGTAAAATATACATAATCCTTGCTTGTTTTTTTGCACCATGGGAGATTTAGGTTGGATATTATGAGGAATTTCTTTACTGAAAAAGTTGTCAAGCATTGGAAGAGGTTGCCCAGGGAGGTTGTTGAGTTCCTGGAGGTGTTTAAAAGATGAGTAGACGTCGTACGTGGGGATATGGTCTAGTGGCGGACTTAGCAGGGCTGGATCAATGGTTGGACTTGATCACCTTAAAGATCTATTCCAACCAAACCCATTCTATGATTCTATTTTGAACTTATGTTCACATAAGTAAAACTAAATGAGTAAGAAGTCTTACCTTATTACTTTATTCAAGACATTACATTATCACAAAGCTGTGCGCTACAATATACAAAAAACATAGAATCACAGAATCATAGAATCCTAAGGTGGGAAGAGACCTCCGAGATCACTGAGTCCAACCGTACCTGTCTCCCCACTAAACCATGTTAAATAAAACATATTAATGCCTGATATTGACAGATAAATCAGCTAATCCAAAGAAATTCCAAAGACTTAAAAGATACGAGTTGTCTTTAGGCAACTGACAAGTATCCCAATTCATTTATATATTTCACTTAGGACTTGACTTACATCTGTACAAACGGTCACTACTCACAATCCTGATATTGTGCTAACAAAGAGCGGTCAGTCAAACAAAAAGAAACCGACAAATAAGGCAGGTGGAATTCTGTGCTATCATTACAGTAGTACAGAGACATCAAGCACCTACCCTAAGCACCTATACAAAGACGAAGGGAAAGCTAGAATAGAATCCACACCTCTTATCTCTTTTTCCAGAGCATAGAAAAAACCCCGATCAAAGCCAACAATACCTAAGGGCACTCAGCCCTTTGTAAGATCAGCCCAGGAAGAAGTTCACCTTTCTTTAAAATAAAGCTATTGAAAGCCAAATAGCACTGTCATTCACAGCGCTGTAAACCCACAAAGGTTCCTTATTTCAGTGCAGATCCTTAGAGAGGAATTCTGTTCCAGAAGTTTTTGAAATTGATGAGTTTGGTAAGATATTTTAACTAATTTCAGTAGAGTTCCTTTGGATTTATACCAGTATAACAGTGTACTTGTCCTTCTGTAAAATAAAAGGCTGTATCTGTTAGCTCCTCATACTGTCTCATGTAAAAATAGAAAGGGTTGTTACCATCACAACATAAACACTGGAATACATCTTGTGTACACTATTAACAAAAAAAAAAAAAAAAAAAAATGTATTGCATGATTGCTACAGTTTTATTCTGATGTCTGTTAGCCAAAAAGAA
Source organism: Neomorphus geoffroyi (assembly GCA_033558235.1). Taxonomy (NCBI): domain Eukaryota; kingdom Metazoa; phylum Chordata; class Aves; order Cuculiformes; family Neomorphidae; genus Neomorphus; species Neomorphus geoffroyi. The sequence continues at coordinate 9,053,280 of JAUMJM010000001.1, forward strand.
AATATGGCTTTAATATAAGTTTACATCTGCGTGGTATTACATGCATGTAAAACAGATGTAACCTAATTACATTTTCATTTAAATTGCTAAATAGCTACTTAAGTAAAAAGCTAAAATAACATACAAACAACAGTTACTATAATAACAAGTGTACTTAGAATTAAATGAAAGGGATCAAAGCTACAGCATACAAAATTTGAGCTGGTCTTTGAAAAAGATACAGTGACATAACAGCGCTGTATTGGTTTACTCAGTAATTTAATGTCTCTGCAACTCAGCCAGAAGACACATCTCAGTTTAGCAGAGACACATGGAAGAAAATTCAGAGAGTTTACACAAAGACTTTGGGTCTCATAAAGATTAGACATACTCTACCAGAGATTATGTAGCAAAATCCCAAATTAGAAATTAGAATACCAATGCAATACAATCAACCTGATTATAGTTTTAGGCAGACCTGTCTGAACTGGCTGGACTCAGAAATCATGTCCTAACAGTGCAATCACAGTGTGCTATTTTTTTCTCTTAGCAGAGAACTACAGTCTTCAGAAGAGATACAATATTTATTTCTATTTCTCTTTATACAAACTTATGTTCATTAGAGCTAAACTTGGGTGACTAACCAAAATACAGTGAGTACAGTGACTAGAATCAACTCTCCTGGGCCTTTAAAGAAAGGAAAATAAACCTAATTTCCATTCTAACATTTTTACCAGAAAGGGCTAAAAGAAAGGGCTAAAATTTCAAAAGCTGGACAGAAATAGAAAAGGCTGACTTGTACTGCTAAAGCATATTTAACTGTATGTGAGACTGTCAGGAAAAGGACGTACAAACACAGGACTCAGTAATCCCTATTGCCATTCTCGGGAACTTAACATAGTGGTAATATTTTGTATGAATACACCTCCATTATATGCAAAGAGCTGTTCAGGGAAAAAGTAACAATACATTTCCATCTGCAGTATGTCTGGTCTGTTAAATACCTTATTTTTTCCACACTTTGTACGTTACACAGTTCACCTTCTGCATACTTGTCTTTCCAAGCCCATTCTACAGATTTTTGTGAGTGGATATAAGATAGTGAAATTTCTATCTGCTGTCATGAAGCTAGGTTTTGTGTGTACACCTACACTTTACTCAGGATTGTTCTTTGTATCCTATTATATTTCTCTTTAGTTGTTCAGTAAACACAACTGAAACAATTTCAGCTCCCAACCAGGTCACCAGAAGATCACATTGCTCAGTTCTTAATTACAGGTACTCAGTATGTGTCAAGCTCAGGACCCAAGTGAAATTCCTATCTAGGGTCCTCAAAATCTTCATTTCTATTTTATTAACAGTCTACTTTTCCTTTTATGCACTCAGACATCATCATTACCAGAGATTTCATATTTAGAGATAATTACTTACTGCTTAATACACATTTTGATTCTCTACAAAACAAATGACGTTGAAACCAAAAGTTGAAATCAAAACATATTCTACTGTTAAGGCACAAAGAAATTTCAGGGAATATGCAAAATCAGGAAGTAGATCTGAGTACTCCCATGCCATTGTACCGGAAGGAAGTAGGAATACTGATAAGTCCTATTATTAGTAGTCTATCTTAAAAAAATAGATCAAAAACCAGGTGAAAGTAGGGTTTGAAGCATAGGCTTGTTCTGCTTCTGCATCCTTTATGCTACCTAGAACATCAGGCTGCTGAGACTGCAGGAATTCCTGGCTTCCAAATACATGTTACACACCACTCCTTTTGTGCACTAAGGCTAAATACATACAGGCTGAAGTACATTTTTACATGTTTTGGTATTAGACATGGATAAAGTGGAAAAAAAGATATATCTAGCTTGCAGAAGCACAGCTTTTTCTTTGCTCATTTTAAAGACCATCTTCATTAAAAGAAACATGAATTAACTTGCCAGGCAGATGTTATTCTGGTGGTCTCTTCTGTGCGGTCTGGATAAAATAAATCATCTTTCTGAAAACTTCTATTTTCGCTTAATACCAAAGCCTTATATTACTATTTATAGAAATCTTGTGATCCTTTGAAATAAGAAAGAATTCTGTGTGGTTTTTCCATTGGAACAAAGCGACAGTAGTTACTTTATCATGAAAGGTTCAGTGTATGCAGTTGTAATATGCATTAAAACACTGACACTTCTAAAGGAGGAACCAGCCTCTGACCCCATTTTGAAGTCCCAATACAATTTAAGTCCTTGCATTTTAAAATACTTACTTCCTTCATGGATATTTTTATGTGTAGATCTCAGGCCTTCAGCAGTAAATACTCTTATTTTCACATTAGCAAAAGCCCAAGACTAACATGATGCTCAAATATGAAAGACTTTCCTTCTTGGGAATCAGATGTTTTCTCCTCTCTTAAGCTCGGAATCAAAAGCATAAAATCATGTGTGGATTTGGTGATGGACAGATGTAGAATCATAAATATGGAAATGCAAATGCTTCACTGAAATGCTTTTTCATAGTCTTGTTTCTATGGGGGGAAATAACCTTTGTTTTGAATTGTTACTTTTGTGCTTTGAGATAATTTACATCACTTTCCAACTTAGCTGTATTTCCTCTATTAATATATAGCTCTAACTTTTTGATTGTTTTTGGAGGAGGCATATAGAAACCTGACCATCAGAAAGTTGAGAAATTAACTCAGTAAAGAATTTTCTTTTTTTTTTCAATCACCAAGATATCACATTTTCAAGTAAGTTTCTCTCCCTCACTAATAATAATTACAGGTCTGATTGCTGTCAGAACTGAAGCCAACAGTTGTGCATGGAAATCTGTTAACCATGAATCGGTAAGCATCAGCAGAGTGGAAATGCCATTTTTTTCTGTAATACCATAATACCTACTACACAATTAAAATCAACACTGGCTGAGAGGATAAATCACTACCAAGAAGAACACTCCACCTCCTGACACGAGCTGTCTTCCATAACACAGGAACAAGTCAAGTTATGTCAAGATGTGTATACACATTTGTTCCTTAATGGTCAGCACACTCCAGCAGTGTGTCCTGACCATGCTTTGTGGCAACTAACTACTAACTTCCCCCTTCATGCTCAAGACGTATCCCCCACACACACATCTTCCCTTCTCTTTTCTCTCACTCATCTTTCCATTCCTATTGGCAAGGCTCTCCCAAAACACTGCTGTTTTATTATCGTGAGATAATAAAACCCTGGTATTTTAGGTCTCAACTTCCTCTTCAATCTTTATTTCAATTTTTATTCCTCCTACATGCATTGAACGTCAGTTTACTACCATCGTGTCAAGTTATTCTCAACTTCCTTTATGATTACCTCAGCTTCGACCACTTTTTGTCCACAGAAATCATTTCCACTAAATGTAGTAATACTTTCCTTGAAAATTTTTAGAGCCTTTCCCATTTCAGTTTCCCTTTACGTCTTTATTGCCCTTAATCTTGCTGTGTCCACAACCCTTGAAAGCTATTTGTGTCTGAGCATTTAATATTACCTCCCACATGTCTTCTAGCTGGTCCTTTTCCTCCTATGAGCCATTATTGTTCCACTCTTCTCTACAAATAATCAGTTCCTTCATATGGAACTTATTAACATTTCCAACATAATAAACTCTTTGCTGTCTATTGATTTGACCCCACTGTCAAACTTTTATCACATCTCTGACCTCTCTTTGTGAATTTCTTATCAACTTAAAAACTTTAAATGACTGATCCATCTTCTACAATTCTTTGAGTCCCTGCTCTTGCACGCTGGGTTACAGAATGCAAAAAATCACTTCACAACACACAATGAACATAAAATGTGTTACATTCAATGTTCGCTATCAGTTTATTTGGGAGCACACATACGCAAACATGAGCTAATCAGGCTGTTTCTAAGGAAGTGAAGAAATTTGTATTCCTTCTTTGTGAAATTTAATATTGCAAGATACATTTCTCCTCTTCTTCATAAGTCAGAGATATTTCTCACCTCCGTCTTTCTTGTCCTTGCTCTTATACTGTGTTTTATCTTGACATCATGCAAGTCAATACTAACTTCTTCGCTGATAATGGAAAAGATGTAACTTTTCACTGAACTGTTAGAAAATTTTCCTATATATTCATATGCTATATTCATATGTAGATATAAAGTGGCTACATTCAGGATAATATGCTTCCAGAGAAACGCCAGACTCAGATCAAGGAATACAACCCTTCTGAATTTTCCTCTAGAGGATGATATAAAATACCAAACTAACTTTATTTTCATTTGGGCTTCTGGAACTTGTGGTGATGGAAAAGTACTCTCAGGAATTGTTTCTTTAACTGATTTACACATTACATCAAACAAGAAGATACTTGTTATGTGTGCATAATGGAGAAGATGATCAATTCCCAAACTTGTAAAACAAATTTAGAATTCAGTCATACACTGAAATTTCACTTGGTTCTTTATATATAAATCCGTTGAAACAAATCTCTGCCTAAAAGACTAAAAGAAATGTTATTTTATTAAGTAGCAGATGCAAAGAAGCCTAGCAATTTCAAAGACATAACATGGAAAGAGTAGCAGGGATAAAATGAAAAGAATAAAAGTATAGAGAGATCCTTCTGGGACCCTTAAAGTTTTATGAGAATAGCCTTAGTGAAAGATCTCTGAACACGTAAATGTAAATTAATTGAAGAAATTGAATCTTTACCTGCATAAATTTGTTACATTTAACAATTAAAATCTATTTAAATGTTAATGACCTAAATTTTAAAATGTGTCCCCTATTAACAGCAATGAAACTCTCTACAATTTAATCAATATTAATGACAGAAAAATGTTAAGGTAACAAAACCTGTTGCATTGTAGCTACTGGGGAACTGGGGTTTTTTTTATTATTATTTCTTCTATAATCAAACAGATTATAGCATCACATAGATGTATATTGTAAAAAAGAAAATCTTCAAAGGATGACTTTAAGGAGAAAGAGACTAACAATTCTTTGAAATTTAAAATTTCCAAGAAGAGTATTTACGTTTGAAAGTCATAGGAATCATGCGGAGTAATTTCGATGGCATTTCTATTCAATAGCACTTACCAGGCCAACCTTCACTTACAGTTTCCCAAATAACCAAAGATTTGGCCTAACAAAAAAAAGTGTATTCCAAAGTCTTCAAAAATCCCATGGAATCTTTTACAAAACCCATGTTGTGACCAAAATTCTGTTTGAATTATGCTGCACAGTGTATTCAGATTCTCCTACAATTTGAGCAAGTTATTTTTCTTATTCCTTGTCCTACCTTTATAAAGAAGGTGCAAGGGGGCACATGTGCTATCTTGCTTTCTTTGTCAGGTGGCACAGAGCTACAGGATTTTAATCACGCTGTCTGACATTCACTTTCCTTTTGATTAGCCAGATCTACAGACTGCATACATCTGACTATTATTATTCCATTAAAGACTATGCAAAATATTTTGTCTTCATATGAAACAATGTGATTAACTGAAAATTTAGTAGCTGGCTACATAAGGCAATGAGAGCAAATAAGTATGAATAAATGCTATTAGATTTCCATGCCTTACAGTCACTAATATTTTTACTATCTAGTTAAAAAAAAAAAAGACATTTGCTGAAAGGAAATGTTTAGTTGCTAATATTTAACAACAGTTCCTACCTGGCTTGTGACAGAAATACACAGAACTGCTGCACAGGAGATAAGTTTTTGAGAGCCATTATGAAACTACGAATTACTGACAGTCTGGCACTAAAATGACATGACAGTCACTGCATTCAAACAAGCCTTCTGAACTAAATATTCATGTTGAGATTGAGATACCTCTTCAATGGCCTGCGTATATGGAGGAGTCTTGCTAGCACGGCTCTTGAATTTAACTTCTGCATAAGTTTTCTATATCCAAGGTATTCCAGAGAGAATATAATATCAGTTTAGAAAAGATTCCTGTGAAGTTCCCTTACACATAAAATGATATCTCAGCATCAGTATTCTGCCGAGAAAAGATCACGAATGCCTTCCTTCTTTTACCCAAGGTAGGTAAATAAACTCTGATCAGACTTCAGTTCCACCTTGTATGTTTAATGATACACACAATTAAGTGGAGATACAACTGTATGTTTGAATAGTAGATGCTAGTCATCTACTGTGTTGTGAAAATTACTATTAATCATGCTTAAGTCAATTCCTACATTTCACTTCACAAAAAATACACATCCTCTTTTAGACAAGTTAAATGTAAATAAAATGAAGATTAAATATGAACCTATTTATATAAATACGGTGGTGTTTTTGTACGATTAGATGCCTACATGTGAAGAACTGAACAGTTTTGGCTCCCCTCGTACACTACAATTAAAAAATACAAAGAGCGGCTATATGGAAAGGATTCCATATGAAGAATGATTAAATACAGTAAGTCTGTTCAGCCTAGAAAAGTGATCACAAAAGGGAGATGCAATGAAACTCTGCTAAAATCATGAATGAACAAAAAAAAAAATCCCAAACCAACTAGACCAAACTTATCTAGGGAATTAGTTCTCACCATTTGCTAAGAAAAGAAACAAATTAGCAAGAACAAACAGGATTTTTTGTTTGGGGTGGGTTTTTTTGGCAGGTGGGTGTGGTCATAATCTTTAGTAGATTATGTAGTGGGGCTGCAGTAGTGCAGCTGCTCAGAACAGAATACTGAGGATATGAAAATTCTATATAAACCAAAAATGACTGCATAAGCTCACTGAAAAGAAGTATCTATACAGGACCACCAAACACAAAGATATCAGTTTGTATCAGAAATTGCTAGCCACAAATTACAGGAGCTAGACCAATATCCAGACAGAGAATCACTATATATTTCCCTTATTCTTATTTTTTTTCCTTTTGCTATCTGCTATTGCCCAGCATTGTATGACACGGAGCTGGAGAGATCTTCGGTCTGACCTGGCATGGTGCTACTTAGCATGGGGGAAGGACAGCAGCACAATAGATGTTATAGCAACATCTCGGCACACTTTTTTTCCCACTCTTATTGACAGACACGTTCTACTTTACATTAGTGTATTAAAACTGCAAATGGAGACAGTAGAAAAACAACAATCAAGGAGACTACTTACAAGTTATTAATCTTGAGTTGCATAAATATGATATTCAAAATATAGGTACTTGTTATTCAGACCATGCAGCCACTATGATACCCACTGAATGGAGGGACCACTGGGAGCAACTACGGACACTAATGAGATACAGCTGAAGTGTAAAGATGCAGAATTGTTCCTGGGCAAACATGTGTTGGGGAAGGAAGTTCACACAATGAAGCAGGTTGCTTTCCTGAAAGGGGGGAGGTGGAGTCTCTAACTCGCAATTTTTATGGAGGAAACAATCCCAAAATAGGTGTCTGTCTCAAATAAATCTCTCATTCTCAGCCTGCTGCCTTCCCTCTTCTGTACCACAAGACAGACTTATCTACAACAATAAATTATCTACAACGTCACCATATTCAGCCTTGCTGAAGCCTTCCTTAAATCATACATGCACACGCTTAGATTAATGAACTATTCAATTTACTTGCCAATACTTATCAAAACTCTGGAAATAAAAAATAGGGGGACACAGACTAGAAACTATGAGCTTAAAGAACCTAAAAATGTTCATAAGTTTTGTAACTGTTTATAAGAAAGAATTTTTATTCAGAATAAAGGACAAATGCTGTCCTTTTAATTATCAACATTTATCTCTAGGACAAGAACATCAGGTAAATAATATAGAAGATTCTTTTAATATAGAGGACAGATGGCAACTTTACCCCTGGGACTTCCTTAGACTGCCCCAGAAAAAAAATCCCCAACAACTCAAAACAAAACAAACCCAACACCAAAACCTCCATAATTTTAAAAGGCTTTGAGAATTCTCAAAGGAATGCTGGTCTGCATACAGGAAAGCTGGATGGTTTGGTCTGCAAAGCAAATCATAGAATATTTCAGGAATGCACAGAAACTCCTTAAGAGGACAATATACAAAATTAACTTAAAGAATATGTTTCCTTGTCATCTAATTGTAGAAAATTAGAATTCATACACATATGTTCAAATTTCTCTTTGTTCTTCACATATAAATCTGTTAAAACAAACCTTTTTGGAAACAAAATTCTGTTAGCAGGATTTATGATGATCTAACATATAAATGCAGTACAGCAAGTAAGAATGCTTAGGAAAGATGTTAACTTTGTTTTGCAACATGAAGACATTTCAATAAACTAATAAAAACAATGCAGAACTCATTATCTTTTAAAAAAAGCACTTCTACATGTCTAAAATCATACATGCATCCATAGATGCATGTGGCATTTCATAGGCATGTTTCATACCTCAGTAACAGGGTGTTAATATCGTAAGCTGTGAACCAACACTTTCTCCTTGAGTGTTAATACTATTAATGTCCCGCTGGGTAAACAGCCAGGACCAACCCGGTGTTCTAAACTGTCTCTGACAACAGTTAGCCTTCCTACCTTTGCTTTTCAGCACAGTAAAACCATTCACTTCTGTAAATATTAAATTTCTTGTGGGAAAAAAAAAAAAAAAGAGCCTGAATAAAAGAAGAGATTAATACTGATTTAAGAAAACTAGAAAAGATCCTTCTTGCAATAGCTTTGATTGACTATTGTAAAATTGCAGCATAATGTGATTATTTACTGAGGGTTTCTGTAAAAAAGACTGGAGTCTAGTTTACTAAACCACGCTCATCTCCATTTCTAGTGCTTTGGGCCACAAATGATAATTCCCACCCTCTCAGTTTTCTTTACGTTGGCTTAAAAAGCACAAAACAATAAGTTTCATAAATTGTTATTCCTAAGCCTTTAAACGTAAAGAATGAATTAATGCAAATATTTTTCCTCCTTCAATTTAGACCAAAGTTTCAAACCAGCAGTATTTTATATTGCATGAAGTGTCCTTTAAATAATTAAATCATTCAGCTCCATCTCCAAGTTAAAAACTATACAGAAGAAGCCCAGCCATCAATACAGAATCTGCCCCTCTCTGAATTAATCCAATTATTCAAATGTCAGTTATAACTGTCAGAGAGCAGTTTCTTGGGCTGGACCAAACTGTTAAAAATTAAAACTGTTTTACCTCGTTTAGTCTCTCTGCCTTTTTAATGTAAAATCCACAGTCTTGACAAAAAGTTGTGGGATTTGACACCCAATGCAACACAACCCTATTTCTGTCATACATGCATAATTCACTTTGGAAATTTGCACTTGCTTTAAAATATTACTAAAATATACATGTAACATATGCTAATTCAGCCGCACTGGCTTGTAAGCTCCAGTCACTAGGTTATATGTAAACTTTGCCAAGTGCATACACTGTACATAAAGGGATTATAAATGAAAGAAAAGATCACTGTCCCTAGCTCTCAGTTTCCAGCCTTGGCCAAACTGACAGCCCCAAATCCCAGCAACATCTAACATGCCCTTCCTGTGGAGAAGACAGCCTGTTCTCAGAGTCTTAATTACATCCCAGCTGACTGCCCAGTGTTGCCAAAATCAGGCAACAAACGATGCACCTTCACTTGCAATATGGTCTGCTAAACAGACTCCCAGTCACACAGAAAGAAACTTTCACAACAAGGAGAAATAAAGGGACAAGCTCGAGAGTGAGGGAGAGGGCAAATAGCAATCAAGACAAGGAAAAAACCTCTTCCCAGACTCCTGAGGGACCAGCGAGCAGCAGCATGTAACAAACACGGCTATCCCTTGCTCAAAACAAACTCACAGCCCAAGGTGCCTCGTGCCAAGGACTGCTGTTCTCCAAGATGGGCCACTGTAACTAAGACTCGATAGATTAATGATTGTTAAGGAAGGCTAACCAACCCCTCACTGCTCAGGCCATTATAATTACAGAAGAACAGCATGCCGCATTCTGCAATCGCAAATGGTATCATATGTTTTCCTGGCTGGCTTGCAGGAGGAGCTTTATTTACACAGATGAACTACGAGAGCTGCAGATTTAAAGCAACAGAATTTTAAAATTAACAGAATTATGTGTGCTTGCGGATACCCACTGAAAAAAGTTACACTGAGATCTATTTTAGCTTGCAGACGGATGAAGATCAAAGTCTCCGTGAAGGACAACGCTCACCTGTGCTAGCTGAGCCTGATGGTTATACAGGCAATATTTACAACATAGAAAAAGTTGTATTCTCTTAATGAAATGAATTCAACTTTACAGAACTGCTACTAAAGCACATACTTTTAGTAAGACTACATGAATTTTTAAGGATCTGTGAAGGAAATTTAGAGATTATTTTCTACTAATTTAAAGAAAATTAATATCAAAATTATGTCAATTAGCTTAGAAAAGGCTGACTTCATACTGGTTTTCACAAAAGTTTACCATATGCAAATATAACATTACATTCCATAATTACAATATATGAACAGATGTTCAGTAAATTTTACTTAACATATTTCCAGAACAACTTACATTAGTTAAAAAACTATTTTGGGTTAATCCAAGATACCAAAGTGTCTGTTCTGTTGATAAAGCTAGGCAGCTCTACCTAATAGTTGTACCTCATTTTTAAATCTGCATCCTTCTCAAATATACACTGATGAATCAGCATAACATAATATTTATATAAAAAGATATCTGCCCCACCAGTTGAATACTCCCTCAATCTCACCTTCATGTTTAATCTTGTACATGAGGGACCATCTACTTCCATAAGACTCAAAGAATTTTTGCCACTGATTTCACTGGAAACAAAACTAAGCCTGCAAAACATGGCTGCATAACATTTAAGCCAAGAATATACCACAAACAAGAAATTTTCATCTTCTATTTATGAGGGCACAGGTATCTCTTGAAATTAGTTCCCGATTAGTCAGCCTTACTGGTATATGTTTACAAGACAAAACTCAAATATAGCAACTTGAACAGAGCTTAGTTAGACATTTTTCGAGTACTTTTAGATAAAAGATGTATTATAAAAATCAACCACTAAAGTCAGAGTACATCACATTTAAACCAAGGATTACAGTTATTATCTTCTAATATAAGCCCACTAAGGAAAATTCTTTAAAAGATAGGACAATTTCCATTAGTACCTCAAAGGCAGAAAAATTTAGCTGAATCCACAAGACTGGCCTCGATAGAAGGTAACAATCCTGTTTTACCACAGAAAAGTCTGTCATTCTTACATTTTAATATTCAGACCTGAAACTTATTAAATAGGATGGAACTTGCTTAGTAAGACACAGGTTAGCATCTGAAGCTTTGAAGAACCATAAAATCATAGAATAGTTGTTAAACTTTATGTGCAAATATTACAAGCACTTACTAGTTGTTGCATATACTTATTGTTAAGTGTTGGCATTCTCTTTTCCATGTGCAAAAATGAAGGCAGCAACGGGACCACAGCCAAAACTGGAAAAAGGTTTACTCTGTGCTGGAGATGACATCAATCTGCTAACACAGTCTTGGAAGAAATAATATTATAAATAACTTACAGTTTCTGCTTGAACACACATTATACAAGACCAATCTTTAGACAGATGTATGCACAGGCAATCGTCCTGCTCATTAAGAGCTTTCAGGCCTTCACAAAAGCAGTGAAGGGCCTCCTCACCATCGGCAATCACAGGACAGAACCAGGGTCCTGAAGATGGTTCTGAAGGGTTGAATGCTAGCAGTTACAACCAAGTGTGACTCACCGGAAATTTGCTTACTTTATGAGATATTTAAATTCAGATATTTTCATTAATTGCATTCTAAGGTTATTTTGGGTTCGAGGTTTCTGGGGGGAGAAAATGTATGACCACATTAAGAAAATACATGAAGTTCGCTCAGGATTCTACTTTGAAATGTTGCTGTTGGCATGAATTCGCAGGCGAAAGAGCTCCTCTCCCAAACAGAATCATTTGTTTTCCTACCCAAGTCGTACCTATATGAGTTAACTATCCTTTTGCTTTACTTTAGGAATTTTCTGGTTTGCTGTCCTCACAAAATGTGGAAGCGTTTTTCCTTTGTAATTTTTTTCACTTCCCTGTCATCTTTTACTGAAGTCTTGCTTCTTCTCTTCACAGCTGTTCTTTTTTTTTCCTATTTTATTATTTGAACCAGAAAATATACTAACAAATCCTTTTTCTGATTATTTTGTGAATCGTGTTTTGAAACCTGACTGCAGTAGCCTCTCTTTAGGAAGATGGAGTGAAAGAAACTCAAGAGGTGGTCCATTTACAGGACTCCAAAAAAATTAAGCTTTTCAATGCATCAACTAACAACAAGAAAAATTCACTTCACAGTCCCATCCCTTTCTCCTGAGACACACACAAAGACCCAGTAGACTGAGGCAGCTACACAAGGGACTGCACACTGTACCTTTTACCGTAATGTAGTAAATCCCCTGTGTTCCTCACACTAGCATTAAGCTGTGCTTTCTTTTGCAGATCTTGCGGTATGTAGTTTAAGAAATAACAGAGGGTGGGCTTTTTGGTTGTTATGGTTGGTCGGTTGGTTTGTTTTTAAATATATACTCCTAAAAAAAAGAGAAAATCTGCCTTATACATATTTTATACTCATGAAATAGATTCCAACTACATTTGAACACTGAACTTAATACAAGAGTTGTTGAAAATAATAAAGCAAAGACCAACAGCTAAAAAAATCCCCCAAATCACTGATTTAGCTCAACAAACTGCAGGCCCTAGTGGCTTCGTTATTTGCTTTCAGCAGCAGTTAAAGAAAGTGTCTCTAGGGTGGAAGAGTGTTTAGGTGTTTTAAGAAAACATCTTCCCTCCACTCCTGCAAGAAAAATTATGCTGAAATATAGTTCCTAGGACCAACTGGGCCTCCCAGTATTTATTTATTAGTACACTATACAGCAAAGTCAGAAATGTTCAAAACATCTCTCTTAGACCTGGAAATCAGAGGCACAACCTAGTGACGAAGATGGTGATGACCTGGTAAAAGTTCACCAGGAATCAAAAGCATTATAAATTACCACCTGTTAAGTATGGCTTTTTAAAACCATGTAACTAGCTGTCCGATAGTTCCTAAAGAGCAGGAAGAGAAGATTTTCATTTTTGTCTTGCTATTCACTTTCAGACAGTAAATACTAACGTGCCATGGAAACTTCACAATGCTGGAAGTAGAGGCCTAAGAATACACAAGAGAGCTGACGCAGAGCCTTGAGCTAACATCACATTAGTGTATGTAGCTTCTTTAACCCAAGACAGAAGCTCTGCATGTGCCCGTGCTATGCGAGGTAAACACCCTTTACAGATCTCTGTCTGCCAAGTTGCTCAGAGACAAGAGACAAGAGAAGACTGGTGTTCATACGTACTCCTGTAGACAGAAAGTACTGGACACTAACGGCTTTTTTTCCTGTTTAGCAGAAATAGCTACGGGAAGGACTAGAGACTGAAAGACAGGTGAAGCCAAGTATTCAAATAGAAAAAAGAATTTTTAAATTGTGAGGCTGATTAACAAGTGAATTTAATTCCACAAAAGGGGTAGATTCTCCATTTCCCATTGTCCTCAGACCACTGGACACCATTCTGAAAGATGCATTTAAACCCAAAGACAAATCACTGGACTCAACACAAGGACAGCCAAGTCCCTGATATACAGCAGGTCAAACCAGATGATCTGATGATCCCTTCTGGCCTTAAACCTTATGAATCTATGAATCACAGAAAAACAACACAGAACAAACACAGGAAATGGAAAATAAACTACAAATAATTTAAACTTTTTTTTTTTCCTTCAAACAGAACCGAATTCTACTCTGCAATATGAGTCCCCTCAAATTTCCAATGGCATGCGATTCTTTTGATGTGCTACTTGAAAATGTATTACATTTTTGTTCGAAGTATTTGTTTAAATTAGGAGTGGATAAAATCACAAAGGCAAAATTTATCTTCATTACTAAAGGCTAAAGATTTAAAAAATGGCATTGCTTTCAGATGAAGGAAATGCATCCTCTTACCATAGTATTCTATTAGTGCAATCCTTATATCCAGCTCTAAATATCCACTGAAATGTGCTTTTGAAGAATGCTCAAGATGAATGTCATATTCACTCAGCATCCATAAATCAACTTGAATAATTTAATACCTGTTGAAATTTTCCTCCAATTTATTACATGAAATAATAACATAAGAAGTAATTATAATAAAGAAAAAGTTCAGGTGCAACAGCATTAGTTCAACATCTAGGATCAAGTGTCAGTAGAGATTAACAAATTTCATTCATTTTATCTCCAGTACTGGAGACATGCTGCTCCTAGCTTTAATAGTCAGGAATGTCTGTTAGTTAAATGACTTTGTAAAGGCAGTCAAGTGAGGGCAGACAGCGACAGTTTAATTAGGGAGCTTGCAATAACTCTATCTGGGAGCTGTAGGCACTGGACTAGAACAAGTATAAAACGGCACTCAATACTGACTAGCAACCCCTGCCCCCCCAGCCAACAAAACCCCTCCAACACAAAAAACCCCCAAGAAGATACTTTTCGTGGCAGGTTCTCTCATTTATTCTGGCGTCAGGTTGGCTACAGGTGAACAGGAGCAACATAACTGCTGCAGCAGAAGAAAGGTGAGGTTTAGAGAGCAATCATTTATCTTGTATTGATTTCTGGACACTATGTCCTAGATACATTCCAAGATAGAATGACAGCTTTCTGTTTTGTGTCGGTAAGAGAAGAAAATGACTAGCACCAGTACCGATTGTTTTCCTATCATATTTCCTTTTAGAAACATGCCACACTTAGATTTTTATTCAGACAAGGAAATCCAAACAAGTTTATCACAGAAAAGGAGGGTTAGGGGATGGTTAATCAGCCATTTGTCTTTGCTGCTGGGTAGTTGGGAGTCAAAGGGTCAAAACTGAGCACAATCGGACCATTTGGTTTTATCTCAGGTAACCCTACATCTCTGGTAATTGAACCCATTTCACTCGGTCAGAGTTCCTGTCACTCATATTCAATGTCTGTCATTACTGAGAAATGCTTCATGACATATTACACTGACAGAACCACCACTGCAAGACTAGAGAGAATCCCTAGGCACCAGAACTAGAAGACAATGGAAGCTTCTTTCAGACCAGTGATGTTTAACATTTTATGTGCTGACATTGTGACTGTAACTACAATATAACAAAAGTCTAGCAAATGGAAGATCAAAAAAAAATCCATAGTTTATCTGCTTCAGGGACTTGCAGGCAACATCAGAAATAAAACAAACTGGCAGATCCAAGGTTATTTGCACGTAATATTAAAAACCCTTCGGAAAAGTTAAATACTGTACTCTGTGTATAAACACACACACTTAATACCCAACCTAAATATGATAATGATTTTATTTCTGATAGGCTTTACAAATATTACACCTCTCTTAACTACAGGACACCCACATCCTTTTCTTTCTTCTACAGTGTCTTTACTTACAAGCTGCAAACAGTAACCGGAGGCATAATTTCATGTCCTTTGATATGCTGATGACAAGGGAAAACACCCTAGCTTTTAAAAATCCCTGAAACACTCCTGTATGTAGAAATTGTAAACGCAAAAATGTCAACATGAATGCTATATGATCCTTACAAGTGATCCCTAATTCACTTTTCCATAGCAGCATGAATACACTTTGTTAGGCCACCCCTGCTGGGTTTGTCAGGCAATCACTTACCATCAGCCACACCTGACATCACCAGATATATTCAAGCCAGCTTCCTTGGACCATACAAATTTCTGCCAGAATCCGTCTCAGTCAAGGGCCTTAAAATTCTAGAAATGTATTAACTGCACACCAGCATTTTATTAGCACAGTCATTAGAAGAAACAGTAGACGGAAAACTGAAAGACTTGGACTGGGAGATAGGGGGCAAAACAGAAAGCAACCAAAGAAACGGAAAATTTCATTGTGATGTTAATGGGTTTAACTTTATTTTACTTTCTTTTCCTAAAAATCTGGAAGCAAGGTATTTCAAAAGTCATTTGAGTGAATCTTTTCAAGTAACTGAAAATTGATTTCACCATATCTAAAACTTCATATCTGAGAGAGTTACTAGATTCCCAATACCCTTTGCTGGGTACCCAGTCTGAATATTAAGACTGTATTAGCTACAAGCTACTATTTGTAGCAGTTTCTTTTACTGCTTTAGTCACGTCCAGACCAACCAGCACGGAGAAATAATTTCTTTCCACCCTGAATACACTGAATGAAAAATAAACAGAATTAAGTTGTTCTCCCAAATTTGGTGGAAGTCCAGAATTTTAGCTGAGATCATTAAATAGTCATAGCTTCGAGGCTGAGGCGAATACCGAAGGAACACCAATGTGAGCAGCCAGCTTCCATCCTAGGATTATAATGAATTTCACACAGAATAATGGAAAAATATCCTTAAACTAGACATCTCACATTTTATGAAATCAATTTTGATTAATTTATAGGATTAAACAAAATTGTTCCACAGCTCTCATGCAATATGCAAGTGATTAATTTTAAATAAGGAATTGCTAGGAATTTGAAGATCAATAAGGAACTTTAGCATTATTCACTACCAGCAAAAGAAATCTGAATGGCAAAGTCATCTTAAACTACAAAATTGCTCCATGAAGATCTGAGAATATACTGCCTGGAGTTCATAAAAGTTCTAATATTAAAGTACATTAATTCTAAAGCAACCATTATTTTCACTTTGAGAATAATCTATATTTCATTGTGAAGCACATTCACACACACAAAGAAATCTTAAAGTAGATTTAGAAACTACAACTTGCAGCAGTAAAAGGAGTTAAGATGTCCAATAAGAAATATATGTCAAAGAATAGCACAAGAATTCAGCCATTAATAAATATGGCACAAAAACCATTATCTTGTCATAAAATAAGATAATACATTTCCAATTCCTCCGTGCTGGATTTTTATACTGTATTTATATGTATTTAAAAGCCTTTTTGGAAGCAGATGCTTCAATTCAAAGCTCCAACACCCTACTGGTATGTATCCACCCTATGCAACTCGCTATTTTTGCCCATGGCTCTATACGGAATATTTCCATACTTAATGCAGTGAGCAGATTTTGGAGTACTATGGCCAAAGAATCAAAATTAATGATATTCAGGTCTACAACTTAGCAGGGTAAAATGTGTTTCAACAATTTTTCTAACGCTGAAATACCATTTCACCAAATGTTCCTGTCAAGACACGGTTTAATTACCTTGGCACCCATGCCACTTATAATCACCTGTCATTAGCAACAATGCTTGCATCTGTTTACACGTCTGTCAGAAATGCCAGCCCAGATGAGCTCTAAGAATAAGACAACTTTTGCAAGTACTTGACCCCAGATGTGGAAAGGTCACCTTACAGTTATCTATACCCAGAGTGAAATGTGTACAGGAACTAAAAGGTTCTATATTAATTCTTTAGTTCATAATCCATTTGAATACTTCTATATAGAATTAGACTGCTCTAAGCTAACAAGACAATATAATATATATTCTTTCAAACCTTAATTTTTTTAAAAAAATTTTTTTTTAACTGTTTCCAAATTCAGTTATCCAGAATGCAGTTTTTTGCTCCAGTTCATTAAACTGCTTATTTACTGATTAAATGCTTTCCTCAGAGGTAACCTTAATGAGTGAACAAAGAGCTAAATTTTAACTCGAAACATAACTTTTAGGCAATATTACCTATGAGAGTGGCCCAATGAACATTTTAAAAAGATGAGTTATTAAGCAGTGACGTTCTGAAAATCTCAGGTTTGGATGCACTACAAATTCAAATGTCATCATTAGCCTAACTCTAGAAATGCACATTTTAGACCAGCTTAAAATTAATATCCTTCTCAAAAAAATATGTGGTTTTAAGCTATTTCATGGGATATCTGGTTTGCGATTTTCTCCACACAAGGTACCTTCCATCCCCTATGTCATTTATATGGATTGCAGACTGCTGTGCATTTTTAAAGTATCAAAAGTCAGGAATGTTTGTGTCATTGAACCCCATTCAGCAATTTGGAGTCAAAATTCACAGCAAACAGAAGCAGAAGAGAGAAAAAGAGATAATAATCTCCTGCACTAAGAAATAAATAGTACAGTCTTTGACAGAGAGAAAAATATGCAATCTGTATTTTTGTGTCATGCATTTAAACTAGTTGTTACTGATTATTTTATCATTTATTTTGATTCTACACTAACTATAAACAAGAGAGGTCCCAACCTTATATATACACTCTGGTGCAGGGGACAATCTCTACACACAGTTTGTCATGTAGAATAAGTAAGCTAAGCTACACTAAAAAGATCCTCCCAGAGGTACAGAGAAATGAAACCATTTCATTCCATCCCAAGTTACTTGTAATGCAGGAGAACATGGCAAGACAAGACAAATTCTGAATGATATTCTGGCAAACTCTGCTAGGAGAAGGAGTCATTCTGTATCAATTCAGTATACGTACCAGGAAATTGGGCACGCATGCACATGCATGTTGAGTATTAAGGAAATAACATTAAAATGAGGGGAAGAGTCTATTTTGATAAGTTTCTATAGTTCTATGACTAAGACTCCTGGAACAAAATAAATACATTTGTCATCTCTTTGTGCTATGTGACTGGAACACTCATTATGAGCTATTCTTACCATTTGGCAAATATCTCTAGAGCAAGTACACAAGTTAATTATGAAAGCAATTTTATGGCTTGATCCTGCAAATACTATTTGCTGCAACGCTTGCTCTTCAAAACCGCAGCAAGCTAGCTGTGCGTTCAGAAGAAGTTTTAAGGATCAAAACTCTCAATACACACCAGCACTCTAAGGGCAACGCCCCACCCAGGATTGCTGCAGACCTGCTCTATCCCCACCTACGGCATCGCACATCTCCCTGCATTGTAGCTCCTGCTGAAGGACTGGAAATAGGTTTTTGTATACACTATTTTTAGAACACTAAAGGGCCTTCTATCAAGCTCTTCAGCTGGTAAATTAAGGAATTTCAGGGCACAAGTATTTTCACATCTTTAAAACATTGTAAATAAAAGCTTGCAGATGTTACAGAAACGCGCAGCTATGACAAGCACTACAATTTAAATGCACTTTTTAATCCTTGTAAGACACGTGAAACAAAGCCAAGAACCCTTTGGCTTCACATTCTAGTGAAATCCAAACTGGTCTGAACAACTATAAATGGTTACTGTTTGTCTTGGCTCCTACCTATATCAGATTCAGACTGAAGAATCCTAGTGAAGAAATTATAAGGGATGTAATTTAGAAATATCCATTTTAAGACTGCAATTCCAGTGGCTCAGTATATCAGTCTTCTGTTTCATCTAAATATGTTCTAGAGAAAATTGTGGAATCTGACAACAAAGGATTGAAAACAATCACTTTTGTGAGCCAGAAGCTTCTTGCCTTGATTATATTGAAGGTTAAGCCCCCACCCCCAAAAAACAGATGAAGATCAGTTACATTTTGTTAATGACTCAAAGGGGCACAGGTTACCAACAGAGTGGTTACCAGCAGAAATTTGAAGTGCACTCAATTGAAAAGGTATATAATTGCAGTTAAATTAATCTAATGTTGAATTCAGTCCTAGAGTCACATGCGCATTTTTCAAGCAACTTTTAGGTTTGTACCATTAAAAATAAAGGGGAATCAAGCAGTGCCATTGTGTCTTCTGTTTGACGGGGAGACATAACACTTAGGACTGACGGTCGATCACTACTTAAAACCAGGCCCCTTTGTTTACTTTGGGTTTGATTGGACATTAATTACTTCTTGGCCAGACAACCAGGCCATGTTAGTGGTGTGTTGGCTGTCAGCACTACTCACATCCAGTGTGGAAGGAGAACGCAGCTTCTGTGGGTGTAAAACAGACCAGTATTGCCAGCTCCATTTTTCTTTGAGTCAATCAGATGAACAAGCAGAAAGACATAACCCGTGGCGCAATCAAATGCACATCAGAAACAAGTCCTTCCTCAAGGTTTCTATCAAAGCTATAACCCATATCTGAATAACCAACATCATCATCATAACTCTAACTGAAATATAATGCTTACAGTAGTATTGGCAATGATATACAAAGCTTCCTAAAGTTTGCCGGACAATGAGCATAACAAAATCTGTGTGTCTGACAACCAGAAACCAGTTAGAAGTGCCTCAGAGAGCACGCCAACCAGTGCTGAGGATGCATGCTTCGCAGTAATCCACGCAAGTCAGGGTACCCACCCATCAAAGCAACTACGGCTGCTACCCTTGCTTACCAATAAGTGGTTTCCTAGGAACCACAGAAAAGATAAATACTGATAGAGTATTTGGCATTACATAAGCTGAGAATCACACTGGATGATGCACAAAGGATAAGACAGAGACAAGGATCACTTTTGTGCCTAAACTGGACTATAAATTCTATAGAATATGGACCATACATTATTCTTCCAAATGCTCCCAGCATGTGATCAAGACTTCAAAATCCATCACTATTAATGTATTATAGATTACTATTTCTGCTATGCCTTCTCATAATACATGATAAATATAACTAGAAGAGAGATGCATTGATACAATATAATCCTCAAAATCCAAAAATAGAGAAGGATTAAGACCAAGGACACACAGGTGGCAGGGTGCAGAGGAAGCAGAGAATAGAAAATTTTTGAAAAAAATTCACTTTCCCCTTGAGGCCTTTGTTGAAAGCATCGAAATCTTTGGGAAAAATATGAAGTAGTTAAATTTTATTTAGATGAATACTAAACAATTTGCTGAGTGATTTTTCAAGTATTCCTAGTATTGTGACATGTCAGCCAAACAAAATACATTCTATAGCTATTTCATATAGTAGTTAGAATTTTTGTTTCTACAATATAATATAAATTATACACCAATAGTATACACCAAGGTATACTATTTATCTATCATTACACACTGTGAAGTAAAATTATTTTTATTTTCAAATTAGAATGGAATTCTCCCCTTCCCCACAATATTTAGGGAAAGATTAACATTCAGAATAACAAATATAAGCAACTACAATGTGTACAGTGCAGTTCCATAACAAAAACTAAACGCATTCAAAAGTTTGAACAAAATTAAAAAACCCAGCACAGCGGAGGCCATATCTCCTGAAATTTTGAAGTATCATTAGCATACTTAGTTCTTCCATGAGGAAAAAAGTTCCTATACTAAAAACACAGTATTGTACACACAATATGCCTAGTTTACAAACTTCTTAATAAAACCCCCATTATTAATTGCTTTATCATTTCCATTGTGTTTCTGCAGCTGACAATCCAAAGCCTACAGAAGTTGTTAGTCAAGCTCCAGCAGCCACGAGCATATATAAGTATGTGTGTTTATAAATACATACATAAAGCACATAAATATGCTTTTATAGCCAAGCCTTTCTTAGCAGCTTTGTAATAAATGAAAGCTAAGATAGATAAACATAGGTTCTTAAGAGCTAATGTTCTTGAGGAAAATATGAAATATTAACAGACTTGAGATAAAACTGTTAACAACACTATTGCTGTCCCTACCACTGTGCACCTCCTGCAAACATCAAAAGTCTGAGCTCCTATTTGGAATCTGTCCTGAAGTCTATGCAATTGTTATCCCTCTCTGGTGAGATGGAGAGGCTTCCTGACTACTAATCAAAGACTGTAAAAGTTATACTGCTGCTAGAATGCCTCATTCTGAATGTGGCTTCGTTCGACATACGTAAACCTAGTAATTCCTGCTTTCCTTCCATAATTCAACAGCAATTAAAGATAGGATGTTACATGCAAATCACCCAATATTCCAAACTACGATTTAAGGTGATGCACAGCTACCCGAAGGCCATAGGTACTTCCTCCCATGAGATGTATTCCACTACACAGAAAAAAAATAAATCCCTAACTTGTATTGCTTGTTATAGCTCGTTATGTTCATGCTTTTCACTGTCCTATAACTGAAATAATTATTACAAATAACTGCCCCCTAAAAGGAAGCTCATGGACACAGCATTCAATTGTGAACCATCTGGTTTTAGTTTTCCACCTTCCAACAGCAGTGGCGATACTGGTTATAAGCTCTAAAATGAAGTTTTAAATAATTTCATCAATACACACAGCGTTCAAAGTGATGAACCCCAACAGTTCCAGCTAAGGTATTTTTGTATTAGAAAAGACAGATGACTCAAGAAAGATAAGTTAGCATATCTGCAACAACATATTACCACAGAATAACACAGGACGCAAACTTGCCATTTGCACCATTAGGTTTGCCACAATAAATGAGACATTGTACGTGATGAATAGCACAAGAAAGAAACCACAGCTGTTTGCTTCTGTAGAGAAGTACATAGGTGCTCTGCACCTGAGTCTGCAAATATTTATTAAGCCCTTAACTGTGAGGCTGTGATGTTCAGAAGAGCTACTGCTGAAAACCATTATCTATGGATAATTAACTATGTCAGGACACTGAGGTCCTAACATGAGGTCCTCATAATTCCCCACTAAGGGAAAGACAGTACAACATTATTATAATATATTAGTAATATTTAACAACAGGATCATACTATTTGTGTTTTAATAATGAGAGCTGAATACTATAGCAGAGTTCAAACTAGTATTAGTTTCTGATGGTGCAGTTTAAGCCAGGCTTAAAAAATTCTCATTTTTTTTTGTTTCTACTAAGCAATGTGATACACCAACAAACAAGGAGACCATATAATTAGAAGATGGTTTCATTTATAAATAAAGCATTTATTTCCTTGCAGGTTTAGTTATTAGCAATGCATTTTTCTTTCTATCATTTACCAGCAGAAGTCTGAACGTATTGGGAAGCAAAAAGAAATGGAGAAAAAAAATCTTATTTTTTACTTGACTAAAAGACTTCACCTGAACTTTGAAAGCCCTTGTATTTTTTAGAAGCATTTTTAGAAATAGCTAGTAAAAAGAAATTTTTCATCACGCAATAAAAAGGCTTTTTGACACATGAAGACAAAGGCTTCAGGCCGTTTATTAAGACTACTTCCTACTGTGTTGGGCTTTGTTTTATCTCATAATTAAAATCACACCTGAGCTGGGCCATCTGTGAGAGTGTATTAAGTTTCTTACAAAACATGAAAATCCTTTCATTTTTTCTACACAAACGCCAATAAATCTTGTAGGGTTTTTTTGTGTGTGACACATAAAAATAATATGCTTATATAAAGGTCAGGCTTTGAGCAAAATAAAAAAAAAAGAGCAGGCAAACATTATTTTTCTGTATTCATCATCAATTGCACCTCATAACAATTGATAAATTTTAAAAAGTTGTACACTTAAAACCAAAAATGAAACCCTTCTTTTGATAGCCGACAGGATGCTGTTTTCTTACAGTTTCTTTTGCAGGATAAAAATAAAAATCAGTAAAAGTTGAAGGATTAGTATTTTCCATATCAGTTTGCAATTACGAGTGCACAGAAAAGGTCAGTCAGCACTTTTCAAGATAAGCAGCTATGTTAGCATGCTAACACACATGCTTAGATTCTAGTGAGGAAAAAGAAGTTATGTACTTCATAGAAGTAAATATTTTGTAAATTTCAAGAGGGATTTTTTTTGGTTTGGGGGGATTTTTTTGTTTGTCTTGATTAGTTGGTTAGATTGTTCATTTTAAAAAGGATTTTCTTTTACAGAAGGACATCATGGAGAGAAGGGAAATCCCTAAACATAGTCAGAATCCATGGACTTTTACAACAAAAAGTAGTCCAAATTCTGTGTGTCGTGAATAAGAGTCTAAAGCCAAAACCACACTCCCCCCTTTTCTTCAAATTTTTTTTCTGAATCGAATTACTATCTAATACTAGAGGCTATTTTGAAAATTCATTTTCTTCTCGGGTTGGTAATATACTGAGTCATGTTAAACAAGAAACTGCAACATTTTTTAAAAATGTGTCTGCCTCTGACAACCAAGCTTTTAAGTTGTCCTCTCTGCCATTATTTGACAACTACTTTAATCCACCTTCCTAAAAAACAGTTTGTGATACCACATAGTTCAATTGTTTTCCAAATGTAGTTTTTCATATTGAAGCTGACCAAGAGCAAAGAAACAAAGGTGCTTTCTTCTGAAAAAGGTTTTCTTATTCAATTGCACAAAAGCAATTTCTTATATTTAAAAGAGAAGCACTTTGTTAATGACCATTTTACATGCCAAATTGCAAATCATGAAGACTTTTCCAACCAAGTGCATCTTTCCGCAGCAACGCCACAACACAAGCCTGATATTCCATCATAAGAAAATGTGAATGGTAACTATCAGGCCCTGTGCCCTGATTCTCTGATTAAGTTAGTTACACTGACTTAAATGAAGTGTAACTTGAATTCAGCAATATTGCAATGATGTAAAACCAATCTGAGAATTGGTAAGAACCATCTGATGATGATGACAGTAATAATCAAGATCCTTTCATGTGATTTTAGGCAAAATAAATCTTATGGTTTGGGATATTCAGCAGTTAGGTTATCCTTCTAGAAACCCGTATGGGGGACACATTTTCAGATTTCTTCCCTTTGTGCCCAGCTTTCCCTTCCTACACAAATTGATCAAATATTTAGTGAGAACTAAATTACAGCAACTGCAGATATTGCAGATACTGCAGTTATGTGCAATCGTAAGTGGGAAGTACCCCACAACGGAGGGAGCACTTTGGCAATAGTGATGAATAATCTTTGCGTAGTAACTGACATCCTGCAGTGTGGGAGATGATGATGGAGATAATCAGGTTAGGGAACCCCACATTTAGTAGCATATGCAAGCAACAGTTACTCTTTCTCCCATATCTCTTCTGTGAGAGGTAAGGAAAGGATGAAGCTAAGAAGACACTCTGCTTCTGAGAAACATTGCCCAGGGTCTCCTCTTAACGCAATCCTGTTTTTACACCTCACTTTGCCTAAGGCTGTGCCTAATGCTCAGCTTCCCTCTGAATAAACAAAACAAATAGCAATACAGGATTCTAATCAGTTGAAGCGTAGGAGTTTCATCTCTGAATACACCAAAATGTGTACTGTTGACTCTGGGAAAAGAATGGACCTCTAAAAGATATCATGCTGCACATTCACTTCGAATTCCAGACGAAAAGCAACAGAGAGCATACATTAAGAAAGTACTAACATACACTCATCAGCCTTTTTTCCACACTGTGCAAACATACATAAAGGTCCAATTAACAAAGTCAGCAATAGTTTGAAAATTTTTTCTTCACTGTATAATGATATAAAGAATCAAAAATAATTGAAACAGAATGAAGGCTGTCAAAACAAATGAACAGTATCATTTTAAATATACTATCCTTGCTGGTTTTCATTATTGTGATTGTTCATTTTCTCTTCAACTGAATTCACATTTACTTATTCACACTGGGTCTGTACATTCACATCTGCACAGTTGCCGCCTATGGAAATACGTTGTGTCAGCCTTCAGAGTTCCTTCTCATGTGCCCTCACAGCTGTAAATGAGGTTAGGAAACAAGACCGTAAACAAAGAAGTCCTTTCAAAAAGCAACACAGTGGAAGAAAAAAGAGCCTGATTTCTAATTTGGTTTCAATCTTAAAGAAAACCCAAGGCTTGACAGCATTTAAAACTATTGAAATACGAAATATTAAAGGAAGATACAGCAGAATAAGGCATTATATTTCTATAGGAGTCTTGTATTTTTGCTATAAAGAGCAGAATAAGGCATTATGGTAATAATAAATGTATGCTACAAAAACAAATAGCACTGAATGCCAAGCTCATTGTTGTGAGTGGTGGGTTGCTTTTTCTTTTTTTTCCTCTTTTTTTTAAAACAAGTGTTTGCAATTCCTTGCAAACACACACAGATGTCATAAATAATTCCAATATAAACCCATGCTAATTTATTTAATGTGAAACTCAAAACACAAATTACTTAGCAGTGGAATTGCACCTCCTCATATTGTGTACGTGAAATAAAAGCGAACAGATGTGCTCTTCCAAACCAAGCTATTGCTACAATTAAACCAACAGTCATTTTACAAACCAGCGAGCTATTTCATGTGCGTCTACGGCGCTAATCATCTTTCCTCCACCACCTCAGCCCAACAGAACAGCAAGTTATTTATAGAGTTATCTATCTTGCACTTTGCAGATGATGCCTAACATTATGACAACAGTGAAAAGGTCTCCGTACCTGCCTACCTAAAACAAGTTTCTGTAAAGTAATGAATAGAGACAGCTTGGGGACTATCCACCTGCACCGCCTGCCTTTTACTGCCTGCAAAGCGAAACCACCAGGGACTGGCAGAAGGTACTTGTCTGACAGGGCCAGGACAGCCTTTCTCCTCAGTGACAGCCTGGGCCTAGCCTCTTAAACCTGACCCACCATAATTCCTTCACAACGCAGCAGCGAGGCAGCTGACAGTAGCAGCTGCACCTCCTAAGCGAGATGGATGGAATTTTCATAACTAGTTCCCCAAGTTACATTTTACCTTCAAGATAATTTATGAGCTGCTGTGGAGCCTTGAAGAGACAATATGCTTGCCATAAAATTAACTGTAACAGTCTTGTAGGTTATAATTAACACTGGGAGTGTAGCACCAACTGGATGAAACACATGGCATAATTGATGGTGAAACTGGAAATTAAGGAAGCTAACAATATCATTACTGCACACATCACTTTAGTGAAACCTGTGCTTTCCAGGGGTTAATTACAATGCTTTCTAACGTACACACTCTGACGGGGAGTGGATGAGTGTCACAGCTAGGAGGAAGTAAGTTTGCTGGCAAGGCCACCTTGCACCTGGACTGATGTATACATTGTTTTTTTGCCTGGAAGAGATATACATGTCAAAGCAGCAGCACCAGCACCTGAACATCTGGCAGCAGGCACACTGTAGCTCAGAGATAGATGATTGCTCAAGCCTCATAGAATATTTCATTTTCTCTGTAGACAGCATACTTAATGGCAAAGAAGGAAAAAAACCCTCTGTGAGATTTCACTTAATGGCACACATTATTAATTTAAATGATTTGAGCAAAGAAAAACATTTTAACTTTACACTGCTGTAACTTAGCAGCAAATTAAGATTTTTTTTTCACCAGTGTCTTATCATCTTGGTTTATTACATTAGTCTTTAGAAACATGCAGAGCAATCCTTTTAGCATCTTGCCTGTCAAGGGAATACTGAACTGAAGATGCAGTGCTGGTGAGCTAGTTAATCAGAAATAATATTACAAACTGCTGCCATCTTTGGGAAGGAGAACATGCCATTCATAACCGGTATGTAAGACTCTAGTCTCTAGCCAAGGCTTAAGGAATCCTTAGTCTAATACATTTATTTGAATCTCTCTCAAATTATTTTAATGATTTTTTTTTTTTTCTGTCCCTGGACAAGATATGTGAAAATGTACAGATAAATGATGCAACAGTGTCACCTACAGGCAAGGAAAACAGTGAAAAACCTTCTCCAACCTTGCACCCTATTCCCTCTCAAATCCCTCTCTCCCTCTCCCTTCCCCTCCTCCAACCTCCTCCTCATCTCTAACACACACACATCTGGATTTTGGGATTTTCCGTATCTCCAAATATGAAAAGAAATACAGATACCTAAAATGCTTTCAGGATGGCTTAATATAAAATAACCAGACCTTACATGCCTTACAATAAACATGCTGTCCAGCTAGCAAGTCACCTACGCTGGAGTGCATACATAGATCAGTTTACATCCTCTGAGCATGTGTTCAAATCCATCTTTACTAGGTGGTGAAAAATGATTCTGATAAGAGCATTTTTCAGAAATCAGACCAAAGGCTGATATTTCTAAAGACGAGAAAATAAAATTGAGAAACTGTCAACTTGCTCAAAAACAACAGGCAAAAATTTTAAGACTAATTTGTCTAAACTTGTATAAAAAATGCCCTCCAGCGTAATTTGGAAGTAAAACTAACTCCGGCACATGGACGGGCATAAGTGATGGATCCAATCAGCTTAACCTTGTAGAAAGAGTGGAACACCCTCTTACTAGAAGCTCTTTAAATTCTCAGAAGTCTCGTTTCCCAGCAGAATACTCTTTACTCCTAGTAGTACTGCTTTTACGTCAATACTCAATAGCCTTTGCCACAAACCCTGCATTTTGAGGGCCTGTTTTTCAGTTAATCTTTTTGGTATCTCTCAAGATACCTTTTGGTTTCAATTATTTCTCTCATTTCCTAATTATATCACTGATGTTCCTTCAACACACTTCTTGCTCATGAGTTCTATCACTCCACCCTCAACCCAGGCGAGATAATTTCTAGAATGCAGTAACATGGAAATATAAATTAATATTGTGAATTATCAGTATACTGGCACATTGCGTACCTTCAGAAGTGTTCTCATCTGGCAAAGCTACTCAGGTTATCGTAGGATTTTCCTCTGCTACCACTACATATGCTTTAAGCAGTGTTCCTGTTTGGAGCTGCTGTCATTTACCAAAATAAGACAAAGAATATGAAACCAATGCACGCTATGTAACAGGTTTCAAGTTCTCTGTTTTTACAGCATATCTTAGGCATAAGAAACGCCAGCTTCCTTTTTTAGCTATTTTAAACACCATCATCATTTATAATTTAATAATTCCACAGCCATGATACATCATGAATTCAAAAATTCAGACAAAAT
Source organism: Neomorphus geoffroyi (assembly GCA_033558235.1). Classification (NCBI taxonomy): domain Eukaryota; kingdom Metazoa; phylum Chordata; class Aves; order Cuculiformes; family Neomorphidae; genus Neomorphus; species Neomorphus geoffroyi. The sequence continues at coordinate 9,081,890 of JAUMJM010000001.1, forward strand.
AAACAGCACAAAGAATGTATCCAGATTATACTGTTAAGATGCCCAAAAGATCTCATTAGTAGCAAAACCAACCAAGTTAATCTAATTCTGTTCTCCAGTTCATCTTGGTTTCTCTGATTAGTTGCTACATCTCTGGCCCATTCTTTGACCTCCTTTGCACTTCCCTCTTGTCCGATGCTGTTGACATTGTCTAGCAATTTACTGTGGCTCTCTCACCAGCACAGGATTATCTGTGTAAGCTACCACACCTTTTAGTGGAAGAAAACTGTAGAGCAATGCAACAGACTGACGTTCTTCCCTTTGCCTACAATCAGCCGTGATATTCATTGGCTTATCACTACCTCACAAGCGTGGTATGGACTGACAGCATCTTACTAGTTTCTACATTCATTTAATTTTTGGCTGCTCCGAAAATGCCAGCAAGTGTACCAATTAGTGTCAGCAGTAACAGTTGCTGTATGGGATACACACACCTGCCTACTAGGATTGAGGAACCAATGCATTTTACGTAGGCCATCAAACACAGATACTCAATGGGAATAATCTTTGGCACTATCTACCTGAACCATATTTGAACCGCTGACCTGAAAACAAAAGGCTTTGTATTTCATTACCAATCCCTGGAGCCATTGAGTTCTATAGATGTGGAAAAAATTTAATAACATAAGGCTGACAGCATTTAAGACTTTAAGTCATGAACTTCTGCACGCATCTGCTCACTCATGCCTCATGCACACAAGCGCACCATTTGGTTAGGTAAACTCTTGTTACTCTCTGTTTTTTTCTGTATTGGTAGTACATAAAGATTATTTAACACAGATCCTCCAAATTAAATGTATTTAATTCAGCTTTATGACAGGTAAAGCTGTGACAATAATGGTACTAACAACAATAAAGTCCTGTTTGGATAGGCCTGCTATTATGTGACAGAAGACAATTCTATTTTTACACCTGTTTCATTTTCAATGTCTAGTTTTAGACAAAGTTTCAGATCATACTAAGTTTGAGAGTAGCTTTATGGACTTGCTGCATACCAACAAATATTACATTGACACATTTTGCTGAATGCAAAGGAAAGTATGGATTTATATTGCAGAAAAAAGAAAACTCAATGGATAATTTTTCATTTTCTGGGCCAGTCACACTTATCCCTACTTTATAACACCTGGTCTTTAGCTGATATGGGCAGCTACAGAGCACTGTACATGACACTGAATTCTCCCAGCTTTTCTCCTTTGCCTCTGGCAGACACCATTCTCTCTTACAGGAACGATGACAGCTGATGCTAATACTTCTTTGTGGTTCAACTGTCTGATGATGTGGCTAACACTTTGTCTCCACAGATTATAAATTTGTCACCTCTGTGATCTATTCAATCTCCAGGAACCTGCAGCCTAGAAACACAATGATCTCCATCCCCAGCATTCAGATCTCCCAGTGGCAGTGAGCAAATTATTGTCAAACCACTGGAAAAACAACACTAAATATTCTTGTACTGCAATCATGGAAGCTTATACATGGAAGGAAATTTCACTCATGCTGACTTTAAAAGCCTGTCCAGGTGATATAAAGTCAAATCTCTAACAAGTTTAGCTAAACTAAACAAATAAATAAATTAAATTATCACGTGCACTCTGATAGAGAAAATTCTTTATCACTTTTTGTTTTGGAAACTTTAAATGCATTCTAAATAAGGACTGAAATTATATTATTTGTCAGGCTCAGAAATGTCACCGAATCATCTTTTGAAAAAATCCATCTAACACAGCAAGAAAAGCATGTAATGAAAAAAGGGATATGTCAAAGAATTTTGATTTAGTAGTTATCTGGGTATGAGGTGGTGCTTCTCTTTGTGGTTTTGACGAGCGGAATATTAAAACTAAACTAAAATGGTGTAGTAAACTTTCAGTAAACAATCCCTGCAAAGTGCCTATCGGAAGAGCCTAACACACACAAAAGCCATACAAAGAGCTGAAGTTTTGCAACTTTTACCAAACTGCCCTGTAATACTACTAGGTTTAAGTAACACTTTTTTTACACCATATTTGCTGTGTCTATAGTGACATCACAAGGTAAGAAGCAGCATTTTCCATAAATAGCCACAGCATGTAGACATAAAGTCTTTTCAAGGGTAAAGGGTCAAGGCGTTTTCAAAGGAAATAATAGTAGTGGTTAAACAGCAGCATTTAATCAAGCAGTATTTCCATTGTTCAGTAGAGGACTTGTACCTATTGATCCCAAGCTTTGCTGCTTCAAAGACTCCTCAATACAAGAAACACAGGTGAAAGACAGAGGCGTAAAACAGGAAGGGTCACGAAAAGCAAAAGAAGTCTGGTAATAAGCAACTGGAGAAAAGTCAAAGGTCAATCCAGGCAGCTGATGTCTAAGCATAACTACAGCAGGAGACCTGACAACTTCATTGAAGTCACAGTGTTTTCTCCATTCATTTGAATGCTGCAAGGCTGGTTTTCAATCCGCCTCAAAGCATCTTCCTGATTAACATACAATACTCAACATCACCAAGTCACTATGCACATTTACTTTCTGAAAAATTGGTTTATTGAGTGCTAAACAGTTGAATTTTCTTTTGTTAAAGAGAATACACACACACAGAATACGAATATCAAAGAATCCAAATACAGCCTTCTTCCCCCCCACTACTGTAATTTCCAAAATGATGAATCAAATTTTTGTCTATGCTTGTTTCTAACTTACTGAGTATCCATTCCAGCAAACACACATATTGTCCAGAGAGAACAACTGTTACAAAAAACTCACCGGAGATCATGCAGCTGGGTGTACCGAGATCCTTACTAACTACAGAAACACAGACACAGGATTCCTCAACATGAAAAAACCCTTGTCATTCTAATGTTACACAAAACAACCACAAGAGTTTTAAACAACTCAAATACATCCTCTACTCTCTGTCAAACTTTGATACCTCTGCAATTTGTCTGTTAAATCTCTGGAACTCTTGTAGTTCCCATTGCAGTAGTTTCTGAAGAGCTCACAATGTCTGATATATTTACCACCTCAGCAGGCCTGTGAAAGTATTAAAAAAAAAAATCAGTATTTGTCTTCCAGTATTACCATACTTCATTTAAAAACTACCTTTTAGCGAGTTCCGGAAAAATACACAATTCTGTGACAGAAGGAAAAAACACTGCTCCCATTTTCCTAATGCCCATGCTAATTTCTTAACCCATGGATTTTTCTTCTGCTACAGAAGGAAATATGTTTCTTCTTTGCATTAACACCACCTTCTCCTGCTGGAGCTAAAAGCAGGAAAATTGACCTCAATTACCTTCCTATACATGTTCTAAAATTCCAAGGTATAAAGAGGTAGGGCATAAGAAAAAAAATTTAACGTTTTCTTTAAAATAGAAAATAAAATACATAAAAACCTTTCTGTTTGTATCTCATGTAACGTGCATACTATTTTAGGATTCCACTCTCATTCTTCACTGTTCTAATTCTATAACCCAACAGCATTATTACAGGTTATGACTCAATTTGCACACTATATACTTGCAATTTAAATTCCTCTATAAATATCCACATAATAATCCAGATTTCACTGCTGAGAGGTAAGACTATCTCAGTATTATGGTATGTGCTCACTATAGCTAGAAAAAACACATACCTTTACTATATTATGCCAAATTTGTGAGAGCTACCACAGTGTTTGACAAAGGCAAAAAAAAGCTAAGGAATTATAGCTCGAGTTTGACTTGAAACCTGAGCCTTAAACAATTTGCCATCAGTGAGAGGTTCTTTCTTGAAGCTTCGTGCAAAGATGGCACAATGTAATTATTCTAAAAATAGAGTGATCTAATCCATAAATGTTATGGATTGTAGGATGAACCCATAAAATAGTTTTTCATTGCATTATTTCAATAAAGCAAGGTTTTAAGCTATTAATTCTTACAAGATATAATGAATTAACACTTTTCTGCTGTTTATTTCATGAACTAGAAGAATTTTGTGTTTAATTTCATCCAAATTATTTATTGAAAGTTTATTCTGTTTTCAGTAAGTCAATTTGCCAATACATGATGACCTGGAGAGAATTTAAGATTTCAGAATTGGGCTAAGAAGCACAACTATGAAAATACAATTATCATAAATAATTTTATTTTTCCCATCAAACTTTCCACTTCATTATGTCTTTCTCAAAAACTTTACATTTTCCATTACCTGGTTGAATTTCCCCTAACAGAAATGGCACATTTTCACTAAGAGAAAGAAAATAGCAAAATGGTCATCAGAGTCTGTGTCATAACAAAACCATTTTGGACTAATAAAATCTACGCATGAAAAAGACTTATTCAAGTAATGGTTTAACTAGCCATGTTTTCTCCTAACAGTTAATAATTTCAATGCAGGTAAAAATTATTCTTTAAATTAATCTATTGTTGATTTATTGATGACAAATTAGTTTGGTAGTAAATGTATCGATATGAAATATATAGCAAAAACATACTAGCAATTCAGTACAGTGTGTCATGCAATTATTAAAGATAATATTATTATAACATGATACAAGTTCTATTAAGAGAAATAGATACTATTTTTATTGAACTACAGTCCAGATCTCTTGGGCATTTCCTGATCAGAAAAAGTACAACATTTTCTCTTGAAATTCAAGTAGCTTTTTTTTGCCAAACTGTTTCATTGTGATATAACAACTTTTCTGGTTCCAGTTAAAAAGTAAAATAGAAAATGTCAATAGCCTTTTTTTGAAAATGAATCAGGTGCAGATATTGAACTGTACTTTTTCATCCTTTGTCTCACTTTTCAAATGATAATTTCTTCCACAGCCACCATTAAATCTTGATCTATTCCAGCTCTCTGTATGGGTCATTGATTCTAGATGTACCATGGTTATTTTTAAATGTTTCCCTTTCGCAGAGAAAAAGAGGGCTGTCTAGAGCCAGATGGGTAACTTCACACTTCATTTATCAAACCCAATGCATTAGACTCCACCCCCTCTTTCCCACTATTGCTGTTAAATTTCCATATAATTTGGTAACAATTTTCATTATCATACAGTGACCCTAAGAAGTCTATACAGGTTTGCATGGCTGGTCCAAAATTCACAGCTGTTCCCTTCACCCTCTATTTGTTACAGTAGAAGCTAAGGTTCCCCTCACTTTATAAGCTGAACGGTGACCTTCTGCAAGCAGGGGTCAAGAAGGGGTCAGTTCAAAGGGCTAGAGCGGCTCTTTAACAGCTATAACAACCTGTCCATCAGGTACTATCACGCAGCATAAACAAATCTGGGGCTTTAGAAACTCTGGACCATTTCTGTTAACACTTAGAGGACATCCTCTGAGTGCTACCTGAAGTATTGTGGATCACTACCACTCAACAGAGAACAACTTGAATCCCTACAAGACCTGCTCAGATGCTTAAAATACTGATGACATCTTCCAGTCAAAAGTAGATAAAATGGTGAGTCATAACACTAAGTGCACTACTATGTGTTTTGGAGTATGGAGTTGAAATAAAAACTTAAAGAGTGATTTCAGTATGTTAATACGCATGAACACTTGAACAACTTAAAGCAAATAATGCAAGGACAGATTTAACCAAGTAGATACGTACACGGTTCATACCCCTTTCTCTGAGAAAGGCTAAATTTCTAAAAGTTGAATCAGTTTATATTAACAGTTCCCAGTACATGTTTTTTTTGAGGAGTAAATGACACAAGTAAAACCCATGATAGAATAGAATACCTACATAACTCCACAAAGAGCAGATGCAGAGTAAAGTTTTTGTCAGCTGCCCTCCTTTCATTGACCTAAATTTCTCAAAGTTGTGCTGTTCATAATGTGCTCTCTAATGCACAATGTAAGGTAATTAGAGTCATCTGTACTTAACTTCCAGAGGAAAAAAAATTCTATTATCTAATCTAGCTGATCCCCTGATAGCCTGTTGAAAGTAAAATACTGTAACCTATTGCCTGCCCTTTGACAAGTGCTAATTATTTCCTGTCCAAGCACATTTTTCTCATGTAATTCCAAAGTACACAATAGACTGATCTCTAAAACGTGGGCAGCCCTGCTAGTACCACAGCGGACGTTTTATAACTTTCACCACCGCATGCTTGATGGCTACCACAGCCAGTGCTTCATTCCAGACATCGAGCTGAAGCTTTGATGAAGTAAAGTGCGGTGTACGGTAACAGTCTGTTTATGCAGATCATATGGATGAGACTCTCAGATAGGTCACTGGAATGGGAAACATCAAATGGAAACAAAGAGGATTATGGATATTTAATACTCAAAGAACACTTTCTTTCAGAACTTTCAAGGCACAATGCTCTTGAAATTTTCTTTCAGGTGTTTAGTTTTAGGGAGGCCTGCACTTTGTCTGCTTGTGCCTCACCCCACCCCCACCCAGGAACCTGAGCATTTCTGTGTCAGAGACCGGACCACGTCTACAGCAGCAACACTGGCTCCAGCCTCTCATTACTCTGGGAGCAGTGAGCAGAGGCCAGAAACACTATAACCACATTACTTTTAAAGGAGTCCCAGCGGCTATCATTCCCGATGACTTCGTATATTAGAAAATCAGTGTTAAACTACAAAGATACTCCACTCATTAGAGTCGTTTGGCCTTTTCCTATCTCTAGGAAGCTTTCTATTCTTGTTCACAACAAAGATGCATGTGTCCCATGGAAAAGCCTTAAGTGATTTCCTCTGTCTCCAATGTAGCCAACCGTTGCATTATTTAGGAACCAAGGTGATGAAAGACAATCCCCCTCCCCCCGCCCAATCCCCAAATTCCTCAAAAAAGGAAAAAACAAGACCTACATGATAATACGAACAATATTGTAGACCCATCTTACTAAGCTCTTGTCCACTCTGAGATTTTAACTGATTAGTACACAAATTAACATTTCATGCTTATAAGAATGCAGACTTATAAAACACCGCCTGTAACTCCTATAACTGCTCCTATGTAATAATGCCTCATTTTTACATAAAAGCTTCTGAAATGTTTCAAGTCCACTGACTGTAATTACTAGGAACAGCAAAGCCACTCAACTGTCAGATCCAATATCTACAATTAACTTTTTAGAATCAATATCACAGCATTTTCAGGAACATTCCAAAATTATACACTTAACGGAACCTCAGAGAACTCCTTGACCATTTAGACATTTAGTGCAGGTAAAAAAACTTGGCCAATTCAGTGCTAATTTTGATTAACAAATTCTCATTAAAAAATAGTTTTGACTAAAAACTGTATTCTGTTGTAAGCACAGGTCATCTCGTTTTAAAGGAAATCTGCACATTCCCTAGAGAAAATTCATAGACCCTTAGAAATTTAAGTAAATACCATAAATAAGAAAAAATCAAGAGATGTTAAATGAGTATAATTCAATAGCTTTTAGAAATAAATGCGAAAAAATGTGACCAACTCATTTAACAGCTAAAGAGAAGGATACAAGGTGACTTATGGTGGCAATGATCATTTTGAATCCACATATTTCTGAACAAACTGGAAGTATGAGGTATCTGTAGTATCTCAATTGCATTCATCTGACTATATTCCAGTACCATAAAATTTTTCAAATAAAAAAATAAACAGCGTTTTAAAATTTTTAACATTACCTGATTTATTACCGCAGCAACAAGCTCGATTTAAGAACACAAGTGTAATGACAGTCACATGACGTGAACTGTAGCAATATGTAAATTTATGCCAATCTCACCCAACACAACGCAGTTAACATTGTCAGGACACCACCAGAACACATGAGGATCATGAAGACAAGAGACCAACAGGCTATCTATTCATATGGCATGGCAGCAAGGAGTGTTGCTCATGCTGACAGTAGTATATGGAAAACCTTACGGCACATAAGATGATACCAATCCTCAGATACGTATGTTGCCTAGAAAGCTATTATCAATAGATTGCACTATATAAGCACACTAAGGGAGCAAGCTGATCCACAAATTAAGTTTGGAATCAGAAGCAGAAAAACAGACTATTCCATTCAATCAAAAATACTATTTGAACAGTAAAAATTTTGATTTTTCTTTTTAAACATCAATCTGCCCCCTCCAAGGAGATTTAAAGGAGTACATTTTATACACTTGTTTCTAATTTTATTATCTTACTATTTTTCAAATATTTCTCACCTTGCTGTCCATTCATTACGCAGCTTTTGTCGCTCAGTAAGAACCAGCAATAAGCAGCTGATTGTTTCATTCCTTTGTTCTTCAATTTGATCCTCTTTTCCAACTTCAGAGAGGACCAAGCTTGTCTTAAAAGGGAGAGAACATACAAAAATTATTATCTAGAAATAGGAAACAATGTGTAAAATTAACAAAAAGCCCATAAGCAAATAAGGACAGTAAATCAATAGCTTTTTTTATTACAGTTCCACTGCTGACAAATCAATACAGTAAATGATGGTTAGAAATGGCCACCATATATTTGGTATTTAATCAATGTACATGGCACATAAGGTAAACCTTAAAATCTCATTGCTTTAAGTAACACAACAAGACACAGTGCATTCTAGCTCTCATTTTCTTGAGACAATTCTTTTCTAAATATTTTCTTGTATCAAATCATATCAGAATTGTTTCCCTCCATAGAGCATTCATTTGAAGTATTTCCCCCTCCCCTTTGATCCTTGGTGAAGCTAAAGAAGAAATTACGTTTGTACTGTATATTCTGAAAAAAATTTCTGTTGATGTCCCTATGTTCTCTTTAACATGAAATATTTCAAGTAAACAAGCAGTAAAACTACCTTTTTTTCATTTATGGAATAAATTAAAAATTGATAATATATACACACACACAATGGATATAAGTCATTTGTGGAGTTGGATCATACTCAGTCTCTGCAGACCAGAAGTTACTGGCTTTCCCAAACGTTGTGTAGACAGTTAATACTGATGTAATGAAATTGCAGACCCTCTTATCATCCTCCACCCCCTCAGCAAACTAACTCCAGCTCCCTCGCTTTCACTCCATTGTCATCTTCAACTACTAACTCACCCAGCATTCTTTTCTTTTTCCTATGCTTCCCCATGTCTGCCAACCTGGGAAAGAAACGGCACATACTGATGCTCTAACACGGATGCCAGTGTAGATGTGCTGATCGGGTGTGCAGCAGTCCAACCACAACAGAGATCTAGAGTCAACGTCACAGTCTTTTCCTTCAGTGAAGACATATTTGCCTTTCTCATCTTAACCAGCCACTGATACTCAGTTAATAATTTCCGCTATTCTAACCTTCAGGAACATGTTCTGCAAACATATCAAAGAATAAATGCTTTTGGGAAGGATGGCTGAATGGACAGAATGTTTGCACAAAGCCAAGGGTTTTTTTCCACAGAAAAGGAGACAAAAATGCATTTCTGACCTAAGCAGTTGTGGAATTGATTTTGAAAACAACCTGAACATCACCAAGAGCTGCAATTGCTACTTCCTGCATGGCCTCTCTTATAAGAATGCCATGATAAAAAGACATGGCATCTAGCCTCCTCCCCAATATCACATACATGTTACATTCTGCCCTGCCCAAATACAGAACCACTAAAATTCCTCAGGGGATTCTGTAAGATAAATGGTTGTTATTACCTTCAGTTTGTGAAAACAGGAACATATATCCTTCGTCTGACAGGGTTTTTTCCCCACAAGAAAGACTAATATGCAGATTATATACTTTTTAAGCCATGTAAAGTAAGCAGTGACCTTGCTACTGTCATGGTGGTTCCAAAAAACAAGCATGGCAGGGTTCATAGAGACAAAAAATAATTTTATTACACCAACATCAGATCACAAAGACAAAAAAGCACCTTCATGCTCACCTCCCAGCTCTATCAGCTGGCCTACCAAAAGGCATTCCCCCGTCATTTGGGACTCACAGATCAAAAAGACCATTTTCTTGTAAAAAACCAAAATGCTCAAAACTCTGTCTGTACAGATCACATTCTTGACCCTGCTTTGACATTACAAAGCAAACAAAAAAGCCAGAGAGTATTTTCAGATAAGGATTCCCTGACACGGCTTTGCCTTGCACTGACCTACAACATCTTTTCCACAAGCTCTAATATCCGCTAACTTCAACGATCCTGATCTTACAACCTCAATTCCAGCAACTGCACAGTTTAAAGCAGGATTTGATAGAGGACTTCACTATACGGGAAGATACTCACATAAGATGAAGAGATGTACATTCTTTAATTGAGGTAAATCAGCATTTCTTACTATTCAGAATAACATGCAAGATTTGATGGAGCACTATAACTAAAGATTATCTCTGGATTATAGAAATAACACACTGTAGCCATGCAATTAGGTCACAGCACACCAAGATTTCCTTCTCAGAATTCTTGGATGGCCTCATTAATCACAATGGCATAGGGAAATTCACTGGTAACTGTGTAGAAGTCTACTTCTCTCCAAGATTGCAGAAAAGCTCTGAGTTTAATGATGCTCACAAAGCTGAAATTATAGTTATTTGCAGGGAAAACCTATCAACATATCCTAAACAAGTGATTCCCAAAGCACAGAGCACGGAGAACTGATAGCTCCCAATGAAATTTCAGTTGAAATCTGATGAAAAGAGTATGTGATTTGAGTATTATTGGTCAGAGCATATGGGCGATCACTTCTCCAAGTACTCACAATCACATAATGCTTTTGTACGAATTCTGATGGCCTGGCCTTTGGTAGTTCCACTACCTAATGGCCCCTCCCATCTACATCTTATTTTTGCATATTGAACCTAATTTAATTTTTAGTGAGAGAACAATTATATTGCCCCAGCTCCCTGTTAATACCTGTCATTTACGTGGTGACGTACATAGTTCAAGTCAAACTCACACTTTGACACTGGCATCAGAAACGCTTCTTTTCTGAGCCCTGTGAGTACAGTCGCAGCCAGCTGGAGGGTGGAATCGTACTATTAAGTGACATACAACAATACATAGCAATTTAACTGATTGTTTTCTGACACTGCTGAGGGCAGGAAGGTTACCCGGAACGTGAGTGCAGGGCTTGATATGTAGCTGTTATAGAGGCATTTCTTAATAACTTGCTATTCTTAACATCTCAATAAAAATCCCAGATTGTAACAAATAAAGCAGCATTCTCAGTAAAATAATATTATAAAACACGTTCCTTTGAAAGTTTTCTTTTCCATGTAACTTGTTTTGGGATTTATTTTTAACAAGAGGATTCAATATATACCTTAACTGATAAAGGTCAAGGGTTCAAGAAACTCGGTCAAAGATGTTATCAGCTGGGAAAGCCATTTCCTCACATCAACACTGATAAAAATCCATCAGAAACCCAGGCGATACCACCCCTGCTCTAAAGGGCAGGAGTGACCTTCTTTTGAACATCCCTATAGTCGCACATCCCATCAAAGAAAATGTGACCTTGTGTCTCAATTCTTTTAATGTTCTTTAATGACAGATAATCGTCTGCAGAGGCCCCCTTTGCCCAATGCTGAGTGAAGCCTTCACATTTCTCAACTGGACTCAACACTGACTCAATGTTTTTCAGCACACTTGGGACTGCAGGACAGTAGAATAAACAAACAATGCAACCAGCCCTACAGCCTGTCTTATCTCATCCTTGTGTTCACAGAGATTCTTAAGGGTGGTAATGTTTACAAATTGTTGAAACTTTCTTTCTTCTGCTTCCTGAGCTGGCAAAAACATATCCTGGACAACCTAAGCAATGAGATTACACAAATTGCTTATCACTTCAGGGAAACAAATTTGTGCCTCCTTGGCCAGCAGGTCTCTTTATTCAGTACTACCGTTCATATTTTCAGCAAATCTACCCCATTTTTCCTTACAGGTCTATTAAATGTATTTAGAGCATTTCCTTGTAAATCCCAAATGGCATGGTCTTAAAAACAAACACACAACCCACCTATCAAAAAAGCCCAAAGCTACATACGCATATATTTAGTGGCTGCCAATCCAGTTTTTTATGTTAAGGATAGCATTTAGGGAATTTTACCCTTTATCCTCCTCCTGCTACAGCAGAACTGAATCTAGTGTTTTGCTGACATATGGGGCAACAGCCATCACAGCATCTTCTCTTTTCATGTAAAGAAGAAGGGTACTAAGGTAAGATATTAAGAGACTAACTTCGTATTCCTCTCATAAACCTGACAAAATGTATCAGTGACATGGGACTGAATAGAAACTGCTATAACCTACTGTTCACTCAGGATACACACTCAAAATTAGATACCCTCTACAGATTTTAACAAAGCTAACCTAAGTAAAAAAAGCCACTTCTATACACTTCAAACCCCACACTGGTACACTTTTAAAGTCAGGTTTTCCTTCCTTGAACACAGACCTCTGGAAGAGTGAGATTTAAGGTTGGAAGGACTGTAGCTGGAGCCACAAAGCCCAGTATTCTGTCAGACCAATTAGCCTTCAGTCTGAAATGAAGTGGCACTTGGGACAGTTTGTCTCTTGATTCCACTCTGAGTTAAGATTTCATTTACTCACCACCAGTTTAAACAGAACCAGCTTCCAAATCTTTGCTAACCACTCTATATTATAGTAGCCATCTCTCAATAATCAGTAACTAACACAGGAAAGGAAAACAAGGTGTAAAATCTGTAAGCAGGGCTAAAATTCTAAATGTTGTTCTGTATCTTCCCTGTTATTTTTATGAATTTATTTTTCTGTCAGTACAAAAAGTATCCTGACAAAATTCTGTAATACTAGAATATCATGCCTTTAAAAGAGGGGGGGTGGAGGGAACAACCTGAAATCTATTAAGCCACGTTAATTTAACATGTCATAACTTCCGTGATAAAAAAGCGAGTAATTGCTTACAAACCACTGCTCGTTTCTTCTTTGCTTTTAAAATTTTTACTTAGAATATGAGCAAACAGACTCATTTTCATCAATACGATGGAAGCAGCCAGTATGGCTTAAATTATCACCCAGTAATTTGGGCATATTAAACTCAATTCTCTGCTGTTTGTTTATTAATCCACCATGCCAGATATCACTGTTTCACTCAGCAACCCTCATGTTTTGGATGATATTGAAAAATGGCTCATGTTTGTCAAAGAAAGTTAAAAAAAAAAAAAAGGTAAAGAGGAAAAAAGTGTTGTTTATAGAAGCCAGCTGCTCTGGCTTCGGCGCCAGCAGCTCTTCATCCTGCTATTTTATGCTCACAACCCCCACTGCCCCCACTGGCACAGGTACAACTAAATGTTGACTTCAATGCTTCAGAGAGCACTCAACTGATTCTGTACATGATTAATTGCCAAAGACATGGCTGACCATATGGAACAGAGAAAGCATCAAGTAATTCATACTTCTGTATATGATCATTTGGCCCCTGTTGTTTTAATGTACAGGAAAGAGCTAGTATAGCACAGACCTGGTGTCTTGCCCTTGACAGCCCATTAAGAAATCTCAAAGCACCTAGTTGAAGTTATGCTGTTGGCTTTTCAATAGCAGCCTAATAAAACAGAAGCAAAGCTTTCCAACTAGTCTTAAATCTTTCACATACAGTACATTAACCACTGCTGCTAAAACAACTGGTTTCTTATGATAGGAAATGGGATTTGATTTCTAGCCTCTGCATACTTACTGAAAGCCTTTTTCTGACCTTTGGAGGGTTTACAAAATCATTGTTCGTTTTTCCTGCCATTTTCCCAGTTTCTTGCCATGGTGATCCTAATAGATTTGTTTAAGGTTCAGTCCATTCTACGCTTACTAGCTGTTATATGCAAACTGACCAATGAAGGTAGGCTCATGGGAGCTAAAAGCAAAGAAATTCTTATTAACTGTTTTCTTCCTGAGAGTCAAAGAAGTCACTGCAACATCTAAAACATAATTTACTTTTAAAGAGCCTATAAAACAAAACAAAAAATTCCTGAATAGAAGTAATATACTAGAATATGCTTTCTTTTATCAGACAGGAGATAAATCATCAAATTTCATTCAAGAAGGAAGGACAATTTATTCTAAAGCTGTAGTATTCTCAAGGATGTCTGACATCAAGCTCAATGAAAAGAAAAAGGTGCAGACTTGGAATATACGTCAGTATCATTAACTGATTTATATTAATTTTATCTACCGTTAACATCTTTTCAGTCATATGCAATCAAAAAAACACATTTAAATAATGTTTTCTTGTCAAGGCTCTCGAGATGGCAGTGCTAAAAAGTTAATCCACATCCTCACAGATCTTCTGGCAGTTTTGACATCTGTTGGCAAGGATGTATTTGCTGGCACCTTCCATTAGAAAATATTTACAAGGAGTTTTCTTGTCTGTGGATTTTCTAGTTGTCCAAATGATCCTCATGGTCTGAAGAGCCTTATTTGTGAAATACTAATAATTAGAAATTCACTACTGGTAATTTCCCAGACTACTGAATTCAGCTAACACTCTTCCAACAGTATTCACGAATAATCCACAAACCAACATAAAACTCCATAATCATTCTGCTTATTGATAGAGCACTTCCAATATTAAAACAGTGTGTCTGAGTCAAATTTTACGTCTGTATTTGAATAAAATACAAAGGAATGAGAATCGTATGAAATAACACGTAATGCTTGTGTTTTCGTATATTGAAAGGAAGGACGCTCAAGTTGCTGGTGTGAAACCATTGCCACAAAGATTACGTATCGTTCCCTACCATTATATTCAACAGTGCACATCTAAACTAAGCAAGTACACAACCCAGTTATAGAGAAGAATGCTTGAAGTTAGACATATGCTTAAGCTCTATATACAAGTCTACATGCATTAAAATGTAGGGAGCCCTGTCTCTCTTTGAGGTATTCACTGCTGACAACAAAGGATGAATACCTGACTTGATAGATGAGTAATTCGACCTAGAAAAACCTACAGACAGTCAATCACTTAACCATTCCCAAAGAAACTTTAGGTCTTGTCTACACTACAAAGTTGTACTATTTAACTATAGCTGTGGAGCTAAAACAGTACATTTTCTAACTATGAGCTTAGACGTCTTAAATTAAACCAGGCAGAGTTTATTTGGAAATAACCATTACTTTTATGTCAATATAAGTGTATTCATACTTGGGTCCTGAACTATATTTAGGAAAAATGAATCCAAAAAGATTTAACAACCAAGCAATTTTTGGTTAATCTGGCACACCAAAACGGAGAAAACTCTTTTTTTTTTTTTTACTGGATGGTTCAATGCAGTTATGACAGGTCTTCAAAAGATTTTTCAATATTTAGTTACAAAGAAAAAAGTAGTATAAAGATCAACATTTTCAAAATATTTTTGCTACACTAATCAGTTTGGCAGTGTTCTAAAGACGAAGTATAACATGTCTCATCAAGAAAGAGTACCAAGCCACTCCAGATATTTGGAATAAGAGTGGCTTAGCATCTTCAGATGTATGGGTGATTGAAAGGTTACCCTTTAGCCACATTCTCCCAGAGCACGGCCCTTCCACCTCTGAATCATCAATAGCACAAAGACTGAAACAGGCCTACCATGCATAGTGGATTATATGAAGTGTAAAACATTGTGGGGAAAAGGCTTTTGAAAGAAGTCAGGAAAAAGAAATCACGCTTGCAAGAAGATCCAGCTGACAGGCTAGTCCCTAAGAAGTGAATATGTTTGAAAACATTGTGAATGCAAGAAAAGAACATGCCTTTTGTTTCCAGACCTACAGTGTGTCTTTACCCCAACTGTTGCCTGCATGGCTGAACATATGTTTTCTGAACAAGAACTGAAGCAGAAAGTGTTCTTTGTTATAATTCACTCCTTTGTATACACCTCCCTTTTCCCATTTCGGTCACATGCAAACAGTAGTTACACTGAACACTTAAGTTCTGAAGGAGTGCACAGCAGTGTATGCTTCAGTGATTGTTTACTATTGCTGAAATCAGTTGAGCTACGATGCAATACAAGACTCACTTCACTAACGTGCACTCCAGACAGCTTACATTTTGCAATACTGAATCACACCAAGTACAACCTGCACATGTTCACTTTGCCAGACAGAATTTTCATCATCAACAATTATGTGCAGTTATAAAACACACTGAAGAACCATATAACAAATGTTATGCATTCAAAAGAACTCAAAAGAATACCCTATAATTTTCTTAGTATATTAAAACTAACATCATCACCTACTACAGATAATTTAGAAGGGGAGGGAGAAGAGGGAAAAATTATGGTCTTCAAAGCCAGAAGTAGGTAATACCATCTCACAAACACTGACATGAACTCTAATTTGAATGAAATACTCATAATTTCACTGATTCTAATGAAATAATTCTACACATAAGTTTTGACTTCGATTCATTTAATCTATACTGAAGCCTAAATACACTGAAGCACATACAAGCTTCTCTTAAAATATTTACAGATGTAAACTTGTACCAAAATACCTAAACTAGACACCTAGTCCTTGTAGCACTCAAAATACAAACTAGATTTGCTAAACCTAATATTATTGGTTACATGAAAAATGATTTTTAACATCCTTAAACTATGAAAAAATATGAAAACCAGCGAGTGCTAAATTCTGAATTCATTATTGCATTTTTATTTGCGACTATCTTTTAGTGTTTACTTACACGTCACAGTACTCATTTCTTTGAACAGCAAATCTTTGTATCTACGTAGTATGGAGCAACCCAGAACACCAGTTTCCTATGATTGCTGAAGGCACTACCTGCTGCCATGAAGGCAGTTACTGTCTTAGCCACAACACTTTGTAGCACAATATCCAGTACAAAAATAGTTGTACAGAAATTTGGGATGCATTCTCAATGTCATTAATTTTATTGAAATAATTTAAACTACAGAAAGTCAAGTTATAGAATGAGTTAAACACTGCAGAATGAAGAAGTTGCAAGCCACAATCAAACAAAATAGCAAGCCCCATGTCCAGAAGTGCCTGTTGGCATGCTGTGTCTAAGACACAATTCAGTACATATGCAAGATAACCACGTACAGCTGAACTGTGTCTTTAAATGACAAAAGGGTTACAATGCCTTTATCATCCTCATAGCACTAAACGTACCGGGTCTGCAGATATCCTTCTGAGAATGGAAGTCTCACCATGTTGTTTCAAAACTCAAGTTCTGTCACACTTGGCTCAAGCAACAGCTTCATTGCCCCCAGTGACACCATGGCACACGATTATGAAGATTCAAAATTCATAATCATGTCAGTGTAGTAGTGACACTGGCTGCCGCGGCAAAAGAGACAGAAAAAGAATTGAGAGCACACACCTGGGAAGAACACGGGGAAAAAAACCAAACCAGAACCTGATACACTACATGTATTTAATGTATAGAGGACATGGCACTGTCAAGCAGCAAGGAGGACACCACCACCCACTGCTAGAGGTTGCTCATGACAACAGCATTTGGAAATAGATATTTTTGCAAGCTATGAACTTTTCATCTCAACTGAAAACTAGGCAATCTTACTTCAGTGCCTCATCCTCCTCCAGTTTTGTTACAGTACTGATTATTCTGTTTCAATACAGTTGTGCTCCAGTAAAAGATCACGCTATACACTACACTTCCTGGACTTTAAACCTGGTTTCTGTTCATGTTTTCCTTTCATCAGAGAGATCTAATGTTACAGCTACATGGATATAACAAATACCCACATTTAATAGTCCATGCTATCAAAGTACCACTTTTCTTGCATTAATATTCCCCGATATCCATATGGGTTTGTTTTCGCTTTGTTTTGATTTGGGGGAAGGATTTTTGCTCTGTTTCACACTCTTAGGAAGGCAGCAATAAAACTCTCAGTAATTAGTTTATTTCCTCGGGAGAAAGCAAATAAAAGGTTCATTTTTCATCCTTAAAAGGAAGATTATCAACTCATTAACCAAACAATTAGAAGTACATACAAGGAAAGATCAAGGAAGTAGCTCAGGGGCAAAATAAATCTGTTAAGAAAATTCTAAAATTTACTTCCTGTCACCTACTAGGACATAAAAAGACACCTTCTGGAAATATTTTTATTTAGAGTCTAACCAAGTTCTAAATGTTGTCAATTTGTCATATTCATTTTCCATGAACATTCAAGTATTTACAGATGAATACTTCACGAAAGAATTTAAAGCCTGAATGGTCAACTATTTGAAAACTTCACTGTATCAAAAATCATTTTACAGACAATTTTCATTAATGGCACAGCATTCAACTGGGGAAAATAAACTTTCATCATATGATTCACGTGCCTAAAAAAGAAAACAAACAGCGTCATCAACAGACCACTGAGTATATGCATGTGGATTACTCTCTCAAATAAAAGCTATGTGCTGAAGATTCTGGCAATTCAACAAATACAACATTTGCATGATGCGCTCACAAACTATGACAATACAATTTGGCAGACAGCAAACCCTGTTACTCTGTGACATCCCACAACAATACCCTCTGTTGCACTGCACTGCGGCATTCACGGCTCCCGCCTTATCATTCAGTAACGTTTCCTTCTGTAGGCACATGAAATAAGATATGGGCTCTCAAGTTCAGCTGCAAAGTCCAGCTTAAGAGAGAGGTCAAAGGTGGCTGACTAATCACCTCTGTGCCCTTCAAGAAGGATCAGTTAATCCACCAGTAAAAGTTAAAGCAACCTCAAGGATGTATTAACTGAGCTGAGCATCCTTAACAGACACGTAGTGAGCACATGCCACAATGGGGATGTTCTCCACTAACCTAAAAAAGCTTTCAGGTCTTCTGGGTTGCTACAGAAATGAAAAAAGCAGTTTGTGGAGGAAGGTCTGACCTGTTCTCTCACACAAAAACTTCTACCCTTAAAAGATACATCATGACAAGATAGACTAGAGCTCTACATCTCCACTTACTGTTTACCTACTTCCCATTGCTTTAACACAACGCTAAATGACACTTCACAGCATTCAGAGTGCACACATAAGAGATACAGTCTATATGAACAATTACCCAAATTATTAATGTGGTATATACAAATACTTCTCTTCTAAAAGAGGAAAACTTGTCATTTGATTAAAAAACGTCTCTCTCTTCCCTATTTGGATTCTGGAGTTCGTGCACTTTCTTCTTTTTTTCCTTTTAAGATTTTTATTTAAGATGTTATTATGCAATCTTTTTATATCACCACATCAGTTTTCAGGGATGATTTTACATTCATTTAGAAAAA
Source organism: Neomorphus geoffroyi (assembly GCA_033558235.1). NCBI lineage: Eukaryota > Metazoa > Chordata > Aves > Cuculiformes > Neomorphidae > Neomorphus > Neomorphus geoffroyi. Next base: position 9,101,058 of record JAUMJM010000001.1, read on the forward strand.
AAAATCTAAATAATTCTCATTAGGATACGGACTGTCTTTTAACAATATTTGATTATTTTTCCATTTTCATCAACTCTTGTCAAGAAGATTGCATGCTGGAAGACCTATACTTTTTGTACTGCTTAGTTAGAGTGTTAAATATATATTAAACGCTTATTTAGTCTTATACATTTGTCTGTTTCACAAAAATGTTTCTTAAACTACTCACATATCACAATTATTATTACCTTGTTAAGTGTTAAATAACCTTCTTTCAATATTGGCAGATATCATCCTGTTTAACTTTCTGTAACTAGTGAAATCAGTTATTCTTACTCTGGAGAGGTCACTAATATATTAAGTCGCTCTCTGAGAAAAAGAATGCAGAAAATTTTGATGAAATTTAAGAAAATTAAGACAAGATAAACTTTCTCTCTCTAAAGTCTAAGAGTATAGCAGCTACTATGGGGAAAAATAATATTTTGATAATCATTTGTGAACATGTGTTGTCAAAACATTTTGGTTTTAAAATACAGCAATGAAATACTACGAACTCAAGTTCCCACTGAAGAGTTCGCACCATAGGAAAGTCTCTATTTTTGTCTCAACTGCAAGCTAGGAAATGGAAAACAATTTTCTACCTTGATTAACACAGTTTAAAAACCAACAAATACTATTCCTCCTAAGCTACAACTTGCCATATTCAGTATAGTGTTCTGCTTTGATAAGCATGTATTATCGCTTCATCTTCCAGAGATAACAGTTTTCCCTTTGCCTTGTTTATTCAGCACTTCCACATTCAGTATGTGCACAGAAACCGGTGCATACAACTCTCTTGGACCAAATTCATCACATTGGATGGATGACAGCCAAATGTACGTACTCCATTCACGTGCTGATATACATCTGTCTGTCTCAAAACCAGACACGAATCAAATAGTATTCACGGTCCAGAATTATAACCAAATATTAAAAAAACCCAAACAACGTGGAAAGAGATATCCCAAAACAAGGGTTGACACAGTGCAGCAGTTAGTTAAGAGCATGACTTTGACTTTTTTGGTCTACAGATACAACTACAGACGCCAGTCACAGATGACAATCAACACTTGGGTTTGAAATCACCTAAAATCTTGGGACTGAGGGTCAATTTTAGATAACCAAAACCAAAATAAATTGTAAGATTTCAACAGTATTTTTTGTCCATACATCAATGACCACATGTAGAAAATCACAAGACTTACTTAAAACTCATGAAACCATTTTAAAAGGTTGCATTTTGTTAATTTTTAAACTGATAAAAAGCATCAAGCATACTAATTTTATTTTACATTTTTAGAAAGTCTTCATTTTAAACCTCTACATCAAACATAAACAGCAACCGGTAAATTGTTAAGGGTTTTGGGTGCAAAAGAGCAGTTCCAGCCTTGCTTATGACGTTTAGGATATCAGGAAAGGAAAGAGGAAAATTTTCTTCATTTTGTATTATTTGAGGTGAATCCATTAGCTCAGTTAAAATAGAAAGAAAAAAGTATCACAGGTCAAAAGAACAAAATGACACACAAAAATGCATTGCCAAACTGGCTGTCGGTTGGATGCACAAGAGTAATGCTAAACAACGGTATGGAGACAAAATATGCTTTCTTTAAGACTTTTACAATAAGTTATTTAAGCCTTGTGAACAGCCTTGCCTTGCACCCACCCCTCACACATTAATGAAAACAAAGGGGGCCCATTTGCATTGTAACCGTGCAGTGGGGTTAAGCATGTGACCTTAAAGTATGGTGCGCTTGTGCTCAGTGGAAAGCTTCTTGACAATATAAACAAGAATTACTGCTGTTAGAGAAAGGGAAGACAATTAAAAACAATCTAGGATGCATGTTGTACAGCTGTTCGAGTTTCAGCTACAGCTGACCTCTAAAGATGCTACGTGTTTCACTTGAGAAACTTAAGCCATTTCAGTTTTATTAAAATAATCCTTCAACAAAAATTGCATTTCTATGACGAGCATGAGGTTTTATATGAGTAACAAAACGAAAATTGTGTATTGCTGGGAAAACGTGCCATCACTGCAGTTAAAAAGATGTCATGGTTTGCACATCTTTCCAATCCTTAAGTTCGTTAACAGTTAGGCAAAAAGAAAATCGTTACAAAGAATGCTAAGAAAACCTGTTTATAAAAAAAATCCCTGTTCTTGAAACAAAAGAGACTTCAACCAGTCTATTCCCATAATCAAATCTGTTTGACAGACCTTTGCGCCTAGGCTAAAAAACCTGGGAGATTTCAGCAAAGATCTGCAGGCATAGTGTCCCAATGTAGATCAAATTGCAGGACCAAGAAGTCACAACATTTTTTTTTTTTAAGCTTAATTTTGGATACCATTGATTTAAAATGCAATAAAGACAGACTGCAATTATGGTTAGTATTTTCTTTAAACATGCCAACAAATTTTCTAATAACTAAGAAAATAGTTAGATTTAAAGAGAAAATGATAAAACAAGCTTTTTTTCCCCTCAGTCAATACAACTAATTGTCCTAATACTGTCCTTAAAAAGTAGGGCTATAGAAGAAAAACTTCTGAGAAAATAACAAAGGTCTTGGCTAAGTTTCTCAAAACCACAATTTTCCTGCTTGTTTGATCTTTGTACAGTCAGCATAAGCCACTAAAACTCCTCCACAAATGAAAGGCATTCATGGGAAGCCATCAGAAAGCATTGCTCTTCCTTTGGGACCCAGGACAATAAAAGAAAAGTTTGTGTCTGCCACGTGGGCCTACAATTCAGCTTAAATGAACAAACCATTGCAATATCCTTCGGCTTTGTGAAAGTGATACTTCCTACTTTTTGGAAGAAAGGAAGTCATATATAAACAGAACAAAGGGAAGAGGCAACACAAGTAGAGCCTCTCATAATAAATATTACAGTGAAAGTTTTGCTCATCAAACCAAGATTAAAACCATATTTTAATCTCCCAAGTTTTATGCCTTTGATGTATGTCAAAGAGGAAAGGTTATATATTTTGTAAGATTTACAACATTTCTAGTGGGAATAGCTTCGTATCTCAGTTTTTTTCCCCTGTTTCTGAAATTGAGAATATATTGAGTTTATTCCGTCCCTTAAGTCCCGTGTCACTGAGCGCTTCTTTACAGAGCGGAAGTTAGGGTGCCCTCTGGACATTTTTGCCTCACAAACAGTCTAGCGTACCACTGGGCAAAGCACTGCGAAGTCATTATAGTGGTGTAATGGTAATCTTTTTACCTAGGAAATAGTTCTTAAAATACCAGCTTTCTTAGATTATTTGCACTAAACTCCATCGCATAGAGAACCACTAAATTACTTTTCTTTGTTGTGCTAAAATTAGGAGAAGCCTATACAGCTTCAGCAGTAAAAGTGGTAATTCATTATCTGTAATTTCACTACTACGTGCCTGTAACAGCATTAATTTTCATAAAGCATTAATTTTCAGAATTATAAGACACAAAGTATAAAACTTTTGCATCAGGGGCTCTCTTTATAACATCTGTTAAATTCTGCACAACTTTCTTGCCCTCTCATACAACCTTTCTGTGCAACTTTTCTTGTTCTCTCTTGATATAGCACCTTTTGCTATGACACAAGGACTTCCACTTAAAATCACATTTCTTGCTGAAACACAGTCAAACAGATGCTCGTTTCTACTACGTGAAGTGAAGGCACAACAAATGCACTCATGATCCCCTCAGACAGTGTGAGGCAAAATAACTGAAAGTTTCAATGCCAGTGGCAATGAAAGAGGGCAGGTAAGCATGCTCTCTCTGGTTTTGCATGCTGTACAACACTCTTGCTTTGGTAACAACCAAAGATTAACTTTGGGGGACATCATCAGAAGAGGAAATTTTCAAGTACAGTTTCACAAAGACAGAAGTCAGAAAAGGAGAGGTGAAAGATGCTAGGATTTACATTTTGAACAACCATTACAGTGAAGAGAACTGCATCGAATATTGATAGACTTATTTTAAAAGCTCTTCCTTAAAAACTGCTAATTTCAGAGAAATACGGAATTAATACAGAACGGTTTTAAGTTGAGAAAACTCTGGCTATATAGGTGTGTAGTTCTGGAGGTGGGAAGGAGGAAGCAGCTGAGGAGCTGACAAAAATCTTTTCACAGATGTAGCAGCCCCAACAAAGCTGACAAAGGCTCTCCCTCCGTGTATCAATTCAAAGGCACAGGGACCACAGTGCCGTCTTTCCAGAAGCCAAATCCTTCCACATCTGCTATTAAAGTATTCTCAATCAGGCCATCCCGTCCCAAAAACATCCAAAAGAGAGATGCAGAAAGTTGTCCAGAGGTGGTAACTTGCAGAGAAAGGAAAAAAGAGAATGCAGAGATGGCAGGGACAGCAATAACACAACCACAGCAGATTGCTGTTCTTAGGGAAATTAGTGAAATGCTGTAAGACAAGGAAGGGAATATAGTACCAGGACATGAATACAGGTTTCAACCTAGGAACAGTCAAGAAAAGATTATTCTAGATCTATATGAAAAACAACAATAAAACTATAATCAGAAGTATTGAAGCTGGAATTACACCAAAGGAACTTCAAGGAACCCGACAGGGATGACAGGTGTCTTGTCAATGAACACTGTTCCAGAAGAAAGTTCATGCACAACTTCTTCAGTCATTTGCCCAAAGCAAACAGCGAGCAAATGAAAGTGTGAGGAATAATAGTATTCTTGTCTCCTACTCTCCATTTCCCTTCATGTTGCCATATGGTATCCATATCTGCGAGGATAAGCAGTACTTTGTACCCTGGTGTTTCAGTTTTCATGACACTTTACAAGTCTCATTGCTCATTTCACCGCTTTCCACTAGCTACTCCTTAATGACACCCAGCCATTGCTTCCTTTGCTCTCCCATAAAAACAACACACTCAGGAAATAATGAACATATATTTGTCTCTTTCAAGTAACTGCAGCTCCGTTTTAACCATTTAGTTTGCAATAAACTTTTTTTAAGAGAGCTTTTTTTCCCCACAAAAAAGTCTATATATCTTAAGGGTCACAATATACTGATTTTTGTAAAATATATAAATAATATCCCATAGCCTGTATTCCGAGCTACAACCTATATTAACTCCTCCACTTAAGAAGGGAAAAAAAAAATACCAAACAATGAAAAAATAGTTGCAACAACTGAGCCCTGCATAGCTCATTTTGAGCCTTCACCCAAACAGAAATAGCCAGTGATCGGTACAGTTCACGAAAAAGACTATCAAATTACTTCTAATAGCAAATTGCTACAAAGCATACTTTGCTAGATGGAGTTATTTAAGAAGTTGCTGTGGAAACAAGAAAGAACTGGTCTGGAGAGAAGGAGTGTAAGCTTATTAACAACAGCCTGTTCTAGTGCTCCAAGCCTTAACTGAAAGAACCACCTGAAACAGCAAAGCCGTTTACGCTCCTCTGATGAGTGCAAACAGTGGACTCACACCAGCTGTCAAGACCGAGTACGTTTGGGGAAGATGCAGGCAGACCCTGAGGAGATGCTAGAAGGGAAAATGAATCCTCCAGAACTACAGAAGTCAGGAATGTACCTCCGGAAAGAAAATAAAATTCTGATAGCATGACTCAGATTTACCTTTTGGCAGGGTAGTCCCTCTCTGTTCATTCTTTCTTAGAGCAAAACTGCTGCATCGTCTGTATGAGAAAATTCTGCATGTTTCTGCATTACAGCAGCCTTCGAAGCAGGTATCAAAACTTGTTTAAAAAAAAGAATCTCTGTAGAAGACTCAAAATTTTAAAATATTTTACAGAAGGATAAGGTAATGGTTAATATTGTTGAAGCCTCTGACAACAGAACACTGGTCATAATAAATCAGGAGGAACAAAATTCCTGGGAAACTGGAAATCCTTTTCCTCTCCCCAGTCCCCAGATTTTCAGAGAATTTTAAAGTCTATTCCATTCACAGGCCATTACAACTCTCTGGAAACCATCCTGAAGGGTAAGTTTTCCCTGTGTTCACAGAGGTGTTTGCAAGGTGTTTTACAATGTAGCCTAGGAACAATAGTCTAAATTTTTCACCTTTAAATGATAAACTTGAATATGAAGAACATATAAAGAACCCCAAGTTGGACTTCTATTTTTTTGAAAATACAATAAAATTAATATAGCAAAAGGAAAAGACTCATCACTGTTCATAAGAATTCATTCATCCAGGGAATTTTTTCATCTGTCCTCTCCTTTACTTAGCTAGACAGAAAACAGATTTTGCTGGCTATGTTTAATTTCCACAGTTGTCATTGTGTTCTAAAACATTTATATTGCAGCAATCACATTTATCCTCAGGAAACCAGGAACTGAAGTACCAGTTCAAACACTGTATAGGCTACCTTATAGTCTTCTAAATCTAGGACACCACTGGAGTTAGAAATTCTACTGTGCAAATAAGCAGTAAAATGTTGGGTTTGTTTTTTTTTATTAAAATATATTTTAAAAATTCGAACAGTTCCTGAAACAGCAAAAGCTGACATGGTTCATACATGCTTATTTACCAGGTTAGTATGAATGTAAGACGAAAGGAGATACAACACTAAAATGAAAAAAGAATGCAGATGAATAATATTATTTCTGCTGTACATCTCCAAGCTTGTTTCAAGTAGCAGATTTTGAAGATCGAGTAACAAACTTAATTGTAAAGTCACCAAAAAGTAGCATCACAAGTAAGAGAATCTTAGCCCTAGTGAGAGTCGTTATTTACTTCAGTTTATTACACAAACTTTTTGAGTAGTTGTTTTGGAAAAAAAGATTACAGCAATTCTGCAAATATTTATGGTTCAACCCAAGAAAATAAAGTTGTTTGTGACAGATGTAAAAAGGAGTCAAGCAGATTTGAGCAGGCTTTGAAACAGAAAAATTATAATATAATATGTATTTATATACAACATGATCTTCAATATAAAACCTGCTAAGTACTTTGTTCTAGTTACACAAGCCAAATCAGTAAAACAATTTGCTCCATCTTTCCCTAAGCAAATCTTAGTTACCAAGCTGGATCTTATTATTCACATTTAATGTGTTGATATTTATATAAGTTTAAACTACACCTTCAGTTGTTCTTCCAGTCTTTTCTTGTTACCCCCTAATTCCTTTCCTTCCCCCTACTTCCCCTCCCACCTCGTAGTAGTAGTAAAAATGGATTTACACAAAACCAATAACAAGCTGTACTCAAAAATACATCCTGGTTTTAACAACGCAGCTCATCACTTAAAAATTTCACACATACACACTACTGCAAACATTCTATCTGCAGACTTTCTGGCTGAATGTTCTGCTACAGTAAGACCATAATACAACTCTTTCAAGAAAGTGGATTCAGAAATAATGTCAGCAGACAAAAAACTACTTTTGACATATAAAGTGAAATAATGCATTCACACAACAGTCATACTTTTAACTAGTTGCATCATTTGTTATTTGTAGTTTACCTATTTTTCATAGAAGAAAATTCATATCTTCATATCATTACTTTGCAGCTCTTTAGATCCATGAAATCAAATATACCTTCTCTTTCCTGTTCTATCACTCACTCTGGGTTTTCTAACCTCAAGGAGTAACAAGAAGGAAAGGAAAAAGAATTCTGAAAGACGAGGCATCAACTTCCACATCAACTTAATTACATTGACTACAAATAAAGTTTAAAAAGTACAGACATTTTCCAACTTATGACTGTTCTCTTTCCTGTCACACTATCTCTTGCAATCCCAAGACTCTCATACTTCCATTATATTTATTTATTCCCATTTCTCTCTATTTTTTAACCTTCCTCTCACTTCATTATCCTATCTTCCTTCTTACAGTTGTTTCCCTTCCCTGTTCCTCCCTCCTTCCCGCAGCTTATTTCCTCCTATTTTCTCTCTCTGCTCCGCTCACAAAACCACCTTGGCCTTTAATTATGCCTCCTACTGAACTCTGCCTACAGTTCTTAGGATTTCCACATATTTTACGGTGCCAGACTACTCACAATCTCTCTGCAGAAGTAGAAAACCCATTCCTAAGCATGAACAAAACTACTAAAATGTAAGTGAAACACTGATGGCACAAAAAGAGAAGGCATGAAGCCAGAGTGGTGTTTAATATTTGTACGAGAAGCAAAGCCAACCACAGGCCCGCAGTCGGATGGTAGGCAGCAGCTAAACACTCCTCAACAGAAAAGTGACGCAGGAAGCCACAGTGCTATCTATACACAGAGTTCCCCCTGAAGCACATACAGAAAAAAAGCCTCCCTAAAATTTTAGCTTGTCTGCTTTTTATCCCACAACATAGGGTAATTGTCCTCAGAGTCTGAGCTGGATTCCTTGCATGCTGGAGCAGAAGAAATACTACTTTTTCACCCATCTGTCACAACAAACGTGAATGATTATGACAAAAGCAAACCAGCACTAATCTTAGCACCTGACAGGGCTCCGAGCAAAACACCAGAGAGAAAAGCAGAGGGGAAGCCAGCACACAACACAGTGAAACAACATCATCAAATGAGTAGCTGGGCAGGAGCATCTTGCCCCTGAGTTTCCACTTACTTAACAGCCATCTGCAGAGAAGCGTTAAAACACCCACAGATTCGGTTTGTAAATTAAGCATAGATCATTATAATACGTTTAAATTTTCTGACAGATTAAATTACTTCATCCAGCATTAAGCCCATAGCTGGTGACTGAGTTAAAACAGAGCTCTTATACACCAATGAACTGATGTTCCAGCTCTGCAAAATATACATGGTCAACACTTTATCAGCCTAGTCTCATGCTGAATTTTCTTAGAAAACCAAGACAAGATCACTTAACTCCTCTATTGGAAAATGCAGATGCAAATCTTCATTTTTGATTTCCAAAACTGGCATTATTTCAGCTGAGAACATACTACAGTCTGAAACCCGAAATACTGACCCCACCAGGGGAGCTGCTTTCAGTTTTGGCTTCCTAACATCAGTGTTTTCCTTCCTTGCTCTTTAACCACCTTCTTTGTTTATGTGCATACCCAAGTCCTAAACACTGCAGAGGGCTACTGTGTGTCAGCACAATTTCACTGTAACTGGCTTCTAGCACTTTCAGGTACCACCAGAGAGGTTTTAGAGTGGAAAATGACAATGAGGGAACTCTTGCAGGACTTCCGCCATTCCCATGCATTTCCAGATTTGGAGTTCATGGAACAGCCACAGCATGATGAAACCTCCGGGTGGAATATCTACCTCAGCATTAGCAGTCTGGGAATGTGGTCCTCTGTACAGAAGGGAGCACAGCTAGTGTCGCAGCATGCTTCAGTAAATCCCAACTCCTGTAGGTCACTGGAAAGTCTTTGCAGTTTTACAGAGCAACTCGGAAAACCTGGACGCATAACTTAATTTTCTTGGAGCTGTCACACAGGACTGTGTGAAAACCAAAACAGCAGAAAGCCTTTGCTGCTTCCCTCTCACCACCTCCAGCTATGTAAGGAACATAGCTCAGCAAACCACAGAAAAGACCACTGTATTTAGAGAAAGGCTTGAAGTATGAGGGTAAGGGTAAGGGTAGCTGCTGTGCATCCACCACCTTTGGAAGAACTGAAGAATTTTAAAATAGCTCCTCAATTCTGAAAACACGGTAACTGGGAGACAGCTGACAGCTGGACAAGGATTTCTACAGTATCTCCAAATCACCTGAAATGACAGCCACATATATTTACAAACAATAAAAGGTGCATGTGTGTACATACGCACCACCTCATATATATATATTAGATATACATACACACACATCTAATTTTTTCTTTAATCAGTCTCTCCAAAATGGCTTAGACTGAGGCACAGGTAGGTATCTCCTCTTTTAGAGGCTAAGTAGGGAATGCCTTCTTCCATGTGCTTTTGACTACACTGCTTCTGATTAAGAGATTTTTCACTATTTTTAAATGGAGGATTTCTGGTGGACCTACTCATTGCAAAGAGAATTTATGTTCTAACAACTACAGCTTCAACAGACTTGGGCCCCTAAGGAAGAAAGATGTGCGTCTCCTCTGCCCACCACAAGTTACCTCAAAATAATTTTTAGATAAAATAGAAAACACAAAAATTTTAGCCAAAAAAAGGGAAGAAACTGCACAAAATAAAAAAAAAAAAAAAAGCCAATATACCCCAACAAAACACAGCAAATAAAAGAACATACCTTTGACCTCTGGTAATTCAAATAGAGTGTTAATCACCAAAGGATTAACACCCTCTGTATTATAAATAACATAACCAGTCATCAGGAAATTATAACACCCCATATAATCAAGAAACACTGGAGTCTACCATAGCCTTATGCCCACACCGTGGGAGGTATTAAGATGTGACACTGCCATATTGTATCAGCTCAGTAAGAGTCTTCAAGCATTGTGCAGAACAGTGCTGTACTTACACAGAAAAACATTCCTCCATCCAGGTGTACATATTTGTATATATTGCTCTCTGTGTATACCTGTGCACACATTTATGTACAGAAATACCGAAATAAATAATTCACACATTTTAAACATTATATAAATCTTTTAATATGTTAAAAATCTATGCATATATAATCTCCCTGACTTTTTTCTGGGATTTTTTATTGCATCAAAATCAAATACTGAAACATAATTTAAGTAAAACTAACTTTCTGCATTTGATACAATTATTTTTTGCTTAAACAAGTTCTATTTCTCCCTTGTTTGGTTCTGTAGTACAACCCAGTAGCATATTACGTGCAGTATTATTACTGCACAAAAGCATTCATGAAGACATTTCTATTAAAACACAAACTTTCTTAAAGCGATGAAAAAAAAAAAGAAAAAAATCAAAAAATTGCTACTTACAATATTTCACTTTGGAGGAGACACACAGCTACCTTATATTCTACCATCTTCTCCATAAACACTTCGCCCATTGCAGAGCTTCCCCTATCCTATTTTCTTCCAAACCAAACCACTCCTTTTTGCCTGAGAGCCTTTGCCATCCTTTCCTACTCTTCACAATCTCTAAAGCTTGTTTTCCATTCCCAATGTACCCAAAGGCTCACTCCACCTACATATCTAGTTTCAAGTTTTCCAACCACTACAGCCCTTCAAAACTCCTGCCCCAGGAGTCCTCACTCATATTGCCTTTTGTCCTGTTACTCTGTTAACGCAATGGTTCCAAACCCCTCTTTCCCATGTTTTCAATGGCTACCGGCACCTGCTGCCACTCCCTCCTTGGCCAACTGCAACCTGCACTCTGCTGTCCTCCTTGCTATTTCCTCCACACAGTATCACACACAGCATCACAAGATTGGAAGGGACCTTTGAGATCATGGAGTCCAATCTATGACCCAACACCAACACCGACTCATCATCTAAACCATGGCACTAAGTGCCTCATCCAATCTCCTCTTAAACGGCTCCAGGGACACCTTACTCTTTCAAAAATCTGTACAGGTTAAGTAAATAAGTAAACATTACTATAAAAGCTGAATCAAATGAGATGAGAAGAAGAACTCGCTCAGCACTTACTGTTTGCAGCTGTGCCTGTGCCTTGCTGATCAGTCTCCTCTAACCTCCCAGACAGGAGGGTTCCACTAGGACCAGGATCCCAATATTTCTCCAAGAGGAAAATCTGACCTTTTCTTTAAAGTGGAGTACCTCATGAAAAACATCAAGAGTAATTCATCTCAAGGAAGAACAACTCAGTCCAAATTACTTTAAATTGTCATCAAATCTTTTGCTAAGACTCAGAGATCAGGAGAGAGAAAATCCACATCCTGACAAGCACAACACAGTTGTTTACATCCTTCCAAAGAATGACAGAAGAAAGTAGCACCACAGAATCTGGAAACACAACTGCAAGCAGGCAGGGTGAGGAGGGGATGAACATGGACAACTCTTCCCATAGATAAAAAATTCAAATTTACATGAGGACGTGGGGGCACAGAGAAAAGTAGATTTTCTCAGTTTGAGAAGCCTTTACAATCTAAACTGCATTAGGATTTATCCTTTAAATCTTCAGTCAAAAGACACGCTAATTCACTTCTCATTGCACAAAAACTAGCAAATTTCACCTTTTTCAAGTCCACTATAAAACAGGATTTCTCAAACCGTGTGTCACTCCACAACTATGAAATGCGGTTCCTAAATAAAATACACTTGAAGGCTGTACCATGAGAAAAAGCACAGCTTAATTTAGTTAACTAAGCTGATTAAGCCATGCTCTTTCACCTATTACAGGAAGTATTTAGCCCTGGAGCCATCCTAAAGGCACCTCATACACCGTATGACATGTTTTCCAGAGATACTATACTTAGTCACTGCGGAAGGGAAAAAAGCAAACACCCCATATGTCAGCATGTCAACAAAAGAACAGAAGAAGTATCAGCTGATAAAGCAGCTGTTTACATCTCATTCTTGTCTGGAAGGTAGGTATTACATTACAAGGGAATAGATGAACTTAAGAAAACATTACCCCAACACCTCAGATCTGACTATTCTAAAATAATTGCAATAGGAACACTTTCCCAAAATCTCAGTCTTTGTATGTTTACAAACAACTTGGAGAAATTGAATAGATCACAGCAGCCTTATTTTAAAACAATTAAAATTAATCTTTTTCCATTGTTGTATCTAAATCATTTTGTATCGCTAAAAGAATTCTTTAAAATTTCCAGTGCTTTCAAAATGTTTAAAAAGCAATGTCTAAAATAAAGACATAGCTAAATAGCATTATTCTTATCTTGGCTTTTGCTGGTTCAAGGGTGCTGCTCTGTGTCTCATAAAGATTTCTGGCAGAGTGAGAAAACCTGGTCAGTATCAGAGTCTTTCCTGGGACCTGTCTGAAGTGTCGACAAGCAGCTAAGCTGAATATTAATACACCCTCCATCATCAAAAGCTGTTGCATACCCAAAGGATGAGAAATATTTTAATCAGCTTTCAGCTTGTCTAGTAGAAGTCAGTTTATTCCTTTGGGATTATACGTCTATGTGCTCAATTTTTGTCTTTGCACTCTCCCTATATATATTAGTTTTGAAACCAGCAGCAAAAAGCCCAAATCTGCTGTTTTTTTGGAAAAAGCCAGCTAATGCTGTGATTCAATTACGCTATTTTACACTTAACAAGAAAATGTAGAAGATGACAAGTAAAGAAAAAGGTTGAGAAAACAGTCCTGTATCCTGTTTTTTAACAACAGGATTTCTTAAAGAAACCAGTGGGATTTTTTTGTTTCAATATTTTTGCAAATTTTATGAGTTTTCAAGACTGATTCATCTGTTCCCTCATCCATCTTTTCCACTCTCCAATATATTAGGAAGTTTTGATGCTGTAAATTCACAATTTGTTTAGCATAATGAGCCATGATTGTATACATGTTTTATAAGGATGTGTTTCAAGTATGCCATACGTGAAAGCCAACCAAAGATCGTAATGGAATAATGGTCCAAAAAGCCTTGACTGTAAAACAATAATTGCACAATAACCTCTCTTTTCTTTACTGTCATTCCCCAGAGAGACAAAGACAGTCACTGAGTGGTTGAACTAATGAAGCTACCACATACAGAAGACTTTTAAAAGTGAGAAATATTACTAATCCTAATCATGAATATTTTTAATCCTTCTAAAACCATCATAGCATTTCAGACTAAGATATAGCCAGGACTTGTACTGGCCTTTACACTGAGCATCTACATTGACACAATATAGAACTAATTCCATATTACTTCATGTCTGCTTTCTTGGGGACAGGTGTATTACCATTGTGCATGGAATACCATGGTGCTTTTTCCTTTTGCCCATATGACAAGACAGAAACAAAAAGCTTAGCTGCTGAAAGGTTTTCAAACGGGAAGTACAACCTTTGTGTATTTTAGTACTACACAGGTACTACTTTCTATCCAATTTTCCATCAGCAACATAACCAATCATCAGTTTTCAGCAAAGAAATGACTTCTGGGGTCCTACTACTGCAAATGATTTCACTACAGAAACTCCTATTTCATAAAACGTGAGCGCGACATTGGATAGCGTAAGAACAATTAGTGAAGGATGACAACGAGTGAACTTACATTGCCACGTGTTTACAATAAAAGTCTTACAACCCATTCATCCAAGCAGAGTCCCACCACAACATCTGAAAAAACAACTGACTTTCTAGGTAGCTATTGAAGATTTAATCCATCAGCACGTGGCATGCTGCTCGAAGACTGAGCTAAAATAGAATTATTATCAGTGTATATGAGGTCTGACACAAAAAATCTGAGACTAATTCTATAGCTCAGGAAGTAAGAGTGGGAGGAGAGAGTCAAAGAGATGGTTACAGAACATGTCCCAACCTGTCACAGTGATAGAAGGCTCAATGTGATCTCTTCACTCAGTACAAGTGGACGTGTGTTCAAATACAAATGTTTTCTTAGCCTTGGTCAGAAAATGGAGATCCTCAACAGCTTTTCAGAAAATGATCTGCGGAATTGCTTTGAACATCGGCAGCATCATGTGCAAATGTGTGTCAGCTCAGAAGGGAACTGTTTGGAAGGTGACCACAGTGGATTTTCTCAATTTGTTAAAAAAAATAATAATAAAAAAAAAAGCCTTACAGGTACAGTCCCAGGGGTTTTTAGTGTTGGATCTCATACACACAAACATTATACACACACATAAAAATAAAATAAACACTTCAGTTTCTTACAAAATTATATCGATCCCTAGGCAGCTAGAAAACATGAACTGATGCACTATTCCCAGCTATTTAACAGTGTGCTTTGTGTAATAGTGCATGCTAACCATGAAGTCAGATTAATCTTGAGCATAGCTCCACAGGCGCCATTTCTATTCAAAAGCAAGAATCTGGCCTGTTCTCACCATGCCCTTAATCATTCCATTATATTACAGAAATTCAAAATGAGTTCTATGAAAAGAGATGCCATTAGTCTGATTGTGATAAACAATCACTTTATTTTGCAGGAATAATTTAGAAGATTTGCTACATTTAACCTTTATATCAGAGTCTCTGCTGTGATAGAGTTCAGATTCACTAGCAGTCCAAGGAGAACTGCCAAAATCTGATGTTAACTAGAGACATTCAAGACAAGTCAATAATTATCTTCCTACCGCAGAACAGTAAACAGTATATTATGTCTACAACTTCAGGATTATTAAGCAGAAGTGTAGCAAGAAATGTAAAGTGCAAAAAAAGTTTTACTCAAAAGCTCCTGAGAAGTAGAAACAGGAACTGCCAGAAGACAATCGGAGTCAGCCAAAACACAGTAAGCTCCTTCTGTCACCCCTAAATGGACAGAACTTATCCATCTATTATGTATATATATATAAAAATCTCAGATGTGGTCCAAATTCTACAATTTCCAAGGCCGGCAGGGGAAAGCAGAAATTCATCAGGGTTCTTCAAGTGCAGAATGTCCTCTCCCTAGGACACAGATAATAATTAACTAATATACAGGAAAAAAATCATAGCCTCATTTTGTTGATGAGGAAATTAAGATCAGAAATAGCAACCAGAAACCAAAGTAAGCACCCAACATTTTGATCTCCACACTGATTTTGAAAACCACATTTCAGTTACTTGCACAAGTTAAACAAAGGGTCAGTGAAAGAATTAGCACCTAATCCATCAGACCATAATGCTTTCCATGGCAAGCACTGAAGCCAAGTTTTATTTTTTCGTATGAAATGAGCACTGCAATTTTGATCAAAGATGAAGTAACTGTTAAAAAGTACATTGCAAACACATTGTTCACCATTGATCTTGTTAGGAACTAGAAGGACTGATGATCAGATAGGAACGAAAATGTACTCAGAAGACGTCACCTCCTTTGCTTACAAAAGACATTTGGAAAGTAAAACAGCTGTATTCTATTTTACAGTGGTTACATAGTCACTACAAAAACAACGGCAATAAAATCATGTTTAGCAATACTAGTTGTTCCCTAAAAAAAACTACAATAATGTAGATTATGACATTGTAGTCACACTGCCATTTGCTTGCACTTTCATTCAAAATCAAAACTTCCCCTAGTTTATAGCAATCTAAGTGAAAGTATTCCTGCCAAACCACTGTAATTCACAGTTTTAACACCAAGCCAAATATTTTTTTATAGCATGTGGCATGTCCATAAGCATACATACACAAACATACAAATCTATAAGCTCTATATCTGATCACTTCTATGACTGCATAAATCAGAATTAGAAACCACTTTAACTATAGTTAATAATTAATCAAGTTTTATATAACAAAGATACACATATCTCAAAAATACAGAAGAATTTATTTTAAAGAAGTGTTATTCTCAGTGTTCAAGTATGACCTTTTATTCAGTTTTTGTACAAGGAAATGAATTTCTAAGAACATAAAAGGCTTTGCAAATAATAATTGGACTAGTAAAACAGTAGCACAATACTACTAGTAGGCTACTCCCATCACAAATAATAAACCTTGATAAATACACTGTTGATACAAAGCTCCTTTTATTATTCCAGTATATGCCTATCCAAGGTTCTATGGAAAAAATGGTGGAAATAGCACAATTTTGTACAGTCTACAGTACCCCCTTCATACATATTTTACTTTCACTGAAACCAGTCTCACATTTCCCATTAACAATAAAAGGGCAACATCAGGTTCTAAAATACCCTTCCTGGACTGACACAGGGATGCAGCAGGAACTACAACATGAGCTGCTCTCTAAACTCTCTTCCTATGTTATTCATGCTGCCAAGAACTGCAAGCAGTTCCCTATAAATGCTTTTTCTCTAAATATAACTTTATATAATTCAGAAGTTACATAAAGAAATCAGGTAGAAGATCATCACAGTTAAAAGTGCCAACATACCTGTGTACATATTTGTATGCAGAAGCATGTACATATACACACGGTCACACTATTGACCTGCTCTAGTAGTCTATGCAACATGAGAACACTTGCACGTGTGATGGAGAATCCTGTCTAAGCCACAGAGCTCAGACACAGAGATCTGTTTTCCATTCACATAATTCAAATACAAGATTGGGGCATAACCTATATGCACAATTTTGATTTCTGCTGATTGTGTGTTATATGCAATTATGTTTTAAATACTAACACAGAGCTCACTGCATTTGACATGGAAGTGCATGCATGAACTATACACAATCGTACACTTTCAACAGTATAAAAACATAGCGAAGGTGACAGAAACATTCCCGTTACAGTAAGAGCTAAATGCAAGACAACACAAGGCAACAGAATTCTAGTCATCCAAAAGCACAGCTCTCCACGATACAGCTGTGTACATAAGAACACCTACAAATGCAAACTGGTAACTTGGGTGCAAACCCACCAGAAGGGAGCACGGGAATGGGAGAGCATGCCCAGCGCCTTTGTGCCACCCGCTGCAGCACGCGCTGCCAGCACACGAGGTGCAGAGCCGCATGAGCCACCCCGCGGTCCTCCCATCCCTGCTCTCAGAAATGCATCTCACCTTCCCATAGCACATAAATTGTCCTAAACTTTTCCTAGCTTATGCCAGTTTACATTATAACCTTAACGTTTTCAGCATACCCTTCACAGTGCGCTGGATGAGTTAGACCATGCCCTTTTAACAATTCCCATTTACAAGAGAAATGTTATAGCAGTTCCTATCAACACAGCTCAGATCTCAACCAGCTCACAGAAGGGTTAAAAACAGAAAGTGCTATCCACTGGTTTGTTCTGATGTTCCTGTAGATATTGTCACTGGATGTATCCTCAGTAGAATTCTATTCAACACCTCTGTCTTTAAGTACAAAGCTGTAGGCTGTAGCAGCTTTAGGAAACATAAGTATCCTTTTTTCTGCTGCACAGTATCTGTGTGTGAAATTCTCTAAAGGGGTTTAAGTATTTACCCTGAACACTATCAGACAGTTTCTAAAATTTTCCTTATCCTGTTGCAAAAACACTTCAAAGAGAATTATAAACACAGTCCTTTGTGCTTTCAGCACACACTTTGTTTTGAAAGCTTAAGTCTGAATTCCCTCAGAATTGTAAATATTTTTTTTTCTGAAAGATGTGCAAGAGAACTTTTTTTTTTTTGATAGGTAGTGATTCTACTGCACAGAGTGCTGAATCCTTTCTCCCATTTCTGACAGCTGAAAATATCGGGGTCAAGGAAATTAGTGTCAGGGGAAAAAAAAAAAAAAAAAGAAAAACAAGTCTTCAGGATCAGATTCTGTTGTTGTTGTTGTTACGTAGGATAAAATATACATTTCCAGAAGCGTCTGACTCCTAATATACATAAAATATAACCTGCAAAAATGACATTTATTTAAAGGGTCTGGCCTAAACAGATAAGAGCAGCCTCAAAAGACAAAAAATATGGCTAAAATTTGGATCTTTGAGCTGCCATGTTGTGCCTACATTTCACACCTCATTAGGCAAATGTGATCGCCCATCACTGCGTGGCCCCCCAATAAAGAGTGTGACACTGCCATATCTACGCACAACAGGAAAGCTAAAAAAGAAATCAAAATCATACCTCAGAATTTCCTGAATTTTGGCTGACAAGGTCAAGCAAATTAAAATTTCAGTTAAATTGTTCTGCATTTTCTACAAAAAAAAAAAATTAACAACCAGCCAGCCTGTTTGTGATCCCATTATCTTGTTTTTTTTACTATAATTGGTTAGCTGTTTAAAATGCCAAAGTCTACAAAAGCTAGGAGGATTTCTTATGAAAGTATATTTTGCCTTCTAGCTTTTCATGGTCATTCTGGAACTGAAATACTCTGAATTAAATACATTTTTTAACCCTTGTTTTAATTTGAAAAAAAAAAAAATATATATAATGGTCCTTGGCTGAGATTTTGTAGCTCAGGTTTCAGCCTAGACTCAATTCTAACTGTCAGCCTGTAAGCCCTTGGCAATTGTGGCTTGTAGGAGAAAATACAACATACTTCATATGTAGCAATCCTAGCAAATAATGAAATAGATCTCAAAAAGGAAAGAAAATAATTTTACAAGAAAATACCATTGCTCTAGGATTTCAGTTTAGTTGTATAAACTGATAAAAGCACGCTCTTTAGAATAACAGTAATAACACAACTCATAAATATAGTTTTTTAAGAAGTCATACAAATCAAGGTGATAGTTGTGCAGAAAGATATCTGTTTGCACGAAATGCCACTTCGCTCACTATAATGACAAGCTGTGCACACTTCTGCTTTACACTACATTTATAAATTGTGTACTGCTTTTCACTATTATTAGTTGTATTTCGGGATGCCAAAAAGTGAAACAAATGGGGTAACAATTACTTGTGTTCGACTTACACCATTTATACCACTTATACCATAGCTCTTTAATATCTATGTTTCATTCCTTTAAGTAGACCCTTTATAGTAGGCAAAAGGCTATGCTGTTAAATATAACCCCGCGTCAGTAATACGCTTCTCTACATTTTAGTTCCATAATTTTTTTCATCTTGCCAAATTCCTGCATAAATAGGTGGGATTAAATGGAGCCTAGCCTACCTAACATAATTATATATGTTGTGATTTCAGACGGCAATGAAACGGATACATTTTAATAATCCCAGTCTTGGCTCTTGCCCACTAAAGTCAATAAAGGTTATTAAGGCCAACTGCCATATAAATACATTGCTATATTGCTAAATGGACTGGCAAAGCAGGAAATACAATTCACACCATATAGCACTACTAGGGTCTTCATTTATTTTATTTATTTTTTTCAAAGGAACACTAGGTACGGTTAAAACGTCTTTGAAGATACAATGTTTAAGTATAATCATATATGCTTACTTTTCATTCCATAAACAAAACCAATTTCATTGATTTACATTTTACATATTGGAATGTGAATCAGGCCAAAACAAAATAAACAAGAAAAGACTGTAGGGCTGCTGCAGTTCTTACTGATTTGGCATGGTGTTAAAAGATTTTCATAGCTAAAATAAATGTCAGATTGCAAGGTTTGCATGATATCAGACCCTGAGAGACAAATTGTCTTTCCACTGAATCTCAGAGCAGCTATACCAAGACTTCCTCACATCACATGAGATTTGAGCTTTTCAGACTACTCTTTACCCAGAAAGCAAAGCTTGTACAGTCTTTTTTTCAAATGGTAACTCTCCCTTTGAATTCAGCAAGAATTTATCCTGATGTTGCCGATGATAACGTGTTAATCTTGGATGACTTTTAAAAAAACCCCTCGAACATTTGAATAGCCTTCGTATTTTCAAGGGAGGGGGAAAAGAGAAGAAGATTGGTTAAACTGCTTTGCATTTAATGGTTCATAAATTCATGAGGTAATATTGTGGGAAATGCGATGTTTTATCAGAATGTCATTCAAATGAAAGGTTTAACATTTACATCACAAGAGTGAGCGCTAACTAAAACTATCCTCAGGGAAAGAAATGCCAGGAATAAACATTATGATAAAATTGTGTGTTTACTATAATGTAAAAAAATATTATATAAAGCCCAAAGGTCTGAATGCATTGGGTTAAACTTCCTGCAGTATCAAACACTGCTATGACACTAGAGTAATTACTCTAGAATCAGAAATTATTTTGGAAACCTTTCTTTTCTTTTTTATAACTGCTTCACTAAACAACAGGGGGTGAGAAAGCACACAGGAACCCCCAGACTGACTTTTATATCACTCTAGACACATATATTGAAAAAAAAAAACATAAGCCAGGAGTTGTTCATCTTACACACAAAAGTAAGAAAAATACATTGCTTAAATATTTTCTTTTAAGAAATATTTTTTAAGCAATAACATTCTTCCAAGATATGATCAACAATTCTAAGACATTTTTACTTTTAGCATTTTGCCATATTTTAATTTTTTTAATAATCATCCAGCTAGAATTATAAATTTAGAAGAAAAAAAGTCGACTGCAGACTACTGAGTACCTTCAGAAATACCTTTTTGATTTAACTTAATGCTGTGGAAGCTGAGCATGCACCAAAACACTGCACTTTTTATGTTAAATTGCTGTTGAATTTGTTAACCCACAACTGATTTCCTGTGTTATGGAATCTTAGAGATTACAGCTAACTTGAAGCAACAGGGATAATTCTTGATGTTAATGCTTCATTTCTAAGTATTTTTATTAAGTCAGTGACTGTTGGTGTATTAAAACTGCGGCTCAACATTGCCCCCTACTGTCATCTTGTGGAACACGAAAGGACAAAACGTAGGTTAAACCCAAAACACCCATCCTACCTCAGTCTCAAACACAGTAAGCATCACATTTACTTAGACTCAACAAAACAGACATTCTCAATAAACATTCTTTTCTGCCTCCTTCTATAGTTGAAATTAATTGTGATTAATACGTTATAAGTCATAAAACACCAAAGTAATTTTTAAAATTTAAATTAGAAGCAGCATCTGTCTTGGCCCAATCATCAGTTTGATGATAAATATCATCATGCGGCTGTTGAAAGGAGATACACTGACACCACCATGTTTCTAATTAGAGACACATGGTAATGTCACACCAATTGGAGAAAACCTAACCCTTGAGAATTCCTGAGTTTGCTGGTTTTCCATGTTCTCAACACACAATGGATATAAAATAACAATCAAACATTCTTGTGTCTACCTCATCTAAGCCTGTGTTACAAGAGAGTAAGTTGTCATTTGAAAGAAAAACAAACCAAAATATTTGTTCTAAATTATAAAGGTCGCTCAAGAATGTGAGCACATAAGAACACAAAAATGAGGAAAAAACCGCACATAAACAAGTTATAAATAATTTATCTCCTTTTGTAGCAAAATTTAATGTTCACTGATTCCTTGCGGTAACGGATTTCACAAATGAAAGTTCCACTCTTCCGCACTTATTTTCCAAGTCTGCAACCAGCCACTGCTGGGAAAGCTTGCAAAACGTTTGAGTACGCTAATGAGTCACGACATTTCCCCCAAAACTGAAGAGGATACTCATGTTGCACCGCAATTCCAGAGATTGAAAACCAGCTCTACTACAAATCATACCCAGCACCCTCAGCTACACTGCAAGCTTTTCCAAGTCAACTACAGGCAAATTGAGGCTTATGCTGTGACCAGCAGAAATGTCAGAAAAGAAGCTGCAGATGCACATGTGTGGATGTGAGCAAGGCACATTTGCCAATACAGATCCTTCTGTGTGCAAATGTAGAAGCAGGCATGCTGGCAACTGTATCAAACATTTAGATTAGCAAAGTCTCCCAAATTAATCTCTACTTGGACAGCAAGGGCAAGCAGGCAAACAACGCTTGCCACCGAGTATGTTTTCATGGGGATGTACTTCCAAGTACAAAGGAAGCAATATCACAATTATTCAAGAAACTAATCTCCACTTGTTGATTCTGGCTATGGTGTAAGTGGGCAGGTAGACTACAGTCAGATGGTTGTACCTCCAGATCACCAGATTTTGCTCTCAGCTCTCCTTAGATGCATTCACCAACGTTGTCATTGGCAGGGTTGTCTTGGTGTTGTATGAAAAAGTTGACAATGTATACTTTTGTGCACCAATTGGTGTGATGTAAAATATGACAGTCATCTTAAAAGACTGACAAACTTTAAAACCAGGCAAGGACAGGAAATAACTAAAATCTTGGTTTTCTGGATCTTACTTGGCTCACATTTCTTCTGGCTACTTGGGGGAGAAAAATAATAGCTGGTGGTGGAAGGCTGACATTGATTCCATTTTTCATATGTTCTGAATAAAGTTTAAATCCTGTTACTACAGGACAATTAAAAACACAATTCTGAGCGCTCTCAGAATTAAGCTCTAGAGGCTTTTGACTATAAAACTGGTACTTACCATAATCTCCATTTTTCTCCAAAATTCTTCCAATTTAGCCATTGGCTTAAGCCACCAATCAGCGCACTTCAAATACCGCTTGCCTTGAAACCAAAACTGCCTAAGCCACTCAAATTCAACCTGCAAGATAAAAACATACGGTAGTATAAACATCTATATTCATTTGGGACAGGAATGCATGAATCCAGCTATACCTGAACAACCCCATAGAAAAGGGGATGATTACTGAAGTTCTCATTTCTAAATGCACCCTGACACTCAGTTGCTTATTTTATTTCTATTCCACATGAATCTGTGACCTCAGCTATTCACTTCAAACCTAGAGAGGTGGAAACTTCAACTCTTACTTTACATGTGGTACATGTACAAAGAACATTAAAAGTTCAGGTTTACTCAATATTCAGTCAAATATGTACCAACCCTGGCTTATTTTGATTAGCATTGTGGGTTTGAAAATATTTCAGTCATATAAAAGATTGAAAAAACTTGCAGTAATAAAATTGCTAGAATGCAGCCAAGTCAATCGCTATGGAATGAGAGTGTAGTATTATAATGAAACATAGTCTCTCATTCTTCACCAAATAATCTGGTTACCAGATAGGCTACCAATAACTTTTGGATTAACTGGATCACAACGTGAGACATGAAAGCTCTGCTCAGGCAGACCTGCAGGGGAGAGGGGGGTGTCCCAAAACCGCTCATGCTGGATCTGCGTCCCATGCAACCCCTCAAACACGGAACAATGCCCATGCAGCAGGAGGCAAAAGGCTTCTTGCAGCATCTGAAATAACAGGCCCCAGTTGTTTTTCCAGGCTAAATCTTGTGTGAAAACTGTGTTTTACAAACAAAACATATTCCCTCCCTGAAGAAATAAAAATGCCATCAGGAGCAAGCTAATAATTTTATTTAGAATATGAAACAGAGCAAATAATTTAATACTTTACTGGTTACGGGTTTTTTTAAAAAAAAATCATATATGGTAGGCTCATCAACTTTAAACAAGAGAAAGATTAGCTTACTAAAACATAATATAAATATAATATAAAAATTATCACATTTTCTTTAAGCAAAATAATTCCATTTATCTTAATTTCCACTTCTTTCCTTTAATAGTAATCCATAGCTCTGGCCTTTAGAATTCTATATTTATTTTTGTTGTGGTAGTTACGTATCACACCAAGTTCAAAGCTGCTTTAATCGTTATTTGTACCATAAAAGCTTATCCCCGCTCAGCTCTGATGATGCAAATAAAGAAAACCTGTCAAGGTAAAAGAATAAAAAAAACCTTCCCAAAGCTGTCACCTAACACTTTCTTTCCTGCAGGGGCAAACAGAATGGCTACAGAAATCTGAAAGTCTTCCAGTTAACATTAGCTAAATGTTTGGTCAATACATGTTAGAGATTACAGCTAAATATACCTGCATCTGAAGTGTACAAAAAAAAACATTAAAGCAACTTTGTTAAAATATAACACGCTGAAGGAAAGTTTCCTTCCTCTACAATATCAGTGAGGTATGAAGTATCAAGTTATGTTTTTTAAAAAAATCAATATACAGAGTTTTGGGAAGGCTGAGATTATTGATAGTTCAACTGGAGCTTTAAGTATTCGATACTTTTTCTCACTCCACTTCTTCGGTTTTGCTGGCTTCTGCTATGAGAGTGCTATAACACATGATGTCTGGCAAACATGTTTCATGAAATGAATCACAAGGCCATTAATCAACGAAAAAAAATTTAAAAAAATAAAATCAATGTTACAATATGGCTCAATGTGACAAGAACTTATTTCAGTCAATCTGATTTTTGACTAGTTGTATTGATTTGTTACATTAATCTATGTAATTTCAGTCTAATTCAAGTCTGGCATCTTGGTCAAATTTTAAATGTATCTTGATCCTGTACGGAACTTCTAACTTGACCAAGAAGAGCTGCTTTTAAGGCACAAGAGGTAAAGTTTTGCAACAAGCCAGTTAATTTTCTGCAGGATTAGCCGGTCTCATCAAGGGTCAGTGTACCAAATTGCAATATGTGGCTGTTTAACAATGTGAACTACCATTTACTGGGGTTGTCTAACTCAGGTCCCCATTCATCTCACAATGTCTCCGTTTAGCTCTAAATTGAGTTAATAAAATAGGCGTTGGGGAGAAAGGCAGTGTTTCACTCACCAATTTAGCCATCAAGCTGCTTGACAAGTGACTGCTCTGAGCTATCATCACCTCTGAACTGGTAATGGTTCATTTTGAAAAAAAAATAAAATAATCATTTTGATGAGGCAACATTGATGTGATTACTTTGTATCTTTGTTTTAGACATATGCGAGCATAAATAGTTTTCCTAAAAATCTCCAGAGATTCCAGTTATGCTAAGTTTGTTTGGTATTTTTCATTAATACAAGAACACTTTTTATACCTCATCCATTACTAAGCACAAATTTTTAACATGAACATATGCTGCCTGCTTTCCAAGTTCTCTTAAAAGCTTGATGTGCTCTTCCTTTCATTGAACTCTCTTCAGAAATATCTTTTCCTGTAGTAGTACTATCTTTCCCTATAGCAGTACTATCTTTCCCTATAGCTTTGCCTCCTTCCACAAACAGGAGGAGCTGTACTAGGAAAAAAAACCATCACAGCAAATACTGGAGAGACAAAAAGCTGAATTCTAGCCATAGTGGAACTGAAGTTATAGAACATTCATCTTCTGTGACAAAACTCTCAGGTTAACAGCTCCTGCCAGGGATTTTATCAGAGAGTTTTAATTTGCAGTCCCATATATCAGAGCTAACTTCAGTTAGCATTAGAAAGCCTTTCACATTACTGAACAGGACAAAGCCTAAACATATTAACATACAAAAACATATATGCTGAATGTTTTAGGAATCGCTTTCATCTCCTAATTAATTTTTGCTTATGACTTATATCTGTGCAAGTAAACTCTGAATCCGGCTTCACATGTCTAACCTCAACATATTTTCAAGTTATCCTTTAAACAATGATTAAAGGCCACTTTTAAGTTATAGTCAATACTGGGTAGTAAAAGGCCAACAGTAGCATTTGACATTTTGTGAGGCAGTGCTCCTCAGTCAATTATTTAAAAGTATCGGTTATTAAATGCCACACATGTAGGTGATCTATATTTTCTCTCTTCTGTACTAACCAGTCACCAACGATGCTTCGGCTCACTGTGATGTGCTAAAACATATTAACCTTCCTTTGGCTGCATACGCTACTGCCCTTTCTCAGCAGTGACCTCAATGTCTAACACTATATATACCTGTAACTTAGCTAGCCCAGGCTTTTATACATCCCTGTGCATTCACCACACTCAAATTTATCAACTCCCGCTATAAAATTAGATTTTCTGTAGGCAAAAGTGAATGTAGCTCACAAGCAACAGAGAAACCAACTCAGTTTAAACACGGTAATCAGGATCCGATAGCCATGGCTGAGCAAGAACTCTGATGAGGACAAAGCTTTACCTCTTCAAAACTTCAGTGTTTTAAAATCACACTTTCAACACAATCCCCAGATGGTAAAACACTTCCTCTGGTGTTTTACTTCATTGAGAGCATCTGATTATTAGTTTGGAGTTGGCAAATAAAGAAGCCTTGACATCACCTCACACAACAAGAACTATTATCAGACTTCGCATTACTCAGAGCACGGAAAACAAATTTTCTTTGAAATGTGAAGAATCGGCTGGCAATGATCTTTTCTGCAGATCTATTTTCATAGGTATGAGCAGATACATCAGCGTTTCAGCACTGGTTTACTACTTTAAAAAGCACTTGCTTGCCAATAACTTTCCCCAGGGACCCCATAGCTCTGTTTGGGACATAACCAGTAGCTCTACATATTTTGGAAGGCCAACTGGGGCAAGAGGTTCACAGTCAGTGAACTCTGCAAGATCATTTATTTCAGGATACGTTATTACTGACCAAGTACCAATCTGACTGCTTAAGGGGTAACTTCATTCAACCTCTAACACTATGCATGCACTGTTACGCTGTTGCACTTCACAGCTGTCCAGGTAATTACTTCTGTTCGTCTTGCTACAGTCTGTTCACTGGCTACAGTCTGCCACTAAAGTATTTGTTTAGACGTCAAGCCCATAAGCTACTCAGACAAGCAGCATGTGAACATTCTTAATTAAGGTTATCTTTACTTAAAACTGGGAGTACATACTGGGAGTGAAGCGACACACATCTAATAAACAGCACATACCTTGCAATCGCTCAGATATTCTTTTGAAGGCTGTTTAGTGAGGGAGCCCATGACAACAAAGCTAAGTCTAAAGAAATACTAAACTTGTACCTGGCTGCCCGCTAGAGACGCAAAGAACCTCCTCAGGTTCTCATCTTACTTTTTGACAGGAATACCGCTGACAAGACATACAAGAGAAGGCTCTGACGAACTCAGGGAAATCCAACATCAATAACAACATCCCCCAGATACTCACCCACACCTCTTTTACGTATGGTTACTCTGCCCACCACAAAAATGGAAAAACCTAAGTCTCCAGCTATGCTTCAGATCTTCAGTTCAAACCCACTTTATCAGCACACTAAGTCAGTTTTCACACCCAGCAACACCAAAGTGAAGGCAGAGAATCATACCTTATTCTTTCAGACCTGGTCTTAGGCATTTTGCCTCTAGCAGACACAGGCAATTCATCCAGACCTCATTTGGCAGAGCAGTTAATTACATCACAGATAGTGAATCCACACTAAACCACTATATTTTAACTTCGTCACACATAGTCTGATGGTACCATGATGGTTCTGTTCCGGTTCATTTTCTCTGATGACTACTTCGGAGGTGCCACAAGAGGGGTAAAAACACCGAGCCTGTAGCATTTCAGGAAAATAAAGAATCCAGAACAATGGCTGCATCTAATTATTTGAGTTACAGCCTGTGAAGAACTTCAGTTCTTTGATAATATTTGAAAGTAAAATACAACTGTACCATCTCCTCTACAGATGGGAATACTACCTAATTTCAAGCTTATGATCCTCAAGTACAGAAAAAAAGTAACAAGAAGGTTTAGAACTAGCACAGAAAGCTGTGTATCAGACAGAAATACAAAGGGAAAAATGTATGGCAGTTCTTCATTAATTCTATTTGGCTTTTTGTGCAATTTTGTCTATTGTATTTAAAAATGCCTTACAAACTAAGGAAAAAAAAAAGTGATCAAATCCTGACCACATCTATCAAATGGAAGACTCATTTTCATCAGTAGTTCAACAGTTTGACTTTTTAAAGAAACAAAGACATTCTCGCTCTTTAGCTGCCCAAGAAAATTTGAATTAAAAATCCGTATTAGTGACAGAAAAAACAAAGATTTATTATACAGCAAGTAGAATGTAGGAAGCTTGTATATGCAAAAAAAAAAAATGTTGCACGAGTCTCACAGATCTGCATGTTTTCACTTCAGTGATGCCTGGAAAAGAAACGTGCATTGACCACAGTGACAAACCATTAGTAACTTTGTATACTTGTGCAGCAAATAAGTGACATCTAAATAGTAGTTTAGCATATAAAACTTATCTTTCAAGTGAAGAGCTGCCCTTGGGATAAAAAAATCTAAAAAAATGAACATCAACAACAATGGAGGTGAATGGTTATTCTCTTTTGAAATGAAATACAGATCCAGTGTGACTACTAAGTCCATGTGCGCAATAAGTACAAGTTAAACATGATTTCTGTTACAGTATATCCCACATGCGTAACAGGAAACATCTCTGTATGTCACATAGCAAAATTATTCAGGTGACTGCAAACACCAGGGGCTATGGTCTCTCACCTGATGTAAACGGCACGTCTTTGATGTTAAAGAACCCGTGCAAATTTACACCAGCTGTGCATATGGCCCTAGCTGTGCAAACCACATATGCGTATAGTTTTATGGACTGAGCCTGATTAATGTTTTGTAAAAGTCTGCATACATGGGACTTCTTTAAATTGCTCTAGAAGCTGTTTTGCTAAAAGTCAAGGGTGCAAATCTTTTGCAATCACTTAACTCAATTTTTCCAACTGTAAACACAATGGAGATAAAAATGGCATTTTAGTAAGAACATGTAATATTATATTCCTCAGTAGATAGCTATTTAAACAGTTTACACAAGTTCTAATTGGGGTGGAAATGCCCTATGTAGTATATGGCTCCTAATATTGATTATACTTCATAGAAATATAGCACAGCTTCTTCCAAATGCCTGAATATGAGTGCTGTAAAAAACTACTGGTATTTAAGCAATAAGTTTGTGTTAACTCGTTGCTATAGCGGCTTTTGAAGAGAGATAATAACCAGTGCTTTGCAGTTACAAACAGCTGAAAGCTTTTTTCAGGTGGAAAGGCAACTTTCCAGAGCAGCTAAACCATTTGTCATTTTAAAGTCGGAATATATAGCCTTAACTACACTTGCTGTAAATTTAAAATAAGAATGGAAAAAACCAATTAGATTTACCACCTTCAGAAACACTACCTCTGTAAGAAGACCCAGCCCATTGTGTCACATTCCTGACTCTATCCAGTAACACAGAATAAGCCAAATTGCACGTTTTGTGATATTGTCTACTTTTACACCACAGAATAATTACCTGTTTCTGCAGTTTTCCAAAATACTGCCTGATATTTTCGGTTTATTTGTCAAATCAACATGTTTGTTCAGACTCCAGATCTGTACTTCAAACAAGAAACACTGCCAGCTTCAGCAGAATCCTGTGAGAGTGCATTGTTACACTTGCATATTTTGTAGCACAGAATAACCTGCTTAAATATGTTCCTCACAATTATTTTCACTGTATTTTCTTCGGAGTATACTTTGAAGCACATACTCGTAATTGTGTCACACCTGGCATTCTGTAAATAAATTGGTTCTGAAGAAAAACTGAAAGATGGTGCTTGCTCTTTCCCTCTATTTCTTTTTCTCTCTCTCCCTTTTTGTTACAGAAGCACTAGAGTAGTTTGGTTTGTCCACCGCACTATCAGATTTGGTGTGATATTACTGAAACTACTCTTTTACTCTGTCAGCAGAGGGATCGTAAGAAGGAAAAATTAAAACTTCATGGGAATGAAAAGTATCAATCCAAGTTAATCCCAATTACTGTACCCAAGCAAAAAAAGTCATAAAAACCACATTTCAAACTTATACAGAGCAATGCCTTGTGAGCAGCTGTGCACACTTCATTGCCATCAATTCCATGAGCAGACTGCACCTCTCAGAACCTGGCTGAACCACTTTCAGTGCAGATCATCTCACCTCATTATGTATTTCTTCTACTTGCTTTATAACCACAGTTTCCAGTGATTTCAAAGACAAAGCCATTGATTCAGAATCAGTCTGTAAATTCTGGAGTGCGACTTCACATTGTCCAAGGATATACTCCAATGTTCCTCTTGAGCACTATAAAGATACAATAAGAAATTTATAGATAGCCACTTCAGAACATACGTGTTTCTCAAATATACTGAACTATTTACTTCTGAAATAAACAAGGGGAACGAGTAGAAGATATGCCTTTCTGTAGCTTTATTTCATGATCTTTTAAGCAGAAGCATAATGTGCCTTGGATTGTCTATATAGTTATTAACACAAATTATGCAAAAGTCTAATCCACCAAACATCTAGCCTACCAGTACAGCACAGATTAAAAGGAGAAAGAAAAGAACTCCTTTTAAATTTACTTTACAAATATGGCGTTCAAAAAGACAATGATACTTTCCACTGCTTCCTGGCCAATTTTTGACAGTTATTCACAATCTGCTGCACTTTTCAGTTGCATGGCCTCCCAGTAACACTAAAATGGAGTTCTGTATCCAGTCCGAGAGCCTTGTTTGCTTACAAGGTATAAATAATATGAACAAAACAATTTTGCACTTCTGCTCCTTTTACTGTGCTTTCATTAAATTTGCTTCAAAATTGGAAGGAAATACGTAGAACTCTTTGAAATAAAAGAAAGGAGATATCTACATCTTTTAATTATTTTCAATTAAATATCTGTACTTTCGGTTAAATTTCCAGAAACAATCTTGAATAAGAACCCTTTATCTCACATTCTTTGCAAACAAAATTTCTACACTACACAACTTGAAGTCATAACAGTTTAAAAAAACCCAAAGCATAATCACTTTAATAGAGAAACTTTTCATACTGTGAAAATAAGCATGCATCTTCCTGAAAAAGTAACAGACAGGAGCAGTAGTTCAGAGCACTCTTAAAATGAGAGAAAAAATACAGAACTATTAGTTTTAAAATGTACTCTATGTCGAAGTCCAGTTCAAGCAAGCAGAATGATTATTTGATAGGGAAATAAAGGCACGTGTTTTTTTATAATACAACTGATATGTATGCATATGTCCGTGTTTGGTGCTATGGCTTCATCTCCATTCCTGCAGAAATTAGGAAGAGTAATGGAGAAAAAAAGTATATGGATAACATGTATCTCTCGCTTCAATACCGATATATTTTGCCTTGATGAAAGAGAAAAGTAGTAATTATGATTTTTTAAAATGTCTTTTCAAAATACAGTCTATTTATTTATTTTTTTCTCTATGCTTTTCCATTAGAATACTAGATTACTGATAAGTCCACAGTCAGTGATAAGCGGGAGAGGCCTAGTAAAAAAGAAAAAGGTTGTCAGCACTTGAGAATAGCAGGCTGAAGCCTTATTATTTAAGAACAATTTAAGAACAACGTCAAATCACTTTTCTGCTTCTTCAATACACAGGTACACAGAAGTATCCCAATTTAAACCATACTTGTGACCGCTTTTAGTTGTTCTGACCTCCTAAAGTCGATTTTTGCCAGTGGACACTGCTGACGTGTTTTGAGTATTACTATCTCATCACAAATACTTCCTTTCAACTAGGATCAGGACATGAACACAGCAAAAAAGCTTTAAAACTTTTCAGGTAAAAATACAAATGTTTCTACATTTCTTCAGTAATCGACGAGGTGTGGCGTGGCACATTCTTAATCGTATTTTATATGCCTAACTGTGAATTTAGGCAAACTACCAAGACAGAAACACGTGTACCTCAATTAAAAAATAAACAAACTGCAATTGTTCAAGAAAATAGTCTGAGTCACAAGCATAACTGTGAACTGCAGTTCTGGATAAGACAACATTATGCAACATACATGGTACTAGAATATTATTATATTTTTAAGAGTGAAAAAATAGCAAACCAGTTTTGATACTTACTTCTGCCACTCTGTGAGTTGAGCTGAATCGAGGTGAAAATCCAGCCAGAACACAGTGCTGATGTGTCAAATTGAGATCATCTAGGGACAGATCAGGAAAACTTAAGTACAGGGAAAAATTTTACTTAATAAAAGTTATTCTGGCTGAATATGAATTAAAGACACTATATTCAGCACACAAGAAAATAAAAGAGAATCTAGTCAGAAAGTCCTGTCTTCATAGAGCCCTAACATCTAGCAGAGGATGATAACTATATTCACAATCCTAGTGTTAAAAATCTCTATTCACACTAGTTTTCACCCAGTTTATACAGTCCAGAAATGGCATTTTCTCACCTGTTACGAGAAAAGTTCAACTAAACAGATTAACTCTGTCAAAGTTGAGGATCACTATAAACAACGGACTATTCAGAAACTACAATCTGTTTTCTCAAAAATCACTAAAAGGTAGTAGTACTTCTTGAAAAAAAATAAAAGAAATAAAGAGAAAGGTAAAAGACAAATATGTACTACCTCATCTTTTTATCTGAAACTTATCTGAAGTTCTCCCTTCAGCTCAGAGCCAAGAAACTGGGAACCCAGAAAGCACGATCTACTCTAGACCTGTCTCCAAAGCATTTCAATTGTGACTTCCTTGTATCCTGCCAGAGGGCTGTCATGGACCTGAGTTCACAAACTGGCAAAAAAACCAACTCACAAACCTCTGTAGATAGAATCTACTTGGTCGTGATCAAGTTTCAAAATTATCATAACTGAAGAACGCTTGAATCCTGACAAATGAGCACTTTCCAGAGGAAACATATTCCTCTGGACAAGATCAGATTAAACCATGAAGCTATTTTCAATTCAAAAAGTTTTGGTGTTAAAATTATGTTGCTCTCTCATCCTTAACAAGACATTTAGGAAAATCTATCCAAAAATTCTGTAAAATTACTTCTGTGTTACGGTTTGTACACCTGAAACCCAATATCCTAAATTCCTACTAATTTTTGAAAATTCTCTTCTGACCATAATGATAAGGCTGAAAAGAACATGGTGTGTGAGGTTTCATTGTATTCTATTTATTAAAGAAAAAAGATAGGCTCTAAAACTTTTACTTTACCTTGCAATGAGTCTGAAACTTTAAAACCACTAAAAGTCTAATGAATAAGAATACAGAAAAATGCCTGAATTTATCCACTGTTGTAAGAACAGTATCTTCTTTTTACAAATTTTATAAGCAACTATTAACAATATTCATACCCAAGACAGTAGACAGAATCACAAAGAAAAAAGTAAAAAAAAAATAATCATAAAAGCAATTTATGTAAGGGATAGGCAAATGAGTATTATGAAACAGGATTGAAGTCCTTGAGAAAGTTAAGACGGAAGGCTTATTTTCTATTTGTATGAAGTTTGCAGGCAGGTGACATTGAACAGCTTGAAAAAATGCCCCCAAAATCCCAAAAGTACCTAAGAAAAAAGCAATTTCCTACGTAAACACGAGGCTTAAATTGCATATAGCCAAGTCTTGCAATAACCAAAAAACCAATACTATCTCTAGACATTGCAATATTTAAATACGACAACCACTTTCAAGAAGAACTGCAACGAAAACAAACCAGAACACTTCCACCACCCCGTTCAGTGCCCATTCATTGTGGTGTTTTTTATGTAGCAAACACAGGATTAAAAGTATTACATTTTGATTTGCACCTTCATTCAAACACTTGGCATATCTTTCATTGTAGAACTCCCCCTTGAAATTGCTTCCAACTGTCTTTAATCCTTTATGACTCTTAGAAAGAAGCCTGTAATTTAAGAGCTTATAACTCATCTAAAACTGTAATTGTACAAAAATAGTTGAAGCTTCGTGGATTGCATGTCTCAAAGGATATTTGAAAAAATACTCTCAAGGTCTTAAAAGCTTACAGTAAAGATTCGCTCTTCTTTTTCTTCTAAAAATATATTAATTGAAAAGAAAAAGCACTCTTTGTTAAATTGGCCATTGTCCATTTGGCAGCAAAAGCTTTTATTCAGATAGAGAACACTACATCCAGATTACCTCTCTGGTTTTAGAGCCAAACCAAAACTGTTACCTTCCTTGGACACCCATGTCAAAAATACCATAGTGCTCTCATGGTTTTAGATAAAACACAATACATACGGAGTTAATGTCAGTTTTATACATCCATGCACTGATCACCAAGGTCTGGAAAACGAAAACGCAGCCTCTCCAGTATTATGCAGCACATAAAATACGTGTTTATAAAAGTAGAATTATGTGCATCATTCCCGCTTTGGAAAACTGCTTGCAGTTAATTGTCAAACAGTTCTCCTAAATTTATGGTAAGAGCCAACATGGCGTCCTTCTCTGCCACGAAAAGTGGGCCCTTACATTGCTATGGATTCAGGACAACTATGGCAGGGACATCTAATTTCAATATCTACTACAAAACCAAGACCCCACAAAGCTCACGTGAACTGTATAATGCATATGAGAAGTGACCTTTTTATTTTAAATCACCATTAACACCAACTTAGCAAGTATTTAGAACAGTTTCAAGACCTGTCATATAATCCCTTCTCCTTCTTTTAACAGTCTTGCCTTCCATGTGGATGCTTACAAGACACATACGCCAATTAATTAACCACTAGGTAAGAGAGATGCCTTGAGAATTGGACAACAATTTTACATTTACATGACTGTTCCTCTCTGAAAGCTTTCCCATGTCTATGAAAAATGCTGTCGCTTGCACGGACTACTTGTCTGAAGTCTGATCAGGTGTTTTGCTTGTTTATAAATTTTAAAACACTACAAATTATCCAAATTTAAAAGAGCAATTCTAGAAAACAATCAAGAAAAACTGATGAAGTCCAATACATGCTAGAGGGCTATCCCGATCAAAGAAAATGTTCTCAATCAAAGCCTCATTGCACACATTAAAGCTATCCAAATTTACCTGTATTAGCAGGATACCATTGTGCCACCAGTTACTGTGCCAACGTAGCTCATTACCTGCACTTCAGGCAGTATAATGCTGACATCGGTTTCCCCAAACTAATAACAATATTGTAAAAGGCTTGTTTGCATTCAAAGGAACATAACTGGGTTGGTAACAGACACTTGGTGTTTAAATGATGGAAAATTTCATTTTTCTGTCTGAGGTGGAGCACCTAAGAAACAAGGAGACTATTTCCTGCATACATGTATATGGCAAAATCCATATTTCTTTTAAATAGATTGTTTTATTCTTTTATTTCTACTACTTTCTGCCTGCCACTTGCCAATGAATCATCTGCCACCTTCTGGCCAGATCCCATTATAGGGCTACTATAGCTGAGGCAAGATTTATTAAAAGAAATTAATCACATGTATGATTGTGTACAGCTGGTCAAAGCCACCTTGGAAAATAAAGTTATCAACTTGAAGGCTGTTCAAATAATTTGGAGGTCAGATTTTGAATTTACAGATGAAGCACTAAGAAGTCATAAGAATGTTTAGCAGATGATCTGATTAGTTGCAAATGCATACAATTATTTGACACAGACTCTCCAGATACAGAAACTTCAGATAATACACCTTGTGTAGAACAGTTACGAAATGGAGTTTTTATTTAATACAGATCCTTATTCCTCACACCTGCAGGAAAAAGAAAAAAACCCCAAACAACATAAAACCATCTAAAGGTACTCGATGTTTTAATTATCCATGCAAGGCCTCTGTAAAGTTGGTATGACACAGGAAAACCTAAAGGTAAGGAGAGATTAAGTGACTTCCCAAAGTTTGCACAGAAATTCTGTGGAAGAAGCAGGCTGACAGCTTCTAAAACCAATGGTATGTTTAACACCTTGCCATTCCATCCTATCAGATGCAGACTAGTGTTCTCTATGTGGACCCCCTTATCATACCAGCTTCTCGGTGACTTTCCTGCTATTTAGAAACAGTAAAGACATTCTGGAATGTGGATGCTGTATATTCTAACTTAAATTGTGGGAGCAAGTTCATGTCACAGAACTTTCTATCCCTCTCCTATACAGACTTCAGCCATCCTGTTCTTTCCTCAAATACAGCCCTCCCAGAATAGAACCTGGGCACGGTCCTCTCCACTGCTTGAACCTATTGCCAGTTTCCCTCTTTTCTCTCTGATCCTGCTCTTTTCAGTCCCTGTCCCTGCTCTGTCCACACATCATTGCATGCTTTCTTCTAGACACTGAAAGCCCTGTGCTTGCACAGCCTTTTTCAAGAGAAGGGACTAATGGACTTGCGTATGTACATACACTTAACTAACGTATGCACACTTAACTAATTCTACTACTGAACTCACTATCTGAGCACAGTGAAGTGCACTCGGAGAGAAACAATGCCGTAGACCAATGTCACTGCAATCTATTAAGATATAACAAAATAAAAGGCAGAAAGAGAAGCTATCAATTCCTTACTGAAAGGAGTAGGGACTAAATGCCCAAAACTTATTACTTCTAGGTAAAGCACTTCGCAGGAAAACACAAACCACAATGGAAAATGCTCTCCAAATTGTCAACATGGGTTTTATACTGTCTCTTCTATCTTCTTTCAAGTGTTCTTCCTGGGATTTTTAGACAGTTCTCTTTTTGTCATCTATTCATGAAGCAGATAAAAGGTACATTGTGGTTTAAAGTACTGGTGAAAGCTTTGATATTCTAAACACCACAAACATCTACAGAAGTGAAAGGGACTTGTGCTACTAATTTTCTTAACTACCATAAACAAAGAATTTTATTTTTAACCATATTAGAGCCCAATTTTTGAAAAGCACTAAAATGCTTTTCTACCATTTCCAATTCTACATGTATCCAACAGCACACAACACTTCAACAACAGAAAACTTAACCAAACTAATCTTACTGTAGGTATGCCAACATAAAGCACCAGAAAAGTAGGACTCTCCCCGAGAAATTATGGGTCAATGGAATACTACTTTCAAAACAGAATGCCAGAGGATTCATCTGTCCCTAATTAAGAAATATTTTTTGTTTTTAAACAAGAAAAGTGTGCACAAACAAAACACAGAATGAATTAAAACGCTGAATTGGAAAAAAAAAAACCAAAACCAGCACTTGGATTAAATGTGGACTCAAGAAAAAAGTAAGGGTTAAACTCCAACACATTGAAGATGCTAGAGACCAAAGAGGGTTCAAGTTAGTTTGTGGAAATAGACACAGATTAAAAATCTAGAAATAGTTTAATGAGCCACTATATACATGTGGAAGTGCTTCCATTAAGTACTTATCTTTAACCACAAGCCA
Source organism: Neomorphus geoffroyi (assembly GCA_033558235.1). Classification (NCBI taxonomy): domain Eukaryota; kingdom Metazoa; phylum Chordata; class Aves; order Cuculiformes; family Neomorphidae; genus Neomorphus; species Neomorphus geoffroyi. The sequence goes on from JAUMJM010000001.1 coordinate 9,138,292, forward strand.
ATCTCTGCAATGTGTGCACCCTACTTCTGGTTGGTTATGAAAATAATTATTTGATGCTTCTTAAACTGTAATTTGCTGGGGGTTGGGAGGGGTATAAGAATCCAAGTTCATCTTCATGCTGTTTTAAAACTCTAACTTTCAAGTAAGAGTTTGATCTATGGGAAACAGCTGCAGAAAAGTAAATCTCCCTTTGAAAAAGTCCAGAAAGTATTTTTGTTAAGTATGTTTTGAAGTCATGGTAGGAAAATTAGTGAAAATTGTAAATCTGCTTGCAAATCTGGTCGTGTCTAACTCAAAGATTAGGGGAAAGATTTCAATTTAATAGTAAGACCATGACAACCCTAGTTAAGCATGCTCTAGGACAAAGCAGATGGGGCCCTTTGCTCACCTCCACGCGTTTTGGATTTATTGCACACACCCAACACGTTTCATATTAGACACCCCTTGACTGTGTACTTGAGACAGCAGGGTTCACTATGCACTTCCTCTGCAGACCAATATATTATTCTAAATTGAGCTAAAGTGTTTCCGTTTCATGAGCGATATAAAGTTCAGACTTGAGTTTTGAGCTAGCACATTTGCAGTCATTCAGTAGATCCTTTTTCTTCATACTAGGAAAAGTAAGCCTTAAAAAAAACAAGTCCGTCTTACTGAAAGTAATTTTGGATTTTGTTTGGGTTTGTTTAAACAAAATACATTTCTATTATTGCAATCGCTTACTTGAAGGATGGATTTGATCACCTCATGTTTAGTACCAACATACATTTAAATTATGGTTTATGATTTCATCTGAAGAAGACTGCTGAGAATGCAGGTGTACATTTATATTTTAAGACTGCATTTTACTAAAATTCTACCCAGAATAACAAAAAAACATTTTATAGAGCCAATGAAGAGAGGAACATAGACATGACCTAACGTCTACTAGAATGCTAACAAACACTCCTGATCTTTTTGTTCCGTTAATATACCCATTCATCAGGATTTACAAGTTACTGTAATTGCATGTTATCAGAAATATCAAGTTACCATGTTTTCATATCTAAGATTTGTGTGTAAAATGTTAGAAAATAGTTGTGGTGTTAAAGGTACATGAATTGATAGGATATGACTTCATAATTATCAGCAACATAGTGAATTTGACATTTCAGTGTTTTACAACATTCATACAGAGCAGTAAGCACTATACCATTCCAACAATCTGAAGAACAGACCTATGGAGCTGCTAAGTTTTTTGCTAGAGTTTGATGAGTCACTGTATTCACAAACAGTGCACAGTCCTACCAATCAGTCCCTGTACAGGAACTGCGACTACTAGCTGCACTGCTGTTGGCTTAACGTTCTGTTCTCTAGATGCCTTGCATACTGCTGCCACTGCTTTTAAAACAATGCCAGCAAGATAATTCTACTTACTGAAATGAGGTTCTGGAATGTATGATGGCACAAGATAAATGAATCTAAAATTGGCTTCCTTATTGTCAAGTTACATTTTATACAACGTTTTCATATTTTATCTTTTAGATGGCATCGTCAAGATGCCTCCTCTTAAAAGTCATTTTAAAAAAATATGAACAGTAAAACACACTAAAACTATATGCATCCACTTATATTGTCTTTCACTTCATGTGAAAATGATAAACACAGTTCTGCTGTACACAGAAACCTAATAAGGGTTGGTTTGAGAATACTCTCTCAAACTGTATAAAATCATAATTTTTTTTTTTAAGTAATTGAGAAAAAAACCACAAGGGTTATGGAAATGCAGGAGAGATTACCAAACACCTGGCACACAGTGCTCAAATCTGCAGCTCTTCATTAAGTATTAATAAGATAGTGATTTACATATTGTCTTCAAAAGAGTGTTTAATATATCCTTTGTTTCCATCTAAACATGATCATGATATTATGTCTTAAACAAACTAACTTTCTGACCTACCCTTCATATAGCATCCCTGATAAAAAAAATCAAACACTCCTTACACTCTGGTGACTCTGTCAACTATAATCTGTAGCATTTTGCAACAAAAATACCAAAGTTAGACCCCTCTTTCATTACTTGCCTTCTGAATCTGTTGCCCAGCAAAGCTGTATATGCACAAACTTTCCAGTCAGGAAGGATTAAATGAGAAGCTTACTTGACACCACAACTGCTATTGCACAAAAATGGATTAATAATGCCCTTTCTAGGAATGTTTAGCTGCCGCTTAAACTTCACTTTCACATAAGAAATGTCTCTGTTTCCTTCCAGGCTGCTACTCTAGATCCTCACAAGTACAGAAAAGGAAGGCATATCCACATCACTGAGCCAAAGGATCTCACATCTTAACACTTGATCTGTACGTGTCTGAACACACTGAGGAGCACAGACAGTCCAGTTCTTTTATCCAAGTTACTTCATTGATGGCAGCGCACAGGATTTGGTGAGGTAACTAAGAACAAGGAATGGTATATGTTTTTTAATATTGCCCACAAATGTATTTCTTGTAGTATGCAAACAGTTTTCATATTTGTTTGAAGATAAAAGCACAAGGTAGAAGTGAAAAGACTGTTGGGCCCAACAGGCTGGCAGTGCAGCAGGTTGTTTTAGGGATATTCCACGGTGTTTACCTGCCAAGTCACAAACACATAACCAGGGAACACCGCAAATGCTCTCACTCTTCCATCATGACATCTGTCAAGCCAAGTCACTAAATGGGCAAACATGCCGGAAGCCTTGCTCATGTTTGAGTCACATGATTTGTAAAATAATTTGTTTAAACAAAAAAGATAACCGGGAGAAACACAAGCCAAAAGAGAAAGTAACAGATTTTGTGTTAACAAACCTTAGCTACAGTTCTTGCTTTGTTTCTTTCAATGGAAAAACCTTAGTGTACACGCTCAGCTGCTCAAGTAAATGAACTCAATTTAATTTTCCTTTTCTTAATCTTCTACACATGAGACATTGAGACTCACTCTTGGAGTATGCCAGCTCTGTTCATTATCATCTTAGTATAATGCCACTACTAAGAACTAGCGTGTTTGAATAGACACACGGAGAAGTGCAGCAGGAGAGCAGTGTCATGTCTAAAATTGGCAGCCAATAGAACACCCACACCAACTAGCACAATAGTTGAAACTTCAAGAACCACAGTACCAGAAGACTTTAAGACTGCTACAGTCACAGCTTACAAAATACATAGCCACATCCATAGGAATTTTTTGTTGAACATGTTCACAATTACTGAGTAAGACCGCATTAAGAATAGAAAAAGGAATCAGCGTCTACATAATAGAAGGATGGGACAGAGCTCGCTTGTTAAGATCTCATGCAATTCTTATGGCCTGAAGCCTGACTAGGACTACCAAATCTGACTGCACAACAGACAGAAAAGGCTCAAAAAAAAGTATTTTCCTTTTTTAGCTGTGAAATGAAAGAAACATTAGGAAAAACATGCTCCCCAAAATTCACTGGAAGTGGGCAGAGTAGGAGGAATTTAGTAGACATTCTAGACAGATCTTATGTCTTTCTAAATAAGGAAAATCCCAACTGCAAGGAAGGTAGGATGATTTATATTAAGTGTCATTTTCTGTGTTTTCAACATAAAGTTGATCTTCTCAGACTTTGAAAATTACCAAGCATCAAGTAGAAGTCTCCTTGGTGAAGTGGTATTGCTAATCCGGGTGTCTCTATGTCCCATGCGACCTTCAAGGCTACATGCCAAACAGCTGGGTCCCGTCCTTTTAATTTTTGTTCACTACTTTCTTCTACGGTTGAACCTTCAAAGAGAGAAATGGAAAAACAGCACAAAGACTACAGATAAGGCAAGATCCATAAAAAACAAAATCTGGTCTAACAATACAGACATAATGATATCCCACATCGATACAATCGTAATAGGCTTAAACTTCTTACAATGTCCACTCGGTATAATCACCATCTCCAAATTCAGCAGTACGTAATAGGTAACAAAAAAACCCCATATGAGATCAAGATTTTTTTGCAACCAACTTTACTAAATGAAAACTTCATAATTACAAAGCAAAGGCAAATCAAGGCAAAGCTGTAATGGACTCAGGTTTTTCTAAAGTTCTCAAGTATATGCAGTTACTAAATTACAGTATTAAAACTATAAGCAAGGAAGAAAAAATAAAAAAACCACCAACACTGTTACAAAAATATATACTTCTGAGAGAATTCAAGTCATAAACAGCCAAAGTATCGTATGAACAATTCCATTAGTTTAAATACTTGCAATTTCATCAAATCATATCTGAGGCAAAGTAAGGGGAAATAATGGGCACAAAACACAAAACAGACCAATGAAGTTGAGTGAATCTTGGAATCATATCTGCTGTTCTTTTTCTAAAAATTATTAGTCAAACATGCTAGATAACATGTGCAAGAGCCAATGAAGCTTCAAAACATTTGTCACAACATTTTTCTGATCATTAAGCAGCATGAATGTGTTGAGCTTGGGGAAAAAATAATCCACTGCATAGAAACAGTATTTAGAGCTTAATCCCTCAGAACTATTTTCATAAGCTTACTTCACTGCATTATAAATTGAAAGATACAGTCAGCATTTATAATAAGATAATTGAGAGCTATGGTATAACAGTTTTATGGCTAAAGTATCCGAGTATTTTGACAGAGGGAAGATGAAGTTTTAATACGCAGTCGGCACAGAGCAGTAGTGACCGGTTAGAAATCACCAGGTATGTCGCATGTCTCATGATGGTGTATAATATGGTAACGATGTGCACCTCTTGCACTTTCCACTTCAAATGTGCCTTCATGCAATAATTTTTCAAACTTTTGTCTTCATTCATTTCTAGAATAAAAATACTAAAATAAAAATCTATAACCCATTTTAATATGTACATATAAAGAGCAACATTGAACTCATACTTTCAAAATATTCAGGTTTTCATCTCACATGGTTAGTGCAATGTTTATTTAGTTGGGAGTAGCCTTTAATAGTTAACAGATAGTATGTCAATTAAGTACTGCCTAAATTCAAGAAGCAGAGAGCCAAAATTTTTTAAAAAGCCAATCTAGAGCTCTTAATTAAAACTGCTACTGTAAACTCAGTCCTCATCTTCCCTCTCTCCGCTGCTGCAGTTCTCATCCAGCTGAAGCTTTGGCTCAGGAGCAGCTCTAGGCCTTTCTACCAAGGAACACACAAATGAGAAAACAAGAGCTAGCAAATACTCAGAAAAATCAATACTAAAGTCTTCAAGGGGCTTTCATATTTTCTGCCCTGTTCAGATAAATCGTAACTTAATTTAAGAAAAATGTTTTCTGAAAACTGCAAATAGGATGGCTTTCAAGGCATTTTTAATGCAATACATCATGGATATTATAAAAAGAGGTAACCTTTCTGGGTTAACTCTGTTATGCTGCTTTCCCATTCACTTTGGCAGCAGCACTGTTCACAATATGGCACCAATAAAATATAGAACTACAATCAGAGACAGCAATTTCAATCAAAGTTTCCTGGGGTCTCCTCATAAATCCAGCACCTTTGGAATGTGCTCGTTAAAATGACTTATTTTTTGCAGTTTGATAAATTTTTTATTGCTTAAGTACAGAGTTCAAATGTAGCTCACAGTCTCCTTTTCTCTATATTCTCAATTATTTCACCTTCAATTATCAGCAGCAATTGAAACTGATTGCTCCTACCATGTTATTGTGGTAACAAATGGAAGCAAGCTGCTACTCGCTTTTAAATGCAAGTTATTCTGAAAGTGAGAGGGAGGAAAAAAGCAACACCTTAACATTTGTGGTGTATTTTGAGGAAGCACTGACCAACTTTTACACAAAAAGAAGCTGTTATTAAATTCTGTACATCACACCTCAAGAATGACTGAATGCTGTAAATTCATTGATATAATTACATTTCCCATTTAAGTGAAAACATTTGGATGCATCTAAACTATAGGTATTGAGAGTAAATCATGTGGATCTTGCACATACATGTATTAAGAACATGTATTTATTTTGGATTAGACCATAGAGAAGTGGTCAAATGTCACAGAACTTAAAGGAAATATAATAAAACTCTGCAAATTTGAATTCTGTTCATTAAAGATTTAGAGAACTTGGCCTGCAAGAAACCTTTATGCTTGCATCTCAAATGAAACAGTGCAGCCAGGTGACAAGCTTACCACAACATAACAATACCTCATCAAACCTCTAATTAAGGTAGATCCACAGAAGAGAGAATGTAGCTGCAGAAAACTGGCCACAATATTATGCTTCTAACCAGAAGCTCAAATTTCAGAGATGTTCCAGCTGTGAGACCCGATGTTATCAGGTTGGGGTCATGGTTAGATTCAGAACAACATGAAACTTGTTTTCCTGGTTCTAGTTTGGTTATTGTTCCACAGCACAGAACATAAAAGCTGCCTTGAAAGGTTTCATTGCTCTTCGGCATCAAAATCTTCCAAGAAGAGTCTGAGAGGTTTTTGACACTGAAACCTCAATGTTCTCTATTCAAGTCAAACTGCAATGCCAAACTATAGCCTAAATGTAATTTTAAATCAAACATAATTTCTTAGACAACAGAAACACTGCCGATATGTTTTTCTAGAAACAGGCACGATTGTAAACATCTACTTTGCCACTAAATAAAACTGAGCACCATTACACAGGTGCACATTTACAGATTGATTAATTTTTCCAGAATTTAAAATAATTCGGGCATATATTCATTAATTAATGAAATTATATACAGTATTACTTTGGGTTGCCATAGCAATTTAGATGTTACATGCAGAAAGTGAAAAGAAAGCAGAGCATGCTTTGCTTTTCAGCAGCTGATGGGAGAATGAGTATCTACTCAAGATTTAATTTTTCTGCCTTATTACTGAAAAACCATTGCATAAGTGGCTATTTAAACTGTACTAATATTTTAACTTTTGCTTGCAACTGACATTGAAAAACAAAAAATCAAAAGATTTGTCAACATTGTTCCTATCAATTCATAATTGGAAAGCCATGTCCAAAGATATTAAGAACAAAAGCACTAAAATAAGAACAAAGAATATTCTGTCATCCTTTCATTCTTGAAGCAGAGGCTTTATGTGATCAAATTGGTAAGAGCAAAGTTAATGGGGAAAAAAAAGCAACCCACAACAGTTTTAATTCAAATGATGATCTCTCTTTAGAAAACAAGGATTCAATTCTATTCTTGTAAGAGTAATTGCATCATTAAAAAGGTGGGATTATCTCAAAGTAATTCGAAAGTTTACTCACATATTCATTTCTTAAGAAGTAATATATACTTTTCTACATACCTTTTCTATTCTTTCAACAAGCAATCTACTACATTGCTGAAATGAAAAACCTTTTGATAGCATTCTTCTCATCCTGTACAAACATTTGCTCCATGAATTTTAGTCATCAAGCATTACATAAAGACAATTAGTCAACTACAAATTTACATTTATTTCAGTTCTGAATAACTTTTGTAGTTTCATTTTTTTAACCTAGTGAGGAAGCACACACCTCTAATGAATCTTAATTATTTTCATTCACAATTACTGTAGAAACAAAATAGCACTCACTAGGTTTAGTGCTAGGATATTGCTTCTAATACCAGTGTGAAAATATGCAAAAAGCATTTTATAAAAAAAAAAAAAAGCATAAAAGCTCCTTCAAGACCAGTCATTACTGCAGCTAAGTTTGTTAAACCCTTCATTACCTTCTCAGTGAACAGAGACAGTTGTTTAGTACTTCAAGAGATTTATACAGCAAGTAGGTCTTCCAGCAAGAAGACAAACAAGATACAGTAAAGAATCCAGAGAGAATGACTTATCTAATGTCAGAGTGCATGGGAAATCAGATTAAGAGATAGACACTTCCAGTGACAACTTTACTTTCCACTTCCTTCAAGCTGGTAACTGCAATAAGTCTTTACTTCAAAGAACATCTTTAGAATCAGCTACTGCTTTGCTAAGCAATAAAATTTCCTACAAAACTTATGAGGACCTGAGGGAAAACCGTTCATTAGGAAATTTTCATGGATAAAATCCAGTGTTTGAAAATGCCTTTATTCCACCAGTATTTGGATTGCAATTCACTTTTATAAATAGAGCAGGAAATAAAAATGGGTTATTAGCATACTATACTAAAATCCTGAACAAGTTTTTACCTTAATGTTCTCATATGATAGAGTATTTGTAAGGTAACTTGTTATTAAAGATCTGAATTGGCCAAGATTTGGAATTCTAGTTCCATGGTAAATTCTGAGAAGTAAATTAGTTCTGAATAGTGTTAGTGACAGTGTAACCAAACACACATTCCATAATGTATTCAGTTCTGCATATGCACCACGACTACCGCTCATGCACTTTCGCGCAGTATACACATTAAAAAGAAATTTCCCAAATTTTTGCGAGGGTCTTTTCTTATCACTTGATAACCTACTTTTAATCTAGTGTAATGTAATGCATTTTATTTTAATCTAGATGAAAGCAAATACTATTCAGATGAGCATTAAGTAAAACGCCTATCTTATTTTGTTGTTAGAAATATACTTCATTTGAAGTTGCTTTGAAACTGTTTGACACTGGAAAAAAGAACATAAACAGTGATATTAATTAGAATATCAGCTTGTTCCAACATCGTTATGTTGGCTCTCAAATTTCTTTTCTGGCATATTAACAACTGCTTCTACTGCAATTAATACTGATCAAAGAATCAAACATTAAATTTACATTATAGCATCAAATACTGAACAAGCAAACAAGAAAATAAAGTTGTTTCAATTACAGTGGTATCTTTTTCAACACTATTTAATCAAATAAGTGGGTACTAAAGAAATAATGACATAAAAACTCAAATTAAAGTAAGCATACTGTATAGCCCGAGATGTACATCTCTAAACACACTGACAAAGAGCTGTCATAACACAGTAAGATTGCTTCATTCCTAGAGCTCCTGCTGATCAAAATGTGAAAACACAGGGATTCTGCATTTGTGGCTAGACTGGTACTGGTCATGAAGCTCTGGAAGCCCTGGCTGCCCCATGCTAAGGGGATGCCACATATCCTCAGTATTTGGAGCCCCACACATATCAGGGAGAATTTGAGGAAAAGAGAGCTAACAAAAAAGTGCGCAAGACCTAGCAGAAAAAGAGAATCAAGCCAGTTTTAGCTAAAATCAACATTGTTTAATTTATGTTTGACCTTCTCACACAACCAGTGTTTTCCCACAGAAAATTATTAATTCTTCTAATTGGCATCTAAGAAAAAGCTGTTCCATCAAAAAATTTCTGATGACCTCTACTCTTTTTATTATGTATTCCATAATGATTCTGTGATAGTCATTCTACACTACAGTGAGAATTCAATGCTAACTCAAAACTAAATGAATTAATGGAGTAAGTACTAGTAGAGACCAACTCTACTTCTGTTGTTGTATTAAACATCAACTGCTTCTACTTGTATTGTCTTCAACATCGTGTGACTCTACTTGTATTGTTTTCTTTAACAACTTCTTGGGTGCTGTGGCTCCTGCTGGTCTGACGGTGCCGCTGCAGAGGAGAGAGAGGAGGTGCAGCAGCAGGTGCTGCCCCCCCACCTGACTGCGCATGGGGACCCAGAGGGTGCAGGCAGAGGTTGTTCTGGCACAGGTCTGCTGAACTGCCAGTGACCCTGGAGCCCCCAGACCCAACTCCAGAACCTTCCCAAAGAAGCCTCTGCGCCTGCACCAATTTGAGAACTTCAACAGCAAGACCTCCCCTCATGCTAGGGGAGGGGGCACGGACTTGTTCTATAAATAGAATGCAGGCGCCACACACCCACTACCCCATGGAAACCTCCTGAGAAGGCGCAGCAGAAGAACTGCAGGGTCATGTGCTCCTGAGCACCATGTGCTCCTGAGCACCACGTTGTCCAGAGGCCCATGGAGTGGTGACTGTTCCTCCCTCTCTTTGTTCCTTTCTTCTGCTTTTGTGCATCAAATCGGATCCGAGTTGTGTTGTTTTGTCCAGCTGCCCTGAGGGGATCCGAACAGACTGGGATGTGTATTTTGCTCAACTTCTGTGGTTTTGGACATGTCCAAAACCAGTACTGATTTGATATTTTGGCCGTGTCCAAAATGAATACTGAATTAATATTCTGGCCATGTCCAGAATATTGACTGATTCCATATTTTGGCCGTGTCCACAATATGGGTTTGTTGTTTTGGCTGTGTCCAAAACAAATATTGAGTTTGCTGTTCTGGCCGTGCCCAGAATATTGGTTTCTGTGTTTAAGGTAAGTGCTGATTTGCTGTTTTGGCTGTGGACAAAATAAATGCTGTTTGGATTTAGCCCAGGAGGTATTTTGTCTCCAATTTGCCATGCAGACAAAGGACCGAGCAGGTCTGTGAGGGGGTGCGAGGGCAACCCAGGAGTGGGGAGCGGGCCTTGATAGTACCAATTTAAGACAATGGCACGATGGCATAAAAACCATATATATTTAAGGAAAATGGGCAGAGGAGACAAGATATAATTCTACAAAGACTTAACAAGAATCTTAAAGACATGGAGCTTCTTCATGTTACACAGTTATGGAGATCTTGGTAAGAGATACAGTAAATACTGACAGTCTTTGTGAACTGCAGAATCAACCAACGCATTGAAGTGATATGGAACTGGAAAGAATAATACTGCAAGCCCTGAAAAGCTTACAACTACCAGCATCTGAAAGCTATAAACAGAAATCAGAGGAGCAAAAAGACAATCTATTTCTCTAAAATCAAGCAGACTAATTACTCCTCTTTGATGCACTTGGTAGAAATCTTCAACACACAAGTATTTACTGTCACCTTGATAACAATGCCATATTCATGAACTATAAACAAGCTTCATTTCCTCCAATGTAAAGTAACTAGATCAATTATAGATACAGCTTCACTGTAGGGATATACAATGACAACCATCCTCCGAACAGCAACAGAAGGAAGTGAACAGTTGCCACATAAAGGTACGCTACAGGACATTTCCTCATGATGCTCAGAAGTCATACAAGACACCTGAAACTCCCTCTGAAGTTCATGAAACCAATCTGAGCATTCAAGAACTAATAAGTGGAATTCAATCTTGTTCAGATTTAGTGCTGACTTCATAAATAATTTTATTCCCCAAAAAAGAAAACTTCCTTTCCTTTTACACAATCTCCAGCTATGCTGAAGTTTTAATATTTCCTCCTCTCCCAACATATAACTAAATTTCAATTTTATAAAAAGCTTTTGGAATCATCATAAAAATACAAATAAATGAAGCAAAAATCTTTAATTTCTTTTTAATGATACAATGATCAATTTATTCACTGGAAAGCTCTTAACTTGTAACAGTTTTCATGTCTATTTTTAAATCCCTCAGAAACAAATATAAACTTTTCTGTGCATTTATGAAAAAATATTGAATGTTTCAAATATTTTAATTACAGACAGATATCAAAATAATTTCTTGTCTAAATACATCTATCTACTCTCATCAATCAAATCTTGTATAGGCTTGTTGTTTAAAGCAGCGTAATTTTTATCTAGCTAACTTCCTGAACTCGAAGAAACAACATCAAGTGACAAGTTATGAATAAACATAGCAGCTTTCTTTTTTTGTTAATTTATAGATCTCTGCAAAATGACACTACCACTAATCAGAGGGAATCTCTTCTACTCAGTGTGCTAAGCCAGCTGATGTTTTATGTTCAGGAAAATGTAAACAGGCCAATTGTAGCCGGAGTTTCAGTAACAAAGTGGCCCAGAGTTTCAAATCTAATAACAAAATTAACAAGAGAAGGCACATGAAAGTATAACCCATTATTTTTATATCATGGACTTTAGCCAAAACCTACCAACGTCAATGTGAATTCTTCCCATGTTTTGAAGCAAACATCAAAGTATTTGGAAGGACCAAAAATCAGATGTGAATTATGAAACATAACAGAGTATTTGCAAATTCAAATCAAGTGTCTAAATTGTAATCTTATGTTTGCAACACTGGAAGCCATTAATCCAAGGCTTTGTTCGAAAATTGTTAGGAAAAAAAGAAACAAAAATCTTCATGTCTGTTCTTAAAGACAAAAATGGTAGAAGTACTTTAAATTAAAAATTAAATATTTAATGACTTCTTGCACTTTTTTTCCCCTAATACTGCATTTAAATGTTTTTTAAATAACTAAAAGCCTGGAAAGCCTCTCAGACAACAGGTCTTTTAATGGAAAAACTTCCACTCTTCCCAAAAATGTTGGCAAGTCCTCCACAAAACAGGCATTAACACTACTGCATGCCTAGACAAAATGTCTGTACTTCTAAGTAAATACAGTAATACTTTTATACAAAACCAAACTAAAATGATCCTTCCAAAGAAAGAAGAGTAGTAAAATCAGCATAAGGGAGAAGCAAGTCTGTATATGATAAACAACACAATACAGACAGTGATATGACTACAATGAAACATGTTTAATACCTGAAACAGATTTTGATTTCTTGGCTTTTAGTCAGGAAGTTAATCATATCAATTTTTAAATCCACTTAGAGAAAAACTGATAAACCAGCTGCAGTGAACACACGTAGTATTTTGTACATGTTTTTGTAGAAATAAACATAAGGCTTAAATACAAAAAAATACCACAAATAATTCAAAAGCACACAACTAACCTAGACTAGCACGCAGGTGTGCTTATATACAAGGAAACATAAAAGGGGTTCAGAGATTTAAGATATCTATATCACTAGTCAACTCCTACCTCCCATCACTCACCTTCGCAGCTGTAACTGTACACAGCAACCGTTGACCTTTCAACCAGATTCTCATCATGGTGCCAGCTCACTGCCATGTTTCCCATGCCAAAATAAGGTTCTTGTTTCAAGTATAGCATTTGTAGTGGATCCATATAATTTAATAAAGTCAAGTTATAAGATGTTCTGTTCTTTAGACTTATGTAGTTATCCTCTGGTACACAACAACTGCTTTGATCTTTTGAAACAGACCCTTTCTCCGTAAGGGAAGTAGCAAAATTTTGCTCCCTATCTATTACAGTGGTATCTTTAATTTCTTTGGTCTCAAACAAATTTTGTCCTTGTAATGCCTTGACTGCTTCTACATGCAAGTAGTCATTAAGTCTGATTAATGCTTTACAAGCATCGTGTATTTGAGGACTGCAATATTTTATATCATAACCTTCAGTAGGCCAAGGGACTGTAAATAATCTTGTGTTCAAGTACTTGTAAGTGCACCCTGGGTTTCCAATTAATATACGAGACACTGGGGTAACAAAATCTCTTCCTTTGATCCTTACAAGATCTTGAAAGAAACAATTATGTTTTCGCAAGGTCAGAAAGCCTTCTTGTACTATTTGATGCAGCTTTTCAGGTACTGTATCAGATTTTCTGAAAATCAGCTTGGAATATTTGGTCTTCCACTAAAGGAGAGAAAAACAAACAAACATCAAAACCAGCAAAAGAATTACTCCTTTTTACAGTATCCAAAATATTTTACATATTCAAGAACAGCCAAGGCTAAGTTGACAAGTTATCAAGCACAATTCTAGAATGTGGTGAAGTAACAGATGACAGTATTTGTTACTTTATTTTCGTATTCCAATATATTGCACAAACTGTGGATACGTACCAGTGGTCTGTAACCAGAAAGTACCATCAGGGCAAATCTCTAAACAAATAATTTTGAGGATTCTGGCAGAATTCAATAGAACATATGAGGTCCCCAATGAATCTGCAGGTAGTGCTACCTTTAAGTTTATAAACATCAGACTATCAAGCAGTAACAAAGCAACTTCTTTTAAGGATCGCTGCAAAGATCCAACATTCTGCTGCACTGTACCTCTGTCTTGAAAATTGTCCTTAACATACTGGTCCCTTCTATTTTCACATGCCTCAATACATGCCAATTAGGTCTGTTAATTCATATAAAAGTTCCCCTTTTAGATTAAAGTAAATTTCCAAACTTATTTTCCTACCCACCTTCCCGGTTGTAATATTCTTTTTCCTCATAATCTCTCCTGACCACGCCAGCTCTGGTATCAGCTGGCATTCACAATCCAGCAGTGTGTGGAGGCAACAACTCCCAGCAAGGTACAACACTGCCAATCAGCAGCATCTTGCTTTGTATGCAAAATACTGCTTTCCACTCCAGGAAGGCTTAGATAATTTTATTTTGTTAATCTGGTTTTCTAAGGAAGCGAGTATCACATAATCACACCTTTTATTGGTTGGCTGTAAATCCGCTTTGTCTGCTGCTGAGACTGTTTGGCAAACTGGACAAAGGCTAGAGTGTAAGTTCTGAAATGGACCAAGTTCCTACGTATTTCATTAAAATTAGCAGATAAATAAAGCAAACAGATATAAACTATTGCCCTTAGTAAGGGGAAGGCTGTAATGTGAGCCTGTAGGGTATCCATTAACATGGGTGAAACTGCAAGTATTCATTCCACCTACTTCCTTTTGGCCAGAAGTCAGTCTAGCAAATGGTAGATACTGATAGTGTTGTGGGTAAAAAAAACCCAAAGCTGAAAACCGAAGGAATTAGACAATAGGGAAAGAGCACATGGATGCACAAAACTGATCTATCAAAACTTTTAGTAAAATAATAGCTCATGTTCAAAGTGCTTTTAAAAAAACAAATAAAAGCCACCAGCACAACCTACCTAAAACATCTGTGGGCTCCCCTTGATACAACTCAAAACCACCTTCCTAATACTATCTACTTCCAAGTCAGATTTGAACCTGTCTTTCAGGAAATTAATTTTAAAATGCAGAAAAGGTGCCTTTAAAAACACAAACCAGGTCAGCATTCACATTTTCTACTGCATGAAAACAGGCAGACTTGTGCATTACAACCGGTTGTTATCATACAACACTGAGAAGGTGACTTTATAGGATCATTTGTTTCCACTGAAAAGGGGAACATAAAAGGAAGTCTATTTTTAAAATAATGATTATATATAATAAATCTTAGTTTTTCTATAAACCTTGTCACCATTTCTTGTGAATTTTCACAACGAAGCTAACCCCATTTCTTTACACATTCTATGGTTTCCAAAAACTAGATTCCTAGAGATCTAGGAAAAAAACCTGTAACAGTATCTACAGATAATAATGATTTCTGACAATAGTATTTACATGCTTAATGTCAAATATCAAAGCTTGAAAATAGCTGCAGACACCTGTTTGAAGGTCTCCCTAAAATCCCCAGCACAAAGCACTGCATCTTAGCTTTCATTAAAAGAACTAAATATAAACTTGATAAATGTAATTTGCAGGAGCTTGCCAAAAGCCTGAAACAATTTCTTTAGAGGCCCTGAACTGTCCCCTTTATTTCAATTAATGCTTTACATCTGTAGCCTTTGAACAGTGCCATGAGAAAGTGCTTATCAAGAATAACTACTGAAACCAGTAACTGCAAATTTTGAGTATTTACAGCTATAGGCTACAGTCAGATGCTTGGGCACAAGCTGACAGGAATCACAGTAGTCTTTCACAACCATACTTAATCATGACAGAACATTATATGTTGTGACATACAAGAATTATTACTGCAGGATTGGTTTCATTGTGGAAGTGAAATGTATAAAAGAAAGAGCACTAACAGTTCTATCCCAGCAGTATCCAAGTATTATCTTAAATTATTCTGTATATCAGTCGCTCTCAGGTCAGATTAACCAATTACCACATAACATATGGTATTATGGCATATTTTAAAAGTCATTATTAGTACGTATTTTTAAACCATTTAATATACTGAGTTTCTGACATCAACTGCACATGTGAAATTCCCATATTACAAACAGAGGGAGGGAAATAATAATACAAGGTAAAGCAACTAAATGCCTGAAAACAAGCACTAGAAAAGAAGCGCACAGATTTTACAAAGGTAACAACACCGTATTCCCCTCCTGAACTGCAGAGGTAATGTCTTCCACATTTTGTTGACTGCCAAATCAGAGGCATGCTAGTTTTGGGTTGTGTTTCAAGCTGAAGAACTATTTTATCATTAAGTTTTACAGAGTGTACTTAGGATTCTGCCCTAAAAAAACCCCTCACACTGATATCTCAGAAGAAATCAGGAAGTGCAAAAACATTTCCGACACATCACATCAAAACAGTTTGGTCTTCTTTAAATCTCCAACCAGTCACTGTGCTATGTCCAACATCAGGAAAGCATTAAGGGATCACAACAGAGGGCTAACGCTGGGTTCACGCTGGACACCTTGTTGTTTGGGGGGATGGGGAAGGGGGAGTAATCATGTCCTCTGTGTTGTAACTCTGACAGCAAGTATTAAAGGTCACTTTACTGTTCATTCTGAAAGAAGCGGGTACATAACTGGCAACTAGAGGACAAAAAAAAGCACATTTGATGCTCAATTCGTCATATGAATGTTAAACACATGATTTGAAATATACATGTGCCTTCACTTTTAATGGTGGTACTCACAGAATCACTCTTCAAGACAACATAAGTGATAGAATATAGTTATAAATCAGCTATAAGGACCTTTGATAAGCAAACTGCCACTTAAATCACGACAAAATAGTTTGTACTTCAAACATTTGTGAGTTGCCTTGTAAACAGACTCTGTGTTGTTCATAACTGGCCTTAAACATTACATCGTTTCAGCCTATGGTTTAGGCCCTATTTCTAAAATCCCTCATCAGGCAAGCGGCATTGAAAGAAAGAGGATGTCAGGAAAGAGGATGAAGTTTTGCTTGTGATGGAATTTCTTATTTTGGTTCAGACTGTACATTTCTGTACCTGACAGGATACTGCAGGTTTTCACTTGCATCCTACCTAACCTTTCCAACACATTTGGCTTCACGTTTCTGAGTCAGTCCAGAACCTGACCCATAAACACACCTTTCCTTTTCTACAGCACAATGTGTGCCAAGCTTTTCTTGGCTTTGGAATCCCAAAAAAGAGAAATTCATCCTCGCAAGGAAAGAGCTGGACCTATGTTTATGCTACCATGTACATCTTTGAGCCATATGCCAATAGCAGAAAGGTGACACGCCTGTAATGTAAGCACGCTTGCTGTAGCTGTTCAAAATACGAGATTCTTTCTTATGCTTTTCATCTCACCATATTCCAATTTGATCTGATTGAACCTACAATTTTTGCCATATGTTATGTAGCTGACCTATAAAGATCCAAGAGAGTTGCAGAATATTCTATTAATGTTACAATACTCTTCCATACACTCATTTGGTGTATTATTCATGTGGGTTTACTTTTTTTGGTTTCATTTGAAGCATGCGTTCCAATTTCCACAGAGTTTTGTAAGCATAATCTTAAGGGTTAGTTATTGTTTGAAAGCAGAATTAAGACAAAAAATTCAAATTTCTATGTTAACATTTTCCCTATTTTGCCAAACCTGAGCTATAAAGAATAATTCTTTTCACAACTCAGAAAAAAAGAGCAAAAGATATAAAAACCATAAAAGAATGGTGACATGTACTTTATTTTAACAAATCTTAATAAACCGTGATTCATTGTTACCTGTGTTACCTGATACTCAGGTACTGATAATCAGGGCAAAATGCTAGAAGTAAATGACGTTCACAAAGTTTTCATTTTTGACCATTCCAATTCTATAGGCCCTATTTTGCACCACCTGAAAGTCCACTATCTTTATCAGTCACCAGGATACCTTTTTCAGATCAGATTTCACAGCATCTCTTTGAAGAAAGATTTATTATTGTTCACTGCAAACAGCCACTTTAGTTTAAAACAAGTGCAGTTAAAAGAAATACATTACCAGTTGATGGAAATCAGCATCAGCTGGTGTCACATATGGAAGTTTATTCTCTCCAAGTTCTTCAAGAAGCTTTTTTTTCTGTTGAGGAAGAGTAAAAGTGAAACAGAAAATTAGACTAAAAATCAAGATAAAACCAGCAAAGCATAAAACCAGTTGTATAAAAAATGCACCAATATGTGCAGTTATTTCTCTTATTAACTCCAATTTTGGAACATTAAATAAGGAAAAATGGATGCAAAAAATCAGTGGAGCTTTCAACTTACAAAGCAGTAATTCCGGTTAGATAGTTTCAGAGCAAGTGAGTATTTCTCCTCCTAAATTCTTTTTTACATAATCAGTCCTTATTACACTGATCAAGGAAGATGACAGAGGCTTAACATCATGAGGAAGTGTAGAAGATAAGGTTAATATCTAACAGATCAGGCAAACTAAAACAAGAGTAGGTAGTTCTTACTTACTCATCCCCACACTCACACTTCTGCTGATCACAGACTCTTAACAAGACTGCAAAGAGCAGCACTGAATTTTATGAACGAGCAACATAATTTCTCTAGGTCCCTACCTTTCTTGGGAATAGGTTGTTGGTATGCTGACATGAAGTCACTGACAAAACTAAGCATAATGTAACTTCAAATTATGCTAACAAAAAATTACATGCTAATTTGCTGCATATTCTAAACTAGTAACAACACCTTTACAAAAAGATTGCTATAATTTTATTACATGAAAACACTGAAAACAGTAGATTGGTTTTGTTATCTGTAAGATAAACCACATTACACTGCAGAAAAAAAAATTCATGTATTTCAATATGGACTCACATCTGTGGGGGGAAAAAAAAAAAGGTGGAAGAAGAGAGATTCTGACAATTTCTCTGTCAAGAACCAGCCTCTTGGCAAAAAGCACACAACATTAAAATGCACTCTCGTGTAGAGGTAGTACTAGTTCGTATTTGATTGTCAGATCTGGCTAAGTGCCGCTCTTCAGCTTGATGTACAGACTAATACACACAGCTGGGTGGTATAACACGCAGCTCATCTCTTATGCAAGAAGCTGTCACACTGATGTCAAAACCATCCAGCTACTCACAAATACCTCCAAAAAGTAAAAAAAAAATGAGAAAAACTGAAGATCTGGCTACACCAGCTGGCTGATGCGTAAGTCTAAGCACTGTGACATAAGCGTTGCTTAGAGGCTCTTCGAACAAATAAATTCCTAAATAAAAAAAACCTCTGCCTTTACTTGAGACATCTTAAAAAGCATTTTTGTAAATTAGTTCTTTTTCCATTTTAAAAATTATTAATAGTGTAACAGTTTATTAAGGTACCAATATTATGTTTCTTACACTTTAAAAGCCGATGTGATTTTTATATATACATTAGCGATGCCAATACATGAAAGAATCTTACGTGCACCATCTCTATATGTCAACATGCACTGTGCACTGCTCAAAAAACCTTGTCAAGTGTTGGACTTGGGCCTTCAGAAAGAAGACAATCTCTGCAAATATCTTATTTTGTAGGCTGCTGTGAGTGTTAATGGACCTATTATAGCTGACCCTGCTAACTGCAATGAACACCAGAAGCACTAATGCCCAGTTACAGAGTGTGAGAAACATTTCCTGCAGACATTAACAAACTCTGCTCAACTATAAGTGAAAGGGTTTATTAATGAGAAAGTTATTTTTAAAATTCAGCAAATGAAATAGTAATAACTGGAATCTCTCCATCAGTATATATGTCTTCCTTTTTCTTCCTCCTAAGTTTCTTCACGGCAACAGAAGTGACACGTTGTATGTTATAGAGCAAGAAAAGTAACAGGAACACAGTTAATCCACAACAATGTCACAGGCTAAAATGCAGTTATGTTACACACTCAGTTTGTTATTTTCAAATTAAGTGGTAAAAGAGAAAGACGGGACTTGATGACATATTCTGGCCAAGAAGCACGACAGTGTAAAAATTTTGCAGCTGACATATTTCCCCACAGGGTGTCAACATTCTTCTCAAAAGGTTTCATTTCTCTCTTAATTGTAAGACAAAAGTTCAATATTTAGGCTATGAAGGCTTGTGAAGGCCTGAGTGTTTCAAACACAGAATGCCCACTTAGTTTCAAACAAAACAGAAGACAATAGTCATTTTCTAATTTACAGATCATTGTCTTGGCTGAAACAATGTAGTATAAAAAGTAATTTTATTGAAATCACATTGAAATATTATTGAAATTAGTTCTGACAACAAATTTAAGGCTGCAGTGTCACAACAATGTCTAACATGTAAAAAAAAAAATGAAAACATTGAGAAGCTAGAGTTTGTTTTTTCCCACCAGAACTTGGCATAAAACACTCTGAAGAATTATTGAAGAAATTGCATTTGTTCACACAAGGAGACTTAAGTCAATGCAAGTAACGTTCACTTCTAAAAAGACAACTTTTTTCTGCCCTGCATTTCTCTTGAATTCAAGGAAAATGTCAGCTTCACTACAACACGTGATCTCTGTGGACATAGAGTAGCATCCCACACAGGTGTAACAAGTCAGTCGCACAAGACCAAGACATGGAGAGATACAACATTGCCTATGAAACATTTGAGTTAGTTTTCAGTTTTACAAGAATTCACTATGATGAGCAGTTTGAATATATACTTTATTCAAATTAGAAGATTGCCAAAACCCATGAGTGTTACTCACTATTCTGGAAAAGCTCATCTCATTATTCCCTAAAACAAAAAAAAAAATAATTTCTTTTTTAGAAAAGATGGTATTTTGAAACTTCTAACAAGCATGCTGCCAACTTCTGAAGGGATACAAGCAACCTTTTTTTAGCCTTTTACTTGCACCTTACAATCAGCATTATGCAGAATGACACAAAAGATGAATCATGCTATTGAAAAGAAACAGAAAACAACAATTTAGATAAAAACTGAATATCTCACTGTTGCATTTATCATCCTCTGTTAATAATGTATAGATATTTGTTATTTACAAATATTTTATACACACATCACACTAGGGAACATCAATTTTCAACACTCTGCAGATGGCTGACGACTGGCTGGACTCTCCAACCTACCTTTCAGACAAGCAAGTCGTTGCCTGATGCAGAGAAAAGAATATAACCAGCAAAACAATTTTACACACTCGTATACGTTCTTCCTTGCAAAATAACTGAACTTTTTTTATTCCCTCCCTGATTCATTTTACAGTGATCTAAGTGCAACCTAATGTTGCCTTAATTTCATCGGGTCAACAATTTATTTTCTTTTAATAAAGCAAAGATAGAAAATGCTGCTCATTATTACTCCCCTCCACCCCCAGCAATCTTACTGTAAAGAGAGGTAAAAGAAAGATAAACATTTTACCTAGGCTGAATTTTACCTATCTCATGTCTCAATCTGACAAATAACCTTATTAAGGCTAAAGAAGGGAACAAAATTGTGCTAGAGGTGAGCATGCCAAAGGATGGCCTAATAGCCTTGAAGCACCATCTCCGCTCACAGCCTGCAAAAGTTTTTCTACCTTAACTGCTTTCATTAGAAGTTGTTAAAACTTTGGACAATTTTTTCATGCTAAACCACCCCCTGCAGTTATTACATTTTTCAGAATACCGACTCAGGACCAGGAGTGGTAAGAGATAATTTTTGTTTTCAATGCAATCTGTTTGCAAAAATTCCTGGGTCAGCTCCTTAAAAAAAGAAAAATAAACAAACAAACAAACAAACAAAAACAACAACAACAACAAAAATTTATATCCGTTCCTGCAAAGTTACTGTTTGGCTTTGCTTACCAATTTCAGCTTCTCTCACTCCTTCTCACAAATCACCAGGCCCAGGTTTTGGTTCACACACACAGAGACCAGTCATGCATACGCACAACATACTTGACTGATGTCACTGAACTAAGAGTTAATTTATTCATTGAAGCAGCTTAGCAATGTGTGAAAAATGGTTTTGCTACCACTACCCCCTCCCTCCCCACCCTGACGTGTTAAGGGCCCCTTAATTGTTGTTTTAACCTACAGGAACATTGTTCCCTTGGCCAGTGACTATTAACGGAACAGAACTGGCAATTTTCTTACCTAGTTGAGTGTAGATTTGTCACACATGGATTAGCACTCTAAGTAATCATAATAAAAATTTGAAGTGATAAATTGTCCACATACAGCCACTTTCAGCTGACAAAATGCCCCTAAGCCTCCTCCCTATACCTGTCAAACTTCTACTATCACTGCGAGTATCTTGACCTCATCAGCCATTTATTGCTCCCTCTATCACTTGTACATCCTCCTCCAGCAGGTACCAGCTGGCAAATGGACCAGCTCTATTAGGTGAGAAGTAAGAACAGTGAAACTTTTGTTTGAAAACAATCAATAACTTTCAGCCAGATCTCCAGTTCTTCAGTTTTCTTCTTAACATGTGGACACAAGAGCATACATGCACCTCAGAAAATGTTTAAAGCAGTGGATACTTCTAGATCAACATGTTTGTGAATTACCAGGAATAGATAAGGACACTTGGCCATTTCTGCATGCCATTCTTTGGAAAAAAATATATTTCCAAATCAAGCAATTATTAATCAGCTGACTTACAAAGAATCAGCAGCGAGAAACCTTAGTGACTGTCAGCAATAACTGATTTTGCATGATGCGGCAAAAATACTGCTCAAGACCAGATCCCAAGGTCTTTAGACCAGGTGTGAATTACTAAGAACCAATACTTTAGCAGAGAAAAGATTCAATAAAAATTAAAAACAGATACAGTAAAGCCACAGATTATAACAAGGGTTAACGCTGAAACAAGGATATATTTGGCATCGCTGCCTGTAGACGTCTCAAGTTCCAATGACACTAAGAAGTCACTGATGTTGCCCAGCTTCTACTGAAGCATGTAACCAGAAGCGAGGGCACTACAGCAGCACAGCCTTAGAAGCTGGCAAATGTGCTGACACGGTGCTGCTCTCCTCGAATGATGCAAGAAAACTGAAATAACCATTAAGAATCACCACGATGTTTTGGGAAGCACTGCACTTCTGTAATGTGGAATTGTACAGCCTGCACTGGGGTATAACAGCTAATCAGTGTAGTGAAGCAAGAGCAAAGACACTGACCACAAGCAGAGAATGAATCAAGGACCTTCAGAATCAAAACCATGGGCCGATGCAGCTTGAGCTTGCAACAGCCTTATAAATTCCATAGATGTAGACACAGAACTTTCAAACACACACACAAGCTGGTTAAACTAACACAGTTTTCCAGAACCACCATCAAGATGAAAGAAGTAATTTTCTCACGGCTTTTCATAATTTAGAGATAATACTGAGACTCGCAGGTTTTCTGGTCTATATGTATTTTCATGATGTATTCAATATGCAATAAAGATACCTTAAAAAAGGGAGGAGGGGGAATGTTAAGTGTTAAACATCACCCAGAAGCAACAGTAGTCAAAACTAAAGTGAAAATAAAATGGATACTTGAAAAAATATAGATATTTCCTTTAATACTTAAGTTTAGCATCAAGTGTGATTTCCAAAGTCCCCCTGATAACACTGCTGAAGATCCTGTTAATGTAGAAAGAGCAGGTGCTAAGTGCAAATTCTTGTGCCATGCAATTGGCTACAAGGAAGATCAATAAGGAGCTAGAGCATTAAATTTCACATACTGTAACTGCCATGCCCATTACATAGTATTTGAACATCTTCATATGCCATTACAAAATTGTTGACTCAATACTTTTTACAGAACTAAATTATTTTCCTGAGATTTCATTAGCATAATAGTCACTATGGAAGTATAAAACCACATACAAACTTGGTGAAATGTGAAGACCTTTACAGCCTTCCAAGACATCATATTTGATTATTTAACTGTATTTTTTTCTCCAGAATCAAAAAACAGGAAGATGGTTGAAAGCCTTAAAGACAAATGGAAATGTATTCCATGAACACTTTTCTTCTGTGTTAGTCACGTTTCACCAAATACAGAGCCAATGTATATTAAAGGAGATATTTATAAGATAAATCTTGAGAGTATATGTCACAATTAACAAAATCACTGCAAATCAAATACACAGAAGGAAGGGGTACGCTGGGTCCCTGGGGTTCAGCTGCAAAAGTGGCATCCTGCTTCCTGCCTCTGCTCTTCAATCTTCGTGATTTGTCCTTTTCAAGGACATGATAAACACAGATTTTCCTTCAAACATTTCTCACACAAAAGCCTTTGAGCAAAAGCTTTGTGCGATTCCACCTCCACTCTCCAGAACAACCATCACTGACTCATAGTCATAGTTAAAACAAATTTGATGACATAGAAATTGTCAATGTATTTTGAAAACAGCACAACCAATGATGTATTCTTTTTGAAGCTACACAAGAGTACAATGTTAATACGGTTATCCACAAGTTATTTTCAAGGACATAAAAATTACAGATCACATTATGCAGACAAATTCAACTTCGGTATCAATGTTTGTGTTATTCAGTTGCACAAACAGTAATTTATTATTTTATACATTTATAAGAGTAATCTGTGTAATAAAAGCAGAGATATTATTTTGTATTTATAAGATAATAGTGAATAATTTCTTAATTTTGCATAAACTACTTCATTGGTCAAAATGATATCGACACTCACTCAGAAAACCTATGAGCTACAGTTGTTGCCTCAACTTCATAATACAACAACTGTTCATGAAACCCTGTTGAAGTTCGGCACGTAAGTTCAAGAAGGATATTGATAAGTGGGGTCTGCTAAAGAAGAGGGTTTTTTCTTGTAACAAAAATTATTTTAAAATTGTTCACTATACTTGCAAACTTAGTTAATTTTGTTTAGTTTCAAAGCTTAGTATTGTTCAGTCTCTTAACACAGGGATAAGAAAGCTATCATTTAACATTTAAGTTGGCAGACAATGATTAGCAAAATTTAGGGTCTGAAAGAAAGTTAGGCAAGTTTAGACCAGAAACAGGGGGCACAATTTAACAGAAAAGCTAATTAACCATTGGAGCAGATCACTACTGCGTGAGATGAACTCTCCCTCATGGGAAGTGTTTTTTAGATCAAGTTTGGATATTCTTCTAAATGATACCTTTTAGTTCAGTGGTTCCCAAACTGTTGAAACCAGCAGACTGCAGTGAATCATCCATATTTCCTTAAGTTGTTCTGCACATACAGCCTAACCAAACAAACTGGAGGCAGTGGAGACACACTGACTGAAACTTCGAGGCATCTTATTCTTCTGTTTGGTTTTGATTCATCACTTTGCCAGTCACCAGTGGTCAGTGAATCAGAAGACCCTGGTGTACTTCTGTAAGAATTTATTTTACTGCAGCCCTAAAGTCGGTGGTAGAAACTCCCTTCTGCCTCACAACTTGTATGAATGTAGACAAGAGCTTGTTGGGATCTGTATTTTATAGTACTTGGAACATTTACTGTATTATGATAAGGTTAAAGAACTACAGCTAAAGCAAGGACTATTTCATTTTCTTTCACTCACGTTTTATTCTTAAACTGACTGCTAATTTAAGAATAAGCTTAGGGTATACGAAGAGGCAGCATACAGGAGAGCACTGATCTGCTATGAAAGAAGTAGATCTGTTAAGCCATTTGCTTCGTGCCAAACCAAGCTAAATTTCGTAATGCAAATCAACATTCTGCTTAAGAATACATCTGTTGAGCAAACTCAAGAACTGTTACTTTTACAAATAATGCTGTTTTAATAAAGCAATCCTAGCTGTTTTCATTTTTATTACTTACTTATATACATCTTATTTCTTGTTAACTTTTTGCCTCATTTGCAATAATTACGTGCAATTTTGCAGAGCAGCACTACAAAGATAAAATGGATATGCACAAAAATTGTTTCTTAAGTCTTCTGAACACTTCAGTTCAGGGAAACTTTTGTTTATTCTTTCTCCCTGTACTTATATTTCTAAATAGTCTAAAAGTCTAGGTAGTTCTGCTGCTACCACAGTCTGTACTTTGTGAATATGAAGTAGTAAAGTAGTGACAAATCTTTTTAAAAATCATTTCTTCCCTCCTTCAAGCTATTCTCAAGTACAAGATGGATTTCTGAAGGTGAAAAACAGAGTGGCTGGCAAAGAGAGGACCATTCTGGATTTCACCACAACACTCCTTTGTCTTATTTCCTCCTTTCTGCTGAAACAAAATCCTAGACTTTTATTACCACGTATTCCTACTGCCAAAATTAATAAACAAAATTCCTACAAAGACTACTAAGTCATTCTAGATGGCTTGGATTTGTTGTCCACACAAAGGAAGAAGAGAGGCAGCCACACGGATCCCTAACAGATACTAAAGCCGTACCAGGCTGACAGGAAAATACAGACATGTTTAATCAACTGTGTGGTATCATTCAAAAGTGAATCCCTGAAATGACACAATAAAGACAAACTATCAAATAGTCTCTGTATTTTTAAGTAAATACATACGTGTTATATAAGAACATCACTACAAAGCATATGGGCAAATTAGTACAAGGGAAGGAACAGGGATGGTGAGAGGTAAAAACCTTATATGATACACACACACACACACACACTCCTAATATGAAGTACAACTTGACAAAGAGAAGGATTGTTCTGAACTACCATCAACTTAAAGGCAAGCAGGCAAGTCTCTGTCCAAACAAAAATACTGCAGACACCTTAAAATTCTAAACTGTCTTGCTTCCTTAGAGGAAGTCAAAGGCAAGAACAAATAAAATTCATTTCCTTCAGAATGTCTACAAGGACGGGAATCAATCATTTTGCAATTTGATACCTTGGTTTTATATGTTGGGGTACTCTCAACTTGAAATTCAAGTGTCTAGACCACACTTTATGACACATAGTATGCACATCTTAGAGAAAACCATCTGAGTGACGGCTGTTCGGACGCGTTAACAAGGAAGGCAAAGGGCAAGGAACTGATAATAAGAGAAAGCTGCCAGAGTCACCTCTGTTCTTATTTGCTGGATTAACATGCTGTAGTACTTCCCCTTCTACGCTGGAATTGCTTCAGCAGTAATTAGAATGCAAGGGCTAGGTGAAAAAAAAAAGGAACAAATAACATAGGATTCAGAAAAGATTGTAAGGGAAGACTTTTAAATTAAATAGTATCAGACAACTGCAAGAGCTTATGACCAACATTTAACACTACAGATGCTGCAATTTTCATCTGAACTAGAAGCGACAAAAGGTTTGATGGTCTCTATGCTGACTTCCATATGATGAATGCCTCAAAACAATGTTATTTGAATTAATTCATTATATAGAAATTTCATTAGGTTTTTATTTAGGAGTTTAACTAAAAAAGACTACCTTTACCTAGTAATTTTGGGAATCCTTAACTCTATCTGTCCTTGCCATTGCATTTGCAAAGAAGCATGAAAGGGATCCCTACCAAGAATTTATACAAGAACCTTTTCTTTTTATTTCCATCAGAACAATTTTCAACATATTTACTCATTTCCAGCTACTAAAGTGCAAAAAGGCAGGACATACTCCCACCTCTATTTTCATACTAAGAACAGTAACTGAACATGAGGGCAGCAGAAAGATCACCTTTAACCTGCACAGGAGAATGGCTCCTCTAGAACAAGGTACAGTGATCTGTACCAAGTATCTAAAGGATTACAATAGGGTAAAACATCCTGCTGTTAAAAGACAGTGCACCAAAATTTCAAGAGCTCCTCACTCAATTTCTTCTTCTCTTTAAGTTGGAAAGTTAACTGTCCGGTGCTTACAAGTTTTCAATAGCCTGTTTCAAAAGACTCAAAATTGTTGGTGCTACACACCACAAGGATTAAAAAGAAGTTAATATATATCTATTCAAAACTGTTGTGCAGAAAATAGCTGTGTTGTACAGGGCTTAGGCTGTGACCCGCTTAACTTTATTCATAGAATGCACAATCCATCACGTACAAAAACTCAGAGGAAAATGTGAGGTGTTAGTAAGTACCGCTGTTAGTGAGAAATTCTGCTAATTATTACACCAAATAAGCATAGTCAACAGGCCAGAGCTGTGAGAGGGCATGTTTCAGGGCATTAAATGGCTGCCTTGGATGGAGATGAATATATTACACTATGCCCTTTAACGATAAAACAATTTCCCTGACACAAATCCCAGCAGCTCTCCCAGCGCAGATGAAGAGCTTGGGACTGTACTTGGCAGACAGCAATGTTCCAGTGCCACCTACTGACGTGTGCATCCACTTCACTGTCTCTGAAGATTTACAGTATGTGGGAAGTTCAAAAGCAAATTCAACTCAAGTGTGAATCCACACAGTGCAGAAGAGCAGCCTCCCTCTGCCAAGAGACAGAAAGGTCAGGAGGAGACAAACTCCTCCTTCTTCAGAACTAGAACGTAGGCTTCCTCAAAGAGCTGATAAAGCCTGCTCTTACAGGCAAAAAAAAACCCAAAGAAGCCTTGCAGGAAAAGTCAAACCCCGATATATTTTACAGCACAAGAAGCTTCAGATAGCTTGGATACTTTATGAATTGATTTTAGGAAATCATTCCATCAACTCAATCATTCTCAAAATTATTTCTTTCTCTTGTTTGAACAGACTTTATTAGCATTATTTTTACCTGTAGTGCTTCCACAGCTTAAGAGTTTTAGAGACAGTAGACTTTGCACATGCATTCCTTGTTTGCATTTTGACACTTTGTAACCTTCTACCACTGTACTTAGTATCACTACAACTGTCAACTGGTGCAAAAAAATTATAGATTTACATGATTAGATCAAGTTAAAAGCACAGATTGTACAAAAGATGCTAATATAATATAATCCCTGACATTAGTATCTGCCCAAGTTTCTGTCACAGGAAAGGGCAAATAAAAGACTATGTTCACTAGCCATTTGGCACACAGACACCATTTATTTACAAACACTTTACATATAGATGAATAAATCAAAAATTCTGCATTTGAACCCCACATCTGTCACCATGAAACGGAGAGCATCATATTAATACTTTATAGTAATAATTTCAGTAGAAAACCACCCACAACAAAGGTGCTTCCCATTACTATTAGTTGTCTTGGGAAACACATGTAGAACTTCTACTACAAAATAGGTAACTTTTCTTAAGGATCCTGAGATGTGCAGCCCTCTGAAGGCTATGGGTATGCCACGTTCCTAGATTCCACATGCAATCTTAGCATTAAATGCAGCATAATTTCCAGTTCTTGACATCCAAGAAGCAAACAAGGAACACGAGGGAAACTTTAGACAATAGAATGAGCCCAACTGGCCTTTTCTTCAGTTCAGTCCCCATTGAAAACAATCTCTGCTCACATCCACTAGCATCGTTATCAACAGTCCAGCTCAGTAGACCAAATCAGTTTTACAGCCTCAGAGGGATGCTTCTCAGAACAGCTAGCACCTGCAAAACTTTTTACCTGTAAGTAAAACTCATCACAGAAGGGGACACATCACATTAAATTTCAGTCACACTCATTTTGTAAAACATAGCACTCACATATTTGCAAGAATATAACATTTTTCCCCCTTGCAGTGTATCGACCCTTACCTGCATCAGATTCAGATTCTTTTCCTTAAAAGCTGATAAAATATATTTGTTGTTCTACCTCAAGAAACACTTGACTGGCCAATACTCAACTGGCCATGTGCTGTAATATATTCCAACATTCATGATCATTCATATTCTCAAAGATGCTGATTACTTACAAACATTGAATAGCATCCATGCAGCAGCCATGTCTAAGAAATGAATTGCTAAGTGTCTTTTCAACAAAAGCAGCAAGAGGGGAGGAATTATAAACAAAGAAAGTAAATCAAAGTTTCCAATACCCACTTCCGACAAATTATCTTTGCCACAAAATATTAAAACAAAATTAACAACCACCTCAGTGAAAACTTCAAGCAACAAATTCTAAAAGTGTTGTCTAAGTTCTCTTTTGCTATTACAGGAAAATAAATAAAAGAAAAAGTGGCTTGATAGTACTCCATTTTACTTCATTTTCAATATCAATTTGTTTTAATTACATGACATGACAGATCATTAAATGAAAACAGGTTCATCATAGTAATACAAGCTTCATAGACTATGGTAAAAAAATTCAATTTACTGTCACCTTTGTTTCATTTCTTTCCTATGCACTAAAGGATAAGCACCTCTAAGAAAATTCATCTATTCTTCAGTATAAAAATTAAGTTGTTATCCTATACTTCTGATACAGTAATTCCCTTTTAAAATTATGTGGAAAGTCAAGCGTGACCTATTTTAAGAAGTGTAGTGTAAGCAATACCAACTGTTCTACAATCATAATTTGCAAGTTCCCTAAAAAAAACAAAACAAGGGCACATAAATAAGCATCACGCACTTCAAGGACTCTGGACATCAATAAAATAGATTTGCTCCCATGAAACTGCTCATCAGTGGAGAGGGTAGAAGGTAGAAGGATATTGCTTCTTGCCTTCGTGAATTCTTTTGAGTACAGCTACAGTAAAACTTTCCTTTGGATGCAATTCTCAGGGCACCTCCTCTGTTAGCAAATTCAATGTAAAACTCAAGTAAAGCCAAGCACAGAAATTCTGATCTTCTAGTAACATACAGGTCAAAATGTCGTTTTAGTTAATATTAAACATTTCATTATTATCCAACTATTAATTCTTACTCCTGAACTTAATTTTTACATTACAGTAGGTATGGAGTGATGTCAAGAGCACACGATTATACCAATGGACACTTCAAAACTGTCTTAAATGACAGTAACAATTCACAGATTTTAAAATGTTGCATAAAATAGGCTGACTGAAATATAGTAACTGTGAGTCCCAAACAACTACTTTTATAATATGCATCTTACAGAGAAATGCTGCTACTTATTAATAGAGAGCTGTCCTATAGGAAGGTATACTGTATCACTCTGGGTTTTATCCACCTTACTGCAGCGACAGTTTCTTTTCTGCTGTCAAGAAGCTTTTGCTACATGTAAATATTTAATGTTATTACCATCATTCACTCAGTGCTCATATTGTCTGTTCGAGCATCTATTACTGTCTGCTAGATGCACTTGAGGATAACATTTATTCATGTCTACTGCTCAGTCACATGCAGACCCTACTTCTCAAAGACTCGTCCAAGTTCAATAATTTATTAAACACTATGGACAAAGGTCTGTATCATTTGCAAAAAGGCCTGACAGAGTATGTAAAACTAGGATTTTACTTGTGCAAGTGTCTGCACTGAATGCACAGAACAGGCTACAGCAGTTCATACCATGACTGTACTTTCACTCAAGAGCTCTGTAAGCAAATTATAGAAATCAATTTTATGTCACCAGAACTCAAGGTAAGAGATACGGAATTTAATAGGAGTATACCAAGTGCATTAGTTAACATAATTCTCTGAAAACAAATAAATATAAACATCAGTGGTTGGTTTTACCCGTAGTTATAGTCACATGCATCACATTTTTGTATTTACTTAAATTTATAGGACTGTATGTAATAGATATCACATGTGTAATACAAGAAATACAAGATTTTGTCATCAATATTATCACTTCATACTCCTTCCTTAGAAATCTGATTTCCAAAACACTGAGGTCCTGTTAAGACAGGCAAGACAAATTGCCACAGCCCTCAAAAGGTTTGCCTAGGATTAAATAGGTCTCTTCAAATCAATCTCTCTGTTTGTATGTGACAGAGAAATTGAGATATGACATAAATAAAATGCAGCATAATATTTCATAATCTAGAGCCATAATTTCACCTGCAAACAAAACATCAAATGAGGACATTAAAGGACTGATTAGGTTTTCGAGATGCTTAAGGCTGGACTGTTTGTTAAATCTTTTAAGACTTAAGCAGGAGCACCCAGACAGGGAGAGCTTATAAAAACCTAATTTAAAAGAACAAGAGAGAAGTCTTTAAGAGGAACATATTTGAATATCATGATTTTTAAGGGAGAAAGTGGCTGTTGAAATAAAACAAAAATAATTAGCCGTATGAAAAGCAGGATGGTCTTTCTAACAGTCTAAACAAGCTTTTTTTAAAACCTCAGTTTTACTTTAGACAAACGGGAATTCACGTTTGTTGTTTTCTTTTTAGGAAGCAGTAAGCATCACAAACAGACCATCTTAAAAAGTACAAGACAGCACAATTATTCCTTCCGTCCCAGTGGACCATCACCCTTTATGAACATATGACAAGATCCAGCTATTCATCAACAAGCCTAGAAGAAAATGAAAACGTTGAATTTAAAAGATCTGCTTTTCAGTTAACATCCTTAATGTAAATTAGGGTTAAATGTGAATAAAATTAATATTTAATCTCTTGAAAAACTTCCATTCCTTTCTTCTCTTTAAACACTAAAACGTAATTATAAAATAATGTAAAACAAGTGTAAATTTAAAAGAATCATTTTGAAGATTTGCATTAATAGTTCAAGACCTACTGGCACTGAAGAAAGGAAGGGGAATCCCAACATTATGTTGCTTTAAAGTAACTGTGATTCTATTCCCTGCCAACAGACAGCAGGAGCCCAAAGACACAGGGGAGTGCTGCAGTCGGGAGGAAGGGAGACGTTGGCACGGAATGGCACTGCAGGAGGACAGCACAGCAAGGCTGACCCAGGTTCAAAAGGTAATCAAGGGGGACTGTTGGGGAAAAGAAATCCCATGTTCAAACTGCTACAACAGAGTCTCAATATATTGCTTCACATATCACCACGAAATAAACGTTCGTGTCATATAGGGGCATAATACAATATGTAATTATTATGCAACGTGATACATACAAAAATAGTAGAAAATCAGGGAAAAAAGCATTTGTCACCAGCACAACAACGCTCTGAAGTTTTGCAGCTTTTATCTGCCCTCTCAAATGTTTGCTATGAAGTCCCACACAAAGTGAGTCCCGTATGCCTTATGATTTTGCAGACAACAGTTAGTATTTCACACTCTACATTTACCATGAGTTGCCATGCTGTCATACGGGAAAGCTAACAATTATTCTCTATTCTAACACAGAACTTTTTACACAGCAAAAACCCAACATAATTAAAGCCCAGGTTTTGATAATTTGTGTCTCCATGAAAGGCAATTTGGCTGAAAATAACTGAAGGGGCTCACTCCACCATCCTTCTCTACACGAACTTTGAACTGAATCTAGGTTAGAAGTTGTTACCACAAACAGTAATGAAATTCAAAATCTCTGAAGTGTTTTCCATTCCTTTCTGGAACATAACTGAAGCAATTTGTCACTTGTAAAGAACAGACACAAGTGAAAGACAAGAATGAGCTTTTGTTGGAAGCAGCAGTCACACAGGGTTTGCATTTGAATGTTGAACACCCAAATCCAAAAACTTCTTTCAAATCAGCTTTTGACTGATTACCTTCCTCTCTTACACCCTAAAACTTTCCCTTGTGCCTGCTGAATTTTTTTGACTAGAATTCTCTTGCAGTTATAACCTATTTCAAAAAGTTTGGGCTCCTATGAGGAGGTGGTGTATTCTGTGAAAAATGCTTATGGAAGTCACACAGTGAATTGTAATATTAACATCACTCAACAGCACTGTCCATAACTACAGCAAACCACTCTCAAGAGTCCAGTTTTACTAAAGTGAATCCACCACTAATAGACATCATTGCTCAATCTCACAAACTGTACTTGAACATAATGCAACTTTCTTTTTCAAAGGGAAAACTCAAACCCAGTAAATTATTCTGGTTAACCTTTCCAAACAGGGGCAAGCTCAGTTGCACTATGCAGTATATTTTTCCCTAGAACAAGCAGAGGAGGTAATTTCATTTTAGAGAGAAAAAAAGTTTGTTACAGCAAGAACATCAAAATAAGAAAGAGGAAATTGATTATGTGCAAAATGGTTTGGTGGTTTGTTTTTTTTTTTAGAAAGAACCCAACGCTCTACCAAAACTATAAAGGTTTATTAGACTTGATCATCCCAATACTGGTATTTTTTTAAATCCCTTTTTCTAGTAACTTCACTTCTGCTAATTGAACTTCACTAACGACTAGTAAAAGAAAGTGGTCTTTTCTGTCAAATAATAGGTTTTCTTGACCCTTTCTGCAATCACTTTGTTGACACAGATTTTGTTGACTTTACAGCACAACATTTTAAAACCTGAATCCCAATCAACGCTTACCCTCATTAAAAAGATGACCTTTCACCTTCTATTTTCACTCCTAACATAAATTACATTTTGTTGTAGCCCAAAGGTGATCGAGATGAGAGTAGAATAAACAAGGTATAATACAAAAGCCAGTTGGGTCAGCCTTTCATTTACAGTCCTTTCAAAAGCTATTAATCTCACTTCTAGTCAGTAGGCTAAATACAATTACTACTTCCAACTGATGTTTCACTCAAAAGTAGCAATACGGACAGGTCACGCAAGACACAAATAATTCCTGGTCCTCATAAAAACCTATTCAAATGGTGAGCATTATGGCACATTACTTCAATTTTTACTAACAGGAGGAATCTCAACAATATCAACTGTAATTCATTTGGCCATAATATACCACAAAGAATAGATAAATATTAATGATGGTAAATTCAAAGCAACTAGAAAATAATTATTTTGCTTTTAAAATGCAATTAAAAATGCAATTCATCAACTTCAGTTTAATTTGTCTTTCATATCAGGTTCCACATTTACAATAATATAAGAAAGAATCTCACTTATCTTCAGTCACACTTAGTGTGTCTTGTTGCCTTCCAACTTACAAGCATTAACATTGACCTGTAGCACATTAAAAAAAAGATTCTCATGTTGGTAGGAAACATGAGGAACCTGGAAATCACACATTATTGGAGAACAGCTCAGTAAAAAAAACGAACTTGATAACTCACTGATAGTTGTAAGTACTGTCTGGAGAACAGACAGTTCCTTCAAAATAACAAATTAAGAGAAGTTTACCAACAGTGACCAAGCTACTAAAAAATTTCTGATGAACCAGATCCACAAAAAATAATATTTCCTTCAATAAGCACTTGCTTAAAAAAAATATTCTCCTGAGCATAAGTACTGTGCATATTGTTCAAGAATAAAGTGAATTTCAATACTGCTTGAGAATTCTGCCAACTAACTGCAACCTAGTGCTTATTCATCTGAACTAAATAGCTAAGCGATAACAAGAAGGAAGGAAAAAAAAAAACACCACAGAAATTTTGGGTTGTGCAACATGAACAAAAATTCTATGCCACATTTAATCACATCAACATTCAGCACATAACTGGGAGAGACCACGTGTGTAATATGTGGAACAACAGAGATTCAGATCTCACCTTAAGAGGTACTGTAAGATGAAGAATACTGTGGGACACTGAAAACTGTTTCTTTTTTTCTTTAATCTACTGGTCATCCAGTAAGACAATTACACATTTAAAAGTTACAGCTAATTTTCATGAAAGCCTATTACAAATTTTCTACTGAAATCTCTGAAAAGACAACTAAACTTTCAACACACTGGTAACAGATGGCTGGAGGAGGAGGAGAGAACAGCAAAACAATGCCCCCAAAACAATCACTTCCCCTTCTATTTTTGCAGTGATAGCCTACATTTCCTAAAGTTTTTTTTGAGGGGGAGTGGTGTCATTGCTACTGTTGTTGTAAAATAGTGACCAGCAGGGAATACTGTTAGAACAGACCTGGAGCCAGAACCTTTTATTCAGTTTACACTGCTAATTTCCTAATTTTGCTTTGAACACAACCAAATTGATCAGTTTTCCTAAGTGTATTTTCTCCAGTCCTCTATCTTCCCCCAAGACTGTTTCAAGACTTAAAAAACATCAAGAAATTCTCACATTAATAATTTCAATCAAATATTCATTATATCTAAACTAGCATATGAAACCCCAGTTCATTGTAAAATAATGACACCTGTAGATGTAAGCAGAAGTGATAACATCTGGTTAAATTTGGATCCAACCAAAGTAAGTACAATACCAGTGACTTCAGCACAGCTACATCACCCCACATCAGATCAACTTTTAATGATTAAGAAAATCAAGAAAATGAAAGAAAGTAGGTTTAATGTCTAGCTACACAACCATGAAACAGCTCAGGAATCTGCCCAAGTACAAAGGTAGACGTGCCAAAAAAACAGTAAAAGGCAGATAATTGCAAAACAAATAGTAACAAACGTTCAAGAAAACAAAAGTAATTCTGAAAGAGATTAATGTAACTACAGACATTTTAGATATCTAGTCTCACTCAAGTAGTGTGAAAGGACCCAGAGAAAGGTCCAAAGCTTTGGAAACATCTCCCTCCCCCCTTCCAAATAAAAGTAAGACTTCCTATATTTCAAAGAACTAGGTATAAACCCAGGTACAAGCCATTCCTTATGAAATACAATGACAGATTTTAGTAGCAGGCAACAATGATTTTGTCTACCTGCATCTTTCTTTTGGTACTTCATGGCCAATTACAGTAAAAGTTGCTCAACAGGATGCATACATAAGAAAATTCCTGTCACAGAGCAGATGCAAATTTAATTACTGTAAGTTAAACCTTCCATCTTGTCTAGAGGTCCTTCAAATATGCAACTGTAAACAAGCACTACATTGCAATCAGGTGTCAAGGGCTTATTTGATCTCTTACAAAATATGTCACAAATCACTGGCAGAAAGTGGGTCGAGAGAGAGAACAAAGGAAAAAACTGTCAATGGACTGGGTAGCTCATGTGAGCGTGCCTATTAGTGCACTGGATCTTTCTGCTGCTGTCTAATGCTGTCCATATAAAACCTTCTTAGGTTGACAGTGTTCTGTTATCCTGCATTTGATGTAATTTTTCTGTAGCAAGAAAAAAAAATCATAACCTGTGAAAAGAACTCAGAGAGTAACCAGAGAAAACACTGAAGATACAAAAATTATTCTGCTAAAATATCACTTCTGTGCTATTCTTCATTTATTCTGTTACATAACCTCCAAAAAGTTCTACATTTTTAAGAAAACAACCACATAAAAGCTGGAAGTAAATTAACTTTATGTCGCAATAGGATTACAGATGCCCCCCAACAAATAACAGGTAACATGTTCTCTTTAAGAAAGCAAATGACAGTGTTGTACAACTGGCTGGAAGCAAAGCACATGTACGGGATGCACATGTTTTACCTTTCACTGAAACATCAGGTACTTTGGGGGACCAGAGGCAAAATCCCAGAGAACTCTCTGCAATCTTCTGATGGTCCTACAATTTTAGATCACTGTTCAGTACAAATCCTTGCCCTACAATGCAGCTCAGAATGGACAGAGTTTAAATCAAAATATCAGTAACGTTAGGAAATTTGTGAATACACAATTATGAACACACACCTCTTACGGCAGGGAGACTGGGTAGGTATCTCATTTAGAAGAATCCACTAGATGTAAATAAGTGTACAGACAGCTCCCTGCACACACTCAGATAAAGCATTTACCACATAGTTAAAAATATAATTATAATATTCATTAAAAATTCAAGACTGAATATGCCAAACATCTTTCAGAGTTCTTTTCAGATCTGTGGAGTTAAACAATAGATGGATTGTATAACTTCATTACAAAGACTAACCAGTCTGCACAGCACAGTTTGTCTGTTATTAAGTAAATGTCAGAGAGGCTGGGAGAAACTAACCAAAAGTACACTGTGCTATGGTAGCTGTGACATTCGGAGGCAAGTTAAGTGCCATAGTATGTCTTTTATAAGATCAACCAGAATCACTAGGCAAATTTAGATTAGCTTTAGAGCACACAAGCTCTTCTTCAGCCTTGTCTAATTTCTATAACCTTACAAGTTGGTCTAGTACACATTACCTCTACCTATGAAATTCATCTTAACATGGTAAGGAAAATATCAGAACCACTATTCTTACATTACATACTTAAATATCACCGTCAGGAACTTGAACTTCATTTTCTGACTCAAATCACATAACTTCTACATAAACACAAAATCTCCAATTAATGTTAAGTGCCTATCTACTCTGAAAAAATAACAAAAAATTCTCAGTTGTGGTTATTAATTAGGTTTCCTCTACGTACTTAATTAATATTGCAATGCACTTTCCTTACTACCTGGAGTACAATTCAAACCCAGTATCCTAAAGAATCAACTTAGAGAAGCCCTGCTTACTCAGACAAAACAGGCTACAGAGTTTCCCCTTCATACAACTAGAGTTCCCCAAAATCCAAAACCAAACCAAAACAAAAGAAACAAAAAAAAACAGATTATTTTTTTCTTAGGCTTATAAAACCAAGCATTCCTGTGTTGATCTAAGATAAAAGAGCAAAGAAAGAACACCAGCAACTAGGAAGCTGACTGCCTAAGTCATTTCCTCTCAGCCAAAATTTGATTAATGCCCATCTTCTGATGCAAAAGACTCATCAGAACCAACAATAACTTGTGCTTCAGTAACACACATATTTTTCACTCTTAGAAAACAAACAATAGATGAATCAAAGGCTGGAGGCAAAGGCACAATTCCTATACATAGAGCCCCAAAGCTGCTTATTTACCATCTTCCTCTAGTATTAATGGCCACTGGACAATCCAAGCATAAAAAAAAATTTTACAATCCCATATACTTCTGTATAGAAATTTTCAAATGCTGTTTTAGAGGGGCAGCCCAGTTCCCATCTCATCTTGAAGTTTACAATTCTAATATCATGAATTAGCAGTGGGGGGAAAAAAGCAAACAGAGTGAACACAACCGCAAAAGAGAAACAGTATTTCTGTGCAAGCTCCTCAAGTCTGTGTACGTATGATGTGAAAAATGAGACCAAACTAAGAAACTCTAAGAATTCTTACACTGAGAAGAAATTGTACAGCGGACAAGGCTTTGCTTGGCTTCCTATTCAGACTGCCATTTTTCCTATTTCAGCAGAGCTGTATGTCATATTTACCAAATTGGTAAATTCAGTTTAGCTATGTTTAATACAAGATACACATCTCATGTAGGCTTTCTTGCTACTGGGCAAAGAAACCAAAGGGCCAAAGTTTTCTCAACTAGTTCCCTTTATTACAGAATACACCCCGTTAAAAATGAACTGATACTATCACTTCTTTCTTTTGAAAAGGAAATTTTCATCTTGGTTCAAAAAAACCCCTACAAAACAGTTTTAAGTCTGAATTATATTATTCATATATTAGATAACACAGTAGTTGCAAACACTTTGCTTTAAATCCACCAGATGACTTCAAGAGTGCATTTACCAACAAAAGTGCACTAGATCTATTTATCTCTTTCCAATAAAATTTAAATAGTGCAACACATTATTCATCTATCCATATTATAAACTGTTGTGTACATTAAGTGGATAATATTATTAACACTAATGTTTCTGTAGGCTATTCATAAAATAAATGGTGGACAAAGTAATTCCATCTACTACACATGGAACTCAATAACAGCTATAAATGAGAAAATTGCAATAGACATACTGAGTAATAATCAGAACTAAAATGACAACTGTAACAATATATCCATTGTGTAAATGTTCTGATTATAGAAACACAAGACTAATCTGTAATTTTTCATCACTAATAAATACTGGTAACCAGCCAGAACTCAGATTATACTTTATCCAGTTGCTGTCTAAAACACAGCTGCAAAATCTACTTGATTTATTAATTTCACGAGATAATAAACAAAATATTTATTGTATCTAAGATCAGAAATATGTGCAGCATGACATCAAATCACTATGCCTATCCAAAAACTACAGTTAGCAAAACCTACTGTACCTTCCCACGTATGTAGCTACAAACACGACAGACACAGTTCTGCCAGCCTCCTGTCACAAAGCTATACTGGCTTGTCAGTAGAAGTTCTCTAAGGCTTCCTGTTAACATTTCCACCACCACGCGATCCCAGTTTAAAGCCTGCAAGAGCAACTGCTCATGTCAGAAAAGAGATTGAAGTAATTTTATAGCTTGAGAGTTTTGATGGTCTTCATTAAAAATCTTTTAAATACCTCCAATACCTTAACATTTTTACTGCTGTTCCTGTAATAATGCCCTAAAATCATCCATAGAAGCACAAAAAACTACATGACTACAAGTGCAACTGAGTAACACTTTAACATTAGCCAAGAAAAGTCTGCCTCATGTCTAAGAACGATCACAATTAAAGCCCTAATATTTGGGATATGAGGCTTTAAGTCATCTGATACAGAACTGCTGCGGTCAAAACACCACATATGTTTTTCTGTAAACATTGTTAATTTATTAACAGGAAAAGACAAACACCGGGGCAAACACCAGGGATTATTACATAAAAGCTCCTTTAGAGAAATGCCATCTATCTTGCATTTCTGTATCTTTACCAGAAGTCACATGAACTTGGAACTTGCCAGCTCTAGGGATGAAAGAGGTTGAGGTGTGGTCCAGCTTCACGATACTGACCAGATGGGAAAGATGCTGCAGTTGGCATAGAGCCCAAGGAGAATGAGATCTGTGGGGAGTTCAGGAGCAGCAAACAGATTTGACAGCAAGACAAGAGCTCTCTCCCAGACATCATCCATGGGGATTCTTCATTCCCTTTTGCTTATATTGTCACTGCATATGCACAGGATGACTGAATATATTATGCATGGGAATTAATCATGCCACTGGCACTGTCAGGAAGTCACTGAGCTTTTATTATGCATGCAGTGTTCTGCCATTTTGCACAGGCAGATGAAATTTGAAATTCTCAAAGAATTCCAAAACTGAATTAGAAAGGAGAGAAGATTAGGTCTAGGGTCACAAGAGTAGAGAAGATTCCACATGCAAAGAAGGTTTTCTAAAAATAGTTGAGGATGGCCCAAGCATCCTCTCTTCTGACACAGTGGTTCAGATGTTTTCACCCAGGTACCTCTCTAAAGGATTCATTGGCCAAGTCCCAGCAGGTCCTCTGCATGAGCAGGCCACATGTTCTCCCCAACTATTTTCTTGTTTTAATTGTAGCTACGTTAACATCCCATGCTTGAAAAAAATCTTCCATTTTTTCTTCAGCATAAATTAGTTACTCTTTCTCACTACTTCCATAAAATGAGAATTAGCAGATGCCCAAGTGAAAAAAACTACTTGCTTTTAAATAAAAATGTATGCACTTGCATTGCAAAACAGCCTCACCTGAATTCATCCAAATATAACAAAAAATAGCATAACTACAACATTCTTATTCTAAAAATTCAGCTTTCAAAATCACTCAATGTGAGAGAAATGAGAAGGAGAGAAGCAAAAGTGTTCTCCTCCTGGGCAGGCTGCTGGGTTTGGAATAGACTTGTTCCTCCTGCCCAGTTTGGCACAGCAGTCACAACCTACTCTCTTCAGTCATGTCACTATAAGGGCTGGCTCGTGTTAGCCCTTCAAAGGTCCTTACAGTAATAGCTCCTTTTCAGAAAACCGGAGTTAATTTTTTAAACAATAAAACACACATGTAAATTCATTTTTATATTGTTTACATAACAGTCTCTGATAATATTCCAACCAAATAAATACTAGAATATTACACTGGAATCCACTAGGTATCTGGCTTTTTAATTCACATTTTATTGATTCTCCATCACTCAATTTTGTGTCACTTTTCTACTTATTTAATCTTCTCCAAAAAAATAAATATCACATTGCCATAATATTTTACCTTCTTCCAGCAAGTCCCTTTTTGCTGAGTACTTAATTTGGTCCTTCATCACTCATTGCCTGCCTCCACTACTGACTTCATTCTCTGATTTATTTTTCTTAAGGACTGGGTTATCTCCAGCTCAACTTAAAAACCTTGGAATAAAAGTATTTAAAAGAAAAAACAAAACTCCCATATAATATGAAACAAACAAAACAGATGATAAATAAGTGTGCCTGGTAATGCAAATTTCAAAACAGTCTTTTAAATTATAAGGTCCTGTAAAATGAGGGCCAGTCAAGCACGACCCAATGCAATACTGAACTCTATATACACTTAGAAATTGAAGAGGAAAGTTCTGTAAAGGAATAAGCTTTTACTTTATATCTAGCTACTACCTGCCTAGGATATCATTAGAAACATCGTATAACACTTGATAAATCCAAATTCTTGAGTTCACTGTTCTTTCACTTTTTAATCCATATATCTCTATATAACCATACTAAAGGAAATCGGGATTAAATTGGTATTTCCACAGATATTGCTATACTTTAAATAGTTTAAAATAAACTTGATTTAATTCACCAGTTCATCATGCTTAAAATTCATTCAAATGAAAATCAACTTTATAGCACTTGACACCATCACACAGTACTAATTTTATAGAAACTGTGCACTTTTGAGGTAAAACTGTCCCAGCTTAAATACCATTTCAATAAGTTGAAAAGAATTGTCTGCTTATAGTCCTTTTTTCAGGATGGTCTGACACCTATTTCCTCTTTTCCGGGCTTTAGAAAAAAATGCTGAACAATTAGGGAAAATGAAAGCTAAATTGTTTAGGCTTCAGAGGAAGAAAATCATGCCAGAATTTTCAGATCTAACAAGACACACTTCATTGATCCGATTTAAATGAGCTAATGCTGATTTTCGAGTTTCACCTTATTTTACTGTAATTCATCCCCATGCCAACTGATTTCTACCTTCTTTATGAACACTTAAAGCTTTAGTATACAAACAGCAGAAACTACCAAAGCTTAGGCTTTTTATGCTTTCTAAAAAGGCTTCAATGCCTTTCAAAAAATTTTTTCACTTTCTCTTACAGATATCACAGCTTTACTTCCCTCAAAAACACACACATTTTGGTCAAATACTTTAGTATTTACAAGAAAAAAAGCACTAGTTTGGCAAGAGGAAGTCAGTTTCCTATCTTTTTTAACTGATAAGG
The DNA here is from genome assembly GCA_033558235.1 of Neomorphus geoffroyi. Taxonomy (NCBI): domain Eukaryota; kingdom Metazoa; phylum Chordata; class Aves; order Cuculiformes; family Neomorphidae; genus Neomorphus; species Neomorphus geoffroyi. Next base: position 9,180,826 of record JAUMJM010000001.1, read on the forward strand.
AATAAATGATCAAAGTGACTGATTTAGATATAAGGTCCCAAAATCTTCCAGTAAAGTACTGGTAAAAGATACTACACTAATCTTTTAAGAGGGTGCTGTAAACAAATCTAACTTATGAGCCTGTTCCACCACATCTCAGAAAGAAATCTTTGAGCTTTCAAACCAAACACAAAATTATTCTACACGGAACTTGCACAAAAAACATCTGCATTTCATCACCATCTTGCAAAGCGGCAACAATGCTGAAACACATCCTATTCTTAAATATTGATAAAGAGCATAACAAATCTTTCCTTCAGCCTTAAATCCAGTTCCTGGTTAGCATTAAGAGCACCTTCATGTCATGTACATAATGCCACAGAAATATTACTGACAGCTTAAAGTACATTTAACAATTTGAGATGTTCCAGACAAAGCTGACGTCAATTCTCAAAGTTATTTATATATTTCAGTTATAGTAAATGATCGACTAGAATGACTGTTAAATGAATTCTTACAAAACTATGAATGCTTTGGAACGCTACAGAAAGAGTCTTGAATAGGATATCAATTATTTCCAGAATATAAGAAATACTGTTACTTGTATTGCCTTAAGTGCATGACTAAACTCAGTCGTACAGTGCACAGCTACATCAGAATTTCAAGACATGACTCCAGATGTCAGCTTTTTGCGTACCAAAAGGCCACAGACAAGTAGAAAGCAGGGTTAAATGTAGAACTTGAACCTTGAGCGCCTGAAGTGGTCAGAAGTAATCTCTTGATATGTATCATGTGCCCAGTGATACCAAAGGCTCACACAATAAAGAATCTCCGCATTTCTTCAAAACCTTGTTTAGTAGCATAAACCAGTTCCTTCTTTCTACCCCTGAGTATATTTTATCAGTAGCTAGAAATGTCAAATACTTCTACGGTAAACAGAAACATCCTGGCCTTTTTTTATTTTTCTACACACCAATACTAAATAAGGTGACAATACAATCTGCCCCAGGCAACTCTATCACCATCCACAGTAGACAGGTCATTTCCCTTTTTATCAGAAGAGAGTAGGTCATCACATTTTAGTACATGTTGACACCACTGCTAGCAAAAAGAGATAAGAATTCAGTGCCCTTAAGGTGCCTTAACCTCTATTTTACCTAATACAGATATTTCACAGCTATTGCATTAAAGCCAGAACAGAGACAGATTTCTAACCTGAAAGAATGCACTACAAAGATCTCAACCTTTGTGACAAGCTGGTATTTGTACTGCACAGAGTACAGGTGACAACAAAGCACTCCCCTTAAGGTATCTACTTCTCTTTTATTTTGGATAATAGGATTTATTTTTCTCCTATAAAACCATGTTTAGCCTCTCAAGTACATATAGCCAGTTTTTGAACACCTTTTGGAAGCTGCAATAGAAAGCAGGTGTTCACCTCCTGCCACCCTGAAAACAACATCAGAAGTTTCTTTGCTTGCTTAAAACATTTTGCTTTCAGATAAGATGCACTTAATTTAGAACACAAAATAAAATAATGACATTTAACTGCGGTTGTCTATTTTCTGTGTTTTCACTTTCAAACATTTGATTCTAATGTCTAAAGAAAGTTGGAAAACACTTTTATGGCAATGTTCCTTATATCTTTTAAGAGACTGGGGAAAGACACCATCTCCAAATTATTAATACGTAACTATCCGTACACGGGAAACTTACTTTTTATTGCATTTTATGTTAATAAACATCCTTTCTCCACATCCTTTTAAAATAGTTAAGAAGATGTGCAGGCAAAGAACAAAGACGTAAACACAGCCTGTTTAGTCATTTCAAAATCTTTCAGGGAATATTTCTCTCCCTTGCCAACACAGGGGGTTTGGGGAGCTGAAGAGCCAGGACGGATGGCAGGGGGGTAGTCTGACTGCTCCAAGTTCCAGTTTGATTTTCGAGAGGAGTGAGGGGGGAGTGGGGTGAGAGGTCTCTTCTGGTTGGCGCCACTTCTGCTCAGCGGCTGCTGAAAGCCACCACTGTTTTGCTGGGCTGGTGCAGGCATTTCAGAGGGAGCTCCCTTGGCTCAGCCCCAACTCCACGCACCCTGTGCTGTCCTTTGGAGAGAGAGCGATCACTGCCGGATTTGCTGCAGGGGCTGATGGCACCTGCAGAGGAGTTGCTACACACACACCCCCTCAACGTTTTCGGACAAAAGGACAAGGAGAGGTCCCCACTGCCTCCCAGTCCCGCAGTCTGTAAATACAACTGCACATAAGGAGCAGGGATAGAACTTAATTTGTTGAAAGGTTTTGGTTATGGTGTTGCTGTTTGTTCTGTTCTGGGTTTGGTTATATATATATATGTAGTTAAGAACTGTTATCCTTTTCCATATATTTTCTGATTAAGGATTAAAATCTATTCATTTCAAAGGTTGTGATGGTTTTTGGGAAGAGGCCTCCTGTCTAGTCCAGATAAACATTTTAGTTTTCTTAAACCAAGACAAGTACACAGACTGGATAGCATTCACAAAAGGTTTTTTCTATTTGGAAAAATATTAAGATATGAATACACTTGCAATAAACTGCATAATGATGCTGAGTTTCTTCTGCCCCTAAGTGTAAAATATTACTTCAAAATTGGCAAAAGAGCCGCCTCTTGTTAGAAGAACAACAATTGTTCTATACTTTAAGTGAAATAACAGATTTGCGCTCAAAGATTCTGAACATTTTTTCCCCAGGAACACAATTACAAACGGTTTTATAAGCTCCCAAAAGAAATTAAACCACGATTTGTACCGTAAGAGAAAAAGCAACGGGCCAAGAAAGCGGTTCTGAGTTCAGAGACCATAGTAATGAACACAGTGACTCATTATTTAGGTGCTTATTTTTTTGTTTGTATACTTAAACGATTGCAGATACACACTTGCAAAATTCAGCCCTTCACCAAAACACATTGCATAGGTATACATTACTTAAGAAGAGGTGAACATAAATCAAAACTTAATAACGGCAACTTCACAACCAGAATAAAGTGTTCACAAGAACATGCTTTTAATAGCTAGTAACAGACCACTTTACTTACCAAATAATTTTTTACATTTATGGCATTTATGTATACATATGTATACAAACATCTGAACGTGCCTAGACACACAATAATGCATTGGCAAAAAGTGAAATCTAAAAGTTAGACTGTTATTAAACAGCAACAGCATTTAAGATTAAGAGAACGAAGACCAAGGACTAAGAGATCTCCAGGACACAATCCAATTTTTTAGATCAGTGCATCTGAACTGAAGTCTCTTGCAAATGACATTGAAAGCAAAAAAAAATAAAACCTGGTTCAGAAAATACAGAGGGGGCAAAAATATTATGAAAATAGCACTATTTTTGTTTCTAAGCAATCCAAATACTAAGCACTTTCTATGATTTTACTAAATTAGCATACAGATATTTTGAAACAGAAAGAAAAATAATTTTATAGCCAGTTAGCAAGATAATGTTATTTTCATGCTTTGGACAGAAGTCATTATGAACAGACTCTAGTGAATCTCCGTATTTTTAAGCTGGTATTTATTTTTTGTTATGTCATTTTGATATACTATTTCAATTGCAAAGGGACTGAGATATTCTGAGAGAAGAAAACAGAAATGTTTGGAATTCGATACAATAAATTGCAGTTACAGATGGCTTTTGCCCAAGTGAATAGTGAATATTACACTAAGGCAGGATATGACTCTTCCAAGCATGAAGTAAGACAAAGTATTCATTAATATAGGATACTTTGCATAAGTGATTTACCTATGCACTAAGCTTATGTTCCTAATTGACTCAGGGGTACAGTTCCCATTTATTATGATGTTTAGCCCAAAACGTCTTCAGCATTAATTATCAAAAGATACAAATATGTCTGTCTGTTAAATATTTTCAATGGCAAGCTTTTATTACTTCGTGAATTTCAGCCTGACAGTTAAAACTGAATTTTGATGCTTTTTTATGCACTGTATTCTGTACTTGAGAGAAAACCGACCTCTCTACCTGGCCTTAGCTTTCCTACTTTTTTATGAAAAATTCTATCTTCTCTTCAACTCTTTCAAGAGAAAAAAAAAAAATGGACGTGAAATAAACAGCATTTCGGTCATTTTAAGTTTGCACAACTGCTTTACAAATCACAGCCTGACCTCCTTCTATAATATTACGTTACAGCAAGATTCAAAATAACATTCCCGTTTGACAGCTAACCTCAGGCACCACTGGACTAGTATCTCGCTCCTTATACTGCTGGCTGAAAAGCTGATAGAATACGCAAGACAAGCTGAGAGTTTAACTGGCAGAGCTGTTCAAATCTAAATTGTGCTATTTGAAACTTAGACCACAGGAGACAACAGTTCACTTCTTACCATGGCAGCGGATTCAACCTCTTGGCCCTGTGAAAGTCATACGAATACATTTAGGACACACAAAAAATATCTCCCTATATTATGATCAAAGAAGTATTCAACACACATTTTTTATGCACATTTGATTGTTCTGTTGACAGTCTTGGAAGTTAAGTAATATGGACTGCTGCACATAGGTTTCAAACCTTGATGGAGCCCAATGGCAGGATACTTTTGACAGTCAAATAATGACAAGCACGTTGCAGGCCGATGCCCGTCATTCATGAACATCTTGGCCTGCTCCAACCGTTGCGCAGCGACTAAGTGGACGGTCAAAGGTTAAGTTTGAAGAAGACAGCAATGAAGGGCAACTGTCATGCACCACTGAATACTGTGCGGCAGCAAGGAGTGGTTGTCTTCTGAAGAACATGCAAAATGTTCTCATTCTGTCCAGGCAGACACATATTTGAAGGTCCTAAATGAGACCACTGCCAATTCACGAAGAGTCAAACTGACAGCATGCCATTCAAACTGTCTCTCTCAAATTTGACTTTTTTTTATTTCAAATTACATATGCATGCAAAGTATAACGTTAAACAGAACTCCCAGCAGCTGTTTTAAGCAAGCCAGATCTGGCAGGGTAGAAAGGGTGTGGGGAAAGACATCTAAACTTTTTCCCTTCTCTTTCTTTTAATATTTAAGAGAAGTTCAATTATGTCACAAGAAATTCTTTAATTTTCTTCTAATGTAGTATCGGAAATAAATGCATGGCATGTTGTACTCCTTATTCTAAGCACTGGGGTTTCTTCCAGTATAAAAAGCAGAGCCTGACACCTTATAACTGGGGCTAATACAATCACCTGGAATTTTAATTCTGCATTTATACATTAATATTGCAATAAGAGCCTATATTAAAGCATGCAAATAAATGCTTTGCACTAGTCTCCAAATATCCTAAGCATTTCTGTTATAAATAGTACAATAACAGTATCTCCTATTTGTTTAAAAGCACTGTTTTGTGTGGAGTTATGGCTTGAACAGCATGATTAACAATGAAATTGCACTATTTTGCATAAAACATACATCTTACTTTTAACCCATTGCCAGTAAAGATGTATATTTTTTACTTACCAATGTAAATTATGTGATCATATTCACGTTTGCCTCTATTAACATATAAAAGACTTCAGGAAAAATAGAAAATTTTTGTATTAGATAAACAGTGATGCTGCTTATCTTTCACATGAATGAATGCTTGACACTAAATTTAATCAGGCTGACAATGGATCATATGGGTTAGCTCTTGATGTCCTTTTCATCTCTCCTTCACTTACAGGGCCAAATATTGCCCTTTAAAAAAAACAGATGAACATGCAGAGTGCTTGTTTCCTTTTACTGGGTCATTGGCACCATCCAGCTTCTGACATTACTATTTTGTACCACTTTCTGTCATGATACCAACACATTAAAGACCCTGTTCACAAACTGCGCTTTGCAAACTAAAGAGAAAATGAATTGTCTTTATGAGGAATACGTTTGGATTGCGAAGCATAAAACCAATAGTCTGTCACACACATGGGCACACACAGCACAAATTCTTTAAAGCAGGAATTATATTTGTATATTCTATAGCACAAGTCATACTATCAACACTTTTCAAATATTAGACAATGGCCAACCTTCTGTCCTTATCACAATGGATGGCTCTTTCAGGAAGCCAGAAGCATAATAATCCCAATTCAAATTATTTTGGACTGAAGGACAAATTTCAAGGCTTTTTAACATAGGCAAAATGATCATATCTATATCAGAAATTACAAATCTGGGGAAAGCTCAGCATTTTTTTACATTCTATGAAGGTGGGAAAAAGAAAAAGTATGCTTTAATTTTAGAGGACTTGCTTGGTTACACACCCATTTTCCCCAGTTGCTTCCTCTCTTTCTGTCTTATAACAAGGTTCATATCAATTCAGAAGCACTTTTTTATTTGTCCGAGATTTCCAGATCTTAAACTCCGGATGTCCTGACTTCACTCTTCGCTGCTGAAGCGCGTAATGCTACTGCACATACTGCATTTCCCAACTCTTTCACCATGAGCCGCACAGCACACACAAGCTATTTCAGGTACTCAACCCCTGTTCAAATGTACCAGACTTACTGCACACACAGCACTCCATCTTACACCTATCACAAACTATCAATTTACTTATGATAATCAGAAAGTTAAAGTTTCTCTGCACTTCCACCTCCATTTATAGAAGAGGGAAAAATACCTCCCTACTATAGAGATGTTTCATGGTAAACCTACCAAATCACATGAGATGAGAAGATATGCTAAGGAACCACAGGTAAGTACACTGTATAATACAAATACTTCAGCAACATAAGACATATTTCAAACAATCCAGGGAATATTGACCAATAACTACAATTTACTGTAAAGGCGTGTCTTCTGAAGAACATGCAAAATGTTCTCATTCTGTCCAGGCAGACACATATTTGAAGGTCCTAAATGAGACCACTGCCAATTCACGAAGAGCCAAACTGCATGCCAGAGGCAAAACCCAGAGCACTGAACATCCATAAAAGAGAGAAGTCTACTGAACTAATCATTACAGTAAAAAACCCAAACCAAACCCCAAACTTCCCTATTACTAGAGATGCAAGGAGCAACACAACTGATTCAACTCATCTTATCCTAAAGCAGGGGTGTCAAACCCACAGTTCTCATCGTTCTCCTGCAGCTTAACACACACCACACATGCCGCACATGTGACCAGCGCATCAGCAGGAGCGCAGGAGCAAGGAGCTCAGTGCTGCCACCAGTACAAACAAGGTGCCAGGGTGGATAAAACAAGGTGGAGGGCCAGATTCAGCCCATGGGCTGTGAATTTGACACTCCTGTTCTAAAGGATTGACTAAGGAACAGCTGGAAAGTGGGGAATGGAACTGCCTTTTCACCTTACCTCCTATCAGGTCAGTTCCATTATACTCAGAAAACACAAAATCTGAAATAACAAATACAGTAAAAATTACCTTTTGGCTCCTACTCAGATAGAATAAAGAAATGGATTTTTTTAAAAAAAATTGTAATAACTGCAGTACATAAAAATGTTTGCTCTACATTTCAGAAAAAATTCAGGTTTACAAGAACAATTTCAAACTGATGACAGCTTCAGTATCACTTCCAGTGTTTTTATATTGCACACTAAAATATTCACAATACATAACTGAAATATCCCACTCTAAATCAATCTCATTGGAACACCTTTCCTACAATTTTTCTGTATAAATGTCTTGCAAAAAGGGTTACATTCGCCTTCTTTAGAAAAGTTTATTAGAAATTTCTGTCCAAACTCTGAATCTAACCAAGCTTTCCAATGCAGAAAGGTGGTCATTTCACTGTTGTTTATATGCAATGTTTATGATTAAAGCCCAAATAACTTTCTCCCACATAGTTCCTTTGGATTAAATTATTTGTTCTGATTTCTGCGATTATGTATATACATATGCACCATAGCGCACTGTTCAATATTTTATCATCTGCAGTTGTTTGCCATCACATGATTTAGATGTCAGACAATGAAATATGTCCTTTGAGCACAAGAGCATCATTACCTGCTGCAATGACATAATTTAAATTAGAAGTAAATGTAGAAGAAAATTAGAAGAGAACACAGTGAAATAAAAATTGTTTCCAAATCTACAAGCTGTTGTTTAATTAATTTGCATAAATCTATCCCTTTGTACACAACCTTGAGTCGGTGTTTTCCCAACACAGGTGTACCTTTCAATAGGCAGACTGCTGTGAGGCAACAGGAAGATTTTGAAAAGCTTCTTGCCCAATTCAATGCACATACAATATCAATAAGATTGGGCTCCCAAAATCCTTTAAGTGCTTGTGAAAATCGTACCTATATCCATCGAGTTTAAAAAAAAATAAGTAATCTATTAAACGTGTATCTGAACATGAATTTTACCAGTTAGACTTTAGAAGCACATGCAAGGCATATGATTCTACAGAGCAGCAAAAGCAATATTTTCCAAATCCAAAGTTGCTTAGACTTACTGTTCACTTCTTAAAGATTAAAACTATCCAATCTTTACATCCATTTTTTCACCTAAAAGCACGCACAGCGAAATATTCATGATCTTTCCCTGGCAAAATCCATTGTGTAAAATTTTTGCACTCAAAACAGAGGTCACAGCATGGATCAAAAGTGGAAGGTTTTGCTTTAAGTAAAATCTTTTGCCATTATAGACCTGAGTTCCTCAGGTGAATTACAGGTAGGAGTTTCAGTACTTTTAGCATCTGCATAAAAACATGTAAATAATACCCTGAATTTAATATTATAGGTTGTTTAATTTCAATACAATTTTAAATCTTAGAACAGAATCAGCCACACACTTTAATCAGGTACCTTTTCAAGTATTCACTGCATGAAGTACCAGTTGCCTGGGGGTTATGAAATAATACTAAAAACTTTATAATCATTCATTGATTTAGTTTTGAGCATAGTATATCATTTGAATCCAATGGGAACATAAAGAGCTATTTGTGAGGTCAACCACAGTACAGACAGAGGCTGACATGATATCGATGGCAAGGTGGAAAGAAATTGCCAAATACAGCAGATCAATACCTCGTTTCACTGTTACAGCCTTCTGGAGACATAAAATATATATCTTTACAGCTACGAAAATAATAATAATGAAAGTGGGAGATAAATGCTTCCCTCAAGGTAAACTATTTGATTAGCTGAGGGCAAAGGTGATAACTGCAGTTACACTAAAGTAACTTTACAGTCTTAAATAAAAATGGTAGGATGAGCAGCAGATAAAAGGGCAAAATGAAACTGAACAAGTTCTAGGAGATAAAGATGTAATTCTTTTAGAAAGTGGTGTAGCATGTGTACAAAGGCAAAAACTTGTTATGATAAACAAGGTAGAGCAGAGTGTCCTCCTGTAGTAAGACTCTAGTAACTAAAAAAAATGTTTTGAAATTACAGCACTATTTTCTATCCAGAAGGCTTCAAAGACAAGTTTAATTTGTCCCATAATTTAAATGCCAATACATATACATAATCACGTTTTGCACTTCACTAGTGAACCTAACAGAACATAGTAATACAGAGCTTTTTAGTCTCAACTCAAGGCAAGAGGATCACCTGATATTTTGGATGTTCCTGGTCATTAAGGGTTAATTAAATAATTTAAGAAAGTGACGAACTAATAAAAGCATGAAAGCCCAATCCTATAGTTTAATTTCAAAAATGTTGACTTCCATCTGAAACTTCTAAGAGTATAAGCTAAATTCAGAATGAGAAGTGTCTGAGTGACCTACATCTGAGCCTACTGAGCTTTCTGATATTGTATCACCTGCAACTTCCTATCAACTTCCAAAAGATTTCTCTTTAGCAAGATGTTCATTCAAAACCAAGAATTCAAGCCACATCAAGTCTTGATTTCTACAGAAAATTGAAAGATTTTCTTTTTAAATTTAATTTTTCTGAATGCCACAAGTTCTAGAAATACTTGAAAAAGAATATAAATTACTATAATCACAATTTTAGAGGCTACACATCTAACATTGGATTTGTAAATGATTGCTTTCTTTGTCTCAGTGTTGATATTTAAGAATAAACTGATGTTTACCAACGGTCTAGTTGCAAATTTACTCAGACAACAGAAACTTTAAAGTTCATCTTACATTTGGCAGCACAGCTTTCAGCTGAATAAGTGAACTCCTCCAAATCACCACATCATCACACAAGATGTGTTGCTGTACGTATTTCTAGTCTGCTGTCTCGAAAGTTATAGGAAAAAGGCTGTTCCATAGGGAAACTGGAATTAAGTAAGAAACGCATGCTCTGTTCATGCTCTTTATTGGGGGAGGGAGGAAATTTTAGTGTTCTGAGGAAGACAAGGAACCAAAATCCCTGTAAAAGTATTGCTGCTCTAATACCTTTTAGGAAATGTGAAGTCTCCATTAATGATACGAGTTGAATCAGTTAAATTATGACAAAGAAGAAAGCAGCAGGGTAATAAGGTAAAGAAAAAATTCTGTTCGTTTTGCCAGAGTAAAAATCTAGTTGACAGTACAACAAGAAGAACAATTCCTAATATGCATGGAACACTACCAGATTCTTTGAAATAAGGAAACCAGTTCTGCATTTTGTCCCACCTCTAGGACGGTTCTTGCCCCCATAGGCTGGCAAGATACCAACGGCTGTCATGCAGCAGGAGCCTATACTAACAAGTGCAAGGAAAGGTCAGGGTTAATGGAGCCATTTCACACAGCCATGTGCTACAAGATACTGCGTACCTGTAACAGCGGTTACACTTGTGGCATGCAACCAAGCCAAAGTTTCAGTTGGCTAGAGGCTATACAAGTAACAGACAAGAGCTTACAATCTTAAAATACAGACTCTGAAAAAGCAGATGAGGCAGATGGGGGGAAGGAATATGAAAAAAAGAAAAAAAAAAAAAAAGAAAAGAAAAAAGTGCATATTCAGATATGGAATATGCACAGGTTCTATAACACCGTCTCATGTGGTGAGATCAAAGTAAACTGAAGACCTGAAGACCCTTGGCATTTTACTTCTTTTACATTACTCTCATGCATAACAGCCTTACAGGCCACAATTAACAAAACATGAATTACTGTTTTCAGTATCCACGCTCCTCACATCCCTACTTCCAAGATCTTAAAATATTCTAATAATGGAAAGCATCGATCTGATCTTATTTACAGCAAAAACAAGAGAGAGAATGTAAAACAACATGTTTAATAAATCTGCAGGGCCTAAAGTACCAATATAATTCGGAGCAGCAAGATAGACACGCACTTCTTAATTAAGTGGGTGATGTTCTAGTTAAAACAAGAAGACAACCCTGGGCCATAGCTAAGATTAAGCACATGCTCCTGCAAGGAAGCTCCTACTATTATCAGTATAAAGGCTTTAAATCACGAAAAATAAACCATCTAATAGTCTGTATTCAATAGTAAGTAGAAAGTCAGGACACAGACAGATTTGGATTAACACATTTTCAGTTATAACATGTAATTTTACAGAGGATTAGTATCTTGATGGTCTGATCAATACTAGGCACTGCTGGTATTACAGATGAAGAGAAAATTACCCCTCCAGTAATAAAGTGTGTATGTCTTGGTTCTCCTTCATTTGCCAAGTCCATTACTGTAATGGTTCCAGCATTAGCAGCTGAGGCGATTTAAGCAGCAGGAATGTGATGAATTTAAAAGCAAGGAACATTTGCCACTCATTCTTTCTTGTATTTTATTCTGCATATGCAAGGCTTCTACCTGACCACTTCCAATATACAAATCATGTGTTATGTGACTATCAACACTATTTCTTAATTATTGTCTCATTAATAACAGGAAAGGCCAATAATGCGATTACCACAAAAATTGCTACTGGCATATTGGCTGCTGATTCTGCTAAAACCTGCACACCATTTACCTAAGCAGAAATATGACATGACAAGAAGCTTATTTAACTGCATCTGACCTGTTTCATTAACTTTAATTTTCCTAAATACAGCTTCTAAAACTATCTATTTAATGTGTCAATTAGAAAATTTTGTAAGGTTTTATATCTTAAGAGGCAGTACAGTAACATGAAACAAGAATTTAATGTAATATTTGAACAAACAATAAGACAATGGTAAATTTGTATACTTCCGTGCATGTTATGGGTGACATTTTTCAGCATTAATCCTAAAATCATTCCCCTGGTCTTAAGTGCTCCAGAAATTTTTGCGTGTTTTTCCTTGACTATTAATGTGTTTAAGCAATCTATTTTATCTCGTAAATATATATTATTTTCCAGCCAGAAAAAATTAGGATGATGCTGGAAGTAAAATTTTTCATTCAAATCTCAGTCAGAACACTGTACATTTCCTATTTGCCTTTGTAAATAAAATACATGCAAAGCTTTGTGTTATTTAAAGCTTTATATTTCCATGCCACTTTGTCTAACGTGTCTCACAGATGTGAAATTGCACATGAATATCTTTGTAAAAGCCCTTGTGAATATTCAGATATGTGGATATTGATGCATTTATTATTTGTATAGCAATAACTTTATTGGATTGGGGTCCCAGCTGTGCTGGGAGCTGTACAAACATAACAGTAATGTCTGTGGAATACATACTCTGTAGTCAGCTCTGGTTACACAGTAATGGGAATTAGCATAAACAGCTACATAAGGTAATTGTGAACTGGACTTAGAGGTCTATTCCAAAAACCCATCAATATATTCCTTTTAAAAGTAAAAGAAAATAATACTCCAGATTAGCTGAGCATCTTATCTCATATGGTAATGGCATAGGGTGTTAAGATGCAAAGACTGGCGAGACGAAGCATATATAGGTAGTTAATAAAAATTAGCATCTGCCAAACTTACTTAAAAAACCCCTCTGATTAAGTCAGTTTTGAGAACAGTCTTACTTTGCAGATGAACCTAACTAACCTGTGAACACTAACCCAAATAATAAACATCCTTAAAACAAAACAGCCTCTTCCCCAGTTTAAAAGGAGAAAACAGTCTAAGTATACTACCAAGTAAGAGGTTCCTCTTCAATTTTACTTTATGTGGTACCTTTTCTTCATCCAGCAAAAGAAAGTTTACTGCAAGCTCACCAAAATTCCAATCAATAGTGTAAAGAAAAAAGAATCAAAATTACTATAAACTGTACTAATCAAATCTGAATTCTAAGACAAAACAAACACACACCAACAAATGAAACACACTCCCAATGGACCGTTTCATTAAAATGCCTTTCCAGCTAACAAGCAACATCTACACTATAGTTCTGTTGTTACGCACAGATGTAATATTTGCTGTACGGAAGACCAGAGGAGATGATGGCATGCAACATCGTCAAAGATGTATTAGAAACTTAAGACTAATCGTCTTTTGCTGTCCATTAAAAACTCAGAGAAATTTTCCACAGGACACTAGCATCCCCAATATGTGTTTAAGATGGCTGAGTAATTAAGTTCTGGCTATTGTTGCTGAACTTTTTTCAGAACCTCTTGCCAGGAACGAATTTGTGTCCTCCTCCTCTTGGGCTTGGAACACTAAATACTAACATAAACAATTTTATTTCTGCTACTCACTCTATCTTACTCAATCCAATTGATTGATCTGCAAAGTGAAAATTACTGTATGACAGCACTGCACTCTAAAGAATTTCTACCACACGTACTTGGAACAGAAATGTTCTTAAAAACAGCATAAATCAGAACTAGCTATATACATGAAAATTTGAGAGATAAAGAATAGCCTGTCACATATAGAAAATATTCTGCATAATTACAAAGCAAAAGCCAAACATGGGGCTTCTGATAGACAGCATTTAACTGTACACAATCATAGCAAAACAACAATTTTTATTCCATATTTAATTCTCCAGAACAGAGATGCTGCCAGGAGATACATAATCCGAACCAGCTTCTCTATCCAACCACTTCCCTCTCATTAGCAGGCCATATAAATCTTATTCTCCAGAAGAGGTCGGGTTAACCTCACTAATATTTGGTTTGCAATGAAATATTTTGATCAGGACCTAAATGGAAGTCTTGGCAGAATTACTGCAATAAGCACGCACTTCCTTTGCCCTCAGCGTTTCTTAGATGAGCAACACAAGGAAACCAGAGTCAAACCTGGTGACTCTACAGGCCCGTTTCCTTTCGCTTTCAATGCACTTAAAACTTCTCAAAAGCAGTACCCAACTTGCCTGTCCCCCTAAGGCACTCTGTAAGTATTGGCATCTTTAAATTCCCTATAAGCATCTCTTAATTTTCATCCTTCCCTGTTCGTGTACTTACAACATCTAGGTGTGTCTAAGCAGTGCACTTTCACTCTAGTTTCCTTGAGCTTTTCTTATACATTGATCCTCCAATACCTCTTCAAGTGCCTTGTCCTCCTGCAGCTTTTGCCAGTGTACTTCACAGTTCCATTCTCTTAACCTCTCACACACATCCTTGAATGATGGCAGTTACCCACCCAATGCAAATGATTCCTGAATACGTGTAAGACTGCAAAGATAAAGGCCCCTGGACCAAAGGTAGGCTACAAAAGGTATGGGTTGGGCTTTTTCTGCAAGGCAATTATATTGGATTGGATGGGACAGCTTACATCTGCGTGTTTTCACATATATAGAAAAAGCAGAACACAAACAAAACACGGAAGTTACTGCCCTTCAGGAATGAAGGATAGCAGAGAGACTAACTACAAAATGACCAGGTTGGCCTTCAAGAGTTTTTAAGAGTCCTACTACTGTGAATAGGCTGTAAAGGTATTTTTCTGTTGAATTGTTTGGTTACAAACCTAAGTCAGATCTTCTCCCTGCCCCTGTGGTGAAATAACTTTTAATGTTAATTAGTAAATTAACAGCAATACCAATCCCAGTGCATTCTGTATGTAAGGACAGGTGCAACAGATTACCATCTTGGAAAGATTTTTGAAGTCTAATGGAATTAGGCTTCTTTTTATTAACATCACTAAATTCAGCATCATGTTTTCAAACAAGTAACTTACTGCTTCTCTGCCACTGTTTTCTAAGCAAAAGCAGCAGTATAACAACTATCAAGAGCACAGTCAAATATTGTACAATGTGGTAGAAACAAGCCCTTCAAAAGCACCTGTAACAACAAAACTTCCAACAGCATTTGCTTATGCAAACAGTACAAATACATCTTCCATGTACGTATGTCAGATCACATCTAAACACACTGTCAAGGAAAAACATCATTAGAAATGTTTATTTAGGTTAAGCTGGCTGTAGAACGAGTGCTTTAGAAACAGCTGTCCGGTTCCACAGCACATCATCTCACCCAGAATGTACTGCAAATCCAGAGTCATAAAATCACAGAATCATACAATGGTTTGGGTTTGGACATTTACAGATCACCTAGCCCAATGCCCCTGCAGTGAGTAGGGACATCTTCAACTAGATCAGGTTGCTCAGAACCATCCATTCTGACTTTGAATGTTTCCAGGGATGGGGCATCCGCCGTCTCTCTGGGCAAGCTGTGCCAGCGAACACCCAGGGATGTTTGTGTGCTTCTATGATAGAACACTGCAGAGCTTCCCTTCCAAACTAAAATATTCCAAACCAGGTGGTAAAAAAACTTTTACTATTCGCCGCTGCTGGAGCTGCACGAGGTTGCCCTCTGCTTAGGGGGATGGGAAGCCGTTAGCGGGAGCGGGGGGACCTCAGCCCCGCACTCGGCCCCGCAGCCACGCGCCACGGGGAGCGGGGCTGCAGCGGCCGGGGGGGGGCGCTGCCGTCGGGTTTGCGGGGCCGCTGGGTGCTCGGGGAAGCGGCGTTACCGGCGCTGCGGGACAGGGCGGCCGGCTGCCCCTGCCCTCCCCGACTGCCCCTACTTCCCCTGCCGCCCCCGCTTCCCTTCCCAATGAACTTCACAGCGGGCTCGGAGCGGCCCCGCACAGCGCCCCCGCTGCGGTACGGACGCCCGGGCTCGCTCGCTCTGCCCCGTGCAGCCCCCGAGCCGCGCAGCAGCCGCGGTGGAAGCGTGCTCACTGCAGACACGCTCGTACGGCCTGAAGAGGAGCAGGAAGCAAAGAGAAGGTACCTTGGAGTCTTTCTCCCGTTCCCCTGCTCTCCTCTTCATGCCGTCACCTCGGCCAGCCGCACGCCCGGGACAGCGGACAGCGAGACCCGTCCTTCCCCGCCACCCGCGCCGCTCCCGCCCGACGCGCCACACCGACTACAGCTCCCGGCGCGCACCGCGGCGCGGGGCCGGCAGCGGGCGGTGTGACCCGGCCGTAGTCCCGCGCACTGCGTGCACAAGGCGCTGGGCCCCGGCCCGGACTACAGCTCCCGGAAGGCAACGCGGTGCGCAGCCCCGGAAGTAGAAGGTCTTGGGTAGCAACCGAGGCAGTTGGTAACGGAGCGCTGGGAGGAAGGCCGGGGTGGCAGGGAGCTGTGAGTACGGAGGCAGCGTAGCCTCCTCTGGGGCGGGGTGCGGGGAGGACAGCGGAGCCAGACCCTCTTGAGGGATTGCGGTGCTGTATCCCGCAGCGGGGCGGTCGCTGCGGAGCGGGGCTGGCAGGGCTCGGCGCGGTGGAGCGGCGCCTTCAGACCAGCGAGGCTCCCGCCTTGCCAGCTCGGTGTCCAGAGCAAAAGACAGGGTACTCTGTTCTCTTCCTCAGTTGTGGCCTCTGTGGTGGCTGTAGAGGCCGCTGGGCTCGGGCGGGAGTTGTGTTCTGTGCCCGGGGAGGGGAGGTGTTCCTGCGTGAGGCAGACGCTGGCTTCCCCTCCTGTTCCTCCAGTCGTGTAAATTATTGTCACAACTGACTGAGACGAACTTGGAAAACACTTGTAAAAAAGGTTGAAAGCAAGTCGTGGTTGTTTAGATCTTTCTGTGTCGGAGTAGGTCTTACAGGTGTGAGAGATGTTTCTTCCCTTAGGCCACAGGAGCATGTGGTGGTCCTATTTCCTAACATCATTCACGTCTTCTCTTTCTTTTTATCTCCTAAAACTCCCAGCACTGCAACAGATGATGTTTGAAATATGTTACTCACTGAAGGACTGGTCTAGTGGTGGAATTGGCAGTGTTAGGTTTACAGTTGGACTTGTGAGGCCACACCACGAATCCTGGGTTCAGTTTTGGAGCCCTCACTACATGAAAGACATCAAAGGACTGGAGTGCGTCCAGAGAAGCACAACAAGGGCGGTGAAGGGTCTGAAGAACAAATGTTATGAGAAGCAGCTGAGGGAACTGGGGCTGTGTATTCTGGAGAAAAGGGGGCTGCTGGGGAACTTTATTGCTCTCTACAATTCCCTAGCGAGGTGGGTGTTGGTCTCTTCTCCCAACTAACAAGGTATAGGATGAGAGGAAATGGCCTGAAGTTGTGTCAGGGAAGGTTTAGATTGAATATTGGGAGTATTTCCTCACTGAAAAGGTCACCATCATTGGTATAGGCTGCCCAGGGAAGCGGTTGAGAGGCTTAAGAGGCTTGTAGATGTGGCACTTAGAGACATGGTTTAGTGGTGGAGTTGGCAGTGTTAGGTTTACTGTTGAACTCAATGATCTTGGTCTTTTCCCAGCCTAGATGATTCTGTGATTCTATGACGTATGTGTATACTCCTATCAAGTAATAAATTAGATTATTTTAGATGGCAAGCCCAAAAGAGTGCAAACATTTATCTTTAAGGAATCAATAGAGGAAGAATGTAGGCTGGAAGTGCTTTGTGATAGGCTAAGACAGGTGGGTGGTCTGTCTCTCCTCCCCCTTTTTTTTTCCTTCTTCCTTCTACCAGAGAAATGGAGTAGGATTTTGAAAGTAAAATATCATCCTGGCCGTGCCCAAGACTCATGAAATTCTAAATCCATGTTGAAACAATTAAATAAGTGTCATAATTTTTAAGATTTCACTAGACACTGTCCTCTCTAGCCCTGCGGTCTGAGAACTTTCCCAAATTTAAGTAATCCCTCCTCAGTTTTGCTACATTTGAATGATGTTAGAACAATGCGCTTCTGAGAGTTATATAAGGATGTGGACTTAAAGCATGAGCTTTGATACTGAACTTTTAAGTGTTCATGCTCATCACTGTCTGGTCTTGCATAACACTACAAGCTTGTATGCAGGTTTTTGCAGTAATTGTCAGATACTACGATGGTAGCACTATTTTTGTAAGTAGGGCAGTGTATCAGAATGTTACAGATTCTTTAACTTCAGTAATAATCTAAAATTCTTGCTTATACCAAACCTGAAATTCTTGTAGGTTAATCCCAGGGGTACGGGAAATTTTCTTCTTTTTGTATGTGAAGGTTTTTTTCTTATTTTTAGGAACAAGAAGTGACTAATGAAACAAATAAATTGCCAAGCCAAATTCTAATTTTTCTGTTTAAAAATACTCTTTTTTTTATAAAAACAGTTAATTTGTGGTTTTATGTGGCCCATGACTGAAAAGAAAGTTGAATACTTGATTTCTGTTGCTTTATAATGAAAATGAGAGAACTAATTCTTCCTTTCACTTTTGAAAATTTCACCTTTCGAAGTTTTCAGGACTTTAGATTTATAGCCAGCGTTATTTTGTCACTTTTTTCAAGTCATTCCATGTTGCCATGAAAAAAACTAGCTTACATGTACAGCCCTGCTATGTTTGACCTCTCTGAAATTTGCCTTCTAAAAGTGTAATTTTTGATTTGTGAAGACAGCCACATTCTAGAAAAACATACAATGGTAGCATCTTCTTACTACCATCATGAACCAAATTTGGATTGGTCATCTAGAGAAAAAGGTTTCTGTTTCACTTTAATCTTGGTTACTGTAGTTGTGTTGATGCAGTGACATATAATACTGACTGCAATAATGAACGGAGATCTGAATGAAGTCAATGACTACAGTTAGTGCTAATTTAAGAATTTACAAGAAAATTTTGAGGCATTTGTGTGAGTTATACCAAAAGAGCCGAGAACACTGAAGAGCTGGATTCCAGTTGATATGTATCTGTCATTAGAATTGGTTACAATGGCTGCATGCCGTGGACCTCAACATCGTGAAGTATTATTCTCTGTGACTGACAGCATTGAAACTGCAATCTTATTGCAAACCTGCAAGTGTAGATCAGTTTCAACAGTCATGACAAGGAAACATTTGTTCCACGTGAAAGAAAAATATGTTCAGGTTGTTATAGACAGTGAAAGCTAGAAGTAATGCTTTATCCTAAACCTTAATGAGAAAAAAAAAAGACTGAAATCAAGAGTGACTTGTTAGAAACTAAACTTCTATTTATCCTTTTCATTCCTTTTGAACAAAGCCATAGGGAGACTTAGTTATGGCAGAAGACTTTACTGGTAGAAGAAAGGTGAAGGAAGCCGCCTCAGGAATCAATACACGATCTTCATGGAACTATGGTATTGTTCCCTTTATTGCCAAGATAGCTCACATTATATACCTTCTACAAGGGTTCACGCGGCCACAAATAACAAGCGGATTGGCTCTAAACATTTGCCCACTCCTTCTTACACTAGCGGTTTAGCATTCTGTTTAACATTCTTTCACTGATTGCTAACTGCTTACTTCTCTATTCTTAGTCCTTCAAGGTCAGTTCACTGACACTGCCATCCTTAGTATAAGCTGGATTGTGCACATAGGCCACACAGGCCTCATACAACACATGATATTATTGCTCGATTAAAAAGATTCTCCTACAGAAAGGCATATCTTTAGCAGCAATTTTGGCTGTGATAGAATTAACAGATACTTCATGGGATGTCTGGGTGTTATATTGTGTTACTTGTGTCTTCTTTAGTAATATCACTGTTAATTTCCCAATGCATTCCTAGATGGTTTTGGATTCATTAAGGATCTGTATCTCCTGAATAGGGTAACAGTAGGGGGAAAAAAAGACTGTCCAAGTGACTTCATTTATCTCTCTTCATGCTATTTCGACCTTACCAACTCTATGGCAAACATATGATTTTCTGCACTGGAAGAGAAGAAAGAGATGTTAGTTGTTAATGAGTATCTTCATATGTGATTCTCTGATTCTATATTACAGAATCATTTAGGTTGGAGAAGACCTTTAAGATCACTGAGTCTAATCCTAAACCTAACACATTACACTGTAACAAATGTATTACTTTCTCACTAATACTTTCCTAATCTCACTTTGTCGTGTAGCTAAGCTTTCTGTTGCCTCAAGAAAGAAATGTGTTCGGATTTATGAGAATCAGTCATAGGAGAGTCTCTGTCTTAGAAAGTAATTTCTCGTATGACAGTGATTGAAAGAAGAGTGAGAGAATGATAGGCAACACTGAAATGACTTCATAACCCCCAGCACCTCTGTTCCAGAGTCCCATTCAGAATGTGGAAGATGGCATTACTCATCTATCAGTTGATACCTTAAGCTTTGACTAGTCTTAAAAGGAACAAACAAACAATTAAAGAAAAGCAATAAAACCTCCACAGATCCCCCTCTCAAATGCACTTAGAAATATGGTCTTAGTCCAAAGATTGCTGAAAGTAACAGAACTAGTATTTTAAAAAAGCTAATTCTACATATAATAAGTAAAACTGTAGTTATCGCATAACAAAAAAACCATATTTTCTGGATAAAACTGTCATAACACTGAACTTGAAAGTCTAGATTGTCCTCTGAGCGATACAATTGAGATAGGAGCATTTACAGTAATGTACGAGTCTGTCATTTCAGTGAATCTGTCATTACTTTTCCTTCGTTTTATATGATGTATTATAGTTCATTCTAGTCTCACAGTTTAAGTTGCAGATGGAGAAGAATTTAATTTGAATTTTGTTATCCATAGATAACATGTCTGTTCCAGCTGACGAAACTGTGGGGGACCTACCTGCAAGAGATGTAGGTCTGACTCTAGCTAGAACTGGAAGATTACAAGGTTTGTACCAGCTGCTATTTATTACAGCTACAGACTTTGATCAGTAGCTTTTATAGTTTCTTTCTAAACATGTTTCTGACATTCCCACTCACAAAATTTAAGTTCAAATGCCATTCAAAATCTGGAATAAATTCTGAAACATACTAAGACCCATTCTGTGTTCATGTTGCTTGTGGTAAGACGAGAGTTGCTGTGAGATGCTAAAAACTGGAAATCTCATTGAGCTATAAAGCTCATCTTCCCACAAGAAAAGACGGCTTTTTTTGCTCAACTGGGGACAAGGCCAGACCTGTTTAACCAATTGGGACCCAAAGGACTAAGCAATTGTGATATGTTACTCAGCTGCTATTAAAATTGAACTGCTGGGCTTAGTCTTATATCAGAGTAAGTTTACAGAATTATGAGTTAATCTTTTCAAACTTCAAGAAAATATGTTAACTTTGAAACAGATTAGAAAGCCTCTCTGTGGTAATGATAATCTTATTTAAATACTGTCTTTAACACTGCCTTGTTAATTGCTGATGGGTTTCCTTTGTGTTGTCTAGTAGGTAATCAGTTTGGTGTAGCATTTGAATTAATTTTTTTATGTGTAAGAGAGAGGAAAAAGGAAGTGATTAATATGCCAATAAATCTGAAAAAAATAATCTACAGGCTCATACAAGTGTAAAATGTCAAATTACTTGAAAACTTTCACCTTTTTTACAGTATTTCAAAATCAGTTAGACTTTGGATTACATGTTGAATATATTGAAGGTAATTTAAAGTTGTCTTATTTGGGTAGAACCATTGACTGTACAGAACGTAAAAGCTCGACAAGCTGTATCACGAATTAGTCGAGAGGACCTGGAAGACAGATTTCTTCGTATACGGGATGAGAACAACTTACTCAAACAGCATGCAAATAAGCAAGAGGACAAAATTAAAAGGTATAGGTTTTAATGTTTTTATTTTAGCTTTCAATAACAGTTTTGCCCTTTAAAACCTTATCAAGAAATGAAATATGCTGAGCAATTTTTAAAGCAGTAGCGAAAATCACTATTGGAATTCAGTTTTGTATTGATTTCTGGTTGTCTCTGTGGTATATGGGATATTTTTTGCAGTGGGTCGTATTAGGTCTCCATGTACACTGCCATCCACCACCAGAGTTGGTGCCTTGGTTTCAGAGCTATGCTGAGTACAACTATAACAGGTATTCTGAAGAAGAGGCTATAGAAGCCTGCCTGTTGATCTGGACTTCTGTCCTAGAAGCAAAATGACCTGTACAGAGAGATTCCGCCCCCTTTTTTCATCCTTCCCTGTCCTCCAAGAAGTTGACTAGCA
This sequence comes from Neomorphus geoffroyi, assembly GCA_033558235.1. Classification (NCBI taxonomy): domain Eukaryota; kingdom Metazoa; phylum Chordata; class Aves; order Cuculiformes; family Neomorphidae; genus Neomorphus; species Neomorphus geoffroyi. The sequence continues at coordinate 9,202,910 of JAUMJM010000001.1, forward strand.
TCTAGTCTTTTTTCATCTAGTTAACTCTAAAATGTCTTTATAATTATGATCAGCTCTCTTTTATTTGGGATAATAGATAACTTTATTGAACAAGTCCCAAGTAACATGGGGAGCAGTGTACCCAGTATACCCAAATATATGCAAGCAACTTTAGGCTTATTATTAAACTTAGTGCTATGCTGGCAAACCAATCTGGACTCAGCAGAACTGTATTCCTGCCAGGCTAATTAATCCAAAAGCACTGTGACTCTGTGTTCACATCATGCCTTATTTAAGCTAAGAAAGTCTCTAGGTTCTGGTCAGAAGCTAACCAGTTCATGAAAGGGTATACTAAGATGCCTCTGTAGGTTTGACTCATACTTTTCTGAAGTCTAAAACGTTCTTTCCTTTTGACTCAATATTCAGTGAGTCAGGATCCAGATGACATAACTTCCAGCGTGACATAACTTCCATCTTTTCTATCAGGCTATGTAAGGCTACTGTCAAATACAAGGTGGTGGAACAAATGAATTGTTTGCTGATTCCAAATGGCTTTTCCTGTCTTAGTAAGTGTAGATTACTCCTCAAATGCACTCATCGTCCACTTAGATAAAATTATACAGGATGTCCCCACTGGAGTACTTGAATTAGTGTTTTAAGGCACAGAAAATATAGAATACAGTGTTTGTCTAGATTGCCAGAGAAAAATCTTAACTCTTCTAGCTAAATTTCTTTCCCAGCATCCCTCATGCTGAAACCCTTGTGAGGAAAAGTTTGGAATGAATTTGCAATAAAAGTCCATTGAAAAAAAACAAATAAACAAAAAACCTGCTTACAGGCAAGTAACATTCTGTGACATCCTAAAGTTATTATGGATTTTTTTTGTTTCACTTTTGTTCTTTTAAGTAGAAGCTTCTGTCCACAAGTTTACAAAAACAAAACAAGCCCCTTTAAACAAATTAAGTGTGTCCTTATTTTCAGTTTGCTTTCTGGGCCTGCAAAAATAGATTCACTGTAAACTAGATACAGGTTTTAAAGATGTGCGACCAATTTTATAAAGTCTTGAACTTGTCTCTCTCATCAAAGCCACCTTTTCTTTCTTTATATGCCAAGTTTTTTCCATTCACTGCTGGGTATGTTTTCTGTTCTTGTGTATTACATCACCTCCATGTGCCCCCTCTGCCTTTTGTTCTAGCTTACCAATGTTTATCAAAACTAAAGGAAATCAAAGGTACAACTCTTGAGATGCCAAAAGCAAAATTTGTATCCTTTTAAGGATAGATGAAAACCATAACCTCTGTATCTAATTATATTTTCAGCTAACCGTTCCTTCTCTGAAGCATATTGGTAATATTTACCAAGTATAAAATTGAGTATGGTAATGAGAACTATTAAGTCTCTTTTTCTGGAGAACCTTCTTAAATATCTCCACCTATATATTTTAGCCACTTTAGAACCAAAATATATATATTTAAATCCTAAAATACTAAAAATGATTATATATAATAGGAATGTTGCATATTATTAGCATTCTTTCAGTAGTTGAATGTTTTGTGGAATTGTAGCCTTTATAGTTTGCCTCGCCACATCCCAAATCTGTAACTTTACTTAACAGCATGCAGAGGTTCCTATATAAGGTCATGCGTTAAAAATTACATTTAAGCAGCATATGGAGTAAATATGCGTCCTCCCTTTACCAACCTTAAATGATAAGCCTTAGGAAACTGTTATTTGTCAGTGCTATAAAGCAGATTGCTGCACAGTGGTTTCAATTATCTTCAAAGAGTTCTTCACAGGCAGTAATAGTTATATCAAAACCTGAAATTTATTATTCAGGTTCTATGCTGAAGTCTTCACAGTGATTATGTTCCTTTCAACAGAATGCTTTTTATGCTGACTTTTCACATTCTTTTTCATCTTTTTTTTATTATTTTCCTCAGAATGACCACCAAGTTAATACAGCTTGCTAATGCTCAGAAAAGGTCTGAACAGGTTGGTGGCGGCCCCAAGCGGCTGGGTCGGGCTTTGGAGCTGGAAGAAATGATTGAGCATTTGCAAGAGAAAGTTCATGAGCTTGAGAAACAAAACGAGAGCCTCCGCAGCAAACTTATCTCAACTAAACAGCAGCTCCAGATTCAAGGCCGTAGCCCTTGTCCATACAGCTACGTTCAGTCTCGTATTAACACTGGTTTCAAAAAAGTGAGTGAGGCTTCCGGCATGCCGGAGCACACAAAGAAAGGTATAATTCATCTTTATTGAAAATAGTGGTTTATATAGGTACTACTAATTATTGCTTCACTGTAGCAAGTACATATTCTTCTGTCTTCATCAGTGGGCAAAAGAACCTTAGGTAGAAAGATTGTTCTTTCCCCCTTTTATTTTTTCCCTCTATTTATAGTGGTCATGATAACTTGTTTCCAGTTGAAGTTCTTATTTTGAGAGTCCATAGTGGTGTAGGGGTAAAACAAAAGTACAGATTTGAAAGTAAAAGTGGAAGTGGAAAAGTTGTCCACAGAACATCCAGTTCAGATAATAACGTTCAGAAATTTCACAAAGTTCTAGTGTGCCTATCTTCAGTTCTAAGACCTTGTCCAAACTAAAGAGATTCTGATTATTTTGAGTGCTGTGAATGTGCAGTTTCTTCAACATACTTTTCTAAGGTGAAGACTATTAAAAATCTAGTAACCAATACTTAGAACTTGGACAAAGTATTGTTGTTCCCCAGCAGATCAGAGAATATTTTCTATAGTACTCATTAGCATAGAATATTTAATGTTTTTCTCTTGCATGTTTTCTCATCCTACCCTTTTGATTCATGTTAATGAAATATTCAGACCAATTCCTTAAAAACAAAATGAGTGCCTGTAAAAATTCTGGAGAATTTAGTTGTCTCCACGGTATGAAGAGCCACGAAGAATCCACAAATAATAAATACACCTTTCAGTATCTGCTTTGTGTTTGACTGCTTTACAAATACCGTAGCAAGCCGATCCAAAAGATGTGGTAAAGTATGAATATTCATGAAATATTCACTGATTTCTCTCATTCCTTTCTTTATTGAGTACAACCATGTAAGACATATTATGATTTGAAGAAAAATAAACAAAAATATATATTTTAGGTCAATATGTAATTGTGTATACAGCACAATTACCAATATTTTAACATAATACTGAAAGATCGCATTTCAAACTATATAAATAAATCAAGTGAACTCAGCACAAATCCAAAGTGGGTACATTTTTTTCTTTTTTTTCAGTAATTTTGTTAACCTGCTAGTATCATTTTACGTTGGACCTAAATGACTCAGTTTTGGGGACTGAGGGATGGCAGCCTTAATGCTGTGTTGGAAATCTAATACATAGTTTGATCCCATCTTAAAACTTTATTAATTTCTTCTTACTGAACAAAGAGAAGAAAAAGAAAGACTTGGAGAAACCATTACTTTTACTCCTGAACTAACCAGTCTTCCATATGTAATTTCTCACTTTTCTTTACAAGGAGCTTAGTATGGTTCTAAAAAACATAAAGGTATTATTTGCACTGCCACTAAAAAGGGTTCTTTAGTTACTTGTCTAGGTAAATGACACTCGATCTTGTAAAGCATTATCAGAGGAAGCGTGATTAGAAGTCCATGTTCCTCTTGAATTCTACTGATATTGTTGTTCTTTGAAGACACCATCTCGGTTCTTTGTGTTTAAAAGTACAGTCTTTGAAGAAAAACATATCGGGGCATATTTTGACTCTTCTCTGTAGCCATGCAAATTGTGTTGCACATAGGTCAAAATTTACAGCAGCTACGTTGTAGATACTGTTTATCTCTTTCCACGTTCATTTAATGTAAAAACACTTTATAGCATCTATATAGTAATTGTACTGTATAGAGATTGTTATTTTCTTAAATTCTTTTTCATTCAGCATGACAAAAGTTTCTTATTTTTGTTTTCAGGAATGAGAGTTCAGGATTCAGAAGTGACATCAGTTAACCTTGTGCCCCCAGGATATGGACAGAGTCTCGTCGAGGATGCAAGGGCTGAAATACAAAATTTGTATGATTTTATTATTTCTGCTTAATTTTTGTTGTTTTAATTGTTAAAAGTGGTGACTTCCTTGAAGGAAAAAAATATTTTTCAGAAATTTTTACTTCAGGAAATAAAGTGAAGTTGATGGTTCTGACAACAGCAACACTGGTAACAATGCATAAGTGTCTTATGATAAGGAAAACAGGATCAGGAATTTAGAAAGCAAAACGTAGATACACAAGTATTTGGGTGGAAGTTAAAATTGATCTTCAACAGTGAGCCTTTCTTTTTGCTAGGATGCAATGCTTCCTAGCTCACTATTGGACAAAACTGGTGAAAGCAGAAAGAATTGTAGCTGCAAAATTGTTACCAGCATGACTTCTAAAATGTGAGGGATAACCCATGCAAGTGGTGATTGTATTGAATATGTTAAGCTGATGGGTTCAAGCTTCATTTTTAAAGGTGGTCAGATTTTATGGATGAGTTGCAAAAATGCGGTTATGAGATAGTAACGTAAAATGATTTTGTTTCACTTCTGCATTTTGAGGTGATTGTAGTCCTCTTGCACATTTTGACTGATACTGAAGCTCAGGAAACTCTTGATAACATCCTTAATGTTGAGACTGCATGAGAACAGAGAGTTGTTACATAGGGTGGGCAAAAAGTATTTAACATCTAATTTTAAGATATTGAGGTCTCATTAGAACATTTTTCTTGAATGTTAGAACCTATTACGCTTCTTAGACATCCAGTTTCCTAAGAGCTACTTTCAGCAATGTGTGTTTCTTTCCATAGTGATTTACCCAAATCAGATTCACTACAATATCCATAAATGTTATATTTTCAATAAGTGAGCAAGCTAAGTATGCAAATATATGAATTAATGTGTAGTTATGTATTTTATGCTTGAAGTTTTGTGACACAAAGATGTAGTGGATCAGATTCTAATCTCTATCGTTTTCTACCTTTTACTTTTTTAGTTGCATTTACTGGACAAATTCCAGCAAAGGCACATCATCTGATTTTTTTTTTTTTTCATGTAAAGTTACCTAACTTGGAATAAAAGCTTAAAAACTACTCTCACTGTTCCATCCATTGTGGATCTCATATTTTTCTGATAGCTAGTAATGATGTTTTCCTTTTCAGAAAACACTTGGTACTAATGGACTGGGAGGAGGGTATGTTTAATATAGAGTATAAGAAACCATTAATGATGTTTTCAGCTAAGTTCTGCTAAACGTTATTCAGTTCACATACGCATTTATTTTAAGAGTATTGTTGTTTGTGTGGTGTTTGATAATGTGTTTGAATTGTTTATCTATTTATTGTACTATTCACATCTTGCATGTGGTAAGCTGAACTCTTAAACTTTTTTTTCTTTTTATTAAATACTTACCTGGTTTTGGAATGTAAGATGCTTGTGCTTTCAGGGAGATAGTGACGGAGTCCCAGAGGGAACTAGAACATGCCAGTGAGATACTTGAGAGTCAGCTAAGAAGGAAAGGAAAAGAAATTGAAGAATCCTTCCTAAAGCTGAAAGAGCAAGAAACAACAAGCCAAAGGTATTGTGAAAAATAGAAATCTCCATGATGGAAGCATTAGAAGAGCTATGTCATTGTATTTATATAGAGCTGTGAAAATTATGTGTTCTGTTAAGAAATGTTTTATTCATTTTTTTTTTTCCTTTGGTGAAACTAAGTCATAACATGTTTTACCGAATAGCCATGGATAATTCTAAGAAAGGAGATTATTTTGAAAATAGGTTATCGTGTTTCTTCACAAATAAACAATTCATAATTACCATTTTAGAGAATTCCTTTCCAGCTGATTCAGATCCAATTGAAGTTCAACTCATAAAATTTTAATCATACTTTGTTTCTTCAATATAATTCTTAGAAACTCTTAGATACAGGTTAATAGTGGATAATTTAATGTTCACTAATACTCACTTATAGTTTAGAGTATACAAATAGTGGAAAAATAATGGTCCTGTAAGGGTAAATTAGCAAATTTTTGAAGGAATAGGGTATACCTGTGCAGTGAAACAAAGCCAGACAAACGTATTTGCACAATGTGTTTCACAGTAAAGCCTCTAGTTCTTTAATCTCTTTTCATTCTCTTCTTCATTCTTTCACTTTTGCAAAAATGTATGTAAAATTACATAACTTTGCATATATATTCCCTTTTTACTATTTCAGTTTCACTCTCAGTTTTCATTGTATTAAATGTCTAATACACTACAATCCTGCATTCCTTGCTTTTTTGATTTCAATGAAAGTTCTACTTGAATGAGAAATATGTGGTCAGTTCTTTAACTGCCTTTCAAGAGAGGGACCCTATTATTATGTGTGACCATTCTTTTGTGCTTCAGCGGCACTACATAAATAATACATCATAATGTTTGCTATTAAATTATTCACAAAGTCATAAGTATCCCCTATTCAGAATTTCCTTCATATAGTTTAAATAGGTCAAAGGAGTTGTTATCATAAGTAATTTCTCAATCTTGTCTACAGTGAATTAAGAAAATATGTTTCCATTATTTGAAAATAATGAGACAAACCTCAAGAAACTTCTGTGTTTCACTTCCTTTAAGTACAGTAGTCAGAAACTGAACAGAATTTCTCTTTTCTTTTGTCAGCTACCATGTTTCTGTGAAATTTTTAAGGAGTTCTAAAGTAAAGATACACTTCAAATTCAGCTAAAAAATCTTCAGATAAAGTCAGACTATAAAAGCTGCATAGAACTTTATTTGTTCATCAAATCATTCATATACCATCGCTGATATTTGACCTAAATTACAGTCTGTGAATTAATATTTGAAGTTCTGTAATGGTTTCCTTTATTTCTTGTTTGGAACTGGATTAAAGATACATAGAGTATTTAAGAGTTACTGTGTTTGGCTGAAGACACTGGGAAAGAAATTGAAAATGTTCACTAGTACCTATCCAGAATAGTGTGAGTTCTATAATTTTGCTATTAGAATACTTTAGGGAAAGCTGTTAATCCCCATTTTTTTAAGTTTAACTGTAACCATAGGTACCTATACAATTATCATCATGAGATTTTCATTAGCTTGCTTTCCTGGCAGTCTTGTAACTGCTATCTACAACAGTCTGTGTCAGTTGTTTTATTACATAAATGGATATGTAGATTCTATGCAATTATTTTTAATCTTCATTGAATCAGCAGAGAAAAAACTGTCAATACTGGAACACTGGAGGAAAAACTGGAAATCTGGGTGACCGAGAAGGTCATTTTGGTTTGTCTTTGTAGCTTATGTCTTTGAATTTTAGTACAATTGGCAGCTTTTTCTTGTGTTATACTTGGCTGTGATCTAATTACTGCCCAAAGACAGTTAATCTGTTGAAATCAGTTAGGAGCTGTATAGTGCAAAAAGGACATAATAAATGCATTTGCACCAGTCTTCATGTTGTAGTACTATTTGATGTCATCTTGTTGTTAACAAAATTGGTTTGCTTTCAGCCTTTAGGAAAATATTCTTTATTCTGATACATGATGAAGAAGTACTCCTCATTGAAATAGTTGTGGTTTTCAAGTAGTGGAGCAGCCACAATTTATAACCATTGATCTGTCAGTAGTAGAGAGAAACTTGTTATCCTGACTCCTACACCCCTAAGAAATCCAGTTATATTTTAAAGCTGCCTTTATAGTTTCTGTATAACAACACAAGAGCTACATTTCAGAGCTGATTTCATCTGCAGTGAACTCCTCAAGTATCATATCATGGCTGCAATCAATGGTTTTTTTCAGCATTTCTTTAGAGATTGTTTGGGGATTTTTTCAGAAATATATAATTCTTGGAATTTTAACTTAAGGGAGAAACTTGGTCTGTGGGTAGTTAAACTAAACACATTTTCTGAAGTCCAAATTTTAACTGCATTTAGCTTGACTGTTTCTAGTTGAATGAGGGCCAAAACCATAATAACTTCATGGTTTGATGTCTATGATACACAGGGCACAAGTTAAATCATTAAGTCTAAACAATCACATTTTGCAAGCAGCTAGCTTTGAGTAACGTAATTTCTCATGGTACTTCCCAAAAAACATTTTTAAAGCCACCCCAAAATGCATGTATGAAACAGGTACTTAGGTTTTACAGACTTTTGGGGTTTTGAATTTTGACTGTTTTTTTTAATGAAAAAGCTTATTTGCTAGTCAGGTTTTAATTCTTTTGGTACCTATTGCTGCCACATGACTTTAGAATTGGACTTATTAAATGTGTGGGATTTTGTACAGAAGTATCATATCTGATGCACTCATGACTTCTGTGTTTGCATTAATGCATGGCAGATCTAGATTAAAATGTGAAAGATGTTACTCACTGTGTGTTATCTAAAGGGTTGTGAAAGACTACAGCATGTATATGAATCTGCTAAATCACGTCTAGTATAGAAAAATTATATTTGCATTTCCATATGTGATTTTTCATTTTTAAAGAATCTCCCTAAAGATCATGACTTGTTTCATGTATAGATAGCTTTTTAGCTAGGCAAACAAATACAGACTTTTGTATTGTCCTTGAAGTAATTGTAATAACTTAGATACTAGAGCTATTCATGCAATGTTAATGTTCTTCTATTGCAAATATACTATCAATTACAACGTAAAGGTGCTACTAGAAGGTAATCATTGATGAGGGAGGGGGTTTTCCCCCTTTATATTTGACTTCCTGTAAGGAATAAGAGGTAAAGGAAAGAACATAATGTACATCAGTCCTGTGAGTTCCTAAACGTTGTGAAATGATAAAAGTACTGCAGATTGATATTCTATTCTTTACAACTGTATTTGGCAGTCTGTATATCTTGGACACTGATGCATCTGTGATTGAGAACTATTAGCCTGGAAACCTTTTGTTTATTTTGTCAGGCAGAAGGGAGGTGATCCTGAGAAATATGGTAGCGATATTTTTTCACTTGCTTGTTTTTCTTGTTCTGAATGTGAATGGGAAAAGTTTGTGAGCCACAGGTCCAGTTGAAACAATAGTCAGGACGCTCTGCAAGTAGTCTCAGTATTGTCCTGCTCATGTGCAAGTAAAGACAAGATGCAAGGGATGTGGTTTAATTAGACCTCAGTTTTATTAGCTTAGCCATCTGGGATTTACTGGCATAAATTTGTACAGTGCAGGTCAAGATCGTTTCTTTAATCATTTCCTTCTGGTATAGGTTTCAGTCAGTCCCCCATTCCCGCACAGCTGGTCCCCAGCCTGGTATTGGGACCCCACTCTACATGCGTTTAATCCAAATGATGAGAGGTCTGGAAATGAGATTAGCTCTTTGGCATACTTCAGACATTAACCCCAAACATAATCCTCAGTTTTTTGCCGAGTCACTTTCTCCTAACTTCATTTCCAATTTCACACTTTTTAATCCAGTTTTAAGATGAGGCTTAGAGTGGAAGGATGGAGTTAATGTTCCTTATTTCTGTGCTTGGGAGCGCTTGTGATGGAACGCGTGCTAGAGCTAAATCAGTATGACTGCTGATTCAGGTTACTGTCTCAAAATGAATATTAGTTCCTTTTCTTTTTCTAACTTCTGCTCTAGGTCTAGCTCCATGTCTTCAGGTTCTGTGTCAGAATTTTTGACTTTTTTGGCAATAGGAAAAATACTGAATGATATATTTCAGTAGAGCTTTATTCTTATACCTTATTTTGTTATTCTTTGAGCAAAATATGATCTGTGTAAGTGAAAGGTAGCATGGACTTTTCTATCAAATCTGTATATAACCCTTATTTTTTAAGATACAGGAGAATGTCTAGACAGATGATCTGGGAGCAGAATATCTCAATTACCTAGTAGGGAGAATGCTGTGTATATAATCAGTTCCTATTCTATTCTACTGTTTTATGACTTCCAATTATAGAAAAATGAATTCTCCTAACAGAATCTTCCTCAATTAACTTTGCCTTGCCCACAAAATCTGAAATGATTTTGTTCTTCAACAGCAAACTCCTTGTCATGTACCTAGGTGCAGTGGACATTTCTTAGTCATATTATATTTAAATAAATACACTAAGAAATTAATGGCATGTGCTGTCTGTAGCTAGAAACTTCATGAGATAAATACACTTAAAATTGTCAGAATTAATGATCTCAATAAAAAGTAATTTTTCACTTCCAGTTTTGAATAATTTCCTTCATAATACCAGTATACCAAATCTGTTTAAATCAAATGCTGTTTCATTTGCTGTTGAAACAATAGTTAATGTTGATTGTCAGGAGCCATGGAGTTTACATCTGTACATCATAAATTTCACTATCATCTGCTCCTTTTTCTACTTAAAAAGGAAAAAAAAAAAAGAAAAAGAGCCTCTTGCTTAAAAAAAAAAGGAGGGGGGAGGGCTAAAAAAAAGAAAAGGAAAAAGCCTTTGAAGGCATCAGAGCCTTTTGTTTGATGTTTGGAAAAAGATTAATAAAAACGTGCCACTACATTAGCTTTTAAATAGCTAGCATGAGACAGGGCTGCTGTCTGTACTCACCACAACTTTAATTTATGTCGATAACATGTTTTAGACACATGATAATTTTAGCATTGCGTTAGAGCTGTTTCTTGTAGAAGATCTCAGGTTTGTGAGTGTGTTTATCTTCTGTGTAAGGACAATTAACTGGGGAATGCCAAAACACAATAGGCTTTGATATTTTACAGAATAAAAGGAAAGTATTTCACGTACTCAGCTGGTTTACAGATGTGTGAGCTTTGTAGTCTATTTTCTTGTTCCAGCATGGCATTGTGACAATTCCTCCAATATGTCTAAAATAAATAAATATTGGAAAAGAAATTACCTTTTCAAATGCTCAAGATTTATTCTGATTTTATCATATTTTATATTAATACAAATCACAATAGGTTTCTCTTCCCATGCTTGAAGAAGCTGTGAAAATAATGGAGTTGATTTTCACAGTTTGAAGTAAGGGAAAATATCAGAAATAAATATGTATTCAAATTTAGAATTATTTTAGACAACCCTTCAATTAAACAGTAAGTTCTCAAATTGTTCTTTGAATTGTAACAATATGAAGATCTGTGTGGTAATTAAGTGGTTTTCATTTAGTTAAGACACACCTTCAGCTTGTTTGAATGCCAGCCTTAAGGTGTAGCATAAGTTGCTAAGTCATTTTTTCTTAGCAGTATTTGATAAGTTTAAACTCTAAGAGGACACTCCATAAAATGGTAAATCTACTGGCGCCAAATACTTTGGAGCATAGAAAAGAAGTGAATGGAAAACAAATAATTTCTAGGTATAGGTTTGTTTTCTCTTCCTGTCATATATAGTGTGATAAGATAAACAAAAATGTGTATGTATTGGTGGAAGCTGCTATGTCATCATGCAGTAGAACGTTTATTTACCTGAGTTCTAAAGTGGATTATAGAAGAAGAAATTAATGTGGGCGTTGCATACTAAATGCTCTCCCAAATGTGTTGTAGGAGGCTGATTTGCAAAGAATTCAAACTTTTGAAGAAAAAAATAAGATAATTCATTTTATATCTTTAAGCTCATGATGCATTTCTCTTTAATACAATTTTTAAGGCTAAACATTCAAGAAAATGTGGAAATGATCAAGGTCCGTAAGCAGCTGGCTGAGAAAAGCAATGCTCTTACTGCAATGGAAGGGAAATTTCTCCAACTTCAAGAGGTAATTGCAACTTGGTCAGTGACATTCCTTTACTCTTGTCACATAAGCATGCGTAAATAGAAAATACATATACACAGTTCTTCATTCTGAATCAATGCTTGGTACGTGAACATAAACCACATAATACATTGCACCTAACCTACTCCAAATGGGGGGGGTGGGGTTTCAGAAAGGTCTAGCAGGTTTTTAAGACTTTATCTGCAAAGGCATCTCAGGCAGATTGTGGGGAGAATTAACTGAGTTGTCTGGCTATATATTGAGGTTCCTGATCATTTCTAAATAGAGCTTTGACTTAAATATGTTGGTTTACTAGAGAAAGAGTATCAGACCCCCTTCACTTGATCAGTCTTTGATAAAGCTGGGCAGGTTTGACTGTTTAGAGTTCTGATGTTAGGACTTGACATATCTTCATAAGTTCATGGAAATTATCTTAGCCCTCTACTGTAGGTAATAGGTTTTCTTTATAGAAAGAGCAATTTTATGAAAGTATCATCAGAACATGCAACTTCATGGTAGATTCCATAAGGGTTTTAGTTATACAGCATTTTCCTGCTTCTTCCCATGTGTGTTTGGAGAACTGCATGTGTATTCAACTAGCAGTAGTATGATAACAGCTCAGATCTAATTTTTCAGAGGGTGAACTATGTAGAGTGTAAATTCCAGGGGAGACAGGTTTCACATGCCCTTTTGTGTTCTTTACTTATCGCTTTCTATTTAACTGTTACATTTTAAATTATATGCAACTTTTGGTAAACGTCACGTACTTATGCTTCTATCTTGGCAACAGCTGAATAGAAACACATGTAGGATTCATACTGGTATTTGAAGACATTGTTTCTGATATTCACAGTGAAAACTGCGTTTTTGAAAAGGATGAGTGTGTTTTCTTTCTCTTTCTTTTTTTTCATAAGGTAATAGATACAGTGGTTTTCCTGTTTCCAGTCATTTGGATGGTTGAAACGTGTTTACTAAATGTGAATAACTGGAAAATCCAAAATTTCTAGTTTAGGTGGCACATTTTTATCAAGAGAGCAGTTTTTAACATTTTTTTTTTTTAATTTTTACCTTGATGATTTTTATGACTATTGAGTTCATTATAATTTACTTTTGGCTTCTACCCATTGAAGCCCATGTAATTCCTCCATGTTCATCTTTGAACTTGAATCAGTCCAAAGTGTGAAATCACAGAATGATAAAGGCCTGTAATCCTGGTCCATTTAATGATACTGTAATTGAGCTTGCTACTAAACATTTACAGGAGAGTTTTTTTGATAAAGAGTTTTAATGTAGCCAATTAGATGAAGGAATTGTGCGATCTACTTAGAACAACAAAAGACCCTGAAACTGGTTTGATTATATGTTTGATCTCAGTTACATTTATTTGTTTTAATTACAATCTGAACTTTCAGGGTGTTGTTATTTGTAATATGAAATACACTAACCTGTGCAGCTACAACTTAAAATACTGAAGAGCTAACTTTCTTGAACAATCAGTACAACAATTTCACAACTGTAATTGAGAGCAGTTTGTTATATGTGTATAACTGTATTTCTGGGAGGTTTGTATCCATTTTCTTTAAATGAGTTATTTCCAATTGACAACATTATGAAGGCATGTTTCCCAAAGAAATAAAATTCCAGACCAGAAATATGAAACGAAAATCATCATCCCCGTTACTGCCATGGTCTGAGTCATGGGATGCTCCGGGGAGAGCAGGATGTAAAAAAGTTTGGGCATAATGTAAAAGAAGTGCTGACAGAACACTTAAGATATGGAAGAATATCCATGCATTTGGGGAAAAAAAAATAGGGTGAAATCATGGTGTCCTTAAAGTAAATGAGGAAAGTTAATACAAAATTGCTGGGAGAGCAAAGACACCAAAGAATTATAAGGAAGTTGAAACAAGAAGATTTTTCAGGAGGATGCTGAGGTGATTCAGTAGAGTAATTATGATTGTTGAATTTGGTTTTAGCTGTTTGGAGAAAGGGAGAGATTAGGGTGAAATTATCCATGAAAGGCAGCTTTGCCAATGTGGTTTGTTTTGGGTACATGTGAACCCAAACAATTTGTACAGGATTCACATTCAACTTCTCTATTTAACTACTTTGTAGGGATATTATATGGAAAAAGTGAAGCAAACTTTTTTCTGTCTACAGTCATTAAATATTATCTATATTCATACATGTATTTGACATAAATTTTCATACAATGATTTTATTAAACAGGCTTTTGGGCCATTTTGTTTCAAATCATGCTTTGAATGTGATTTATGTTGAAATTCTTAATGAATTAAGCTTAATTAAAGCATTGTGGAATGTAGGTAGTATAATATTAACTAATATTCTGGAAATAGCGGTTCTGTCATCATCCTGTGTTTATTATTAAAATTGGTTAAATATGCAGTAATCAATCCATTGAAGTAAATGAAATTGTAAAAGAAATCACAAATCCCTCATTAAATCACCTCTAGCAAGAAAATAGAACTGAATGCATTAAGATTATGAACAATTATATATCTATAATGAAGGGTTAACAGAGCTGTGGCAAGTTCTGTGATTAACATAACTGTGGTCAACGTTCATTTTTGCTAGCTACTGCAGTGTTTTTGGTCAGCATGTCTAACCGCTGTAACCACAGCAAAATCTTTTAATTGCTTAACAGATGTATTTCTTGGTTGTTTTCATCATGACTGAACTGAAGGTTTAATGTTCATGAGAGCAACAAGAGTGCCATTTTCTCCTGGCCATGCATAATGAGAAGTTGCTTTCAGTTACTTAGTTCAAGAGTGTCTCCTGTTGACCATATTGAGAATGTATATTAAATAATGCCATTAGAGACCACTGGTTGGCTATGCAGAGTGTTGTCATATTCTACTAAATGTGATTATTTTATTTTTCTGGTTTTTCCTTCCATCCTTTGCGTAGAATGAAAGGAACTTGAAGACCAGCCATGCTGCTTTAATAGCAAAAAGTGATGAACTGAATCTACAGCTTAAAGAGGAGCGGTTAAAGTGTCTCCATCTTGAAAAAGAATTGCAATCAGTAACTATTTCAAACCGAAGGACAGAGGAGGTGAGATTGTGTTTAAGAGGGCTAGAATCTGCTTCAGGTAGTACACAATACTGACCTGGATATATATATACTTTTATCCTATGAGTTAGAAAACCTTATGGCTGCTGCTTGCATTTCATACCTGGTTTTCATCACTGCACTTGTGTTTGGAAAATATTTGGGGTTAGAGCACAGGATTTCATGTCAATTCTGATACTAAACAAGTGGTTCGTTAACCAGAAAAAAAATCATCTTACTTGATCATAAATAGCTAGATATTTTTAGTCTTATTTCTGCCTGTTTTAGTTGCTGTGCAGTTTAGTATTATACCTTACTCATTAGTTCAAATCAGTCACTTCTGTTTCTTTCTCTGGTAGCTCTCAGAGACAAATATTGTCACTAACTGTCATCCAGATAAAAGGCTAAAAATCAAGTGGCTTATTCCCATTCTCTTCAATATATAAGGAGTAAAAGTCTACAAACTTACTTTCTTCTATTTTATAGCAGCTTAAGTTGAGTTTTACCATGTGGTTTACCTGTTTTGAATGTAGTTTACATGAACCAAGTTTTACCTCATAGATGTTTCCTCCAAACCTTTAAACTACTGTAATGCATGTAGGGCATATCTTCTCAGTTAAAGCATCTCATATTTTTAAAATCATCTTTTGCTTTACTGAGTATTTTGACTTGTACTTTTGACAAGTAAAGACTTGCTGTTTCTGTAAGATCAATTAAAAAATCTTTAATATACAGGAGCTGCTAACAAGCCAGAGCTAACACTCACTTACCAAAATGAAAATGAGCATTTTCAATTCTGTACGAGTTTTGGGTGTTTGATTTGGCTTTTTTTTTTTTGGAGAGAGCAGAGTGTGATTAAATACTGTTCTTCAACTGTGACATGTTAGTCTCAGCTTCATATAAACATTAAAAAGACTGGGTCAAACTTAAATCCACATGATGAAAAAAAGTGTTATTTTGAAGCATATAAAAGGTTGTTGTATAAAAAGAACAAATAAAAGCCTGACAGTGCCTAAAAATTATTAACTAATTGTCTTCGCACATTTGTTGTCGTTTGGTTTTGTGCTGTGCATTGCTTGAAGCTTTCTTCTTCATTTCAGTTACAGGAGAGAATAAATGATCTAGAAAAAGAGAATGAACTCTTGAGTGAAAACTATGATAAGCTGCGTAACAGGTGAGTTATGGTTTCTGTTTGTAAAAAACTTGATTCCTGTCCTCTTTAATTGATCTTCATATACTGTGTGCTTGAATATGTTTATTGTGTGTGTTTGGGCACACATGTAAATATATTCATTCATCATATCAGTGAGTGTATATAGAAACTTTTATGATGTTCTGGCTGTGTTTAATCTATTCTGTTGAAATGGAGTGGCTTCCTTATCTGTTCTATTACTATTTGGGGAGTAATTACTTTTTAAAAATATTTAATTAAAAGTAAGTAGAAGTCACTTTATTCTGAAGATCAACGCAAAAAGTTCTTATTTGAATTTCAGATAATTTTATTACAGTTATTGTTGAAAGAAGAATGCGTCTAGGTACATATATATTCCTTTATTTTACTTTATTTAGGGAAAATGGTGCCTTAACTTTTTGTGTAAATTCTTCCAGCACTTCTCAGTAGTCCTATATAAAGTCTGATATTTGACAACTTCTCCAGTGTTTATTTTTGAGGGGTGGTTTGGTTTTTTTCATAGTAGCTACTATTTCGCTTGTACATGTTCTGCCTGAAATTTTTTATAGATTAGAAGGTTTTTACAAAGGTTCCTATACAAAATAAATTGTTTAAATTGTGTCAGCAGTGCTTACAATGAAAACAAATTTATGTTGCCAGGCATGATTCAGAAATTCTCTGATGCACAAAAGAAGTAATTACAGTCAATTATCACAAGCATATTAAAGGAAAAAATGACCTTCAAATGAACTTTTCCTTTATTGTGAAACCACGTGTCTTTGACACTGATGAGGGTTAGAAAATAAGACAAATCTAGAGCTAATAGTTGCCTCCAAAAGTAGGGAAAATACTTGAATTCTTTTCTGATATCGGAATTATTTCTTCTCACAAAATTTATTTGGTTTGTCAGTGTGATGTCATTGTCTCAGTAATCTCAGTGACTCAACGGAATGTGTGATATCAAGTGATGTTTGTAGTAGTCTTTCAATGTTTATTATGCTTTTTGTACTTTCTACAGTGAAATTAAAAATTATAGTAGTATAAAACAGCAAGTACAAACAGCTTAAAACATTTTTTTACATACAAGATGTAACGATTGTGTAATCACAACATACAAAGTTTTGTATAGGAACAGTTGGTCGGTTGTCTCTCACTTAAGTTCTATATAGATTCCTTTGAAGTCTGATCATGTTATGAATATATCTGATGATGATTTTTTTCTCCAACTTACAATCTTGGCTTGAAATTTTCTGTTCTATTTAAATCATAGTGGGATAACTTAAAAAGATGTTTAATTAGGTAAATTTAAATATGATTCTCTCATAACCCGGTAATCTACAATATGGCATTTTACCTAAAAAGACGTATCTTTTGATAGACTCCCATTTAAATTTAGATTCATGTTTCTTCATTCCATGTTACTAAGAAATTAGGAAGAGAAACGGATCATTTCATTATAACTAATGTTTAATGGCCACCTTTTTTGTTCCCCATTTGAACAATGCAACTTTGCTACAGCTTACTTGTAGCCAGCAGCGGATAGGCCAGTGTCCACAGGTGCCAGATGGTTAATAAATATTTCTTTCTTTTGCTAATGGAAGAAAAGAAGCTTAAACCCATTCTTTGCTAATGTTCTTTTGGTTTGGACATTTGAAGATGGTGGGAATTTTGCCAAAGCCAAGACTACAGAACTGGATCTAAAAACTTTACAATGAACAAGTACAACTTTGTCAGTTCACTGTTATTATTTAGTCAATATCCAAGAAAACAATTCCTTTGGACAAAAAGTTGGGAGGAATTGTTTTCATATGACCTTGTAATGCAAATCTAGCAATGCTAAAACTCCCTCCAAAGGAAACCGTGCCAGATGTGGTTGACCATTTATAGTTACCCAGATGGCTCCAGCTCCAGTGAAATACAGTAAATGTGAAAGATTCCACATGAATTCAAATAAAAGTAATCTTAAAATTCAAAGAAAGAAAGTGACAGAAGTGAACTCAATTCAAACTGACATCAACATTAGCATTATATAGGCTTGGATAAAACCTGTCTTCTAAAATGTTCTCCATTTAAACATCTGAATTCTGAGTTACTCTCATAGTAACTGTCAATGATTTTTCTGCCAACATAGCCTTTTGAAAAACTGAAATAATGGGTAGCTACATCTTTATCTGAAGTAATCGCACCTAAAAATAATGAATGCACACATAACTAGATATCTTGGTAACTTAAAACTTGAAAACATTTTCAGAAGTGTAAAAACTAAGGGTTTTCAATGTCTTTTCTTGCTAAGATTTATTCTTTCTTTATGGGAGCCAGTCAAACTTTGAAGACTAAGTCTTAGGAATTACAGAACACACAGCTTCTCTTCTGTACCTGTGCAGCATTGTGGAAATGATTATGGCTTCAGTGCATTATATTCACTGCATATTATCTTCAAAATTATAGCAGGGTGCAGTGTATATTACTGTAGAACTTAGGTGCATTAAGTTCAGGCATGCTATAAAAGACATCCAATCGCACTGTAAGATGGTGCTATGCCTAGAGAACTGTATACGTAGGTGAGATGGATTTAATATGAGAAAAAGACAAAATACAGAGATAGTACTCTTTTTATGAAGACCACAAATCAAGAATATAAACTCTTGCTATATAATTTAGAGTCTACAGTTCATGCTATAATATATTTTTCTTTAATCTTAAGGTCGTTCCTCGAATATGTTAGATATAAATGTACTTATATGTACTCAGAACCACTATGCAGCCATAGCTATCAAAATGAGTAGTTCTCTTTCAGTCAGCATGTACAAAACTGTGTGGGCTATCCCTTCTGTGATTATTTCTTTTTTCTATTCTGTTTTTTTTGCTTGAGGCTTTTGTTACATAGATCTCTGTGAGACATAGATTAGTAAATAAATCTCAGAAAGTTGAGGTTTTATGCAATTACATATGTAAAAAATAACTTTTTAAACTGCGAATGTCACCAAAGAATTGATGAACTGACTCTTTTGTTCAAAAAAGCCTACAATTTCTGATTTTTCACAGAATACAAAAGTGAATTAGCTGGTTGATGATTGATTAAGTTGAAAGACATTTTTCCAGCCAATAAGAATGCAAGAATTGAAGGATAATAATGTGAAGACCCTAGTACTCACTGTCTAAATTACATGAAAACACATTGCATTGTTTTGTCTTTTCCCCTGCTGGGAATTATACTGTAAATTATGTAACGTACTTAGGTTTTTTTCAGTCTGAGTTACACGTTTTGTTGTGGTTTCAGCAGTTCTGATTCTGTGTCCATGCAATCTTTATTGCACGTAGATTGCTAGTTTACAAGTAAATGATGTGTTACAGGCAAAATGGTTATTCTCTTCTATGCCCCTCTGTTTTTTATTTCTTAAAGTAGGAGAAAGATTACTTTATTTGTGCTTCTTAATCAGTATCGGAATTGTTGTTTTACAGTATGAGAAAACTGTTGTCACTTTGTGGTCAACATTTCTTTGAACAGGCAACTGACTTTAGGCTCTGCATGTTTCACAGATTTAAAAGAAATCAGGTGTGTGATCCCAGTTCTCTACATTAAGAGGTTTTGTATGCAGAAAGAATGGTTTTGTCAGTTGTCAGTTGCTGAGGTTTGGAGTTGTGGATTACTCTGGGATAAGCATCTGAATTCCTTTTTTAGTCCCACAAATGTTGCATGCTGCCAACTTTTCTGGCTTTGGAGCTCTAAATTAAGGCCAGTTCCTTTGCTCATCCCACAAACTCTTTCATGTGTTTTAACCGCAGCCTGAGAAAGGCGCCTTGGTTTCAACAGCAGCAGACCAGCATATGTTTACTTAATTCCTAAGACATGATGACAGTGGTCTCTGTGCCACTAAATGCTTTTTTCTTTATTATTTTCTGTGAAGCTGATTTCTGAAAGTCTTTCACATGCCACATGTTTTATTGCAGTGTCTTGAGTATGACCCATGAAAAGCAATGGAAATTAAAGGAACAGCAACTGAAACTGCAAATCGCTAAGCTAGAGACTGCCGTCAAATCTAATTTAGCAGACAAAAATGAAATCCTTGACAAGATCAAAGTAGAAAGAGGTATATTTTCAAAATAACTATCGTTTTCCCATGATGTGAGATTCTCCTGTTTTGGAGTTCAGGCCAGTTCTTCGCCCAGAAGAGTGTAGTTTTCTATTGGTAATGGTTTCATAGCTGCCTTTTAAGTGTATAATGCAACAGTACGCTTAAGTTATCGCTAGCTGTTAAGTACAAAAATTGAGCCAGTACAGGTTATGTGCCAAATAAGCATCATTTAACTCCATCTGGATTTATTCCTCATTTCTTGTGTTAAAACTTACTCTTTATTCTGTATTTGTCCTCTGCTCTGCATTGAAGGTTCTTGTGGAGGAGCATCTGACAGTCCCTCTCAAACTATAAACACTAATTCTGTTTACTTTACAAAGTTACAGGAAGCCTGTATAGGCTCTTGGAGGTGGTTCATTGTCTTTCAACCTTGTGAATTCAGATTTTTTTTATATTTTCAGTATATGCTATTTTTATTTACAGTTTCCTTCTATTCTACTGGATAGATTATTTCATATCATTTTTTCCTAGGACAACTTCTCAGTGAACCTTTAAGTCCTTGCAATCACTTCTTTTTTTATCTCCATATTGTGATATACCGTGGCAACATAAAGTTTACAAAGCAAAAGCACAGGCAGGAAGCAAAATAAATATTTTTAGAGCTGATTCTTCAAATGCATATTTTTAAAAGCTGTATTTTTGTGAGCAATCTAATGGAACGAATTGAGCCAGCTTCTTGGGAATAATTCTTCTTATTATGGCTGGAGTTCAGCATATGCTTACTATTAAGATTCTGAGTAGCTCTACAGACTTCAAATACCAGATAAAATATTTAAACATTTTATTTGACCACAGCAAGTGTTTGCAAAATTAGCCTTAAGTGATACTAAAAAAATAAAATGCCTTAAGCTACAACAATATGAAGTTACAACATATTGACAGAGACAGTTTTTAATGACAGTTTGATTATGCAGTGCAAATTGTAAAGTGATATTAAGAGCATGAAAATGTTGTAGGCCATACTATTATGTCGTTAAGTTAAATGTGGAAAACACTTTCTGTCTTCTGTCTGTCCTATGGACATTATGTTTATGTGGCAAGGCTTTACCACCACTTTACCAGATTGGCACTTAACATCTTATGTTACTCACAGACTGGATCAGCAGGTTACTACACTTTCAATTTCTATTGAATTGAACTTGCTGCAGCTCAAATAAATGTTGTAAAATTTTCAAAGCTTTTGTATCTACGATTTGGTTACAGCTTCTTATCTTTGACAAATCTTAGACCGTGTAAGTTCCCTAAAGCCCTAAAGTTGTGGAAGTATTCTTTTTCCTCCTGCCTCTTTCCTTGCATATCTTGCATTTTTATCTTTGGTTTGGATCATAGAAACACAGCCTGCTGCAAATTTAGAGATGAAACATGGAGAGTGCTAAGGTAGACTGAGCTGTGCTATTTACATTTTGGCCCATTTTGGTTTTTGAGATTGCTTCAGTTTGAACACAAGCTCCTTTCCTTTCTATATGGGAATTACAACTTGGAAGTTAACTTCTTAATCAAGCAAGTTTAAATGGATATTTAAAAATGTGTACAAAAGCTTTACAGGAGTTCATGTTAGAAAAAGAGTAGACTGAGCTGCTCTTGTCAAAAAATTCATGACAATGAGATAGAAGTACTCAAATACTTGTCTCTTTATCCTTGGAAAAAGTGCCAGTTCATATGTCAGTTTATATCATAGGGAAATGAACACCATCAGTGTGAGTGGCTCTTTTTCTGTGTGGCAGACCTCCCAACAGGTGTAGGTCTTCTGGTGTATTGTTTGGGAGAGTCCGAAAGACTTAGTTGCTTGTGTTTCGTCATCTTTTCTGAAGGCCTGCGTTCTCTGCCCATTCACAAGACTTGTTTTAATTGTTTTCTTATTTGCTTTCTTATTTTCAGCCTTTAGTGTTTCTAATTGTATTTTCTTCTCAGTTGCATAAATGCATCACATTTGCCTGGTAACTGCAGAGAATTAAATCCTTACTGGTGATTATATGTTTGTATTGAAAGTGACTCTAGTGGAGTCCCAACACATGTATGAGTCAGGCTACTGTGTACAGGAGCAGTGGCATTACAGATGATTCATTTTGAGTGAAGATGTCATTTACTATATAAACTGTGCAAAATTAAAACTAACCTGATGTCATTTCAAAACCCTTGAGCATCTCAGCCGCCACTTTCCTGCTGAGTTCAAGCTTCCAAACTAAAAAGCAGGTCTGCAGAAATAGCTAAGTTGTGCATTGTGCCCTGAGGATCAACTGAAAAGATTCCAGCATTAAAAAGATACTGTGGACTGTTTTGTTGAAACCAGTAGGATTTATTCTCATCTAAGTGTGTAATGTTTTACCCATCGACTCCCACAAGTGCATATGGGAATTACAAAGGCAAATATTTGCACATCACATTGACAGTTAGCATTTATATCATTCTGACCTAAAATATGAACTCATCCGTATTTAAGTATGTGGTATGAGAATATAACTTTGGGACTTAAAAAAAACACAGGAAAAAATGGAAGGAGAAGAAACATCGTCATAAAGAGAATAAGGAGCTTGGCCACTGGAGGAGAGTAAGAGAGTAGTTTTATTCCTTAGAAACCTCAATTTTGAGAAAAGCTTAGTTTTAAAACTTTTCCATATGAAAGAAGCTATGTTGTTCCAACTAAATTATTTTGCCTAATACTTAATTTTTTTTCTCACATCATATTGAGAAATCATTGTTGATGTAGCTGTGCATTAGTGGGTATAGTGTAAAATCTGTGTAACCTACGAGAAGTTAAATGACGTTTGGTTGTTCAGATTGACAAAGAGTTTTATATCCTCTCTGTTCACTGCCTCCCCTCAAACCAGAAAGTTGTACCTAGCTGGGCATATCTTTCTATTTAGAAATACAGAAAGTGTAGATTTTTGATGCTGTAGGTTTCCTTTTAATGCAAGTGAGAGTGTTTTGCTTTTTTAAAATCCATACACCTGTGGTAGATCAAAGAAGAGTAGTTTTCTATCCTTCTCTGTTTGTTAATACCAAGATTCCCCTAAATCAGTTTCTCCACCTTAAAATGACATTTTTGTACATAAGTTACTATGAAAAAGCAAGTTTGTAAATTTTTATAGTTAAGTTGAATTAAGTGGAATGTTTTGTTCTCTCTCTAAGACCAAAAGGAAAAGCTGATGCAAGAGAACAAAGACCTGCAGTTATGCAACCAGGAACATAAGCAACAACTAGATGAACTGAAAACTCAGATGAAGCTTTTGAGCCAGGTGAACTCTATTTCTATTTAAAATATTAGTAAGAAAAAACATTTTGTTTTCTCCATAATGCAAATACTTGTTGAAAATAAAAGAATACAGAAATGCAAGGGTGTTTATGTGTTAGTGATATCAACCAAGACATCACATCTAGTGATCTTGTTATTCTGAACGTATTACTTCTTTATTCATCTACATGTGATCATACTTTTTCATTAAGTATTTCTGTTTCAGGAAGGTGATATTAGAAGGGAAGATGAAAAAAGTTGCCAGGATGAAATCTAGAGTTATGTAGATGATTCATTTTAACATCAAAAGTGAATTAAACCAGACTCATGAGAAATTTTTTTAAAAAACTTACTTTGTGTCAGTTAAATGGCTTATCATGCAGTCTTGTTTTTCCTATGTTTATTAAAAAATATTTTTGTTTATTAATTCTGTAATTATACTACTGTAAACATGGAAGTTCTAAAATCTGATACAGTGATGCTTAGCGACTCTTCTTTATTAAAAGAGAAAAACAAAAATACCCAGAAAATGTTCTCTTTTTTTCTCTTTTACATTGTTTCCACTGTTCCAGTGACTTATTTTATTTTCTTGAGGGAGCATTTACTGTAAATAGAATCTTTTTCTGCTACTGAAATGCAAATAATAATAATGATAATGAAAAAAAGAAAGAAAACAAAAACCCCAACTCCACTAATGGAAAATAAACCCCCAGTGTTAGTAACAGAAGCAATACAGATTGAGAATAGTAATTCATGTTCTATACATTCCATGAAGCAGGATTATTAATTATATAAAAGGCAAATATATTAAGGGGTTTATAGTTTCATTGGATAAACAGGAGTGATTGCTTCTGAGTATCTCATACATTCTAATTGGTTCTTGATAACTATGAGATGAAATTATTGAATATAGTCCTGACACTGTTCTACCTCACTCTTATTTTTTGTGTTACTGCGTGCTCAAAATTTACGGTTATGCTTATAGTCTCATCATTGTTTGAAAATTATATCCCAGTGTTACATTTTAACAGGCACAAATACATCCAAATATTTTTATAAACCTTTGTTCTATTATTTTTTCAAATTTGCTTCAGGTTCAAAAGCAGCAGCAGAACGAGGACCTTATGTTTTTGGAAAGGGTAGAAGATGACATCCATAAAGATTTAGAACACTCGATGCGGGAGCTACAATTAACACATGCAGAAACAGTGCAGGAACTTGAAAAGACAAGGAGTATGTTAATTGTGCAGTACAAAATTAACAAAGATTACCAGGTACTAAACAGTCCTCACAGTGGAAAATAACCTGATAATAACATTTTAATATTTGTAGCACTGGAACTTGTCATAATTAAGACTTGCAAATTCAGCAACAATGCCAGTCTGTTTAACCTAACATAAGAGTTGCTGTTGTTGGAAGTGTTGTTTAAAAAGCGTGAGATAGAAATAACTATAGTTTTAGTATTTTAATTCGCGCTGATCAGCACCCTCAAACCATGCCTTCTTGGGATTATCTCTGAGCTCTTATCAGGTCCTCACAGGAAAAATTCTAAGTTTACATATCAAATAAGCATCCATTTCCACACTCAGCTTTTACTCTCTTGTGCTGGATTATTGCAGGTCATATTTTATTTTTCTTTCAATTAATCTAAGTTTAAAATAACAAAATCATTGAAGAAACTGTTAAGAACATTGTTCTAAATGAATAGCTAGTCTGTTTTTCTTAATAATGTTTTTAGATTTTGAAATTTGAACTGATTCCTGTACTGCTGAATTAAAAATTGCTGCTTTTTGTGGGTACCCTAAATGTTCTTTCCTCGAATCTGTCTCTTAATTTTTAGCCAAAAGCGTGTACAACATCAGTGCAGACAAGCCGCAAAAGTCCTTTTACGTGCAAATATTTTTCAGATTGAAGTAGAAGCAGTGACACAAAAGATGGAAAGCCTACGAAAAGACTATGAGTCAAAACTGGAACAGTATGTCCGACTTCTTGATATTAGAGCTGCACGCATCAGAAAATTAGAAGGTATCTTTAAAGTATATTATTCTCTATTTTTTTTTATATTTTATCTCTTGCAAATTATTGTTATAGATTTGTTCTTCAGTTGAAACACTTTTCCATTCTTTAAAACTATTAGAAAGATCAGGTTTTTCATGAAAAATTATCTGTATGTTGTTTCATTTTATTAAATGATAAAGTTATTAATAAAACAAAATTCAACAATGTAGTCTATGCTGGAGCTATTGCTGAATAAAAGAACCAAACTTTGTTTGTTTTTTTTTTAATTAAATTGTACATGTATGTTCAACTTTTTATTTTACTGTCCTATCATTACATAATCATTTTATATGTTGCTATAAATTTCAAAGTCATGGTATAATATACCTATGGAATATTTCAGTATGCTGGATTTAAAATGCTTCAGTGTGTAAACAATGCATAGGAAGCCTGAAAAAGGATACCTTGCAAACCCCAATGTCGTAATAATTTTCATATTTTGTCTCCAAGTTGCATCCTCTGCACTAAAGGACTGTGTGATGATTTATGTCCTACTTCTGTTAGCATGTATTTTGACTTGTTCACGGTTTACCAGCTGTGAGGCCAGCAACATGTGAAGGTCTTTGCTGAGAGTTCTGTCCACTCAAGATATTACAGAGGTTAAAAGTCAGATATATTCTTTCTTTCCCTGGCAAATTTATATCATCATTACAAAAATATCTGTCTGAAGTCTCTGCCATATTCTGTAGTAATACTTAGTTTGATCATTGTGTAAGACTTGTGAATTTTTGCTTGATAACTCCCTTGCAATCTGTTATTAATTGTTAGGGGCCTGTGTCAGTTTTTGTGTATATTGAAACAGCTTCATTGTGGAGATATTCTTAATTGTTTTCAGTGTGCTAAATGAGCGGTAGGTGTATGATTTTAAATGTGTGATTTCTTCTTTGGTAAGATAGTAACACTGTTAATATAATTGAATTCTTTTTTCCCCTAAGCCTTTAATTATATTTATTTCTTGAACAAAACTGCCGTATTATAGCTGTATGTTATTTTATTTGTTGCAGCTCAACTAAAAGATATTGTCTATGGTACACAACCACATAAATCCAGACCAGAAATATTGCCAGGTGGTACAGTGGATGAATTTGATGAAATTTTACATTTAAAAAGAGGAGAGAACCTTTTTGAAATTCATATCAGCAAAGTGATTTTCTCTTCTGGAGCTATGGACGCTTTCGGTGACCGTGAACCTGCAACTTTTTGTACTTACGGATTCTATGACTTTGAACTTCAGATAACCCCAGTAGTTTATGGGAGAACCCCATCATATGATTTCAATTCTCAGTATCTTGTGCAGGCTGATGACTGTTTCTTGCACTATATACAGGAAAAGAGTATCACCCTTGAGGTTCATCATGCATGTGGCGTAGATTATGAAACCGTTGCTACATGTCAACTGAAGCTCCATGAAGTCTTGGAAGACAATAGAAAGATCTACAGCACAGCAAATCTGATTGGTAATTAACGTATCAAAAAGTATTTGAGTACTTTAATATTGAAAAGAAAATTAATACAATGCTGTATGTATTTATTCCTTAGGAATCAACGGAAACATTCAAAATTATGGTACTGTAGAATACTGGATCAGGTTACGAGTTCCTATGGATCAAGCTATTAGGCTCTACAAAGAGAGGTCAAAGGCTCTGGGGTATATAACAGCCAATTTTAGGGAACATGAACAACCACCCCAGGTATGTTTGGGTTTGTACTTTATAGTTTTGGTAAAATAAAGTGTTCGGTTCAAATAGTGTAAGTTCCGATATGTTCAAGATTTACAAAATAAACGATCCTGAACTAGAAAATATCTTCAGCAGTTGTATGACATGTTTTTCATACGAAGAGGTATGCTTTCCTGAAGAGACAAAGTCTTAAACTTCAATTATTTATTTCTACTGAATCTTTCACTATAAAATATGAAACTATTATATTTAATATTCTTAACCTATAAGTGCCAGCATTTGGTAACATTTTGTTCTAGTACAATATACAGGAATGTTAAACCACCTTAGTGTTAGATCAGCGTAACAGGTGACAGTCATTCAAAAAGGTCTCAAAGTTCTTAACATTTAGTATTATGAGATTGAGATTACTTCCCTTTTTTTTTTTTTTTTTTTTTTTAGCAGGATAATGAGAATTTGGATAATATAAAGCACTGTCTAGTCATGTTTTCAAGTCACAGACATGAAAGCAAGGGACTTTCGGACGTTATTATCAATTGCTTAAGAAATAAAAACAATCAAGTTGAAAGATATAAATTAAAACACTTCAGAGTTTATAATGGGTATTTTTTTTTACCTATAGCTCTTTAAATTACTGTAAGTCTGGAGTAACTTTAATGTTTTATATTATTGCATAATGTAAATTTATATTATACTAGAATCTCAATGGATTCCACAATGTAATCTGAGAAGTATGTTTAGTGTATGAATTCTTTTAAAGGTCAGTGCAGGCATTTTCAGAATAACTTTGTATTTGATAATATTGTAACATTTGCTTTAAATTTAATTTTTATAAGAATCAAAGGTGTTTTTAACTAACTCAAGAAATATGGCTGTTGTTTAAATGCCAAAATCTTTTATTGAGTTTTCTCTATTTTGGGGTATGTTATTTCTAGCTGTGTTACCAATCCAAATACAGTTGAAAGGTTAGGCACGTGCAAAAGAGCATTTTGTTGTAATTATTGTAAAATTGCATATTCAAACATGGCAACTGAAATATGGTGATTATAAGAGAAAATAAAATAGGAAAAATGGCATAAATTAAGAACAGATTCTACAGAGCTCTTTGAAACACTGCAGTTTTCAGAAATGTTTCATGGCAAAAACTGAAAGCCATGTAGCCATAGCAGATGGTTACGTTGTACTAAGGGTTCTGTCAGTCTACACCTGCAAAAGTGACTTCAGTTGTGCATTCCAAAATTTAAGCTTTCACTGGTCAAACATACTTACAAACTTTTCTGTCCTGTTTAGTAGCAGAAAGCATGAAAACATGAATTGTACATAAAGTGCTGTATTTTTTTTTTCCAGTTCTGTGTGTAACCAGAAATAATAGTCTTAAGGTTGCATATTAAGGACTTAAGCTGTCATGTTTGATTTTCTCATTAACTATTTCACTGTGGATTTTTTAACAGTTTATCATACGAAATCAAATTCATACATGTTGCCCCCTATACTAGAAGATAGAATTCTGGCTTCCACAATAGGATGACTATGTACAATTAATGAAAATAGCTGTGACCATGTTACAGTAGAAAAGGAGAACCTTTTCAGATCAGTATAGATGAGGATTACTCATATAAGATAGTCGTGTTATTCGTCTTACTCTTATTTAATTTTTATTAAAATGAATTTCCTAGTTTGGCATCTGTGGGTTCCACACTATGTACAAGCCATGCTGATAGTTAATTCGGAAAATTTTTGATATCGTTGAGTTTTTTATTTACTTCAAACATTTATTATTACTCTTCACATGCTGATTTTTAATTTTTTGTAAGTTCTTTACATAGTAAAGATTTTGGAGGAAGAAACACAGAAAGGAAATTGCAGTGCAATGTTTATTAAAAAGTACATATATGAAAGGGACTACAGGTACAAAAATTTCCTGGCATAGAGTAGCTGTCAAGATCAGAATCCTTAACTTTAAAGTGGCATGAATCGCTCTTAAAACTGTGATCCTGACAAGTATAACAAGAAGTTCATAAAACTTTAGAAGAATAAAGCAAGCAGTGACAGACCTGAAAGGATTAACCTCACATTTCCGTTTACCAACAACCCAAGAGAGGTGTTGTTGAATTTATAGGACAAGTAATATTTTGACATATAAAATCAAACAGTAGTTGGAGTGTCATTGAAATAACCCATTAGTTGTTCTATTTATATTGCTCTTAGAATTCACCAACATAAGAATTCCAATGTTTTTAATTTAACTTCTTTTTCATTTAAAGCAGCAGATACTCGCAACTGCCCAAGTCAGCACTTCAACAGATGGCAATTTAAATGAACTCCACATTATAATAAAATGTTGTAACAATCTACAATCCCGAAAAAAACATCTTCAGCCAAATCCTTATGTTGTCTACAAGTTCTTTGACTTTGAAGACTATGATACTGCCATCATTCCTAACAGCAACAACCCACAAATAGATGACCATATGTATTTCCAAGTGCCAATGAATGCAGGTTTAGACCAATACCTAAAATCACAGTCCTTAACGTTTTATGTATTTGATGATGCTGAAACAGAAGAAGGTGCTTATATAGGGAAAGCCAGCGTGCCTCTTATTTCTTTAGCATATGACAAATCTATCTCAGGTAAGAATTAGACCTCTTTTGACTTAATGAAATTCTTCCTGTTTCATATTTCTTTAGAACTCTTTAAGAACCACACTAAAGAAAGGCTCTACAGAGGGATCTGGACAGGCAGGTGTACATTTTTGTCAAAAAGTTCTTTTTCTGCAAGACTGCTTGTGACCAGTCAGCCTGAGCTGCTACTTAGGGCTATTCCTTTGCCAGTGCAGGACTGTAATTGTGCATTTGCTTTTGTTGAACTTCATGATGTTCCATCACCCCGTTTTTCAACTGTATGAATAGTAGCCCTGCCTTCAGTGCAGCAACTGCAAGTTGATATCAGTTGCAAATTTACTACAACATTTACAATATAGAAGCTACTTAATGATTTTTTCATTGTCAACGATGAGACATTCATGAAAATTTTAAAATATGATTCTATAATTATCCCATATAAATGCATAATAGGAGAAAAATTGCAAGTGAGTTTAGGGTGTTTCTTCTTTAATAAAGGTTTGGCAACTTGCAGATTTTTAAAACCCTTTTATTTTCTGTGACAAAAGTAAGTATTAGTAATACATGGAAATGTTATAGTTTACTTTTTTGGAAGATGTCAGTAAAAATTATTTGTTGGCTATTGGATTATTTGAGCAACCTACAAGACATCCTGAATGAACACAGTAATCCAGTCCCTTCTAAAGCCTATATTTTTGAAAGTCCACAGTGTTACAATGGATATAGTTGAACCTGCAAAGCATAATATTTTGACACTATTTAGCTTCTAAATGAAGACTGTTAAGTTATGGAATTCCTGAATCCCATCCAGTTTTGCCTTGCACTTTCTTGTATGTGTATAGAATAAGATAATTTACACAAGAGCTGCATTTTGCTTTCAGGTACTTTTGAACTAACAGATCCTGAAAGACTTGCTACTGGTACCATCACAGTTGAATTAAAATGGAAGTTTGTCTACCTACCACCAAGCGGATCAACAATGGCTGCAGACTTAGTAAAATACATTGAAAATGAGAAATCGATGGTGCCCGAATTACTAACAGAGGAAAAAACTCAGCCACCAGCCCCATCTCATTTTAATTCATCTGCGACAGTAAGTAATTTAACAAACTCACAGAAGTTAAGAGATATAAAAGACCTGTTACAACAGGTCATTTAGTTCTTCTGTGATGACCAGGATTTTTCCTTACTGTAAGATAATGCATACTACAAATAGTTCATATAACCATCGTCTTCAACTTCCTTTGGGAAGTGAAATTTTTCTTGTGTTCGTAACTTTTAAAGTCTTTTCTAATGATAGATAACTAGTTAACAAAAGGACAGGAGCAAAAGGGAGGAGTAATTAATATATGAAAAGTCTTCCCTGTAAATGTAGTGCTTATTCATTCTTTTTTCATTGTAGATGTCCTACATAAAATGTAGTCATGTGCTTGTGCAAATTCATGGCTACAGTTGAAATTTATGATGATCGTGAAATTGGCAATTATTTCTGTGATCTCTTAGAAACTTAGGCAGACCTCAGTCAGCTGGGATAGCTTTGAGACAAAAGAATTCGCAACCAGCCAGACCCAAGCCATATGTACAAATACATAGGTGTATCTGCACCACAGTCTTTGTTATTCTGGTGCGTGGAACATGGTGTTAAGGTCGTAGAATTGTAGAATCGTGGAATGGTTTGGGTTGGAAGGGACCTTAAAGATCATCCAGTTCCAACCCCCCTGCCACAGGCAGGGACACCCTCAGGTTGCTTACAGCCCCATTCAAGCTGGGTTGAACACCTCCATGGATGAGGCATCATCCATGACTTCTCTGGGCAAACCTGTTCCAGTGCCTTACCACCCTCACAGTAAACAATTTCTTCCTAATACCTCATCTAATTCTCCCCTCTTTCAGCTTAAAAACATTATCCATCATCCTATCACTGTACTCCCAGATAAAAAGCCCCTCCTCATCTTTACTGTAGGCCCCCTTTAAGTATTGGAAGGCTGTTATATGATCTCCCCAGAGCCTTCTCTAGGCTAAACAACCTCAACTCTGTCTCTCGTTGTATGGGAGGTGCACTAGCCCTCTGATCATCTCTGTGGCCTCCTCTGGACTCACTGTAACAGATCCGTGTCCTTCATTTGCAGAGGACTCCAGAACTGAACACGACTCCATGTGGGGGTCTTACAAGAGCAGAGCAGAGGGAGAGAATCCCGTGACCTACTGGTCACACTTCTTTTGATGCAGCATAGGAGACGGTTGGTTTTCTTGACTGCAAGCACATATTGCCGGCTCATATTGAGCTTCTCATCCACCAGCACCCCCAAGTCTTCTCTTCACGGCTACTCTCAATCCGTTCTGTACCCAGACTGTATTTGTGTTTGGGATTGACCTGACCCAGGTGCAGGACTCTGCACTTGGCCTTGTTGAACTTCGCGAGGTTCGCACAAGCCCACCTCTCTTGTCAAGGTCCCTCTAGGTGGTATCCTTTCTCTCCAGTGTGTCAGCTGTGCCACACAGCTTGGTGTCATTTGCAGACTTGCTGAGGGTAGCTGCAACCAGAGACTTTCCTTGAAATTCACATTCTCCACCTTGAGCTTCACCTTCCCCACCAGCCTTTCATTGCTGGTGAAAGCAAAGTCCAGCATTGCACTTCTCCTTATTGACTCTTCTATCACTTGGAGAAGGAAGTTATCATCAGAACATTCCAGGAACCTCCTGGAATGCAGTGCTGTAGGACTACAGTCCTACAATTATTTCTCACCTAGAACTCATATTGCATTCCATAGATGTTCTGTAGATTTTTTTTTTCCCATTTGTGGCTGAATTCTGAAAGGTATCTCCATTTCACGAGTGTTGCTTATTCAAACATCTGCATCATCTTGCCTGTTCAGAATTGAATTTAGTGCAGTTAAATTTGACTTCAAGAAAAATTAGGGCCCTCAAAATTTACTGTAAAATTAGATTGTTAGAATGGCAGTAGATGGTCAAACAACTCTGTTCTATTACAGAAACCAACACCCAAGCCAAGGCAGCGTACAGCTCAAGCAGTGAAGAAAGTGTCTTTTCTGGGGACAGATGGGAAAATACAGATGGCAGTAAGTTTTAAGTATTTTCCTCATGCATGTTGGGGCAAGAAAGACTACTTATAAGGAGTCTCAGTATGGACAATTTGTAGAACTAATAATTGAGCGAACTCAGTTATTTTAGCAACACAGGCCCTGGGCTGTCCCAGGCAGTGAATATAGTATAGTTGAGCATATAGGTGCGGGTACAATACAATATTTGTACATCTCCCTCTGAATTGCTTGCTGTCCTCCACAGCTTACAAGCTTCAACTTTTATAGACTTAGAACAGATTCTAAAAGGACCAATCAGCTGTCTCTGCACTGTGTTTTTCAGTTCTCTGGGTTATTAATTAGTTGTCTTTGTACAGTGTGCTACTTTCACAGACATAAAAATGGCTCCACAGAAACCAGCTTGATCCAAACAGACCCTGAGTGTTGTGCTAAAGAGATACACAATTTGACACAGTTTAGAATCGTCTTTTAAACAAGGTTTATCAGCTAAGATTCCACACACTGTGAAAATACTTACACCTGAATTTGGAAGTTTTATGTCTATATCCTTCTGTACTCTAGGACAGTCTTTGTGAAACTAACTCAATCATGCTTGCTGCATGGTGTAAATTTTCATTTAATCTCAAATAATCAGCCTATTCTTAGTTCACTGAAGGCAGTATTTACTCTTTTAATTAACTCTACTAAGTTAAGGTAGATTCTTTAACAAAAAATTATAAAAGGCTGTGAGTATTAGTATTATTTAATAGTATTACTTTGCATTAATTAATTAAAAAGTAACTGTGGTCAGTTTTTTGCACTTGTAAGTGCCTTGATTTGGTGTATTTTTTGAAAGCTTAACATTCACAAGCCCTTCTGCTGTTGTTCAGTCTACTGTGACTAGAACTTTGTTTTGCACCACACAGTGTCGACTGGAAATAAGAATCATGTCAAATTATATTCAAATTATATTTAATTATATTTATATTATAATTTTTTTTAAAAAAACAAAGATAGTCACTCAAATCTTTTGCATGCTTAGATACAGAAAGCCAGAATGTTAGCCATGTAGTTAAACACCCACCCCCCATGTCTTCAGCTGTCCAAATAGTAACTTCTCAAAGTTCAACAATTTTTCACAAACTGGGATTTTCTGAGGTAGACAGCTGCTCGGTCATCATCAGAAAACTTAATTGCTAGATGGGCAGCTCCCCTAAAAATCCAGGCCTCATTGTCTAGTTAGAGACAAAAGTACTGTTAAAACTAAATAATGAAATATCTGGGGCTTCTCTGATCACTAGATCTTGTGGAGAAATGGCCAGAGAGTGTCTGTGAAAGAGAGTTAGAAGCTCAACAGATTAAAATTGAACAGGAACAGTCAGTTTCATCTCCCTGTTCATTTTCTGAATAGCAGAGAATCTGCTTTTTTATACTCATGTAACACATGCCAAAGCAAATAGTTGTTTTGGGAAAAGGAAACTCACAAAAAGTGGGATGAATGGTTTGAATCCTCCAAACCAGTTGTAAGAATTGTCCAGCCTCATAGGGAGAAGCTATAGCAGAAGATAGAAACAGTAGTGCTAATGCCAGGAAGCAAAGGAGGACATAATTTCCTCTCCAAAATGCTTTTCCACCAGTAATTTTATGTGTTAATTGTCTACTATTATATTAAAGACTTCCCCTTATTTTACTCATAACTTAGGGCTCTGTTGTTGAAAAAAACACGGAACTTTCAGAGAAGATGAATGCTTCAAGTGTTTCAGAGGTATGAGATTATTCGGGTTTTGCAGTTTTATGTAATAGATGTAATAGACTGCAGTTGAATACTGTGTGTATGTTATTTCTTCAGAGGCATGAATCAAAAATCAAACTGCAGTAAAGTAAAATGTCAAAAACTTCCCTGAAATATGACAAAAGTATTCTTTGTGATGACAGTCTTCTTTTTTTTTGACCATTAGAAAGGGAGGAATATCTCTACTTATTTCCCTCTGTGTTTGGAGGAACTTTGTCTTCCCTCTGAAAAGTGGGAAGGGGGAAATGAAGAAGAGGTGGAGTGAATCTGGAGTATTCCTGAACATGTAGCATTCCAAGAAGAAGAAAAGTATTAAATATTGTAATTTGTAATGATTCAATTGGTTCTGGCAGCTTGGCAAGCTGTAGCTTCTAGAGGTGTAACACAACATTTAATCACTGGCTCTTATCTTCCTTTAACTTTTCTGCTTTAAAGTTCATCTCAGGCTCTGATGAGTCTCCATTCCACCACAGCAGGTGGTGTTGGTCAAAGCAGAGTAATAAAAAAATATTGTCTCTCTGAAACATTTATCCAAAAATGCATCTCTGTCACTGAAAGAGTTAAAAAGAAAGGCCAAACATTATCTAAAATGGTTTTGACCTATTATCTATGCCAAAGAGGAGCATGAGGGGCATAAGGTCAGTTTTCTATTATTTAAACTTCAAGGATAACCTGTATTTATAGAATAAGACTCACAAGTGGGTGTTAACATTGCTTTGTTTTGTGTCACTCCGTATATGTTAGAATAAAATAGAAATAATTCTTCAGGTTGAATTTTAGTAAACCCTGACGTTCTGTGTACAGCTGAAAGTTATCTGATGGATTCTGAGGGTGGGAGTTGAGGCATCAGTGGAAAATTCAGTCCTAGAGGAGAATTGTTGGATAATAAATAATGCATAGGCCTCCAGCAAATTTCCATGGAAGGTGCTATGTCTGTAATGTTATATCCATTAATGAGGTATTATTCCATGTAGTTGTACTCAAAGAGAATGAAGGGAAGAAGATTACTTCAGAGTAAGTTAGGCACTAAAGATATTTTACCTTAGATAATGTTTGTATTTTGTAGCAAAGATGATTTTTTTTATATGATTTTAGTTTGCTTTTGAAACAGAAAATATTGTATAATTCAAGTAATAAAATCGCCAACTAAGTAAGGTGGTGGTGGAGTTTTGGTTTTCTTTAAACTGAGTCTTGTAGAAGTGAGTGAGCTGAAATACAAATGAATCTGAAAATCTTAACAGGCTGTGTTTATGTTGACAGGTACCAAATGATGATAATAGTTATGTTTTACAAATATATATCATTAGGAAACTGTCTTTCTACTGTATCAATTATTTGTTAGTGCAAGTGACAACTGCATATTGTTTCCCGCACTGCGTAAGCAATATAGTTTTTTAAAGACTATGCATAATGAACGTGAGCCATAACTCTACAAGGTTTGAACTTCAGTAACTTTTACTATTCAAGGAGTGTTACAAAGACTGTATGTTTATCTATTTTTATATAGCATGTGGTACGTGAGGCTAAACAAGAAAGGCTAGCAGAGGATGAGGTGAAGGAGGAGGCTGAAGAAATTCCAGAGGAAAAAGAAGACCTCTCCCATCTGTCCAAGGGGCAGTTTGCTGACCAAAGCTCAGTCACCTCTGGAGACGAGACAGAAATAACTGAAGAGTTGGAACCAGAAGGTAAAAACCATTTTTATGAATAAGTAACCATATTTTATTAATAAATCTATGTCTTTTTTCTTAAGCATTTCTTGCTAGCAGTGGGAGCCGCCTCATAATGAGAAGCTTCGTGACAGAAATGATATTCTGGTGTACTGTATAGCTGAAGCTGGGTGGTGGATATGGTGCTGTTATTTTCCTTCCAAATGGAAACGGTATTGTAATTGAATGCAAAAATCTGGTATCTGACCTAGATTCATAAAATATTAAAGGAAACCTGGCTTCTATTTTAAATGTCTTTATATTCTCCCTTAGAACTATGCTGTTCTAAAGACTATTTTAATTAATATGCTCCTTTTGTCTGCAGATAACAGCCAATGCTGATATTGGAAATCCTTTCAGACAGTGAGAGGGGTAGTATGTCTTATCACATCTGTGACATAAAGTTGTTAGAGGGAGATTTATTTAAAGATTATAAAAGCTGGGTCATTCTGTTCCACCTCTAAGCTTAAACTGTTTATCATTGAAACAGACCAAGTCCACAATGCTAAGTTTAAAATAATAGCACAAGCAGGATGCTGAAATTTTATGTTCAGTTTGCAGCTTCTGCGTAAGAATTCATTAGAAAAATTAGAAAAACATGATGTTGAATCCTTGTTGTGTTTGTAAGTAATTTGCTCCAGAAAAAAAGACCTGAATGTATTATAAAATAATCCACCTGCAAACAGAACTACATTTTTTTTTACCTGCGTGTGGTGTTAAACGTAATCAGAGTAAATCCACACATTCAGGCTATTTTCTTATATAATGCAGCTATTCATACTTCAGCTCATCATAGGACTTTTATCGTTCCACTTACCAACTCTCATCTGGGAAACATTTCTATGTTTTTAGTAAATCAGAAAAAATATGGTTTAGACGACTTTGAAGGTCATTGATTTGCAGTGTTAATCTTCTGCAAGGAAGGGAAGATTTACCTGGCACTTGTACTTTATTTATTAGGAAAGCAAATATATTGCTATCAGACTTCTCAGCAAGTCTCAGGTGGGCTACAAATACAGGAGGTTTTAACTACATTGATTTTTTTATTTTTATTTTTTTTTTACAGACGAAGAAAGACAAGCAAATGATGCCATTGAATCAATAGTAACTGACAGCGATGACTCTGTTGTTTCAAGGCCAGTATCCAAGAATATTAAACAGGTGAGTCAGAGTATTTATGGTAATTATTTGGTAAGCCTAAGAAAAATATTTTAAACCTAATGCCCTGTAAGAGTAGCTTTGCTGTATCTAAGAACATATTCTAAGGCATTTTCAATGAATATATTTTTACTAGTTTCCAGTTCAAATAGGCACCTTTTCACAGAAACCAAGTAAAATTAACCTGACCATATTATGCATGTGAATTATAGGTGCGTTTTTAACAGGAAATTTGTTGGCTTTTCCATTATTGTTATACACACTTAAAAGTAGATGTTTCTAATTAGTTCCAATCTGAATTCAAATTTTAGTCCCGCACAAAATCTCCCTAATGAAAAGTAACTTGTAACATGAATGTCTAAAGAACTTAATCTTGTTGTTCAGTGCTACCTGTTGCCGTTATGTGGGAAAATGTGCTTTTCTGCTTTTTCCAGTACTTTTTGAGGAAAGGGAGGATAATTACATTTTTCAAGGCCTACAGTAAATCTACAATGCTTAGATAGCCGCTGAGCTTCATCCCAGTATGTTGACTTGATTGAATGATGTTGAAATGGCAATTGCATAAGCTTGAGGTTGTTAACAACGTGCAAACTTTGCATCTATTTTCTGGTTTATCCACAAAGATTTCATTTTGTTACATACACAAATTTATATAGCATAATAAATATTTAGAAAAATTACTTTTAATATTATTTCAATAGCATAGTTCTCTAAAAATGAGAATAGTTCATGCTTTTAGATCTAACGTTAAAAATATAACTAGCGTTTAAAATTGATGATTGTACTTCTAACACTTACTACTACTCTGGTCTCTCTTAGCCTTTACTTAAATGACCAGGGCCATACTGTTATGTCCTGTCAGTCTTAACTTTTTTAATGTTCTGTAGTATGATAACTTAGAGGTAGTCTGATGATTCTTTAAAATTTTTTTCATTTTTTTTTACAAGGGTGTGTGACACCTCACAAAGTAACCAGCAGCAAGAAGCACTGCTTCGTATTAGAAATATTGCACCTTTTTTTTTTTTAAGTTGTAGAAGGGATTTAGAAATGCTATCACTTATATATGCTGCAGAAACATAGAGAAGATATTTTTTAAGACAGAATTCCATTATTTATATGTAAAATTTTTAAAAAAAGTTTCACCTATAATTTTGAGAGCTAAAATAGCTGCTACCCATCACCATTGTCAAATTATAATACAGTTGATCTATATATTTTGCTGTATTTTATTTTATCAAAAGTATTTAAGAACTTCTGAGAGGATTTTTAGTCTAGATTCATTTCAGGTTCATTAATTTCTACCTCTCTCCGTTGATCTGTTCATCTGGTAACAAAATGCATGTTGAAGAGGATAGAAAAAACAACAAAAGCTATAAACTATCAAGGCAATGTGTTTGATACAGATTTGATTTTTAAAATAGGCATTGGTATATTTGAAATCTTGGGTTATTTATAGAGTATAGCATGTAAAAGTTGTGATTGAATTTGTATTTTTTTTGAGATTCGAAATCACTGCCTTTTATCTTTTGAGATAAATATCCTGCTGGTAATCAAACACCATAAATAAGACTTGTGATTTTTTGAGATTGTTATACTAATTATCCTATAAATCTGAGTGGTATGCCAAAGTGTTTTAGCCATTTAAGTTCATACTGTTTCTTTTTTGCATGTTGCAAATTAGACAGTTCATGGTTATTTCTTAGATGTGTTGATCATAAAGGGTATCTAACAGATTTTCCAGTACTTAGCTGTACCACTTGCTTCTTTCTCTTTTCTTCTTGTCTATGATGTATAATTAATCATAGATTACTTCATTTTGTTTCATTTCATTTACAACATTTATGAGCTTCACTTTGTCGGTATGAAATGCTTGTCCCCTTCTTTCCTTTCCAAAGTGGCGTAATTAGCGTTAGCATCTTTTTTAACAGGCTACATAAAGTTTAGTGGCTGGATTAAATCAAGTCATTAACATAATGTGCTATACAATTTGCCCCTATCTCTTTTCGTTTCCAGTACATCAAAGTGCCACAGAGTGCCAGTGTAATTGGGCCTTGCTAGCTTGTCAGGTTCAGTCAGGCTGATGGCTGCAGCTTTTACTAAAAAGCTTCCAGGCATGATAATTAATAGAGAAAAGAAGTCTGAGAAATGTAAAAGTTTGGACAGTTCTTTATGAATATTTCATACATTTGAATAATCAGAAGTTAACATTATCAATTTGATGTATAATACATTGATTAAAAGCCTTGTTTCAGATCCTCAAAATAGACATCAAAACTGGGAATTTGCATTTTCTTTGGCATGGTCTTTATATTTTTTTAAAAAAAGTTAAAAAAAAAGTCTTTTCCATTCCCTCCTCCCTTTCACCCCCATGTCTACACTTTATCCTTACAGGAGATAATATAGCATTCAATCATGGCAATAAAATTTACTGCTGTCAGCTTCCAAGTTGTCTTAAAATGTGCCCATAAGGCAATTACTGGCAAAACCAATTTATTCAGTGGTGGTCCTTTTTTTTTTTCTGTAGGTGTGTTTGCATCTCTCTTTTTTCTTGCTGATATTATGAGTGCCTTATTTTGCACTAATAGCTTTTTTTTATTAAAAACTGGCATGCATTATCAGTTCCTGTAAATTAAGATCTTGGGGTCTAACTAATGTTGATCTGACAATATCTCTTAAACACCATTAAAAAGCAATACCAATTGCTTGTGGTTCTGCTGGTCAATGAAACATGTTTGTGTAAAGGTGAGAAGATGTAAAGCTGATGTGTAGCAAAGCAGTACTTTTCCTTTATTATGCCTTTTTTCTACAGTTATTGATTAGCACATTTTCTCCTATGAGATATCTGCCTTCATTGAAAAAAAATTATTTGAATATTGTATTGCACTTTTAAATTTTGGCTGTCTTGATTTCTCTTTACGTTTATTTTCTGCAAGACTTGGTTACTTTCAGTGTACTTCAGGGAGATTTCCAAGTGCTCAATGATTTTCTTAAACTGGCTTGTTCTCTAAATATTTATTCTGAACTTAGAGACCTAAAATTTTAGGGTTTTATTATTACCCTGTGTTGCTGAGCTGGTTTGGTTCCACTGTGCCAGAAATACTGATTCTTTGTATTCTCTTAGTCTAGATATAACTTTAGTTGCTCTATGCTTTTCTCCTATAAGAAATTGGGGAAGTAAAAGTGCTGCACCAGCATATTAAATAAAACAAGAAATAAAATTCATTAAATAGAACTATTGTATCAGAGTAATGAAGGTAACTCTGAAGATTTATAGTCAGTATTTTTAAGGACTAGTGTTGAGTCTAAAATTGAAAATGACCATTTGCTGTTCTCCATTTTTAAGGTGGTTGTGTGCTACTATGATCACTATTAGAAAGGAACGATAGTAAAAGAGAAAAATTGCAGAATCCAGGAAAAAACTAAGTTATCTTTTGCCACTAATGAAGTTTGAAATGACAGTAGTTTGAACAGACAGTACACTGCAATGATGGATTTACAAATTCTAGTGCTTGTCAAATACACTTTGAAGTAATAGAAGCATGTACTACAAGTCATTCTTCTTGATGGAAGAACTGAAAGCAGAGGGAGAAATAATACCAAAAAAACTCCAAACCATCTTTTAAAATTATTCAAAACAACAGAACCTTAAGTCATTCGGTAACCCATTACTTTTTAGGTAACAAAACTAATTAGTCAGAATATTAAATTAAGTAGAAAGTCAGATTTAATGGTGAGTGCATAAGCCCACAGGAAAAACATCTGCAAGTGACATTTTTAACCTATCTGGTAATATTGGTTTGTGGTTTTGAATATAAATACTCCTCAGTTACTCATTTGTGAGACTGTATTTATTAGATCTCATTGACATGGAGGTAAGTTATAGTGACTTTACAAGTAGAAAAGAGTATTTCTCTAATTAGAGGTCTAAAAAGCAAAGAACTGGATTTGAAACTTACATTTGTGTTTTGATTGGCACTGATATATGTCACCAAGCATAATTTTTTTCACACGGTAGGCAAATATGAGAATCAAATTCCATCCATTATGAGCAAAGTGCAAATGTGATCTTAACTTCAGATGTATAGATGTCATGGTTATGGTGGGAAGGCTTCACATGCATCAAGAACTCGGTATTTTCTAAAATGTTTGGTGTTTTATACTGAATTAGAAAGTGTCTTTTCTGAAAAAAATCAATGAATTGATGAGTGTGTTACAAATTTGCATGGAAGAGTCAATATTTAATCACTGAATTATCTCAAGCTGTAGCAAGTAATTCTTGCCTTCAAAGATATTAAAGATCAATTCATGCACTGAAAAACATGAATTTGGACTCTACTCTAGATAAAATGGCAGCAAGCAGAGACATACTCATTATCAGAAACAGAATTTTTGCTCAGTGTGTTCTTAATTCCAGACAGAGCTGAAGGGATTGCATTGAACCTTATTATGGTGCTAACCTTGTGCCATTGCATTCTGTTCCTAGCATGTGGCAAAAACAGTGATGCTGGGGGAAGATTAGTTGTGCCTTTTGTTCCTTAACAGTAAATCTGGTTCCAAAAGAGCTGTTGAACAGGAGAGATCTCTTTCCCCCAGGGTTTAGGAAGTGTCTAAAGTGCACGCAGTTTTGTAGAGTCCCATCCATTTGGAGAAGGAACAGGGAGCATATCAGTACCCCTCTTCCTGTTCTCACATCTACACCATTGTGGAGAAAAACTGAAAATAGAAGATTATTTTCCTAACATGAAAAGTCACTGCAGGCAGTTAAGAACTAGAGTAATGTTTTGTAGTATCTATGTTTATACATAAGATGTTGACTTGTTAATCACAGTTACCTAAAGAGTGACCTTTGTGTCTCTGAACAGTTAAATTAGATTGAATTCCTGTGATAGCACGCATTTGCAGCTCTGTTCTGACATTCCTTAATATGGTGATCACAGGAATTTGGCACTGGATAGAGGAAGATGGTGGTTTCTCATTCAATAAATATATTTGTCAATCAAGTAATATTGCCAGTAATTGAAGTATTGCTAGCCAATGGATGATTTCTTGTGATTATTGGACAATAGCTCGCAGTTTATCTGATATTCTCTCTGCTTGAAGTATAAGGGGACAAATAAATAAGTGGACAGTGGAAATACATTCATAATATTAAGGAGTAAATCATAAATATTTTTGACTATTGGTATAGATAGGATTCAAGTTGATCTTATGGTTAAGAAGCTTCATTTCTTTTTAGTTTGTCAAGGGCAATATATTTTTACACTGTAGGTGTAAAAAAAATAGGAATAAGGCATTTTCAATGCTGCCATTTTGTGCACAAAGCACAAACTCTTTTGTAAGACACTTAATTCAGTGGGATATTATTATGGAGCATTTGAGTAATTTGGAATTTTATTACTCACATTGAAATTCTAGCACTTTATTGTGACCAAATAG
Source organism: Neomorphus geoffroyi (assembly GCA_033558235.1). Classification (NCBI taxonomy): domain Eukaryota; kingdom Metazoa; phylum Chordata; class Aves; order Cuculiformes; family Neomorphidae; genus Neomorphus; species Neomorphus geoffroyi. The sequence goes on from JAUMJM010000001.1 coordinate 9,245,666, forward strand.
GAAATAGAAATACGGAATATAAAGCTTCTTGAAGATGACAGTCAAGACTCATTATGGAATTAAAACCAGCTTTTTTAATCTTAGAAATCAGAAAGATGAGAAAATTTCAAATTATGGTATAATGTCCAATGCATTTAGTACTTTACCTAATCCTAAAGCCTGTTGAAAGAGTTCGGTGTTTCTTCTAAATCTCTGGGTAGTGCTAATTACAAAGAGTCAATATTAAATGGTAAAGAAAGGATATTGACATAGATTAAGTATGTTTTGTTTTCCTCCCTTTGAAAGCATTCAATATTCTTTATGTTAATATGTGTGTCCAGTGTCTCTGTTAGAGGAAATTTCATATTATATATTGTTTTATATACTAAATTTAAAGACTAATGTTATTCCCATCAAAATAGAATGATCTGTGGGAAGTGATTGGGTGTGACAAACTATCCATTTTTCACTTGAATAGTACCTAATAAATGAGACCAAGGCTTAAAAAAACAACTTGGGAAAAGATTTAAATAACATACTTTGCTCTGCGTCATAGAAATATAAATGTTTTTTTAAAAATTAATTCCTGTCCTGTATTAGAAGCTACATATATTTTCAGCTTGGCTACATAATAAGAGCTTTTTTATTAGTAGGGAAATATGACATGCTAGCTATGCTGTTCTTAAGCAGTTCTATATTTTTTTATTTGTAAATATCTCTTTTTTTTTTAATCAGCTTGTGTTCTTCTTTACATGTGCTGTTTCATGTTTAATATTAATAAAATCTGGCCTTAAAATATTCTTGACTATTAAGCTATAAAGTAATTCATTATTTTTTCTTACAATTTTCTAATAGTATGACACAGTTACTTGCTTCCTTATGAGTTAGAAAGAAAGATGCCTGAATTTGTCCTGCTATCCTTGAAAAATTGTAATATTCTTTGCTTACAGTATGCAATTACAAGTGTTAACTATGTCAAATTTTAAGATCTGTAGAACGAATACTTTATAGTACAGGATATTGTATTTGGACTTGATTCATAAACTGCTGTCTGTGTACAAACTACTTCAACATAGCTGCTAAATACTTCGGGGTGAACAAAACCACTCAGCATATCACTTTAAATACAGATACTAATACATCTGTTCAATGCAAGAAGAAAAGAGTTGTTTCTGAAGTAAAATTAGACAATAGAGCCAATTTCATTTTTTATGCATGTGAATGTAGAGTGCTTGAGGTTATTAGTTGAAACTGAGTAACCTTTCCAGGCTTTCATCTCTTTCTTTTCAAATTTGAATATGAAAAGCATACTCAAGTCAAAGACCATCACTTTAATGACATTTGGCAGTCATTTGATTTATTAGATTTTTAGAAAAAAAAATTTCCTTTAAATATTTCATCATTCTATGCTAATCCCAGTAATATTGCCAGCTGAAGCCGTGTACCTGCTTTAGTGGCGACAGAATGGTGTGGAATTTTCTCTGTCATCCTAGTAAAATTTCCATGAATCTACTGAATAATAAAACAACCTTATTGAAATATTCAGATTTGGGTTTTTAGTTAAAGTGTCTTAGGATACATAATAAAAGGAAATGCCTTTTGAAAGGAGGAGGTAAAATTACTTCATCAAATATTGAAAAGGGCTTGACAGCAATGGAAATTGTTCTGTATGATGGATATTTTTACAATAGGACACACCTGCATTTCACTTTGATTATATAATTTTCTTGGAAAAACATAAGCTTTCTCCATAATAAATTAGAATATTGACTTCTCTTTCTAACACTGAGTCTAGAAAGCTAATCTTTTGAATGCAGTCTATTTAAGTGATTTAATTTACAGTCAAAAATTTTCAAAATATTTCCATATGGGGAGTTATTTTTAATAAAGTTATAAACTTTAAAAGAAAAGACAGAAGGAAAAAAAAGTGACACTTCTGAACTCAAATGTGTTCTCTTTGCTCTTTGAAGAAGCTCATCTTTGATTACTCACCTGTGTACTCTAACTTTGAAACCCTAGTTGCTTTTCTTTCTTTGAATTACGGAGTTACCTAGGGAAATATTTGTGACTCTTTCTGTTGAGTCTGACATTCCCACTTAAATACATAAACTTATTAAAATGTATTTGTATGCAAATAATATGGACTTTGCTGACCAGTATGAAACAATTCCATACAAGCAACAGAAAAAAGTCATTTTAGTTAAGATAATAAAAAAGACTCTAGTGAAAAACAATTTGGATATTACTTTAATTATCGCATAATTAGTTCTAGTTTTTAAGTGTATATTTGATATAACTAGAGAAGTTCAGTATAAGAAGTTGAATTCCATACAAATACAGTGTTACATTAACACCTAACAACCATTGGTAGTATAGTCTGCAGTAGACACTTGAGTAACAGTTCTCTCATTTGGAAAACTTTGGTACTCCATATTACTGAGACCGTTTCAAGGAGTTGTGGGATGAAAATACAAATAATTTGCTGTGTAGCTAAAAATAATGATGCCTGGAATTTGTGGTTCTGGTATCATTTGTATATGAAGATAGCCTTAACCTAATCTTCTCCAGCAGAGTACTATTGCAAAAATACTTTCAACAATGAATGTAAATCAGTATCTGTTGCAACAATATTCTTAACTACAAACCCTGGGGGTTTAGAATCTCATTGTGTCTATGTCAAAGTCAGTCAATCAGTGTTAATGATACAAAACAGCCAATGATTTACATGTATATTTGTTTCTTTCTTTTGGGTTAACGCTTGAAGAGACACAAATTATTTGTATTATGTTTTTGCTTTGTTTTTAAATAGGCAACTGAAAAAATCCGGATTGAAATTACATCACTCAGTCTTACTGAGTCACGAATTACATCAGATGAAACAATACAGCAGCTGTTTGTAGAATGCAGATTGTACAATTTCATTGCAGAGGAGACTCCACTGTCACTTCCAAAACCAACATGTGATCAGAGGATTCACTATAACTATAGCAATGGTAAGTATGAGGTATATCTACTTCCCAAATATTTTGGGAAATGTTAACGACAGTTTTTAAGAAATTGAGTAAGGATACAATTATGAACTATGAAACAAATTATTGAAATAGGATTGTGTATGAAACGGTAGCATTACAATAGACTTAAAGATGTTGGTAGCACATAAATTTTGCAATTGGGCTATACATAACTAAAATTTATGTATAATTTTTAAAAGAACATGAAGAACTGATTTCTCTATCAGTACATGATGATACAACAAAAGGAAGACATTCCCTGTAACCACGTACAACTAAAATACAATTGAAAAAATATGTGATTGGACTTGATCATCACTTGGGGATACTCAGTGCCCCTTTAATAAGAATCTTCTGAAAGATGGAATTATTCATCCATTTTTAATACTAATACTTTGCTATTTGCTTCATAATACTTAATCCTGCATGTTCCATGTGCTATTCTCTAATAAATTAACATTTGAAAATGCTTAATGCCGGTACACAATGTAATTTACGCTATTAGCATACACGGAACTATTGTAGCAATTGATAATTCTCTTGTTAGTTATTTTCCCAGCTATTCACAGTATCTCAATTATTCATTAACTTTTTTTCCTGTTGAAGTTTATTTCATTTATGATTCAGTCTGGGTGCTTCATGTTGTCTTGTGTCACAGTCAGATCTTTAAAATTGCTACCATCTAGAAATCTGAGACTTGCCAAAGAATTAACACATATAAATACTCGTGAACTATTGGATTACCCTATAGCGGAAGACTGAAATCCCTTGTAGATGTTGCATCAACCATCACTACAGTGGAACTGCCTATTTGAGAGAGAATATAGGGGACAGGGCACAGTGTGTTAACTTCTGTGACTCTGAGAAAGACAGTAATCTTTGTAAGGCTTTAGGGGAAAAAAAAAACAAAACAAAAACAAAACCAACAAAACTCATAGCACTGCAAACTCTCATTCACTGAGTATTCCTTCCATTCAATCATTCAAACAAATGGGATTTCTGACATCATATACTAAATGAGACATGGGCTAGTGAGAACTCTTTTTTTATGATGTGAACAATACTCATCTTGCTAGCTACTGCAGAGACTTTTCCAGATGTTCTAGATAGGCAGACATAATTGAAATAAATTATTTAAAACCTAGTTGAAATAACACCATAGGCAAATAAAAGCTATTTAACAGTTTTAAGTTCCCTTCTTTCCTGAATTCTCATTGCTTTGAATATAAGAAGCATTCAGAAGGTATAAAAACCCTTACACAATATTCTGCTTGCCATGTATATTGGGTATGGTCTAAGTATGATACTAGTTTTTTGAACTATTGACTCTGCCAAGTTAAACTAGCAAAACGCAGCAAAGTTATGATGAACGCAGAATGAAATTTCAGATTCTTAAGACAATTATGAAATTTTATTATATTTCAAGCTGTGATATTTGGAAATAGTGTTGTGGACAATGTTATTCCTAAGGTTTTTCAGTCTCGTAGTGCTGTATCATATTATTTCTGTGAGTCAAAACCTGAATTCATAACTTTAACTTTTCCATTTGCTGCTTGAGGATTGAATATAGAACTGTTTAAACTTAAAAGTATCCTAAAGAATCAATATCAAAAGGTGGTTTTGCTCTTAATTGCTTCAGGACTGTATTCTGCAGCATAATACTGATGTAGTTGTTACTTGCAGAGTTTTGCTTAGAAAATTGGTTGTCTAATTTCTACTCACAAGTAGCTTTGCATATAGGGGTTAGGAGGAACTAATGAGTCTCCTGATTGATAATATCTGTTGGAAAGCCAGTAAGGTAATAGTAATGAAATCTTCACATATGTTTACTATAGCTTTACTGCATCTCGTATACTCGTTCTAATTAAATTTGAGTATGTTGAATATTTGAGGTTAATTGAATATTTTCTTTAATAAAAATGAGATTTGCATGGGTAGAAAGATATTTACTTTGAGCTTAGAAGGAAACTAATAGTCTTCTAGATTTTGCATGGAGAAAATCCCCATAAGTCCATAAGCAATCTGAAAAAATCATTAATTCTTATAAATAAAACATTTTCTATTATTTGTGACTGGAACAGCGTGAATGTTTTAAAAACATCTTAACTAATGCAAAAGACTCTGTGAGATTCATTGCTTAAAAAACACTTGAAGTTTTCCCATTTCTTTTGCACATTATTTGCTGTCATTGTAAGATACCAGAAAATTAACAAAATCTTTTTGAAATGTAGTGGAATTCCATTGATCTGGACATCCAAGATCCTATGAATTTCCCTTTTGACAGTGGTTAAAGCATGTAAATTAACATTAATTGTTTATTTTGACTATGACTTTTTGACCATGAATGGTTAGAAGATCATTTTCTTTATTCCAAGGTCTTGGACCGGAAATGTGAATGGCAAGTTTATACACTCTAGGGTTACAGAATCATAGAATCATCTGGTTGGAAAAGACCCTTGAGATCACTTGAGTCCAACTGTACCTGTCCACTACTAAACCATATTTCTAAGAAGCTCATCAACCTATCCTTTAAACACCTCCAGGGATGGTGACTCAGCAATCTCCCTGGGTAGCCTATTCCAATGCCTGACCACCCTTTCAGTGAAGAAATTTTTCCTAATATCCAGTCTAAACCTTCACTGGCACAACTTGTGGCCATTACCTCTTGTCCTATCACCTGTCACTTGCAAGAAGAGACCAACACCCACCTCTCTACAACCTCCTTTGAAGTAGTTGTAGACAGTGATGAGGTCTTCCCTCAGCTTGCTCTTCTCTAAGCTGAACGACCCCAGTTCCCTCAGCTGCTCCTTGTATAACTCTTGATTTCCCATGACTTTAAGTGTTTTATCTGCTGAGGAGAGAAGCTGTTTTGTTCATTAATGGTGAAAAGTGTTATTGCAATATCTCTAAGAATGCTTCACTGCAGTCCCATGAGTTCAAAGAAAAGTGGAACTTGCCAGATTGTTCTCACACCCTCACTCTGTCCTGTAGTTTGGTAAAAAGGAACGATTCTGAATTTTTGATGAGGATTGCTCTGGTATGGTTTGGTTTTAATGTTAGGATGTGCTACATAGTAAGCAATTAATTCATATTTTAACTTTTTAATACAATTTAAAATTGTGTGTTGGAAATACTTTATTTCCAGTCATTCATAATGCACGCTTTAAAGTAAACATAATAGGAATTTCACTGTCAAGAAAACATGGGGAAATATGTTGCTCCAAACAAACAAAGCCCAGTCTTCCTCACATATAAATGCATCTATTGGTATTTGACTCTTAATTTCAGTCAAATAAACATTTTTCTTGTCAAGGCCACAATTACATAAATTACAAAGCTAAGGTTAGTTCATACATGTTAACAATAACCATTCATATTTTATTAAATATGAAGACTTAACTATGAAAATGCTGAAATGGCAAGCAAGTTACTCGAAAGTAAAATTGATAGAAGGTCTGAAATAGATCCTTAGCGCTGTATACGATGGTTCTAGAGAACAGACAGTAGAAGAAAGACTTAGGAAATTTTGCAAGGGTTATATATGATATTTAATTGGAAAGTTTTCTCTCTTGAGTGAACAGGTAGTTGACTCAAGTGAACAACTTGAAGTACAAGCGTAGGTAGATCAAAGGAAGGGGAAGTGGGGGGAAAATGATGGGGTTTATTCTGTATTAAAAATAAATTTCTGAAGATACATACTCTAAATGGTGTATTTCTCAGTATATCTTAAATGAAAACATTGTTATATTTCTTCGTGTTTATTTCTCTTCTCCATTAAAACTAAACACAGTGAGGCATTTTTTCTTCATCATTGTGATGAAACTTGGCTTCACCACGTAGTCATTTAGTTTTGTTAGAAAGTGAACTATGAAAAAATATACACTATAACAGAACCGGCTGCGTTAATGTTTGGAATTGCAGTAATTTTTATTGGGGTTCCAGGGTCACTGTGATCTTCAGGTTTCAATGCTTCTTCAGGACAAACTTTAAAATTACAATTTTAGATACAAACTGTCACAAGTTAATTTTGAATAATTTTTGCAGTTAATTGGATAGAAATATGAGATGTTCTGTGCCTTGGAGCAGAGTTATAATTCTAAGTTCAGGCAGTACCAAAGGGTGATATGCGAACAGGATCCAAAAATATGTTGTCACTGTGGTTAATCATTTTTCCTAGGCTTGCATGGAGTTCTTGTTCTGAATATTTTGCTTGCAAGTCCGAATTTTTCCATTGAGTGAAATCAATTTGAACTGTTTAGGTTTTTAAATAATTTGCATTTAAAATTGTTTTAGATACAGAATTAGTAAACTTAGGAAATTCCATTTGGGATGCTTATGGGAAAGGGAAGAATCTGTTGATGTGGCAGCTCCTTTGAAGTTCTTTGGCTGTCCATCTGTCTCCCTGCTGCCTCCCCATCACTTCCTGTGGCGGCCCCCGGCGTACTTGGCCATGAGAGTAGCACATGTGGAAAGTCATCCACATGCCCAAAAGTAAAGCAGATGGCAGGAACATCTTCTTTTGACCCATCTAAAAAAGTAAGAATATTGTGGGTAAAAACTAAGGATTCCAAGATAGAGCACCAGTGCTTTGCTTTCTGTTAGTAGAGAAAAAGATTTTAAATTGCAGATTCCTTTGATTGAAGGGTTCTGAAACAAATTTTACTGGCTGTTTTCTGAGAACAACTGATTTCTAATAGCATTTCTGCTCACCAGGTAAAAGGTGAGGGGTGGCTTCAGAGAAAATTGGAGAACCGGTAGTTCTGGAATTTATACTTCCTAGAAGGACTTTTTTAGAGATATGTCCCTTAATAATTCCCTCTGCAAGGAATGAATTCAAGCCTTGTTATATCTCTTTTGTAGTCCTGTATTCCGGTACTCTCTGCTCCTTGGTATAATTGGTAATTTCTGTTTATTCAAATTAGTTTATTTTGGATAGTAGAATAGAATATGAAGTACATTAAAGATTTCCGTTGGCATGTAGGAAAGGGAAATCTTAATGTGATAGGGATTGAAAAAGAGCTTTTTTATGTACAGTGGCAGAGTAACTAGAAGAGAGTGAGTATTAAAGATGTTGCAATTTAAGCGCAGACAAATTTCTTGCTGCTCCCTGCCTTCAAAACAAAATGAAAAATGTTCCTAAGAGCTATGTTTGTTTTCTCAGAGGGTTATATTCATTCTAGTTCTGTCCTAGCAATTTTCTTCCAGCTATATTTCTTACTTTAAAAAAAGTTATTCCTCTAACTCTGTTTTTCCTGGTTTGCTGCCTGATTTTTTATAGTCCTTCACAGTAGTTTACAGGTACTTGTAGGCTGATGCTATTTGCAAGAAAGCAGCTACTTTCTTAAAAAAAGATGCCCAACAACTTCTTAAAGATTTTCTTTAAATCCCAATTTCTCATTCTTTTAGTCTTTTTTCCAAACCAAGGCTATTTTTCACTGTAGTCGTATTAATGGTACAAAAATTAAAAGCTGGTCCTTGTGTTTGTATTTTAAATTAAAACAATAAAAGGCTTTCTGAGCACTCGTACACACTCCCCAGGCTGTGGATTTTCTTCAGTCCATTGGTCTAGATGTTTCTCTTATTGAAATACTGTGGCAGGAAAGGAGGATTAAATTACTGAGGCTGTCAAAAAGGACAAGCACTCTGCCATACATTATCATTATCACTAGCTTCCTCAGTGGAAGAAAATGCAGTAAATCACTTCAAATACAAAGCAATAAAGACCACCGGCTTTTAAAATCATGACTGCTATTGCCATTAACAGAAAATGACAGCTATGTGGCATGCTTAGATGCTGCTTGTATCTTTTTTTGACAGCGTGCACATAAACCTGCTAGTGACATGCCATTTGATCACATGACCTTTCAAATTTGATTCTAACATTGTTGCTTTTCCTTAGGAAAGACAAGGGAAAGAAACGTTTATTTTTCTTTGTTCTTTTTGTCATGATCTTTCTTCTAAAAAACGAAGAACACTTGATAACTGATTATATTAATTCCAATTTGCTTTGCAGTGATACATGTGGATAAGGCAAATAATCATGCAAGAAGAGAGTATCTCAAGTCCATGCTTCTAAAGCCAGATCTACATACTGACAGGTACATCTGAGTGTTGAAAAACTCTATAAAAGGTCTTTGTGAGTAACGCTTATGTGTTTACTTTGTTGTTTGACTTGACTGAGGATCTATCCCTGAGAAGTTAATACTTTACTAACTAGAGAAAATGTTTTTTTCAGCTAGGAATGATACCTACATTCTGATGTGACGATTGATCTGTATTTGTTCCCTGAGTAGGTTTGTGTGGCATGGAATATTGCAACCTTTCTTAATGTGGTTTTAGTGCTTTGTTTTGGTCTGTGTTTTTTTAACAACCTCATTTAGCAAAAGAGGGGTTCCATCAGCAGCATTTTATCAATGATCACAGAATTATAGAATACCAGGTTCGAAGGGACTTCAAGGATCATCTGGTCCTACCTTTCTTGGCGGAAACACAGTCTCAACAAGATGACCCAGCACTCTGTCCAGCTGAATCTTAAAAGTACCCAGTGCTGAGGAATCCATCACTTCCCTGGGGAGATTATGCCAATGACTGATTGTTCTCATGAAAAATAGTCCTGTTGTGTCCAATCTGAATCTCCCCAGGAATAACTTGTAGCCATTACTCCTCATCTTTTCAGTGTGATTCCTTGTAAAAAGGGGATTTTCATCTTCTTTGTAGCCACCCTTTAAGTACTGGAACACAGTGACAAAGTCTCTCCTAAGGCTTCTTTTCTCAAGGCTGAACAAACCCAGTACTGTTAGCCTTTCCTCGTATGGCAAGTATCCCAGTCCTTTGGTCATCTTTGTGTTCCTTCTCTAGACCCTCTCCAGCCTGTCTAGATCTTTTTTTCATATAGCAGGGACAAAACTGAACATGGTATTCCAGGTGTGGCCTGATAAGCGCTGAGTAGAGTGGGGTGATCTTTCTCTGCTGGTTAAGCCCTAGTTGATACAACCCCAGCATCCTGTCTGCTTGCTTTGCCACAGTAGCACACTGTTTGCTTGTACTGAGCTTGTTGTCCTTGAGGATTCCCAGGTCACTTTCCACAGGGCTGCTCCCCAGCTGGGTAGATCCCAGCGTATGCTGTACTCCTGGATTATGTTTTCCCAGGTGCAGGACCTTGTCCTTGTTGACCTTCAAAAGGTTCTTGTTAGCCTGCTCTTCCAACCTATCCATCTCTTCCTGCAGGCTGGCTTTCCCTTTCAGTGTGTCCATTTCCCCACTCAATTTGGTATCATTGGCAAACTTCATCAGGGTACACTTGATCCCATCATCCAGATCATGTATGAAGGTATTCTACAGTGTTGGACCCAGTATCAAGCTCTGGGGCACCCCAGTTGTAACTGGCCACCAACTTGATTTAGCTCCATTCACCAAAGCTCTCTTCTTGAGATCATTGAGATAACATGCACATGTTTGAGATAACATGCACATTACTTTGAGACAATGGATGACATATTTGATTCTCTTTCCTCTTGAAGGTCAATCTTCATTAAAATGGAATAATTACTAATTTAAAGATTGATTTTATTTGCAAAAGAGTAGAATAACTGCTGATTGTATTTGAAGTGTAGGAGTTACTTGTAAATCTTTTAAATTAGTATTCACTCACAAATCACAGATTCACTCTGCAATAACAAGGAACATGATCTCTCTTCATTACATTTGTATTCTAAAGCTGAGTTTCATGTCTTGGCCAGAAAACAGATTTTACTGGAGTGGAGCGTGGAACACCATGAAATAATTACTGGTTGTGATGAAAATATCATACCAGAACATTATTGGGTTTGGAGATTTTTTAAAAAAATACAGTTTTTGCTTAATAAGCAAACAGAAGACTTACTTTGCCATATAGATTAGGAAAGTGGGTAACATGTTCTACTAAGAATTTAATAAAATACCCTTTTTTTTTCTGAGGGATGATTCAGTGAAGGTAAGTGCCTAATCTGCAGGCTTCAATTTCACCTATAAATACTTAGATACCTATACTAAATATTTAACAAACCTAAAGTAAAGATAAGGCAAAATAAAAGCAGTGAGATTTTTCCCACTACAGAATCATTCATCTTTTGTGTGTGCCATCATGTTACTGTCATCTATGTTAGTAGGTAGGTTGTTTTCTGCATTTATCCATGTGTCTAGCTTGGTCTGAGATGAGATTTTAGTTCTGTTTTGACTAACCAGCAAGGAGGAGGTTCATCAGTAGTCCAGTTCCCCGCTTTAGCCTAGCAAGAGGACCACCAAGAAACAAAATTTATGGAAAGATTCTGCCCATACACCAAATGTTTCCAACTCTCTCTGCATTTTAAACCTGGCCTAGTTATATCTTCAACATGTGTTTTCTATCACAAGCCTCACAAACTAATATCAGGGCTTTTTCAGCTGAAACAGGAACTGAACTAAACTAATGCTTTAAAGCTCAGGAAACCAAATTATCAAGGATATAAATATCATTGAAAATTGCCTGCATGTGGTTGAGTCTGACACTTTATTGGTGTTTGTGCTATGCCAAATAATAGGAGTATAGATGGTGTATTATGTATATTAAGTGGTGTATTAAGGTTTCAGGTGAATTTTCTCCCTGTCACAAAAAATACTGTTAGAAATAATACTCTCAATGATTGGATCCATATTAGAACATGAAAAATGTGTGCTATTTTTGTGTTCCAAAAGGAGAGTCACTTTAATGAATGTCCCTTGAAAAAGATAAATATTTTCTGATGCTGAAAGTGATATTAATATAAAACATAAAATTACTGCTAAGCTGAAATTGCAACTATAGCCTAATCCTATAGTTGAAAAAGGAGCTAACTTGGCCCTGAAAATAATCAGTTTTGCAGCTCTGTAGTGTTTTAATTTATACTTAGTAATAAATATAGACTGAATGACATATAGAGGAAAGCATGTTTATTTTTGGGGAGTGGGGTTTACTGTTCATAACAAGATAAGATTTCAAAACACTTTCAGTTTCATTTCTTGATATGAAATCTTTTTAAGTATTTATTAGAAACATTGACTTTGGTTCCACGTTTGACTAAATTATTTTTGTGGCAAAAAATGAATATTCAGCATTCAAGAGAATCAAGAAAATATGTGAGAATGAGGTAGCCGGAAACTAGGAAGACTGTTTGAAATCCAGTTGTTGCATACCACAAAGATGGTTCTTCTTTTTTGACAAGCATCTTTGTCTTTATCTGTGGTTTCATATATCTTTATTGTTAATATGGAAATTTAGTCATAATACTTGCTTTTTCTTAGAGCTGTATTGTGTGACATGGGTAGCTTCTTTGTTTTTCTGTATAATGCAGATTGCTTATTTATCTTAGGAAGCTGTGCTTACTAATATTTGTAAAACTTGGGGGGAGGGGTGTGAAAGATATACAAAATTACTATTTTATTTACCATCTGAACCCAATAGTTATTTACTTACGTGTTCAAGTCCTCAGAGCAGTTAATAACTGGAGGCATTTCCAGCAGTCCATTTAAGTTACTTTAACTGTGTCATAGTTACCTTTTATTCTTCATCCTCTTTGTATTCCCCTGTTGTCTTTCAGCATTTTAAGAGTGTTGAAGTTTGGGTCACACAAAGAAACTTCCCTGATTCTTCATGCCAGATTGTACTTGCGATGCTTGCAGACCTGGCAGTAGAGTATATGCTCTTCTGACAAGTGTCAAAAGAGACATATGTGAAGAAGGGAGGAATCCATTCTTCTAACAGTCACCCCGCTGTGATAACAAGAGTGAACAGGTTTATGCAAGAGGTTTCCAGGCTGATCCTGACAGGTGCATCATTTCTTGGAAGGAAATGATTGTTACTCCAAGAAATTGACTATATTAAGCCATTGTTCTCCAAAGGAACAAAATCCATGCATCCACACTGTAGGAGTATAGAGCATGTGTGCACACAAGATTTTCTCCTTGCTGCTTAAAAGTAATCACTTGAATCAAGAATTAGAATCAAATTTACCTACATCACAGCTTTGTCCAGGCTGGTGATAAATTCCCTGCTGGTGATAACACCTTTAATTATTATCATAACAACAACAATAAATACTTGTTCCAGGTTTCTTTGTTTCATTTTGAAGCACATTTTAAGCTTAAAGCAATTATTATTTTTTGCTTTTCTTTTGGCCTTTTATTAGCAGACAAGTTTCCGTGTCTAGCAAATATCTTCACACAGAGCGCTTTTAACAGATTGTCAAGACTTTTTCTTATTTTGTCAGAATGCATGAGATTCCTGCAAGGAAGTGAGTGCTTATACCTAGTGTTTCAGAAATGAAATGTGGAAATGAGCTAGAGAGAAAGTCTTAGGATCCTAGAGAAAAGTATGAGAGAGGAAATCTATATATAGCCGTATTTCTATAAGAAATCCTAGTATGAATTTTATATTCCAACTTCCATCAAAGTTTCTTATGTACATGAGACAGTGTTAAGGTAAGATGGGACACCAGCTGCGCGCCTGTGCATTCTATGCTGAAGCAGACTAAGGAGTCTGTTCATGTGCAGTACGTTCCAAGGCAATATAAACTGGGTTTAGCCAGTTCAACCTGAAAACAAAACTCTTGCAAAGTCTGATAAACGAAGAAAACAAGTTAAAGCACACTGAATATCATATTTAATTATTTTCTAAACGTAAAGCATTTATAATATTACTAAACCCAAACATCAAAGGTCAAAGTCATTGCAGTATCATTACTACCACTGGAGTAATCCTGTGAGATCTACAGTTCAAATCTCCTTCCTGATTAGCAGCAAAGATTTTATTCAATATTATGATGTTTGGAACTACAAGGTGTTAGAGGTACATTCTTTTGATCTGTTTTGGTGAAGCTCTCTCTGTTCATGTGAAATACTTGAGCCGGAAGGTAGACCACTATGAATGACTCCCTACTTTGGCTGTAAGGTATGATCCCAAATGTTACTAGGCCTGCTTTTAGTTCATGCTTTAGTGAAAAGTTTAATAGTGGTTGGTGCCACTAAGTGATAAAAATTAATCCAGTGCTAATCTCCTCCTCTTCTAGCATTGTTTTAACTGCTAAACTGGGTTCTCCAATTGATTTGATTTAACATTGATACTGAATCATAACAAAACAGATCTGTTCCCAATGCCCAACACTTACTCTTACAGTTTTTAATTTGTTTTTATATCATTTAATAGTTATATTACACATGTAGGTATTTTTCTTTTTTTACTGAGTTTTGGCAGTTCTGCTGCTGCTTAGCTCTGTTCTGATCTATTTTACTCAATCAAGCCACCTTCTGTTGGGGATAGCTGTGATATTTTTCCTTTTTGCCATCAGAAATTTTTTTAAAGACAAATGTTTTGATCAGGTGTCTGGTTTTAGTGACAAATATTTATGTATATTTAAATATATGTATATTTGTTAGTAAGAGCCAAGCACAAAAATAAACTACTATGAAAGCTTATTTCAGTTGCTGTTATGTTTAAAGTCTTTTAGGAAGATTTAATTATATTTTGTCTAAGATATCATTTCCTGTAAACTTGGATTTTATTATTGTTACTCATTTGGAAATTACATTCGTAACATTTTTAGGCTGTAAAGCTCACAGGCATTTGCAGTTTAAACAACATTGCCAAGACATAGCAAAGAAGTAGTCAGTTCTGAACTCCTGTTGTCTTGTCAGTCTCTGTGTTTTTGGCCCCAACACAAGCCACTAACTCAAGTCAGCTCCGGCACAATACTGGAATTAGAAGGCTTAAAAGAAAAGCCATACTTGGATGCAACGAGTGTAATTTAATTTCACAGAAGAAATGCAAATATTTTATATAGTTGTTGGGCTTAGAAGGTTAAGATGGACAGGACAGGCTGTGTTTGGACAGCATGGTGGATACTCAAAGGCCTTTTTACCAAGGCTGTACTCACAGGTGGTTTTTTGTGTGTAAACCAGGAACAGAATAAGGAAGATAAAATATGAGATGAATGGGTCAGAGGGACAAGCGCAGGAGAAATTGCTGTGTAAAGTCCAACTTTAAATAATGAATGCATAATACGACAGTAGATAGATACTGTTTTGAGAGAACTGCCTTTAAGTTGCTGTTATTTTTGTGGAATGTGTTCTTGGCTGGCATAGGCTCTCCACGTGTCTAAATGGGGTGTGGAAATCCTGAGTAACTTTCAGCTAGATATTTTACACTTGGTGTTTGGAAATACTTCACTGAATATGGCTGGATTTCTGATATCAGGAAAACATTTGGTATCATTTGTCTTTCTCAATTATCTCATGTCTCCCACACCACTCAATGTAAAGCCAAGAAAATGCATGGCTTAAAATTTACTAACACTAGATCTAAGTTATCAAGTGGTGCGGACCAGGGAATCTCTAGAGCAAATCAATTGTTGCCAATAGTCTGATAATCACAGTGCGTGTGTTTTTAGGATGGTTTTGAGAATTCAGAATACTAGTATATCCTATTGACTGAATGTGTGTTGTGGTGGTCTGGGGAAGTACGCCTGGAGCACGTATTCTATTTTAATTTAGTCCAATCCAACAGGATTCCAATGAATGTATTCCAAGACTACTGTGCAAATAAAGCACCATAACTGAGAACAACTGAAAAGTTTTACTTCATAAGCATGCTCCACATGAAAGCTAAAATAATCATACAAGCTCCTCTTGTGCGGCCTGACTGAATTTAAGTAGTTGAACATTTTTATCAAGTTGATGGCATTAGAAGGTTTTAACCAACAAAACATAATTACATTTCATCTGAATCTTCCATTATTGCTTATGAATGGTTTTTATTTCTTCGAATAATTTGTCAAATAGTCAACACATTTAAACATTTTAACACAATTTAAAAGAAAATAAAAATATTTTCTTTAAAAGGCAAAAACCTAACTAATTTTAGATATTTTATATGAAAGAGTTTTGCTGTAGAAGCCTCAAAGCACATGGATGCAATCTTGAGTTTTACCTATGGGAGGTAAATATAAAGAAATTAAAGACTTGAACAAAAATTGGAAACTCACAAGTTTCAAATGTGAAGCAGTCTTTAATCCTTGGACTATTCTGCCTGCCACTGCTGTATGAACAAGAATTATGCCACAAGGTGGTGGGGAGGGGGCAGAAAAAAAAATTAATAATACTGCAGATCTGTGGGTACGGCCTCTCTGTCCTTCTAGTACTGCTTAATAATGCTGAAGAAGGAGGGAAGATGTAAAAGAAAATGTCTCAGACTGACATTGCATGGAAAATGCTGCAAGTAGTTGATAAAGAATTCTGGTTTATGCTTAACCAACAAACAAGAATATGGGGTTTGCCTTCTTTTTCTGGTTTGAGTTAATTTTCAACCCTTTTTGAAGGTATATTTTTTTTTTTTTCTTCTTAGCCTACGATTTACGGTGGTCAGTGATCCCCCAGATGATCAACAGGATCTTGAATGTGAAGATATTGGGTTTGCTTATGTCAGTTTGAGAGAAATATTCCAGAAGCAAAGAGATGTCATTGAGCAAGATATTGATAGTAAGTTTTAGAGATTACTTTCTTGTAACCTTTTATAACCTAAAAACTCTGTGTTGAATATCTGCTTTTCTCTGCAAGCTTTCCTGTGCAAGTAATTGTCTTAATAAGAATTCTTTAATATTAACTGTCTTCCTCACTTGTTTGCAAAAGTCTGCAAAAACTAGGTACTATCGCTATTCCTTAAAAACTGTTTTAGAAAAATAACGAACAGCATTCACAGCTCATAATAATCAGTTTATAAAATCTAAGAACTTTCAGAATGTGTCCACTTACTATAATTGTCTATTTTGTACAACACAATTTGTGCTAATAAGAGTATATATACATATTTTGTTATTAAAAGTTATATGAGTAATTCTGTATTGCTAATGTCTATATCTTATTTAAAGTTAAGTATCTCAAGCTTGTGTCCTCCATATGAAACCTGTATCTGAGACAGTATGAAATACTGTTGGATTTGGTTAGGTATCGGTTTAAAGTAAGCACCCTTCTGTAACAAACTGTGCTCATTAAAGCAAGGTGATGTGAAGACATGAGACAGCTACTCAGTCTTTTCATAGGCAGTGAAGGAAAATACTCACCTGGCTTAGACTTTCCTGTTCCTCAAGGTAGCAGGGACATGGTTATCAATTGTGCGTTTTCCTCCTTACCTCTTCCTCTCCATCCTGAGCATCTATCTGTTATAAAGAGTTACTCTCCCATAATGGTAAGTGAACCAGCTTGATTACTAGATGCAGTGCTCCCATGTTCACAAGGTAAGCTTTGCAATCACAAGATTTCTGTTATAGTTAGCCCTAGTAGAATGCCAGTGTGACTTTTCTACTTCTGCTGCTGTGTCTAATTACCATACTTTGAGTAACGGGGAGCTGAGTAGTGAGTGGAAGAAATAGACTTTCTTGTCAATTCTGTTACCGTGCATGATTTGCACCCATGCTCAGTATGCGTCGAAGTTCTAGGAACATGATAAGGAAAATTCTAAGAATCAAATTTCCATACCCTGGAAAAACAATATACAGACTCGATGCACTTCTTACAGTGGCTGAACTACTTAATCTTTTCTCCACCAGTAATATTTCTCCAAATAGTTGAACAAAAGCGCATCTCCTCCAAAAAGGTATTTCATAGTCTCTCACTGGAAAATTGTTTTTGCTGTGGCTTTTATGGCCGTAATTCCCATTGTCATAATTCCCATTTGATAAGATTTATATGTGATAGAAATATAATTTTGTGCCCTTGAAAGTCACCTTTCACAAAACTTTTAAACCTCCCAATCGTCATCAATGACAGGAAGGACCGGTTTCATTAGTAGTTGTTGTTCCCACAACAAGATAATCATAACGATATGATGACAAATGCTTCAATCTTATGAGGAGTGTTTCTTCCCCTAATCATAAGATATTTGAACTGATTTTTACTTTATTTACATTGTATCTATGAAAGTGATAGTAATAAATATACTGGTATTTATGCTATCCGCGCTTCTCCCTTACCCTGCAGATACACTTTAGATTTCTTTTATTGCATCCATAACCATATTTTCTGAAAATTTAGAACTTGCAGAGAATTGAAATTAATTTTACATTATTATATGTCAGATCATGTCAAAATTAGAATATATCAGCGTATTTTCTTGGATGAAGTAATTGTAAAAGGATCTGTTCTTAAGATCTGGACATAGACTTCAGTTAAAGGTAATGGCACAATAAATAGAATTCCCAATTAATATTGTACAATTTCTCCAAGGTTGGCTATTGGTTTGAGGGGAAAAAAGAATAAACCTAGACACAGGGAAATTCATAGGATGCTACTACATGAAGATGTAATCATTCCTAAGTTAAATACCATAAACTTACTTCATTATTTTTGAGGACGGGAAGGTTATATCTTTGCATATCTTGTTCTTTTCATTGCTGGTTGTGTGAAAGTGGCCCACATGAAATCTGAAGCGATTAAGTGAAGCAAGCTAAGCAAGACACATAACAGTGTCTCAGAGATATTATGGCAACATTAAAACTGAGAAAATAGAATTAATTTTATCTTCTGATACTATTAATTACTGTTATCCTACCATTCTTATAAGTAAAAAGAATAATATTTCCTGAAGGCTGCTTTTGAAATTGACAGTTCACAGCAAAGTTTGTCCGAGGATATTCAAAATGGTTTGGACTTCTAAGAATGATACCTAATCTGTCCTGTCATTGCTTTGTCAACAAAGTAAATGATAGAGGGTTTATCCTGTGTTTTTCTTTCTTGAAGCCTCTTCTGAACTGTCCCAGCCACCTGGAACTTGTAGCATGCAGTATCATTGCATGTCCCACAGTATTTACCCCAGTTTATATAGGGATTGCATATTTTGCCTGCTGTATAAATTGCTTTGAAAAAACGTGCTATCGTTTTTATTCAGTTTCCTTCTGAAGTCATGTTAGGCAGCCTCATTGGTTTTTATGCAGAACTGGGAAAGAGCCTCATTTTTAACTGTTAGCAGTGTGTTTTTAATCACAGCAGCAGAAATCGTGGCCCTCTGGGCTTACTTAGATATTGTAAGAGTGCAATTTTCAATCATGTTAGCTAATTCCTGTAAAATAGAAATTTAAAATACTATTTTAAAACCCGTATAATCAAAGATGTAGGTAGTCAAGTAGTTTAGTCTAGGGAAAATACCATCTTTGTCTACATTTCACTGTTTTACAACACATAGAAGCCTGGAATTAAAATAATTTTGCGTTGCACCAACTGGAAGAAACAATTTACTATTTAAATACTAATAACTGTCCAGGCTGATTTAGACTGGTCATATACACAATGCAGAAAATCAATTAATTGTTTGTTTATTTGTTTGGTTCTTACTTAAAACTACTTGTAAGCAGGCATATAGGTCTTCAATAGAGTTTGGAACATCTATATTTACGTATTGTGAAAAATTATTCATTTATTCAGGCAATTATCATGTAGATAGTTTTATTTATTTCAAAGCAAATGCCAACAATAATATTATGATTGATGTACATTCTGGTTTTTAAGGTGCTCGGTTTCCAGTAGGCTGAATGCCTGAACTGGAGCATTTCTTTTTTATTTATTTTTTTATTTCTCTTTCTGAAAGCTTATGCTGGGTGCCTTTTAATCTGTCCAAATGCTAAGGAAAATTATCAGAACAAAAGCAAAACCTTAAATGAAATTGCTAATGCTGTTTTCTGATGTTTCCTTTCTAGTTTTCGATTCACAAGATGATAGTGCAGTAATTGGAAAGCTCAAAGTAACAGTGGAAGCCCTCCATGTGCTGCGTTCAGTCTATGAGGAATGCAAAGATGACTTGGAGGCATGAAAGGGATGTTTGCCTACAGAAGTTCCTTCTCCCAGTGTAAATACATGCTTGATAGTGCTTCAAAGATGAGATCTTTGTAATTCTTACAGTATATTTAATGTATAATTTACATGGAAAGGACGCTTGATTTGTAGTTGTAAAGTTTTGTATACTTTTCAGTCTGTTTGTTTTAATATTTTCCCCCTAAGGCTAAGAATCTCTCCACAATGGACAACATCTTGTAAATAATTAATACCTACATGATTGAAAGATGTGCTTTACTTGCATTTTCAAGATTTTTTCCTTACATAAAACAGTAATAAAAATGCAAGTCAAATTTTTAATTTTTAATAAAAAAGCCATAAGCCTTAGAAAACTGATTAAAAATACTTTTATGTTATCCCTAATCACCCCACTAAATGGAATGCCTGTGATTAGCCTCATTAAGAATGTTATACTGTGAAGATTTTATTAAAAGCAATATATGAAAATTACTTGGATTAATGTGTTAATCTGCCTCTTTAAAATGCTAATATCCATTTTATGCACATTAAATCTCAGTATGTGTTTTCTTTGATGCATGCAGTTCCTATCAATTAAATATAAAAAATGAGGGTAGTTGCAGGACTTATTAAATTACTGCAACCTTTTTTTAAATAACTTCTACCCTTCTACTAATGTTATAATCAGCTGTTTATGAGTATCACGATATGAAGTAGAGGGAGGGCAGGCACAATCATTTTTCCGTACAGTAAGAGATTTACTTGCAGCCAACATCTGTCAAAGCACAAAAAGGAGCCATACAGTATCAGATTTCACCTGGTTTGAGATGTAGGATAGGCAACTGTGTTTTCATTTGGTTTTGTCACTTTTAGAACTTATATTAGACATACAAGGAATTGTTGTATCTGAATAACCAATGTCTAGCTTAGAAGGTTAATTTTCCAGCTTTTAACCAATCTCAGTGAAGGATTTAATTGATATTTTAATGGAGCTGTGAATCAATGCTGCAAAAGGATTGTCTCTTGAGAACGAGGATATAATACATTTCATTTTTTAATTTACTTTTTTATTTGTCATTTTCTTCAAAGGATTTTATAGGCTGTGGATTTCCACTGTTTGCAAACAGGCTATGTTTCTTCATAAGCATATGTAAAGTATTCAGAGAGATAAGTAATTTATTAAAATCTACCTAATTTGCCGTGATATATTAAATCTCTGCTTCAGTGATCACAGACCATTTCATTTAGAGAATTAGGCATTCCCTCTTTGTGTGATTAAAGCTCTGGAAAATGAGTTCTTTGCTCCTATTTGTGAACATTCAAAGCCTGCTAATGGCAAGAAGATGGAATAGATTATGAGACAATTCATTACAGTTCAACAGGAAAAAAAACAGCTATAATGCAGAAATGTAAGTATGAATATCTGCATATAGTTTGAACCATCTGTGCTCTAATGGCTTCAATAATGGCTCTTCGTCTTCAGTAGGCTTTGAAATGACATGCATACAATATTAATTTGTTGATGTACATTATAAGGCCAGTGGAATGAATTCTGACCACAGAAATCTCTGAATTCCAACATGAGCTGATGGTTGACTCCATTTTAGGACCTACCATCTTCTGTAGCACTTCCCATCCAGACTTTGCCAATCCTCACAGCATTTCATTTCTCTGGAACTCTTGGGAGACCGCAGACAGTTGCATTCCTAAACTGCTCCATTCTTCAGTTAATGGCCATATGTTTGTTGTCATTTGGGCTGGTGCTTAGTTCATCATTTTGGCCACTATTTCTAGCTTTTTTTGGCTTTGTGCATTTATGTTGTCAATAAGGCTGTTATTATAAATTACAATAATTTGAAACAGCTAGATTCAACACTGAGATTAACTGAGTGGCTTTTAAGAAATTTAGTTGCGGTGTTCTGTCAGGAGGTTCTTATTATTCTAATATTTTGCAAACCAAACTAAATATCCTGCACATAAACAAAGAAGCAAATTGTATTGGGTTTTTATGTGTGACTGTTTACTGACTTCCAGGAGAACTATGTAACCGGTGCTTGTTTTCTTCTGAAATAAACCATGTGGTAAAATTAGAAAATCAGTGATGTTCATCTCACTGAAACATTTACAGTAACACCCTTAGCACTTAATCTTCACCATCTGAAGTTGAAAATTTAGAAACCAAGCATTCATATATTCATTAAACACAGACCTCTTCAGTAAGTTACTGCAAAATATTCCAGTTGACATTTGGTTACGTTGTGTTAACTGTTCTCAGTGACTCCAACACTAACGTATAATTTGCCTCAGGTTCCTCGACATATTTCTTTGCATATACCTCTGTTACTCATTTTTTTATTTTCTTGTTTTGTAGTAGAACGGAGAAATAAACTCAAATACAGATTTAAAATTGTGCAACAAACTTTATTGCATGTTTGAGAACCAGAGAAACATTTTGTATTGCAGGTAGATAGGCAGGTCTTTTTGCAGGTGATGATAATTTATCCATCAGTTGTTTTAGATATTCCACAAAGAATCAATAGTAGTATTAAGAGTTCCCTAACATCACTGTTGATGATACAGGTCTTAGTAATTGGACTAGATCCCAATTCTGCAACTAATACTGAATTCAGTGCATTATGTTGCCTGCATATAAGTTCACGTTGATACCTTTTTATGGGTGTGATAAAAATTTGCTTTTGGCACAGTATGCTACAGGTGTACTGCTCTTTCCTTAGTTCCTTGTTGATATTGCTGAAAAATTTTGATTCTTTTTACTTCTTTTAAAGTGGGATGAAGCAACTTTTGAAGAGCTTGATTTCTTTTCTCAAGAGAAGGTTTTGACCTGTGTTTTGTTTCTTATGATAGTATAACCTTAATGCTCACAGGAAATTACTTTGAAAGTAACTTATAACATAATGACTTCGGGTTTAGTTCGTAAGCACCAAACTCCTCCTAAATTGTGCATCTGCGGGCTTTAGAGGTGTTTAAAAGCTTTTCTTATTTCTAAGGTTATTGTTGAATCATACTTCAAGCTTTCAGCCTTCCATGGGATCGAGGGCTAACTCAGTCCTAGCAGTTTCATTTCAAATGAAAGCTTGCTTATAAATTATCGTATACCAGTTGAGGATATTTTGTCTAAGAAAATAAGTGATTATGAACCTTCAAACAAATGCTTATAGGTTCTTCAATGGAGTAGTTCTACCACAATACGTTATCAGGATAGGATCAGTCAGGTTAGAAGGGACCTCAGGTGGTCTGCAGTCCAACCTGCTGCAGGATTAGCTATAATGTTAGACCACGTTGTTCAAGGCTGCATCCAGTCTGGTCTTGAAAACCTCCAAGGATGGAGACCGCATAACTTCTCTAAGCAACCTGACTGTCCTCATGGTGAAAAAGGAAGGTATATTTCTAAAAATTACTTCAATCCAAATAGAAGCCAGATCTAGATTTAAGCATGTGAAAACAGCTTTTGCGCTTAAGATATCAACTAAGCACCTATTTTTTTCTTAGTTCTATTGTCAGCAAAAGTGTGACCTTGTTTGTCATTTGTTTCACCCATTTAACATTTTCCACAGAAATACAAATAACTAGGCATTTAAGCATTGACTTTCATGCCTACTGCCTTTCAGTACACCATAAAACTTCCATCCAGTTTTGTGAAGCAGTTGACAAAAAATAGCTGTGTTATTGTTAGCCATGTGGTTTGCTCAGATAGTTTTTCTGTAGATTCCAGTAGTAACATTTTCCAATTTATTGTGGTTTATTCCTGGTTTTGTTATATTAGGCTGAGATTATTTTAAAAGTAAGAAAACAAATAGATAATTTCAGTGTGAGCCTGGTCTTGTTTAACTTATGCTCTTCATGACCGTGAATCATGAATTCTTAACACATTTTAGATTTACAAAGAAACAGTGTTCCCTGAGCTGTGAAGAATAGGGATATGAACCTGGAAACTCTGTCCACACCCATTCTCCGTATCAAAATATATCTCACTTCAGTAATCCAACATCAATAGCTGCAACAGTGCAAGACAGTTCTTGAACATGATCTAGCAATTATTTGTTTAACATTTTTGTGGATTTGTAAAATAATCTATTCTCTATTTAGACAAACTGTCATTCTTATTGAATGCAAAATTATTTCCTTATGCATTAAAGCTGCAAGAACTGAACTGTCCTTGAAAAACCATTGGAAAAATATGATCCTTCTACCATCAAAAAAGAAAATCAATAAAGTTAAGTTTCTTTTGCTTGAAGAACTATCACGCAACCAGTGATTATTCTGATTGCTTACTCATAAGTATAAATAGCTACAGTAGCTGATAGCCTTTGACTTAAGTGACAATGAAAAACTGCAAATGTTTTACCACATATAAGGCAATTTTCCTAGAGAAATGAAAGGAGGAAACATCAATTGGCATCTGTCTCCAAACACAAAGTATGCAAATAGTAAATAAAACACAGTAAACTTTAGAAGAGAACATACAGAAAATCTTTCCACAATCTTTAACCTTCTTTCCTCTGTAATGAGCAATTACTGTGGTATACCAAAACCAGACCCACTTGGAAACTTTCCAATAGGTTGGTAATATCAAATAATTTCCATGTTGGGTGAATTACACAAAAATGAAGGTATCTGTAAAGCAGTATGAGTTGTATCGGCATGCAGTAAATGCAAGATCTGACACACAAAAAGACTAACCCTGTAGCTCAGAAGCCACGTGTGGGATGGGAGAGACAAAGAGATGAGTACAGAACATGTTCTAACCTGTCACACTGAGACAAGGCGCAACTCGATTGCTTTACTCGGTACGAGTGGACGTGTGTTCAAATATAAACATTTTCTTACCCTCCATCGGAAAATGTGAGTGGGCAAGAATGAACAGTGAGTTAACATTGAGAAAACGCACCAGCCCAAAATGCTTTGTCTGCAAAGCAGTCTTTATCTGATAACCACATCACTGTGTTTGAGCACCTGTGCTATTCACAGGTAAATTCACCCTGGGATTTCAGCCTCTTCCCAAAGATCAAGTCACTGCTCAAAGGAAACCATTTTTTTGTTGTGTAACCAGGGCTGGTTTAAGATGCAGAGGAGAGAGAATGGCATGGGTATTTACATTGGGAGGGATCCTAGAGGAACAGCAGGCGGGGATGGTGTAAGTCTGGTTTTGTCTTTGTGCATTTGCTTGTTTTAGTATTGAACCAGTTTTTTGAAGCTCATTACATTAGGAAAAAATGAGGGTTCCGTGAATTTCTGTGGCACTTAACCAGAGTTTTAGCAGTAGCAAGTCTGTCATGCATAGGTTATTTCATACCAAGAGAAGAGAAAGAACACAACTGAACTTCACGCTCCGTTTGGCTGTCCCTCTAGGATGACCTGCAGCCTGAAGAACCACATCTACTACTGTCCACCCGACATCAAACCCTGGATACAAGTGAGGAGGCAAAAGAACTTGCAAGTTCAGTCCCGGCACATCAACTCTTGAAAAGGAACCCAGAGAGAAAATAATTGGGGGAAGAAAAAGGGAGTGGAAATCAACTGTTTGGTTTCACCTGGAATTCAATCCTGTCAAAACGCAGTAATAAAACAGCAAGATGCTTTTCAGTCATCTCTTAAAACACCAAAAAAACTAACCAAACAACAAAAAGAAACTGTAGCCAGTAATCTGTAAAACAGCACAAATTATGGGATCATGAGGTAATCTCAAGTAATCTCTTGTGGTAAAGTGTCTGCCTTCTTTACTATCCTTTTTAGGATTAGTTTTGTTTGTAAAGTAGTACTGTTGATACCAGTTACACATGTGCTCTTTGAATATTAACATGAAAAAGTAAGTTCATTTCAGGAACTGCTGGATGGTGGGTATTTTTCACATTTTGTAATCCTTGTTTATGTTATGCTCAGTCTATTAAGTAAAATCCAGTTTAAGTGCACTAAGTGGAATGGGAGATTCATATTTTTAAGGTGGGGTTATGTTTAGAAAAATAATTGTTAGCTACATTACTGAGAAAAACAAATACATAGTGTGTTTTCTTTGTGTTGTAAAGCTAGACAAGGCATTCATAACAGCTTATTCTGACCCTCCAACAAAGGCTGTTGCATTTAGTTACCTACCTGGAATTACTGAAGGATCTCTGAACACTTTAGAAGAAAGGTCTGCAGTCAGTTTCTCACTTTGTTACTGCAGTTTGACATGGAGTGTATTTTACTCTCAAGTTTGAAGCTTAAATGGAGCGTGAAGTTTTGTATGATTTGGTTCCCAGCATTCTATATCCTTCATTTGAAATCATGGTTCTGCCCAAATTTGCTAAAAACTCTCTCTATGCCCAGCCACTTCACTCTGGGAATGCTAGAGCAAGACTAGCCTTCGTCTGTGGGTTCATTACAAGTATTACTGTTCCACGTGACTAGGTTTGGTCTGACAATATTTTCACTGCTGCCCTATTTCATTACTTTCTCTAATCTGAACATTTTAAAAATTAAATGTAAACTTTAAATGGAAATCAGTTGCATATTAAATTCCATAAATTATATAATCCTTTAATCCACAAGTCGTAGCTGTATAACATAGTTAAGTATAGTTGGAAGAAATACAACTTTGTCTGACTGTTTTATCCTTTGCTGCCATGCTGGTTTTAGCCAGCAGTCCTGGCTCACTGGGGCAGAGCCGCTAGACTGGAAACTGGCAAATGTTACGCCCATCTACAAGAAGGGTCGAAGGGAAGATCCGGGGAACTGCAGGCCTGTCAATCTGACCTTGGTTCTGGGGAAGGTCACGGAGCAGATCATCTTGAGTGCTGTCATACAGCACATGTGGGACAACCGGGTGATCAGGGCCAGTCAACACAGATCTATGAAAAGCAGGTCCTGCCAGACCAACCCGATCCCCTTCTATGACAAGGAGCAGGGAGGTGATTGTGCCCCTGTGCTCAGCGCTGGTGAGGCCACACCTCGAGTGCTGGGTTCAGT
Organism: Neomorphus geoffroyi; assembly: GCA_033558235.1. Lineage (NCBI taxonomy): Eukaryota > Metazoa > Chordata > Aves > Cuculiformes > Neomorphidae > Neomorphus > Neomorphus geoffroyi. The sequence continues at coordinate 9,272,449 of JAUMJM010000001.1, forward strand.
TTTGGGCCCCTCACTACAAGAAGGACATTGAGGGGCTGGAGAAGGGCAACAAGGCTGGGGAGAGGCTGAGGGAATTAGGGTTGTTTGGCTTGGAGAAGAGAAGGCTGAGAGGAGACCATCACTGTTTACAACTGCCTGAAAGGAGGCTGTGACGGGGTGGGTGCTGGGCTCTTCTCACAAGTGACAGCGATAGGATGAGAGGAAATGTCTGCAAATTGTGCCAGGGGAGGTTTAGACTGGACATCAGGAAGAATTTCTTCACTGAAAGGGTGGTCAGGGATTGGCACAGCTGCCCAGGGAGGTGGTGGAGTCGCCATCCTTGGAGGTGTTTAAAAGATGAATAGATGAGTTTCTTAGGGACAGGGTTTAGTAAGGGAACAGGTACAGCTGGACTCAATGATCTCAGAGGTCTTTTCCAATGATTCTATGACTTGCTGTCAGGGGAAATTTATAGCAAGGCTTTCATTTTTTTCAAGTGGTACCAAATTGACACACAATATAGAGCATCAATTTATTCTTAAATACGGATTTATTGTTAAACATAGTCTAATTATGCATGTTAATATCATTAAATAATAATTTAATATTTTAATATTTATATCAACTTTTATATTAGTCTTGGCTCTGTTTTTTAGGATGTTAAATTGTTGCTTTTATAAATTGTTCATTCTAGGAAGAATCATTTATCAAAATGTAAGTGTGGAAAAATAATCTTTTGGAGATTGGTTTCTTACAAATCTCATGACAGCAAACCAGAGGAATATAATTGTCCTTCTCTTTCATTTCTCAACAGCTTTGAGATTGTACTTTGTTATTTTATCTTGCAGCATATTTCTGGCATAAACCAGACATTTCCTCAGCATGCTCCCTGGAGAACAAAATGGGAGTTTAAAAATTAAACCTTCAGTTTTACAAAATTGATGTAGACCATACAGTAAATGTAGGTAAGTACTGAAAGTACCCAACTTTATGTCATTATATAATATATAAGAATGCATAGAGTTTGACTTGTGGGTGAAAGTTGCCCCCTACTGTCTGATTTGACATTTGCATACAAAAAAGTAATTCACTAAATGTGAGATTAGTTTGTCTACTCTTTCTCTAAGTGACATATTTTAGTTCTGAATTTTAGAATTTCTGATGGACCTAGGATAGATATAAGATTAGATGTCACAGGAAGAAAATGAGGTCAAAGAGTGCACCAGTGGAAGTCCATAAGGCAGCACTGAACAGATTACGTACTAAAATCTGTGTAGTTTTATTTAGGTCTGTACATGACTGTGAATCAGATTTGGCATTTAAGTAATATTTATAAAAGTTTGGAGAAATTAAACTGAAATTACCTTGGGTTTTTTCCTCCTTGTTTATAGCAATGAAAATTTCTTTCATTTCTACATACTGTGATTCTACCACTCAGTGCATACAATGTTAGGTAAAAGGTGAAAAGGTGGTTTAAGAGAGGAAAACAGAGGTTACAGACACAAGGAAGTAAATGTATTAACTAAAAAAAATGTTACTGAGCTATTGATTGGTGATTCCATATAAAAAATTTTTAAAAATGGAAATGTAAATTTGAGGAAATCTGTGTCTATGCTGTGTGTTAAAAACATTTATAGGAATTTGATTTAAAATATTCATTTTCAATGTCTAGTTAGTTGCTGCAGACTACCCCTTTCTGACTCTTATTTCTATTGTACAATGAACATAGAGTATTCTATGATATACCAACCACACATGGTTAATTTGAGTAATTTTTTTATGTTTTAAAAACCTTGAGGACATTAAGAAAGAAACAAATACACAAGCTTTTTTAGTTTTTAAAGCACAACTTTTCAGAATATTGTGAATTAACTTTTTGTTTACCCCTTAGATTAAAGTAGTTACTTCAGCTTAACTACCTATGGATGTTTACTAAGACTTCATCAGCAATGTCAGTTAGCAGTTCAAACTCATTACATGCATAAATAATTTAAAGACTGAGGAGAAATTAATCACAAATGCCAAGCCTCTAGGAAGCTTGTAAAGCATTGTCCTACTTACAGTATGTGTTCTTATTTACTCTGCACAAATGATTCTTGAAAACAGTTACAGCGGTAATGAAACAATTGCCAATGTTTATGCTTTCAAATTATGTCTGTCAGAACAATTTGCATGTAAGGGTCTTAAATGATTCAGTAGCTGCCAAATATAACATTATAGCAGAAGACAATTGATATCACATTGATATTATTAAGATTTATTACGTTGCTATTATTCAGATCATTAGGGTTAGGGGTTAAGGTTAGGGATGTTAGGGATATTTTTATTAAATAACGGGTTTTTTCAAATCTAATCTTTGATTCGATATTTCCAACCAGTAATACTTAAAGCATTTTAGAACCTGTGCAATACATAGAAATTATTTTCTAAAGAGAAAATGTAGGAAAAAAATGCCTGGAGGCAACTGGTGGGAGTTAAGGATATGTCAATGGCAAAGTGGCAATGCAACTGTACAGGGACTAAGGTTGCAGGGATAATGGCATATTTTTGAATGCAACACGCATTCTTTTCCTCTCAGTCCTGGTACCTGTTGCTCCTGTCTATGCTACTTAATTTCTGTAGACTTTTTTCTCTTTTTGATTATTCATTGACACTGTGTGGAGATATCTACCGGACTGGTAGCTTTTCCTTGGATGTTGCTTTAAATGTTAAGCAAGGGATACCAAGACAAGTTTGAGGAATAGAAATATATGGAGGCTTACTAAGTAGTTACAAAACACTTATGACTCAGAAATGCACTGAGCTGAAAATAGGTAGAGAGTGAGAAAATGTTAGGAGGATGTGCCATGTAGTCTTTCCCTGTAGTTATTTATGCTCTCAGACATTGCAGCAGTCAGGATGGACAGCCAGATGGACTTCTGATCAGACTCAACAATATAAATTTTAAATTATTTATATTGGAACATGAATTTAAGCCTTACATTGCCTTTTCAGTTGTTAGGCTTTCTACTTTATCACTTGAAAGAGCGACAGTGTACTGCATTCAGTGTAGTCCTGTTGGGACAGCAGTACAGCAGATGCTTTTAAACTGGAAAAAGAACAAAAAGCAATCACAAACTGACATTATGAAACCTGAAGCACAATACAAGTCATGTATTCTAATTGTGTAGGTTCTTTTTTCTTGAATTCCTTGCACACCAGAGGTTGTGAACTGTACACAGTTTTGAGTTTGGAGTCACAGTGGAACCTAACTCTTCTGTAACCCAGTAGTCAAATTATCACTCTGTGGTTTGCTGACTTGCCACTCTCTGTTCTTCCAGCCACTATTATCATTTCAAGAATTTAGGGCTTAGTACAAGTGCTTTGAAGTCTTTTGTATATGTGAAAATACATACTTGAACAAGCAACCACTGTATTGCACAAGTTCAAACTTCCTCTCATGTCAACTGTTATGTGGTCCCAAAATATTCAGTTTAACAAGTAACCCAAAAATTCCTTGTAAATTCTCTGCATTGAATTAAAACCAAAAAGAACAACATAACATATTTGTAAGCATTCACAAATGGGGTCAGACCAAGTAACAGATCTGATTCAGTATTTCTGAATGGATATAGAATGATCAACCTAAAAAGCAGGCATCTGGCAATATTAGAGATGTCTTTCTCAGAAAAAGAAAACAAATTTAAAAAATAGTGAAATATTTTAATCCTAGAAACTGAAAGAAAGGCTGGATGGATATTTGAAGAGGAGATTTTTCCAAAGTTCTGGTGTTTTGCTTTTTAACATATACTATTGTAGTTCAGATTTTATTATATGTATAGATGTTGAGTCACTTCTTAATTTCACTTTCATATTGTCACCTTTACATCAAATGTTATTGAGTTCATTGCTCTTTTTCTGACGCAAGCATCGTTACCAGCATGTTTTATTTTGTCTCTGTCTACCATGTTTCTGCTGATCAAAGTGACCAGAAGTGAAACCCTACCATTAGTTGTGTATGTAGCTGTGTATATTTGAGATGGTATATTGTATAAATTTAAAAGCATGTACTGATATTTAGTATAAATACAAATGTGATATAGAATATTGATTTATTGTATTTTCCTCTATGTTTTCACCCTATAAATTATCAATCTTAACATATTCCTTAGCTGATATAGCACAGAAGCTGCCTGAATTCTTCTACTGATTGTGCCTTGGATGAGCACAAAAGCAGCAACAAAGAGAGATATTGCACTGGGCACTTTGAAATATCCCAGGGCAAAGGCTGATTTTTGTTTGGTTTTCAAATGTATAGCGAGGCAAAATTCCATCTGTCAAATTTATAGCGAAGTCCTGTTTAAAGAAACAAATTCCCACTTGTGTCAATATATTTACTGTAGTTTCCCATTAAACCACTGTTGCAATTTGTTTCCTTCTTCACTAGATGCAACATATTTGACTGAAAAGTAGTTGCAATAATGTGAAGTTTTCTGGAAAGTCATGAATACCTTATGTGAGTGGAAATGTGCTCAGTTGCCTGTTGCTCCACAGCCATTAATCTGATGAATAAAGAGTTTACACATGGGTTCACTCAGAGAGTTAACATCTGATTTTACATGGAAATATTTGAAAGAAAAAGCCCAGCATAGCCTGAAGCCTGTTAGAAAGATTTTTAGAGAATTATTTAATGCAGTTCCTTGCTTTGGCTCCTATTGTCTACTTTGAAAAGAATGTTGTTTTGAAATGTAAAATGAAATAAGGGGAAACAATTCAAACAATGTTTCTACTGGACAAAAAAAAACATTCCTTACTGCAAACACATACAAAACCTGTCAGTTTTCATTACTCATCTGCTGTTCTACTATTTCATTAAATCAGATGATTCCCCACCTCTACACTTGTGCTTTGGAGATAAGATAAAGGGGCAGGAACTACTTTCATTTATCAACACAAAATAGCATCAGCATTTGTACTGGGATAGTATTTATGTCAATAATTCACTTTTAGAACAAAGAATGAAAGGAATTAGTAGTTATTGTTTCTCTCTGTGGAGATAAATGCTTGATGCAGGAGCTACTAGTCAGCTGAACATCCTAAGTTACAGGACAACGCTGAATCTCATCTTGATCTTAACATGGATCGTAGTTTCCTAGTGATTTCAAGAGATCTTCAAACATCAGTTATATCCCTGTTTGCTGCTTCTGTTATTACTTTTGAATTTACTGACTCTAGGATGTTGTTACTTAGAGTTGGAGAGAGTGTGAAATGGGTGGGACATCTATTAGTTACCTGAATATGTTAGATGACTCATTATTAGTCAGATTGTAAGTACTCAGCCTCTGAGTTACCTCGCTGTTTTCTTATTACAGTGCACTGGATGTGGGTGATCGGAATCGTGCTTGATTGGACTTTCCTCTGCTTCTTCCTATCATGTTTTTTAACGGCACTTTAGACTTAAAGCTAATTCTTATGCAATCAGAAAATTGCAGGTTGTGTTCAGATGGTGAATTTGGCTTTAAAAGCAAGACTAGATGCACTACTTCTTGAAAATACCTTTGTCTTTGGTACATTGCTATTTAAGGTGCTCTTTGCCTATTTTTTTTAAATACAATTTTAGAATTCTTTCTGACCTGGGATTGGTAAATTGTCTTTGATAGAAAAGACAGCATGAAATCATCCATTCTGTGTCTAATGTCTTTGATCTAAAAATTTGATGCTTGCCTGTTTCTGAGTGAATTCAATTCCTTGATACAGTCGTACGTACAAAGTTGGGTGGTAGTAGTGTTTTTTAGAGTGATATCTGTGGATGTCTACAGATTTTTTAATTACAAATAGCTGTGAACTATACTGAAATGAAAGTTGAATGTCCTTAGATTATAAACATATAATTTTCATATTCTGATCTGTGCTCTGTTGCATGTGGGGTTGCCTATAGAGACCAGCTGGCCAATGGGCCTGCACAATAAGCCAGGACTGTTTATATAATTCATGACCAAACAGAGAGCGCCAAAGGTAAGAAATTGAAAGCTTATTCCTTTACTTTTAGCTGTTCCTATAGATAGCAAACACTGACTGTGTGCAAAAGCCTCAGATCCTTCAGGCACCACTTGGAATGTTTGGCTATGCTGTGTCTTCTCAAAGGCCTCCATAGAAAGGCTGCCTTTTCTTGCAAAATCTTCGTGTATTGAGACAAAGCTTGTTTCAGACCAGGCTTTGCCTTCTTTTATCTTGGTAATTAACTTTGGAGATTATAAAAAGATACTGATACAATCTGTGTGAAAAGGGGGCCTTGTTGGCCTGCTGAAGGGTGAAAAGTGAAGCCACAGATTAAATAAGAATGGCAAGTAAAGTAATACTGTGAAATGAAATGTTGATGGGGCGAAAGTCTCTAACTCTGAGCTGCAGTCAGATGTCGTAGTGCAATCTTTTATAACAGGGCTATCAAACTCAGGGCCTGCAGGCCGAATCTGGCCCTCCACTTTGTTTTTTCTGGCCCAGCACCTTGTCTGTACACAGCGGCAGCACTGAGCTTCTTGCCCCTGCGCTCCTGCTAGCGCTGGTCACGTGTGCGGCGTGTGAGACGCACATTACGCTGCAGGAGCAGGAGAAAGGCAGGAGCTGTGAGTTTGACACCCCTGATCTGTAAGATGCTGTCTCCAGGAGTGAGTTATTCCAAATGAGCCATCATTGAACTGAGATGAAATTTCTCCTCTTACATTTCTTTACCTGGTGTCTGAGAGACAGAACGATAGGTACCTGTACTCAGGGTGTGGTTTTAAAACAGGATATTGCTACCTAACAGCTGCCTGTGAAAACTTCCAGCTGTACTCCCTGTACTCTGCTGTTCACCGATCCTATCCTGTTCTTCTATTACAAAATTGAATTGACTTAAACTTGGCTTTCCAGAAGAAGCCAAGTGGTCTTGAACGGGTAAAAACACTGTACTTAAACAGCATTTTGACTAGGTAAATTCTTTAATGTCTTCATATATGTTGTCCAGAACAATAGAAGCGTATATGCCCTGAAGTTAATACATGGACGTGTGTGGCAGATGTAAGGCCTGCGTAAGGATGTTCCAATCCACATCAAGGTTTGTATTAACTCAGCATGATACAGCCGTTGAGAGTGGCTGGTTTTAGAGCTCTGGCCAGCTTTAGCAAAGAAAAAAAGAAAAGAAAAGCAGGGTGTGCATTCCCCAGCAGTGTTGTAAGTCAGCCTTGGTAAACCATCCTTCACGTGGATGCACATCATTATTCAGACACATCCTTGGTTTAGGCTAAGAATGACTCACATGGATAATGTGTTAATCTGACAGTTAATCTTGCTAAAAAATGGATTAACTACTACACACAAGATAGAAAATATCTGTCAAAAGGCATGATTTTGCTTTTCTATTTTCTTCCAGTGGACTCCTTCTCCTTTTGTTCAAGGGAACAATCTGCTCATCAAAAATGGTTATACTTGCTTCCACTTCTTGAAGAAAGAGGGCTCGTTGTTGCCGTTTAACCTAAAAAACTTTCTGAGTTTTTTCACTCTGATAATTCTTAGTGACATTTTCATATCATCAAAGTTAACTATGTTGCCTGTAAATCTATTGAGGATGCAAACTGCAGTTAAATACTCCTCAAATGAAGATTAGTGGTCACTGCTTTGTTTTGTTAGGGTTTTTCCCAAGGGAAAGGGTGTGTAAGTCCTTAAACAGAGGATGGAATCCTGATTAACTGAAATGACACCTTTTAATTATTAGCTTTGTCTGTAAAAAAACCCGTGAAATTAATTAAACCTTACTTTTTGAAGATACTAACTTCTGCAATATATTGAACTGAATGGGTGCTGAAATAACTTGACAAGGGTCTTGCACAACACTTCGTAAAAATGAATGGGGTAAAGGTCATACCAGCTGCTGTGGCGATACTAAAATGAGCCTTGTTGACTTAACTGAAATTCACAAAAACGTATTCAGGACAGAAAGTTGAAAACAATACAGAGGTGGAGTATTCATCTTTTATTCTTGGAAGGTGTATGGGTAACTGCAAATTGTCACCCAAAAGAATGAATAGAAATAAAAACGGAATCACAGAATTGTTCAGGTTGGAAAAGACCTTAAAGATCATCAAATCCAATTATAAACCTAACACTGTCCCTAAGTGCTAAATCTACATGTCTTTTAAACACCTCCAGGGATGGTGACTCCACCACTTCCCTGAGCAGCCTGTGCCAATGCTTGACCACCATTTCAGTGAAGTAATATTTCCTAATACCCAATCTAAACCTCCACTGGCACAACTTGAGGCCATTTCCTCTTGTCCTATCCCTTGTTACTTGGGAGAAGAGACCTTCATGACTAACATTCAACACTGCCGTGTTCCAGAGTTATTAAAAATATGAAAAACTTCCCAAGATTTTATTGTATAGATAAATTAAAGTATTGGAGATAGATATTCCAATATTTTATTTGATTTTACAACTGTTCTTTCAGTTGAAGTGTTTCTGAAGTGAAAATAAATCCCAGTTTAAATTTTCCATTACCTTTTTCCCAATAAAGGTTGCAGTGTATTGGTTTGTATTTTGACTCTCAGAGGCTTTCTTGCACAAGCCTGCACACATCCATGTGTTTGGAAATTTGCTTTTGTATGCACTGCCAAGCAAGGTTTTGCTTCTTCAACAGTGATCATATATTAGTTTGACTGTGCGTGGAAATGTGCAGTAAATCAGTGATGAATTTTTCCATGTGTTTTGCATAAAATCCAAAAATGGTTGTCTAATGCAAGCCAGAACACCAGAAACAAATTCTACTGTCATGTATTAAAAAAAGCCTTAGCAGAGTTAAAAAATAATGTAATGTAAAAAATAATGATCTTAATAAAATTAATTTCTATAACTGTTTTAGTTAAAGGACTCTTTTATTTAGCTGATGAATTCCTTGAAACATGAGATTATCTTGTTGCACCTAATTATGCAAGATATTTGCTTCAGAGTTTAGAAGCTGCAGGTACATTATTCGGTCTATGGGTCAACAGGTACTCAAAGATGCTGAACATAAATCCATCTTCCCTGCTTTTCAGATATGATCCAGGTTATGAAGCAGAAGGTAAAATAAGTGCTTTGAAACCCTGGAGCTTTAAGGGGAGTTCTCTGAACTGTGTTGTGCTGGTTTAAATGTAATAATTCTGTCACCACAGGACAGAACTCACCTATTTTCTTCATTTTCTCTCTACTCATTTATTTATTTATCTTTATAAAAAGAGTTATCTCTCATCTGTAAGACCATATTATATAGGTCATTACAAATTAAAACAATAAATGGGCATCTTTTGGACAGGTTAGCTTTTAAAAGCACCTTGATTTTATTTTAATTAGAAGGAATTTGAAAAATTATATTATATATCTACGATATATCATACAATATAACCTGGAGCACATTTCAGCATCTGGATAGACTAAATTTAATGTCATTCATCTGTCAGCCTGTTTTTACCTTGGTTAAAAAAGATATGTAAAAATTACTAGCTATCTCTATCTTGTGACTGAAATAAGAAATTAAAGTAGCTGAAGAGGGTTATATCAGTCATTTAGAGAAATTTTCTGAGTGATGAAAAAATAACTGTTATCTCATAGACTTAAAAAAATTCATCTCCCTATAGAGAGATTTTGTATTTTATAAATGACTACAAAATAATTGATTCCAAAATGAAATAAATTAACAAATATAAAGCTGCAAATCAGTATAGTATATTTTTAATATTCAGGACTTTCACAGTCCAAGTTCAACTGAAAAATACTATTTATAATAAATAGGATATATCATACTTTTCTTTGAAAAATCCATTACCATGCAATAAATCTAGGTATTCTCAAGTGTTTTTATTATTAACATAATATGTTAATTGCATCAGCAAATAATTTTCAATCTGAAAATCATCTTCATGGCAGTTACTGTTATTAAATATACATTTTATATGAAATGCATAGGATGTGTAATCAACCCAGCTAAACAGTAGTTTGCATTCTAGTTTGTGTTCAACTTCTGCATCTATATTCAATGTAAATGCATTCGACCTGGAAATACTGGCTAGTTCAAAGTGAGATACCTGTCCCATCATTAAGTAATGTAATTTGAACTGATATTAGTAAACCTCACTCTACAATCAGAAGTTCACTTTCAAGAACACGTACTAAAAACTAATAATTTTTTTATGAACGTCAATCTCAAACAATAACTCATGTACCCATTTGATTCACATAAATGAAGAGATGCAAAGCATTTACCATGGATTGCTTTCTTTTAAATCACCTGTGATTCATAAGTATTTGCATGTTGGTCAAGAAGCTATGTCATGTGAGTACAGAAGGCAATACATGGGCTTGTAATTATCTTAAACTGTGGACTTCAAGCCGGAGTGAATTGACCCAGCCCCACCCACAGTACAGTACAGGGTCCCTGCTTCTACTTCTACCTGTAAGCTGTGCTGCTCCTTCCAGTTAATCACTCAGGCTCTCTTGAGGGTGACCTGTGACCATGTGAACTTTTTGGTTTGCAGCATTTAGAAACAGATAGATTTGCCAAACTTCATATAAAATTAGGGGCTTCATTAACTTTGTAAATAAGCAATAATAATTATTTTAATATTGTTATTGTTATTTATTATTCTAAAAGAGTTTGTAGCTGTTATAGCTCTCTGTTTCTAGGCACTGACTTCATACCAATCCAACCCAGTAGTACATGCACATATATTTTGATTTCCAGAACATTAGTGATTGCAGTTGTTTATTAGAGTTCGAAACAGACAAAATATATTGAGAACTCTGAAAGAATGTATTGTTTTGATATTTCTGCATATTTATTTTGTGGAGGTGCATTTTTATTTTGCTGCAAGGAATGAAGACATGCTTTGTTTTTTGAACAAGTAAGTTATAGTAAGTAAAGGTTTAATTATACTCATGAACCCTGTGTTGTTAGCCACAGTGATAACTGTAGACATATTTTCCTCCTATAAATAGCTCCTTTTTCATCTCACATCTTTCAGTCAGATGGTGCTAAGATCCCTCCTTCCTCCCTAAGATACCAACAGTCCATATTTCAGCCGTATGTCTTCTAAGTGATATAACAAAATCCACAAAATGTGCTGTTGACTTGCCTTTTATACAGTAGCATAAAATTATGAAAGGATTAATGGACGTAGGGGATGAATAAGAGTAGTCAAGTTTGGATTTCATTCTCTAAATGAATTCAGCTGGACTGACAGCCCTAGAGGTGCCCATAAGCAGCAAAATTTTTAGAGAAGGTTAGGTTAGGTGATAATTGCAGAACAGAATAAAAGTTGAACAACTGGTTTTATCTTTCTGGATTTTTTAAGGAGAAGTGAATCGGCTCAGCATATTGAGAAACCAGGAAAACAGTGGTCTTCTCACATTGTTTGTCCTGAAAATGAAAACCTCAATAATGTAAAAATGCTGAAAAGCCTTTAAATGTATTCTACAGAATTCCGAACTTGGAGTGCCAAAAGGGCATTTACTTATGTTAGGGCTCCATCTACAGTCAAGAGGAAGAAATTCTTAACCGTTGATGGCAGCTGTCTCCACTTTGGGGCTTCACTGATTCACATGTTTAACTTAATAAACCCTCTCCTTTTATTTGGGTCAACATACTTCAAGCTGATTCACAGCCACAGTTACAAATATCTGATCTCTAATTAGTTCCAGTAAAGCAGCAAATAGGTTCATACTGGCTATTTCTTTACATACCGATATTCTGGGAGGGCTGCCTTAAATTTCAAATAGTTTTATCAAAAGGCTAGCAGGCACAGAGAATCTTATAATGTAATCTCAGGCACACATCTATCAAGTTCCATTTTTTAAATTGTTAGGATTTTTGCCCCCTCACTATTTCAGTTTGAGAGGCTCTCCAAGAACATCGTTCCTAATGACGGGCACCATTCCAGTATTTTCAATCTAAATGTATTAATGGGCTTCTTGTATCCTCTTGATTTTAAGCCACTATTGATCTTGCGTTAAAATAGATTGGATGTAATCCTCACTCTCAATTTAAGACAGCATTATTTTACTTAATGTAACGAAATAACTGAAATAGTGCTCTTTTATTTTACAGTTTTTGCCACCTGCGTATGAATTGGAATTTGACTTAGATCTTCTATTTCTTTGGAAGAGTCAACCAGAAGAGAAAACAGCTGCTTGTTGGGAAAATGGAAACTGAGCAATATGCAAGTCCTGTTCTTTATCAACGATCTGGATGAAGGGATTGAGTGTACCCTTAGTAACTTTGCGGATGACAGCTGGGTGGAAGTCTGGATCTGCTTGAAGGAAGGGAGGCTCTACAGAGGGGTCTGGACAGGCTGGATCGATGGTCTGAGACCAACGGGATGAGGTTCAACAAGGCCAAGTGCAGAGTCCTCCATTTGGGTCACAACAACCCCGCACAGTGTTACAGGCTTGGGGAAGAGTCGCTAGGAGAGCTGCCTGGCAGAGAAGGACCTGGGGGTGTTGGTTGGCAGTGGCTGAACATGAGCCAGCAGTGGCCCAGGTGGCCAAGAGGGCCAATGGCATCTTGGCCTGTGTCAGACACAGCGTGGCCAACAGGAGCAGGGAGGTGATTGTGCCCCTGTGCTCAGCGCTGGTGAGGTCACACCTTGAGTGCTGGGTTCAGTTTTGGGCCCCTCACTCCAAGAAGGACATTGAGGGGCTGGAGCGCGTCCAGAGAAGGGCAATGAGGCTGGTGAGGGGCTGGAGAATAAGCCCTACAAGGACAGACTGAGAGAATTAGCAATTTTTGACTTGGAGAAGAGGAGGCTGAGAGGAGACCTCATCACTGCCTACAACTGCCTGAAAGGAGGCTGTGACGGAGTGGGTGCTGGGCTCTTCTCACAAGTGACAACGATAGGATGAGAGGAAATGGCCACAAGTTGCGCCAGGGGAGGTTTAGACAGGACATCAGGAACAATTTCTTCACTGAAAGGATGGTCAGGGATTGGCACAGCTGCCCAGGGAGGTGGTGGAGTCGCCATCCCTGGAGGTGCTTAAAAGCTGGGTAGGTGAGTTTCTTAGGGACAGGGTTTAGTAAGGGTACAGGTACAGCTGGACTTGATCTCAGAGGTCTTTTCCAATAAGATGATTCTATGAGTCTATAAAAAAAAAAAGGGCAACAAAAAGGAGGGCTAAACATAGCACTAATAGAAAGAATTTACATGGTTTACTGAAAGTCTCACATCAAATAGATATATTAACTTGACAGGACAAAGCTTGGGTACAAAATCAGTCTCGTAGTTTCTCTGTATGAATAGTTAATCTGCACTAACAACAGATTAGCTACTGACTGCATAGTACTAACCAAAAAAATGCATGAAATTGGGAGCATTTGATTGAGCATGACTGAGCATCTTAAAAAGTTGTAAGAATATAAAAAAGTGTCATTAAAGAGTGCAACAACTCTCTAGTAACTAAGGTTGAACACTGGACATTCTAATTAGAAAAGGAAGACTGAGTAATTGAAATAACAGATAAAGTAATAATTGGAATGAGGAGAGTGTAATAGTTAATAACTTTTTAATAAATAGCACACAAAAAATTCAGTTTTCAATTTTTTTTTGTTCTAGAATAAAGCTCACACAAACTGAATGCTTTCTCTGGATCCATTTGCAGCAGCCCACCATGCAATTGCAACAGTCTCAGCCATAGCTGTCCACTGAGGCTAAATACAAGTTTTTCATTTCACCGCCTGGAGAGCAGTGAGGGATGCTGCCTTCCTGTGTGCTGGGGTGTAGTGTAGAGTAAGAGGATGCACACATGATCACTGTGGAGCACATTATGGTACCCTGTGGTAACCTCCATGGCAAAAATATTATTTGCTAATGTTCTTGTGGATCTGAAACTGGAATGGACGTGTCTGTTTCCTGAACGTTTGTGACAAGTAAGAAATATTAAGGAACCAAAAGAGTTGCAAAATGAGAACAAGCAGCTCTAGCAGAGGCTGCTATAGGGAAATATTTTAAAGAAAAGGGAGTTGGATGTGGGCACAAAATATATCTCTCTAGATTAGTTTCATTGCAGTGCTCCCCACTTAAATGACAAACAGCAACACTATTAAAGAAACCGTCCAATTAAAAATCAGGAATAGTGCTCCAAATCAACAAGACTCAGCTAATACAAGTTTGAAAATATGGGAGAAAGTATAGTTAGTAGAGTTATCTCACCATTTGCCAGCAGGGGGAAGGGAGAGTTCTTTACAGTTCTTAGAGAATTAAAAATGCTCAACTAAAGAAAAAGCTGGCAGTACTTGATGTTTGGCAAACTATAGGAAATCCAGTAAAATAACTTTGAAGTGTTTGTGTGTTGCATTTGGGGTTGGTTTGTTTTTTTATTTTTAAAAAATCAGGAGTAGATAATACCCTTAACATTGTGGCAGGTGTCTGCTGTTCTTCTAGAGTGGATCGTAAAAAAAAAGAACCAGTAAATACAAGAAAATACGGAAGACAAGGAAGAGCCTGCTTTCAGGGAAGGACAAGATCATTTTAAGTGATGGCTTTTGGTATTGTGTTGTTTTAAGTGTCACCATGTTTTACAGGCTTACAAACCCTTGTTGCACTCTTTTTCAGCCTACCTAATTTGTACTTTGACGCATGCAAAATTTTGATGGGATAAATGCATTTAAAAACACACCAACTTTACAATATGAATTTAAAATTTAAACCAAAGAAATGTGAATGGTTTTTAAAACAAGTAAGCTACTCTGGGTTTACCATCAGTAAAGACAAACTTTCACAATGAAAAAAGCTGACGCTGTCCAAAAGTTACCAGTTCTCTGGATGCTCACATATGTTTGGAGTTTTTAGGCCTCCTATTACAAAACATTCATTTGTAGGTTGGCCAGAACTGCAAAACCACTACATAAGTTGGGTAAAGAAAGGAAACCATTTCAGTGATCAGCAGTATGTGATTTAGCATTTTGAGAGTCAAAGAGGCTCTTGTGATTGCTCCTGTTTTAGTCTCCCTGTGTTTCAAAAACCCTTTCATATTGTGCACAGCTGCTAACACTTACAGTTTGGGGATAGTGTTGACACAGGAACACAAAGGGTTTGAGATGTTGCTAGCTTATTACCAGGGTGGGAGGTCAGGAGGAGGACATGTGGGGGTAGGAGTTTCCTAAAGACAAATTATTGCAAAAGTAGCTCATGACTATGGTTAAAGACTATTTTCTTAGTTGAAAATTTATGATCAGGATAGATAACTCATCTCATTCAATGATTCTGTAGATTCAGGTATTCTGAGGGAAAGTCTCCAAGTAGTTACAGATCTACCCCGCTGTGCTGCAGACTTGAACACAGTCATGGTAACGCAACTGTTGTCATTCATATGGCGATTTGATTGCGAGTTGCAAGTATTTCCATAAACAGGAATGAGTGAACTTGGTAAAAAAAAATAAAACGCTTCTTCTATTCTACACCCATGTGTTGCTGAAACTGAAAGTAGAATCCTGAAATTTGTGCTGTACATGAACAAGCAGCTGGTAGACTGCCTACTTGAGAAAGTATCTTTTTGAACTACCATAATGAAAGTTTATTCTTCACAATGTCAAACACAATATGTTCTGCAGGAGATGAAAAGCAGTTGATGATGGCAAGGATGGGTCATTGTGGCTGGTGTGCCAGATCACAGGACACATGGGAAGAAGAACAGGATCTGGCCCTTCTAAATGCAGACTTAGTTATGCTGATTATCCTCTCCAGTGATGGATACCTGTAACATAAGACTACGTATTTTTTTGAGAAAAAGGAGATAACACCATTTTTAAACTGCTGGAGTGTAGGAACCTTGGTATTTTGCACATTATACTTAAATCCAAGTGAGGTTCTTGCAGTTTAACAACTCTGTGGACATTTACACAAATAGCCTCTGAGAAAGCAAGGAGAAGCTGGTTGCACTTGGGCTGAGGTTAAAGACTTAAATTGTTTTAGTAAGTTTGCTAAGCTGTCTGGTCTGTAGAGAAAGACAAGTTGCTTGTAAATTGACTCAGATCAATTTTTAATCAAAGCTTAATGGGCCACATTTTGGATGGAATCACTTCTTGCCAGAGAGAAGAAATCAACAGTGCTTAGACTAGTAGGTTAATCATAACCTTTGTAAAAACCCTTAAAGGGGTTTCATACAGTGTTCGAAATGAAGCAGTGAACTAAAAATATACTATTTCCTATAAAGGTAAAAAAAACATGATTTGGATTATGTAGAAAACTTGTGGATAAAAATCAGATTTGTTTCTTCCAACATTAAAACATTGTAGCAGGTAAGGACACCTAGCTGTAATTTTTAGAATGTTTCCAAACATGATCTTACAGTTCTAGGAGCAAGAAAAGCAGGACTCTCTTGAGGGATCCAATAAAATACTGATACATATACAGGAAGTAACAAATGGGATACATTGGGTTCCAAGACTATTCAGAGTTCTTCATAAGGAATAGATGATGTGATAACAAGGTTTTCAGTAAAATTGCCTCAATATAATGATTGTATGATGTGCTGACTAACAAAGGCTTTGAAGCAAGAAGCAAAGAAACAATTTCCATCTGTTCAAAAATGTTGTGCATTCTTTATAAATACACAGGATTAAAGGAAAAAACCCACCTGATTTCAGCATCTGTTTCTTTTCAGATGGAAACAAATGAAGGATAGTAAGCTTTGGGCTGTTGGAGTGGGTTTGGTGTTTGGTTTTGTTTCTTGTTTGTTTTTTTCAGAACCCAGATAAAAAAATGGAGTAAGAGTATTTCCAATAGTAACAAGTTGGTGTTGCATTCATAGAGAAGGAATTTGGATTCCTATCCAAAACATGTGTTTTTCTGTAAAAGTCAGAATGGATAAAAAAAAACAACCTCAAAACTTTGAAGCTAAAGAAATTTTATACTAAGCGAACGTGTCAGTGTGCTTCAACTGTGAGTTGCCTGTAATGTCCAGGCTGTTCCTACAGTGCATGGCAATCACTGCATACAGCTGCAATTTCACCTGATCACTGATCCACATGAGATTTTCACTATTCCTTTCTCCTCCAGCTTTATTGCTGTGAAAATTCTAAATGCCTTAAACTGTTGTTAATATTCTGCTTGTGGTAACACCAATTTTAATGCTAATCTATGCCACCAAATTTCTTAAATTTAACACTCACTGAAAATTGAGCAGGTAGCACTGAAAAAGGAGGAAAACAACTATTCCTTGAGGTATCTTGCTGATTTTAGTCACCATTAAAATTCACAGTTTAACCAGTGTGATACAAATCGATCTACCTTGTCACCATCAGAGTGCAAAGCATCCATCTGAAGAGAATGCTTAAGGCCCTGACATGTAAAGTGTTTGACTGGACTTTCCAGTCTGCAAAGCACAGAGTGACCTGCTGCTGTACAAATGGATTCACAATAGTCTCATGAGCAGGGACAGTCCTCAACTTTGTCTCTTCTTTCATCTGCTCTCATGACCCATTGCCTTTAAGTGCTGACACATCGAGCTCAATTAAAGTTCTTTGCAGCTTTCTAAGTATTTACTAGTTAAGTTGTATTTGCTTTATTGGCTTTTACCCTCTGCAAGGAAATAAAATACTTGGAACCCGATAGAGATAGGGGGAACATACATAACTTTAAAACGTTAAGGGTGGAGAGGAGTGTTATGATGCAGAGACTTAATCAGAATTAAAGCCATTGCATGTTTGGGCTTGATATTTTTACTTTGAATTTATATTGATACCATCGTGGAGGCATAATTTTAGCATGCATATGCACTTATCACTCTTTTTCCAGTCAACTGTATTACAGACAAAAGTTTAATTGTAGTTCATTTTTTTCTGGTTAAATATATATACAGAAAATAAAGTGAAAAAACATGGTTTTATGATAACTGAAACCATGAGGTATTTGTAAGCCCATGCCAGTATTAAGAGAGTTTGTGGGCATGGATATGTGAAGAGATGCTGTTCTACACTATAAAGCTGTATGTACAGTTGTAGTTCCTGGTAAATGGAAGTAATTTGTTACTTACCAAGAGACATTTAAGCTACCCCACACCTATAGATCTGTCAGTCATTTTGCTTTGTAGCTTGTGTTATTGCACAGCAGAAGTTCATCTTTCTGCTTTAAAATCCATGTTTGAGACATAAAAGGTTATTTGCCCTCCACAGATAAAGGAGAGCAGTCCGGCCTGGGGCTGTGGACTGCAGGAGAGGTTGCAGATGTGGGTCTCCAGGTGAGGAGTGCACCATTTACCCAGGTGCCTGTTGGGGGGCCCTTTACAGACACGTGCATCACAGTCACTGCTTAATGCCACTTGGTGTCTTGTGTTTGGCACGTAGTACAAGTATTTGTGTAGAGAGCCAAGTCCAGACCTAGTTCACCTGAGATCTGGAGAAGCCACTCTCTCCATGGGTTTTCTAGCTTAGGGAAACTACAGTGCCCTGCTGGGGCCTTGTTGGGATGTGGTAAGTAGCTGTTCTTTTGTAAGTTCATACCCAAGTTTACTAAGCAGTGATTTTCTTGTTCAACAGATCTGATTTTCCTTGTTGCAGTCCATCCAGGAAGATGATTAGTGGTGTTAAAGAGTTATTTTTGTCAATTGCTATTTTGTAACTTGGAATAACTTGATTTTAAAAAGTACAAATATTTTGCTTAGTAACAAAATTCTGGTATAAGGTTTATTAATTTTGGCACAGATTTTTAAAAATTACATTATGTGCTATCAAACATATACATAGCCACTGAGCTGAATGACAGCTTTATAGGTATTTGGTTTTTTCTGTACTTTTACAGGTCCGTGTTCAATGAGGTCTGCCATTATCTAACCAAAAATCTTCCTTTTGATAGTCATAGTACAATTATTAAGGTCCCGTGATAAACGCAATGAATTTGTACTGAACTTGTACTAAGCTGTAACTGCCATTTTACTTGAGAAAGCTTAGCTATAAAATAGAAAGTGACTTGCCTGAAGCCACTCAACCTATCTTTAAGAAAACCAGAGAAGGTCTGGATTTATTCTTCCTGTCTTTTGTTTTAAATATATTTCTTCTTCCAAATAAGGTAAGACATGTAGGAAGAAATTATCAAGGTTGTACACCCCAGGAAAAAAATAGATTATGCAGTAGCATAAATTAGCATATATGTTTGCACTTGCAAGTTAAGATCAGTCATGGAAGATTTCATCTTAAATGAAAATTTTAATAAGTATGTGCATTTGAGCAACTATACAGCTTTATTACCTGAACTGTGGCTTTCTCTAAAAATGCATAAATATGCATCTACTTGAAAGATTTCTAATATTGCTATATTAAAATTCCTATTATCAATAAAAAAAATCTGTGGAATAACAAATGTTTTTTCCATATGCAAAAATCTTTAGAACTGTGTGGTCTAAAATGAGACATTTCCAAAAAAAATTGAGCTATGCAGAAAAAATTGAGGGAAAAGTCCTTAAGGTGACTTTTAAATGAAAATGAAATGTCTTTTAGTAAGTTTCAGAGGTACAATATTACAGACTAGTAGAATTGTATCTCATTAATTTCAAACATAGATTTTACGTGAGGCTATTTGATTATAATTTGATTATCTGACGCTGTAATTAAAGTTTATTGCCAATTTCAAAGCTTATGTATAAAATAACTGGTTTTCTTCAAAGCAATATACAATCCATTGGACTCATTGACTTCTAGTTTTGCATTTAAATCGAAAAGTCTGTTACAACATGACAAACAGGTTCAGTTTTTGATCATTAATCCTGCTAAGCAATATTCATAAATTCAATTTTGAATCAGTTGGAATACTTTTCTTTTATTAGTTTCTGTGTTATTAAATGAGATTGTTTCTGACTAATATATTTCTGGACTCAAACTGTAGCTCCAAGCTGTTATTCAAATCAAATAACATGCCCCTTACTTGTGCCTAGCACTAATAAATGCCAACTTGTGATACATTTGCTGGAGACTGTCACGAATATTAAAGAAGGCAATAATGCCACTAATGTCTCATAAGTAAGCTTATTTTTCTAAAGGGCTGGAATCAGTCATCCTACTGAGGGGGGGCAAAGGGGGAAGAACCTTTAAGACTTAAAGCCTAAAGCATTATTTTTCTCAGCTAAACATTATTATTGAGGAGGTAAATGACCAAGAAATTACAGCTGGAGAGAATGAAAAATAGAACATGTAACTTCTGGTGCCACCCTGAGCAACAGAAATGCATCCACTGGCTAAGCATATGCTGGGTTTAGTAGAATTGCATGTTCGTTGGTTTGGAGGCATGTTTTTCTCCCTCGGAGTGTCTGAATTAAAAGAAGAAAAAGAATTCCCTTTTACTGTTATTGTCTACCACCTACTTCAGTTCTTTGAGATATTACTGGTAACGGTTATGGGTCTGGTATACAACATGTATGGCGTAAATTTACCTAAATAGGATTAACTTGTCCAAGTCGTGATCCCAGCGTTGGAAGGAGTGTATTGGGTGGGGCAGGGGAGATGACTGGGACCAAGAGACATAGTGTGGGCTCTACCTGTGTCCCAGTTTAGTACATGGGCAATGCTGAGATTTAGACACAGTCATTTTACCTATTTTTCTTGCTCCTGTCTCAGAATAGTCTTCCTTTATTGCTGGAGATAGGTTATTGATAATGGATGTCCATTCTATGACTCGATGTATGTTTTTATGCCACTTCGAGCCATGAATTCATCTCTTTGTTTCTCTAGTTTCCCCCAAATGTTTAAAATGCAATTTAAAAAAAGAGGTAGATTTGGTTTATATTTTGTGAACTATGACTTCTTAGCTTTCCTACTTTCTCAAAAGTTCTACGTAATAACCTTGTGTTTCCTAAAATAAAAAAACTTCTTGTCTCTATTAGAGTTCACTAATGTCCATAGCTCAGAATGTACCAAAATAATTGATAGGTTCTAGGAGAACAACTAATATACTTGGGTATGGTTCACATTTTTTTAAAATGAAGATTCCTACATTAAAGGTGCTTTTAATTGGTAAGGATGAAAAGGTTGAGACAAAATCTGGTGGCCTGTTTTATGATTGCCTTTAGTTTTTACATACTCTTCTGTGTTTGCAGGATGTATTCCAATTTCATGACATTTACGAATTGCCTCTGACCTCTGCATTAGCTCTTTCAGAAAGGTGCTCTTTCTCACAGACACCACTGAGGATTTTGTAGCTGTGTTGGAATGCCTTTACTGCTCACGCATTTTGTTATGGCCTCCAGTCATACCACCTTACCTCGGGCAGCGATCTTGTCAGAGCTCATAAGCTACCAGGACACGTGAGATCAGTTATGAATGGGATACCCTTAAGGGGGCATCACTGCACCTTGTGAGCAGGGAACCCTTGACCTAGCACTTTGCTTTTCAATTTTCAGTTTTTCATGTAAAACAGAAACTAATAGTGACTTCTCAACATTACAGATATTATTGGATTATTCTGAAGCTGGGGTGCAGCTACAGTTCACAGAATAGGTGAACAATACTTGCTGGAAGTGTAATTTTTAATACTAAAATGTTGCCTAGTATGACAAATGCTGTGTTCATCCTCAAAAAGGGATTCATATCAGTGCCTCCACTATCTGTATATCTTGGTATTTCTGAGGTGCAGTGGAACCATTCAGTTTGAAACCTTCCATGGTATGGCAAATTTTTATTTGGCACTTTTTATTATAGACATAATAATTAGTTCATACAATGAGTGTAGTAAGGTGACAGATTGTCATGTATAATGCAGATTATGACTGATACCACGTGATCCTAAGATTGGGTAATATGATGCAAAAATGAGTTGAAATGTATTTATATTTCCATAAATATAAAGGACCAAGATTATCCTCAAACTGTGAGTTAGAACAGCCTCAGCCTGCATGGTAAGAAAGAAGCCCATTCAATATGACTTTAGTATCCAACTATCTTCACTATGTAACAGTAGCTTAGCTCTTCTCTCTGTTCCTAAAACTATGTTATATATTGCACTGTGCTGATATTGCCAAAGTAACTAAATCCAGGCCAGGATTTAGTGGCCAGGTCCATTTCAACAACTGGTTTTCTCTAAAAACAGTTGAGTACTTCTTTTCTCACTACAATTGGTTTCAGATCTTTTTATTAGAAATAAGTTATTTTGGATGCAACCTATTTAGCTGAACAGACATTTGATAGCTGGAAGTAAGAACCAACAAAATTCAGCTTGTAACAAGATAAGTTATCTGATGCAGTGATATCTCTAGGGTGGAAGAAGAGGTATTGTTTAATCTTAAAGGTAGACTGCTTCTCATAACATGTTCATGCCACATTAAATAGCTAATATCTATATAAATGGTGTGGTTATCTCTCTCAAAATATCCCTGAAAATAGTTAAAAAGTAGTATTATAGAAAATAAATTAAGAATTATTTTCTTAATTCTTATTTAAGCACTGGAAATATTTCTTCCCAATATTGGACTACAAGCAAATTTTATAAATACTGTGTTAAAGTAGTAAGATAGATAAGATTTTAATAGTATGAAAAATGTAGAGTCAGTGAATGCTACCTGCTGCACACTTCATTTCAAGAACTTGAGTCTCACAGATCGGGGTCTGAAATCTGTTCTCTGTTTGTTTGATTGATTGAATTCTTTTTCTTTTCTTTCCTTCCAGGAAAGCCAGCCTTACTACACATCAGAATAAATTCTGAGTCCACAAAAGCAAGAACTGAAGACTGTATCCCCAAAGGACCACCTAATATTTGCATACCCTGAAAAAACAGGGTTACAAAGTGAGTCAACCTTTAATCTGCCCAGTAATTATAACTAGCTTAATATCTGATTTTGCTCAGTTTACTTACATGGTTGCATATCCATACTCATTTTGCACAGAATATACAGACATTGTTTTTTTTGAAAAAAAATTGAATTGTTTTCTTGCAGTGAACAGATTCATGTTGTCTTCTGCAAATTTTCAGGTTTCCAAAATAAGCACTGACATTTTTCTTTTCTTTAGAATGGGAGAATAATAATTTTACGAAGAAGTAAGACTTAACACAGCATTCATTCATTCTCTCAGTCCTGTTTCCCCAATAGTAAAAACGCTGAGTTTTTTTCTTTTCAGAAAAATAATAGTACTCTGTGTGCATTACTTGAAACTTAAATTGAAGATGTGCACACCCACCACTTTATTGACATTGCTAAAGAGCCTGAAGGTTAAGGAGGGGCATGTGAAGTTCTAGCCTTACATTGAAAAAGTGATACATAGTGCTTCACTCACCACTCTTAACCAAACTTGGTTCTTTTAAGAAGAGGGATTATTTATTTTTAATTCTAAAAGTGTGACATAACAATGATTTTCGTAAAGCTTTGAATTTTTTTTCTTTGGTGAAGTCTTGAAACAGTTCAGCTTAATATCCACATTATGATGGCAACAGGAGAATGTGTTAGTATGATGTTTTAATAAATTTCCATACTTCTTTAATTTCCTAGAATAAATTTAAGTAATTTTTTTGCATGCAGTTAACAGCATCTCAGTAAAATAAACAGAGATTAACACTATTTTCTCAAATCTACTCTTTGTAGTCTCAGAAAAAATCACTGTGTCAGATAACTTCGAATGTGTGATTGTTTTTGTTTCTAATGGTTATAATTTCTAAATTGTCTCTTAAAAGAAATTTTGCAGTTCAGATCATAACATGCACTAATGTAAGCGCTTCTAAATTACAGCAGAAGGCTCACAAGCACTTTAATAAAACTCATTAAAATGTTTTAAGTAATGCTGCGTATCAGTAACTAGGTTTTGAAGATGATATATCTAGTAACCAGATTATTTAGTCTTACATTAAGTAACCGAGGAGCATCAACTTGGATACATTTTGAAGAATATTAAGCATTCTAAAATTTTCTAAGTCTTACTATTTCTTAAACTTGTTAACCAAAAAGGAAAAAAAAATTTAAAAAAACCCACCAAACTTACAAACAGCAATGTCAAAGCACAGGGAATTCTTATCATGACGATTTTTTTCCTGGTATGTAGATAGTGTCTATATTTTTGCTACATTTTACTCCAAAACAGTGAAAAACCTGCAACTGTATAAAATTTCATTCTCAAAACAGCAAATTGCTAATTAATTTCCAACAACTGGCCTAGTTTAGTGCAGTAACTTGTCTTACTGAATACTTTAGTTTCTTTTTGTGGAATTAAAGTAATTTCTTAATTTTAAATGATAAATTCTAATACTGGTATAAGTACAGTTTTTATTATAGCAAATTGATTATACAACAAATATAACAAATGGATTTTTGTACTAAATATTTTATTCTAGTGCCTTTTTTTTCCGTAGTTCATACCCCTTGGATTGCTCATTAAAGTCTGGAGGGATCACATCGTGGAAAATGTATCTGTGATATCTTTCATGTCAGTAAGCTATAGAGAGATTAAGTATTTTTTATCAAGCTTCAGTTGTTCTGAGCACGTCAGCACTTCAATTCCTCTGCTGAAGTTTACTTGCACAGTTAAATTTAAGCACAAAATTTGTAGGAATCAGCTCAGAGTATGCAGAACCTTGCAATGCTGGTCTCTTTGAAATATGTCCAAATAGATATTCAAATTGTTATTACAACATAAATCAGAAATGCTTTTGCCTTTTTACAGTGTACTTCATATGACAAGAACATTTCCTCTCAGATATAATTCTTTTTCAAAGAGTGAAAACCTTCAACTTGATGGTACTTGATGGCAAAGAATGTTAACTGAAGAGTGGCATAATGCCGTTCCTTGTTCACATTAAAATTTGAAATGATAAAAAAGAAATGAAGGAGTGGAAGAAAGAGAACTATTTATCACACGGTTTATCCACTAAAACAATTTTGACTTGTAAGCCCAGATTTATTCATTACGTTAGTGCAATTACAGCACAGGTGGTTATTTCTCTGCTGTTTTTCTTTCATAGGTGCTGTTGTCAAAGCTCTACTCTCATCTTGGTTCCATGTGCCAAAAGTAATTATCTGAAGTTCCACGCTGACTGCAAAGATGAGAAACTTTGGAATCTGTGCAGATATGATGTCATAAGGGAGTCATTAATGTAAGAGTGGCTTATATGGAGGCCCGAAGGCCCATGACGACTAACAACATTCCCGTACGAAAGGTATCGATTTAATCATTCTGACGGCAGGCCTATCAGAAATGTAATTGTTCATGGAAAATACCAACGTGTGAATGGACATGGCAGCACAAGGCAGTAATCTTTCAAAGTAACATTTTACGTTTTTCAGATCATCCCGCTTGTTTTCCTCCTCCTCGTACCCCAGGCCTGAGTCTGTTATTGATATAAAGGTTGAAGCTCAGGCAGCTTAACTGTTATGTGGAATGACCTTTACTTTTAATATTAATATATTATTGTAAAGTCTATGAGACTCATAAATGCAATTTTAGAATTCATATGAAATGCCACGTGCTGAACCTATTGCAACTTTTCCTCTAGTCCTGTGGCAGGTTGCAAACTATGCGAATTAATATGCATCGTATTCCTTCCCCTTTATTTACTCAGAGAGGTTTGCCGAGCAACTTTATCAAGAGTAACATTATCAGGAGCTTTCCAGCAAGCTGCTTTATCACATTCACATCCGTGTCTGCTCGACACTTGTCACTGTCAATCAAATCGCAATAATACGCAGATGATTTGCTCATTTGGTTTAATAAAATCTCGCTGCTTATTTGCACTGCAGTCATTATGCCACATAATTGCTCTGCCGCGGAGGTGAAAGGCAGCTGGTTGCCTGGGGGATAAGAAGAGACTATTGCTATATGAAGGATTTGTTTCTTTGCCTCTGTCTCTCCCTAGTCACTCATATCCCTAAAATTAATATTGTATTTGAATCCAGTCCTGCTATTCTTATGCAGGCTAACATTGTTATTACTTATTATTTGGATGTGAAGTCATTTATTTTCAGTTTTGATGTCCAGGCTGTCAAGCTAAATTTCATTGTGTACTGCCACATACAATTTTTAACTGCCATTTAAACTCGATTCAAAATCCAAATTATGAAGAGAACATGTTCAAAGGAATGGGCTGACAGGAAGTATAGCTACAATTTTTATTTCCCAGGAAATCAAAGTATAGATCTTGTTATTGTTCTGTGGTGGAGATACGTGCGGTTTTCATACTTCATAATCTTTTTTGTATTGGCTGGACACTGTGATTCAGAAACAGAAAAAACGGGGCCATTTATGCATATGAGTACCCCTTAGGGTGCCAAACAAAGGCATTCACTTCCAGACATGATATAGCACAGAACTAGCTCAACTTACTCTTGTAAATTCGTCAATGATTTGTTCTCCATTTTCCAGTAGATTCTACCGTGGCGGATGGTGGAAGTGAAAATGAGGAATGTCTCAGCGTAACACAAACTCCTGCTACTTCGCCGCACAGCAATCACTGCCATGTGCTAACAGTCACTTCGCTGTATTTGGGGAGTGATTCCATCTGGGTGGCATATTCATTAGGAGCCTAAAATACTTGTCTGTTTTAATATATTCCAAAGAGCAAGTACTTAATCGTTTATTTTAAAGAAAATGCAAAACCGGACTAAAATTGACTATGAGAGAGTATGTCTATGTTCTGTTTACATCTTTTTATTTAAAGTCCTGTACTGAGCTTAACTGGGTCTCTATTGGTCGGTCAGAAGAAGTACTAATATTTAAAGGCAGTTGAACTTGAGGACTTTTCTATTTGTATTAAATCAATCTATTAGTATTCAGATTATAGAGGGATTAGTCATAATGTTAACATGGGTATAGTTTCTTTAGCTGTCTGAATTCAGAAAGTCTATTAACTCACAGGAGTCCAAAATAGGACTAATAAGTCACCTCCAGCTTTTGGGGTAGGCCATTATGTTTCATTCAGTCAATGTGATACTGAACCCAATAGCTAGATAAAACAAACTTATACTGTGAGATTTTCAAACTCACTTTGAAAAATCAAGACACATAAAACCACTCCTTTCAGTAGTCAGATTAAGTGGTTGATCACTCTCACTGTTAAAATATCTATTGAATGTCTTGCTTGAAATTGGTTCTTGTTACGGCTCTCCACACTCAAGTAAAAAGATGTTTATCTCCCAGCATTTTCTCTCTGTTTTCTTTCTCTTTCTGTTTTGTAATTGTGTTCGTTATTAGTAGTTTCTAGCAAAATTAACATAACCCTTAACATAGTATTTCACCAGCTTTTTACATGTGCATGGCGCTCTATTTTTATAACAAGTAAGTAATGATGTCAGATATCTGAGCAGTGTTTGGTATAGTATTAATCTTTATTTTGGGGGCAAGGAGGCATAGCAGCTGTAATGGGCAGCTAATATTGACCCTCTCTAGGTTGTTCAGGTTTTTTAAACATAAGAAAGGACTGCATTTCTTTTTTGTTCACTGTATCATTTAGTATTTGCTTTGTGTTTTTGTTGCATATATATGAAGCCGTTACGATCACCCTTTGATTACATAACTTGATCATGATTTACCACTGTGGAATGGATCAAACATTTGTATTATCCAAGTATGCTTGTAGCTTCTATTTCCTAGGGAAAAATGTATTAGGTCTGTTATCAACCCCACACTGCACAGGTTATGATATAAAACATTCTAAATCAGACAGTCTGTGCAACGGAGTGCAACTGATGTATGTGCAGCACTGCAGTGTAGAGATACCCAACCACGAAAGGTGGCATGTGGCTATCAGAACCACACTCTAGCTAGATGCCACGACATTACTTGCCTAGGCTGCTTCTACTTTGTGAATAATCTTGGATAGTCCTCTTCTACATTGCACAGAGCAGTGTAGATTTATTCTAACTCAGAACTCCTATTATACTTCCTGAATAACAAAATATTCATCAAAGGAAATCAGTAAAAGCATATAAATCTCCTTTGAGTAGTCAAACACCCATAGACAGGGATCTAGTGAGCAGGAAAGGGAGATAAGAGCTTTTTCTCTTACGTTTGAGACTACTAAAGATCTCTTTACCAGTCTGCCTGTCTGTTAGAGCTTACATGCCCTTTCTGTTCTGTAGAACACAGTTCCTCATCCTGTCCTCTTCCATAATGTACCTTTTTTATCATATTTTGTTCTGATTCAAATAGTTGTTCACTACAGACGTAGACAGATCGTGAAACTGAAGGTCTTGTGAGGGTGGTCAGGTAGTGGAACAAGTTGCTCAGAAAAGCTGTGGAGTGTCTCCATCCTAGAAGATATTCAAAACACAGTTGGATGTGATCCTGAGCAATTTGCTCCAGCTGGCCCTGCTCTGAGCAGGGGGCTTGGATGCGACAATCTCAAGAGGACCCTTCCCACTTCATCCTTTCTGTAATTCAAGGATGCAGAAGTGCCATACGACTTGTCAAAGTTCATTATATAAAGGATATAAAGATAAATATTATTTATTGTCACAGTTTTGTAAGGAATAATTTTATAGTGAGATCACAATAGTAATCTGCATTTCCAGTTGCAAAGAACTTTATTTTGCCTCTTTTCCTGGGGATTTGTTTGTTTGTTTCTGTCTTTGGGCTTTTTTTGTTTTGTGTTGTTGTAGCCTTTTTTGTTAGTTTTGTTTGGCTTTTTTGGAGGTGAGAATGTTTTTAAAAAATATAGATCAATTTTGCTAATTTTAGGCCTCACCAGTTTCATGCCACCTTTGTCAATAGGAGTGAATTTAAAATGTTTTCTGCTAATTAAATTGTAGGTAGGTTTCAAACCACACATCTAAAGTGACCAGCCACACAAAAGTTTCAACACCAAGCCCTAAAGATTGTTTTGAAACAAAATACTTCAGGTTAATCACACAAGCACTCAGAGAGGAAGGAAGGAGAGTTTAATTTTCCTGTACCCATAGAAGTTGTTGATCCTTTCTAATCTCTAATATTAAAAAGGTCTTAATTCTAAATACACTTATTTTGTCATGGTGGCTGATTTGGCTTTACGATAAGTGATGAGTGTTTGGGAAAAATGTTAAGTATTGTGTGCTTAATGATTTTCTCGCATGGCAGTATGGCTGTCGTGTTACTATTGTTTTAGTGTTGGCTCACTTGCTCCGTTTTGTATACAGTCCATTGCGTGTTCCTTCTAAGCACATGCTTATGCAATTTACAACAGGAAGCAGCAACAGTCCTAAGAAGAACTTGTTCTCTGTAATTTTTTTTAGGTATATCGCTTTCAGAAAAATTTGGTTTAGAACTTGATAGAATATTCAATTGAGTATTACAGAAAATGAAAATAATATGAGTTTTTCTAAAAATACAGTATTTTGCTTTGTGTGCTGCAACCATAATTACTTAGATAAGGTATTGGTGCATTTGGATTAGCACTCAATGTATTTGGATATACAGACTCATGCATGCACATACACACAGACTGAGAAAATCATAAATTAAAGAAAACCAGGCATTTCGTTTCAACTCAGATACCCAAAGACCCTTCCTCTGTTCAAAACTTTGGTGGGCAGAATTTTTGGAGGTACTGTAAAGAAAAATTAATTTATAATTACACAGTGTATACTGAAATAATGAAAAGTAATTCAATTGTGACAGTAGCTCTTTGCTGGGCTATTGAGTGAGTTACAAGACATTTTTCAGGAATCTACTCTGTTATAAATTGGAACCAATGTATAAAATAACACAGAAAATACTGCATCAGGGAATGTTCCATCTAGGATTTTCATAAGAGAGAGAAATCTAATATTATACCCTGCTATTAATTAACATTAGATTTACTATCTGAAAGGAGGTGTTTAAAATCCTGCAAAATGAGACATGATTATGTTTGTATAGTCTCTTTCTCATAATCTTCATTTTCCAAAGGCATTAAGGGACCTTATATTTGCAAAGTGGAAATTATTAAGGATAATTAAGATGAAAGTTTTATTTGATAGAGGAATTCTCATGATGTTTGGAAATACTCAGTTTAAATCTAATCTCAGTTCACATTCTTGCTTTTTAGAATGAAATGCTATAATAATAAAGTGAAGCCACAAACAGTCAAGTCACATTTCAAAACTGCAGACATTACTTGTGTTCCTTTAAAAGGAAGAAAAATTAAACTTTCCAAGACATTGTGTTTTTTATAACTGCCAAACAGAGAGAACATAAGAATGAATGAAAGGAGAACCACAGTACCTTGAGGAAACAGAAAGAACTGAATGAAAGGTACAAGTTTACACTAAAGTACAAAGAAAATGTTGCACTTAAAACTGATGTGGACAGAGATGTTCTACTGAATTTTTTTGCCAACATAAGTTCTTATTCATAGATGAAGTATCTCGACTGAAATCCTACTGAAGTTAATGGAAATTTTTTCAAAACTTTTAACTGGTCTGTAATGTCCCTAAAACACTAATTAGTGACAAGTCAAATTAGTTGTGAATGGTCAGAATCGGGAAGCAGACTGAATTTTCTGTATCTTGGTCATGATGTAGAAGCTAAAAATAACCTAGTCTTTAAATTGCTTCCTATATATTTGATTTTCCCTCTAGAAATCCTCATTTTTCTGAGGCTCTTCAGCTCTAACAGAAGACAGCCAGATCCTGAATTCAGTTGCATTTCCAGGATAGTCAGTGATCTGAGTCACTGTTCTCCTTGCTTCTGTTTTACTCATTGCAAAAGATCCATTTGCAGTAGAAGCAAAATGTGCTCTATTTTCCCACACCACTCATCTTCTCAGCTTGTGTTGGCTAAAAATTTGAGAACAAATCTGAGACATAACCAGCTCCTACATGCCTATTTCCAGTGAAAGAATGACTGTACCACATCTACTTCTACTCCAAATGTCAGGATGCGTGCAGGCTGTGGGAAGGTGCTAGGCTGTTAGTCTTATATTTCTCTTTGTGTTGAATCTAGCTTTAGAAAGAGCTAAATGTAGTGATTGTTTTCTTTATATAATGTCTATAGTATTTCTGTTTAGTTTAAGCCAGAAATATATATATAGAACATAGAAACCCCCAAAAATTAAGGGTGAGAGGGGTGTTTCTGAGTTTTCATTCAGTTCTTTATGTTTACAAATGCAGCTTCTCTGTCCCGAGTTACTAATTCTGAGTAGGTAGCATTGCCTATAGTTTCTATTTGGAGGGAAGAGAAACAATCCTTGCAAAAACTTTTCATTTATGGGAATACTGATGTCCCAACCTCACATGTTACTAGCTAGAAATTAAGATTGGCTCACCAAGGGGCTGGATGAGCCCTAAAGAAGAGAGGATATTATGGCATGGGTTGAAAGCATGGGATATAAGGTGCAGCTAAATGACATGCTGTTTATTTAAGCACATTTATTTCTGCATGAGCATTTAGTAGATTACATGTTCATATCCTGTTTTTTCTTTCCTTTGCAGCAAGGATGTCAGTACTGTTTCATATGGTTTAACTGGTTTAGTGTGATTACTCCTTCTCACATAGAGTGGACGTTTTGCATTATTTCTCTAAGTATTAGATCTTATTGATTCTGTCTGATGTGTTCTGGACTAAAGAGCTCTAAATCATCTCTTGTTGAAACCGTATTAGTTGAGCTAGGCAGACACAATCTTTGGTGGCTTTTCATAGCTGTTTTCCATTGAATGTGATAGCTTCCTTTGCATATTCACCCTCTCTCTCCAGTCTTTACTCTTCATATTCAGTTCTTTGATCAGCCACACACTAAGTTTTTTAAATATGCAGCTTTTTTAAATTACCAACCACTTACATACTTGCTTAATATGTCACTTTACCAGGAAAGTAATAAGAAGATGAAAGGAAGAAAGTGACTTTTGTGTAGAAGTCTGGCTCAAGGTGTGAGTGGAGGAAAAAAACAGTCCTACTTTATTATGTCTTATCATCTCTGAAATTAGGTGGGTATATTTCAGTCAACAAATTAATTTGTAGACGGAAAATCACAGTTATGAATTAGTTTTGGTCTGCCTTTCACTCATCATATCATACTATTACAGCACAAACTGGAGTTCATAATGATATTGTGGAAACTGCTGATCAAAGGTTGTTTACACAGACTGTGTTCTCTGATTTGCCAAAGTTGTCTCATACAGATGCACGTTAATGACTATTCTCTGCAAAACTGAGTTTTCAAAAAGATTCTTTAATCTGATTACTCTGTAATCTTAGTTATTCTTGAGAGTGTGAGATTACATACATATTTGTTTGAAAGTGTGCTTTACATGATTATGATTCAAAACGTTCCATGAAAGGAAGGTGTTGCAAAAGGAAAGGTTTTTCATAAGGAAACAGTAATTACAGCTGTAAGTCAAATTCACATTTTATGAAAGATTGTCAATAATGACTGGAAAAAATTGTAAAATTAGGAATTTTAATTCATCAGTAGACATACATAGGTAAGAATTACATATTAGCTCTTATCCTGAAAATGTTTGAATGTAAGTTACATGCATTTGTAGGTTTTAGATTAATTTTACTTGTTAGCATTTACAAAGCAGATTTATATGATTTTGATACCCATGAAATGTATTTGAAAATGTGTGACAAACAAATTGAGTGCTTCTCAACCATTTCTCTTCTCTAGGATATTTTACCCTATAATCAAGTATTCCCATAAGTAGAAAAACAGTGCCATTGGGATCTAATATGTCTTTAATGGGATTTATTCTGACTTGATAAGCCTCTAGTCAGATTCAAGTATCCAACTTTCTTTTTTAGAATTATTGATAAAATAGTCACTCCTCTCCTCAAAATGAGGAGTTGCTTCCAAAATCATACTGTGCAGAATCAAAATTTGTCTTAGAACTGTAATTCTCACCATTCTAACAAGAGCTACAAGGTAAGCAAATAAAAAAGGAATAAAAAAATACTGTAAGTCAGTTTAGAAATTTTGTGGTCTGAATTCTACACAGCTGGATTCACAATAACTAAGGCTTCTAGCCTTAGTACATTCAGATTTCAATGTATAATGTAGTTTTTCCACAATGTGAGACATACTGAAGAAAGTTTTAAGCTGTGGCATGATCTTTACCTAGCTATTGATAGCATCTGCTACTAGGAACTATTGACACAGTCAGTCTCTCATGTTGTTAAATACACTGGCAGCCATGCAAATATAAAAGTGTTTGGATATTATACATATATCTAATGGGTTTTTTTATATGAAGCAAGTCTGGAAGATAAGAGGCTTCCTATGAGATATAAATTAATATTTGTGACCCTCAGTTATAATAAGTGAGTTTGCAGTTGAAGATTTCCTCTTCTGCTGCTGACTGGGCAGAGACCGTCAGTAGATTCTGCAATTCTACCCCAAGAACTAAGTAACAAATTGTGATGATGCAGTTAGTACTGTTTTGTCTCATCTCTTCCTCAAAGAAAATAAATATGCAATCAAAAGCATTTTTATGTCAGAGTATCTACAGGTACATCCATTCTACTAATTTCATTGTAATGAAAACATCAGGAAAAACAAGTATATCATCTTTAACTGGCAGTACTACAATAAAAACTTTCCAGCTTATGCTTGGTTTTAAGAAACTAAAGAAATATCACACTCTTAAGTGTAAGTTAGAAGGAGGATGTATTTGATTTATTGTGTTTCCCATCTTTTTCCTAAAAAAATGAACTTCTAATTAATCTTTACTAATTTTTATCTTTTTCTTTCTCATACTTTGTTAACAGGCTTGTCTTGTGCTAAGGTAAGTTTGGGTGAAACTGAGAAAAACGGTACTAACTTCCAAAGCAGCTCAGGAGACTTGTATCCCAGCTCATGTTATGGGAAACACGGATGTGGACAGCATTTTCTGTCGAGCGATGAAGGCATACATGGGAACATGGGAACTAGCATTTCAGGGAATAAGTTCTGG
This sequence comes from Neomorphus geoffroyi, assembly GCA_033558235.1. Lineage (NCBI taxonomy): Eukaryota > Metazoa > Chordata > Aves > Cuculiformes > Neomorphidae > Neomorphus > Neomorphus geoffroyi. The sequence continues at coordinate 9,306,214 of JAUMJM010000001.1, forward strand.
GGACTCCTTCCCAAGTCAAACACCTTTCCAGCACATACCTGGCATTCCCTAACAAGAAGGGCCAGACACATTCAGTAAGTCTAGCCTTAACAGAAAATATACATTCCAAACAGTTTACCCAGGTATTGGTTTTACTATTGTCCTTCAGAGTGATGAGAGAACTGTGACATGAGGTATTCCTGCTTATGAACAACTTTTGTCGTTGGGCACTGTGAAATAACCTGCTTCCATTCACTGCTTCATAGATGTATTTACAATGAAAACACCAGTTTTAAAACATTCTTATATGTTATTCAACGTATTTTAGGGATTTGATATTTTCTCTGTATTTGTTTACTGAAAGGATATGTCCCATTATCAGCAATTCCATATTCACCATTCAGTAATTATGCAGATAGAGGCCAGCACAGAAAAATATAAAATAATCACCATTTTCACAAAGGTGAAAGAAAAAAAGAAAATCTAATTTGACTGCTTGACTGTTTTTATTTACACTTAGGTTGTTCTATAAATTGTTTATAATACATTCTTCTAGGACACAAATCACAAAGGAATTGCATTTGAAAGTACAAAAGATGTTCAGGGGTTCAGATTTTTAACCATGTTTCTAATCCTGCTTTTTAGCTTTGAAAAAAATAGAAAATACCAGTGGAGATAAGCACGCATATTTGCTTGCTGGCAGGAGCACTAGGCCTGATGGTTTCATTTTGTCATGCAGGATGTACCGTGTTTCAGAGAGAAGTGCTCCCGTCACTCCTCTGCCTGTGGATGTGACAGGCACAGCCGCAGACCACCACCTAGTGGTGCCGAGCCCGCCTCGAACTCCTTACAGCCAGCCTGCAGCTGCCCTCCTGCCTCTTCAACTCAGATTACCTCTCCAAACCGCCCCCACCACCGATCACATCCTTCAGAACTATCCAGCGTCTTGTCACGCTGAACAATTAAACATAATGTTGTGGATGCTATTCCACTCTTCCTTCTTCCACAGACGTACAGGGAGGTGCCTGGCAATTTGGGGTTTGGATTACAAGTATATATAGTTTTGGGGTATGAACACAGGTGTCATGAAAAATCTGGGCCAACACTTTTTTCCTATCTTAACCTAAAACCATTGTTTTAAATGAAATTCCAGGTGACCAAGAAGACCAACAGCATCCCAGCTTCTATCAGAAATGGTGGCCAGCAGGAGCAGGGAAGGGATCATACCACTCTATTTGGCACTGGTGAGGCTGCAACTCAAATCCTGCATTCAGTTTTGGGGCCCTCGAGTACAAGGAAGACATCGGGGGCTGGAGTGTGTCCAGAGAATGGGAACAAAGGTGGTGAAGGGTCTGGAGCCCAGGGGTTGTGGGAAGCGGCTGAGGGAACTGAGGCTGTTTTAGTCTGGAGAAAAGGAGGCTGAGGGGTAGACCTTATTGCTGTCTACAGTTGCCTGAAAGGAGGTTGTAGCAAGGTGGGTGTTGGTCTCTTCCCCAGGTAAGAAGAGATAGGAAGAGAGGAAATGGCTCAAGTTGCGCCAGGGGAGGTTTAGATTGGATATTGGGAAATATTCACTGAAACGGTGCCAAGCACTGGAAGAGGCTGCCCAGGAAGTGGTGCAGTCACCATCCCTGGAGGTGTTTAACAGAGTTGTAGACGTGGTGCTTAGGGACATGGTTTAGTGGTGGAGCTGACAGTGTTAGGTTTACGGTGATCTTAAAGGTCTTTTCCAACCTGAAGGATTCTGTGATTTAGACTACTGGGTGAAACAGATACAAAGCATCTAAAGGTAGGCAAAAAAAAAGTATCTAAAAAAAGTATCTAAAGGTCACTTAGACTTGTACTATATTCTATGGGAACTACGTCATAGGGAAGGGAACTTTTGATAACGTAAGCAATATACAAAATGCATTCAGGCCAGATAATTTTCCTGTCTTGGTTAAAATACAAAGGTTGGATTTTTTTAAAGTAAATTCATTCAGATCTTCTATGCAAATAAGGGAATCTAGTGTACCGTGTAATTTTTTGAGGGTTCTGTATTTTAATTCATTCTGCAGGTCAGCTTTCTGCATTCCTCTTCACAGTCATCATATTTAAATTTGGCTATTCTGGTGTTATTGACTTACCAGTGTTTAAACTATGTATTCATTTAACTTTCCTGACATGCAAAGCTCACCTGAGGACATCTGTTTGGATGTGCTTTGGGTTTCAGAAGCAAAAGAGGGGGAATCTGTTCTTATGCTGCAGTTATACAATCAGTACTGCTAAGTGAGGTTTATGCATATACACAAAGATTTATCATTGCATTTTATTGAAGGCCATGTTTTCAGGTTTCCTCTCTTGATCATACACATGACAAAATGATGCAACAAATCCCAGGACTTAAAACAGAGTGCTTAGATATTTTAGGAAAATATTTAGCAGCATTTAACCACACAGACACTATTTTAAGTTATAACCTTGTATCTATAATGCAAACAGATGCTGTTTCTGGATTCACACAAATGATTTCTGTGCCTTCTCTCAGTAGCTTTGTAGAGCCACATTCTCTGTGTGTGTGTGTGTGGACTGGTTGTGATGCCTTAGCACGCTCCAGGTGTGGATTTCGGCTCAGCCACAGTATCAGAGGCCGGCATGTAGGATTAACTAAAAAGAAGGTAAAAACCCAGCAAGAATATGTTCTGTAAAATGTCGGTTTTTAGAAGCCTGCTAGAAACTACTGGCAGAGCCTGTGGCTGATACAGTCATGGCTGGTGCGAGGCTGGTGACGCAGGACGGGCCTGGTGCCTGAGGTGATACTTGTGAATAATACAATATCAAACTTTGAATAGTTGGATTGCCTCACTATCTGGGTTGATTTGTAACCTTTTCCACAGGAACGTGAAAGGAACGTTTACAATGCTTATCTGTGCTTAGTAGGTAGTGGAGACTAGGAATGCTTTACAATACCTGTTTGTACTTAGCGAATTTGGCATGCCCGGAAAGGTTATCGGGGAGAGGAGGTGAAGAAACGTGTCTCCATGGACCGATGCGCGGCTAGAGGAAGGAAGGGTGATGAAGCGAGGACCACCAGAGAGCACCGGAGGGAGCAACTGCGCAAAGCGCCGAGGACATTATATTACATGAGTATTGCGAGATGTATTGAATATGTCCCCCGTGGGCTTTGGTCTGTAAGATACGCAACCCTTGCTGAGCGCGGTACGGGCGTCAGGTGGAGACACCCGCTCACCTGGCAGCCAGGAAAGCAACGCTTCTTACAGAAACCTTCAGCTCTTGTCTCTGAGAGCGGCTTCTACGGTAATGGAAGGGACCGGGCGCTTCTCCCTCTGACAGCGTCCCCCACCCCGGGGAACGGGCAGGGAGCGGGCAGGGCCGGGGCTCTGCGCGAAGCCTGTGTCGCCGGCCAATGGAGCGCCTCCCCGCTCCCCGCGCCGGCCAACGAGAGGCGCTCATTCCTTCCTGCTGAGGGTGACAGGTGCGTCACCGCGGCCCCATTGGCCCGCCCTCCTCGAGATGGACGGGCTCTCGGCCTATTCCTCGTCCCAGGGCGGCGCCCTCCGTGCCCGCCCCGCCCCCCCCGCGTTGCCCCGCGCCGTGACGGGTTCCCCGTCGACCTCACCGCATAGTCGCGCAGGCGGTGACTGCGATTGGCTGGCGCGGTCCCCGCCGTCCTGCCCCGCTGAGCCTCCTCGTTCGGCGATTGGCCGAGGGGAAGGCCGGGCCCGGATGTGCGAGGCCGAGGGGCGGGCTTTAAATGGGGCAGCGGCGGGGTTAGCGGGAGCAGCGCGGCGGGGCTGGGCCGCGGCTGCAGCAGAGCGGCGGGAGCTTCGGCGCAGGTGAGCGGGCGGCGGAGGAGGGCAGTGCTGCCGGGCTCGACCTCCTCCGGGCCACGGTCGCGGGGAGCTGGGGCGGGCGGGCAGAGGGGTCACGGTGGGGGTTTTATATCTGTGTCCTCGCCTGTGGCCGCCAGGACGGGGCCGGCCCGGGCAGCGCGGGCCCTCCCAGGGCAGCTGGCTGAGGCGGCCTCTTCCCCGGGACTGCTCGGGCGGAGCGCCAGGGCCCGGCGCGGCTGCTAGCGGAGCCGCGGCCTCAACCCCGCCGGGACCGAGCGGGCGGGGCTCGGCACTTGCTGAGCCGTCTCTGTCCCACTGTGCTCCCTTCTCTCCCGGGGGCTCCGTCCCCCCCTGTGCTCCACCCCCGCGGATCCGTCACCCTCTGTGTCTCCCCCGCTCCGTCCCTGTGCCCCTCCCCGGCTCTGTGCCCCTCCCGGCCCGGTCCCTCGGGGAGCCTCCGGGGCGCAAGCCGCGATTGCCCCGCCGAACCAGTGCTCACTGGGCTTCTGGTACCGAGAACGTCAGCTGCTGCTTGTATCACCCCCCGCAGCCGGTGTCGCACGGGCGGTGCCGCCCTCCTGCGGGGGCAGGAGCGGGCGAACAGGCTGGGCCAGTCAGCGGTCTGTGCGCTGCAGCATCCCCAGCGGCTCTAGGGGGGTCTGGGAACATCGGGAGCGGGTGTAGAAACGGGGCCGGGTGTAAACTAGCAGGTGCTGGACAAACGGGTCACAGCGCTGTGATCGCCGTGTGTTTTCTTTCTCTAGGGCTCTGCCTTATTAGCTGTGTTTGTTCTTGGGTGTAGGAGCGATGCCCTTCTCTTCTAGGTAGGGAATAAAATACATGAATATATGTAAGTTGATATTATATGTATTATACAAGCCCCTATGCTTTTTCTTCAGGAATCTTTTTGGTTTCTGAAAAACATTTTTGAAAAGTGTTCTGTTCCAGGCAGGTGAAGTTTTTGTTGAATTGTTGTAGAGTTGTAATTAATCTAATGACTCTGCTGATGACAGGGAAAATAGAACACATGATTTAGCAGTAGTTACAAATGACAGAGGTGGCCTTTCATTAGAATATCTAGTGTAGAGAAAGAAAAGGTGCAGAAGTAGTTAAATTTTGGGGGTTTTATTAATGATAACTTTGTTTGAAGTACTTGACAGTGACAATCAAGCACTGCATGAGTTGACGCTTGCTCTGATTGCACAAGAGCAACGTACTTAAAGTGCTGCTGGACATTGAGATGAGGCCATGCTTGGCGGCAGGTGGCTTTCTTGATCCCATTGTGGATAGGCCCCTAGTAAGGCAGTGCTCTGTAGGAGTTAGAAGGCCTTTCTGAGTAGCAGCATTTGAAATAGTATTTCTTCATAAGTTTGCCTTGTGTCTTGTTTAATTGTACTATAGGAAAAATATTAGATAGTTATGGAAGGCCCATAGCAGGAGCACTGGTAAGCAGGGTAGCTGTAACTTTCTGTTCTTGAAGGAGTAGAAACTGGTAGAACATAGTATTAAGCAGCACCCTCCATAGGTGAGGCACCTGCTATGTGTGATGACAGTGTGAAAGGAGGCAGAGTGATCATGTTGAATATATTTCCTCTTCATTAAATTATGACAGTGCATTGTGTTCTTTTGCCAAGCTGATGGCGTCAGTAATTGCAGCGCCATAAGCTACAATGATAGTAGGTACCACACAGTAGACTCTTGCAGGGCTGTGTAAGATTGAATGACTAAACTGACTAGAAATTCAACTTTTGATGATGGGACTTGGCTCTCCTTGTCTGCTGCAGACCTTCTGCTTAGCTAGAAGGGTGATAAAGAGTACCTTAAATGTGCTTCCTTGAGTATTTTATTTTTTAATAAGTCTTGATTTAGTATGGGGTAGTAAATTGTGAGGTGAAGGCACTAGAGAGCATTGGCAGTGGCAGATAAATTTCCTGTACTGATATAATTTTCTACTGATATAGCATAGCTAGAGGGAGTGAGTGTGATTTGCAATAAATCCTAAACCACCTTGAAAGGCTCTTTAAATGACCCCCCTTCTAGGAGGCTGCTACTCTGGGGTTTAGTTCCCATCATAAAATAGTTTTTTAACAGGTGGATGAAACTGGAGACAGTTTAATAATAGGTTTAGGACAGCACCATGTATCACTTATTACTGGTAAACAATTGATAAAAGTTCTCTGTGCAGGACAATTTTGGGAAGTTATTCTGTAGATAAAACATTATTTCTAGTTATTTGGAGATATAAACTACTTCTAATATTTTGTAAATAGGCATCTCTATAATGAATAGCTTTGCAACAAAGCTGGAAGGGTACTGAGATCCACCTTTCTGAAAGGTGGAGTCAGTGACTGAACTCCATCTAGCACCAGTTGTCAGGCTTCTAGGTCAGTTCCCTGTTTCAGTGGCAAGAGGTTAGGCTGTTTTTTATGTACATGCCTTATTCTTTGTCCTGCTCAACTCCTGTACCTTGTACCTCTTGTTCTGGAATCATGCAGTTTATATTGCCTAGAGTTAAAAACAAACAAACAAAAAACCAAAAAAAACCCCCAAAACAACCCACTAATCCAACCAGAGAAATAAAGACGAAAAAAAAAGTCCTGTTCCAAATCCATAACCATTCCAGATTCCAACTAATTGTTTTCCAGCTTATATCTTGGCTTCCAGTGCTTTTCTGTCTTGTCAAAGCTGTGAAGCTTAGGTGCTGTCTTTGTGTGTCAGTTCTTCCACCCTCCTGTTACATTGAAGTTTCCCAAGGAAATAACTTCTACCTTTCTAGCCTAGAATCTTGTCTTACTTAGTCTGACTGAGTTTCATGGAAGAGAAAAGGCCCATGGCATAACCCTGTGCTTTCCAGATATGAGATGGGGGGGGGGGAAGTGAGAATATCTCCTTGCTGTCACAGGGCATGCTCAGTGCAGTAGCTGTGCTCTTTGTTTTCTGAGCCACTGCTCAGAATGATGCAAGACTCTGGTTGTTGAAGAGAGAAAAATATCTGGAGGAGTCATGTACTGGAATGTTTGATTTTGGGGTGAGGAAATTAATTAATTTTCATTATATCTGAATGGTGCTTCCCTCTTTTTTAATGCTTGGCTGCTTTGTAGTCTAGGCAGCCACCTATGGTTTGATATTAATGTTTTCTTTTAAAAATTTAACATTGCTAGACTTTCTTTGGATAGATTGTCTGGCTTCTTTTTATTTTGCCAAGATTGGCATTTATCGTCCTTTTAGGATTATTTTTGGTCGTAATGTTTTAATTTTCTCTAAACTAATCAAAGTAATGGGTGATGAATTGCTGCTTTGCTTGCCATAGAAAATCTTGGTGTTGACCACAAAAGAAGCCTGTGCTGTTCTCTGTTTCTCTGACATCCTACCAATTGTCCTGGTCAGTGTTACACAACTTCCTATTAAAGAAATTAAGTAAACTGAATTGCCTCAAAACCTTAGTTAATGTAGCCAGAAATGAGGTGGGAAGGGAAGCTAGGAGAACTTGTGGAAAAAGAGTAAAGGAAATAAGCTGTGCCAGGCAAGAGGTGGTGTAGATGAGAGTTCTGGCACAAACAATAGCAAGATGTAAAAAAAAAAAGAGAAAAACAAGGACCTAGACAGTAGATCATGCACCGAAACTCCAAGTACTGCTGAGGTCCTTGTTATCGAACTGCTGATCTAAAGACCACTAAGCCTTAGTGTTCATAGTGAAGCCATTAAATAAGCTACAGAAAAACTTGTGTTCTGTGGCATTGTCTATTCCTGGTGGTGTTCCAATGCAGATAAAAATAAAATGACACATACATGATGCACATTCAATAGGAGGATCGTGTGTTTCAGCAGGAATGGCTGATCTTTTCAAACTGGAGCACTTCAGAACCGTGTGAAGTCAGCAGTGTATGTGAGGGGCAACACAAACCATAACTGAGTGTAAGCCGTTGTACTTCTGTCTGGTGCCAAACTTGACTGGTGAAGTGATAACACTTTTATATTTGCATATGTAGAGAATTTTCCTTGATGGTGCTGTGTCAGGTGGTCTTTTCTGTCTTGGCAGTGAGGGAAAACATGGAATGCATGAACTTAAATCATGAAAAAGAAAAGGAGCGTAGTTGTAATAGGCGACTCCCTCCTGAAAGGAACAGAGGGTCCTATAGGTAGGCCAGACCCATCCCACAGGGAAGTCAACTGTCTTCCTCAAGCCCAGGCCCGGGATATCACTAAGAGACTCCCGGATCTAATTCAATCCACAGATTATTATCCCCTGCTAGTTGTTCAGGCTGGCAGTGATGAACTCGATAAGAAGGGCACCAGAGCAACTAAAAAGGAGTTCAGGGAGCTGGGCTGACTAATGGATGGGGCAGGAGCGCAGGTGGCGTTCTGCTCAGTTCCTCCAGTGTCTGAAAGGCATAGTGCAAAGAATGACAAGAATACGTGCTCTCAACAAATGGCTTAAGGGCTGGTGCTGGCACAGGAATTTTGGTTTCTATGACCATGGGGAAACCTTTACTGAACCTGGCCTGCTTGACCCAGATGGGTCCCACCTAAGTAAAAAGGGTAGAAGGATACTAGCCTGGGAATTGGCAGGGCTCATTGAGAGGGCTTTAAACTAGGCCCGATGGGGGAGGGGGATGTAACCGGACTCACCACTGAAGTGACTGCAGAATGTGAGTCATTATCAAGGGTAAAGCCGCTAGCCCAACTGAAATGCATGTACACCAATGCACGCAGTATGGGGAACAAACAAGAGGAGCTGGAGGTCCTGGCCTGGCAGGAGAACTATGATATAGTCGCTATCACGGAAATGTGGTGGAATGACTCCCATAACTGGAGTGCTGCCATGGAAGGTTACAAACTCTTCAGGAGAGACAGGCGAGAGGGAAGGGGTGGAGGGGTGGCCCTGTACACCAAGGAAACCCTTGACGCTGTAGAACTTGAGATCGGGGACGATCAGATTGAGAGTCTATGGGTAAGAGTAAGAGGGGCAAGCAAGACCGACATCCTGGTTGGAGTGTGTTACAGACCGCCTGACCAGGAGGATGAGGTGGATCTTTTGTTGTTTAAGCAACTGGAAGTTGCCTCAAGATCGTCTGCCCTTGTTCTTCTAGGAGACTTTAATCTCCCAGATATCTGCTGGGAACTTAGCACAGCTGAGAGGAGGCAGTCCAGAAGGTTCTTGGAGTGTATTGAGGACTGCTTCTTGTCACAGCTGGTGAGTGAGCCTACCAGGGGTGAGGCTCTCCTTGATTTGCTGTTTACCAATAGAGAAGGGCTGGTGGGTGATGTTGTGGTTGGAGGCTGTCTGGGCTGCAGTGACCATGAGATAATTGAGTTTTCCATTAACAATGGAACAAAGAAGAGCAAAAACAGGACGACCATGTTGGACTTTCATTGTGCTGATTTCAAGTTATATAAGGAACTAGTAAGGAGAGTACCCTGGGAGATAGTTCTTAAAAGCAAGGGGGTCCAGGAAGGCTGGAAGTACTTTAAGAATGAAGTCTTCAAGGTGCAGGAGCAGGCTATCCCGATGTGCTCTAAGATGAGCCGCAGGGGCAGATGGCCGGCCTGGATGAGTAAGGAGCCTCTGAAGGAGCTCAGTGAAAAAAAGAGGGTGTATTACCTTTGGAAAAAAGGGCAGGTGAGTCAGGTTGTGTTCAAAAATATTGTCAAGTCATGTAGGAAGAAAATTAGGGAGGCAAAAGCCCAGCTGGAGCTCAAATTGGCCACTTGTGTTAAGGACAACAAGAAGAGCTTTTTCAAATATATTAATGGCAGAAAAAAGGGCAGCAACAACCTTCAATCCTTATTGATCACTGAGGGAAATATAGTAACTAAAGATGAGGAAAAAGCTGAGGTGCTTAATGCCTTCTTCACCTCACTTTTCAACAGTAAGGCAGATTGTTCTCTGGACAACTGGTCTACTGAAGCGGTGGATAGGGGCGGGGTGCAATACAGCCCCCCTGTCATATAGGAGGAAGAAGTTAGAGACCTGCTGAGCCACTTGGTTCCTCATAAGTCTATGGGGCCTGATGGGATCCATCCTAGGGTGATGAGAGCGCTGGTGGACGAGCTTGCTAAGCTGCTTTCCATCATTTATTAGCAGTCGTGGCTCACTGGAGAGGTCCCAAAAGACTGGAAGTTGGCCAACGTGACACCCATCCACAAGAAGGGCCGTAGGGACGATCCAGGTAACTACAGACCTGTCAGCCTGACCTCGATTCCAGGCAAAATTATGGAACGGATAATCCTGGGTGTGATCATGCGGCACCTGCAGAATAAGGGAGAGATCAGGCCCAGCCACCATGGTTTTAGGAGAGGCAGGTCCTGCCTGACCAACCTGATTTCTTTTTACGACCGTGTGACTCGCCTGGTGGATGAGAGGAAGGCTGTGGATGTGGTGTACCTGGACTTCAGCAAGGCCTTTGACACTGTCTCCCACAGCAGACTCCTGGAGAAGGTGTCAGCCTGTGGCTTGGATGGGAATGTTCTGTGCTGGGTTAGGAATTGGTTGGTTAGCCGAGCCCAAAGGGTAGTAGTGAATGGTGTCCCATCCAGCTGGCGGCTGGTCACTAGTGGCGTCCCCCAGGGTTCAGTGCTGGGCCTGGTCCTGTTTAATATCTTTATTGATGATCTGGATGAGGGGATCGAGTCCTTCATCCGCAAGTTTGCAGATGACACCAAGCTGGGAGGAAGTGTCGATCTGCTAGAAGGCAGGAGGGCCCTACAGAGGGACCTTGACAGGCTGGAGAGATGGGCTAACTCCAATAGCATGAGGTTTAACAAGTCCAAATGCCGGGTCCTACACTTTGGACACAACAACCCCATGCAGAGCTATAGACTGGGTGCAGAGTGGCTGGAGAGCAGTCAGGTGGAAAGGGACTTGGGAGTGCTGGTGGACATGGACAGGAAACTCAACATGAGCCAGCAGTGTGCCCAAGTGGCAAAGAAGGCCAATGGTGTCCTGGCCTGCATCAGGAACAGTGTGGCCAGCAGGACTAGAGAGGTCATCATCCCCTTATACTCGGCACTGGTCAGGCTGCACCTCGAGTACTGTGTCCAGTTCTGGGCCCCTCAGTTTAAGAAGGATGTTGAAATGCTGGAGTGTGTCCAGAGGAGGGTGACGAGGATGGTGAAGGGGCTGGAGCACAAGCCCTGTGAGGAGTGACTGAGGGAGCTGGGGTTGTTTAGCCTAGAGAGGAGGAGGCTCAGGGGAGACCTTATTGCTCTCTACAGCTACCTAAAGGGAGGTTGTGGTGAGGCAGGAGTTGGACTCTTCTCTCAGGTGACCAGTGACAGAACGAGAGGACACGGTCTCAAGCTTTGCCAGGGGAGGTTTAGGATTGACATTAGGAAGAAATTCTTCACTGAGAGGGTAATTGTTCATTGGAATGCGCTGCCTAGGGAGGTGGTCGAGTCACCATCCCTGGAGGTGTTCAAAGAGAATTTGGATGAGGCACTTAGTGACATGGTGTAGTTGACAGGTGGGAGTGGGTGTAGGTGTTGGGTCATAGGTTGGACTCGATGATCTCAAAGGTCTTTTTCAACCTTAGGATACTGTGATACTGTGATCTAGAGTCTTCCTAGCAGGAAGAAGGCAATTACTCATGCACAAAAATTATTTTATAGACAACTGTATTATTGTCATGCTGTTTAATATGTAATAGAGCTCTGGCAGTTTTAACTGTTTTCACTCTTAACTGTGAGATATTTTCTTCTGAAGTTACAGAAATAAAACTGGCTGCAGAATTGGATCTGAATCCTATTTATATTTTGAGTCCTGTCTATCTGTTAGAATACATAATTGTTCTGTCTGTTTTTAGGGTACAAACCAGAGAGGCCTGAGGACACTCTGAAGACGCAGAGAAGTTGCAGTCCTTTATTTGGAATATACGTTATGAACCCTTTCTGGAGCATGTCTACAAGTTCTGTGCGCAAGGTAGATATTTACTGAATGGATGCTGTAAGGTGTTGACATGTACTGGGAGGCAGTAGCAGCTCTGGAAAAGATTGAGATGATGTACAAATTCAGTTGGAGGGTTTTATCCCAAGGACTGTGATCATCTTCAATAAAAGTGTAAGCTAGCTTTGAGCTGCAGTAACTGGAATATGTATGGGGTTGGAGCCTACTCCAGAGTCTGACTTTTCTTATCTGAAGCATCTTCAAGTAGAAAAGGTGAAACGACCTTGTTCAAATGGTAGAAACACTTGTTTTCTTAAGACAGTAGTTTGCTGTCTTATAAAGACCTTAGCCAGGTGTTGTATGTGCAGCAAACATTGACAAAGCTGTGCCTCTATAATGCTACTTTAGATTGTGTATATAACAGCGTAATGGTTCTAGGGTTAACTGCTTCTCAGGTGTTCAGAGCTAGGGCAAACTAGATACTCTGATACTTGTGATGTAGGTAGTTACTAGTCCAATTCTGCAGTGCTTTGAAACACTGTAGCCTAAATTATGCTATTAAGTCACCACAACTAGACTAATCACAAGTCTGTAGTGTGGAGATTTATCTTGACAATCTATAGAATGATTGAGATTTTTATGCAGTAGTGTTCTGTAGCAGTGACCAATTAAGTAGGAGAGAGTGGGGGTTTTGGTTATTGTTTCTTTTTTAATAAAAGATAACACAGGCATAAAAAGGTTGCTATAACAAAACTGTTAAAACTGGGCTTTATTGTTGCCAAATGGTGATTCTCCCACAGTGAGGATGGGCTATGTGATGAGTTCCAAGTGAGCTGTTTGTGTCTTAAGCACAGGCAGGAAGTGAAACACATTAAATTTTCTGTAGGAAGTTCCTATTTCACCTCAGCTTTACTACAGTACTTCTAAAGACTCTTTGAAGTCCAGAATGTGAAGATGTTTGTCAGTGGAAATGATTTATCTCTATGTACTGTGTGCTAGAAATAGATTGACTTCTAAGCTGATGTTACATACATTTATTTAGAAACTGGAACCAGCTAGTAAGCCTCCTTAAGCATTCATCCTAATCTGCAGACTTCCTATCCAGCATTGATTAATTCTGTACTTGTAGGTTAGGTTGGGTTGAATAAAGGTCTACTTGAAAACAAAACCCAAAGAGATACCACCCCCACACCTAAGCAATGGAACACTGAAAGCCAAGATGTGTTTCATTTGCCACACTTGTAATTAGCAAGGTTGGGTTTAAAAGGCCTACAAGCTCATGGTTCTCTTTTAATCTAGCAGAGACCCGAAGCTGAAGATAAAGCTTTGAGTGGAGAGGTGCGAAACAGTCCTCTACGAGCCTCTACAAAGAAACAGTTGCCTTCTGTTCCAAAGAATGCTGTGCCAATAACCAAGCCTGCTTCACCTGCTGCATCATCCCAGTCGACAAATGGAACACATGCTTCTTATGGGCCTTTTTATTTGGAGTATTCCCTCCTTGCAGAATTGTAGGTTTTCACTATTTTGTCTTTTCTTAGGTCACTAGGCTTATGCTTCAATGGGAAAAAAATGCAGGGATCTAGTTCTTGCATGGTGTCTTTGCCTTAGTCAAAGATGAAAGTGGTAAAAATTAAATTCTTTAAAACTCTCTGAAGCAGCAATCTCAGTTTCTTGAGGTGACAAGGAAGAGGAAAATAAGATGAGAATTTAATGGGTGTGTTTAGATGTGATTCTCTGAATTATTTCTCAGTCTTCAAGTAAACACATTCTAGATTTCAATATCCTGGCCACTTATCCTAATGTTTTTTTGGTTAGGAATACCAAATTTTTGGAACAAGTATTAAAATAGAAGCACACAGATGTCAAGTGGGAAGATGGCTTTGAATGTATGGTACTGTCTAATAGAGTGATGTGGGACCTTCCTTTCGGTTGTTACATGAAACACTTGTATGCCATCTGATATGACTTATTAAATGGATATTAGGAAGACTGTGTTCCTTCCTGTCTTTCAGTCTTTAACATGAAACTTATGAGAGGACTTTGTGTGATTTAAATGCTTTCTTTGGACCAATTGCATTTGGTGTGATCTAGTGATTTGTAAACTGCTTTGGGAGCATACAAACCTCTATTCCTCTGCAAAACTTTCTAGTTATATAAACTTACATAAACTGTATTGTGCTACAAAGCTGAAGAGAATTCTGTAATAGACATACTGGATTCTCAAGTATGTAGTGCCACTTGGAATTAAATCCCTGGAGTCCTTTTGCAACACTAAGTCTCAGTTCTTGCAGTTAACCATTACATTGAAAGTGAGAACTCTCAAAGCATTAATATTAATATGTTCCATAGACGACACATACCATACTACTACAGCTGGTTAAACTTACTAACAGCTTCTTGTGTTCATTGATTTGAAAAATGAAAAATGATCTCTGTTGATTTATCAAGTGGGCTTTCATGAAAGGCAAAGGAAGAGGTACAAACTCTTTTCATAATGCATTGGTCATTGATGACTGAAGGTCATGACTGGATTATTGTCACAAGAAGTGAAAATGCAAGTTTGGGAAAATGAATTACTGGGTCCATTCTGTTAATGAGATACCTGGAATCACTTGAGCCAGGTCTTTAGTATACCCTGTCTCTTGACTGTCTATTATATTCTCTGGTACTTTCTTTTCAGTTGCCAGTGTGATTTATGTTTGACCTGCAGTGTAGTCTCCTCTAAAACTGGAAAACTACTTGTTCAAAACTGAAGTTAAAGCTTTGGTTACATTTCAGAATTAACTACAACTGACTGCAAATCTGCATTTGAAGTTACTTGTGTTTCTTTTTTCTTTACTTTGAACCCGGGGATTCAGTAGATAAGTAGAAATTTTGGTATTGACATGCATTCTCTACTGGAGAAAGAATTTATTTCTCTACTTATAGTTTTATGAGGAGAAATAATGTTTACTGTTAGAACTTAAAGTGGAGGGGTAGGAAAAGCAAGAGTGAAAGTTTTGCTGCTTTTCTGCTGTTTTTTTCTATGAGCAATCTGCCAATGGGAATTGATTGTAAGTTTCTGAAGAAGTCCTCGTTTAAGCTATTGGTAGCATGTTCTGGGTTTGCTGTTGTCAGCTTGCTGTAGATTTAGTGTAGTTGTGGAATGATTCTAAATTCTGATTCTAATTGCAGTACCATGGTTGTAAAGCAGAAATTGCCAGGTGTCTATGTGCAGCCATCTTACCGATCAGCATTAAGTAAGTTAAGTTTAAACTTTTGAATTTTTTATATGTATATTTTAAATTCTTTCACTGAAGCAAACTTTCTCACTTGCAGTGTGGTTTGGTGTAATATTCATAAGACATGGACTATACCAAGATGGTGTGTTTAAATTTACTGTCTATATTCCTGATAATTACCCAGATGGAGACTGCCCGGTAAGTGGTTGTGTGTGTCTTGGGTTTTTCTTGTTTTCTGGTGTTTTAAGTTTGACTTTTTGTTAAAGCTAATATCCTAATTAGCTTCTCATTTTCTTGAACTTTTGTTCAGCTGTCTGGGTTCATTTGTGAGGTATTATAGATATTTCCTAACATCTGTGGGGCAGTTGTGTTACTCTCATTACTGAGGCTGGGGTAGCATGAACTTGCTGAGGTTAGATGCATTAGAGTATTAAGTAATCAACCAGTTCTTTACCTCAGCTCTTGATCTGCTACTTCCTTGGCAAGGAATTTAACATTGAAATGCTTAAAGTCATATCCAAATTCGGAGTAACATAATATCCAGGAACTCATGCTATGCTTGCTGTAGTACTGCTGATTTCTTGTACATCTCTTCCAAGTTACATTGAAAGAAAGAACTAAAAACTTGAGAAGAAAGTTGGGGAAACAAAGGCAGAGGGAGAAAGCAGTGTTACCTTCTGTCTCTGCTTTCTCTTTTCTCTTAAGGGAAAAGTATCCAAGTTATTATATCAGTTAAAAAATAAAACCAAAAATCTTGTGGCAATCTGGCTCTCCAGAGCAGAGCAGCCAGCCCTCTTGGACAGATTTCTTTAAGAGGAAGATTGGGGACAGGTGCATGTAACTGCTGTAGCTGAGGAGGAGTTATGTCAGGAAGCTGTGTGGTGTCAAGTTTTGTGTAAATATGTCGTCTTTAAAAAGACAGAACTAATAGGAAACAGTTTCTTTCAAAGATTAGATTAGTATCTCTCATACAGCTGTTGTTCTTTTGCTGGCATAGGGCTTTAAAACTTTCCTGTTGAAACACAAGTTTTCTTTTGGAAAAATATGAACACCAAAGGAAATGAGCTGTATAGAACTGAAGACATCACGGTGTCATTGCACAGTTTACTTAATGTGTAGGCTAAAAAAAGTATCGATTGTACTCAAGTCTGTAAACCAGCTTTCAGTCACAAATAGCTAAACCAGAAAAACTCCTTTAATCTGATCTTATCTGATGATATTACCTGTGTTGGCAGTAGTGCTTTTGCAGTTAGCTGGATTAGTTTCCTGATTTGTTGATAAGCATGTGAGAGAAGACAAGAACCTGCATGTAGCGTGCGTGTGTTGGGTTACAGTTTCATGGCTGGTGTAAATCACCTGAGGTTGCTTTCTTTTAGTACAGTAACAATTCATTAGTATTCAGAAGCTACATCAGACTGACCTTCACCCGGTGGTTTTAACGTAAGAATTGAAGTTGTTGTGGTTTTTTTTTTGTGTTTTTTTTTTTTTCTAATGCAGCGCTTGGTTTTTGATATGCCTGTGTTCCATCCGCTGGTAGATCCCTTGTCTGGTGAACTGGATGTGAAAAGAGCATTTGCAAAATGGAGGTTAGTGGTAACACGTTGGTGTGTAATTTGCAAGAAGCTTGTCCTTTTCTTCATTGTGTTTTGTTCTTTTTAGGCGAAATCATAATCACATATGGCAAGTATTAATGTATGCTCGCAGAGTCTTCTACAAGATTGATACAACAGCTCCTCTGAACCCTGAGGCTGCAGTGCTGTAAGTATCTTTCATGCATATGGACAAGGTCTCTTAAGAGATTTTTGCAGAGACAAGAGATTTGTAAAACTGTTTGTCAGTTCATGATCTTTGCCTCTAGAGCTGGTTGCACTGGGAACTAAAGTGGAGGTTTTGCCAAGACTGTGGCTCTAGAGCAAACCTGTGCCTCCTTGCAGTTACTCAACATTACTTACTACTTTCCTGCAGGTATGAAAAAGATATTCAGCTGTTCAAAAGTAAAGTGGTGGACAGTATCAAACTATGCAGCAGTCATTTATTTGATCAGCCCAAAATAGAGGATCCCTATGCAATCGTGTAAGTACTATGAGCAGATTCACCGCGTCCTAGTGGTTTGAAAGAGTTTTGGTATAGTTGCTGATCTGAAGCCTTTCTCTGCAAACTTCATGGACCTTTTTTTTTTTCTTACATTTATAGCAATACTTTGAATATTCCCACTCTCATTTTCTTCTGCTTATTAGTGAGTGAACCTTAAGCATAATCAGACACTTGTGTTTACTAGCTTGGCACCAAGACTTTGAAAAACATACAAACCAAACCTGAACAAAAGCTTAAATGCCCAAACAAACAAAAGACCCCAAAATATTATTTTCAGGCTTTCCTGAATTCAATTTGCATAACTAGCTTTGGTTATGCTTTTAAAATACTCCTGACTGCGTGGAGGATGGAACAGTCAGCTCCATAGTGAATAAGAGTAGTATTTCATGCAGCACCTGCTGAATTGCAAACTCTGATTTCAAACAAAAATGAAAACTTAAATATTTCTTGTTGAAAAGATCTACAACAATGTGAATTTGGTGAATTTTAACACTGAAAACTTGGACTTTTAGTTTACTTGAATTTCAACAAACTAAAGGAAAATTGCTGCTTTGTCCTCTGTCTATGCTGTAGTTTGCAAAAATGCAAAATAAGACAACTGTATTTTCTCCTTAGTTTTTCTCCATGGAATCCAGCTATACATGAGGAAGCCAGAGAGAAGATGTTGACCCAAAAGGTATGCGTGAAGTTCAGATTCTCAATATAGTAAGGATTTATTACTTGATACGGGAAGAAAGATTCTGTGTATCTTTGAATATGTACTAGGCAGACCTTATTCCACCCCTCTTTTGGAACAGTAGGCATGGTGAAACTGATGTGGTCTAACTAAGCAGTTATGTCACTGTTCTCATTTCAGCATGTTTAGTAATTAATCATTTAGCCAGCTAGAGGGCTTTGTTAGTATGATTGTTGGCATGCTTGACAGATTTTGTTTGTTTGTTTAGGGAGGGAAGAAGGGGAAAGATTTGCTGGCTGACTGTTTGCTTGTCCTGCACTTATCGTGGCCATTACCACTTCTGCCTAACCTGACAGGCCCCGACATCTTTGTTCTCATCAGTTGAGAGGTGTTTCACTAGTGAGTCAAAAAGAAATTAACGTGCATCCTCAAAGACATACTACTTGAAAAAGTCTGGAATAAAAGAAGCCCTGAAGCTCTAAGTGAAAACCAGCATCTTCAGTAACTGTGGCCTGTGTGATGCATCAGTTGCTGGAGTTCTTTTTTTCCCCCAAAATGTCAGTGTAGCTGAGAATGTTCTTTTCCTTTCCTGTAAAAGGAGATTCCCTAATCCTGTATCCTGGCTTTGTCTTCTGTAACCCTGACCTCATGTTTATTAT
Source organism: Neomorphus geoffroyi (assembly GCA_033558235.1). NCBI lineage: Eukaryota > Metazoa > Chordata > Aves > Cuculiformes > Neomorphidae > Neomorphus > Neomorphus geoffroyi. The sequence goes on from JAUMJM010000001.1 coordinate 9,324,558, forward strand.
CCATGTAATTCCAATGTCTTGAGATAACTAGGCCGTTCTAGAACTGTAGCTCAGGAAAGGCTGTGTGGTGTCCCAGTTCCCTGCTGAGCACATGGCTTCCCTAGACAATGTCCTATTTGCAGCATGTGATGGCACAGACGCAAGCCTAACTGATTCCTCTTGTTTGCTGTTGACTGATGTGTTACAGCAGTTCTGTCAGGCTGTCACCTCTTACGCAAAACATGGAGAGGACAGAAGAAGTGCAAGTTAAGTTTTCTTGCTGACTTAATTTACTTTGTCAGGCAAAAGGCTTTCCATAGTATGACAAAGTCTGCTAATGTAGTTATCCTTTTCTATAACTTGATGTGTCATCCCAGGTTTGATGTAGTAGGCACTCATGATTTTACAGCAGTGTGGAGGCAGGGCTAGTTCCTGGTATGCAAAAAAGCATGCAAGCTATTCTGTTGCTTTAATCTGCTAGAGTCGGTATCTAATTTCTTAATCTGCCTGAACTACTGTCTACAGATGCTTTAAGTTATGTCTTTTCCCCCTCAGCTTGAAGCTCTTGTGTTCTGAAATGCAGTAGTCAGTCTCAAATGTTCTTTGCGCTTTTTTGGGTAGAAATAGTTACTGTTCAGGCATTTAACTTTAACAGCTCAGGGAAGTGAAGGACCATCCTTGGAAAGCATTAAGAAACTCCATGGTATAGCAAAGATGTCAGTTGCTGCTTTGCTATATTAATTTGCATTCAAACATCTTCAGTGGGTTGGAGGACTCCTCCATTGTATTTCCAGCGTTGCAAGCTCCTGTGCTACAGTTATGTCAGGTTAATGACAAATGTTTTGATTGGAATCACAGAATTATTCATATTGGAGAAGAACTTTAAGAATATCAAGTCCAACCATAAACATCACACTGCCAGCTCCACCATTAAACCACATCCCTAAGCACCACAGCTACAAGTCTCTTCAACACCTCCAGGCATGGTGACTGCACTGCTTCCTGAGCAGCCTCTGCCAGCATTTGGCTATTTCTTCTCATCCTATATCCCTTCTTACTTGGGAGGAGAGACCAATACCCACCTTGCTACAGCCTCCTTTCAAGCAGTTGTAGAGTGTGATGAGGTCTCCCCCTCAGCCTCCTTTTTCTCCAGACTAAAGGGCCCCAGGTCCCTCAGCTGCTCCTTGTAAGACTTGTCAGTGGAGGGTCTGGAGCACCAGGGAGTCTAGCAAATAGCAATGCAGTGGGCCATGGCCTTCAAGCAAAAGGTGCTATTCAAAGAGTATCTTTTAATCTGTATGGTATGATGGGGTAGCAGTACATGAGCCAAGTCCTTAAACCCTATTGTAATGTTGGGGTGGGCCTACAGATGCTGCACATGTTCACAGGAATTAATTCAATAGCCATTTTACTGTTTCTCCTTGAGGAGAGAAGTGATATTGGTGTCTTTTATGCTTGTGTTTGCCAAAGGTAAAATGAATGGGGAGGGATTTAAGAGGGTTTGGAGTATCTAGTAATTCTGATTTAAACTTTCTTCTGCCTAGAAGCCAGAAGATCAGCACTGCAAAAGTATGAATGTTTCTGGCCTGTCATGGGTAAAGCCTGGCTCAGTTCAGCCTTTCAGCAAAGAAGAGAAGACGATGCCTACTTAGCTATTCTGGACTACAATGCACAAAACACTTTCTGTGGGTGGAGGGAATGTAATGGAGGGAGAAAGAGCAAGGCAGCAGTTTCCTTCTTGACTACGGATTAGTAAAAAATGAATGGTAGCAGTGACTCCAGTAAATGTGTTGAATGGATATCTGACTCTTCATGTTTTACATATGCATTAGGTTTTTAAAGGCTTGCCTGGAGTTTGGAAGTCTCGAGCACTTCAGTGCTTCTACCTGAAGACTGTGTAGAGTGGGTAATTCCTCAGGGCTCTGAAATGCCTGAAGGTTTTGGGTTGGTTTTTAAGCTTTTATTTTTTTCCCTCCAGAAATAGCAGTTTTCTTAAATCATTGGCAGAAATACTAGCATTGGAAATATGATGCCAGAGGTAAGCTGTGTTCATGTAAACTAATATAGCAGAGTTAAACACTATATTTAATGGTTTTAAATACTTTGGTTTCTATTGTAAATATGTTAGGATTTGAAATTGTAAATAGATGGTTCATTGACTACATTTAGCACTTTCCAGAGGTAAAGCTGGGGATGATGTATGATGTATTATTGATTTGTAAATGGATATTGTCACTAAAGCACACATTAGTTTGATTGGATGAAAGCAGAATGTCAGGTTTGTTTAGACTTTTATTATATAAACACTAAAATCAAAGCTTTTAATGATGGTCTCTTAAGCTAATAAAATCTTAGAGGTTTTTATGTTCCCTAGGTGTCTAGGGGATTATATAGGATAGCTTTACTAATGTGTGTTAATAGTGACATCTTAAAATAAAAAGAAGCCGTGTTCTAATGTTTGTCCCTCTATCTGTCTGTATTGTTTTGCAAAGACTGGAACCGGAATGTGAGCACCTGGGTACCTGTGTACTGGCCTGCATGTGTGCTGAGGGTGTTAGCGGGTAACAGAGTGTTAAATCCTGAAGAGACCTGTTTTGTTCCCACACAGGGAAACCTTTCTAAAGCAGCTGTGAGCTCAGGATAGAATCTTTTACTTTTCACAAGAATCTTTCTAGTGTCATAGCCTAGTGTAATGCCTTATTCCTGTCTGATGTTACTTTCCTATCAAAACCTGTTAAGTTAACCCTTTACAGCTGGGTTTCTTTTTCTTTGGCTCCTCATACCTGTGCTGATGGCCTTAGTGCTAAACCTGCTGTTTAGTAACAGGGAGTAGTGACTTACTTGAATGTGGTGTAGTGTTTGACGAGGGTGAGGAGTTTTGTTTTTTTATGGGGGTTTTGTCTTTTGTTTTTATCTCACAGGCTAAGTCCATTTGTCATGTACCAACCTTTCCCTGTTTCCTTTGAGGAAGACTGCTTAGCTCTTGAGGAAATACACATAGACTTCAGAAGTGATATGCTGTCATATACCAAATGTTTAATTTAATGTACTGTTAAAGATGACTTGAGTGGTTTGTATACAGCACTTAACACTGTATAAATTAAGTACTTAATCTAGTTTAGGTAATGCTGAAATCTTAATGTTGCTTTAATGTTGCTTTAGACCTTCTAAAGCTTCTGCCTTTGAGATGCAGCTGTTTCCTGGGGCTGCCTGGAGTGTCTCTAGTACTGCTGTAATTCCTCTTTAGACAGAAGAAAGTAGAGGACATGTAGAGAGCAAGGATCCTCTTTAAGGCACAGAAGGAAGTGCATCCACAGGTACAGTTCTTGGGGTTACTCTTTCCTTATTAATTCCCTTCAACTTATGAAATGTCTGTTACAGGACCTAGGTTCTTGACTAAATGCTAAAATGTTCTTTCTAAACCTTAGTATAAACCATTTAAACTTGGTGTAATATGGGAAGTATAGAGTGACCCCTTCCTAAGCAAATTTGAGGTTAAAGTATAAGTTACCAAGCTGGTGCTTCTCAGTGAGGTTTTTGCAACTGAACTTTTACTTTCAGCATTCTGAAGGCTCTTGCTAACTCTGTATATGTGAGGTAGGGGCCTATGTAAACTGAAGGCTCTGGCAGGTTCAGATCGTGTGAAGTAGCACAGCAGGATTTAAACATATTATGGCTTTAAATGCACTGTATTGTAAACTGCATTGAAAGCAGTGGTTGAGGGCAGGTGAGTCAATCTCTGGGTGAGATGTCTGTGACTTTGTATAATTTTGTAGGGAGACTAACTCAAAATAAGCTATTTCTACTGTCTTCAACACAAATCTCCTGTAGCTCAGAGCTCAATCTGACTTTGTTATGAGGCTGAAGAAGTGTTAAGGCTCTTTAGTGGCTCTCTGAGGCAGCTGCTGCTATGCTTTCAGACAATCGCATAGTCACTGCTAGAATAATTCTGGGTATTTCCACTTACACCTCTACTGCCATGTCATCTCCACAGAAGCTCATCCCAATCCTGTGTTTTGATGTATCAGTGTCTTGAGTAAAGCTGACTGACTTGGTGTAGAAAATTTTGCTGTTTCAGTCTTGAAATGGTGAACATTAGTTCTGTTGGTTGCTGTTGTTTCTCTGCTCTTTTTCTTGGGAAAGCTCAAATTGAAATTTAAATGCTTCAGATTTAGCATTAAAGTTTAGTTAAAGGACCCTTTGTGTGAAGCAGAAATGGGCCTGGGGGTTGTGGCTGAGCATGATGTACTGCGGGGCAGGGAGAACTGGAATGTTGACTTGGAATATGATCACTTCTCTTTATGATTATTCAGTAACCTTAGTAATGACTGACTTGCAGATTGCCTAAGCCTCTTAGGTGCAGGACTTGTGTAGAAGTTTAATACCTTCTAATCTTGGGATGCTCTTTCATCTTGGCTGTGGCAGGGTAGACATGGGACTTAACTTCTGTACAGAGCAGAAAAGCAACCATATCCCCCACACTGATGTTGGGTGTGGGGAGACTTAAACAGGGAGCAAATGCTGGTAATCATTACCTAATGTCAGCTCAAAGGTGCCTGCTGTTTTATTTGTGCAATTGTTGCTGGGGTTTAGAAAACAGCTGTTAAAGGTCAGTCAAACTAATTACAAGGGATGAGAGAATGAGGCATTAAAATGAGGGTTCTTGGAGTATGTTTTGTTTACCTCTGAGCTGCTATGGACTTCTGTAGGTCTGGTGAGTGGGCTGGATTGCTCTCCACTAAATCCATGCCAATAGCATTTTTCTGAAAAGGAAATAACTTTATTTAAAGGATGCTGAATTTTGAGTTTAGAATGAATAGTCTGAATTATTTTCTTTTTAGATTGAGAAAGGGGAAGAGACTGACTGTGTCTGTGAGCAGGTGTGTATGAAAAGCAGCTGTTCTAGGAGCAAGGTAGGCAAAGGAGTACTGAAGCAATACCACTGAAATCAAGTCCGTTCTTCTGCCATTTTCCTAGTTTACTGAAAAAAATTAATTCCCAGCCAATACTTTGATAAAGTGGCTTATTTGAAAATCTCTGCAATTCTGGAATCTGTCAAGAATATTTCAGAAAGGGTTATGCTCTGGCAGTCCTAAACAGGTAGGTTTGCACTTGGACTAGGTGATCAATAGTTGTGGGTCCTGTCCAACCAAACTGTTTCCTTCAGTCTTGAAACAAATGTTCTGCAACTACTTGAGTTTTTGTTGCTTTTTTTTTAAAGCATGTTTACATACTAGATTCCACACCACTACCCCCCCTTGCCCCTTTAGGACCTTTCTGTTGAAGTAGCTCTTTCAGTATTTGTTTCAAAGCATAAACTACACATTGTAATTATCACTTACAACTGAGGGTCGCTAAACAGCTTGGTTTCAGAAAGGGATAGAAACAGGAAGCTGCTGCAGCTTGGTGCAGTAAAACTGCAGGGGGAAAAAAAGTCTGTACTTAGCTGTACCAATACAGTCCCTTGCTGCAGTGGCCAAGACAACTTCACAATGTTTAGAAATTTCCCTATTTTAGCTCAATCATGAGTACAGAGGCTGGTTATGTACAAAAATAACTCTACTTGCATGGGATTAAAATGAGATATCTTGTATTAAAATCTTGTGGGCCTGAGACAGCCCAGCTTGGTTTTGTTCAAGGGTCTGCTCTGCTGTGCAGTGCTGACTGCCACCTTGCTCAACAGCAGCACCAGGAGCTGTGCCTGGCAAGGCTCCAGGGGAAGGGCAGCCCTGGCTGCTGCCCCAGTGCAGGCTCTGGCCTGCCAAGTTCTGGCAGAGCAACAGGAGGAAGCACATGTAGAGCAAACATGATGACTTAAGCTGGGACCAAGAGTAAATCCTTCTCCTTGTGTCACTGAGTGTGATGATTCCTTTTTTAATTTCTTCAAAGCCATTAATTGCAATGTTTGTTTGAGTCCTTGCAGTCTGAAGTGCTGTGGATCTTGGGGAACCTGGCTGTGTGAGCACTGTGATATTTTTTTCTCTTTGTGCAAACTGGTCACACCTAGAGAGTGAGAGCTCCAGCCTGTTCTCAGCTTTGTCTATGCACTGCTTTTTCACACAGCAACACAAAATTGAGATTATAAATTCTTTATTGAAAAATACATTGCAATATTTTCATACAAAGTAACGTAAATGGTACAGAGTAACAAGTGGTCTGACAGCTTCATAAATATTTTCACAGAAACATCTACATAATTTCTTGACTTCAGCCTCTTCTTTATGCAGGTAAGAATGAAAGATTATTTTACTTTTAATTCCACTGTAAATTCAGTTAGCCCTAAATTTCCCCACTGTTCAGAGAAGCAGGAATGATTGAAAATAGAGCTTTTAACTTTTGCTTCCTTATAAAAACTTCTCAAATCAGAGTGTTATATTTCACATCAACATCACCACTGTCCCAGTGACATCATTGAAAAGGAGTGAGTTGGTGTGTACTGTACTGCTTGTTAGTGTGCTCAATGCTTTCCTAATGTCTGGTATTTTGGAACTAGTTTAAGTGAAAACAGCTGGTAAGTTTACATATGCACCACTTTTCCTGTTAGCAGGGGAGAGATTTCTCCCAGGCAGCCTGAAAACCAAACCCACCCCACCCCTCCTTTGAAAACAAACAAAAAAGCTAGGTATATGTTTTGAGAGGGATACCACCATCCTCCTAGGGAGAGAGGGGTGGCCAGTTCCTGACTCTCAAGAAAAGCAATCTGAAGAAACATATAAGCATATAAAATTCCTTGAAAAAAGCAAACATCCCTAGCTTCCTGCCTTCACTACTGCACGTGCATCGAGTTAATCCTTAATGCCATTTGCTGAAGAGGGGAGCTAAGGGACATCAATTGGAAAATAAATACAAAAGTCAAATTGTCAATCCAGAAAGACATCTGAAAATCAGTCTTTTTTGCAAAAAATATTCACATTTAGAAAGTGCCATTGCAAATATACAGCAAAACTAATCTGCCTAAAAAATGATGCTTCACAGCCCTACCAAAAGTGCCACCTTTTGAACAAGAGTTCACTTTAAAACATTGCACAGCTAAAACCAAGGCATAAACAAAATTATCTACCTTTTTACAACAAGGTGCCCAAACATTAAAGCAAAACACCACCATGGTTTTCAGGGGCACCCAAAACCTACTGAATGTGGAAAGGATCCATTCAGGTGGCTTCCTTCAGGGCTAACAAAGTTTATTCCCATCTTCCCTTTCCAAGCAAAGCTCATTATTCCTTGTAAGTAATTATTGTTTGGGAGGTAACTTCTGTAAAAATCAAGACACCACTGAATGCAGTTCCTTGGTGCAGCACTTCCAGGCCTGGTGCTTGTAGAACTTCCTAGTCTGAAGGTGCAAATGGTAAAGCACTGATAAAAGCAGTGTGAGCAGACTGGTTGGAGCAGCTGGATTTAAATGCCTTTTGCAAGGTGGAAAACCCAGGAAAGGGTATTAGGGATGTGACCTTCAAGCAATGAAATCTTTAGCTGTTTTCTGAAGCCAGAGCCTGGAGACAGAGCTCAATCATGGCGTGAGGGGGCACAGGGCTTAAGGTGCCTCCTTGCTGTCCTGCTGTGACTCGTCCAGCCCCTTCCCAAAAAGTAAAAAAGGCTTGATGCAGGCTGGCAGGAGCTGGGTGCTGGCCAGGGCAGTGAGTGGGAAGGGGGCAGCCTGGCTGAACCTGTGCGATGTGCTCCCAGCGAGGCAGCAGAAAGGCAATACCTGTGCTGGACTCAGTGAGAGCCTCTGTCATTTGCTACGTCTTGTAGTCGTCTTAACAGAGCTGTGTGATTCTCCTGGCAGATTCGCTTTGCTGGTGCTTCAGTGCCATCCTCTAAGAGAATGCCCCTCTTCTTTGTTGGAGTTTCTCCAGTTCGAACCATGCTGTTGATTTCCTTTAGCCTCTGGAGAGAGGAGATGGGGAGGGGGGGGAACAAGGCAGAATTCTCTCTCATTATTGTGAGAACCAAATTATGAAGTGAACTTTTGTTACTGCATTGCAGTGGGATTTCACATGCTTAATTCCTGGAGAGCTGTGCTGCACAAAGTGTTTCCTGTAACAGATGAACCTTTTTAATCACTGTGCTGGTTGTTCAATTCCCATGAGCCTTACTCACACTCAAGCAAAGGTGGTGGTTGAAGGCACACAGAGCTGGCAGGCTTCCACCTGCAGTTCTGCCTGTTGCCTTACATCACAGATGGAACAATTCCTGTCTAGAATGAAGACGCTTCTTGGGAAAGATTTCTCCATCACTCTCAGTGAGCAGAGCTGACAGGACTCAGCCTGTCACATGTTCACCTGGTCAGTCCCTTCATGTCAACAGCCATTTGGAGGGATTTTTCACCACAAAGTAGATAAGAGCATGTGCTTGTACTTTATGTTCTGCTCTTTGAACAGTCCCCATACCAAGTAATCTGTCTGTTACCTGGAAGCAAAGGGTGCTATTGCTGCATCTCCTGAGCCTTTTGTGAGTACCAGTACAAAGAGCAAGTTCTAAAAGCACACAAGTAGCTGGGACACATGGCTGCTTTACAGCTTCTTAGATACCTGAACTGACAGGCTGGAGAGCAAGTACACGTTAGAGTGAACAGAAAGATATTGCACAATCTTCTCTGATTTCACTACCAAAAAGAAAAGGTAGAATTAAGGATTTATAAAAGCAAACCAAACTCTTAGACTCACCTTAGATGGGCTGCTACTGAAATAATAGAATATCTTCTCTCGAGGAGAGAGGGCAGACTCGTTTTTGTGGGGTGAGATGTACACAGGGTGATTCTGGGACAGCTGTATTCTGCGTGGAGAGCCAATCCTTATGAATGGGTAGGGTGAGAGTGGTGGAGAATCGATCTGCTCGAGAGAAAGTGTAAGTCACTCAATAGGTGGTATCTGATCTCAGCTGTTACAGTAATGCTTTTGTAAGCTGGTCATCTTAAACACAGTTTAGGTTTTTTCCACTAATGTCAATACCATATGTTTGGCACAGCTGCAAGTTTTGTTATGTTATTACGCCAGATGAGTCTGAGGCTGGCAGGTGCCATTACTTAGTGCTGTTTACAGCAAGAAATGGCAAATAAGCATCAAAAGTGCTTAGTATTTCAGCAGTGGAGTATGCTCTTGAAGTGAAATTATTGTCATGAAAATACTGAATTTGCTTACAGTGGGGCTAGATAAGACTGCTTTACTGAATATTCAGTAAAAGATCTGTGTACTAATGAAAAGCACAGGATTTAACTTACCGCAGTTGAAGTGTATTTCAGGGCAAACTCTTTAATCTGCTCAATGTAGATGTTGTTATAGAACTGTATAAGGTCCCCTCGCTCTTCCTCCTCTGTGTCACTGTTGGCCCCTGTCAGTCGGGTTGGAGTAGGGGGAGCGCTGTTGGGGTGTGGCACAGGCAGGGTGCTGCTGGATCGCATCACAGGGCTGGAGTCTCTGCTGGCTGGAGAGAGGAGAACAACCTCCTTTACAGTACTTTAATGACCTTCACGTCCCTTCAATTCCAGACACTGGGCTGCATACAAACACTGCGTTCCACATGTTTAAATTGCACTATAGTGGCCAGGAGTCTGGTGTCAGTACTGGCAATGCTAACTTTATTCTCTTAGCATCTTTCCTTACAAAGAAGCAGTATCTTGTTAAAGACCAGAAAACTGAGTATGTATACAGAAACGTCTTGAGTTCTAACTTCTTACTGGATAAAATGCAAATTGCTTTTCTATATAATCTGAATTCCATCACAATACAAGCAGAACTGAAACTCCACTTTTCAGGTATTTGTGCTGTATTTTTAACAGCAGCTCTTTCTTGTCTCCAGCTGGCACAATGTCAAGTAAGGAACAGCAGTCTTTTCAGCTAGCAGTAGAAATATTTGGCTTGGTAATACTTTCTGCTGGCTTGGTGTGGGAAGTTGCAAAACATATGTAATTTTTCCTCCCCTCCCTGCCATCTCTGTGACAGAAAACATTAATACCTACAGTTTATACTGTCATCTGTTAAGTACCTTGAAAACTGCTGGTAGCGTTATTGATTTCCTTGATAGAAGTTAATCCAAGGAAAATGTGTCAGTTCAAATATCAAGGAAAGAAGCTTCAGAGATGTCAGATATGCTAAAATAGATGCTGTGGGTGGCTGGCTTTGTCTATCTCTGAAGACAATCAGCTACTGTAAAAGAACTGCTGCAGCTCCATGACTGTTAGAAGTAAAAGAGAAACTGTGATGATAGGCTAACGCTGATTTCCTTTTGTTCTACAAAGACATTTTTTGATGTACAAACAAACTCCGAGTTCTGGTTAGCTGTCAGGGTAAACTCCTCATGTAACCTCATGCAGTGACAGAGTCACAACTGTCAAAGTGGATGTAATAGTAAGTTTGAATTAAGCAACTCTTACATGTTATCAGTGTATTCTTAATGGTGTCCAAGTCTACCAAAAGAGGAACTGTTTGGGGTACAGTGACACAAAATCCAAGTCTTACTTTATGCACATGTTTTGGAAATGGAATTAAAAACAAACATCTGGAGTCTGGAATTACTCACTTCTTTCTTTGTTTCTCTCTTTACTTCTTTCTGTAGGCGAGTTCTGCTGGCTACTACTGTCATTGCTGCCAGAGCGTCGGCGTCGCCTCCTGCCTTTTATCAGGACGCTCCGATATACCTGCAGGGAAAAAGAGGAGCGTAACAAAGGAAGGATGAGCAGACAGTCAGGAAACTATAATCTGCACGATATATCTGATTTTTAAAAACTTCATTGTGGTATCAAATTGCTTCTTACAGGAGGGAATACAGCCTCCTTAGAGGAGTGCTGGCCACTGCCTCCGGAGGTGTTTACTAAAGATATTTTCTATTTCAGATATAGTTTAGCATAAAAAGTTTTCAGCAGTGCAGGATTTTGGATAGGACTGTTTTATTTTGAGGAACGTGGCTTACAGACTGGATCCATTTAATATTAAATATTACTTTAAAAAGCAATCCATTCCTAAAATAGAAGCAAACAGATACTACATTGTTTAATACTAACTGTACTTACATGACTCTTGGCTTGTGGTTGTGTCCGATAGCAGCGCATAATGTTCTGAAATGATCTGTCTTCCTTAGTAACCTAAGAGTAGGTGAACAGAAAAGGTTAATAGTTTTTCTGTGTGGTTTTTTTGTTCATTTGGGTCTTGTGTGTAGTGGTTGGTGGTTTGGGGTGGTTTTTTTGAGGAATCAATCTTTGGAATATGAAGTCTGAAAGTTTTGTTCGTTATTCACCTTACCTTAGCCATTACATAGATAGCGCACATCAGCAGTTGATCTAAATGTCTGTCCATCATGATTTCAGGGCAGTGCACTAAGGAATACTCAAAACATGTCCAGATCTTGTTCCGCAGCTCATCAGATATATCGAGTTTGACACACAGATCTCGCAGACGAACACTAGCTAAATGATACACCTGTTGAAATGGAGACTATGCTTAGGGCTGCAGCAATACTGCTTTCCTTACCCAGCTGAAGGGTAGTTCAGACTTGCATGCCCTGTAGACTTGTGCAAATGAAAAGTCACTTCCTGGCTTACAAGACAGACATTCCCAGCACTGGTACTGATGCTAAAAAACCATGACTTATCCTAAGTGCAGGAAAGGCACTGCAGAGCCTACAGCAACCAATGCATTGAGTAAACCAGAGTATCTCAAAGGTGGATTTCTTTCTTTTAAAGAGCCTTAAAGAAAATTGGCACCTTCAAATAGCTGCTGGCCAAGTAAATAATCTACTTCACAGCTCACTGTGCCTGTGGTGGTTGATGGTCTGCTCCCTTGCTAGTAAGAAGTTGCCTGCCTAAGAGAACTACTCTTCAGGTGTGCCCATGAATAGACAAAGGGTATATATTCACTTTGAAACTGAATATTCTCTTATTACTAATAAGTACATATTTTAAAAATCCTTGAAGTCTTGCTAAAATACCAGATCAGCAAAGCATGAATGAGACTGAAAAGTACCTTTCTAAAGAAGAGTGAAAGTGAACCCATCTTCCGAGGCCTGATGGTGGCAGTAGTAAATTGCTGGGTTGGTCTCTGCTCTCCAGGAGAGATCTGCTGAACAGTTAATTGGCCTGGTAACTGCAGGGTGGCCCCAGTCATCTGGGTGTTCAGGCTACCAGCAAGAGTCTGAGCGCTAAGAGGCTGAATGGGACCAGAGACAGCAGGAGGCTGGGTACCTACATTTACTTGGACTGGGAAGAAAGTTATTCCTCCATTTTCATTAGCAATACCTGTAATTTAAGAAAAAGAGATTGAAATAAGAACAAGTTTTGGGGGTGGGGGTAGAGGGTGTGTAAGTTTTGTGGTGGTTTGGAGTGTTTTTAGTTTGTTTGGGGGTTGTTTTTTTGTTGTTTTTTTTTTTTTTTTCAAGCATTCAGTAATTCATTTTTTAGTTGCTTATAGCTGTAACTATAGTAATATTATATGTGAAATTGTTTCATCAAAATACTTGGGGCTTCTCATCATAAAGAGACAAGAAGATAATGTACTTGAATTAAGTTTTTAACATTAATGCAACTTTCATCCCATGTGAGTTCACAAGGGAAATATTAGTGAAATAACTGTTCTTTAACACAGATGGCAGTTAGAACATCTTTGTGCTGTCCATACTATGTTTCTAAATTCTGCTCAACTACTCATACAATTCTTCTCAATTATGAATCCTTAAACATACTTTTTTCCCACTGGCGTACTGTTCCCCCTTTCCCCCCGCACTGTGTACTACTACTCTGCTGGGAGCAAGCCTGAATGTTCCTCAGTAGCTTTTCTCTCACCTTGCACTGGTATTGTAACAGTTTGCCCGTTATTGGCTGTTACAGTGGCAGTTGCCACTGTGACCAGCGTCTGGCCCGGCACTGGAGTTACTGACATTGCTTCGGGATTCATGTTCTGCACAGGCACCGTATTTACCACGGGCTGTTGGGAAACTCGGACTGGAGTTCCACTGTCGGAGGTATTATCGTTGTCAACAAACAGTCTTCTCCTTGTAGGATTGGCTGTAGGAGAACTGTATCTGTCATACAGGGTAGTTGGAGAGGATGAAATGCCTGGGGATTAAGAAAACACACAAGCATGTATATTTAATTTTTGTTGTATAAACCCTTAGTAAAGAAATAGATGACATATCTAATGGGAACCAAAACACATCATGCAAAGCTCTTTTATGAAATTGATTATGTTTACATTTGTGGCTTAGAAGTTGCTTTTAGAGATTACTTAGTCTTAAATAATATCATGTTTAATATTTTTTTCTAAGTAATGGTTAAGTTTTATTTTTCCAGAGAAAAAGCTGGAGACTCGTGTAACTAAGTATAAAAGCATCTGTTCAAGTGCTATCGATTGAAACGCAAGTTGTGTGTGTAGAAATACTATTTAATGTATAACATGCAGATGCTGTTCATACAACCTCCCAACAGTATTTTCTTCACACTGAAATAACGAATGCATTGCTTTTAGACATCTGACTTAACTATGTGAGTTGCAATAGAAATGCCATTTACAAATGTGTTGGCAAATAACTGTGCATTGACATGAAAGCAACTTCCTTGTTGCACACTGCTTAGATTTAAAAATTCAAACAATGGCTTTAAGAATTTTACTATTTATGCTTGAAGTCTCACCTTTTCCTAGTCCTCCACTCTCAGCGCGAACCTCATTTATTCGTCTTGGTGTCAGTGGTGAACCTACAACACTGTTGCCAGCTGATCTCTCAAAATACTGAGGTGGCATTACCTAAAATATTTATACTGTTATTGGAGTGTCTGTATCACAGATTGACTACATTACACGTTTTTAAAGCTTCTACACTACATATTTTGAACAGTAAAACGGTATGGAAAAATAAGAAGATTTAAAAACTGACCACAAGCACAACTGAAACTCTGCATGCACAACTCTAGAAGATACAGTACTGAAATAATCTTTCTGTGACTACAATTAAATTCTGTACTTTTTATCACATTTCTCTTTGTCTGGTAATCTTTTCAAGTGTGACTGATTCAAACCTTCCCTGCTTGTCCATTCTGTTCACTGTTCTGCTACACTATGCAAAGACAGGGTGCAAATCATCTCAGCCACGTGTCTCTCCATTCTATGGAGATGCCCATAAATAGAGCAGAGCAGGCTACATTTGCTATTTTCTCTGCACTGAATAAGTTGCAGGGTGAAACTGAACTTTGGACACGTAAAGCCTCTCCTTTAGGGTATAATGTCCACTCACTACCATCTTGAATGATTAGAAAAACTATGTAAAATGTAAAGCACAGCTCACCTCTTCACAGCTAGGAACTTTGTTCTCATTATCTCGGATTCTGTCCCACAATACGGATTCCTGTTTCCATGCCATACTTTCCAAGATCTGTTCTTCAATGTGATTAAGGTGTTTCACCACTTCCCGACAAAGGCCATCCTCTGCTCTTATGAAAACCTCAATTACCTGTAAAGTGGATAATTATGATCAACATAGTGTATTTGTTTCATATATTTCATCTTACAGAAGGTTCTAATTCTTGACTTTCAAGAAAGAAGAGAATACTAGAAATCTTAAGGCTGCGTTACTATGACTCAATCGTATGTTGTCTGGCAGTTTCATCAGAAGATGAATACTTATATCTTTCTAAAAGAAGTACACAGGTCAAAACAGCTGCAAACTGGTATCTTACGGTAAAATTATAACCTCTGAGCTACTATGTAGATACTAAGGTACTGTTCCTGTGCTGAACTGCCAACAGGATTACGATTTTTTTAAACGCCTTAGATACACTCTAAAGACACAGACACTTGGATGATATTTCTTCAATACAAAAGGGAGCAAAGCTTCAAATGAAGGGTTAATGTGTCAGTGAACATCTAGGTAAGATGATTATATAAGTCAATAGGGTACTCGTGACTATAAGCATTTCTAGCTATCAAACACTTTACCTTATAAAAATGATAAACGGGAATGTCAAATATTTCAGTGACGAATGGAAAGTTTCCAGGTGGATTATATGTAAAGGTAATTATCTCAAGACAACATGCCAGCAGAGATCTATGAAACACATCTTGCTCCAGTATTGCCTGCGAGAGAGTTGCAGATTTTAATGCTTAATTTACAGTGTAACTATAGAACAGTAAAAAGCTTTCTATTCTGCCTCAACAGCAGAATTATCAAGCTTATAAAAAGAGATGTTATTTTGTAAGAGACAGGACAGAATCCAAGCTGAGCCATCTTAAATCATTACAAATTTCATATATCTTTGTGTTTGCAAACACAAATGATTTCTTGTGCATCCTTTATTCCTTTCAGGTGTACTTACAGCCTACTTTTCAGAGATTTACCCTTATTCAAATTAGCTGTCTATTCTGCTTTACTACTGGTTTCTTTTTTTTGCAGGTCTAACTTTAAAAATTAGGTACAATTTTATTAGTTTTCCTTACAGATAAGTCAGTGTCTCCCAGTCTCCTCTTCTCCTGCTCAATGACTGACTCCAAGACCTTGTAGTATAGCACCTCAGCCCGACGGAAGTGCTTACTAGCAACATCTGCAGGAATTTTAAATAGAAACAATATTGTAAAATGCAATAAAAGAATTATCACCTTTACCTTAAGCTACAGAGGTACAATAATTAGTAGCATGTGTGGATTTCTCTGCTGCTGTGGCTACAACACTTCAGGACTAAACCAGTTAATTTTGAAGTTAACTTAGGAATCCCTCTCTTATGCTGCACTGACTTGTGAATGCAGAGCAGAATGACTGAACCCAGATTTTGATGAAAACAGCATATGTAAGAACAATCCTTAACATTGCCATTAAGTTTTCACACACTTCACAAATTATGAAAACTTTGAGAATAATACTTTGTGTTGATACTGGCAGGATTTTAATATCTGTACTAATCCATCCTTGTACGCAAGTGAAAATTGTTGTACGCTTTTAAGCACTACTATTAGTCAGATTTTTCATTACTATCACAGAAATCTGTGTCATCTCTATTACTCTTACATGTGAGAGAAGAAGTGGTACACTTCTGTCAAACCAAAAGTATCACCACACACCCATGATTTAAGTGAAGACTAACTATAAAATTGTACGCAGCACTGAAATTTGCCACGTCGTAAGAATGCAGGAAAAGATAAAAGACACTTGCGCTAAAGCATAACCTGTATATAAAACTGTACTTTAATTACAAGAGATCAATTTGCTTACAAGTGTTTTACTTTTTATCTCTATAAATAGAGTGTTTCCCACCTTTGGAAAAATTACTGAATTCTCCTTCAGACTGCATGCTCTGGCAGTATACTTCATACATTTCTTTTACTCTGTTTGCAATAGACTCAGAAGGATCTCTGGAACATGCCCTGAAAATAAAAACTAAATAGTTTCAAACAACTATTCCTACTGAGACACAAAAATAAATATACAACTATTGCTATAATATGATGAAAGCATGAAACTACAAATACATTGCATACCAACACAAACACACCCAGATATACTGTAAAATGTTCACAGCATATTAATTGTTATTATTATTGTATACATTGCAGCAAATATACACATCTTTTCATGATCAGGGATAAATATTTAAACAACATTTTCCATGTGATATAAAAATTGTTTTAAAATACATTCTACCCAAAGCAACAGTTTATCCACATGGAGAATAAATTTTATTGTGCATCTCCTCTAGTATGGAGTGATTTCCTAAGCAGTAAGGTTTGCTAAGTAGGAAGAAGAAAAGTCTTGAAAATTTTGTATTAGCAGTTGGCTGTTAGGGTAGTTTGAAACTGTTGGGTTTTAAATATTGTATGTTCTTACAGCCATCATCTCTTAAGGACTAATATGTCTAAATACAGAGAACAGAGTCTTGAAATTTAAGTGTCTCTCTGGGTCCTATTTCACTCCAGAACCTTTCAAGACTGACTCACATTTTAAATAACACTGTTTAGCATCAATGTTTGTTAATAAAACTGTTTAGAAAATAGAATTA
This sequence comes from Neomorphus geoffroyi, assembly GCA_033558235.1. Taxonomy (NCBI): domain Eukaryota; kingdom Metazoa; phylum Chordata; class Aves; order Cuculiformes; family Neomorphidae; genus Neomorphus; species Neomorphus geoffroyi. The sequence continues at coordinate 9,341,506 of JAUMJM010000001.1, forward strand.
TGTGGTTAGCTAAACATCAAACTTACCTGAGTATTTGCTCCAGATTTTCACTGGGGGCATTCTTCAGTCCTGCCAGCATCGTATGAAGGCGGCTCAAACTGTATGTTGCTATGGAAACAGGTGTCACATATGGGTTGCTCTCTTTAATATACTTGCGACCAGTAAGTGGGGTTGTAATCCTAAGTGATTTGGACTGAAAAGACAAAAATAAACTTATAACTGCATTCTATTATAAAACTTAGATGCAGGTCATAACCTAGAAGTATAAATCTGTAAAATTTTTACCCGGTGTTATGATATATGCCTAGAAAAATGGCTAGGAATCAAACAGCCCAATCTAGTTTGTGTCTCAGATAGCAGCCAGCAATGAAAAATTTGTCTGTGTCACTTGGATGTTTGTATCAAACAGAACTGTATAAATATATAAACAGAGAGGACGTGACCTCACACTGAAATGCAGATACTGGGAGTGGAGTGTGACACAACTAGGCCAATCTAAAAAAAAGACAGTTGCTCCAGCCTGCCTTGGACACCCCAGAGCACGTGACAGCACAGGCATCACATCTGCGAGCTGCTGTCCCATAGGCCACACTGTTTCATCACTACAGAAACCTACCAAAGTTACACATCCAGAACTATGCCAGCAAAACTTCTTTAAATAGATGAGAAGCGAAGAATTAACTATTTGCACTCATTTTGCAGATAAGGTTATTTTGATCTTATCTGTCCAGAACAGTGAAAGCCATTAACAAACTTACACTCTCTGGAAAAAGCTCACAGAACTATTTCAGTGATCTAGACTGTTCTACCCTTTTGCTTTCTCTAATCTAACTGTGCTAATACACCTTATATCCTTCTTCATTTGCCTGTCAAGTATCCTTCCTTGTGTAAGGCATCTTTTCCATCTTTAGGAACTTTTTGATATTCTGTAACCATAGGTACATATGCCTGCATTCAAAGCCAGTGCCTGTTCTTCAAAAGCTACTCTGGCCACAGCAAGGGCCTGATAATTTTATAGGTCTTCACTTCTTATCCTTTCAAATACCATATTCTATGCTACTTTATTAGTCGTATGTAAAGACATACTTATGTATCATGTTTTTAGGCAAGCACGGTGAAAACCATTCCCTAGTGATTTAACTAGAACTCTAAACATGTAATGTTAACACCTGAAGCACATCTGCTAAAAGGGAACAAAAAACCCACACAGGACACCAAGCACTGAGCAGCTTTGCATATGTTAAACAAAAACTGTCCGTATGGGAAAGAGACAGAAGAGAAGGGGAAGTTGGACAGACGGGTCTGGAAGGCCCCAGCAGTTGCAGGAAAATTCAGCACCTGCCAACCAAAGATGGAGAAACACCTGTGCTTGAAAATCTCCACCTAAAGTTTTACCTAAAGATATCATTTTTTGGTAATTACCTACATTTTCTCTATACTGGATTTAAGCAAAGAAAACCCCAAATGCATGGAGAAATTCTGTCCAAACCCCCAGAAGTAAACAACAAATCTAATTAATTACAAAATCAAACTCAGCTGTGCTGTGTACACTCCCAGATCACCTTAAGCAATAAAGACAGTAATTTTCAGTAGACGCTTCTCCTCAAACACAAACTCAACTCATTCTCCATATACAAACAGCAATGCACACCATGCCATGCTCACCCTGTCAAAATGCTGCTGCAAATTATGCTTCACTTGCACTCTTTCAGCTGTTTCCATTCCAGAAGCTGTATTTAAGCACCTTGTGAGAGTTCCAATTTCTTCATCTGCATCTTCCCCAAGAAATATTCGCTCATCGAGATTTCCTACTGACAAAACATACTCCTCGTAGGCCTTGTTGATAGCTTTGCTATAGCAGAAAGGAAAAGACAAATAAAACACCCCCATTTTTTTACTGAATGAACAGAGTTCTGTCCTGTCAGAGGTCTACTTCAGAACTTCTTTTAACCCAGACTTGAGCATCGGAAATCCTTTAAAAGCTACAATATCTTAAACGTGACAGTAGCAAGGACATTATTTTTCCATTATATCTGATGGCTTGACATTTACTATAGCTGCAAGAGGAACATAATAAAAAAAAAAAATAAGAACTCGTGTTTGGCTGGAAGCTCCTCAAAACTTGAGCAGCATCACATTATCATAAATTACACTTACCGTTTTCATGGTTTTCAAAAGAAAATAAGTCCTACTCATAAGCATCTCTAAGTTTATACAGAAAAAAATACCACCAAACCCAATTTTTCTCTCCCACTTCCCATTCATCCATTGTGCTCCTACATCTTTTTTATACTGACACTCTGAGTTATGTATAAAAAAATCATGGGAATAGAAACATAAGAATCAAAGCAGACATCCAAGTAACACCATCCTGAGGAATCATTCCTCTTTCATATATGCCTCAGACCATACCACCTCAAAGAAAAGGAACTGAAATGCAATGTGTCACAGTATCACAAGGCTGGAAAAGACCTCTGAGATCATTGAGTCCAACCTATGACCCAACACCAACACCTACTCATCATCTAAACCATGGCACTAAGTGCCTCAGCCAATCTCCCTTTAAACACCTTCAGGGACGGTGACTCTACCACCTCCCCTTAATATACATTTATTAATGTATAAACATTAATAAATACACAAGTAAACTAGCTAGTATTAATGTTAAGATACAGATAACTTGAGTGCAGTCATATTAGAGGGATGCCAATGCAAACAAAATCACATATACAGCGACTCACAAGCTATCTCCAAAGTTCCCAGGATCTAGAAATCCAGTCAGATTTTCATCTTTTCCTTTTAAAAGCTGTAAAACAGTTAAGAACAAAGGATGGACATTTCAGTTCTTTAAAAGGTTTTGAAGAGAAAAAGAAAGGAGAATTTTTTTCTACATTACAAATTTATTGACCAACCTTTTTGTCAAAAAGTTTCCGAATATATGGCTTCCAAAAATGTTCCTTTATGCCTTTTGCTTCTAAAACTAATCCATAATGTAGTGAACACAATTTTTCAATGATGCAGGGAGGATCAGATGATGCTTTATAATCCTTATTATGAAAGTCTTCAGGTAGACCTATAATTAAGAATACTATGTTATTTGATTTTACAAATCCATATCCTGTTTTCTTATTAAATTTAGATTCTATCCTGTGTAGTCTAGGTAGTGCGAAATTAAAATGGTAAACTACCTGGTTCTCTTGAATGAACTACTAATTATACAATGCCCATTCAATTTAATAATGTTATCAAAACTCGATTTTGAACCAGAGATTTTAAAATAATAGATACTTAGTGATAAAAATTAAAAATATCAGTTCTAATAGAAAACCAATAAAACCTTTGTGAAATAAAAAATTTGATCAAATACATTTGAGATAATGGTCCCAGTTCACATTCAAATCACTACAAAGTAAATGCAGTTCCTGTAGAGCACTGAAAATGAAGTCTGGAAAGAATTACACTGGAAATTAAATGGAAACTTCTCACCATTCATTTGCATTTGTGGTCATCAAATCAACTTGTATTTCCATTCTCTTCAAAAAGAGAACAGCAACAATCCAGAAATGAGAGAGAAACAATCAAGTTGGCACTTTCATGTTTGAGTTGAGGATCTTCCCAAACTGCTGCCTTATGGGAAGTCTCCAGTCTGATTGCATCCAATAATGACTGCATCATTATCCCTTCTTTCACTGGCATTAAACTGTCATTCACTGAAACTTTTACGGGAACTTCCTTCCATGGTACTTCCATAGTAAATTAAATTCATAACTTAAATTATTGAAAAAATTCAGTCATCTGTTATTGCACACTACATGAACAGAAATCTATCCCTGTAGGCAGATACAGAATATCTTAATTCCCACCTATTTCAAATCAATATTATTCAACTTATTCTTTGTCACACAGATTCATACTAATTTCAGTAGCCTTAGAAGTTCTTGCAGACTTTGCATAGGCTTTTTCAACATACCTTTAAAATTAGGATTCAGAAGTTCTTTACGGTTAGGACACTGAAGAGCATTTCCATATACTAGATCCAAAGCACATAACAAGAGATGGTAGGAATTGACCAAGTCATCACTGATCATAGGAAAATTACCTTCAATATTAGAAAGACAGAAGACATTAATTAAAATTAGCATAGATTTAAAAGAAACTGTTGATATTTGTATTAAATCAATAATAGAGACTTGGAAACACAGACCTTGGTGACTATATAGAACTGGATAGAAATGCAGGTAGTAAAAGACACACTTAATAAAAAACAGCAAATATGATAGTAAAATACATTTTCAGGAACAGCAGCAGTTGTGTAGAAACTCAAATATACTGTGACATTTTGAAATCAAATCTTTTCACAATGTTGTTAAATGTGATATTGTAGACTCCCTCATTCACAGTAATCTGATTATTCTGAGCATAAATAACTTGAAGCAGTATGAACTGTATAAAGTGAACTGCATCAAAGAAGAAAATTCTCCAGATTGAATCAATAATCAACTCAAACTCAGGAGATTATTTTTCTTTACCAATCTGTTTTCTTCACAAAAAAACCCTGTAATGCTCATTTTAAACAGTAATAAATTTAAACTTTATTTCTATTGTGCTTTACAAGAGAGTTAAAATGTGCACCCCTGATCTGGTTTACAATGTAGCTTAATTTCATGTCCCTCTAAAGTATTTTTTATTCATCACCTTTCTGCAGAAAAGAATCTTTGTAACCTCTTCACTCTTTTACCACCTGTCACAAAATGTTATATTCAGATTCCTTAGTCTCTCCTGACCTTATTTAGGTTTATGATATTCCTTTAGAGAAACGGTCATAGCTAAAAACCAGTCTTGTAAAATAAACTATACCATTAATTCATTCCATATATCACAAATTTATACGCACAGCATGATTTTCTATCATTCTTTCAATACCAATAACTATTCTATCCTTTTTTTTTTTTCAGGTAAGTGCCCAACTACTTTGCTGAGCTTACTATGAAAAGCAGGTTTAAATCCTTGAAGAATTCTATCATAAGGTAATAAACTCACTTAGAACACATCAAAATGTATATACGATTAAAGATCACGCTGTTACTTTTCTACCGGTAACATCATTTTTTTCAAATTTATATCAAGTTTTCTGATTCCATTTTGTTAAAGCTAAAATAATTTCAATACAGGTAATTGAACTATTTAAAATAACAAAGCCCACATGAAATCTGAATTAACTGTACACGTTTATTGGTTATTTCCAAATCATTAAAGGTTCAGAGCAAGGCAATAAAAGTCCGAAATACAACAGGAAAATGTTAATCAACAAAAAACTTAAAAGAAGTAACTTTTGTAACAGAATCATTTTAATAACCATGAAGTCTGGCATGGCAATTGTTACTATCAACACAATCAAAAATAAATCTCATTTTACAGTACCAGTAGTTCCATACAAATGATTTGTCAACAACATTTCAAACAACAGCTTACTACTCCCTTTCACAACTTAGTATCAAATAATACAAAATAGTTATCTCAGTAGAGCGAAGAGATATTTTTTCATTTCCATTTTAATGAAAGAAAAAAGTCAAGATAGAGTTTAAAGATAAATTCTTACAGTGTGCGAGAAGTGCAGTATCAAACAAAGTTGGTATGTCACTTTGCAGTATGCACCAAAGGTACAAACAAGACCTGTACTTTCTGCGTGTGTGAAACTGAACACAACGGTCTTGAGGCTTGCAGAGACAAGCCTGAACTTGCCACTGATGTGTGGTTGCCATGATAAGGATTTACTGTCAACCCTCAAAACAGTGGACATGACTATTTAATGCTTGAAATGGTCAACATCTAGTTCCCATTTTTGTTCTGCCGCATTTTAATAAATTTACCACTAGTTACTTAATAATTTTGCAGTTTATGATTACTGTAAATTTTCCTTTTTCTTGTAAAGTTGAATTGACTATCTTGTCAACATGGTATTCTCTACAAAGTTAATCTGTATGTCTGGAACTGCTCCCTAATTAACAGGTTGTTAATTGATGATGTAGTTATCGAAACATATTAACCAATAATTTAGCAATAGGAAGACTCAAGGTCCCTTTGCACCTCATCAAATGTCCAATCTACCTAAGGAAGTGGGGATTTTACAGAAGGGAAAATAAAATCCTGTGATTTTTCAGACTGACCTGCTTACTCTCTCAGCTGGCCAATTGTGCTGAAGAAGTGAAGTCCTGACTGACTGGAAATAAAGTACAGCACTAACTCTCCCTGGACTCAGTGGAATACAAATAGGTATTTAATACTACTTGAGAGCGCTATTCTGGAGCAGAAAAAAGTACAAAAAGATGAAAATCATACTGTGTTTCAGGGTTGCAAGGAATATACTTGTTAAGGAAAGATTTCTCTTTCCCAATACAGTGGAATTTGCAGGCTGCTAGAAAAAGGCACCTTCTATGTAAGACACAGTACAGCACTCATGGTATGCCACACCCTTCTTGATCTTTATACAGAGATGTGAATGTCAGGGTCCAGTAATATTGCCAGTAACTTCCAAAAGGGAGCTGCTGGCAACCCTCTGCAATGTGGTTCAATGTAGAAAGAAAGGCTAATCTGTATTGAACAAAATGCCAGATAATTCAATATTGTGACAGCCTACTCTGTCCTCTCCTCAAAAGCAACCAATTAAGGAAATCGTAGCACACTGTAGGAACCTTAACATGGATTCAGTTTTAAATTGTAAAAACCCCACCACACACCCAAAATCAAAACCAAGTTCCTTTTACCCTTTTCCTTGTAGAAAATAAACAGCTACTTATCTTCTACTAGGATTTATCTTACAAAAAAATAAAAAGTCTCTGCAAATTATCAACACATCTGAAGCTACTAAGATTTTCTTTCAGCAAGGAATATAAATCTTGTTTTTATTTTCCTCAAAACACTGCCACACTCATCCAAGCAGTATGTGAATAGAGACCTAGGTATGTAGAAACTTTCTAAGGCACGGGTTTGATGAGGAAAGACTTTAGACTATATCTGACATGACTGAAAAACTTACACCTGAAACACTCTTCGCTCCTGTGGCTGTTTCTTCCATTGGTCTTTATCAAGCTCGTCTTACTAGCTTTAACGCTGCTCTTATGATAAAGGTTCTATACACATTGCAGTGTATTGTCTGTTCATTGCATTATCTCTACAGAAACATATTAACAGAGGATCCCCTTACACATTCCAAAGGAATCTTGAGTCTTTAAGACAGTCAGCCATTCATAGATACACTTCTATGTCCAAAATACAAGAGAAAATCGCCTTTGCAAGACAGGCATACACAGAACTATTCAGTAATGCCTATGGCTATTTGATTCAGTTGCTGCGTGTTCATTTTTTTAAAAAGGAGCGGGACAAAATGGATATCAAAAGAATCAGAATGCTATCTGTGATGCTAGTGTGAAGGCGTTCACACCTAGAATTTTATGATAAATTTTTACCAGGTTGTATAAAAAAATTCATTAAATATTTTCAGTGTTGCTAGAAACTTGGGAGGAATTTAAATATTCTTTATTTCTAGTGAACATACATATATACCTTGTGTTGATTTTAACAACATCTAAATATGAATTCACTAAAATTCTAAACTATTTTTTCCTTGGAATTACAGATTAATTTCCCGGGCTGTATGATTTACCTCACTTCTGTAATTCCAATCTGTAAATCTCCACAATAGTGGAAACTTTGTAAAAATATTCCTCATAAAAGCTGATATTTGGACATACAGCTCACCTTAGAAGTGAGGTAAATCATACAGCCCGGGAAATTTAAAACAGAATACATACCCTCAGGCTGTTCTGAGAAGGCTCCTTCTCCAAATGGCCCTTTGGAATTCAGAAACGCCTGCAGCTATTCAGTGTTTAAGGACTGACATAAGATAAGGACTAACAAAACTAGGTCTGCCATATTTAATCTGTTTCAAATCTCTTACCTTTTGCATGAACAAACAGCACCCAACAGAACTGGAAAACTTCAGTCACAGTGCATGGTTGTCGTCTTTTGGGGAAAAATACAGCAAGAAGACACCCAATAAGATCAATGAATTAAGACTGATCATACAACATTCAATCATTCTAAAGGAAAATTAAGCTTCATTACAGTGTGCCCAAAATCTTACACCCTTCTCACAAAAAGCTGTAAAGGTAATGAAGCAAACTGCATACTGGTTTAGTGCACACTCAAGTAGGACCCCAGTCTCAGTCTGCATACAGCGATTCAAATGTCATCACTGCAGACCAACACAGCGGATTCCATTAAAAATAGGACAAGACTTGAGTAGAAAATCACTGTAAATTTAAACATGATCAAATTCATCCAGCCTTTACCACCTCAGAAATAGTAATATTTCTCTTGTCTACAAGCTAGTTTTAATCTCTCCCCTTTCTCTGCCCCCCACATCACACAAACACAGCAGCTTCAGGATTTTCTCCACCCTGTCAGATCTGACAAACTGAAAAAAGATTCAAAAAAGCACTATGAGAAAGGACAGACAGATCAGCTCCAATATTAGAAAGAACTACTATGAAAATACAGTCAAGAATACAACTAAAACAACTGAGCAACTGCATTATATTTTTGTGACAGTAGTGCTCTAAAATCAGTCTGGAAATAACAGAAACATACCTTTGTTTTCTTCCCCTCTGTTGACGAGGTTGATCTTCCTGAGGATATCTGAAAATGTCCTGAAAAATGGGCTCATACTTCTTAAAAATTACTGCAGAAACTGTAAAGTTTCTCTCTAATCTCTCAGTTCGTTCTCTGAATTGGGAGGGTAGATTTGCCATGTCTTCCCACTTTTTCATCTTGTTAAAAAATTCTATCAAGCTGAAAATACAGAACGGGTTAGATCTGGAAGGGTTCTTTTTCTGTAGAAATATACTACATATTTTCAACAAAAGTGCAACTTCTGCTTCCCAAACTACTGATAAAATGGCATTGCTACAAACATGACAATGTACTCAGAGCCAGTCTTTCACCCATAAACAAGGCTGAGCTCAGACAGCTTGGAAAATATTTTTGTATCCTTGGTTGACGATCACATTAACCATATATCCACAATTCTAGCTTTCCTCAGAAAGACACAACATGCTCCAACAGTCCGATTTCCCTAATTTTTCTTAATAAGTTATTAATTTATTATAAATAAATTTATTATTTAAAAGATCATAAAATTTATTATTATAAAATTTATTAGAAATTTATTATAAATAGTTATTTATCAAATTTCAGTTTCATAAATTTGGCTTTTGTTTCTTTTTCAATACTTTATCTACACCTACTTTTTCAATGTTATTAGTATTTGATACTCCAGATCACAGAAGTAATTTTTCCACATTCAATTCCTTACATTCCTGATTAAGAAAAATAAAAAAGTTTTTAAAGGAACACTTTTTGTATTGTTTAAACCAATTGCCATGCTCCCACAGTAAAGAGGATGAGATAAACAAATGCACTTTTTTTCTTTGCCAATCTACTAAATTGTTACAAAACAATCAGATTGCAATTACAGAAAGTCAATTGTTACAGGAAGTATTTCTTCATTACTTTATGGACAAAATGTTTGATACAAACTTGTTTATCAGATTCTGACATCACTTTACTTTCATAAAGCAAGAACATGTGAAAAGTGAAGTCTTCTTACAAAAAAAAGATTGCATGAATATTTTCACAGCCAATTAAAAATGGTTATTCACGTGAGGAGTTCACACTTTGCACACTCTTCAAAAATAGACTATTCCTCAGCAACTGGCAAGTCAACCTTCAATTTTGAAAACCAGTGTTTTAACAACACAGTAGGAACTGTCCTACTTTTGTGGCAATGAGCTCCAGCAACACAAATTCTGTCTTTAAAAGCAGCAAACAAGAAAGGCGTTTGGCCATTGTTCTCAATTTCTAAATTTCACAGGCTGATAAGTAGTCTTTGAAATTTTGTACACATTCAAAAATTAGCAAAAAGAAAAGTTACCTCTGCTCTGAACAGCGCAAAATTCTGGTTAGAGATACGTAATTCCCCTCAGCTGTCCCTCTGCTCACAGTTGGAACTGCTTTTCTGCACGCCACGTACAAGGCACACGCTAGCCAATGCAGATCATTTCCCTGCAAATTGAAACACCAGGCATCTAAAAGACTTCATTAAAAAGAAAAACATACTTTTCAGCTGTGCACCCAAGATCAGGAAAAAGGATGGGCCTGTGTCGGAAAGGAATGAAGTTCAACCAGTGACAAAGTCGATTTCTTGTTTCAAAGTTCTATTGAGCTACTCTGCGTTTTTAGCTACAGAGAGAACAGGTGCCAAACTGATACTTAACACTGACCTATGTCAAAACTAAAATTACAGAGTTATTAGTTACCTGTATAAAAGTCACACTTGACCCAAAGTGTAACAATATATGTTTAGTACTGCTCTTCCATAAAAACATTTTGTACTGCCTTGGTACTAAATAAAAAATGAACAAAAGCTATAGTTTTTTGCTATCAGAACATTCATCTGCCCTGGACAGACCGTGGGAACAGGAAAACATTGTTTCCATTTTTCTCTGTATTATACAACAGAATAATTACTCAATCTAGTACCAAGATAGAAATTAATTCCAGTGAAAACCTTTCCTATCTTATTCTCCCTCTTTGATTAAACCCCACCATTCTAATGGGGAAAGGACAGCAAAAGTGGGGTGCAGAACACTGGATTCGATGCTGTGGGTTTCCTGGGCTAATGGCACCAGGGGGCCAGGTGAGCACACACCATCAGGAAAAGGCAGGTGTCCTTCCCGAGCCCACTCGGGCGGTCAGGGCAGTGTGTGTGTGCCGGAGGGACTGTCAGAGAGCACCCCTCCCTAGCAAGCGCACACGGCTCTAGGCACGCCAGGACGAACCCTCTATCACCTGTGCCAAGTTGCAGTGGGAGCTGCCGGCTTATGGAAAGGGAAGCCCTGAAGAATCCCAAATAACTCTGGACAGACAGGCTTTTATCACAAGCTCAAACTTTATTCTTTAAAAAGCCACTCAGTAAAAGGCATCACCAGAACCAAAGCGATAAAGTGGAGCGCCGGACCCGCTCTGGGAGCGATGTTCCGGACCCCGCACGGCTCTGCCCACCCAGTTCTGTGCCGCCTGCACGCAAACCCTGCTCGTCGTAACCCTGCTGAAAGCATCCACCTGTGCAACCCAACAGCCGCCAACAGCCGTTCCCCAAGATGACTGTATTCACAGAATCATGGAATGGTTTGGGTTGGAAGGGACCTCAAAGCCCATCCAGTTCCAATCCTCTTGCCATGGGCAGGGACACCCCCCCACTGGATCAGGGGGCTCCAAGACCCATCCAACCTGGCCTTGAACAGCTCCAGGGATGGGGCAGCGACGAATTCTCTGGGCAACTTGGGCCAGGGCCTGACCACCCTCACAACAAAACGTTTCTTCCTGATGTTATAACTGCGTTCAGCAACCTCAAGCAGAAAGGCTACAGCGGCAGGAAAGCTGTTGTTTTTAACGCCTTTCCGCCACTCTGATTCGGGGTTTCTCCCGCTTCGAAGCTGGAACGCAGCCCGACAGCCCCGCTCTCCGGCGGGCGGGAGTGCGAGGGGGATGCGACGGCTAGGGGGAAGTAAGGGAAGTGGTGAGGGGGAGGATGTGGGGGGGAGGGGAGATAGGAGGAGGAATGGAGAGGTGAGTGGGATATAGAGGGTAGTAAGGAGAGGGGCGAGGGGGATGTGGAGGAGGCGAGGAGGTGCGGAGAGAGTGAAGGGAGTGTGAGGAGGGTGCGAGCGGGAGTGTGAGGGGGCCAACCCGTTCCTCAGCGGCGATGCCCTCGGCCACGGGCGGGCTGAGGGGGCGGAACACGGGTGGCAGGCAACGCGAGGGAGCGGCCCCGTGCCTCAAGGGCCTCCCTTTCCCTCCTCCACCACTTAACCCCCTCCCTCCCGTCGTGCTGCCCACCCGGGGCCGCCGCCTCAGCAGCACCGGTCGTCGTCATCCCGTCCCCCCCTGCCCTCACCTCTAGGGTGTAGTTGCGTCTCATGCTCTGGTAGCTGAGCCAGGCCTCGGAACGGGCGCGCTCGTCCATATTGAGGCTGCTGCAGAGCTCCTCGTAGCGCTGCCGGGTGTCCCCATCCTCCTCGGCTGGCGGGGAGGAGGTGGGGGCGGCGGCGGCCGCGGCAGCCCCGGCCCCCCCGGCCCCCGGCTCGGCGGCGGCGTCGTCTTCCTCCCCGCCCGGCATCCCGGCCCCCGACGCTAGGGGGCAGCGCCGCGCGCCCGACCCGCGCCTGCGCCGCCGCCCCGCGCCTTCGAATCCAAACACCGCGCCGCCAAGCCCCGCCCCCGCGCGCTGTCACGGCCTCTCATTGGGTGGTGCCGCAAGGCCCGCCCCCCCCGCGCAGGCGCGTGGCGCCCCCGACTGCACTCCCAGAGCTTCCCGTCCCGGCGGGCACCGCGAGGGGCGCTGTGGCGCCACCGCGAACGCGTCACGGGCAGCGGCGCCGGCCGCCCCGTCACACAGGGCAGAGGAGGGGGGGAGTCGGCCCCAGGGCGGGGGACCGACCCAAAGGTCTTTTCCAACCAGCTGATTCCATGTTCCTTCACTGAAAGAGCTCTCACTCAGGCATTGCCAGGCTGCTCAGGGGGGTGGTGGAGTCGCCATCCCTGGAGGTGTTTAAAAGACAGGTAGTTGAGTTTCTCGGGGATAGAGTTGAGTAAGGGGACAGGTACGTTGCGACGCGATGATCTCAGAGGTCTTCTCAAACCAGACGATTCTATGATTCTGGGGCCGCTTGGTGCCCGGCCTGGGTGCTGTGGTGAGGGGTTTATTACTGCAGAGGCAGCACAAAGTGGCAAAATCTTCATGGGCAAAACTGGTTAACTGTCATATAATGGCATTAAGTAAACCCAAACGGCAAGGAATTCAAATGGCACTAACAGCAGCTGTGCAGCACATCTGCACAAGCCAGCAGAAACAATAGCAGCTCTGCAAATACATTTGAAGCATTTCATACAGTTATAAAGAAAAAAAATTCAAAACAAGACAACCAAATACCAGAGCTTGACTGTTGCTTTCAAGCACTTTTATCTGAGTCAGAACTCCGACATGGCTGTCTGGGTAACTGGAAGTGGAGCAGGTGATTTCAGTTTGCAAAGGATGAACAGCAACACGTTGGAGAGGTATAGCGAGAGCTCCCACTGTAAAAGCCCTCCCAAGCAGACAAGAGACTCCCAAAACCAAGCCTTAAAACCAAGTCAGGCTTGGAGCAGATAGCTGCAAGTTAAGAGATGAGTAGAACAGGCTGCACTTAGACCACTTTTATTGACTATGCCTATTTGCTTTCATAGTACCAACATTTCAAAACTCACAACACTGAAAGCTTCAGGGGGAAAAAAAAGAAACACCAAGATCAGGTGATCTGGTTAACCTGCAATGTCCTCCGGAACAGCAGTGTGCAGTTTTACCCAGAGAACCAGATGATGGCAGAAAGCCTGAGCTGGCACTGGAAGATGCAGCTCCCTTGGCCCATCAGGCACTGAAGATGCAGCTCCCTTGGCCCATCAGGACAACTTATGGGTCTTGCCCATCTCACTGTAACAACAAAAACTGATGGTGAGGCTGTATCACGTCACATTTCTTTTTTTAACTGTGAACTTTGCAGTCAGGCAGCAGCTCCTGAGGTGTACAGGGCATTGATATGATGCTCTGCCACCCAGCCATCTGTACATAATACTTGTAAGGCTTTTCCATTAAGCTACACTTACAATATTTGTTAAGGCAGAAAGCAGCAACAACTTCTTACAGTATATTACTGAGAAACATTAATCTACTCTTTCAAAATCCTTTGGATAAAACCAAAAAAAGAGTAAACAAGGTCCCTCAGTTTTGTTGAGCGCTGGTGAAAGAGAAATATGGTACCATACCTGACACTAGGAGCCCAAGGATTTCCCAAACCAGCTTCCCTTATACATGGAAGAGACAGTAAAAAGGTTAGGTATGAGACCTTACCTGGAACACTAACGAGTTCAATACTCTGAGCTCTTGTTCATGGTTGAAGCAGACAAGAGGCAGTGGAAAAAAAAAAAAAAAAAAAAAGTCCTTTTTTTTCCAGAGTAACTTTACAGCAGGACCTTGTGAATGACATTTTCCTTTCTTGCTTCTGCAAAAATCTGAAGACAGACGACGATAAAAAACCCCAATCATAGCCTTAATTTGGCCAATTTGAAGATGTCCTCTCCTCTATTAAGCAGAGAAATACCAGAGTTTGATTAATGCCAAGTAGTTTGGGTATTTTTAAAAGAAATCAGAATGTTACCTAGCTAGAATATAAAATACTTAAAACTACAGCTAAAATTAAAATTACCTAAGATTACCTAAGTCAGTTTTGGGGTCATAACTATTCTGAATGGAGATACTTACACCTGTATGTACTTCTCCATTTTGACTTCAGCTCACCCTATTTTGCAGCACATTTTCCTTAATTCTTTATAATTACTTCTCAGTAAAAAGTGTTCCTAAAATGCCAGGTTAAAAACTGAAATATAACAAAGTATTGTTCATTATTTCTGGCAGGTTGGAATGTCTGGCAGCAATCAATGATGTAATTTCCTGACACCACTAGAGTCAATGCATTTCAACGTCATTCCTCTGTGTCAGTATTTTCTAAGACTTATCTCACATATATTTAATTACTAAAAGCTAGAAAAGCTTTTTCCTAAAATAACAGCTTTTTAAGGGAAACAGTAACTGAAACTTACCCTTATCAGAGACACTTTACAATCCAAAGTCCTTGCTGTATTTTTTTAACAGAAAGATTTAAAAATCATTAATTAAAAAGTGACTGATATTTTCTTACCATGTAGTTATGGAAAACTATCATCTTTATTTCCTTTTCCTCTAAACGTGATCAAGAAATGATACCGCCTGTCTGTATAGCATCGGGGCCATTTAGATAAGCCAGGAGAGTTGTTCTGTAAACTCCTGTAGCTACACCAGTACAATTCCTCTCTTCTGTAGACAACAGCATAACCTTGATGTGCCAACAATCTACAGCGATAAAACTCGAAGTGTTGGTCAACTATGGCAGTGTAAATGCCACATTACACTGACACAGCTTGATTATGTCTAAGGTAATTATAGTTATAAAAGAACTAGATCACAAGCTGCTTATACAGCTGAATGTAACTTCCACATCGCAAATAACTGCATGGAATGCTACACTGCAGATCCCTTCATATTAACCATGTACACCAGGCACACTTCATCTCAGTACAGCTTAATGCACTCACTACAGGAACTCCGCTGCCAACATGCTTAACCTGGAACATCAGATGCATCATTAATTCAAATCAAGTCATCTTTCAGACGAGAACTGTGACTGTATACTCTGTTCTAACCATAACTACTGAAGGGCTGGAACAACGGCTTATTTTGCTTGGAAGACCACAGAACTAGAGGAAGTTGATGTCCAGAAAAATTATACAGTACAGCATGCTCTTTTGGGGCAGGAGGGGTTGGAAGTTACATCCTTGGCTTGGATTTATTTTGTTGTTTTAACGTCTTAAGAATAATTTCAGTTTTAGACAAACATTTAATCCTTAGACAGCATTATTTGCACATATTGAGGCCAACATCATGGGTAGTCAAAGAATATGTTTAATAAAAAATAATTAAACTTCCATTTGCTCTATAGAACATCATAGAAAGTAATTCAATAAATTACAAATGACTTTTTAAGACGCTTCTTCAACTACAGAAAGCAAATTCAGACTACACAGAACACAACTGGCAAATATTGCAAATGTCCAAAAAAACCTGGACTAAGACTTGGATCATGAAGCCTGAAACAAGGGATAGAAATACAAGGCAATAACAGCTAAGGTTCTTTTAGTAACTACCAACACACACTTTATCATCACCTTGGATATCCTTTTAATTTTAACTTCAGTATTAGTGTAATTCTAATGAGGTTTCCTTATAACCCTTAACTTTATACAACCGTATTTGCATATAGTTTAGCTGATAGTGGGACAGTTTTTCCCCTTCTGGTTCAAACTGATGAAAAATAAACCCAATATATTATGTTCAAGTCTACACCAGCCTTCATTACTTGAAACTGTAATTGCCTTATTACATAGAAAGAATCACTAGAATGGTAATCAAACTCACTTGACCATAATTAGGAAAATACTTTATTTCATAAATCTGATATAAATTATGTTTTAGCCACAAGATTTAGGATTTGTTTTGTGGGGTAAGGGTGGGAAGTGATGGTATTGTTGACATACTCCATCAGCAAACTAAGTTAATAACTGCTTGTAAAACTTTGGCTATTTCATAGATGCATCCTAGTTAAATAAAAGTGCTATATTACAAAGGGCAAAATATTAAATATGATTTTTTTTTTTTTTTTTAAATGATGAAGAATTGCTACCCCCTTCTCTTGGCAGTTTTTAATTTTCACTATTGCTAAGACACTGCATGAAGGGCCAAAAATCAGAATACTATTTGGGAAAATACGTAACCAGCACAATCCAAATGGTACTTGTATAATTCTGTAATTACATGTAATACTGCTTCTAATCATGGGGCTAGTTATTTTGCACATAGAAACGTATATTTCATTGGTAAAGTTCTTGATAAAAAACAACACAGTTGTTTTACTGTACAAGCAAGCAACGGAACTATATCAAAATATACAGTTTTGTTTTTTATTTTTAAATTTATCCCTTTGTAAAGCTTTCTCAGTGACTTCTACTAGTACCTGTATCTATTTTCTCTTAACACTTGCCTATTCTTGGACCGCAAACAACGTAACCAAGGTCAACTGAAGTCTCAAGTCAGTTCGGAACTTCTGTAAATCGGAATCTGGGCCTCGACTGTGTCAGAGTAATAGCAGCTTAAGAAGAAGGAGGAATCATATCACACATCAAATAATAAGAGAGATTTTATATAGTAAAGGGTTCTAAGGATTTGGACTTAAAACAGATGCTTTATGTCCTGTTACTGTGGTTTCTAGGAATAATCTGTTTTCTTATTCAAAGTGCTTTTTCTTTAGAGGGTAACTCAGCATAACATATGAAGTGATATCCCAATAATGATTTTGGGTAATATTTAATATTTAGTCAGATTTAAATCTGGAGAGAATTTTAAACTCAAAAGGAGTTCAAAACTAGCTGTACTTTATTTACCATTATTAACTGGTAACTCCAGTAGGTTTATGACATAAAACACAAATAGAAATCTACACAAACAAAGCAAACAAACAATTTTTACATGAAGTATGCAGTGTTGAAAGGTCTTTTCAGTGGCACTTTATGACAGTTTGCCTCTTCTGAGTCTTGGGGAAACTACTCCTCATTTTGGGACTTTTAATTCTGCTGAGGGAGCCCAAAACTTTGCAAGTTGTAAACTAAATAGATCTACATGGTGCCAAGTAGCATGAGATAAGACAGTTTTTGCTTTGATTTCCCCTCACTACTGTCAAAGAGAACAGTTGTAATAAGGGAGATAAAAACCCCAACAGTCAGATCTCAAGTAACTCAGATTTTAACGTGATATACAGGATGTCTTTAGAAAACAAAACAAAACCTGAAAACAAGTAATAGAAACCAATGTAAACTTCCTAAACTAACTCAGCTGAGGTAACAGGTAGCCAGTTCAATTGGCTGATTGGGAAAAATTTATCTTCTTTTAAACACACTTGTACCTGAATTGGAAACAGCAGTGCATCACAACACTAGAGCATTTTCATGTAATTAAAGCAATGGATGGTGATGGAGATTCTACAGCTTTCATGACATTCATTAGCTGCCCAAATTATTGCTGAGTTTTGATCTGTAAATTATAAGTGTCAAGGAGGCTGTAAAACTATATTCAAATTAAATCAATAATATGCATAAAGTATTCTGTGTTCACTGCAAATATATTAAATATACAGCTCTTACTTGAGCATTATTTTCATAAAATTAACCCCCCAACAAAATTATAATGCCTTTTGTTGTAATTTTACACCATTGTGTATTTGATAGTACATACAAGTTCAGAAACGTATGAACTTCAAGAAATATTACATGCAAAATGTCTCTGAAAGCAGTTTGCACTTCTAAACAAATACTGAAATGTTCGGTCAGTAAATCATTGATGCACTCAACACTGGGTTATTTACAATGAAATAATTAAAGAATAAATTCAAAATCAGTTTATAATTTAAGTGCAGAGTCTGGGGTCAGTCTTCATCACTAGAATCTGAATCCTCAGATGAAGACGATGTACTATCAGATCCAGATGAAGCATCTGCTTTCTCTGAACCCTCATCTGTGCTGTTTTCATTGTGAGAGCTTGGCTCTATTCCCCCTTTGTCTTCCTGATCTCTAACCCTAGAATTTTCCTCCTTTTCTTCTGTGGGCTTGGCTGAGCCTGTGTCATTGCTTTCACTGTTCTGTACATCAAAAATATTAGACTGAGACAAAGCTGGGATATGAAGATTAAGGCCTGGAGTGAGAAGCATCCCTGGGTAAAGTATGTTGGACAAAAGTAATGGGTTAAGAGAGAGAGGATTGGCAGCTGCAGCAGCAGAGGATGTTGAAGGAGAACTTGAAACAGAGTTTTCACCACCAGTATCCATATTTTGGTCTTCTGTCCTTTCTTTCTTTGCATCTGCCTCCTTTGAATCGCTTCCCTTTTTTTCCTCTGAAATAGATTCTGTAGACTTTGTTAGAAGTCCTCCCATGCCCAGCAAGTTTGGTAATCCAGCCATCCCTGACAGTAGCATGGGGAACATGGCAGCCACGTTCTTAGCTTCTCCTCCAGTAGTTAAACTAGCTGGCATTCCCATCAATCCCGCTGTTACTTGCAGCGACTGCAGGTTTTGCAGGTTCTGTTGTAAGGCCTGAAGACTAGGCAGATCCACTCCTGGAAGCAATCCATTGGCTAGCAGAGGGTTAACTGGTATGCTTGCAGCGGTGGCAGCTGCTGCAGCTGCTGTTGCCTTAGCAATCTCACTTTTGGGGCGCCTTCCTCTCCGGCTTACTTCTTCCCGCACAACAGGTCCAGTGAGAATACGGTCAAACATACCCTCCGGAAGGAATCCCTGCAAGAAACACATGGGCTACTTTTAGTATTTTTAGAGTTTAAAGATGGAAAAGTAAAAGCAAACAAAAACCCAAGCATACAGTAACAAAGATTATTCTGGTATGTCAGCACAGCAGCTTGATCTCCGGACAACTCAATGGAATTTGTGGTGACTCCGTGCTATTGCATATCCAACATCTACAGGCCCATCTCCACCGTTAGGTCTATGCAGGTATCGTCTCAAACCCTTTACTAGCTCATTCTTAGAGATTTGTTTGCAGATTAAGCCAAATATAGATAAATATAGGAGCTATCTCAATTTAAGATCTAAACCAGCATTGCTTTGCAATATTACCACATTCCAATCATTTGACAGATTAATCTGCCAAAAAAATTGTTCAATTTGAAGTTGAATATAAATGCGTGACTGCATACAGATGAGCAACCTCCAAGCCCTTTTCATTTTTGCTAGTGTCGGTTTAACATCCTTGTACTTCACCTCATCCATAAATTTAAGAATAAACAGTAAAAACTCATGTTCAATTCAAATGAAATTCAGAGCACTTCTTTTAGGGCTTGCACAGTACTACTTCACCTCTGTTAAGCTCTATTAACTACTAACAAAGAACTGCAATGGGCATTAATATTCTCTTCAAAATGCTATATTAATACTCAATTTACATTTTTATTGAGAATAGTAATTTCTTAAAGGTGCACACTGAAAATAAATTAATTAACAAGTAAAATAAACATTTAAAATTTTAAGTATCTTCCTAACTGTAACTTTGAGGATAAAAAAGTATTCCGTGGGCTAATATTTTCCCAAAAACCTTCAAAGCTACCTATATAAGATGAAAAAGCACCTTCAACCAAATCTCTAATTTGGGGTTGCCAGTCACTGTCCCTCCCTTCTTCCTACTCACAGCTATGCCAGCAAACCAGCTGACGCTGACTCACATTCCACTTTTAATATAATACCAGAAATGAAAAGCATGCCTTTTAGCATGTGGGGTTTTTTTCCCCATTTGCCTTGTTTTTAAGATACATTTCATGTCATGGTTATCTTACTCTGCAAATACTCACAGACTGTTTTACAACTTCTCCCCATTCAGGAGCCACTCCATACTCTGGATTTTCTTTCAAGAACCTGCACAAATCCTTCAGAGGGGGAGCAAACGCACCCCCCACCTGAGAAGCAGAAGATAGAAGTCAGGAAATATTTCTCCTTTGATAAGAAAAATGCAACATACGTTACCTGATACTGTTTCATTTTTGCCTTTTGTATAAAACAATGTAAACTAAGTTTCACTTTAAATTATCAATAACTATGACAGAGCTTTTGACTGATTCCCGGTGGTGTGCGAGATACTCTTGATTTGTTCTAAATCTGCTAAACTCAAACTCATATCTACTGAATTCACACTTTGCCACTTCAATATTTGACATTCCCACAAATGCTCAATATCAGAGTTTAGACATGCAATGAGTGGAAAAGCAACCATATGAATAGAGAACAACAGTGGTCCAAGTATTGCCAAGAAGGCTGTAACTACAATCCTGTTAACTTTTCCTTTATCCACTGAATCAGTCCTATTCTGTCACCTCAGTCAATTCTAAAAATACTTCTGTTAAGAGGCTGTGCTTCTCTTGTAAAATTGAAGATTGTCATTGACTTTCGCGCTCTTAAAGAAAACTTTTCATTTGTACACAGTATTTAGCAAGTGTAGTATGCACAGTTCTTCATTCAGATAACTTTTTCTTTTCCTATGGGAAAAGTCAGAATGGAAATAGTATCATGAATACCTTTCTTGCGTTTCTTCTATTTATGAGCTGAACACGTTCTTCACCAGTCAAACTATTAACATCCAGTTTATTAGGGTTTCGACAACGGTGTCTTTTTTGTTTGGGCCTCCCATCATGCAGCTGCATCCTCTGTTATAACGGAATTAAAAAGCCAATTATCTTTCTGATATAATTCTTCTAGAAATGGCAAGATATCTGTGTATTCTCTTGAGTCGGGCATTGATTTGAAATCATCTTTGCTTTCAGAAATATTTTCAGTAACAATACTGATTTACTAATCACAATTCTACGCAGCCCAGTGAACAGCACCAAATCCTCTCTCTAATGCCTTTACCCATTGTTTTAATAACCTTTCAGTTTCAGCAGTGCTTTAACTATCAGGAATGTTGCTACTGTTTTGTATTATAACATCTTTATGGAGAAATAAGGTTGTTATTCCAGACATACATACAACATACATCCTGTTCAATATGGACAAATCTCAAATTCAAAAGGTAACACAGTGAGAACATCCTACCCACATAGACAACACTGTCCTAGCACTGTAACATAGGTATGAGATAGATCTCTCAGTAATGTCTTCAATATCTGTGCACATCACTAAATATGCTGTTACACATTTTCAGCTCCCATCATCACTATCATGGTAACATGAATTTTCTTATCTTAAATATTTTTATGAATCCTAAGTGAAATTAGACAAAGATCAAATGTCTTTGTTCCGTATTGCTTTTCTTTGCAATTACAATTGTGAGGCTAAAGAAGTAAGAACAAGGCAGAAGAACAAAGAAGGGATAATTCATGTAACATAAAATACAAATCCAAATACATTTTATGAGAAATATTTTACTATTTAGCTAAAGCAGAGCTGAAAGGAATACTCACAGGAATACAAGCTCCTGAATCTTCAACGTATCCAGGATGTTCTTTAAGCCACCTTTCTAAATCTTTTCTTTTGGGGGCATCATCACCTGCAAGCCTTGTTCCATCTTTTAGGTTAATAACAGGAACGGGACTCTCTGCATCAAGCATGCCTTGGGACTGCGTGTAAGTGAGTGCTGGGTTTATTCCTGCAGCAACTTGACATGAGTTAATACCTGGATTAACCTGCAAAAAGTAAAAATATTTGACTAAGTTCTCCACAGAAAACAAACCATCACAATTATTTCATGTATGATACAGTGAAGGTCACAGTCCTGCAGATCATTATGCACAGACTCAAGGACTCAGGGAGACTACTTGTGCCACAGATGGCTCCCTTTAAGTCACTTTACAACCAGGTCCTCTAACAGATGTTACAGGAAAGGATGTTAGAAAATGTTGCTAGGTCAAATATCAAGTTTTTAATAACACACTGTTAATTACAGTTCATTAAAACTACAATTAAACATACTTTTTATAAAACATTAGATACTTAGAATATCAGTCAATGTTATTAAGACTCTACCAGCTCTCATTTGTGTAGTCATAAACAGTGATCAATTTTGGAAAAATAACTCAAACTCAACAGTTTCTGTTGTATGTTGACAGCTGGTTACGGTCAGTTAAGGAATTAACAGTAATTTGGACCTTATTTTTGGATACAAAATCAAGTTTACTTACATGATTAGGCTGTTTATTTCTATTTATAAAGAGGACATCAACTCCCTCCACATTCTTCCTTCTTCCTCTTCTCTTTTTCACTACAGGCTGACTGTCAACTATGACTCCATTGGCACTGGCTGTTAAGTGACTGGAAGTACCTAATTAATGATGCAATAGAATTGGTTTCAGATGATCAAGCTATTTATAACAAGAAACATGTCTGAATAAAAAAAAGGAAATAAAATTACTTGAAATAGTGCAAGTGCCTATAATGTCTACATATATTATCTAACAGAAATTGCCTATTATGACTGTTTAAAATACTACTAATATCAGGCTCTGAAACATTACTAATATCAGGCCCGAAGTTTCCTATTACTGTCCCCCACCCCCTCCAAATAAGTCCGTACAGGGAAGAGAGCTGTGAGAAACTGCTGACATCACACACACAGACACTCCTAAATAAACTTTTAGAGTAAGATCTTGATGGTCTGTCACAAAAGAGTAAGAAGTACAAAACGCAAGTGAAGGGTACGTTTTCTCTTTAAAGGAAATGTTCTCATCCGTATAGGTATGCAAACTCAACGAACTGCAGTCATGTAATTAGAAGATGGCCTAAATTAAGCATCTAGTTCTGATAATGTCATATACCAAAATTGAATTTTTAACCGTTTACTTTAGGCTCATTTTTGTTTCTCAGTGTATACCTACCATTATTTTTTATGAAAACAAGCTGTAAGCCAAAAATTGGTTCTAGACTATTGTCCTCCACTGTTTCTTTACATGAGACACAGGAAAGAATATGAACAGTGGAAACTGATGCAGGCATAAACTTGGAATCTCTTCATCTTTACTTACAAACAAGCCACAAAAAGATCCAATATAAACTGATTACTGTCAGTGTAAAGTGATGCAGTTTATAATTATTAAAATCTTCCTGTGAGGGTGTTAATGAATGACAGCATCCTTCTAATAAAAGAACATTACAGTAATTGACACTATGAGGTATTCATGTGGTCCAACCTCATACCTCAACTTAGGTGCCCAGTTTTATTAATACACTGGAGAGAACTCCTCCAGACTGCTGTTTAGAACAAAGAGCACTGCAAACATCTCCCTCCACTGCATACACATAGAGATCAACAGAAGAACCCAGAAGACAAGATTGCCCTCTGACATTTTACGTACCTGATTCAGGAAGCGATTTGGGGAAGTTGACAAGGCTGGTTTCTGAAGCATTCTGGAGTTCACGTAGCCGTGCCAGGTATTGCTGCTGCCCCAATGCACCTTCATCGCTTTCAAATGGCCTTTTCTGAGACAGTCCCTGCTTCTGAAAAGTCAATTTCAAACCACCTTCCTGTTAAATAAACGCCAGGGTTAGAAGAGTCTCTTCCAAAGCAGAAATGACTACTTGATAATCAGGATTCTCACGCACAGTTACTCCAGAAGAGTTGAGGAAAAATGAAAACATCGTATTAGACCTTAATAGACCTTAATATGGTCTTGCCCCTCCTCCACGTAAAAACCAAAACTGAACTGAAGTTTCATGGAACTGCTTCAATGAATACAAATTTGAAATTATCTCCTATCTTAACTGAAAAATCCAGACACTGAACAGCTGTCTACCTCCCTAATCCAGTCCTAAAGAAATGCCACATACAATTACAAGAGGAAATTTTCATACTTTTTAATGTGCTGCAAATAGGTCTCAAATTACAGAAAAGAAAAATGTCTGAAGCTTCTGCCCTGCATTTGAACTTGGAAATTTACCTTTAACCCTCTAAAAGGTAATGAAATAATAGAGTTTGCTGGATAGGACATGTTGAAATGTTTTAAAAAAGTCAAACAGAAATATCTTTTTCTTTTACTAACCAGATTTCTTAGAAACAGCATAAAACAGGTTGTCTGAGGAAGCACCAGAGTGGCAAAACTTCAGTTCTGAGAGAAATGATTCCTACCAGTGGCTTATGCAAAAAAACCAAAAAAAACAAACAAAAAAAAACCAACCCCCAAAAAACCCAAAACCCAACAACCCCAAAATCAAACCCCAAACCAAAACACTCAATGCCCAGAAGCAGCAGACCCAAATACCCACAAACAAGTGTGTGAAGGAAGTGAGAGTGAGAGCAGGCAGCCACTTGCAGGTAAAGCATGCCGCACACCGCAATCGCAATCAGGTCCTAGGGCAATAAAAATAAACATACGTCATTGATTTTCACTGTAAACTCCTTTTCTCGTACATGCTTCTTCACCTTTGACATCTGTGGTGACTGATCATACTCTTCTTTAACACCTGCAAGAGGGGGTGTTGGTGCACTGGGCTCACTGTAATCTGCAGCTGCACCTGGGCTATCCAGAAGTTTGGTTGTGTAGAAGGACGCCACTGCATTGTTGTCATAGCTCCTTCTTGCTGATGGCCATTTACCTTTCAACACTGTTTGACAAATACTGTCAAGTCGGTTAATCATAACTCGATCCTAAAAAAACAGAGAAAACACTTTTGTAAGAGTAATGCATACCAATATTGTACAGGTTAAATTTATCTACTATCTTCTAATTCTAAAAAGAGAAATTGTAACACTTCTGAACACTGGACTCAGGGTTAAAACAGTTCTAAGTTCCTTGACTTGTACCAATTTCATCTAAAGACTCATGAAAGCCACTTCTGTACTTAATTTCACCACCTGCAATGAAATATGCAATCTCTCTCATCTATACAGGTCTGGGGCCTGCAAATGCTTGAAACCCATTATCTTACTGATTTTTAAAGGAAAGATATGATAACTAGCAAAGTATTTTTAGGTTTGGCAAACAGCACCTATAAACTTAAGTCTACAGATTTTTATTGACATCCTATTTTAGTTTTTTAAACCATTACTCTTCATTCATATTCTTTAGACACCAGACACAGATTTGACTTCACACACACCTGCATAATACACAGATCTTGAGTCCCAGTGAACTCAGTTAAGTCTGTATACTCCACAAACTACCAAGTTTTCTGATCGTTTCAGAGTGCAGCTATTTGCCAAATAAAAAATGTGAATGCTAAAACCTCTTCCGTAAGCAAACATTTTTTGCCAAGCTCAAGACCCTCCCCTATAATTAAAACAAGTCTGATTTTGTACATTCTGAATGCCATTTTTCACCACCCACCAAGCACCTACGACATGAAAGTTATGCTCCCCTTCTCAAAATGAATGTTCAAAAATTAGAGTAGTACTGAGATCCAAATGCATCGTCCAGAAGCAAACATAGCAACAACAAAGAACTCCTGAAGTCCAGATCCTACATCTATTTTCAGCAGTATGGTTTTAACATATTTAATTGAATGCTAATGCCACAGACCACCTTCCCCTACAACGCTGAGTTTCAAAGTATTGCGAACTTGCCTTTGGCCAGTAGGATGCAGCCAACATGTATCCACCTTGTAGGAGATAACTGGAATTTGGTGTCCCATTGTTCATCTGGAAACTGTCTTGTGTCTCATCTTGTGTTGTACTCAGAGAGGCTACACTCTCTTCATCATATGCTTTTATGTGTGGCGTTCCTTCTGCTAAATAAAACCACCAATATTAATCACTTGATATCATAAAGAAGTTAAATGCTCACTTGTAAGAGGTTCAGGTGAACAAAACACACAGAAAAATGTTCGAAGTCCAAACACAAAGTTAAACTGAAGAATTGATCCATTAGGTTTTTCCGGGATGACTACTGATCCTTTTATCAGGCATGGAAATTCCACGCATATTCCCGTTATTATATTGAGAGCTTAACACATCAAATATTAGGCTATTTGAAAACAGACATGCTTCAGAGTGATCTGATAGGCAGTCCTTACTTATTTTAACCTTATTTCCTTGTAAGCCAATATGCACTAAAATATAGAATGAAATTGAAATAAGAGGTGTCTATCATTATACCATGGCAAATCTTCTGGGTTACTACTTTAAAAAAACCCACCCTGTTTCATTTACTGGCTGGAATGTTGCATGCCCAATGTCTGAACATGTGTCTGCATAATTTAATTTTTAAATTTCTCAGAGAAGATTCTTTCCTAGTATTTTTCCAGTGTGTCCTCTGACCTTCTTATACTTCTCTCTCCTCATTACTTACTTTTGACTCCATCCAGACAACAACATAAATTTCACTATGACAGTCTGAAACTGCCCCCCCCCGCTGCCTAAAAAGGTAAATACTACATCAGCACAACACGTAAGAGTATCAAAGGACAATTCTACAGAACTCAATTTTCCTTAACAATATCTATGGACCAAGTCATCAGATATAATTTAGCTCTCCCTTAAAAGATGTTTTAAATCTGAAAAGTAGAGCAAAGGTCCGTGATCACTGTACAGCCTGAGAAATAAAACCTGGGCTTAAAATGAGAAGTGCAGATGAAGTCAGGGGAGTTTTCCAACATATACCAATTTCTTCAACACCATCTTACAATAAAATAGCCACAAAAAGAAAGGCTGACTGATTTACAACATTTTGCAGTCTGACAATGGTACAACTACTTGCCTAAACAGACTGAGCTGGCAGAAAGCAAGACTCTAGTATTTGGACTTGTAGCACATGTTACAGTATCCACCACCTAGATCTAAATATTTATTTCATATAAACATTCCTTTCCCCCCCCCACTGTTTTAATGTTTGCATAAAGCTGTTTCCTCTGAAAAATGTCCTTCCACTGCTGCAAGCAGCAGTATCTTAATCATTTTGTTTAAGTGGCATTTTACTTGCCCAATAATAATTTCCCAGTAAATTAACCCTGTGGCTTCCATTTGTCATTTCCACAGAAAAGAAGATCCATCGGATTAACACAATGCCTTTTTCCCCGCTCATTTACTTATGATGTAATCCCACCGCCTAACTTCATCCTCTTCCTTTCTCTATTACCATTTGTTATCACACAGTAGACATCCCTTCCCATTCTGAGTTTCAGTGAGGCAAGAGTAGAAGAAATGTCAGAGTAGCAAAATAAGGAATGTATTAAATACCAATTGATTGGTTTATTAAAAAATTTAAATCACTTCAGTAATCGGAGGTCTTTGCTTCTATTTTGAAGCCTTCAAAAACATCTCTGTGTAATTTGGTCCTATGCTCCATAAATCACCTCAGTCTTTTCTAAGCAGGTTGCTGTTTTCAAATGTTAAGAAAACTTTCAGCCCAAGTGTACTGCTTGGCCACCTCCAGCTTACAGGAAAGAGTGGTTTACACTACCGTATGTATTGGGCAGAAGGAAAATTGCAGTATTCAGGAAAGCACAATGAGGAAGTCACAAAGATAGGTCAGCAAAAGTGGAAAAAAAACAAATGGGGAAACCAAAAGAACCTCTATATTTAGGAAGAAAAAGAAACAGTAGTAGGAAATGTCTTTCCAGAGAACATTAACCATTCAACTTTCCTGCCACGTGAAGCATGCACACAGTAGGTTTGCTTAGAGAATCAGTCCACAAATCCCAACTACCTCATCCAACGCATGGACACCAAGCAAAGAAAATGCTGTAACCCTGGAGTTCTTCCAACTCACTTGAAAAATCAAGAGCATGTATATTTAAGTTTACTTTTGTGGAATTTAATATCTTTTTAAAAGACATTTCTCCATTAATAATAAATTCTTCAGTTTAAAAGTTATACTGCAAAAATAAGACCACACACATACCACGTTTCTGTGCCTCCTCTTCATCACTATCACTCTCTTCAGATGATGATGATGACGACGACGATGATGACGAGGATGACGACGACGATGATGAGGATGCTGAAGAACAAGATGAAGATGATGAAGAGCTAGAGCCTGATCGAGAGTGTGAACAAGATGAGGAAGACGAAGAAGATGAAGAAGACGACCTGGAAGAACAGGATGATCTATCTGAGTCAGAGTCTGAGTCCGAGCTAGAGTCAGATCCCCTTTTGCTGACTCGTTGTTTTTTGGAAGCTGGGTTTGGAGTTAAAGGCTCTGTCCTTGCTGCCACCATGCGCCTGTCTGTTTCAGTCTTCATGCTAGGTTTGTGGTCTGTATTTTGTACTGGTGTGCCATTTTTTGGACTCACAGGTTCAGATTTCATTATTCTCTGTGTCTCCTCTGTAGACACTGATTCCTCTTCAGAAGACTGAGGGTCCTCTTTCAGATTTTCATTTTTAGCTTTTGTGTCCTCAAAAGCATTCGCTTTAGCATCTGACAATCTTGACTGAGGTGTAAGAGGAGAAGCAGATAATGCCATCTGGTACTGATGCAAGAGTGGAGTAGAAGTCCTTGAGAGTGCCACTTTATTTTGATTATAGTTCCTCTGGGCAGACATAAATGAGAGTTCAGGATCACGAAGAATATGATAATCTGTCCTGCTGACTCCATGTTTAGCAGCTCCAATAAGCAAATCCCTGTCATGAGTCCCACACTCCCACCACACAGGTAAGTCTGGGTTTGGCTGGCATAGTTTTAGTCGTTCAAATAACTGTGGGTGCCTAAGAGCCTGTTCTCGCACTTTCCTTAGGAGTTCAATGCGATATAAAGTCCGAGAAGCACGCTCCTCTGTAATTGGTTGGATAAAAATGTTGGGATCTACGAGTTCTGTGTTAAAACAAAATAAAGATGAGAATCTGGCAAAAAAACCCACTGCAAATGAAAACTAGAAATAGATGGCTTTAATCAGTTAATATATGCCTCCCTGTTATAAACTTTCAATTTTACATGTTTCCATATTTCCTTTTCCCCCATTTTTATCTTGGTACAAAGGAAAGAAAAACCTTTTCAATACAAGCACTGGCAGCAGAAATTACAGATAAAACTAAAAGTGAAAATATATACACCCACCTTCTTTTGAGGGGAGACGACAGACTCTCCGGCACATTGACATAAAAGCATACAAGTACTTCTCTAAGCTGTCATCAGTCTTCTTATGTAGCCTAGCCATTGCTCTAAATTTGGTCCAATCAAATCGTCCCCTTTCAGGATCAAATACCACTCCAAACGTAGACACAACTCTGTAAAAGTCAGCTTCTTCTCTTCTTGTCCATCTTGATCCGTAAGAAAAAAAAATTAGGAAACTGTAATTTTCTTCTCTTTCTCATGCAGCCAGCAACTATTATTTCTTCAATATAAAATACCTTTGTTTTTATAGAAGTATGTTTTAAAAGCATATATTTGCAAGTGGCACATACCTTTGCTGTCTTTCAATCTTAGCAGCCATCTTTGGATTTAGAGCAGCTTCTTCGTATGGAGGCTGCATTGTATTAGTTTGTATTGGGAATGCTGGCTGGATTTGCTGGGCCTGCCTATTTTTACTTGTTCGTTGATAAGCTGTTATTAGGCGGCGAAGACGTGTTGTCAAGGCAGACTGAGTAGGCCAATAGATTTTGTCTCCTTCCATCATTTGTCCATCTGTATTAAAGCAAAGTCACAGGAAATGTAAAGATTCTAATCATTGCTGGTGCCTATGGTCCTATACTAGGCAATCTGGATATATTTTAGCTAAGAGTTAGGGGAATTAAACAATTCAAAATCGGGCTCAGATTTGGAGTGTTATGTATTTACCTCCATCTGCTATTACTAGATCACCTGGGGATGAAACATCATCCTGTAGAAAAACAAGAAAAGGAAAGTACAATTAGGAAAGTAGGTCTCTCCAGAGATTTAGGTTGAACTTCTATGTTGCAGCCTATTTAAGAATATGGCAAAGAACAAGAGTAATGTATATTTTGGTGGCTAACATGGCATATAACAGAACTATATGACAATTCACTCCCA
This sequence comes from Neomorphus geoffroyi, assembly GCA_033558235.1. Classification (NCBI taxonomy): domain Eukaryota; kingdom Metazoa; phylum Chordata; class Aves; order Cuculiformes; family Neomorphidae; genus Neomorphus; species Neomorphus geoffroyi. Next base: position 9,371,714 of record JAUMJM010000001.1, read on the forward strand.
CTCCCCTCCTCCAAACTGCAGACACACAGAGAATAAGTTCTATCAAGTCAGACAAGCACACAAAAATGTAACAAATGGCTCAACAAAAAGGTGGAAGTATTACATTCTAAGTGAGCTAAGAGGGGCTATTAATAGGTGCTTACTATACCTCTATGTCATCTTTAAACATTGCTGGTGCTGGTTTATATTCTGGATCTTCCACATCCCTGTTAAAATTTCAACACAGAAGAACCCATCTTAATACAATTTTAGAAGTCCTTATGCTCTTTTCTATTAAGCAAAACTCATTTAAATTTCATCAGATACACTATATTTAATTTTCTATTTGAAATAAGGAGCAGCTTTGGCTTGAATCCTGCCCCATCCAATTCATTATCTCATTCGAAGTTGTTCTTTATGACCACAGCTGCTAACCCCACTGATGAAGCAATGAATAAAGGCAGTTCTCCCTTTCAGCAGTTGTCAGTGACACTCAAATTGATCTACTGGGGTCACTGGTTAGCTACACAAGACTAATACATGAAGCTGACTGACCTGAAGTTGAGTTAAATAGGTCTGCAGTATTCAGCCTCTGAAGGTTTTTGCACTTCAGTGTCTAAGTAACATTTCTGATACAGCAACACAAAGTACAGCCCTTGTAACAACAAGTTGCTGCCTTTTTCCTTTAACTACGAAATCCTTAATCTTCAATGTTTTTGTCATACTGTTCCTAACTCTGTTTTCCACTCTGTGTGAGTAAAATCAAAGTAGCATTCTTCACAACAGTGCCATCAAGCTAGTATAAAAACAATTAAGACAACAAGAAATTGCAATATATAAATTCAGTCTTTTTTACTGTAGGGCCCCCCAAAATTCATGCCTACTTTTAAGTGCTCCTACCCATCAATATAATCATTTGCTCTCTGTTCAGCAGCAACTGCTTTGTCATCTGGCTTGCCAACCCTTTCCAAGAAGCACAGTGCTGGGTCTGCTCTGATAGTGTTGTATTTTTCATAACCTATAAAGGAAAAATAAGTGGTACAAATTCAACTTTCAGAGTAAGCTATAAAAGAACTGGGTGTAGGGTTTTTATATTGTGGGGTGGGGAAGTATATATGTAGTCACCCACACTACTCACCATGTTTAAAAACTCCAATTAGAAGGGATTTATCTGCATCTGCATCCCACCACTCAGCAGGAACTTCAGAGTGATCAGGCTCAGGGACCCAAACATCAATTTCACTAAGAAGAATCACCAACAGCACACTGACATCAATAACATTCAGAGGAAGAATGCCTTTTTATTTTCTCTTTGTACATTTGTACTTCATGTGGTATTTTTCAACTTCCCTCTTCAAACACACACATACAACATTCAATTTGAAACAAATTAATTAAAGGTTATTCTGAAGGTTGTGAAGTTTTCCTAGGATAGAGATACTTAATCTTTTAGAGCACTCTGGTACTTAAGAGTAAGTAACAGTTAACAAGTGGACAGTTACCCTACTAAGAGTTAAATAAGTCAAATTTTAGAATATTACTATTAAGAATGATTTTTCACCCCTGCATTTAGTAAGACACTAAAACCAGCAACACAAGACATTCAGACAGCTTAGTATTTTATATTTAACAAAAATGAGTAACAGGGAAAGAATATGAAAGCAGAACCAGCAGACAAAATTATTCCTCTCAGTAAACTCTGCCAGCTCCTAGCAGTTTGTGCTTACAAAACTTAACAAACCAACCTTAATCTGCTTGTGTTTAATAACACTGACTGTTCTTCCACAAATGTGTTTAACAGCTTTCTGAATCAAATTAAAACTTTTTATCCACCACAACCTCCTGCAGTAGTGCCTTCAGTAATTTCTAAATGGAAAGACTTCAATTTTTTAAAAAATAATTCATGGAATAAGCAGCACATAACCACAAGTTTGCATAAAGAGGCAGGAAAACCCCACCTGTTAGAATGCAAAGTATATAATTTGATCTTTCATTCACTTTTTCAGTCTAATTGACTTTAACGATTTTACTTCTTATAGCTACACTCAAATAGGAATAAATATTTCCTCATGTCAAGTGGATACAAAGTGGTTAGGAAACGAAGAGTAAAAAAATTATTTTTCTTATAGCCTAAGGATAAACATATTTGGTTTTAACATTTTTTTATTTAGTCTAAGAATACTTCTGAATTTTCATTTCATGGTTTACATTTAAAATAAGCAAGCAAAAAAACCCCTCTCTATAGTTCACCTGGCATCAGTTCCATCAAACACCTTTTGGAATTCATTACCAATGACTTCTTGTTTTAAGTAATACAGCATTCTTACTCGAAGCAAGACCCTAAGCAAACAAAAAAAGAGAAATATAGATATTAGTACTCTACAAGCTTTCAACAGGTCACTTAAAGCTTTTTATTGCAATCACTGTTACAAATCATTTAATTGTAAAAATTACCTCAAATCCTAGACAAAGACCTAGGCCAAGAGAACAACTCCTCACTTGTTTCATAAAATACCGATAAGAAAAAACTGCTATTTCCCTTTTACTACTTGGAAGATACCCTTAGATTCAGGTCGGTTGACAATGAACATCTTTCCTATCATCTTTTCAGGTCTTCTCACCTAGAATTGGCAGGACAACCCCAATGGCTTCTCCATGCTTTATCTCAATTTTTTACTACAGCTGTATGAATCACAGTATGACAACTTTTGCTACAGAAAAAATGACTTAGCAATAAGCTAGGAAACAAATTCTCAGAAGCCCAGACACCATGCCAGGTAAACAGCACAAGATCAAGGGTCAGCTACTTTAGTGCTTTCAGTTTCGATTGCTACGAGGTTCCCTAAAAAACATGGTAGAGAAATCTCTCTGTCCTTCTCCATACAGACACAAACATACAGTTTCCTTAAAATGATAATTATTTTGCATGTGAAATATTCGGTTCACCTCCTAATAAACTACAACTTATTTATTCTAATCAAGCTAACGACATTAAAACTAGTTTCTTCATAGTGACACAAGTATTGTGAAGTCTTCTAAGACAATGAGGATTCAGGAAAACAAAGAATCTTTACATAAAAATTGAAAGACAGTCATACTTCAGCTACTGCTTACTTATTGCAATGGTGTTTTATGTGCTTTTTGTATCCTTCATCTTGCAACAGATGTTCTGGATTGTACTTTCGAAGCCATTCTGCTTTGTGTATATCAAAAGTGCTAGCCTGGGTCTTCACTTTTTTTCCTTTTCTTCCTCTAGGCACAGGGGCTGATAAGCCTATAGAATTTAAAATACAATACAGTAACAGCAACAGGTAGTCATAGATCCCCATGACACTTATAGTTCTTAGTTACTTATAGTGTTTATATCCTAATACAAGCATTGTGACCTGCAGTGCAGAAAAAAAATACTAATATCACAGCCTCTGGATATGAGTTTTTTCCTCTTTTGTCTCTTCTAGCATCTCTGTAGTACATTTCACCAGCTAAGGACAAAGCAGGACACGAGGGAAAAGAGAGGAGTGTGTCGTCACCTACTGTGAAACAGAATAGGTTCTCATGAACTGAAATGAAAAGGCCGCTTACACAGAGTACAGCAATCCATTTGGGTAAGCCATCAAATACAAAGCAAAGCACAAATGACACTTCTTTCCCATCAACTGAACTGCGTATCTGGAATAAAGACCATTTACTTCAAGTAGGACACGTTCACATTCAGAGAGAATTTTTAGCTGTTTTTATCCTAGTACCACAGGCATACACATACAAAGCTATTTAACTGCAGAAACACATAAGTCCTTACCAAGGTGATTTTGTAACTCTCGTGTTTGCCCATCCTCTGTTGGGGTAATGAGATCCCATATAAAACTTTTTATTTTCTCATCTCCTCTGTAGTGAACAAGACAATAGGCTAACAGAGCTCGGCAAATTATCTCCACATCCTGCTCATTCAGCTGTCTCTTGAAGCGCCCATGTGACAGAATTTCTCTCCATCGACCCCACCTAGTCCAAAGTAAAACACAAATCAGCACTTAGAAGTGAAATATTTGGTTAGCTTACAGATTTCTGTTGGAAGAGGGAAATTCTCTGCAAAATATTTAGCTTTCCATTTTTTTCCTTCAGTGTAAGTTACTGAGTGGAAATATGAAAGTAATATTTGCAACACAACTCCATCTGTTTTAAATGGAGTCTTAAACGAAACTTGCCTGTTTACAAAGAATATGGATCATCATTTTAGGCTTCTAAAACAAAACTAATGAGAACCCACACTAACAAGATAATGCAGTCATTTATCTTGTAAAGTGGGTGACAGAAGATCTAAGACTTGTTTCTAAATCAACATATCTGATTTAAGCATGTTTAAAATACCTGGTTATATCTGCAGTTCTTTTTTGCACCTCATGGAAGTGCAAGATGTTCTGCATTTACAAACACCGAGTCAGCTATGAAGCCTTTATTTCAGATATTTACTTATTTACAGAGTTTTGAGTCTGCAAGGAATACTTACTACAATGATTTTTAGACCAACTACTGTGGTGCCCACATTAAATGTCAAAACCTCCTTTGAAGAAGCGTTTTCACCTCTCCTTTAATGTTTCTTCAATTGCAAATTGTCAGAAAGGGTTATACAAACTGCATGATAAAGTCACCTATATTCTTAATCTAATAATTTCTATACATGCACCACGTTATTGCTAATATAACTGAAAGTTATCAAATAAATACAATTTAGTGCAAGGAAACTACATTTTTTTTAAAATGTCCTAGAACAAAAAAAGGATGTATACGATACCCATAGACCAGTAAGTTTTTTTCCACCCGAAAGCACTCTGTTCTTCCGTATACATTGGAACGGTCACAAGGCCTGCGGAGTTTTGGCTTGTCATCGCCTTCACTCTCCACTTCAGACAACTCTGCCAGCTCATCTTTTGTAGCACTAAAGGGCCGTGTTTGCTTCCTAATTCTTGGAGTATCAATAACCAGGCTGTTCTGCAAAATTTCAAAACAAAGCTTATCAGAGAAATAATTGATACGTTCTTCTTAAGTAGGTGGCTTTATTTCAAAAGAAGCAATTTCTATCTAATGTCATTAATATGTATTTTGCATAGACATCACAGTAAACACCCACAAAGCAACTAAAATATCTGTGGTATTAAAAGCAACAAAACCCGGATTTCATACCACGATACCAGTATGTTAGTTATAAACAATACTGAGTATCTCCTCTGAGCTGAATGCTTACACAGACTACACTACAGTCCCTGTGAGTAAAAAAGGGCAATGAAACCTTTTTAGAACTTTACTGCATGGGAACGTCTTCAAGTATAGGACACAACTTGCATTTATTATAAAATCTATTAAATTCTTAGTCAGCTCATTTGCAAATTCCAGCCTAGGATTTGCATACAGAGAAACAGGGCAATCAGAACAATTATACGCTGTCAACCATTTCCAGATCTTTGACAAAAATCAAAGACTCTCAAACTGTTTCAGCACAGCAGGGAGCTAGGAAATACTAAAGCTACCAGCACATTGATAACACATGCGCAAACTGACCAGCACAGGAAGTCTGACTTGCTGAAATATTAATCAAAAGAGCCCCAGAAATCCTACACCTGCTACTCAAGAATTCAAACAGCAAGCACATGAGAAAACATGCATTAAAAAAGGAAGTACTTACTCTACCACTGATAGCATCTATATCTATTTCTGCTTTTTTTGCCCATTTCTGCCAGAAGTTAGGATCATCTAGCGAAATATCAGTCCTGTTTCCAGATGCAACGAAGCTTGCCTGTAATAAATAAAACTAAATCTTACAGATGTATTACATGAAAAGTTTGCAGAGTCTCAATGCCTCAGTGCTGTGAAGACTGCGCAACTTTATTGTGCCAAAACATCCCAAGTAGCTGTTAAGACTTTTAAAGAGCACCTCAAAAGTTCTCCTTCTCCCTTAATTCTCTAAAATCCGATCCATAATACATCAAAAAAATCTAATGAACTTCTATGCAGCATCAGGAGAGAAGAACAGTAAGCAGGAAGAGTCTTCTGCTTCTAAGTCCGAATCTGAATTACTTGAATGGAAGAAAACAGAATCTTTTGAAGAGGATTATAAGCATCTGGGGATTTCATCTCATGCAAAAGTACGTGCTTGAGGGAAATTTCAAAGGAGTGTTTAAACTACCAACAATCAAAGCCTGAGCACACGGAATAAGCTTAATTTCAGAAGGCATTTCAAAACCCCTGATACATTGCTTTTGGAAAATGAGTAAATACATAGAAAAAACTCTAACTCTTCTGATAAAGACAGTGATGATGATGTTGTCTAATTGGTCTCCTATCTCTTCTTTAGAAGTGTATTTCTTATTTAAACCACAATCAGCAAAACATAAGCGAACCTAAGAAAATGTATATTTATAAATAGTCTTAAAATTCTTCCCTATTTTTTGAGTTTTTTGAATTCTCACAACTGCATTCTTTAAGTACCCACATTCCAAGCTCAGTTATACTGCTTTATTTAAAAAAAAAAAATTAAAAAAAAATTATGTATTTTTAAATTTACTTGAATTTGCCATTTTTTCAGATTCATATTTGTACATGCTTGGGAAATTAAAGAGATGAAGCTTACTTTTTGTTCATCCAGTTTTCCAGTATAGCCTTTGGGTGCTATAACATTATTGTTTTTCCTCTACCCTCCAAAACTTAGGAAGTGTCAGACCGATTTTATTCTAGACAATTATTCCCCTACATTCTTAGCCCCCCATCATGTACACATATATATTCTTCACCCTCTATTTTAGGAGCTCTCTTATTTTGCTTTTCAAACTCTTAACCAAAAAAAGCTCAGGGTTCAAAATATATCCTTTGTGTAGCTAACTTTAGAATTAAAGTCTGGCAATTTTAAATATTATAAATTACTGTCTTGTATAAATTTCCCCCACTTTTAATATACCTGAACACAAATGGATCCATAGACAAAACAGTGTTAATAGTCTTGGTTACTGCAGTCCATTACATCTAACACTAATCCCAGCCTTTTCACAAGCCGGGCACACCTATTACTCATCATTACTCAAGCATGCTCTTCGCATCTGTACATGCAAATCTGATTTTGCTATGTACGTTACATAGATGTAAGAACCCAAAAAACGTACTAAGATACACACACATTAAATAGAAGTAAATGTAACTTTAAAAAAGAGCACAAGCTTTACAACATTCAATAATCTTTACAGCTCTGTACTGTCAAAGAACAATTGCTGCTTTCTGCACCTTGGCAAATGTGGAGCCCCTTCCTTCTGATTCAATTGTGATAGTTTTAGTACGACGCTGCAAAATCTGGTCAATGTCTTCCTCACAGAATTTAGAGCCTTCATCTTCTTCATCCATGATGGCACCATATGCTCCTCTTCGAAGCAAGTCTTCTATTTCTTTTTTGGAGAGTTGTTGTATCTGAGCAAATAAAATAGATGTTAGACAGTCTAAAAGAATCCCCCGAAGTCTTTTCTATTTCTTCTTCCCTTTCCAATATTTCTGCAATCTAACTGGGCCTTATAATTCATAAACTTACAATCTAGATTATTAAGAACTAAGAGAAAGATGTAGTTGACAATTGAAATAATTTGTTATGTGGTTACAGTACAGATAGGTATCTTTTTTGGTTTGGCTATTCTCAACATGGTTTAAACATAAGTTTAAAAAAATTACTTGCTAATATTAGATGTAAATATCATTTTATATAAAAGTAACACATTATATCAGTATGACAAGAGACAAAGAAACAAAGGGAAACCTTTCTCCTTGTTTTAACTTTGACATTATCTACCTTTGACCTTAAGAGGCAATAAACAGTGAAAGACTACATTTAAAGTTATGACAACTATATTGTTAAGTGCACATCAGAACACATAATGGAGATACAAATGACAAAAACAGTAGCTTCTATAATTTAAAGTAGTTCCCACATGATTACAAAAGCAAAAGGAAAAATATTTAAAAAAATAAGTTTACATACACCACCAACACTGTTTTCTCTTCCGCTCATACTCTGTAAGACAGCCTTATCCAGTCCCAGCTTCAGACTTGCTCTGTCAAACATCTCTCTTTCATAGGAGTTACGCGTTATCAGTCTGTAGACCTTCACTGCTTTGTTCTGACCAATTCTATGACAACGGGCTTGAGCCTTGAAGAAAGGTACAACATCAATAAGAATTTACTTATCTAGGAATAAGATATGATTGTTTTAAGAAATCATTTCTGCTATACTGCAATCTGAAAACTGAGAGCATGAACTCAATGAAAGTCAATTCCCATTTACTTCAACGGAAGCTATCAGGCATATTGCACATTGTGAACAGTTTTCTAAAAACAGTGTAGTAAGTAAAATGAATCATCTGCTGAATTCTACGGAATGGTATTCCTCATGCAGTAGCACCAGATAAAAAGGCATGCTAGCTCATAAGTTATCTGATCTCCAGATACATATGGTAAAGGACTTGCGATGTGATAATGAATTTACTTTCAGCATCCAGTTCCTAGATTTGATTAATTTACTGTTTCTTAATACACATCAATGCTTTCCTATATATTATGTTTTAACTGAACAGCCCTATTTCCATAAACTTTTAGTCAGCATATGCAAAAAACTCCCTGCTTCAGAATTTCATCAAAACCTTAAATTTCAAAAATTTAGTTTACCTGTCTTGTGCATTTAAAGAGTAATCCATTTGAAAGGAAAAGTTAGAATCCAGCCAGACCAAATGACCTCTCCTATCCAAGAAGCAAGCAATCACCCCAAACCATTAAAAATATGCCTTAAAAACATCCCGAACATTTTACAATTATACACATTCAAAAGACAGACAATACTGCTAGTGACAGTGAACATGAACCAGGTTTGACTTCTGAGGCCTCACTATTATGCTCAAAGTTACCTGGAGATCATTTTGAGGATTCCAATCAGAATCAAAAATTATGCACGTATCTGCTGCAGTCAAATTAATGCCCAAGCCACCAGCTCTGGTGCACAGAAGGAAGACAAAGCGATCGGAATCTGGTTTGCTGAACCGGTCTATGGCAGCTTGCCTGAGATTCCCTCGTACTCGCCCATCAATTCGTTCGTACAGGTATCTGGAAATCACCACAGACAAATAATTACAAAATCTCTCATAATTTAAAGGAGGATTAGAGCAGATCTCCTGCTTGCAAATGTATTCTTTACAGTGAAGAAAAGTGATATAAACTAACTTTGCTTATCAATGGGTGACGCATCCAGGAATCAAAACAGAACTCATGTACCTGTAGAGCTAATAATACACATCAGCAAATCCTAATATCAAGCATTTTAAGACAAGTTCTGCTAAACTTTGTTCATTAAAGCAAATACCTGACTCTACATCCCAGGAAATGTGTATTGCCATGGCACTTAGTTGCACTGAAACACACCATAACCTGAAATCCCATGTGGACACTCAAGTTTTGCACGTTACTATTCCTGGACCCCTGTCTAGGGTCACAGAAGCAGGACAGTTACTTTTGTATTATATACCAATTCGTCTGAACATGTCAGGGGTAACCAAATAACCAGTAGAAAGCAGTAACTGATGAGCTACACTGAACAAATGGCGTATCAATTCTGTCAAGATTAAGAGAATGGAACAAAAATGACATGACAGCACCTCTAACAGTCTTCATCAAGGCATCAATGAATCCAGGGCTTCCTGAACTAAAACCAGCAGGTTTAAAAGTCTGAAGTAAAACTGTTATTTCTGTCACCTTTGACAATTAAGACTCCTATGAAATCAAGTGAAATGCTTAAAAAGGAGCAAATACTTCTGTGCAGTATAAATGGAGTAAGATGCTGAACATGTATCTACCAGTTAAAAAGCTTCACAACCACTTTTCTTCTATCAGCTATAAAATGGCACAGCAGATAATCCACAGGACCACAGGCAGTCCAGGCAGTCATCTAGCGTCATGAATTCTCTTAGTTTCCATGGAGTCAACAGAATAATCAGAGTGCTATTATAAGTGACATAAAAAGCTGACCTAAAGAGCTGTTTTAGAGCTGGCAGTCCAGTTCTGCTGCAAAATTCAAAGGTGTAATAATTTAGGAAAGCTAGGAAGCACATTTTTATTTCTACATTAAAAATACCAAACCTCCAGTTGTTTACGATTTTATATATCCTGTTGGGAGTAAGGAGCTGCACTGCCCCTATCTGGTTCAAGTTCAGCACGATGTAAATAAAGAACACATTCTATGTTTCCTGGGGTTTGGATGAGTGACACTGAGCTTGAACTTACTTGGTTTCTAACAATGTATAAACTGTACATACAGACAAGAATGGTTAACAGAAAAAGCAAAAAACTGAAGGCATGTGGTTTGCTCAACAAACTCTCTTTAGCTGTTCTCTGAAGTTTCTCATTTGTTGGTGAATAAATAATAATCCATCCATTTTCTGACATAAAGTTACAGAGGCATCAGAAAAGAAAATTCCTATGTTTGGTACGCTGTAATCATCAATCCTGCACTAACGTTCAAAGATGCCCACTGAGAACAATAAACTACAGGAGATAGAATACGCAGTACCTTACCTTTTATGTATAAGATAATCCTCCAAAATATCAAGGCAGCGCACCATTTGAGAGAAGATGAGGACCTTGTGGCCTCCTGCTTTCATTTTTGGAAGGAGTTTATCAATAAGAACCAATTTACCAGCAGACTGGATCATTGCTTGCAGATGGAAGTCAGGAGCACTCGGGCTGTATGTTTCTTTAAACTCTCCAAGAATTTTCTCTTCAGCACCTATCAAAGAAAATATTTCTACATCTATAGGTGCATCTACACAAATATGTCCATATACATACAAGACTAAGTTACCAACATCTCTGCTTTTACTCTAAATATTCCCATTATCCACTGCTGGAGACAGAACAAAATTCTGTACGGATCCAATATCTAGCAAGAACATCCATTTACATGGTCTTTGAAAACAAGTTTTAAGTTTTTAAGCAGAACACCACAGAAAATACACCTAGAATGAGGTAAACACTGCCACCAAATTGCAAAAACGAAAATAAACTTGTGTAAAAAAACCTCAAAAATAAAAAAATAAAGTCCTTTTGTCTGTGATATTTGAAATGGGACGAGTCTTAATAACAGTATTTTGAAGACTTTTTCTGAAGTTCCACAGTGACTGAAGTCATAGCAGAACTTAGTGTATTTTCTTGCAAGCAGTAAAAACACTAAGATAAGTTACAAATAAGTGAGAAAAACAAATATGAGTGACACAGACCATATCACTTATAGTATCAACTTTAAAAGCTAGCTATAGCAGTGTTTTTTCATGCTGCTTTCAAAGAGATATAACATTTCCATGAGGTAACTGCTTCTAACGTTCTGTGAAATCCTACAAAACAGCATTCAAGTTTCAGACCTCAAACACACAATTGCATCACAACTTTGCCTTACACCTGTGAAAAAAATGCTCCACTTGGTCCAGTCCTTGGAAACTCTAATGAAAATATTCGAGAATTACAACAAAAGTTCTCACATACTTTAAACAGAAGTACAAAAGTACTAAAAAAAAAAAAAAAAACAAACCAAAACCAAAATCAACCTTTATCACTTATTTACCTTTGATGAGATAGGGGTGATTACAACACTTTCTGAGTTCCATCATGGTGTTAACCAGATTGGGTACATTTGCTTGCCCTGCTCCTTTGGATAAGAAGGCAAAATTTTTCTCCAAAATAGCTCGATAATATTTCTTCTGAATATTAGTTAGTTCTACTTCAATTATAGTTTCCTCCTTTGGAGCCAGCTTTTTTTCTACATCTTCCTTCAATCTTCTGAGCATCATGGGTTTCAGGATAGCTTGTAGTTTCTGAACCTAAATGAAACACAACAGTTTGTTGGAATATGAAAAAGTAACAGTGTAGTTCAATTAAAAATTATTGAACTCCATATCACCAGTTTTTTTCCCCAGACTTACATAAAATACTTTCCAGATGGGATATAGCCTTATTTTTAGCCCCAAATTACTGAAGAATGCTTTTTATATACTCCAAAACTAAACACGAGTATCTTTTTTAGCACTTGCATGCAAACACTGTGCCTACAAAGCCAGAAAACTTAAATTTTTATTATTCTCACTATTTGCTTGCCAAATTTACAAAACTGACATGGAAATGTAAAAATAATTCTTTAGCATAAGTACTGTACTTAACTGATTTCTACCGCCTGCAAAGTTTAGAGAAACTGCATGATAAAAGACCTCATAGGTGATACACAGAGAGTGATGGGGAGCAATTACAGTTACTATCTAAAGCAGAAGTTTTTCCCTCAAGTCACTCTTACACATTGAAGCTCAAAACAAACTTGTTCAATATGCAATACCTGTTCCTCTGTTTTAAGGTCTCCAAATTCTTGCATAAAGGTAGATTCAGCAGGAAAACGCAACGGTTCAAGAAAATGAAGGAGGCTAAATAATTCTTCTACAGTGTTCTGCAGTGGGGTACCCGTTAACAGCACTTTATGCTCCTATAAAAGGAAACAAAACTCTCATGGCATTATACATGCACTAAATTGCAAAAATTTGTGCAAAATCTGAGTGTTGTAATCTGAAAATATCAATTCTATGTGTTATTAATACACAAGTAATACAGATAAACAGATTTACAAAAGAACAAAAATAAGTATTTTCTACTAGCTTTTATTTAAATTCAGCCTTCCTGCATCTATAATGAAGATATAACTGAATGTTTCAACTTTTGCCTGCAATACTCACACATGTATAAACATTTTTCTAGCGCAGAAAATATACACTGAGCATGTATGGTAAAGCAAATAAGAGGACTGCTGAGAACATGCAGCAACAAGTGCATCAAAGTAATAATGATGTCAAAAACAATGCTACATTAGTCAGGGGACATCTTTTAGTAAAGCACCAAATCTTCAACAGCCATACTAGTATGCACTTTTTAAAATCTTGCACTGCATCAAACAACCTTAATTACAGGACTTGACGACAACAACTCTGTTTTAAATTCCACTACTCGCTTAGTAGTGTCACGACTTACTTGCTTTTATTCAATAACTTCTTTAAAATACTTTCTAGGTTTCTAAATATTAATTACTGCACAAAAATATTTTGTTAGAAAGCAAATTTTAAATATCTTCACCATAATCAACATAAACTGTAAAACAATATGATCAGAAATAGATTCTGCTTATAGTTAGAACTTGCCATATTTCATTTAATGTCAGCATCAGCTATTGAAAACGAATACATTTGAAGAGAGTATCAGGAACAGGTATTTCCTGAGAAAGACTACTTGAAAAGTCTTTTTTGGCAGTTAGAACAAATTTGTGGTTATTGAACCAGAATCAAAACCAAAAAGTGAAGTATAGTTACTCACAAGGTTCATTAATTTCAGTCCTTCCAAGAGTTTGCAATTTTTGTTCTTCAGTCTGTGCGCTTCATCAATAATAACACACCGCCATTCAATTGCATTTAGCTCTGGACACCCACCAAGAATCATTTCAAAAGTTGTGATAATGGCTTGGAATCTGTAGGTACCTCGAACAATACGTCCCTGGAGATTCATCAATACACAAAATTTGTTACATTACTTTGACTGTATTTGATTTAGACATCAGACTTTACATTATATATTGGATTTTTTCATCTCATACACATTTATTACACCTCTAGGTCTGTAATCAGTACCCATGAATATTTATGCACAGCCACAAATTCAACATTGTCTAACCAACAGTAAAATTTCAACGAATTTTAGATTACAGATACAACCATCTAATAAAGCTGTTTCACAAGGTGCATATAGATAATATCACATTTTTAACCTTGGGAAAATGTGAAAGACTGACAGCGGAAAAACCCTGCAGTCAGTATGACAGTAATATATTTAGCACTTACACGATAATAAAAATATCACCTGAGAACTAAACAAACAGTTTTTATGTAGCTTACTCTACTTTGTTCGTCTGACAAAGAGAACATTTAAGGCCTTCAATAAGGCAGCACATAATAACTCACTAGAGAAACAAGATGTCATTTTAATATTTAGCACTACTTAAAACCCCAAGTTTTCAGCCTTATCAATTTTGTAGAAATACTGTGATAATTTTAAAAATTATTTATGCAGAATATGTAAAATAGGCAAAAATCCCTTTTTAAAACAGTTGTATTTCACGGGGTTTTCATGTCATTTAATGTGAAGCGTAACAGAAAAAGCAAACTGTACACAAAGCTCATTTACACACACTCAGAAATGGGAATCAACAGCTACATAAAGGTAACTTAGAGCTTAATTGGCTGTATTTTTGTTCTCATTGCTCTTCCATTTCAGGACCCAACCGCAACCATCTGGGTACACTAACAGCGTCACTACTATTAAATTGCAAATTACTGAGCGTACTGCAACAACATACATCTTGCTGCAACCACTTTAACAGAATTTACTCAGTAAGCATATGATAAAGATTCTGGTATGTAAAAAGACTAAAAAATACACTGTGGGAGGTAAAATGACTTTCACTAAGACATATGTACAGATAGTGTAAAGTATACTTTTAATTACTACTACTACTAGTAGTTATTGCATACAAGTGACATTACAATACCTGTGCATCCCTGAAGTACATTTCATACTGTTGAATCATCTGCCTGCTGATCATACTTCCATGATACACTACAACATTAATGTCAGTCCATGTGCGAAATTCTCTTTCCCAGTTCGCTATAGTGGAAAGTGGAGCTATGATCAGAAAAGGTCCTCTTATACCAGCCAGGAGGATTTCATAGAGGAATGTAATTGACTGAATGGTTTTGCCAAGACCCATTTCATCCGCTAAAATGCAATTTCGCCTGAAAGTAAAATATATGTATTTGTTATTAGCAAAGTACAGACCCTAGTGCTGTTACTTAAATGGACAATTTATAAAAACAAAACTCAAATTCACCAATGTAAAACAACATTCAAAACTGAGGCACTGTAGATGATGTTCACAAACGCTTCCTGCTTATGGTGAAAGAATACATTTGGTACACAAACCCACAAGCTTTCTGTCACGTTTAGCACTGGCAAAACCTGTGAAGGTTTCATGAGATTCTCCTACTAAAGTATTCCAAAGATATTCTTTATAGGTTATGTCTGTCCAAATTAAATGAATTCAAATGAATCAGATTTCCTACATTTACCTTGATAAAACTGCTAGAAATTAATGATGACTCCATAGAAGTCACAGATGGAAACTACACCAGCTACACTCACATAAAAGGAGTGCATTATAGCCCATGGACAAACTTCCCCTCTTGTTTCCCAAACTGAGATGCATATAACCAAATTACTACATGAAGCACCACTAGGTGCTCAACCTCTGCCATGCATTCCAGTCCTTCACTCTGTTTGCACAGATACTCACACAGCTATGCTGTCTTTGACTGCGAATTAAAACACATTTTTTATATCATGAAATGGTATAGTAAAATGGTATGTGCCCTGTCATAATCCCTGTAAGGGACAGGCAACTGAGACTGGCAATTAAGCGAGCAGGAAGATTCATGAATAGAAATCCATCTTAGGTACACAGAAAATATATCGCTCTGGAAAAAAACATTAAAGTTATTATAGTCCCAAGAATACATCATAGCATTAATGAACAGAAGTTAACCTTACCTTACAATATAGAAAACATAATTATTTACTAGCCTTATTTTTGAAGGGAAGTAACTTTATTTGAAATAGGTACTAATTCTAGAAATCATTTTGAAAGATTCAAGTGTCTTCCAGTTATTAAAAAAATTTGGAAAGTTTGTTACTATTTGTTAGTTACATTAGTTTTATTCTTTTAAGATTTGTTTTTTGTTACCTTTGTTGATAAACACATATTTATATACCAAAAGGAAGAGAAATTTGGGGTTTTTTTCTAGCTACATCATTTAGCTATAAGCAGAGAGTTAAAATAAATTTAGTTAAAACATTATTCATCCTCAGTAACAATGATTAACTCCATATGGTTTAAAATTTACATTAGAAAACATTTAATGTATATACCTATTGTACCAGTTGAATAGGAGCCAGTTAAGTCCTTCCAGTTGATATTCCCTGAGCTGATTGCCATTTTTATATTCCCTGGACTGTTCTATCTTCTTCCAGGAGTTTGGAGGTGGTCGGTCCTTTAAGGGAAAGATCAATACATGTGCAAGTTCATACAAGTTGGGTTTTTTTCCAAAACACTTAAAAGCACTATTTCCTGAGTGCAGCAAATTTAGATTTAGAATGTAATTACATTAAAATTGAGAAGGTATCATTGTTAACATTACTTACTAATGATTAGTCTGCAGAAACTTGAAATTTGTATTTATTTGTCTATATAAATGATTAATTTTAAAATTAATTTAAGACTATATTATAATAATATCAAGCAACTGATTTCTAAAACTAAGCATACAAATAATTTGAAGTAATTTGAATTGCCAACTCATTTATATGAGAAATGAAATCTCTAAAGTTTCACTTGGGAAGATCTAAGAACAGCTGACCTACAACCAGAGCCAACCAAATATCTGGGACTACCACAATCGCAGAAGTCTGAGTAACTCTGGATTCTGAAGGAACTCCCTTGAAGCAGTCTGGGCAGCCTACACTGCAGGACTGTGATCTTGCTCTTTCCCTTCAGCACTGCCCCTGGTCACTGCGGATCACTAGATCTGATAGCCAATTCAGGAAGTCAACAGCAGGAATACACCAAAAAAAAGGCAGACTTGTGAGTAGTTCAGCTCCCTGAATCAATTTCACCAAGGGATCAGATTAAAGACCGTATCAGCACACACAGGATCATGATACAAAGGACACAACAGAACAGATGGTAATAGTATCAAGGTGTCTCATTTTAATGTCCCCAGTAAGCTAAAGGAAAGCTGAGAGGCTGAGCGTACATGAAAAGAAAATACATAAGCGCGCACACACACACACACAAGTTTACAGGTCTGGAGACCCGACATGCTCACTATTAGCTTGGCCAGCAACTTAGTACAGAAATCCTGGAGCTTTTGGTTGCTACTAGGTAGGATTCCAGTAGAAAACACTCTCGTCAAATAGCATCTGCATCCCAGCCTGAACAAACTCACACACTCATGTACAGTATTTTTAGTAAGTGCTTTTCTTACTGGCTGTAAACTTCTTTTTAACATTTCTCAGTATTTATAAAAGCTTACATTCACTCCAGCTTATCTGGCAGCTCTGAATTTAGATTTCATTTTTCTATCTCTTTACTGCAGACGTCAGCATCACCTGACGCCAGGGCTCAGTGCGACAGTAGCTGTCCCTCCCCTCACCCACCAGCAGCCATCTGTCCACTCCCCCACATCAGGAGCAGCCACACTGCTGCTCACAGGGCTGCAGGCAGCAAATACTTCCTCGT
Organism: Neomorphus geoffroyi; assembly: GCA_033558235.1. Taxonomy (NCBI): domain Eukaryota; kingdom Metazoa; phylum Chordata; class Aves; order Cuculiformes; family Neomorphidae; genus Neomorphus; species Neomorphus geoffroyi. The sequence continues at coordinate 9,389,136 of JAUMJM010000001.1, forward strand.
ACTTGCTGGAGCCTGGAACAAAAAATACTTGTTGCTGACGCTAAGATGACTGTCGGTTGTACGGCTGTGCTTTAATAATCTCTTGCTCTCAAAGCCAAATACAGTAACAGAGATGTATAAAAGCTTTTCTTCCCACATGCCAAAATGGAAGGATTTTAAATAAATACCAGAAAAATGAACTAAGTATAATAAGACAATGTTAATCATGACTACTGTCATTATCTGTAGATAGAAAAATCATTAAAATAAAACTCAGAGCCTACAAATTAAAACTTTGTGCATATGCAGTTATGTAAAACATTTAAATAGGTTAAAATAAGTGGTGTACTACACCACACAGGACACATCTTACTCTGACAATGACATACAAGACTTTAAACAGAACTACTTTGTTTTCTCCTGCTCCATGAGACAAAAGATTGACAATTTAAAGATAAAACATATTTCCTTATTACACGTATTTTTTTCCTTTCAGTCTTTCACGACGAGAAGAAAAATAAAAGCAGGAAATAATTACAGGATCTGCTTGACAGATCTCTGTTTGCCCATTTCCTTCAGTGCTGAAGCACAAGATTTAACTCTGTTCTCTATAAAAGGACATTTATACTTTATTTATTCTGGTTTTTCCTCCTCTTAATGGTGTTTAGATTCTGTAATAACCAGTATAAATTTGTTGCACATCACTCAGTTAAAAGCTCAGAAAGTGACAGCCCTTCATATTTTTATCATAAACAAAGATTATTATTTTTTTTAACTGAGTAATAAATGAGAGAAGAAAATACTACTATTCTTAGTTAATAAGGCTCACAGATTATAGAATCCTCTTGGTTGGAAAGGACCTTTACAGGTCATCCAGTCCAATCCCTGTGCAGAAGCAGGGATATTTTCAATCACATCAGGTTGCTCAGAGCTCCATCCAACCTGACCTTGAATGTTTCCAGGGATGGGGCCTCCACTATGTCCCTGGGCACCTATGCCAGTGTTTCACCACACTTGTAAACAACGTCTTCCTTTACACAGAATGTCAATAAGCTTTACGTTCTAACACAAAGGTTTAAAGTTGAGAAGATAAAATCCAATTTGCCAAGACATACAAGTAAACTAGGTATAATTTTACCAATCTCCTTGAGTCAGGCCTGGAAGCTTGTAATTGTTCAAATTCTTCTATTTTCGCTTGATCTACATCTTCTTTCAGCTCCCACGTACTGTCTTCGTATGGCAACGAACACCATTTTACTAAATAGTAAATAACAGGCTGCAGAAGAAAATTCTGAATGTTATCAGCTTTTAATTTAGTACATAGACTGTTAATATGTCTTACTATTTGAGTAGCTAACTTACAGGAGAGTTGGAAACAACACCACGTTTCTGAAACACTTTTAAAGATAATCTGTGTAGCTTCTTATTATCTACTCTTCTATCCTTGGCTTCTCATACTCTGCCACTTGTAGATCCCTGCAATTCTTTTCCATCCCATTGATCCACAAGTAAGTATTAAGAAAGAAATTACTACATTTGTGATGTTTGTGAAAATGGGGTGGAGTGGGGCAACGACAAACTGACCAATCAACTACAGATGTTAAATGCAGAAGTGCTACCCAGAACATATCCTCCCCTCTCCTGTCAGGCTACATAAGCCTACATGAAAGACCTTGAGAAAAAGCCTAACACAGAGGTTTTCTCAACAGAATAGAGACCTTTATGGGTCTGCTGCGTTACACAAAAATGCAGTAAAACTCTCAAAAGATGAAACCAAAGCAGATTATTTTATTAAGATTTATGTATGTGGTGCAGTACATGGGATCAGCCTTTTGTCCGAACACACAGGGCAACTGTCAAACCTCAAATTTATGTCAGTAAATATCTAAGCTTTGTCTACTATGACCTATTAACACTAAAAAAATATAAGCCATTGCATTTGATTTCTATTTCAAAGTACATGGCTAGCATAGGAAATGACAGTATTGCTATGTCTCATAAAAATTATTATAGAAGCTTAGAATTTTTAAGGTGTTACTCTGAGATCTGCCCAAATTACCACTATCAAACACTGCATGGAAGTGTATCTTTTTGATTTGCTTTAAGATATATTTACCTCACCAGTGTCCTTATCTTCACAAAGAGATACTTCTAATACCCGGTCTACTTCAACATAGTCAGGATTAAAAGGTTCTTCTTCCATCTGCAACGCAAGATGAATAAAATCAGTACAGAGACAAAAGAAGCTGGTGTATGCTAAGACTTGGTCTCATTGTACACAAAATTAATTTGGCAGTTAGAACCTATTGAGGTTTTTGCACACATCTTAAAATAATTTATTCATTTATTTTTTGCGACGGGCACTGAAGAGGGATCTGACATTAGAATAGAAAATGTAGTCGTTTAGGGATGACGTGCTGTCTTGGCAAAGTCAGGCAGTATTGAAACTAGCCACACTACCATATCTTTCCCTCTTTACCACTTTTAATTATTCAAACAATCCCAATTTCAAACCATGGATGTTAGGCTACTTCAGTAACTCCAGAAGACCTGCTCTTAAAATTACATTAAACAAACAACTCCCTGCTGCAACCAAAAGCCTAATCCTGGTGGGTGAGTTTTACTTCAACATTCAGCTGTTCTATTTAAAAGCAGACTATTAATCACAATTTCACAAGGAAAAAAAAAAGCTTACTTAATTGTATATTTCATACTCACATCTGCAAAAAAGTGAGCTCTTTGTGCTTGTCTTAGTTTGAATCGTTTTATTTTCTGCTGGATTCTTTTATCCTTTAAAAGTTGTTGTTCTGTGGCCCACTCACAGTGGAGATAAGAACTAAAATTACAGAGATGAATATTAACATATTAGTGAGAGCAAATACTTACTATCTATTCTAAATAAACAGTTAAAATAGTCTGGTTTTTAAACCAGGATCTCACTCGAAAAAGAATATTTTATCACTTAAGACAGAATTCACTGTAAAGGTGAAAGATTTATTCCTCCAAATAATCATTCTACAGCATCTAGTTAAGGCAATTTTTTGGGGCTATCATCCACAGAACAAATTTATTTATTCACAAATTTATTTCATGTGTCCTAAGAAGATAAACAAGTGTATCTAAACTGAGTTTAAATAAATCAAGTTTAAAATCCAACAACTCTATCAGAAAGTGACCAGAGATATAAAGTACTTAATATATTGGATCTAACTTTTTCATGTACTTTATGTGAAGTGCTAGTTTTACAATTCCGGGGTTTTTTTCCAGTTATTACAAACAATATAAAGCAGATTCTTTGCAATTTTAAGATTAAATTTGTAAATAACAAACAAAAGATAATAAAATCTCCTCCAGTGAAGCAACTTTTTAATACTTACTAGTTCTTGTATTTTACAAAAAACTCTTCTGTTTCTACTGTCATCCCAGCAGATATCTAGGAAAGGAAATTCAGGGGAAATGTAAAATGATGGATACAAACCCCTTTTTCAAATAAGCAACTTAATGTAATGATAATCACTTACTTCTTTCTTTATTACCCTGGAGGATAAGATTTTGTCTACAATTGCTGCATCTTCTTCACTTGGATTTTCCTATAAATGCAGGAAATCAATGACATTATAAATAGCAGTAAATGCTCTCAGTTCAAACTGATCAGACTTTAAAAGACAAGTGGTTTGTGAAAACATCAACAATAAAGGCAAATTTGACCTCTACCAGTAGCATTCTTTTTAACAATAAAATTCAAAATCAAGGTTTATATCCAGAGAGAAACATGCACAAATACGCTAAGTTTGGCACCTCCCAAGAGCATCAGATGCAATGTTCACCTGCCCAACGCACTCACAGTGCAGGCAATGGTGATTTTGATGCCTTCCAGAGGCAGACTCACTGTGAATGCTCTACTGAGCTGATCTAATGCAGTGCACATTTCCAAAATTTCGTTACACAGAGAAATATGAACTTTAGCACACATATTAAAAAAAAATTAGTAAAACAAAAACAACGCAGCATGAATCAAATTCAATGTAACAGATTTAATCTGAACACAGATAACAAGCATGCCGTGGAATCAGGCAGACAAGGTTGCACCTGGGAATTCCAGCAGGGCTTAGGTGTGACACAGACATGGGACTAAGTCCTGCCAAGACTGAAGCTGTAGTTCCAGCACCAAATTTAAAGGTTGCTTCGAATAAGAAGCCACCTTCCCTTTTGCCTGATTTGTTCCCAATGATACTATCCCTCTCTCTCCTTTACAACATAGGCACTCCTTCAAACATCTCACAAACTATTTTTCCTGTTCCTTTCCTGCCACTTTATTCACCTAGAATGACTCAACAGTGAGTTTGAGTACTAGAGCTGGCACAAGTGAAGTGCAAACCTGAAGTGGGTGGGGAGCAGAAGGGAAGAGTATCTTTTTTAAAAATCTCAGTAAGTAGAGATCTCCACAGACACAATTTTGTACTTCTGCAAGTCCCAATAAAACTAGCACACAGCACAAAACATTAGAGAGATATCTATCCTTTGTCATCATTATATTTACCCTTAACTGCAGTTAAGTCAACAAATGTTTATAACAGAAAAAATGGTAATAAGTAATTGCTTCCAGTGCTCAAGATCTAAGCAAGATGTCACAGTAAGTAAACCATGGCTTAGTAATAATAATGTTCCAAGTTCTGAGCTTTACTCATTGAAGTCCTCAAGACAACTGCAAAGTTCCTACTACTGACGAAACCAGTTTTTACTTACCACAAATAACTGTAAAGGCTGTTCAGCAGGTAAAAGGGCAGAATTCTTTTTTATTTTCACAGAAACTTTAGCTTCTTCTTCTGATTGTTTTCCTTCTCCTTCTTCAGCATATTTTTTCCGTTTAACTTGACGATTTGATCTTCTCTTCTGCGGGCAGGACAATAAAAATATAAGTTTTACAAAAAACTTTCCAATAACATGAATTGGAAGTTTTGGGACAATCTAAGCAATACTTTAGCCACATCAAAAAAACAGTGGCCAACATTTGACAGAAAACACGAATTAAGTGAATCACAGAGAGACAGGAATAGCCGTATATTATTTTTGATGAATTCTATTACATTTTTTTCTGTTTCATAAAAACATTTGCTAATTTTAGAGTTCAAAAGCAAACATGGAAAAACATTTTCAGAGTATGGGAACAAAGCTGATATATAACAGCTCTCCCATAAGCATCAGTATTTCAACATCAATTTAATAACTCAGTGTAGCAGCAGCGTGTTACTGTGCAATTCAAGAACCTGATTGAAAGACAGAAAATACGCCCAAGTGTCTCTATTAAAGTGTTATACAAAAAACTATGAAGATTTGCATTAGATCATATTGGTCAGATTGCTGACAAAATCTGATTTGATGGCTAATGAAGTCTGTTCCTTTGTTAACTTATTTGTTTTCTCCTCCATCTTAATCAAGCTTGTTTAACAGCAGCATTTTGCTTACTTTGTGTTCTCTCTCTCTAATCTTCCACTCTTGTTTTTGCAAGAATCTGAGGACAAGCTCCAGTTGCAGAAATTATGTTCATCCTAAGAAAATAATTCATTCTCACTGTTTAAGTTTCAAATATTTTGATTATTAGGATATCGCTTATCCTTTCTAGCCCTTGATACCAATATGAGACACTGCATATTTAACCATAACATTAATTTGTAAAGCCATTGGATAAATAATGATAGCGGACTCAACCCAGTCAGCTAACATTTGAAAACACGGCAACCTGCTTTAGAGAACTGATCATCACAAAAATAAAATCACAAAAAAAAAAGTCTCTATAAAATAAATTTTTAGGTTGGTGCAAAAATAACTTCCATTTTTAACCATCAACTTGAAATATAAATATGAAAACTGGAAGTATCTGCTTAGAATAAAATATATTCACTGAAATAAGAACCATGAGAATCTATGTATTTTTGCCAACAAGAAATAAAGTCTATTCTGGTAGCACACAATTCTAGAGTCCTAGCACTGACAAATTCTTCAAAGGAGTTTTGAGCTGCTGCTTGGTTGTGGAAAACCTTCTCTTGCAGGAAACTGTCAGAATGCTTGAAAATGTGGTAATCAATGGGAAAGAGGTCTGGTGAGGAAGCTGGGTGAGGTAGAGTTTTGCAGCACAATTTGTGCAGCTTCTGCACAGTCATTTGCAAGACATGCGGTTGGGCGTTGTAACGAAGAAACATTGGTCCTTTTCACTTGACCAATGCTGGACGTAAACATTGCCATTCTTGGTGCATTTCGTCCATTTCCCGGCAGTACTTCTCTGCTGTGATGGTTTAGCCAGGATTCAAGAGTTGTAGGGGACGATTCCACTTGCTGACCACCAAACAGTGACTGTAACTTTCTTTAGATGCAGCTTTGGTCTGAGCAAGAGTTCAGGTGTTTCACTTCAGTCCAGCCACTGTGTGAAATGTCAGTGGTTGTCATACAGAATCCATTTTTTGTCAGATGTCACAAGAAATGGATTGGTTTTGTTGCGCAAAAGAAGTGCAGAGCAAACTTCATGACGGCAACTTTTCTGATTTTCATTCAGCTTGTGCAGCACCCATTTGTTGAGCTTTTTTGATTTTCCAATTTGATGAAAATGTTGAACAATTGTTGGGTGGTTCACATTTAGCTCTTTGAGCTGTTTTGCGTGACCCTACTTCAATAACAGCCCTCAACTGGTTGTCTATCACAGAAGGACGTCTGTGACCCTCCTCATCTTCAAGGCTCTCATTCCCATTACGAAATTTTTGGAACCAATGTCAAGCCGTACGTTTGCTGGTGGTCCCCTTGCCAAATGTTTGGTTGATATTGTTAGCAGCTTTCACTGCTTTACATCCCCTTCTGAACTCAATTTTTTTTTTTCCAGCTTTGATTTGACAGCGTAATATAAAAAAAGAATAAACAGTGAAAACAAAACCACTAGCATAAATAATTTTGTGATTTAAAATGGTGCACTATATTAAGACAGCTAAGTAAAAGCTTAATGCAAAATAAGCATCACAGTTTACAACAACAAAAATGGCAATTATTTTTGCACCAATCTAATTATTATATTAAGCTACACAGCAAAGCATATTTTTGTTTAGGAAAAGCCATTGCTGGTTGCAATACACTGTAGGAATCAGTTGGGAGAAGAACAAGTTGTTAATAGAACAAAACCCAAAATCCTGTGGTCATACTGGCTTCTGCAGAACAGATATTAAGTAACAGTAAGATTGCAGCATAGGAACTTTCTTCCTGACGGTTAAATTCAGCCCTTAGTCTGACTGGTATCAGGTAAAAGACCTCACTATGCTGTAGCCACTACATTACCACAATTTTAGTAAGGCAGCGCAGTAACACAACATATACAGTAAAAATCAGAGAATGGGCATCACGATTCTTCTGGAGAAGGTGGGACAATGCATGTATGAAACTACTCAATCAGCTTTCCACAACAACATAGCCAGATTAGCTGTTCTTTAATAAAAAGTGTGTGTGGTGGGGGGGCGGGCAGGCGGGCATTAGTACAAAAAGCAACTTCAGGTTTAAACAGACACATTAACGTAATATAAAATATTGCATTATTGTTGAACCAACTAAAGTTTGCTGATAGAAGCAGTATTTTCTTTTTAAGAAAATGTCAGCTAATAGCAGCAATACAAAATGATGTATGAAATAAGAAAAGAAGGATTAAGAACCAGGTTCAATTTTTGCTAATGAAGTATTTGTTGTGTTTTTCAAAATTTAATGAGGCATTAACTGGCATTTTCAATCCTTCTCATTATGGATTTTCTTAAAGTATGAAATGATTAACAAAACAAACAGACACATGTTCTCCAATGTATTAATATAACTTGAGTTGTTTGAAAAAAAAAAAACCAAAACCAAACTGTGTGTTTCCCTGAGCCGAGAAGTATGGTTATAAACAAATGCTCTAAGGCACAAAATGAAGTAGTATCACACATTTTTAAAAGAAATAAATAAGTGTATTTAAGGAAGACACTTACTGGGAAATGAAGCATATGAAATTTATTCGGGGGCAGAGGTGGGGGCAGGAAACACATTACCCCATAAAAACAACTAAAATTGCCCTCCAGGGCTTAGAAACAGACAATTAAGTGCAATGGGAAAAGAAACCCAAGAAAACGTTGGAAAACTAAAGGAATAATGAATTAATGAAATAAAGCAACTTATGTCTAAGCAACCAAGACAAATTCCCCAAGAAATTATTTCATGTTCCCTTCAGGTAACCTTTACCTAGGTCAAGCTATCACTGAAGTTAATAAAAAGTCCTTCTGGAAAACGGCTTCTGATCCTTTTTTCCCCCCAGCATTATCATCTGTGAAATACTAAAGGTCAACTCAGTATCTCATAATTGTTTTCTGACATTGTCATCAAATAATGCAATTAATTTTTTCTCAACACCACCTTATTTTGAATATTGATTTAATCTCTGTGGATGAAATTGCCACAGGATAAAAACTTATGCATTTCCAGCTTATAAACTTATTTTTAATAGAGTTTGCCCTAAAGCAAGAAAGTTATAAATCCGTCACTTAAAGTCACAACTAGGATATAACCTCCTACCAACATTTTGTACTTCTTTGTGCGTAAGTTTTGTAAATAATTAGCTATGCTACTATTTTATACCAGGGAAATTATGAAAAAATTACAGAAAGTTACAAGGGAGATATTTCTCAAGAGAATGACTCTACTGCTTTAATTCTTGATCTGGCACTTGCTTCAGAAATATTCCACAAGCAGCCAGAGGCTATAAGCATCCTGATCATTACTCCCTTCAGATCCAACACTGCAAGAAACCAAATCCTTTCTTTCTACAGAAGCAGAGTTCAGAAAAAAGAGTTAAATTTGACACAAGCCTTTTAATCGTTCTGAAAGAGCCAGTTTGGCTGATAAATGTCTCTTCCACTGTGTGGTCTCCACGTTTTTCCCACAAAGTTAGCCAAAGTAAGGATCAGCTCAACCAATGAGTAATTACAGTCTCAAATCTACGGACTTCTGTACTGAAATGCAATAGAAAAAAGCAGGGCACTGACATCCCATTACACAAAAGGGACTCGAACTCATAGGATTTTCTGGTTTTTAACTGAGAAAAGCAGCTGATAATGTAAGGTTCTATCTATGAGAGAAAGACAGTAGTGACAGAGTAACTCACTTTGTCACATGGAGTATAACTTCTTGGAGAGGGATAAAAAGTCCTCTAGAAATAACACCACATGCAAATTCAAAAGGGAAAAATTCTGACTACTTACCTGTGAGTCTTCATCTCTCAACGGCCGCTGTGGAGTCTGCTTAGCATCCGACAATTCATCAGAAGACTCAATTTTTCTTTTCTGCTTCTTACCCAGCGTGATGATTAGCTTTCTGTTAAGAAAAACCCCCGACATCTAAATGACAGCCATATACTAGTCCAGTTAACACCACATCCACTAGCAATTCCCATATTCTTCTTAAAATTCAGAAAAATGAAAAACGTCTCAAAACGAAAAGCTACAACTTTACAGTACTTTCTGTTGCTGAGTTTCTCTACAGGCAAGCAGTACCTTACTATAACAAACTCCTCTGTATCATACGTATTTTAAATCTACAAATAAGGAAGAAATACACAAAAGGCAACATTTAAACTAATTGACAATGGTAAATAATACAAAGTCAGCATATACACCATCTGCAGATGATAGTAAATTATTTATCATAAACAATTTATCAGTGCATTTAATCATAAAAATCAGCTATGGATAACAACCTAGAATCATTCAAAGCTGTCTGATATGAAAAACTTGTATGTCTAAATAAATAATTCAACAGAAAAAAAATGAGGGAATTGTGTGAATCCTTTTTAGCCTTTAAAAAAAAGGAAAAAAAAGCCGTATTCAAAACTCAGTAGCTTTACCCACAAGAAATCTTAGAACCTCTAAAAATATATTAAGAACCAACAGTATACTGAATAAATTAGTTAATGAAATAGCACCAATTATTTCTTTGTTCATATTTAAAGGTTATGCCGTAATCACGATATCAAGTAACCTGATTTGTTTTTAACTAAAGGGTGTCAAAATATTTTTTTCATATTGAAATGTGCCAAATGCTCCTCTATAAATATGTTTTCCACAGCATACTTGCAGAATGATGACAAACTATGCAATAAAATCACAGATAAAGAGCTGTCCTGAAATATGTATTTTATCTAATCAACAGATCTGTGTAACAGAAAATGAAGTAATTGTTCCAGCATAGCAGCCTCTTGTTCCATTTACAGAACAAAGGAAAACCAGGATTTTAGTCTTTATGCAGACAATACAAGTTATTTTACACTGAAGTAGCATCAGTTACATTGGCTACCTGAAAAGCCATTGACGAGAAGGCAAAGGTTGAAACACTTGTATGTCATTTGCTTCTCTTCGCAAGTGTTCAAGTAAGAGAACTATCACTTATCTACTAGTTCAAACTAACAGTCCACACAGAAAATGAAAATGAAATTTTAAAGTACAATAACACTATGGGTGTTAAACTTATGGCTTACAAAAGATTATATGCACATTTTCAGAAGTAATGAACATTTTCATTGGCTTTCAATATTTAACTGCTAGGTATGTTCAGTGGAAAGGTTAAAAAAAAAAAAAAAAAGAGAAAGAAAAAGAAAACATTTTCCACTCCCATTTTTCATTTCTAGCATGAAGTGAATGGTACCAATGAATGCACATTGAAATGAAGCCTACAGTAAGCATAATCACAGAGCTGCTTGTTCACTGAGCTGCTTGTTCAAGTGGTAAATTCTAGTCCTCGACTTCTTGCTTTTCATTAGGTGTTCTCAGTTTAATTATTCCTTTAAAAACATGCTTCATAATTGCAGGAAATGATTTCAACAACGAACGCACTGGTTTTCCTACTGTCTTCAAGAGTAGTTTGGGATTTTACCCCCCTCATTTTCAAACTCTGATTAGGAGTCTTTTTTCTTTTCTTTTTTTTTTTTTTTTCCCTAAGAATGTTGTATTCTCAGGCATTTGTCCAGTATGACTCTTTCTGGTGATGGACTTCGATAAATCACTTCTTCAATTTTTCGTATCACTTGTTTCAAACAACTTAAGTGTTACATTAGCACTTGTCAGCTAATACATCAAATTAGCTAATATATTCCAAAGTGACGCAGACAAGGCACACTGTGTTTGAACTTCTGAGTTTGTTATTAAATGGAATTGTTGATGCTAAAATTTAACATGGATTTGAAGGGAAACCTGATAAACTTATGAGTAAGAATTTCTTGGAAGATCAGCAAATTCATGAAACAGTACCTACTCCATTTGCATGTTTCGATTTGGGAAAATATTAAGAAATATTATGTACGTTTTCCCTGCTCTTACATTTTTCCTACTGTATCTGCTTCAGGTCATTGCTGGAGAGAGGATACTAGGCTAGATGAAACTCTGGTCTCACTTGCGTTTACATTCTTCTAAACTTAGCCCATGTATTAAGTGCAACAAACTGTGCTGTTCCGTACTTGTTCCTTGCTGATCTTTAAATTAAAATAACTGGACATAGAGCGTATTCAATCCAGTAAAATCACATGATAGAACTGCCACATTATTATTTTTTCATCAATAAATAAGAGCCCAAGTCTTCTCTTTGACTTGGAGCAAATGCACTAAAGGCCTGATGCATGTATGAAATGCAGAGATGATTGTGAATGGGATACACATTTTGACTTTTAAGTGAACAAGACTACCAAATATTGAAGAAAAAGGAAAACTACATGCTCTTTCATCAAATAAGTCCTGAGATATAAGACAAACTGGAAGGGAGCCATCTCTGGAGGTCAACTGTTCCTGTTCCCTACTCACAGCCAGCTTGTTCCTCAGTCCAGTCAAGTTCTGCTTATCTCCAAGGCTGACACCTCCCCGGGCAACCTACTCCAAATTCTGATCCAATTTGTGAAATAGTAGATTAAAACACTTCATAAATGCACATTGCTGTGTTAAGCATTTGTAGCGACGCAACCACAGTTCACCCTCATTTCATGCACTATTGCCTAATATTTTAGGCTCAGGCTCCTTTGGGATTCAAGCAGTACAATATTAAGAAAGGCCATGATTATTTTACTATCCACTGAATAGCAGAGGATTTTAGGGACCTCCTGTTTCAGAACATGGCCTTATTTTATGATTAGACTGCTCTATTCCTTTCTTTGCACATGTTTTCCTCTCCTCCTCTGTAGCCGTAGTCCCTCCTTGTGTGCCCCTACAGTCTTACATATTCAATTTTTCTATCAGCTTTTGTGTCTCATCTCTGTTCCCTACCCCCAGTACATCTCTTCACAAGCACCTCCCCAAATTTTTCTTAACATCTCTACATGTTGCAGATCAGAATGTTTCCTGCTCTATACAGATATGGTGCCAATGAGAGGAATAAATGCATGGTTTCACTTTTTTCTGATCCAGCGCCCAGAACCACAATGCTCCTTGCTATCAAAAGTTGCTGAACAACAGTATGGTGCTAAACTCACACATTTCTATTACCAAAAATGCAATCTGCTCATATTTTGGCCAGAGACTTCTAAAAAAATCTGCTATGTGAAAACAATGATTCTCGGAAGCTTGTAAACTGGATCAGTTCTGTGATTTTTTATTTTTTTTTTTCCATTGAGAGAGCAAGTTCTCCTGCCAGTTTATATATTTCTGCATGAAAGCATAGAGATCCTTGGCTAAAATCCCTTTTCCCATCCTGAAACAAACTGTTCTGAACAGAGACTATCTATTCTGTTTCTATGAAAAGGTAAAAAGCACACTGCATACACAGAATAAGTAATACCACTACACACCATCACAATTTCACTTTCTCTTACATATTTGAACTTAAAATGTATCTTATTACACATCACCTAGAAATACCTTAACAATCAGACAACATAGATTGCTTCAATATATATTCCCTTTTTCTACAGCTACAAAATAAAGATGTCGAAAAACTTATACCAATGGAAAAGTTTAAAAAGCCATCTCGTGAGCCATTATTACTTCTGATCCTTAGCACAAGACTCCTGATGTGGCATAGATCCACAAAACTAAAAGACTTAAAAGTATCAGCAAGACCACCAGGAAACACTATTTGAGAAGCATTGCAACTTTTCTTATAAATTAAGAACCAGTAAGAATCTGTTCCACTCTCCTTCTGTTTGACAGCAGAGAATGTGACTGAAGAGTCATCAGCACTCTGAACAGCTTTGATGCACAGGAGTGTTGATCTGTTTGAGGGCAGGAAAGCTCTACAGAGGGATCTGGACAGGCTGGATTAATGGGTCCAGGCCAACAGTATGGGGTTCACCAAGGCTCAGTGCAGGGTCCTTCCTGTGCTTCAGCCACAGGCTTGAGGATGAATAGCTTGAAAGACGCCCAGCAGAAAAGGACCTGGGGGTGCTAGTTGGCAACCAGCTGAACATGAACCAGCAGTGGCCCAGGTGGCCAAGGCAGCCAACAGTATCCCAGCTTGTAACAGAAAAGATGTGGCCAGTAGTAGGGAAGGGATTGTCCTCCTGTACTTGGCAATGGTAAGGCTGTACCTCAAATCCTGTGTTCAGTTTAGCCCCCTCAGAACATGGAAGACATTGAGGGGCTGGAGCACGTCCACAGAAGGGCAGGAAGGGTAGTGAATGCCCAGTGGTTATGGAGAGCAGCTGAAGGAACTGGGGTTGTTCAGTCTGGAGAAAAGCAGGCTAAGAGGAGACCTTATCACTCTCTACAACTGCCTGAAAGGAGGTTGTAGCAAGGTGGGTGTTGGTCTCCCAAGTAACAAGGTATAGGATGAGAGGAAATGTTCTCACATTACACTAGGGGAGATTTAGATTGGATATTAGGAAATACTACTTCACTGAAAGGGTTGTCAGTATCCCTGGAGGTGTTTAAAAGACACGTGCATGTGGCACTTAGGGATACGGTTTAGTGCTGGAGTTGGCAGTGTTAGGTTTACAGTTGGATTCAATGATCTTAAAGGTCTTTTCCAATCAGCAAACACAAAGTATTAAACAGGAAAGCAAACAGGAAAACAACAAATATGAATTAGATATGTAAGAATAAGTATTGCTGGCCTTTGATAAATGCCATTAATATATCATTCTACTTGAATTTTCCCAAAACATATAAACAAAGTAACTAATTATTTCTCTCCAAGGCCACCTCACAAATATTTTAATTTGTAGTCAAAGCACTTTGTTGTGTAACTACCCAAAAACCTCCTACATTATCAGCAGTATTAGTATTTCTTTGTCACTAAAAACCTAGCTAAAAGTCATGTCTATTGGCAAAATACAAAGCCGGTATCTCTCCAAGATCACGTATCCTCTTGGAATGAGAATTATATTGATGGTATCCCTTCAACAGACATTTAACAAATAGTACTATCACACTAATATCAGCCACTGTCTCCCTTCCCCAGTTACATTTCAAATTAATAACTTCTGAACTGTGCACGGATGTTTTTACCACTACTATAGTCTTACTGGAACCAGCAGCTACTTCAAGCTCATAAAACACTGGAATAATAATGCCAGAGAACAAACAAGTGTTTCGTTACTTATTCCGTAACACCACTCTATTTTAAATTCATGTACTTTGCAGTAAAAACTCAAGGCATCAAAAGTACAATATGGGAGCAGAGAAAACTTCACCACGGAGTCATAGCTCAGTGCATGCAAAGACATCCCAGAAGGATGATCAAACTTGGAATTTATGTGCCATTTCTAATCATGACAGAAGTTGTTCATGATCTAACAGAACAAAAAGAATTAGCAGATCTCTTCCCTTTGAACAAATATCTATCAGTCAGCACTTGCCTGACTTACCAGAAACACAACAGACCACTCACGATGTCTGCCTCCTAGGAAATTCACTTCAAGCTCTTAAAGCATCTAAACGTAAATGATGTGGGATCAGCCTAATAGGTGAATAACTTCCTTTTCACCCCCCTCCCCATGTCTCCTGTTGCTAACTGAGTTTACAAAGGCTTCAAACCATCACAATTATCATATCAACAAGCAATCAAGACTTTCTATCAGGGTCTTGCTGTCCTAAAAATGCTCTGTGTTGTAAAAAGGACATCTGAGACCTTCTTTAAGGCAATTACGACATTTGAGCAGTGAACAGGATCACACAGGACTTGCTGGATTCATTATTTTCAATTTAAGCATTAATAAAAAAAGCCAATCCGCTATCGTTTTTTTAGCACATGAAACAACGCAAACATTTTGGATAACAGGAAACAGTGTTAAACTTAAGGACTACAGCCCTGAATCGAACTTCTGTAAATCAAATTCTTAGGATTTGGGAGACTTATTTATTTAAACCATGCAGTGATAAATAAATTCCTAAACGTAGTCTACTGGTATTGTCCTTTACATCACCAATGCAGAACTGCTGCTTTTCATCAGGGCCACGATATTTAATTTTATGTTTGAGTAGGTGGGAATACATCAAGAGCTGTAAAACCTAAATGCCAATCTACTTTTTCAAACAACAGAACGTTCACAAATTCGTAATTCTTCTGTCCTTCATATCAAATGGCAAGAAGTTGACTTTTCAGTTAAATAGGCGTCACCTTGAATGGAAGAAGTAGAACTATAATCAGTTAGAAAAAGTTTATAAATGGAAACAAGTTCTATGCAAAAATATTAAGGGTTTAAATTGATTCCTAACCGTCAACAAACTTTGGTAAAGAGTCAGGATATGAGAAGTGGTTCTGCAGTTCTCAGAAACATAGCAAAGTTAGTTTTAAAGAATGAATTTCATCAGTAATGAATGCATAAAGCAAACCGCTTACTTAATTTTGTCATGCTAAATATATTATGATGCATTCTACTTCTAATAACTTCCGTTATATGCTGAAAACATTCTTGGTAATAAAGGAACTCAGTAGTTTTTCTTCACCAATGCTTATGGCACAGAAACTTTACTGAATCTAGTTCTAAAACATTTGACTGAAACTAACAGGCATTATTTCTTTGACTTCAACAGCCTGCCTAGAGAGTAACTGCTAGTAATTTCTAACTAGCAATGATGAATTGCCAAGAACCATGTTGCAATTCTTCTCTGCACTGTAGCACAGAGTATATAATTTTCACAGATGGGAAACTTCGTAACTCTGCAAATCCTCCTCAAGAGCAATACAGGATCCCTGTAAGACGCCAGGAACGTTCACAATCTAAGTAAGAGTTAGCTGTTGTAGTGCTGGACTAGAGAAGTTACAATTGTGCTCATACTGGATAGACTATGTTTGATACTAGCAGAGATGCGAAACATCACATTAAAACCGTTCTCCAAACACCTCTCAAATAAACCCCAACCATAAATCACTAATTGTTAGTAGTTTCTGCCCTTTCACTTCTATACAAGCGTGCAAATCCAACAGGAGTCACCTGCAACAGGAGTCTGACTTCAGATCTTTTCAAACAGCTGTAACTCCACACCACCTCCTGCACCAGTCTGGCTCTCAGAATACAAACTGAACCAGCATGTTTAACAGTTACTGCAAGTTAAATACGTTTCCTATAGAAAACACTGAATGAAATGGAAGATATTCATCCGGTAAGGACATATAGCGGAACTCCTTCTAAAGAAGGCAAGACAGATCCACCCAAACAAATTCTCCACAATAGTTAAAAACCTATGCTTGGCTTACTTTTTTTTACTGTAGACCTTCACTGGCTGTAAGGTTCCATTCGTGACTTCGTTGCTTGTAGAACTACAGTTGATAACGCACTTCACAACAGTAGAAAATTATTTGGTTTTAATCATAAGGGGACTTTTTACCATCATCAGGCTTTCTTTCCTGCTTTAGCAAGCAATGTCATACATACAATTCTGCTATTTTTTTTTGTTTTCTCCTTTTTGAGTAAAAAACCCCCCACAAAAATAAACATGTACTTTTTCTCTTCCAGTGTTAAACAGATCTCAAAAATCCTTATTTGTTAAGAAAATTACCTAATAATCCAAGATAGAAATAAAGTTTTAGAAGAAATACTGAGCCTCCTAACATCTTACTAGTTATTTGATTTAATTTTATTCTTCTCTAAATGAAACAAATTTTATGAATCTCAATTTTTTAACCTCTTTCGAAAAGCCAAATACAGCCATTCTATGGCAAATATCATTCTTACGTAAGATCAATAGCTACATTTGCGTAGAAAAACAGAGTCTGGTAAGATTATTCTTCCTAAAAAACAAGGCCTTCTTGCAATTACAGCTCTTCAAAACCACTGTAATAGATTCTTTGCTGAGCAGTTAATATTTTATGTATTTATATAAATAATCTAAAACAGCGTTAACACAACATAGCAACACATGAAGCTGTCTGGATACAAAACATGAAGTATGGGAATGCCTCAAAGCATCTGATTTACTGCTCTCCATTACAATCCATAGAAATTCTGTAAAAAAAATGTACTACATGGCTCTAGAAAGCTCTTAACCCCTCTCTAACAGGATCTGACTGCTAAATCTGTAGGTACGTGTCTCACGTACTTAGAGTAATAATGCAGCGTGAATAGGTTAACAGAGTGCTACTAGGGCATTAGCTGATTAAACCAGTAAATAACAGGGAGCTCAATACAAAATTATGAAAGTTGACCATACTTAACTAAATGCGAGTTTCTGTACAAGCTTCAGTGTATTTCAGATCAAGCACAAACATCATGGCTAAAAACATAGTCTGAGAAACACCTATTTCTCAGCTGACACTATCTCATTAAATCTTGAAAGCTAATCCTAACTGATGTGAATGGCTAAGCATTTCATGAAGACAGAAAACTGAATGCAGAACTATAAATCAAGAGGTAACAGTTTACTTCACTTTTGCGATTAAAACCCAGTAAAAATATTATGGGAACTATATAGTGTATAACAGTGTTTTGGCAGGTGAATAAAAAGCACACTAAAAGCGATTCCCCTAACGCTTCATGAAGCTGCCACTAGCCAAACAACAGCATAGTTCTCTGATTATACAGGACCACAAAATGTCTGTTACAGAACATAAGTAAATTCAGAAACATGAAAGTGAAATCAACTATGGAAGTACACAACCAAAATGCCACTTTAAACAAGATGGAGAAAAAAAAAAGAAAAGGAAATATTGCACAGTGTGCTGAAGACTATTATATGCAGCATTCATATGCCAACGCCTAACCAGAAGGGAAAGAAATAAAGATCACAAAAGCTCAGGTCAAGAATCAAGTAGAGTTTAAAGCAGTAATCTTTGTACTACAGGATAACTCCTCAAGGCAGTTGTTCACTTCAAACACATAAGAAAAGCACTTTTCTCTAGAAAAAAACCCAAATGAAAACGCAGAGAAATGTGTTGATTAAAAGAACATTCATTTCTGCTCCATACATGAGAATATACATATGCATATGAGACATTTAAATTTGGAGAGATATGCCAGGTAATACTTCCATTACCACAAAAAAAAGCATGGATTTAAAAAATAAAGATCAGACTGTAGCTAAGATTTCCACTTCAAGTCCTGACTAAACACTTAACGTTGAAAATTACACACTTTCCTTTAGGAATATATGGGAGAACTAGGTTAGCTCTAGAGTCATAAGATGGCCCACCTACTGAATCCCTTGGAGCCTTCCAACGTCTTTTGAAAGCTCCTTACCCGAAGGTGTCCACCTAGCCTGACCCAGCTGAATCTGCAAAATTTGCAAGGGCAGATTAAATTGATGCAACGAAGACTACAAAGAAAGAAGTACAAAGTGCTTAGAATACAAATTTTCCAATATGCACTTCACTTTTGATACATGTGATAACTACACACATATTCACTTGCTAACAAGTTCATTAGGCTTCTGGCTTCTCCCTGTGCAGTTTATCATACACTCTGTATTGAAGATACATGCCAAAATTGATAAAGATGGCATATATAATATCAGATAAACTTAATTTGGAGTTGGAACAGATCACAATACTAGATGAAAGTTTCTTTAGTCTTGTCTATGCTTCAAAGATAAGTGTAGAATATTTTAGGATATAAATTTAAAGTAATTCCTTTCAAAAGGATAGTCCTACAATGATTTTATCTAAAGAGAAAACAGTACATTCTTGTTCCTGAATGAGTCCACACACTGACTTAATCAGGAAGAATTCTGTGTAGGCAGTGGAGGAGAACATTTTATTATCAGTAAGCAGTTTTCATTTTAATCAAGGATTTACAGTTTGAAGAGAACTAAGAAAACATTTTAATCTACTTACCCAATTTTTGTTTTCTCTTTAATTTTAGACGAGGAACCAGTTTTCGGTTTTTTGCTCTCCTTGTCCTTTGGTTTGGTTTTAACTTTTCTGCCCTTCTTTTCTTCTTTTCCTTCAGCTGAGACACTGGGGAAGTTTTCAGGACTCATTACTCGTGGAATGTTTCTCTCGCCTCTCTCTTTTGCTTTTGCAATCGCTTCAGATATTATGCGATTTGCCTTCTCTTGTTTACTTTCCGAGTCTGCTTTTTTCCTCTGCTTCTTTTCAGACATTGCCCTCACCTGGGTATTCTGCAACTTAGTATATGATCCAGAACCATTAGCCTTCTTGGAGGAAGGAGGCTGTAGCAAGAGACAAAAAGTAAATAAAATCACATTATTTTAAGAATACAAGGATTTCTTGGAAGAAAAAGCACAAATGTTTTTTTTTAACCAATTTAACTGTCAGGAGCTCAGGCAGACACAAAAAAGGGAGAATTCTGTTCATGCCACAGAATAATGACACCAACTGCGGGTTTTAAAACAATGAATCCATGTACTGAAAATCAGTAAAAAAATGTCTTCCCAAAATACTCTCAGCTGTCTTTCCACACCTCTACAGTTAAAGACACCGATCCTTAGCCTTTCAAGCATTCCCGTACATTTGACGTACACGGCCAACATCTCCAATAAATGTTCTTCTCATAAAATCTGAAAAAGCAAAGAACTCCCCAAGGTAACAGCATCAGTAGTTCGCCTTTGGTAAAGCACCAGCAGACGACAAGATCCACAGGACTAACTCGGCGCTAAACAGAACAGATGCTCAAACAAAATCAAGATTAAAAAACAGACAAAAGATAAAACCAAAACGAAAACTACACAGCTCTAGGGTCACAACATGATCAGCAAGCAGTATGTCTTTTATTTAGATCAACGCAAGGTCAGTGCCTCAGTTAGAAAACGCGGCTTGTTGTTATTTCCAGGTTTTTAATCCCGCCGCAGAGCTGTTTTCCCTACGATCGCAGCACTGGTTCCCAGCCTCTCCCCAGCCCGGCTCGAAGACATGTTTTTGCTTTCCTCCCCTCCCCCTCCGAGGAATGGGAAGAATTTCCTATTCAAACAGACAAAACCCCAGCAGATAACACTCGTGTCGCGTTCTCACCCGAGGACGCGCCTCTGCCCAGAGCAGGACGAGCAGCCCCCCGGCGTTCCCACACGCATCTCTCGGGCAGCCCCGGCGCGCTCCGGCCGCCGAATCTGCTCGGGGTGCCCGGGCAGCGGCTCCCGCGGCGCTGCCATCGCGCCCCGAAACGCCGCCTCGGGGCCCGCGGGCGCTGACAAACAACCGCGACCCGGGAGAACGCAGCCGGCTCAAGATGGCGATGCAGCACGGCTCCCGCCGCAGCCAGTAATAAGGAAGGTTATTCAATCCCATTAGCCTTTTAGCCCAAAGAACCCCTCCTCCTCCCACTCATTCAGGCTCTCACTTACCCTTCCCCTTGGCCTCTTCACTGAAGACATTTTTGGTGTCAGACAAAGGCTCGCCCTCCGCTCTCCCGGCACCCCAGGCAGTGCTCAAGAGAAAAGCATCGGGAGAAGATTGCTAAATGGCCTATTTAGCGGGCTGCGGCCGGGAAACGCGCAGCCCCGCAAACACATGCATCGCGATCGACCCCCCCGCCCCGCTCCGGCCGGGGCCGCCCGCTCCCACGGCTTCGCACGGCGGCCGGGAGCGCGGAGCCGGATTCCAACAAAGCACAGAAAGAAATGAATGCACAAAGCATCGAAATGCATCAGCATGAATATTAGAGATGTCGTTAAACGCCGGCTCCTCCCGCGGCAGCAGGCCAGCAGATGGTGCTACCCGTTACGGCGCCGGGAGACTCCGCGCTTTAACCCCCGCCCGGCCGCGCTGCCCCGCGCCGCCGGGACCTCCTGCCGCGCCAGCGGGGCCGCCCGGGACCCACGGACACGCCCGGGATCCACGCGGGTCTCGCCTCAGCCCGCGGGTCACGGCAGCTTCGCAACTCCAGTTCTCCCACCGGAACGGGGCCGGCGGCCGCAGCCCGGGCTGCGGGCTCAGCCCCGTTTTCCTCTCCAGTCCTTAATTATAGCTGTATTTCAGACTGGATTCACTGCTGTGAGCCGGCAGCACTGAGTGCCTTAGCACTTGCTTACGGGCTCCCCTGCTTCCCACAGAAAACGGAAGAACTTGGTTCAGTCCCTGTGCCCCTGCCCCGAGCTACGGGACGCTCTGCGAGGAAAATCTCATCTACGTGGGACACGGCTGTGCGGAAAACTCTTCGTTCCGAGGTTGTTTGAAAGTGCTATTTTAAAATATCAGACACGTATTGTCAACATAGCAAATAAAATGACAACAGGATTGGGGTTTTTGAAAGGTTATCAAAAAAGCAAGCGGCTTTTGACAGCACAGCTCCATCCCAGCAATGCCCTTCACTCTCAGAAGTCCATTCAAGAAGAATGAAAAAGGTCAGGATTTAATTTCTGTTTTGCTTAATATGTATTTATACTTTTATTTTGTGATATATGTGTGTTTATCCATAGAATATCTAAAATACTGCAAGGATTTTGAGGTTGTTAAGATTAGGCCTTACATTAAATCAGAACTTCACTTCTATTCAAGATTAATTTCAAAATCAAGTTCATTGTCCATTGAAAATACCAGTGGTACCAATATATTAAATTGGTTCTTTTTTTAACAGTACCATTTACATTCAAAGATATTTCTGCAAATATGCAGCTTAATCACAAGGACAATTATTAAATGTTAATTTTACTTTTGAGAACTCTTGCCAAGATGCTTCTACATTATATAGTTACAGTATCTATAGCAAATTGCTGAGATTTATCTTTTAGGGTGGTTATTTCATAATGTAGTAAAAATGCAAATAATGTACTATTTTGCATTTTGAGATCATCTGGACAAAAAATTTTCCTATATTCTTGCTATAATTTTGGTACTAAGACAAACACTACTAAAACCAGTATGGTCAGAAGATTTTTAAGAGAGATCAGTATGTTTTTGAACATTCCTGGACCAGAAAGAAACAAATAAAAATGTCTAATTATGGAGAAGTGGGCACTATAAAAATGGTGGCCTTTTATTTTGCAATAATCTTCATATATATTATATTGCTTTTAAAACAAAGTTTCTTACACTATAGTTCCTCAGAGCTAAAAGCTGCTTCCCAAGTTATTCAACTTTTACTACTTTCTTAATGTAGAACTGTGAATACTGTATGCTTTAAATCCTCAGGCCAACCCTATCCTTTTTGCTCTACACTATTGCTTCTGTTTCTAAGTTACACCTTCAAGACTGCACAAACAGTAAGCTATTTGTTAGCAAACTGAAAGCGTATTTTTTAAAAATTTCACTATGACATTTCTAACCATATGGAAATTACATTCATGAAGATGCAGGAAGGCACCAGCCAGCCATTCTAAGCTAAATAAAGCTGTAATGAAACCTTCATCAAGGAAATCACCATTGTCAGAAACCCCAAACTGGAATACAACACAAGTGCTTTGAGATTAGAACCACCAGAAACACGCTTGCACATGTTTCTGCCTGTATTTAGCAACTAATGCAACAAAAATCATCTAATTCAACAGAATTCTTTTATTCTGATAATTTCATGCTTCCAAAAAAAGTGTGGCTATAAATAGTTAAACAGTTAACCCCAGCATACCAAAAACAATTTCAAAAGCTACATGGCATCTAAAACAAAAAGGACAGAGTTTTGGCAAGCTAAAAATACCCCTTCCCCTTTACCGAGAGGGACGCAGATCAAACATCCTAAAGGAGCACACATACCATTGCAAATGACTTACAAACCTATTCCATCTATCAGCATAAAGCAAGAAATTCTTAACTGACAGATGCAGAGGAGAAGGTGGAAAGGAAAACTCTAAAACGATAGGTGGTCTTTGGAAAAAATTGGTTTTACTTTTCATGGTTGCAAAGATGATCATCCACATAAAACTGAATGTAATCCAATGCAATGTTGTCTTGGGTCTGCACAGAGAGGGCTCCTGGGTATCTGCCACTGCTTTGCCAAAGAGCAGCCCATGCAGTGAACAAGCCTCTGGTCAGCTTCCTGCTGCTCCCTGCAATCCTCTGGCAGCAGGGAAATTGGCAGGAATTGTGTCAAATTCATGCTGCTGCTGCTGCCTGCAAAAGCCACTAATCACAGCAAGTGTAGCCCACGCTGCTGTTCATCATACTATGGGTGGAACAGATAAGACAACAGCTGTGGACTTGCCCACATATGCCCTGATTCACAGTGGCCAGGGAAGCATCTTCTCTTTGGCAGTATTCAGAAGAATTTGACATACTGTCTTGCAGGAGCTGAGGTACACTACACATGCCAGAATGGTATCTGAATTTAAGTAATATAAGAGCAATCAAGTTACCAGACAATAGTGAGAGGCAAAAATCACAATAGCAGGCTCTGCTTTTCATAGAAGGCCACTTCTGCAATGTTTTGTTGTGGCTTGTGTAGGACATGCTTTTGAAGGTTGTCACTGGCTTAACCATACTTCCCATGGCAAGGACAAATCACCATCCTCAACGCTTACAGACACTGGCGTTTTACCCTTGAAGACCCAAACCTGTTTTAATTTGCTCCACAACAACTTCTAGTTTCTTCACATCCTCTGCATACCACCACAAAGGAAAGCCCAAGAAGAAAGTAAGCTTAACATAGAAAAAACTTCTAGAAAACACTCCCATATCCTGCTTTATCTGTTCCATAATTAAAAGTGTTTCTACTTTGAGAAGACCTTTCTTACATTAGGTATGGCCATTCACGGTAGAGGAGTATTACTTTCAATTCTGTATGTTCACAGAATCTTTAAGACTAAATATCTCTCCTGGGTTGCAGCCATTCTAGATGTGCTCTAAGGACTGGTAATGCCTTTCCCTGGAATTCTAATGACTCACATACTCCTGAATTATTTACATAAAGCACTTTTTTTAAATAATGATTTTCACTTGTGGATCTATTTACCCAAGCACTTGCTACCACTAAGAACTAAAATGATGATCCTAACTAGTTTAACAGTAGAAAGCTAAGGTTTACATTTGCAATGCCTTGAATGAGGCTTTTACTTGTGGTCATAGAACACACCTGCAGGAAGATGCACACACTAAGTACATATGCCTTGAGAGCAGAAGAAGTTCTTGCTACTGTACCAGGTCCTTAGGAAAATCAAGCTTTGACATCAACTGCACTGAAGGCAGTGAAAATTAGCCACATGGAAACCTGATCCTCATTCATTACCACATCATCTTTGACCACGTTTATTATTAAACAGGGAATCACAGAATTAACTGAGCTGGAAGGGACCCAAAAGGATCATCGAGTCCAGCTCCCATCCCTACATAGGACACTCCCAACATTCACACCATATGACTGAGAGCGTTGTCCAAATGCTTCCTGAATGCTGGCAGAACTGGTGCCATGACTGCTTCCCTGGGGAGCTGTTCCAGTGCTTCACCACCCTCTGGGTGAAGAACTTCCTCCTAATATCCCATTTGAATCTCCCCTGGCACATCTTCCTGCTGTTACCTCTAGTCCTATCATAGGTTGCAAGAAAGATCAGTGTCACCTCTGTCCCTTGTGAGAAGGCGGTAAACAGCTATGAGGTCTCCCCTCAGTCTCCTCCAGGCTGAACAGACCAAGTGACTTCAGTTGTTCATCATACAACACCGCCTTTAGACCCTTCACCAGCCTTGTGGCCTTCTCTGGACACTCTCTTTAGTTTGATGTCCTTTTTATACTGTGGCACCAAGACGTGCACGCAGTACTCAAGGTGGGGCCGCACCAGTGCAGAGCAGAGCAGGACAATCAGCCCCCTCAACCGGCTAGCAATGCTGTGCTTGATACACCCCAGGACACAGTTGGCCCTCTCAGGAATTCCCTCAAATGAATCCATTTGTGCACATCAAGTCACCAAAACAGTATTAATATCACAACTATAATAGAAGTAAATGAATCACAATTAATATTAATAAATGGTTTGGGGTTTTCATCCAAATTATCTTCTTATTTTTTCATGTTATAATCACATCAAATTTTGAAAACTGCAGCTCATTTAAAGACCTACAGTGAAAAATCTTAAAGGAATAGCTGTTCATCATTTGTATTATAAAATTGTATTCAGGAATGTAACTTTGAGAAAATATGCTTGAACTCAACTGCTGGATTCTATTCTAGTACTCTGAACGTTTTTCCTTTAGCACAGTCTGCATAACTTCTAGTGATTTTTAATGGCAGTTTTATAATCAAAAGGTGTGCCTATTAAATAGAAAAAGACATGAGCTCCCACCTTTGAGTCAATCTGTAGAAGATTCCTTACAATACCAATGTATCACATGTACCAATACCACATGGATGCAGGAAGGAGTCTCCTTTGCTGAACAGCAGTCCCAGCAAAATAAGTGGTTTTCATTGGATGATACACTGAAATAAGATTTCCATGCTTCTGCACAACTGATGGGAAGCTCCCCTGAACATGCAACAGGGTTTCTTTTCTAAAGAAAAGTGCCTTTTTTTCCCCCTTTAGAGTTTTTACTAAATTTTACTAAATTTACTTTTTATTTTCTTGTTCAACAGTTGCCCCACACCATCTGTTAGGATTGCTCTACAAAGCCAAGAGCACTGGAAAATGAAGATCCATGGGGTTCTATAATTTTTCCATTCTCTTTGCTGCATATATGGAACCATTAAGAAAGCCAATGAAGCACTCCAAATTGTGGTTCTTTCAATATGCTGATAATACTCTTCTTTCTTTTCTTGCTTATTATCATTGCTATTGAATGTCTCGGTGTATAAGTGATATAGAATTTCAAGATATACATATGTGAAACCTAACCCAAATTAAAATAGACATGCTACGGGTAGATTTCCGCCCCCCATCTTTTTACTTGTTTTTAATCTACTTTTCCTACCTTCCATATTTGCTAGCCATTCATCAACATTACAGATAACTACACACCGAGCTGGGCAACTGTTTCTCTCTCTATAATAGTCCAGAATGTAAATTTAGATACTGTGATCTGTATCTCACAAGGCATTTAACACCAAGCTTATACCCTAATTTTAAATTGACATGGAAATTGAAGCATTAAAGGTCATCAAGCCTAAAGTAGTCATATTTCTAAGATAAAACAAGCACCTGCTTTCCATGTCACACACTCTTTACAATGAAAGAAACTGAGAACGTCGTCCTCACTCTGCCAAGATACGGTATTGGGTGCCTGTCCTTTCTCAGTGGCTCGGTGCTCTGTGCCCATCATGTACCCACTTCTCTTTGGTTCTAGCCTGTAACAGCGAACGCAGCTATTTGAAAAATGGCATGTAATGCCAACAAAACCCACTACCTCAGCGAGACTTCTCAGGCGCTATTTTTCACATGCAGAGTCAGTAACACTGAGTACTTGGTTTGATCTAAGCCTGATGCACTGCATCTCTTCTGTTCCACCCATGGTGTGGGGTCCCCACTGGAAGTACTGCTATACTTAAGATGACAAAACTGTGGGATTCAATATACCAAAAAAGTAATATATTCAAGTCAGCTGGCCTTGTGGATGCACAACAGGTTGAAATTACTTGGCTCAGACCAACTTCAGCCATACCATACCACTACCTCCAAAGAATTTCTAAAGATTTTAATACTCATCTTAAGGGTCAAAATGTTTCAGTGAGAAAGCTCCACTATTCATTCTTTCTTACCTGACAATTTTGACAATTATTTAATGCCTTTAAAAAAAAAGGCGTTGATTTAACTCAATATTCATTAAAAGGAAAGTCAGGTTTGAGTTCACTGTTTGAAACAAGTCCTGTGCAAGCATCTGGAATAAATCTTTTAAGATACTTCGCCAAATACTTATGGGCAAGAAAATAACACAGATCTTTCTGATTTAAAAAGACTAGTCATTAAGAGTTCAAACCCTCCAAATATTATCAATCCACCGAAATCTCACATCAAAGAGATTCTTAGAAGGTACAGGTAAGAGATAGCTTCTTCTGGAACATATCCCTGGTTTACGATAGGAAAACTTCTATTTAACAGCTTCCGTAACTGTGGGAAGTGAAATGCTGCAAAGCAGCAAAAGAGAACAGTTCTCCCCAGCCTTTTTTTAAATGACATTTTATACTCCAGAAAAATATAACATCAACTGAAACTGCACTAATTTCTAGTCTTTCAGCACTGAACAAATGTTGGTTAAAGTAATCTGTCACACCAGTAAGTGGTGCTTTAAGAACCTGCCAAGTAATACTGAAAAAACCCAGAATAAGCTGTTAACATTGTTCTTTTCTGTAGGAAACCTTGCATTTCATCACAAGATGAAATTCAGTTTATTTTTACATTATATTTTAAATCCAGAGTAAGGGGACTCCCTGAACAGATATTAAATGTAAATATGAAGTGTAGTGAGGGGTGCTAAAAATAATTTTTACTGCACTTAAAGATCTGAACTTTTCTTTAGACCAAACTACTGAAACATGACCTTTTTGAATGCCTCTCTGATTTCAAAAAGGAAAAACTTTCATTAAACTCATGTTCACCCTTCAAAGAAATAGTACAGTAAGAAGATATTTTATTTCTTAACTTTAAGATTGATAGAGGGAAAACAAAACCACCTCGTTGTACGCAAACAACAGGAAATCCCTAAATGACTTTTGGCTGGAATAAGTTTGGGTTTTGTTCTCTCTCTGCCCGAGGTAAATCATCTTTTTGTACATTTTCCTGGAGTTATTGTTTGAAGCTTTAGAAAAAAAGAGAAGCAATACACAAATATTTATTACAAAACTGCAAGAGCAAGCACGACCAAAAGAAAAAAATTATACACAAATTATTCTATAACAGAATGGTTAGTATTCTATCTTTCCAGTTTGCAAACATCAGCTATCTTGAAAATATAACACACAGCAACAAAACGTACAAAGTATAAGCTTACTGAGGGCAAGACTTTCTAGTTTTCCTGCCACTATCTGCTGATCTTTTACAAAGCAGATGTGGCAGAGATACAAATAAAGAGGGCAGACAAATGCCAATATCAGTATTGGGAAGCACGTTGTTGCTGTTGAGCTGTCTACAGAGCTCTGAATGGTAAAGTAGCAAAGAGTTCCGCAGACACCAGTGGTCTTTTTCCTAGTGCTCTTCAATCTAAACTATCCCTATGCCAATTAAAACCCATGCCAATCTAGAAAATGCCATAGACTTTGAAGTTTAAAATGACAGTGCAAAATAGTAGCCCATTTCCTCGCCCCTCCAGCTGGATGCCTTATCACTGGACACATAAGATACCTTCATGCAGTCACCATATTCAACTTACCAAAAGATAACATGACACAGAGTTAAGTTTCTTCACTACAACTTCAAACCTCACTGGCTGTCCCAAAGAGACATAGTATTAATCCCTTCACCTGACTGACCTCTTTCCCAAGTTGCTCAATCTAAACCAAAACTGTAAGACACACTAAATGCCTTCCCTACTCCCTAAGTGACAGAACAGTTTTCCCTTGTAGAGCAAGGAACACTTCTGTCCCTTATTAGAAAGCCAATCTGATAATCATAGATTCTTTGACTAAAGACTTACAAGAAAGATTTAGCTTTAAAATATTCAGCCAGGTTGGGTTTTGGCTCTCAGGTTACAGTCATACATGCCCCTGAAACTACAAGTGAGAACTGTTCCATTTTTATGCAGCTTGCTTAAAAAAAAAAAAAAAAAAAAAAAGGCTATACAACCATGCCATACAAGTTTGTGCATTTATGCTTCCAAGCTGCAAGTAGTTTCTAAGCCATGGATCAAATTTGGTCAAATTAGAAAAACATCAACCTCAGAGATGTCTCACCCACTTCCATGAAGCAGACAGGCCAGTAGTGAAGAGATTCCTTATTGAGTGAAATGGAACATAAGCTTAATCCTTCTTAGACCTCTGTGAATCCACATAAGACATTACAATTACAGTAACCACAAACTGCGAAATCCAACCCTTTGACACCCCACAATTTACTCATTCTTTCTTCTCTCCCTATTTCCATATAGATTCTCATCTCTTAAAAGAAAACCTGAACAAAAGTTCTGCTAAAGTAATGCTAAAGGAGCCTTCCTATTCCCTACCTCCTTTTCCCCTTCCCTGAAGGCATGCAAACCCCAAGACCTGTGGGAATGCTATAGGTGCCCATATTTCTTCAGAAGAGATTTTGACCAAGTGGCCAAACTATCAGCCTTTCACACTTCCCATTTTGTTAGTCTCATTTTAAATTCATCCTTAGTAATAGCTAACATTGCCTTTAGTTTCTATTTTTTTTCCTACCTGTGCATCTGAGCCTCTTACACGTGCACCTACTGACAGGACTCCCATGGCAACTCCCAACCTTATCTAGATTATTCATTTCTTATTCAGAAATAGCTGAATAAATACTTGAAAAAAAGTGCTATGGAGTGTACCTATCCATTTATGACTATTTAAACTGTTCTTCTATTGAAGTATTAATTTGTCTATGCACAGCATCATTCCCTAGTTTTAAATTATGATTGAAAAGGGACTTTTCAATATATAAGTTAAAAAGTATTAATTTTGAAGTTTTGAAGAAATTGCTTATTGCCAGAAATGCAGTGTTTATCTCTTCTCTCTTCCAAAAATTTTAATGTAATAAATTTAAAATTCAGGATAATACATCCTGAAAAGACTCCATTTACTGTACTTCCATTCTGATTACTCAAGCCTGTTTCAATTCTCTATGCATAATAAAAAGAAAACAAAAAAAAAGAGAACACAGCTCTAACCATTTATATTTGTAACCATCAGTTTCAGAAACTACTGATTACTTTCTGTTTTTTTTTTTTTTCTTTTGATATTCTGAAGCTCCTGTCATAAAAAGACACACAAATGTACAAGTTTGGTTGTCTGAAGTCAGTAAGATAATTCAAACACTCAAGTTTAAATGTAGAAACAAGTCATGCAATAAGACGGTTAAAGTAAAGCTTCTGAAATGTACCCTTTCCTACTGACACAAAGGAGGCTGGTCTCTAATGGGAAAGACTTTTTCAGAAACTGCCTGTCTGGAAAGGAACAAGATCTATAATAATACAGCAGCTCTCTTTAAGGCTATATGAGTCACAAAAGGAAGTTAAGCATTACCACTTTTCCAGAACTGCAAGCACGATCAAAAAGCAAAACAAGGGGCCCAATAAAATCCAAGCTAGTATTTCCTTGGAAATATAGGACATAGAAATTCTGTAAACAGACTAAGAATTATAAATTCAAATGTTTAACAAAAACAGATGAAACTAAATATACGCCATCCACAAAATAAGGCAAAAGAAAGAAATGTTGCACACAAAATATATTGTACTTTCAAAGTTTCCCTTTTCACCACACTGCTGTTTTTAAAATGTGTATTTTTATTAACACTAAATAAACTCACACTACTTCACTGGAACTCTGTTGCAACTTCAGCTTAGCATACAAATATTATCAAGTGAAACTATCAAGAAGATGCAGACTAGGAGTTCAGTCACCTAATTTTAAGGCATTTCACCAGCTGTGAAAGCAACATACCCAACCAGTACATACAACAGAATGCCAGTACTGATCTGAAGCATCCTCAGAAGAATCCAAGTGCTACTGGCATCCAGACAGCAAAGCAATATCTGCCTCAATGACCTAATACCAAAATAAATACAAACTGCAACGCAGACTGTGAAACAAATACTGTGAAAACTAAAGACATGATTGGGTTCGACCATTACTGGTACATGCAGTTGGTAACACATCGTATCTATCATTTGCATGTATAAAATTACCTCACACTAAAACCTGGAAAGTGGTTAAGAAGAGGTGCACAAATTCAATTTAAATTAATTAAAATTTTAAAAGCTACATTTTTTTCTGTATGACCTCAAAGTCTTTCACATTGAGGAAAACCTAAACGTGGTGGAAGCAAGCGGGCAGCTTTTTCATCTGCCCCTGTAAACTCAGGTTTGAGATCACTGGGAAATGTCAAGACATAGGACAATCTTTTCAACACTGTAGATACAGACAGAAGATCCTAAGTAAAGGTTTTATTTTAGAGGCTGTATAAAGCTTTAAATTGCAAATTGCAGTTGAAATTTTGACTTTATTTTTAAGGAAAAAAGAAAAAACATTTGAGTAATCTATACCTGCCATACAAACTAGAGGGCATGAAGTTGAATGCGTTGAGATAGCTTTTATCCAACATCTTTGCTACACATCCAGCAATTTAAATAACCTAGGCAATATTCAGATTTACAGTCATCAGTAAATTTCAGTGTTACTTTAAAAGTATTCTAATTCTAGTTATTTTCTTTTCAAGTATCTTAAATTGAGTAATTTTGTTTACCTTTAGACTGAAATTGTGATTTATACAAGATGACAAAATCCTTAAAAAAGCAGATTTTAATGTAAAACAACAAAGAATAGGCTGCAAAAGTGTACAGAACTGAAAACAAAATTACAGAAATCTCCAAATTAAACTGACAAAAGAGCTTCCCTCTTTCCATTTTACTGTGTTGCTACTGGCCCACTCGTGTTCTAAATGGCCACCACTTTTCTGTGCCGTCAAGAGAGTAATTTTCCCATATTTTTGATTGCCAACCAGAGAGGAAGACCAGGAGACAAAAACCCACAGAAACTACATGCAAAAAGAACAACACAAAGGAGTTTTTTATTCCCCTTCATGCAAACAGCCCAGATGAGCTGTAGTGTGCCTATCCCAGGCACACCAAGAACCAGAAAGGCATACATAGAAATGGTACTTAGCAACAAAAAGCAACAGGATGCTGATGGTAGGTGGTTCTTGTCAAAACTTAATTTCAGTTAAAGTGTTCCCTCTATACCTCTCATGGGAGTGGCCTTGTAAGAAAACAGTTCTGTAATTACAAACAAACTCCCTTTCATACTCAGGAAGTTTACTACTGCTAGGATTTCCTTACACTCTCCCCCTCAAAACCTCTCTGTTTTTTTTTTTGTCCCAGAGTCAGAAGTCATTATAGTTGTGAAGAGTTGTAAATGCTAGAAATGTCCATGGTCTATTTTTTTCCCTCTTGTGCTTCTTAACCTGCTGAAGTGATGAAAGCAAAGAGCAAGTAAGCAATAGCTATTCAGGACTAGCATGAACCTGCCCACCTTTTGTCTCAACGCCTCACTTGTGCAATTGCCTACAGAAAGGTAAGCTGGGCTAGGTCAGAGAAACAACCACAGACCAAAGGAAACAAAGAGACAGATTCTCTTCCATGACATGTTTTAACAGCATATTTTACCAAATTCTTCTCAAGTTTTCTAATACATTGAATGCAATGGTAAAATAAAATTCACTTAGAAGTTAAGGGAAGCAACTTACTCAGAGCATGAAGGCTCCTCGAGCAATACACTGCAACAAATCATGGCCTTGGTCAGTACTGGGAAATCATTCTATGATAATACTGGCAACCTCCTTTTTAAATTCTGTTAGTTTTCAAATGAGGTTTCACTGCTCGTTCATGGAAGAACAATAAAGTCTTGTGGAAGATGACATACATGAAAAGAAAGGTATGATCTGATTCCATATTAATAGGGAAATACTCACCATGAACTATCTTTAAACCAGAACAAATTGTATATTCAGAAAGGCTAGCATCTCAGATCTCTACCTACAATAATTTTATTCACTAGAAGCAGTTAAGTTTACTCAATCACTGAACTTAGCTTTTCTGTAGTATTCCTTGATACCTAACAGAGCAATCGAAAAAAAAAAAGCTCTTAACAGCCATTCAAATATAGTGACGGAAACTGGGAAAAGTAATTTGTTTAACATCAACAGGTAGAGAGTCACCAATATCATTAAAACCATTACTGATTGCACAGCACGTATCCATTTAAATTAAAGGGAGGGCATATATCTTCCACTTCAATTCAAACCAACCGAAATATTTGCATCAGCTCCAATAAACTATTTTAAGAGCTTTGTATGCCATAATCTCCAATACAAAAGAGTACTTTAGCATATATGCAAGCCTAATGAAACCCCTCCTGTTGAATCTAGTTTTGTCAAATATTCTCAAACAAAATCTTCCTCCCCTACAAAAAAGGGATTTACCAAGAAGTGGCAGCAGTTTGAAAATAGTGGTCACAAGTCAGTGGATACTACTGGGGACCAACAAGATTCAATTTCAGACAAAGAAAAAAAAAATTCAAAAATAAAAATAAAAATATATTTTCCCCCCAGAAGTCTCCTTAAAAAATTCTAGAGAAAGAACATAAGATCCAGGATATTCACAGGGACAACCATTAAAAAAAAACACAACAAAAACAAAACAGAAGGGAGCATGAACTTTTGGTAGGGATCAAGCAGAAAAGGTTGCAAGACAGATCTCAAGAAGCATAAGCACAGCAATACATTTTCAGCTCAACTGTGTCCAGCTATTGGCAGAAAAGGCAGGACGAGACCCAGTGTAAAGCTCAAGACAAGAAAAAAAGTCTTATCTTTAATGAAGTTAAAGTCAACAGAAACTGCTGTCAACATATAGCAGAATGACAGCCTGGTTAGAGACGGCAAAGTGCTGCCAGGGACATCGTCAAGCACAGCCAGGAGCCGGAGCAGGAGCACCTTTGTCCTCCTGTCACCAACACACAAAACGGGGTCACTATTTCTGAAAATCTCCTGAAGTCACTAAAGCCAGTACACATTTGCAATGAACTACATAAAGCCAAAAAGCACATCAGGCTGGCACCCTAAAACATTCCTCTTATGCAGTATGTAGAGTTGATCGGATTTCATAAAAGTACAGAATTGCAGATCCAAGCATCCTCCACAGGATATAAATAGAAGCTACAACACAGACACGTCAAAATAAAGTCACCTGTCTTTTCTAAAAAAATTATCCTTACTAAGCTCAAAGACAGTAAGATACATACCTGATTTCATCACTCGTATGTTCCTTAAATTAATTTACCTGCCTTCCCTGTGACAACTTGTGCTCTCTACCCAGCTGGCTGCTGGTTTGCAAGAACCAAAGTTCATGCTGCAGCAAAATTTACACATCAAACTGAGCCATAACCATGAGCCATAATCGGGCCTCATGAGCAGCTGCTACAAAGATATAGCAAAAAAGAAAAACAACCTAAGTGTACTGCATCTTCCAGCACAATTTCTTATCCTTCTGAAGTACAAAAAGAGGTACTGTAAACCATAGCATCTTGCAAGTCAGAAGAAGCACAATAGCTATGTTTCTCTAATAAGTTTGCTTAAAATACTATTAAATAACTCTCCTTCTATATGTGCGATATTCAGCAAAAAAGATGGCAAAGTGAAACTGTTGTTTTTAGGATTAGTCTCGTGATTATTTTTAAAACATATTAGCCTTCACAGTAAGACATCAAGGAAGCAAAAACCCCAACTAAATGCAAACACAAGCCAAATAATCCCCACAAAAGAAAACCCGCCACATTTATGAAAGAAAAAAAAATCTGCTACAAATTACAGCTTTCAAAAACACAAGACTCATCAATTGCTTCTAGCCTAAAGCTACATTCCTAGACTAATTTATCAAACATTCAAATCAGTATAAGAATTCTCAGTGTCATCATCTCAGAATCCACTCACTTGTATTTATTAGACTTAAAAGTTCCCAAATTCAATCCACTCAACACCTGAAGATAGAAATAGTCTTGGAACAACACAAAGTGGGAGAAGAGGAGCTTTTTTCCATAATTTCTTTCCCTTTAAACTAATTATATTTTAGGCATATAATAAATTACAGCTTTAAACCCTATAGTGTGGGTTGTTGTCTTTAAAAGAATTTAAGATAGGGTTTGCTTTCTGTTTTCTCTAATTAGGTATCACTTCTTCTAGACACGAAGCTTGTACAATTATACCAGTACTCTCATGTTACTGAATTGCTTTATAGTTCTTCAGTGCTAACAAGACATCTGCTTACTAATAATTATTCAGATTACTCAATCACACTTCTGCAATATCATTAAAAAATAATATCTTATTTTTGTGAAATAGTCTTGAATTGTTATCTGTAGCCTTACTCCTGTAAACTGACCTAGTCAGAAGCTTCCTTCCTGTGCTTGCCATCTGTTAACTACTTTTTACAAAAATGTTTCTTTTTTAACACACTTTAAAGACAATTATGGCAGTCATTTAATGAGTGTGTAATTTTCTCAGGAAAAATTGATATTCTTAAATTATAACAATCATTACAACAGCAAACACTTCATTTTAAAGAGGAAACATACCCAAAGAACTGGACAGCCTAAATTTGACAAGTGATGAAGGTTGAGAGTGATAGCAAAAAAAGATTCAAAAAAGAGAAGAAGGATGAAACAATTTAACTGTACCCAACAGAGATGGTAATTACAAACAAACTCATAAAGCCTTTAAAACAGTAAAGCAGATCCTCTCGTGCTTTCTCCCTATTCTTGAAAGTCCAACAGTTTTTGTCTTCCCTTATTAACAGCTGTATTCGTAAAGGAAAAACAAGGCAAATGAAAAGTGGATAAGTTAAAAATTATAATAAATGTTCATCAGTAAATGTGTTAACACGCTAATCTCAAAGATGTCCTTCCTTTCCCTAACCTATGGAATTTGTCATTACCAGGTGCCAGGAGATGACAACTGAATTGTGCTGCCTCACGGTGGTAGAGAATTTATTTACCTCCTACAACTACATGGAAGGTAATTGTTCTTTAAGCACAGAACTAAATCCAGAGAATACAACTTCTAGAAATGTTTAAAAGGTAAGTTCAGGTAAAGACTTAAATTTGTTAATATGATGATGTCAACCATAAAAATAATTGTAATTAAAGAACAAGAACAATATAAATACGGTGAATATGCTTAATGAGAGCTATACTAGCACTAATTAGGCATTTTAGGAATAAGACTAAGGTTTTAGGGCTCTTTTGGTTTGGAGGCTGGTTTTCTGGCGGTGTGGGTTTTTTACATTTCAAGATTACAAGATATGACTTTTAATGTGTGTGTTGTGTCCCCCGCAGTGTTTACTGGAACAGATGTCTAGATTTCAGTTTCCAGATGACACAAAGCCGGGCAAATTCTGATACATGTATTTCATTATGCTCAGTCCCACTGAAAACTGTCATCTCCTGCTTCACAAACAATATATCTGACAGCATCTCAATTTTATAATCTTGTAACAACACTTAGGAGCCATAACCCACAAACTTTGTATGTAAAATAGCCGGTCTCTTCTATAGATAGTGTAATCAGTTCATTACTTTTAAATATTTATCATTACAGCCTCACTTAAAATTAAACAATATAGAACGTAGGAAATACACTCTGACAAGTAAGTATATCCTTGACTTTTATACAACTTCTAGAACTGAATGTATCGAGTGTCCGACTGTTATACCTCCTGTAACCCGCCAAGGCAACACATCACTGCTTACTATGCATTTCTCTCATAACAACTTGGGAGTGTAAGATTTCATACACAAGTAGAACAGCAATCAATGGCAAAGTAAGAGGTCTACAAGTGGAATAATCCAAAGGACACTTGTCTCCAGTACATTTAGAATTGATACAAAAGGGAGGCATCTGCTTACACTGTCAGAGGTGAAAGGCCTGTGACTGATCATGACACACATTTTAGCAGCACCTAAGCCTGGCCTTCCACCAGGTGAAGTTTGTTCCACCTCTAATGATATGGTCTTATATGAGGTTATGCCATTCCAATACAGACAGATGTCCCAGGGTCCAACACCAACCAAGCAATCATCTGTAGTGTTCAAACTTTCTTTGCTAATCTTTAAACAAGGGCAAGGCAAATTCTCTCCAAAAATACAGCATCATCTGTTGCTATAAATCAAGTGATAGAACTGCTTGTGCTTGCAAGCATAAAAGCAGTTGCATGTTTCATGTCAGTTTTCGCAACATCCCTGCCCCAACCCTCCTTAAAATGTCAGATGTGAGATACTGGAATTCATAAATGCACTGAACTATCAAGTTAGGTGTCAAACTTTTAGTCACAAAAGGGGGGAAAACGATTCACATGATTTAAGAACTAAGACTATCACCTTGTCCCAAAGCACTTAAAATTATTAATTAAATATTATTATCCAGTTTAATCTTAATTATTCTTCTTTCATATATGTAGTCAGAAGAGATTATTACAAAATAACGTAAAGAGTGAAATAGTTGTAAACTTCTCTTAGGACAGTTTATATTTCAAACTATTTTTCCAACTTCCTTTTTCTTATAAACATGCAGTACTGAATGTTGAAGCCTACATTTTCATTGTCTTTTTTCAACTTTATGAAAAGCAAACAGATTATTTAGCTTTATCAAAACAGTTTTAAGTGCAGCTAAAAAGATCAGAAGGGTTGTATTAGTCAAAGCTGAGACTACATGAATATTCAGCGTGTTTCTCCATTTTCTGTTCTCTAACTGATGAAAAATGCATGATGTAAAACTATGAAGCACAATTTATTTACAGTTATAATCTAATTACAGAAGGAATAGAAAGTATAACTGCACAGCATAAGAAATTCTAGATTGGTTTTAATTCTGCAGTATTATTACACTGAACAGATTGTATTAATTTTTAAATTAATTTCTATCAAAAGAATAGCTGTACAAATTATGTGGCGTATGCTCGCTTTCAAATAGTGAAACAAGTATTTCATATTCTTTCTTAATTTTAAATAACCTCAGAATAACTGCAGTTAAAGATCTTTGGTTGTCTAATGTTGGGTCCATTCCAATAGCTACACAGTTCATGAACTATTTGATAAAATAAAAATGTTTCCTTTCTGAAAAAATCTCAATCATTATCGAACTAAAAATAATAAATCCACTCCTCAATTTGTACAAAAGTCAGCACGAAACATGATCTTGTTACATTAACAAACATTTCAATGTAAGGATTACATGTGAAAGATATCAAAATCCCTTCCCACCTAACTCCTAGTCTGAAGACAAGTTTCACCAAAATCAATATTCCCTCTCTGTCCCTCACCCTATCTTTTTTCTCTTGGGTTAAACTACACATATAAAAAGCTTAAACAGAACAAACTCATCTTGAACTTGAAATTCTACAAAGTCATCAAAGAACAAAAGTGAGAATTAGAACACCTTTTAGAAATGTAATCAGACAAAAGGCAGCCCTGAAATGCTTCTTAACTTCAGTAATTGCCATACTTTTGTATTACTATTCATATTACATACACTGCTGATTTAAAGAGGCTTCTACATTGTTTGCTTCTGCCACTCCCCCGTCAATACATTCCTCACAATAGCCTGACAGCTATCACATCACAACCAGTTTCTGAAGGAAACATTAAATATCTGTCTGATTAGATAAACTCAAGGTTGCAATCCAATTTATATTATTTACTGCATATATATATATAAAATAAACCGCAAACTAAGTAGTTTTAAAACTGTTTTCTGTCTCGTTAAATTTCAAGATTTCAGGAGAAAAATGTAAAAAATAGTTTAAACACTGAAAAGTTGCTCTGTCTCCACACCAGGATAAAAACCCAAACTAAAATCCCTAAAACCTTTAACACTCTCCACAGGTCTCAGAACTTTCCCTCTATTCTTCCCACTTACAAAACAAAGCATTAAAACTGATGTCAACGAGATTGAAGTAAATCTTTAAAGGTTCTGACATATACAACAGAAAAGTCAACAGCACCAGATAGTTTTATTAGACCTACTTTTTGCTGCCTGGCTTGTATCCCACGTGCTCCTCATGAACGACACTAACCCCTGGATTTCTCACCACCCCCACTTTTCCTGGAATCTGCTTCCTCTTCACCCTTCACCTCAAGTATGCTCTTGGCAGACCAATAGCCTCAGCGCTACTGTTTGCAGCTCTGGGTTCTGCTGCTCCACTTCCTGGCAGGGAATCTAGGCGCTACTCCCTCTGCAGTACTGTATGCAGAGTAATAAAAACAGGATCACCTTTCACTAGTAGCTACTGTACCACGTGTCTTGAGGTTACCAAGATAACTGACAGGAGTAGCTACTTGGGCTGTGTCCTCTTCTGCCCCCCTCCTCAACCTTAAAAATAGGAAATATTTATTGAAACCAACAGAATGCAGCTACTGCATCAGTCAGCTAATGGAGCTCATCTCAAATACACAGCCATGTACATGTTCTATTAACATCACAGCACAGTTTTACAGAAAAAGTTTCACTGGGAGGAATTGAAAATTACACACTCCATAAACATAAGCAGAAGTTGTAATGGAGAAGCAATCCACTGAACCAAGACCAAAGATTAAACGTGTTAAGCTCTTATCTCTACACTAACGACATAAAATTAAAGAGGGGGAAAAAAAGTTACAGT
The DNA here is from genome assembly GCA_033558235.1 of Neomorphus geoffroyi. Classification (NCBI taxonomy): domain Eukaryota; kingdom Metazoa; phylum Chordata; class Aves; order Cuculiformes; family Neomorphidae; genus Neomorphus; species Neomorphus geoffroyi. The sequence continues at coordinate 9,428,691 of JAUMJM010000001.1, forward strand.
GCCTCCTTCACAGGCTGGAGTCCTGCAAACTAAGTATAAGCAAGAGTCATTAATGAAGCTCCTTTCCTTCCCAATAGGTTTTTTTTTCCCCAGTAATACACCATCCTATATTCTCAGGTAGAAAGAATTTTTGTAGCAAGAATATAGAGAAGTGATACAGTTATTACAACCTTTTTAAGCTGTCTGCAGGCACATACTTGATGTTAGAATTGCCTCTATTTTGAAATGCACAGATTGAGAAGGAGAAAACATTTATACTCCCTCTCCTTTACCAAATACAAGCTAAACTCCCACTAGAATTTAAAACAGGAGTTTAAATAAAAATTCCTACTTTCATGGTTCACATGTACACAGATTTCAACAGTCTCACAATTTTGGAAGCACTAGATAACCAACAATGGCAGGTATCTGCATTTATCATATAGAAGCTGCAGCTCCTTCTGCCAAATCACCTAATTGAAGAAATTTCTGCTATTCCTATCAGATCAAATTTGGGCTGGAAGCTACCAAGCAGTGCCAAACTGTGATAATATTAAGGTATTAACTTGCAGGTAATGCAGTCACTGATACCATTCTTCAAGCATTAACAAGGAAAGCCACTAAACCAGTTTCCAGAAACACAGCAACAGCTATAAAGATTGATGAATTTTAAAAGCTGAAAGAATAATGATTTGTGCCTTTGGTTATGAAGCCTGTCCTGTATTTCAGATGTATTTCCTTTTGATTTAGGAATTTTTTGACCTGAAAAGTCTTCAAGGATCTGGCATATACTGAAGTTTCTAGTAGCTGTAATGAAAACATGATTTTGCTGGTTACAGTATTGTGAAAAAATACATTTACTTGCCCTATTTTTTTTTCCAAAAGCTTAGCTACTCTCCTAAGAGACCAAAGCCCTAGTCTATATTTGAATTTGACACTTGCATACTTCCTATAAAAGAGAAAATGATGATATGGATGAAGATAAAGGTCAGTGTTTAAAAGAAAACAAACACAGACTTAATAATCAAAACTACGTGAAAATTCACTATGCTATATATTTTATGAGAAAGCACTCCTAAGCAACAGGCTGAATGACTGAAGGATTGTCTTGCTGAACTCTTCAATGCTCACGCAATTTTAATTTCTTGCAGTCTGAAAAGCGCTGTCTACAAAGTTTGATTCTCGTGTGTATCATTAAAAAAGTACAATGTATTTTTTATGCTATCTTGTCTTCCACACGGAGGGCTTTAATACTTGCCATAGATGTGCACACTGCACTAAAACAATCAGTTTTTTTGGTTTAGCCAGAAGTAATAAAATAAACATAAGCGTAGCCTTTTATATGTTTTCTGTTATTATTAATCACACCAAAAAAACAGTGAGCCCCATGGCCTCATTAAAGCCCTCCAAAAATCTTCCTATAAGTACTTTAAAAGGCAAACACCAAAATCATAAACCGACCAATTTTCTTTGCTGTACTTAGCAGCAGCAGGACCAGCATCATTTCCTCTAACTAAATATTTCAGGTCATATAGATCTTGTTTTCTACAATGGTATAAAAACAACAGGAGAAAGCAAGGTCTGCATCAAGAGGTTTGTGGGGTTTTTTCCTAAACTATCAATTACTTAGATTGCTTTAGGGTCAAACAACAGCAGCTCAGAGACTTCAGTTACCACGCTTTGGCATAACCACCAGTCACTATTATTCAACTAAACCAAATGGCTCAAGCCCTTGCCCCCCGAATCGCTACATACCTGTCCTCGTGAGGTTACACGACTTCTGTCTTGCAGATGCTGATTCGAAACTGAAGAATGCCAAGGATGGATCTGACTTTGAGTCTGTGCCCGAACAAGCTCAGATGACTGCGTTACTTGCTGTGGGGTTATATGGTGTTCTAGGTCATGCTCTAAAACATGGCTTGTGCTATCCTGAACAAATGCAGAATCATCGAACTGTGGCAGAAGGTCTTCCTGAAGGAGGTCATCCGGGTCAAGTCCTGAAAATGGTTCATTATGTGTCTCTACCTGATGAAGTAAGTTCTCATCTAAAGATGTAAAACCGTTGCTTTCAATAGGGTCAGTGAAATGGCTTATCTGAGAAGCAGAACCAGCAGAAGCTGGAAAATTAATATTCACAGGAGAGAGTTTTGAACTACTAAAGTTGCCCTGAGGATGTGCAGAATGCAACATTTGAAAACTATTTGAATTCAAAGGTGTATTAGGATTCAACATGTGCTCAGTTGTTTCTTGCTTGGTCCCTGTTTGAGATGTAAAGGCATCGCTTCCAGTGAAGTCAGAGATAGAGTGTGTCTGCTGGCTAGTAGAAAGAGCTGTTGTAGATTGAAGAAGGCTGGTAGGAGAAATGTGGTTATTAGAGTAAGAATAAGGAGACGAGAATTGTTGGCTATTATTGACAGAACATGGAGTAATAGTTGGAGACTGTCCATCAAAATTTCCTTCTTGATTCCCACAAAAATGTATTGAAGCACTTGCAGTTTGAGGAAACTGTTGAACAGACAGAGGCTGCTGTGAAGTTGATGGATTAGATACTGACGGGGGGTGATTAACACTGACTCTGTGAGAAGTAGATACGTTAACTTCCATGAAGTCTTTTGGCTGACTCAGAGCATCTTGCCCCGTGTTGTTCCTGCTTTGTTGCGACTGTAGCGAGGCACACTGATGCTGTGGTTCATTAGCCTGAAATAAGGCAAAGTCATGGTGTGCTACAAAGCTTTTGTTTTGCTGCATAGACTGAGAATGTCCTTGGTGAAAGGGGGACCCATTTTGATTCGAAACAGTTGTGGCAGTTTGATGACCCCACATAGGACTACCATCAGCCACATCTGGAAACATCCCATTAGACTGGTTTTGCGGATGAATTGGTGAGCAATTGAATTGAGAGTGTGGTGATAAGACGTTGTCAGCTGAGCTATTAAAAGACTGACTTACTGAATGAAGTTTCAGTGAATCATACTGGTTCAGCTGATCAAAGTCACTCATCTTTTGTTGATTTTGAGCATCTTGCACATGGTTCAATGAGTCTATGTGCAAAGGTTCAAATTCTGCACCCAAATTCAATTCATCAACAAGTGAAACAGGTCCGGGTTGAACAAAGGCATCGTCTGACAAACCTTCTAAGGTCTCACTAAAAAGATTGGCATCATCAAAAAAATCCATCATAGGATCAGTCATCTTGATAGGTCTGTACTGCTTTTTCTCTCAACTCCAAATGGAGTCAATTTTGGCTCTCTGCAGTGAACAGAAACAAATGACATCCAGCGGTCACCACCTTATCCAAGGCATGCCAACATCCATTAGTGCTTCTGACAAAACATTCGTCTTAAAGTGTTAAAACATCCTAAGGAAGGAAAAAAAAAAAGGATGAAAAAAGAGAAAAATTACTTCCATGATTCTCCTCATCACTCCTTCCCCTCCCCAACATTTTTACAGATTTTTGATATTTCATTTAACTTTGCAGTTCAGTTGAACCTCAAATCAATTAAGTTTTATTTGCTTATACTCAATGCCCTGTGCACCGTTTATCATTTTTGTGCCTTCATAACTAAAGTAATATTTGATGTTTTAAATGTTTCATTTTTTTAATTTCATTTTCTCTATTACCTAAGCACACTTTTAGATTCTCCTTTGCCACTTTCATTAAAACTACCAAATTGTAACAAAATTGTGGGTTTTAGTAGTTCAGAATTAAAACTTGTTTGTTAAAAGAAATCATATAATACATTAAACGTACATAACAATTCCATATGTTTAACCAAGAAACTCGAGAGGTTATAAACTACATTTAGAAACAAAGCTACGTTGACTTCAGTAGGAAAACCCGAGATACTCTGTTTCTTCTATTTAAGTTGCATTAAGTAAGAATCTGAAAAACTATATTTTAACTCATTTAAAGATAATAAAACTCTTATTTAAAGGAAAGACAAGAGTATGAATACAGTGATAGAGTCAAAATTAAACACAAGAAAAGAACTACCTGTGGTTTAACAGAGTGTATTACACACTTCACTAGTTTTGAAAAACAAGTTGTTTTTTCTTTTTTATTTGCTCATAGTATCACTGAGTGATCACCAGTGAATTACTTTGCAATCAGGGATTTCAGACAAGAGAAGCTGAGAAAGACAGTTAGCTGAACTTGAGCCTAAAAACTTGGCACATTTGTAGTGTAATCAGACTGCGAAATGAATGAAAATTTGTCTCCGTGATAATTTCGCTCCCCAGATAACTAGGAAAATCCCTTTAAAGGAGTATCTTCATGGAATAATCATTCCATTACCCTGTCAATACATACATCTAATTACTACAAAGAAAAAAAAAATTGAACAACCACAGCTTTTAATTCCTGACCATCTATTAAAGCTTACCTTTAGCCTCTCCTCCCATTCCAATTGCAATTCTGCATTAATGCATTTATTAAGAATAAAATGAGTACAGGATCCTTCAAGAAATGGATACCCTGAAATATTTCCTGATGAACAAGGTTCATGTTGAACCTGTTAAGTACCAAGCAGTCTTTGATAAGCTGATGAAAACCTGTTCTGCTTATACTCGTAGTCCACAAAGTGTAGTGACCACAGTCAGAATAAAGCCTAATGAAACATTAAACCTGGTTGAGGGTTAGGGTATATAAAACTTCTGGTCTACATAGAAAAAGGGCAGATGGATCCTGTATCACATTGAAAGCCACCAAATGGAGACATCTATCGAGTATAGATTGATGAGTGTTAACTACTGTAAGTATAGAGAACAAGCATGCTAGAATAAAGGCACAGAAGCTTAAGAAGGTGACAGCTTAGCCAAGGAAAGCAGCCATGGATTCCAGATGATACATGTACAATTTATTGCTTAAAGTTAGGGTTTACTGAAGACCAGTTTAAGAAAGTTTAAGTTTAAGTTTAAGAAAGCACTAACGTAAATTAGACCCTCTTATCTTCTCACACTAAGTTGTCTACTTATGATTAAAAGCAATAGAACGACAACTTTTCCAGTATCAAACACCTTCTAAAAAACGATAAACAAAAATCAGGATCCAGGCAGATGATATGGCATGATTTTAAGTTTTTGTAGCATTTCTAATGTAATCATCTCTCATCTTAGGATATTTCAACTCAAAAGATAAGGTGGGGGAGAGCTATTTAAGAAGACAACTAAGTGAGATTAAGTACAAGGAAAGAAAATCATAAGCACAGAATAAATGATCTAATTAAAGAAACCCCCATCTGGGAAAAGATAGATGAAAATAGTGGTAGCCATGTGTACAATGTCACATTCCAGGCTATCAAGGACTCTACTACTGAAAACTCAAATTTGAAGCCTGTATCAATAATAGTTTACTGAGTACAAATAGCTCAGCAAACTGCGTGCAGCTGTTTGGTTATGCCCAGTGATAGACTACAAATCGCTGTGATTTGTAAGGAGGGCTATTCACTATGTGCTTAACTTAGTATATGTGCAAAAAGAATGAACCAATACCAGAGCTAAGTTAGGAAACTGAGATTTCAAGTTAACATGGTTCATGCAACTCCTTGCAAAGGTGGGAGGCAGGAGAAAAAAAAAAAAAAAAGAAACTTTCTCCATTTTGGTTGCCCATCAGAGTTTAATCACAACCTTTTATTCTTCTTAGAAAGAAAGACGAAAAAGGAATAAATAGCCTGAAAGTCCCTGAGATGTGGTTGCCTTTTATATTATGTTAGTGTGCAGTAGATCTGAGTTGTAAAAACACAAGCTATAGTTACAGACACCAGCAAGAGCAGAAATGAAGGGTAAAATATGAACAGACCAGAAGAAAAGGAAAGAAATATTTATTTTACAGAATGCATTAAAAACGAACAAATACATAAGAAAACAGAACAGAACCAAGCCACCAAACTTTGCTTTCAAAAAACCATGAAGTTGAGTAGCAGTAAAACACAAGATAATAAAAACTACTGATGTGTTTTATTCATTAATTGCATTGTTGATTACTTTTGATGAAGTGACAACAGAAAACAAGCTACTGTAGTTATAAGGAAGTAAATCAGGTAAAGATTTGGCACATTACCATGACATCCACTCTTTCATCCTTTGATAGACTAAGCATCACTTCTTCACGATTGATGTGTGACAGTACCACAGATAAGAGAAAGGCAGTGGCTTTGATGGCCGTTTTTCACAAAAAGTTAAAACAATGGGTGTCCAGACAAATAACAGAAGCTGTCTCAGAAAGCAGCTAAGGACAAGTTACTAGGCAGAAGGAATTTAAACTGAAGTCATAAAAGCATGACATAACTGAAATACAGAGTACAGGTAAAGGACACATATAGTCTTATCTGGAGAAAAGCTTTACATTAGATGTATGCAAAGCGCTGGGGTTTTTTTAAGGAAAGCATTGCAACCAAGCATAATAGACTTGCTTCCAAACAAGAGATCTGCCAAAGAGACTGAAAAAAAATCTTTGTATTTGCTAAGTTCCAAGTAGCACACTACAGCCTGACAGGTTTGTGGCTTTGCATGATTTGCCCATCTATTAGCAGATGGAACACTATGTCAGAAGAGGTAGACAATACAGTATGTTAAAAAAAAAAAACAGACACTCAACATACTGGTTTCATTTAGAATTCTGTTCTGCTACAGAGTTCACAGACATCATGCTAAATACTCAAAAGATAAAACTTAAGCATCCTGTATTTTGATTTGAAGATTAGGAAAAGAAAGACTTGAAAGTGATCATCCTAAATTAAACTCTCAGGACTAGGTTCCAGCCCATGGCTACAGTTCCAGCTCTGCGTTAGACCACAAAACTGGAGCAAACTGACTTGTGTGAGACAGTCATAATAGTCTGCTCTCATACCTACGTTTGCTTTGTTTGCACCAAACACCTCATGTAACTGTTTCCCTCTCTACTCCCCAGACATGCCTCAACTCCACCTTCCTCCTGAAGCTGGTAGCCTCTGGGAAAGAAATAGTAAAGATTCATAGGAAAAAAATATTCAATAACTATCAATTGTTACAGTCATTTGTAAAAGTTCAAGTCAATCAACATGACAAATGACATTTCACTTGGAAAGAAAATCCATCTCCCAATGCAACTGAAGACAGATTTCTAGCATTCTCAAAAACAATTGCCTTCATTGTGAATGGGACAGCTTTATTGAGAGCAGCTTTGCCTAGGCTGAACAGAGCAAAACCACACCGAAGTGAAAGACTATCACACAACTCTCTGTATAAAACAGTGTGATATCAGGAAGCCCCACAGCATATTTGGCCCACTTCAAGAGATCCATTTTAATATTAAGTTTTAACTCAAGATAAAGATTCTTCAGATTAAATATGGTTTATATTACTGAAAAAAAATCACTGTTTTTTTTTTTTAATTGCACAAAATTCACATCCTTTGGTTACTTTCCAGCATGGAGTTTCTTCCCAAAACTCCAAATTCAACAATGTACGGTGAGATGCCCAATTAAAGCCTCTAGAACTGCTGCATATATCAGAGAAGCAGTCATAAATCACAGACCAGTTTTTTAATTATTTACCTATATACCACCATGCTGTTTCCCTATCTGTAATACTTAAGAGTATTTTAGTTAAAGCACTGACACTTACACGTACAAATTCCAAAATTTAATAACTAGCATAGGTCAAAATTAAGAGCCAGCGCAGGCACCTAAAGAACCTATACCCTAATAAGTATTTGATTAACCTATAAAATTTAAGTTGCTTAAATCTTCTAAATTAAAAATATATCACAAGATACTTATGAGAAAGGTCCTAGTCAAGATAAAAATACCCTTACCCATGAATACAGAACACATCTCTTCAATGAAGAATTAAGAAGCTCAGAGATATGCTTTAAATCCAGATGGATACCTCATCATTAGACACCTGAAAATGAAACATGATAAACAAGTCACACAACAATCACCTTCAGCAGTAGATAATCAAATGCAATTTAGTAGATAGCAAAAAACCAACAACACTAGAATTATTACACAATCACTAGTAGCCACGCTTTTATAAATGTCTGATAAATAGGCAATTAACGTGCCCACTTAGTAGGGCCACTGAAAAAAACACCCTAGCCTTAAAAACCTCTAAGATTGAAGGGCAGTCCGTGCCAGAAAATCAAAAGTTTTCCGGTAACCTTAAGACACAATATAAGAAATAAAAAAAGAGGGTTTGAGGTTAAACCTGTCAATGCAAGAAGCACTGAACATATCTTTTACCAGCAGTATGGTGTTACATACTGACAGATGCACTTGCCCATAGGAATTGACACTGCCTTTCTAGGGGAGCATACTTGCACAACAGTTTTATCCTACTCCTTGCCTTGATAGTATTTAGAGGAGCTCAGCTTCCAGAGGGTCTCATTTAATCTGATAGACTTGAAAACATCACACAGTGTACAGGAATATGTGCACAGGGTAAAGTTAAAGGTTTCTAGAGCCTGTGTAAAAGCAAAGAAAAACCTTCTAACATTAAAAGATAGACAAAAGGTTAGTATGTGAACTCTAGACCAGTGTTTCCATAGGCACAGCTACTCTATCAAAAACATGATCATTCCCTCCAAGGCACAGCATCCACCAATTTCAATAAATACAGATTTCCCTCTCCTTAAATATAATTTGTTGATTACAAACTCTTAAATACCCTTGCAACAGTATAAATACAGTTCAACCTTTAATTTTTATTAGAAGATAAGATAGCATATATCACTGCTTTAAGAAGCAGATGTTAACACCAAGATTATTTCTTCTACTCACATCTTTGAGACAGTATTGTAACATGCCAAAGGTATAAATTGGTTATAACAGCTATCAGAAGCCTGCAATGTTCCAGTAAAAAAAAATTATTCCATACTAATTTGGTACATAAATTACTACATTTATCCTCTTTTTACTATTCTTTAACTTCAATACTTATTGTAAGATTTCCAAACTAAAATATCTCGGCTGTACCTTAATAGGGACATTTTAATATGCAGCGATCTTTTTTCCTAAAATTCATAAAAAATAAGCGTGTGACCAAATACAAACTTAGATGAAGGTTGCTTCCATCTTTGCTATATGAAGTGGCATGAATTTAGTATCAGCCAGAAAACTTCCTCTAGTTGTTCTCTTTTTCTATACTGGAACTGCCATCATGTAAAATAGAGTTCCCATCATGCAGAAGTCTTCTTCACATCCAGAACATTGAATCAAGTTTGAAATTATTTAACTGTCAGGTTTTATGCAGCATTTAAATACATTTTTTTCAATTCCTAAATGTCTGTTTATTTAAAAATTCTTTGTTGACTAAACCAACTTATAGTATAAAGGGTACCAATATATAAATTAACTTAATCAAGGCATTCAAAAATTTATTTTTAATTTAAAAAAATTGAAAACCTGCAATCAAGTAGTTTCTCCTAACTATAAAAGTTCAACAATAAAAAAAGAAACCTAAACCTAATGGAGAAAAGGAGACTGAGAGGTGACCTCATAGCCATTTACTGTTTCCTTACAAAGGAAGGAGGAGAAGCAGGTGCCAATCTCTTCTCTTTGGTGACCAATGATAAGACTGAAGGGAATGACAAGCAGATGTGCCAGGGAAGGTTTTGGTTACATATTAGGAAAAGGTTCTTTACCCACAGGGTGGTGGAGCACTGCAACAGCTGCCCAGAGAAGCAGGCATCAAACCTCACAATATTCAAGAAGCATTTAGACAAGGCCATCAGTCACACAGTAGGAATGTTGGGATTGTCCTGTGCAGGGATAGGAGTTGGACTCAATCCTTGTGAGTCCCTTCCAACTCAGCGCATTCTGTGATTCTATGATAATTCACCTGTAACTACCACATAATAAAACATTGTCTTATGTTCTTCGTTATTCAAAACATAGCTGGTTTGCATCCTGCTTCAGCTTGATTCTTAATGAATCCTCAAAGTAAAGAGAAAAAAGATGTTTCTTACTCTTTAGGACAGCGTCCACTTGCTTGAACAGCTTCCAATATGGAGACAATTGTGGAGTACTTAAAAGTTTTAAAAAACCTGTGTTGAAAATAAGATAAAAAAACCCCTGAATATACATTCATCAGGTCTGTAATATTTTATTCTAAATGTAAAATACAAGAAATACAGCAGAGGAATCCCTAATGATCATACTAAATGCTAGAGAAACACAAACAAAAGGAACTTAAAGCTTTCTTAAGAAGCAAAATGGGATCTATCTACATGCATTCTCAAATACGCTATATTGCACGCAAACTTCTAATTACATATATAAAATATACATGCATATTAAATGAGATTTGGTTAAAAAGCGTTCTGTAAGTCTCCTTCACTGAAATACAGTCTTAAAACTTGCTTTTAAATCTTGATTTGGGAAAATTCACTGATACAAAATAAAGGTTATATTTTATTAACTAGAACCATAACTCAATTTATTATAAGCACGTGTAGATACTTTTTAGGCTATCTTAGAAAGTTTTAAAAAAACCACCCTCCACAGCCCAACTAAAATAGTTTCTTCATAAAATACTGAAAGAAAAATACACAATTTCCCTAAGTGTACGTGGCTTTCCTTATGTTCTTTATGGAATCCTAAAGCATTACTATTACCAATAAAAAATTCTGAACAATATTAATCTTTCTCATTTTGGACACTAAAACAGACCTTCACATTAGTGTAACAGAAAATTAATTTCTACTAGTTTAAAGTAACAACTTTACCCCAATTTTTACTTTTTAACACAGCACATAATTTAATAAAAGGATTTATTTTTGTACAAAATCCTTGTGTGCTTTTAAAGGCTTCAGTCTTTGCAATTACTTTTTAGAAAACTTAACAGCAGCAGTTTAAGAAGTTAGTACTTTCAAGTACCTCCTTCACCTCTCTGCCAAAGGTTATTGCCTTCAAAATTGCCTGCAGAACGAAACAGGTAGGTGTGCATCAGCTGCTTCAGTGTGCAGTCTCCCAATTTAGTTTGTTAGTTTAAACTAACCCATTAAACTTTGCCTTAAGATGGCTGAGGTGTATGCATGCACTCTATTTTGTCATTTATATTTTGTCATTTGTCATATATTTGGGCTTTAATTGCAATAGAGGGACAATAATATCACAGAGAACAATATCTTAATTTGCTAAAATTGATTGTGAGTTACAAAGACAATAGAAGTCTGGAGTATCTTCTTGAAAACAATCAAGTTTATCTCTTAGTTTACTTTAGTGAAAATAACTGTTAAGAATTCAGGGGCTTTGCCACACCAGTACTAAAAGAAGCTATAGTAGCAACCAGTTCTGCTCTTTAAACATTCTTGCGATTTTGTTTCTCTGAAGTGCACCTGCAAGGACTTTCATCAATTTCAGGACTTCAGTGAGTTCCTGCTTATTTTCTAATACAAATAACATTTCCCAAAGTTCTTTTCTCCAGGATTGAATACTGCTAAAACCAACACTTTTCATTAAAAGATCTGCCCACAAATCTTGGCCTGTCTGTACAGAATATGAATGTCTCTTTTTACACTCTAGTTGTCAAAAGTTTTAGAATAGCATATTCAGCCTAACATATTTGTAACTTACAGTTTACTTCTGGTCATTAGAGAAAGACAGCTACACCAGCATCCTTGTAGTTTAGAAAGTAAATCCTCTTGGTGCTGTTCAGACTTCTGATGTAAGCATTATAGGGGTTCTACAGTTTTGTCATAAACTTCAGCATTACACCTTAAATTAGGCCTACAAAATATGTTTCTGAATTCTGGTATCTTTCCTGAGGAACTACATTGCCATTTTAAGACATCGAGAAGTATCTGCATTGAAAACCAGAAAAAAGTCTTCTCATTTTCACATGTGGCCTAAACCAAGATTTCATTACAAACCATCAGAGACAAAACACTTCACAGCAGAGCCCTCTTTCAATGCACAATCTGATGACATGCTAACTTCCAAAACCTCTCATGTTCTAACCTGATAGGCATCTTTGTGAACTACTGCAAGTTTATGAGCTGGAAATACTGACTAGAACAACGCAAAGAACCAAGTCGGTTTTACAGATGCCTATGGGTCACGATCTAAGAGTACAGACCAACAGTTATGAAGAACTGACACAGACAAACACCTTTGCCGTGAAGATTTGAGGAAAAAAAGAAGACATTTTCAAGTCTTAACTGAGTTAGGATACCACGATAACCTGTTCAGACTTCCCACTCGCTACTACATAAGCTGATATAAGGGGGTCCGTCTATAACAAAAGACTATACATTTCAGAGGGAGGACGCATACAACTTTTCTATTTAAACAACCCCCCCGTATTTCAAAGGAGATTTGATATGTTTTTTCCAAAAAATCCCTCCCCAGCGTATGTAAAGCACGACACTGAGTTTGTGACTTGTTCAACAAATTCTTCTTAAATTAAGAAATCAATTAAAACTGATAAGTCAAGCAAAACAACACTTTCCATCTGGTTTCCTGACTTCCAGCACATTCAGGACATGTTCCTGAATTCACCTGCAACACACAGATAGAGATTCCAGATGCCTTTTACTGTAACATCAACACACTGACACAAGAGTCCAACAAAGTGGAATTGTAAAAAACTTCTCCCAGTGAAATGGGAAAGTATTCATCTGTCCCTCATATGTATCTACGAAATAATTCTTTAAAACGTACCTAAAAATCTGGCTCTCAAGCTTCTGAAAACCAGCAAAAATACTTTCAAAAACTACACGCTGAAGCCAGCAACATTGTACTATATGGAATCAGGCCCAATGTCTCATTTAATGCTGTTTTTAACGTTGGTGGAAGCCACAAACTACGCTGGCTTTACTACAGGGTAACTGAAAACAAAATTATATCCTATTTAATTCTCACATTTCTTCTAACTCATGGAATATCAGATGGATAGATTTTCATGCTATTATATAGACATAATCTTCCTGAAGCTTAAAACTTTCTTCATTAGGGTGTTAAATATCAAATGTAATAAAATCATTTACTCTTCAAAAGCCATGTGCAGAAAAAATTTTGGAGGAATTTCTGAATTTTAGTGACCAACAGAAGAGTGAAACAACCTTTTAACACGGCTCATGCAACACAAGGAAAAGCATCCAAGAATGCATTGCAGAAGGAAATAATCTGGTAACTAGAGTTTCTACATTTTCTAATATGACTCAGATAAAGAACTAAATCAGAGTTACTATTTGTCTTCAGGAAACGGACGGGAACAGTTTTCCATCTTCCTGCAGATTTTAACTGTGGATTTAAGAGTAAAACAAAAACATGCATCTTAGTAAAGAGGCATCTACACTTGTGGCCTAAAGACATTAATATTTGATCTCTCTTTGGTAATCTCTATGAATGAAGCTGAAGATCTCAACACGTTTGCTCACTGACAGATGCCACATCATACCAATCTATTCCTGGTGAATTCCAAGTTAAAAAAAAAAATGCTTCCTCCTTTTTTACTTGTTTCTTCCAGTTTAGTAAGTGAACGTAATGTAAAGGCAGCACTGAAAGGGGAATTCAGTTCCAAGGTGCTGCCAGAAGTGGCATTTTGCTTGATCACTAAAGCTTATTCTGAGAGCTGTGTATCCATCTGAATTCTACTATACATACGTTTTCAAAGTAATACTAAGACGCTAAATTTTTTGAAGTCAAGCCACAGCTTCACTAACAACGTTGTTAAAAATGTTTGATTTAGAGCTGGTCTTCCGCAAGTTTTCAACACAGTTGAAACGCACATTATACTTACTTAAAGTAATACTTCAGAAAAAATACTGCTTTTAAAAAAATCCCTCCTCTTCACACTAGTGTAAATAAGAAAGTCACATGTTCAGCCTGTGTGACTTCCGGCCAGGTCTCTCTCACATTTATGAATTGGCCAGATAGACAAAATATGAGACCCTGTTATTTCTTCAGCCAAAGCAAGAGCTGCAAACTCTTCCCAGTGGTTGTTGTACCAGCAAAAAAATTACTTCTCAGCATCATAGTTTTATTTGCTGAAGGAGAAAGAGTATCCTTCAATAATATCCTAAAATATTTACAATAGTGCTAACTACCAGTTCTTGAAGGTTTGACTAAAACAGGTGGTTTCTCCATCACCCATTTATGCATATGCAGATACCAGCATTCCTGAAGCACTGTTTCTAAAACATGAAGAGTGCTAGAAAACAGAATGAGAGTGCACTACATGAGTCTGAGTGAGTGTGAGGTTTCTAAGTGTTCATTAAGCTCATAGCTCCACAGCTGGATGGAACCAAAGCCATTAAAGGCACAAATAAAGATAGGTCAGTGAAACAGTAGAAAGTATCGGCAAAACCATTTTGGTTAGAAAAGACACTGACCACTAAGGATTGCCGGATTTCAGCTAAAAACAGAAAAATATTTCAGTTGGATGATTCATGAACATAAGTACCAAATGCTACAGAGAATTTATTTCATATATTGTGATGGAAAGAAGTAAATACTGCAATCCAGTGACGAACAGGATCATGCCATTCAACTCCATCAGCTCCAACTTCTCCTCATCCTAAATTGCACGAAAAGTAAAAAAGACAGGCAATGATGCAGTGTCTCAACACTTATTTCCACAAGGATGATACAAAAGGAAAATAATGCACTCTAAGGAATGCTGACCCATAAAGCATAAAATTGTCCAGCCTACCTTTACCTTTGGAGTGTCTGAAGGATACATACACTTTAATTGTAGGGAAAATTTGTATTGTAAAATTGTAACATACACCAAAAATATTTACCTTACACATAGCCGTATAAAGCAAGTAAGAAGAAAAGCGCAACTTTTTACTTTATGGATTGCACAAATGCAGTAACTTTAAAGCAATGTGTCACTTTTTGTTTTAATCTGCCTGCATCACTAACTTGTGTCTCATAAAAAGAAGCAAATGAACAACGCCTGTTTTAGGGCCTCTGTAGGCTCTTAGTAGTGGCTCATGTCATACATCTTTTAGATAACATCACTAAAAATAGTTTTTAAAAACCACACTGTGCTTTCATCAACAGTTCTCCATGGCTGAATTCTTGGACTCATCTTCAGGAGCATTTAGCAACACCAGCTCATGTGAAGTCAGTAGGTGCTGAGATTCCTCAAAATCCTTGAAAAAAAGACTTAAAATTTTTTACAGTAAAAATTACAGCTGTACTCAGAATAAAACAAGTTAATACATCTTCATCACAAAAAGCAGCAGCAGTTCTTGTAAACTCAACTACTTGGTTAAAACAATTAGCAAACTAAGCCAGTGCAGACACACTGTAACTACGAATACGTCTGCAAAGTAAATTGAAGTCATTTACCCACTAATGGGGAAAAAAACAAGAGAACGCTACTCCACATTTACTTTAAGGTTACAGAGTTCACAATGGGTAATAACCATAGGGTCGTTACCTCAAGTTCACATCCTACCTTACTTCCCACTAACTTCTCCGTGTATCCTTGATATATTCATAGGGCCTCACATTTGGGTCCTTGAATGCCTTAAGTTTTAAGAACATGTATATTAATTTTTGCTCTTTGGTTTACAAAAATTGGGCATTGAAGTCCACTAAAGTGTCATCTGACAGAAGCAGGAAGAATGAAGAAATCATTATTAGTTGGGGGTGTGAGGACTTGGAGATGTGTAGAAACTTTGTAAGTAGGTGAAACCAAATGACACTAATTGCTACTTGTTCTTTAACAGTTAAAAGTGTAAGATAGGAATAATTGTTACTTTCAAAGTATTTACATTGTAAAAGAAACTAGCAACAAGTTGAACTATGCACCAATAAATTAAAACTCAGAGCCACGTTAAAAATCCAGATATTTCTCAAAGATGACCGGATGTTAATATTCTGCCTTGACAACAAAACCTATTTATATCTGCATATAAATGATGGTAAAACAAGGTGAAATAATTATTTCACCTCACTCCTGCCAAATGGGAACGTGATGGTGTCAAGTAACACAGGTTTAGAAACAGATGCAAAGAGCTCTCTGGACTGGTGGGCCTGGTTCTCCTGAGAGGAGGATTAAGTCTTATGGCTACTTCTTAAAAAAATCTCCAAAAGGCGCAAGAGGAGAAAATAGAAACCTTATCCCTTTACACAGATCGTTATTTGGTACCTCATGAGCACACATTGTATCATCAATGGATCTCAAATCCTCACATCTCTTTAAGATAGGGAGACTAAGCTGTATTTCCTCACGCTGATGAAGTTAAACAACTTTCACGAGCTGGAGGAAGTTTTTAGTTGCTAATGACTCAAGGCACCTACATTCCAATGACAGTAAGGAGTGCAAACCATTTCTTACAAACTGTAAATGCATGTATCAGCCTTGAAACCAAAGCTACATAGCCAAATGAGAGATTTCTGGACTCTCATCACCTGTTTTTTATCCCTGTTCACAAAAATTTGGATGTGAAGAGGGAATGAAGAGGTGTTAACATTTCACTGCTTTAAGCTTCAGTAGGAAATAGCATAATTTCTTCACTAGAATAAAGATGCGTGCTACCTACCCAGCCAGTGCTACATACATGCGGCACAGAGCTAGCCTCAAAATCCTCTCTCCTTGTCATCCCTGAAAGAAGACAGCTTGCAGCCCCTACCTGGAAAATTCCAGTCCATAAATTCCAACCTTGCACTTTCACAGCCTAGTCTCTTTTTAAGCCTCCACCCATACAGTGGGAACCTGCGGCCATGTGCCACTGGTTCTCCTCACCCCAGAAACCTTCCAGCCCAGAAGGACAGCAGACTGTATACCAGTCTCCAGCTCTCCCAGACACACCTCGCCCAGCTGCAGCCCTCCTCTTTCCTATTCCTTTCCTCAGCTCCCACGTTTTCTGCTGTCATGAATCCAAGCCGGTAGCCTGCCAAACTCAACTCCTCTTTTTCCTACTGCTTCGTTTGCCCTAGGAAATTATTTTAATTCTTCCCCCTGCTCACCTCTGTTATCTTGCAGAGTGAGAACCCGGGTCTAACATTCCCACTTGTCTGCCTGGGAGGATGCCACATCCCTTCCTTGCCACGCAGACCCCTTCCTACACGACATCAGGTGGCTGAGTATATTGCTGCCCTCTACCCAACCCATTCCTATCTTCCCGCTGGGGAAGAGGGGGACACCCAACCTCTCCCTCCATCACCTTCTCCCTGGAGTAGAGGGGGAAACCCAACCTCTTCCTATTTCTTTCACCTTCTCGCTGGGAGAGAGGGGAACACCCAATCCCTTCCTCTCTCTATCACCTTCTCGCTGGGGCAGAGGGGGACACCCAACCCCTCCCTCTGACCTCCCTGAGGAGAGCGGCTATCTTCCTTTTGCCCTGCCATCTTCTCACCTAACACAGGCCAGGGGCAGGGCACCCCGCCTCTCCCCCACCCCGCTACCCAGCGAAGGCCCAATTCCTCCCCTCCAAACTTCGCCGTGTCCCCCCTCTCCCCGGGCCCGGCGCCGCCTCCTCAGCCATGCTGCAGGGCAGGGAGCACGGGGGCGGCAGGGACCGCATCCCTGGGCGCCCCCGCCCGCTCCACCCCCAGGAGAAGCTCTCCCTGCCGCCACCCCCCTCCCTCCTCCTCCCACTCCGCCGTGCGGTGCGAGGGACCGGCGGGGAGCGCGGGCGGCGAGCAGGCCGCGCCGCGCCGTGCCCGGCGGGAGGAGGGGCGGGGGGGGCGCTGCCGGGGCGCGGGGCCGGCGGTGTCTCCGGCACCTGGAGCGCGGCCTGCTCGGCGGCGGCGGGGAGCAGAACGGCCCTCCGCACGTACTCACCGCCCGGTGCGCCATTACAGGCGGCGGGCGCCGGGAGCCGCTGCCCGGCGGGAGGCACGCGGGGAGGCGGCGATGCCCCGCGCCTGACAGCTCTGCGGCCTCGAGTAGACGCGGCGGCTCAGAGGCGGCGGCGGCTTCCCCTCCCCCCGCGGGGATTCCCCCCCGCCCCCCCCAGGCGCCGCTGGCCGAGGGCGGCACTTACCGGGTGGCAGGGGCGGCTGGCGCAGGCCGGGCGAGGCGGGCGGTGGCGAGGGCGGCGCGGCGTGACGGGGTCTCCTCCCCCCGCCGCCCACCGCGCAGGCAGGGCGGGCGGGAGGGGCGGCCGAGGCCGCGGGCCGAGTTTCACTCGCTGCACGCCGCGACCCCACCGGACCCGCGGGGACGGGCTGGGGGGCGCATTTGCATATTTGTCACCCCCGCGCTGATTGGCGGGCGGCTGCCGCGCGCTGACACGGCGCCTCGGGGAGGGCGGGGGGGGGGGTGGGCTGTGCGGGGCCGGCGGGCGGGGAGGGCGGGGTGAGGGCGCCGGCGGGGGTAGGGCTGGGCGCAGGGGGCGGGGAGGGGAAACGGGACCGTGCGGATTTCCTTCCCGAGGCGCCTTCGCCTCACGCCGCAGCCCCCGCGGGAGGGGGCAGCCCTGAGCGGGGAGGGTGGGGGCGGGAAGGCAGGGGGAGCCGCCACCGCGCTGATAAAATGGTGCGTGAGCGGCGGGGCGAGGTGATCCAATATGGCCCCTGCGCCGGCAGAAGCCAATCCCGGGCGCGTTTACTCTGGAGGCGCCGGCAGAGGCCGGGCCCGGGGTGCCGGGCGGGCCCCGAGCAGGGGAGGCCGCCGCAGCGCCGGGGGGAGCTGGGGTTTTCCCTGGAAGCTCGCAGAGGCCCCGCCAGGCGCTGACGCAGGCGCTGCCGGCGGTTGCTCGCGGGGCGCCTCCGCGCAGAGCCCAGCCAGCCCCGGGGCTCCTGCCGCGCCGCTCCCGCCCGGCAGGAACGACACTCGCGTTCCTTCACTTTTGTCACCGCGGCTCAGGGTTCCTTCACCAGCTCCACTCGCCACGCAGCTTGTTGGTCAGCCAGGGCTCCCGCCCAGTCGGTGGGAGAGCCCGTGTGAGCCGGATTGCAGTTACTTTGGCCTGGTGATGGCATCACCCTCTTTAGCATTTTGCCCAAGCAATAGCAGGGAGAGCAAGAGCTGCCACTTTCCAAAGGTGAACAGAGGCAGGCACCAGGCAGGGCGAGCAAAGCCTCAGGGACACCATATCAAGGCGTTTTCAAATGGATCACTTTAATATGCTAACATAGAATCATAGAATGGTTTGGAAGAGACCTTAAAAATCATCCAGTTCCAACCCCCAACATGCCACACAACACGTCTACAAAGTTAACTGTAAGCTTTTCCCTTTTACATAGTATTTTTTTTACTCATATAAGGCAAAATGCATTAAAAGCTAAGTCTTGATTTCAAGATCAAAATTTAGAAGTCGTAGTTGACAAAACAGTTTACATTGGAAGTGACTTTCAGAGAGTCTCGTGATTCAAAGTTGTTAACGTTTCCCTGTAGTGGGAGACCAGAGCAAGAGACTGAAGGAGTTTCTAACATGGTCAAAAGGAGAATTACTGAAGGAGCTTGCTTGCAGTTTTATCTATAGTGGCACATAAACAGAAAAGGTTCTTTAGGTGAGCGGTTATGTAGCTCTTAATGATTTGACTTGAGAACTAAATTAAGAATTCCAGGAATACAAGAGAATTCCTGATCAGAATTATCTACGCTTGGATGTTGTGCCTGGGGGGACTATATATGCACAAAGATAATAAGACACCTAATCCTAAGGCTTTCTTCTATAGTTTGCTAGCAGGGAACTAGGGATTATACTTCCAGTTCTCAACCTGTTGCTTCTATCTTTAGTATATCATTTAAGATAGCAGTTCATCACTATACACCATATCAGACTTCTTGTGCATCTCATATGGTTAATTATATGTTGTAATATTTTAAATGGTTTGAGGGTTTCTAAATATTTCAACTGAGCTTCTGTGGATGCAAGCCTAAGGTAGGTTCTTATTCAGCATTAGTTCAGAAGACAAGCCTTCAAGCAACCTACTTGAATGTTTTAGCTTTACAGCACCTTTGTCTTTCTTTCTGTCTCTCAATTTGTTCACGTGTGAAACTTTAATCTTGCTGTCAGATTGTTCAGAAAGACTACAGTTACACAACTGGCTGACAGTTCACAGTTATGCTGAAGTTTTGTACTATCTTGCTTCTTTTAGTCAGCCCTTTAGATAATTTTTTCTAATTTTTCTTTCTCTCACTAACCATCAAGAACAAAAAACATACTTGGATTTTAAAAGAAAACACATGTTTGTGCTCCTGTAACCTACATAAAGCAAGTATTTTTATGGAGAGGGAAAAAAGGCAGCCGTCACCCTTTTATTAGAATTAGCCAGCCAATTGTAGTACTTCCTTAATAAAACTATCAACCCTATTTTAATGTTGTGAACGGATCTCAGCTGTAGATAGTGTGAATGGAAATGTCATAAGTTGAGAGCACAAGTTTTGACTGATAAATCACATGAATGACTGAAAATAGGATCATGTGACTGGTTATTCTGTTGCTGGAAAGGACATTGAATCTAATGAACACTTAATGTCTAATGGATCCTCTTAGAATTTAGAAAAAAAACCCAGCTTGCTTAAATATACAGAATTAAATGTTGATTTTTAGTTTGGGTTTCAATGTCTTAAACATGTTAATATCTCATTAGTTTTGGAGATTGCTTTTGTGCAGTGTTACATTTTCTTTTCCTCAAAACTTTTGCCACTTTATATCATCACCCTGAAATCTTACTGCTGTTTCAAACAATCATAATTTTAGCAGGTTTTATACATTTTGAGATCTTTGTTTTCTCAGGACCATTATTCACAGTATAATTGTGTTGTCTTGATCCTTGATAGCATACAGATGACTCTTCTAAAACGTTGGATTTGGTAAGAGTGTCCCCGCCCTCCTTTATTTTCTATAAATGTTTTTTTTTGGATGTCCCATGTACAACAGAGTTAGAACACATTTGGTTTTGGTGCTCTTGACTCGCACAGAACTATAGCAATTTATTCTGTGTGCCTTGTAACACATTGTAGTTTACAGAGGGAGAAGTCCTGTGTACTCAAAACAAGAGCAGTCATTTTGTATCCTTCTGTGAGTGTGGGATAAAATTTTCCAAGAAAAAACAACAGAGGAAATCGGTTGCTGCACTTGTCTGGTTTCCTGTACTTTGATTATCCATGGAAGTTGCTGCAGGGGTATTGAGGTCAGGGCTGGAATGAAGTCCACATGCAACTGAATCAGCTGCTGAGATTCCACTGTTGCCACAGTGACTGCTTTGATCCTTCTCAGTAGCCACCCTGTGTGACTTGGGAAAGCAAAGAGCAGCTGTCTGCACAGATTGCTGCTATTAGAGCAACTCTTCATATGTCTTTGTAGACATGCTCTAAAAGCCTGGTAGGAATCTATGATGCAGGTAAAGGTTTGTAGGGCCTCGCAAACCAGATCCTTGCTGAGGTACTTGGGCTGCTTGGTGCAGTGTTCCTGCAACCTGCAGCATGAATAGGGAACAAAACACTTCCTCCAAACGACTTGACTTTTTGGAGCCATTAACAAGTCTGCAAGGGGAGAGTAAGCTTACACCATTTTGCTTCTGAATATAGTCAAAGTCGTAAGTTCCCGTACAGTTCACATTGGGGAGCTATAATTGTTTTGTTGTGCTGGTGGCTGGCAGTTTGTAGGTTTGTTTGATCTGGAATGTACACTGAAACGCCTGCAAGGAGCAGCTATGCTGCACACCTGCAGATGTGAAACACTGCAAATGCAAAGTAGGTACATGGAAGCAGATGTTCTCTTATGACCTTACAGAGGCAGATGTAAACCAAGGGTTGGTTTTAAATCGTTTTAGATTAGGACAAAATTGAATTCTTTTGACTCTGTGTGTGTGAACTATGGCATCCAAGGGTATGGATCAGAAAGAGAAGCTGGAATTCTGAATTTAAACCTTTCATATTGTGATAAGCAACTGCAAATAAAAATCTGATGGCTAATTAAATGTGCAAGTGAACTACTTTGTAAGATGGAAATCTCGTGGCAGCTAGAATGTCTTACTCACAGGATGCTATGTCCCAGAAGTTTACCTGGCAGTTGGATACTACTGATGTAAATTGAATAACCCTGCAGTTAAGGTATCAAAATGCTGAGTTCTAAAACTGCTTCCATTGCTGTTTCCTCAAACACCTACATCTGTACTTTGTCTGCTTGCCACAAAGACAGACACAAGTACACTGTTAATAGATAAAACCATAAAGATAGTACTAAAGTTCTACTCCCTAATGAAGGGTTTTGGTGCTCTTGTTTATGTGAAGGTGGTAAGCACATACTGTGGGAAAATCAGATATATGTTGAAATCCAAAGCTTCTGGTAAAAGTTTGATAAGGAGTGTGAAGAAAGAGCAGTATCCATGTGAAGCTTTATCTAATTCCCAATACTAGATAGGGAAACACTTCAGCCCAGTTAAAAAGGAGGTTTAGAAGCTCTTTCAGGTAGTTTGAATGTGGAAAATGAAATGTAAGGGTAAGTTACTAGTTTGTCAGAAGCTGGATTCTAGGACTGCTGTAGGGAAGGAACCCTATTGAAGGAAAAACCAAAATTCTAGTCAAGAACATTTGCACTATAAATAGGATTACTAATCATAATCAGTAGGCTTACAGGACTTGCCCATGTAGCTCTACAAAACGTCTTAGGGTTCTGGCTTCAAGGCTGGTTTGCAGTCCAAAACTAGCTGTAAAATCAAATAGTATTGTGGCCCCTCTGGAAATTCTGCTGGAAATACTCTTTTATGTAACATCAACATCTATATTACTATGTGTAGTGTTCTCAATTGTGAGGCGCATATGAAGTAAATCCCTAAAATGTTGTGTTTTAATGTAGTACTCTGTGTACAATACTGTTTCCTGACATTATATGATGTGGACTGCCAAAAACCAGGCAACAAACTGTTATTTTTAATTATATTATACTTTACTCTTATTCCCCTTTTTCTCTTTACATAATACTGAACTGGTGAAATAAACTCTGGAAAGGGACTTGTTTCCTATAGTGCAGCATGGATGTATTGATTGAAGCCCTGTCATCACAGATAAGTGTTTGAAGAGTCTGGATATGATATATTAGTTTTTTATGAGGTATTCATTTATCTGATGTGACTTCACAAAGTGGAGCACTGAGCCGTATGCACGGGTGCTCAAAACCATCCATAGAAGATAAACTTTTATTACTCAAAGTTGAAATCTTCTGCTGCCCTCTTGTGGTCTTCGTCTGGGTACATTTTGCTCTGAAGCTGCTAGAGCATCAATTTTCATTTAAAGCTGAAACTTTAAAGATGTGCTTATTCCAATAAGCAAGAGCTAATGTTACTGGTTGTGGAATATTTATCTATGATAAAATTACTAACTTTGTGGAGAGCAGTGGATGTCACCTCAATTTTGCAAAGCTTTTCACACTATCTCCTACAATATTCATATCACAGAATCACAGAATGACCTGAGTTGGAAGGGACCCACAAGGATCATCGAGTCCAACTCCTATCCCTGGATAGGACAACCCCTACATTCACACCACGTGTCTTGAGGGTGTTGTCCAAATGCTTCTTGAATATTGTCAAGTTTAGCACTGTGACTGCTTCCCTGGGGAGCTGTTCCAGTGCTCCACCACCCTCTGGGTGAAGAACCTTTTCCTCATAGCCAGCAAAAACCTCCCCTGGCACATCTTCCTGCTATTCCTTCGGGTCTTATCATTGGTCACCAGAGATAAGAGATCAGTGCCTGCTCTTCCTCCTTCCCTTGTGAGGAAACAGTAAACGGCTGTGAGGTCTCCCCTCACTCTCCTCTGGGTTGAACAGACCAAGAGACTTCAGGGTGTCCCCATAGGATTTCTGCTCTAGACCCTTAACCAGCTTTGTGGCCTCTTCTGGACACTTTAGTTTGATGTTCTTTTTATACTGTGGTGCCAAGAACTGCACACAGTACTCGAGGTGGGACCGCACCAGTGCAGAGTAGAGCGGGACAATCACCTCCCTCGACCAGCTATTGATGCTGTGCTTGGTACACCCCAGGACATGGTTGGCCCTCTTGGCTGCTGGGGCACTGTTGGCTCATGTTCAACTTGCCATTGACCAGAACCTGAGGTCCCGTTCCGCAGGGCTGCTCTCCAAGTTAGGATTTCATGCTCTGAAGGGGTATATAATCAGACGAGTGGAGAACTGAATGATTGGACGTGGAGAGTGTTTAATACTCTGTACCAGTACTGGCAACAGATAGAATACCAAAAGGTCCATACTGAGACCGGTTTTGTTTAACTTTTTTGTCAATCACTTGGAGGAGTTTGCAGGTGATGGGAAAATGGAGGAGGACCAGAGGACATGCTCAATTATGAGACTGCTAGTGAGAGAACTAGACTGGCTGGAAGACTGGCAGGAACTTGCTTTCCTGAAGCTTGTTTTCTAATATCAGATCACTGGAATGTCTTTGGAAGTCTCCTGTGCTATTTTGAACATGAAATTTCTTTTGTAAATCTAAATAAGGAAACATGCCAAACCTACTAGTCAACTTACATCTGATGAGAAATGTGGGTTATCATTGGTTGCTTTGCAAAACTGATAATGAAGGTATGAAGCAGCGATTCAGTCTCCTGTCAGTGTTGGCTTTGGTGAGTAAACGTAACATTTACACTGAGTTAACAGCCAAGTAATCAGGAACCTAAAAACGAGCATGTGTTCTTTATAATTGTCTGTTATTGTCTTAGACTAAAATTCATATGCTCTTAGACAATTTTTAAAAAAATAATGTTCTTTTTTTCTGTCTCATTTATGTGTACGGTACTGATTGTAAAATTTTAACCCAAGTAAGTTTTACATCTATGTGCCCCAAAGCATCTATTCCTGTGGACTGATTGGAGATAAACTACGTGGGATTCAGCAGTCACTTGGTTTTAAAGCGTTTCAGGCAATGCCCAGTAAAGCCCGAGTACTCCAGGAGCCACACGAGCAGGCTGCAGCCCTTCTGCTCATCTGCAGTGCTGAAACTGTCCCAAGGGGGAGCTGAAGGCATAAGAGATGTGGCTGTCTGCCAGTGGTTTTAGGAAGTTGCAGGAGAGAGGTTTTATTTCATTGGGGTTTTGCAGTGATGTGGACTTGAATGCCTAAATTCAACTGAAATAATTCTTTGGATCTGGGCCTGAACAAATGAAGTTCCTTTGGACTTTGGCTCTCTGGGCTGAAATCAAATATTTAACATCACATCAGAAGTGATTAGTTAATGTGGCAAGATGAACTTTTAAAGACTTGCAAATGTTTTGGCTTGCATTTCTTTTGTTGAGCTTCATTTCTGTGAAACATCTTTACCAGTCAAAAAGTGCAAGAATATGGTAAAGTTAAAATGAAAGGCCCTTTCAAATGTTACCTGTGGAAACCTCTGATGTGTAACTGAAACTGAATGTGTAAACCGTAACTGAAACAGTAATGTGCAGCTTAGCCAACCAGTGATGGTCTTTGTTCAATGGTTGACTACTACTGCATAAAGTAAAGATCTGTGCAAGGGAAATGAGAAATTTGAGTCTTATGGTAAAATATTGGCAGATGACACATTGTAACTTTCCAGAAAGTTAATTCTAACTTGTGCTTCCTAGGAAAGAAAATCAACTTTATAATACTGTTTCTGGTCTTTCTATGTCACTTGTTTAGTTTTTCTATTGGTGCCATAAAACTTCAGTAAATTTTTTTATATTTGTGACTGATCTTGTGTTTTCTAATGCTCCAGAATATAAAAATTGACTTCGAGATGATGAGAATTAAATTGCGAACTCTTAGCTAGCTTGTAACTGTAGTTCATTAAAACTTGAATCTTAAATATTTGTTCTATCCACCTGCACATGAATTGCCTGTACAGACTTTTATCACAATCCTCTAATTGCTCCCTGTAGACATCTAGGAATTAGAATTGCATTTTTGGCTATGCTGGGTTTGATTATCAATTGCTTTATTGCTTTAACTCTCCCTACTACAAAATATTTTCCTTTCTTTTTTGTTTAACTTCTACCAACTTCTACCGAGATACTAGAGGTATCTTTTCCTCCAGTCCTTGTCAGTCTAGATATTTAATGCTCCACGTGTAGAAAGACTTGAGAATGTATATGTGTGCATTCACATGGGGTTTTTTTTTTTCAGCAGCACTTAATAAAAGAAGATTGTAATCTATGATAACGACTCCAAGAAACATTTTTTCGTTTTCTTTGTATTTGGAAGGTAGGAATAAAAAAATTAGTCTATTTCCATTTTTATTAAGTTCAGTGGATTTGAAATATTCTTTCATTTTTTTTATATGAGCATTTTTATGAGTTTCAGAACAGCTGGATGGAGGAGATGTGTGAATGCATATATCTAGAAAATAAATTTTTAACACTTCTACTTAAGTAAAAGGCAGTTTGTAGCACACGAGCCTTCATAATATCAAAGCTAAAACTACTTCTGAAAGAATGAGATTTTACTGCTCACAAGAGGGCACTGCAACTTTACTTTTAAGCCTGTTATTGTGAGCCATGAGATCTAGCTAGCAACAGAAAGGCAAATAATATTGTCACTCTGCAGCATAATTAATTTTAAACCCAAGCTCTTAAGAGTAAAATTGCCAGCTCCTTTATTTGTAAAATGAGGACTAAATTATTGAAACTCATGCGAAAAATTGACTTGAGGCCTTTGAAATAAAATGTCCTTTTGTCAGCTTCAGGGTCGAAGTATTGTAGCTGGTGATGATACAGTAAGGCAGGTTACATAAAGAAATCTGTGATCTCATTTTTTATAAAAAGTACAGACTGTCTCGCTGTAATTAACTGATTTATTTACTTATCAAAGCCTTAACTGTCATTAGACAGCTCAGTAGGCAAGTCATCGTTACGAAAATTGTTCACTTAGCAAAGATTAATTATAGCCTCCAGCATATCAAGTTTATTATGGCCAATAAGTATTGCAAACAGCTGGAGGAACATGTTTGTCTTTACACTTGATAGCATTCTCTTGCCTTGAGGTCTGACTTCTGAAGAATAATTAGTTATTGGGGGTGAACTATTCCTAATTCTGCAAACTGGTTTTTGGTGTGTGTTTCTGTGCTTTAAGTAAAACAAAATGAAGGTATGGGGTCTGATACTGAGGTTGTCAGTACATAACTTTTAAAATAGTGTCTGAAATCTAAAGCAAAGTCCTTTTTGTTGTTATTGATTACATTTAATCCAAGTATTCATTGGATTTAAACTTTTTCTCTCTCTATTTTTTTTTTCTCAGTGGAAATATGAAAGACTGGCAACTCACAAATAGCTGGACTTCTAGGGTCTACCTGCTGACAAAATTAATTATAACAGGCTGGTTTTATGATTTTCCATAACAGCACTTTCACTGTGAAATTAATTCCCATTGAATGACATAGAAAATTCCTGAACTCTAAGTTACAAAAAAGCATATATCTCTGAATAGACAAGGTAGGTTTGGTACCCAATTATGTGAATAGCTAAAGGGGTCATAAAAGCCCACTGAGGAAAAATTATACTTTATATATATATATAATGTTTTATCATATGCTTTTGGAAAGCATATATACTATAGGATTATGATGGGGGGCTGGTAAAAGTTAATAGAGACATCCAAATATACAATGAGGAAAAAAGATTAATGAAGACTTGAGTAAAAAACAGCATAAGATGCTTCAGTAGAGTAGGAAAAGTTGCTGATAGCAGAATGAATTTAGGATCTCAAGAACATGATTTAGCTGAAGAATTTAAATTTGCTTTTTATGCAATGCTCTGAAAACACTGTCAAAAAGGAAGATAATTTTTGGTTGAAACAATAAGAACCTCATATTGGTGAGAGGTTGGGGTTTGAAGTTAAGCAGATGGATTTGTCAGGATGGATTTGTTACAGTTCAGTTTTGAAATAGGAAAACAATTTTATTTAAATAAGACTGTTAAGATAATGCATCAGGAACAGATTAACAGTCACTGTGTACCTAGCTGAGTCTTTTTTTTAGTGGTGTAACGACTGCTGTCCATGGCACATGAGTGTGAATTACTAAATTTGATGTGATCCTATGTGGGAAAGAGAAAAAAAATCACAGCAGTGTATTGCAGTGCACTTGTGAATCTGGGTGGTGACACTGCTGTGTTCTGACTTTAAAGTGCTAACCAGCCTGAATGGCTTACTCCTTAACTTAGCCCTTATGGGGAGCTGCTGAGTCATGATTAACAG
The DNA here is from genome assembly GCA_033558235.1 of Neomorphus geoffroyi. NCBI lineage: Eukaryota > Metazoa > Chordata > Aves > Cuculiformes > Neomorphidae > Neomorphus > Neomorphus geoffroyi. Next base: position 9,456,722 of record JAUMJM010000001.1, read on the forward strand.
TTCTGTGAGGTCTGGAATCTTAATTCCAGCTAATAAGCCTAGTTTACAAACAGGCTCATGCTCTAGATTTTGGAAGCTCTGCTTCAGCAGCTTCTCCAATGGCACTATTAAACTTGGACGGTGTCACTGTTTAGACCTGTTGAAGTGGACTGTTTCAAGATGGTACTAGAAAGAACTTTAATTAAACAACAAATTAATTTATAAGCCCTTTATTTTGCATTTTTGGTTGTTAAACCCTTCCACTTCCAGCAAGAATCTCTGAACCCTATTAGCTAAAGCATTTATTTCTTAACTGGAGCTGACATGCAACCTTTTCCATCACTCTTAAGAAAAGTGGTCTTTAAAGCTGAAATAGCAAAACTTTGAGTGTTTTCTGTACACAACATTATTGTTAATTATAATAGGAAGATATTATTTGAACACAAGAAAGGAAGCTTCCCTTATGAGACAATTTGTCCCAAAAGAGAACCCAACTACAGGAAGTGTTTGAAAGCTGAACACAGTAACTCTCAAATGAAGAAAGGCATGGAAGTACTTTGTGCTGCTTTTTATTCTCATTCTTTTAAGTTACTTTCTATTATATTCAATTTTGCAGTAGTTTAAGTACATAAACTTGTTTTGTAGCTACTCTAAATCTTTACACCTTCAACTCTTGTAGACTCTATGTAGCACTATATAACCAATTGTCTTGTAAGGATTCGTGATCAATAGATGTAATTCTCATGGGCAGTTGAGGCTTTTGAGCATGAAAGAATAAGAAGTAGAACACTTGTTATGAAAATAGCTACGCTGGACAAAGCACAGTGGAATGTTCTGTGAGGGAAAACATAGCAGTGGATGGAAGATATGATTGCATAAATTAAATGAATGTTCAGGGTCTCCTTTCTTTATTTTATGAAGGAATAAAAGAAAATACCCCTCTGTTCAGAAGGGTATTGTTGACGATATTGACTTCAATTTATTTTTGTTTTAACCTACAGCTCTTTCATGAGTGTGCTGAGTTAAAAGCACTTTTCTAAAAGCCTAATGTATATCTAACCTATGTGTATATTTTTTTACCAGTCTCATTGTTAGGTTTGAACCCAATTGTTTATTTCCAGCTGCATGAGTTGACCTCTTCAATTCAACAGCTGCTCCTCTTAGAGTAAATTGGATTGAATACCACTCTGTTCTAGCTTTCGTATGAAAACAAAAACTTGAAAAAAATAGTGTTAAGGTATTGGTCTTGGAATTAATTTGTGTGTATTTGTAATCTTGATATTAATTTTTAATATGCCTTATCTTGAAATGAGGGCAAGGTTACTAATTATATTCTTCTATATGTTTCCATTTTTTCATTGTTCGTTCTGTCCCAAAGATGATGGAATCTGTCTCTATCACAGGTAAAACTGCAGGTTTTACATTGAAGTCATAGACTTTGTTCCAAACTATCAGTTCATAAATCTAAAATGTTTTCTTTCCACTTCATTGTTAAAAAAAGTATACTATTTAATTAAATATTAAAACAGTCTAAAGTGGAAGTGATCTTAACTTCAAAGTGTGTGTCCTGTTAACATCTCTAATAGCTGCAACTATTCATTTCTAAAATGTTTGTTCCTGTGTCCCTTTCCATCCAGTGATTTCATATTTCTCTTATTTAATGCATTATTGTAAGAGTAAAATATTAAAACAGTACTTGAACATCCAGTTTTTCAGAATATTCTGTAACACTGAACTGTGTAATAGACTATTGATGCTCTGCTGTAATGCACGTGTTGGAATTAGAACGTGTATATTCTACGTTTTAGGAATTGTGAAAAATTCTGGTTGCAAAGTAAGGTATTTAGGATACAGAAGGGGAACCTGGAGGAACAGAAAGATTCCTTTTCAATTAATTTTTGTACTTTTTTTCGGTGTGTGTGATAATGGAATATTTTAAGCGAATACTTCTATAATTGGACAGGAGGGCTGGGGAAGAAGAGCAGTTTAAGCCGCTTGACATGTCCTGCTATAATAACAAGAGTGTTATTTTGTGTCTTGTTACTTTGTGGGGGTTTGCCCTGCCATCTACAAGACCTAGTTAAGCTGGGAAGCTTTCTAATAGTTAGCAATAGTTGCTAAGAGGATACTGTGATTTCTTTTCTTGTGACAAACCATGGAACTTAAGGTCTAATGCTATCTCTGATATTCCAGAATACTGAAGAATCCCTGTAGTAGTAAATCTGGAAGGAAGCTGTATGTGATTTGGCTGATAAAGAATACTTGTCAGAGCATTAATGGGAATTATTTCTGGCTTGCAGCTCAGGCTTTATAACAAGGCTTCCAACAAAACAGATTCCTGTCTATCTTTGGTAGATAAGAACTTAACGTGGGAAATTTCTAGTGTGTGGGGTTTTGTGCAGAAGTAATCATGTCTTCTGGCAAAATAGACAAAAGCTTAGAATCTCAGGGTCCTTAATTCTAGCATGTCGTATTGTAGACTTGTTGTTTCTCTATGTTTTCCTCAGTCACCTGGCAGATGGCAGAAATTTGGCATTTAACAATTCGATGATATTTGTTTCTTACCGATGTCAAAAAAGCATGCACACAAAGCTCAGAGTGTGACGTCGCTCACTTAGGAATTCTAAAAGCTCAGTTCTTAAACTTAGTTCAGTGAAATTGTCAAGTACTATAACATATTTACTAGTTTGACAGACTTTTTTTTTCAGCCATCCAAACACAGCTTGTGTTTCTAAAGGGAGAACAGATTGTCGTGGTTCCTTCTCCTTAGTGTACAGAAACACAGGCATATTTGACAGCAACAGAACACTGGGATTGAAACACAAAGACAGGCATATATGGATGAGTTTTCTGTTGAGCTATTTATCATTTTATTCTTAGGTTAATAAATAGCAAGCAGGCATTCCTTTGAGTACACTGCTAAATCAGTCCCAGATATCTACTAATTAAAATAATAAGGAAATAGTCCTCTTTCATATTGCTATTTGGATCTTAAATAAGTCTGACTTCACATGGATTTCATAGCAAAATCTATTAAAGTTGCGTATTTGGGGTAGGCAGATCACTTCTCAAAGATCCATAATTAATATAAGCACAGAATGTTACCATTTATTGTCCAGTTCTAATATATGACAATTGCTGTCTAAACTGCACTGAATTTTAGGCTACTAATACAAGGCGGGCATTGGTACTTTAGTGGAATGTTTTCTCATTTTGAAGAAACATGTTTTGGAGTCTTTCAGTGTTTTCAGGGATGTAATGAAGAGCCTTGTAGAAAAAAAATTCTGTTTCAACAGTAAGTAAATGTTTTAAATCAAGGTATGTTCCACAAAAAAGCCAACCTGACTCTGAAAGCTGGCAAAAGTGTTTGCCCACTCTTGCAAACAATACTGAACTAACTAATGGGAACGCAATGAGACCCTAGTAGTCTTAAGTAGAAGGACAGTGTAATAATCTAGGTAACTCTTAGCCTTAAAAACTTAAGACATCTATGACCCTGTCATGTTTATATTAAGACACTGTGATTAATCCTGTAAAACTGTAATCATCTGGTGCAGCTCTTATCACTGCCAAGGGCTGTCTGTATAATATTGCATTATCAATGTAGTGTTCAGCTACCATCTAGTGGGGACTTGCGATAGTGTTCTGAAAATGCTGACCACTGAGCGCTCCCCAATCATTAATGATTAGAAACTTCGGGGAACTGCTGAGATATTTGTCTGATTGTAGTCCTTACAAGTATCACAGTATCACAAGGCTGGAAAATACCTTTGAGATCATCAAGTCCAGCCTATGACTCAACACCAACACCTACCCGTCATCTAAATCATGTCGCTAAGTGTCTCATCCAATCCCCCTTTAAACACCTCCAAGGACTGTGACTCCACCACCTCCCCAGGCAGCGCATTCCAATGACCAATAACCCTTTCAGTGAAGAATTTTTTCCTAATATCGAGCCTAAACTTCCTCTGACGAAGCTTGAGACTGTGTGCCCTTGCTCTGTCACTGGTCGCCTGAGAGAAGAGACCAAACCCTGCCTGACTACAACCTCTTTTTAGGTAGTTGTAGAGAGCAATAAGGTCTCCCCTGAGCCTCCTCTTCTCCAGGCTAAACAACCCCAGCTCCCTCAGTCACTCTTCACAGGGCTTGTGCTCCAGCCCCATCACCATCCTTGTCGCTTTCCTAAGACCATTCTGCCCAATAAGATCCACCCAAATTAAAAAGAGGAAGTATACTTAAGTGGATGAAGCATACCAATGGTGAAATGCAGAAGCATGGAATTGTATTCCTGGATTTTCCTTATAGAACCTAATACTACCCATGTCCCTTCTGGGCGTCAATGTCTCTGTCTTCCGCTCTTAAATTTTCAAAACAGGCATACTGAGTTAAGTCAGTTTGGCAGATGCAAATTCTAAAGTTCAGTAACTAAATTGCAGTTGCTTTGGCATCCAGACTGTACATACAATGAGATGTGAGACTAAAGCAGAATGAATTGAATTTATGAAACAGATATGTTGCATAAACTTCTATGTTCTTCAGATTTTTTTGAAGATTTTTGTTTTTCCTCCTTTGTTTACTTGCTAATGCTTGTAAAGGTAAATTGTTAACTAGTTGTTTCTAATGTTAGTTAGACAAAATGGAGGGTAATAATGATGTAAACAAAAAATAACTCTTGTTTAATGGCAGTTACTAAATGAAAAAGAAAAAAGCATACGGGCCTCGAAGCATAAAGCAATGCTGCTTCTGGGGATTCCTGGGCAGAGACAGTAATCCAAAAAGCATTTGGGATAATGGAGTTGAACTCTTTATGGTGCTGTTCTGACTTGCTTCTGATGCACACATGAGTGATCCTCCCTAATTTGAGGCAAAAAGAGTGCTTCATTCACAGAATCTTAAACATAACAAGGCAAATTTGATAGCCTGCCTCAAAAGAACTAAAAGTTTTCCTCTTTTTTTTCCGCTGAACATCTTTGAGGCACCTGTTTATTTGTTCTTTGTATTAACATCAGTCTTTCATACTAAGACAGTTCACCTTGATGTACCTTTATTGAAGTCTTAAAGTGCGTGCAAGAAAAATGTGCGGTTTAGCATCAAGTGATGAAGCTTACTGATGCAGCTTTCATTAGATTGAGATAAGGGCCTACTTAGTCCCATACAGCCAGCCTGTGGTTGTCATGTAAATCAAACGAGTAGCTAATCATTGACGCAGTATGGTGTGTGCATGGCTCCATATACGATTGTGTGAACCTCAATCTGACAAACTACAAGCAACTTTAGCCGAGTCCCCAGAACCACTTATGTTGGATGTTCCAGTATTGCCAACAATAGCTAAAGTCAGTAAACAGCAGTGAAACTTAGCCTGGTTTAGAGGATTTGGCTGAAATGCAATGATTTTTATACTGGAAAGACATGCTACTTGCCCTTTGATCAGCTGAGCTTAAACTGACTTTAGCCTTGGGATGGAAATTATTCTGCAGCTTCCCTTCTAAATATTTTCCTTTCTGACTTGGTGGATGGGTCCCTTTACAGTTATCAAAGCTCTTCAGAGGTTGTCCTTTCTTGATCCCTGAGTACATTATGGAGAATTATTGCTCAACTGAAATGTGTTGCTGATTGAGTGCAGGGGGGAGGAACTTCCTACAGTCAAATATGTATTTGTGGATGCCCATAGGATACATGTAGGGCTATAAAATCTAGTACTGTTGTACACTTCTCTGCTGCATAGTTCTGTGAAATGCTGGCTATTTTTGTTTAGCTAAATACACCTGTCCAGTTAACTGTTTAAGAAATTGAGAAGGCTGTTTTTTTTAATGGAGAAACTAACCCTTGAGATCTATCTGTACATGAAGGTAATACTATCTTGGAGTACGTTTGTGGTGGATAGGTGATAATATGAGCCAACTGCTGTGGCTCATTATATAGCGCTTATTAGAAAATGTATCTGCTGAATTAGAATGTGAGATGGTTTGTTGGTTTAGAATCTGGTACAGACGTATGTCGAGTTTTGAGTGTATGCATTCAGTCTTGCTTTTCAACTGAAAACTTCAAGCTATTCTGAGGGCAGCGTGTGTGTTGTATTTCACACTTCTGAGAGGTGACTGTCTTGAGCAAGGTGTCTCCCTACTCTTGGGGCTTCTTCTTGTGGCTGGTAGTGACATGAAAAACACTTTATGAGAAAACTTGAGAAAATCAAAAGTTGTTGCATGGTACTAAAGCATAAGTTCTATAAAATCACCTGGGTTTGGTAATTACTCTGCTAGTGTTACTTCACTGCTGTGTTGAAATGGAAGCCTGATTTGTCAACAGGAAAGGCCTGCCAATAGCACGTTTAACATGAAATTATAGTTTCATTACTTAAATGAGGAAAATGGATTGTATAAATGAATTAAGCAAACTATTTATCCCTCATGGATGGATCAAGGAATTCTAGTAATACTAGCATTGCAACTGGAGTGTTGCGGACTCAAAGTCATTAAAGCAACAGGAGTAAAACTATGGAGATGTTACTGTTTACATAAAATACCTGATAGACGTATAGTAGTATGGATTATGATCCTGAAGGTGTTTAGAAGATTGTACAGACTTGCTACTTTGACAACATAGATTTTTGCCTGTAGCCAGACACTGTTTCCTAGGACAGAGGTTTAAGATGTTTAAAAGTTAAAGCAAAGCAGACTTCCTTGGGCAATACAATTGTGAATTATTCTGTTAGTAAAAAATACTAATGAATAACAGTTTCCTAGTCTGAAAATTTGCTTTTTGCTGCAGTAAACCGTAGCTCTTTATTAGCCAGTGCATGATTGGCAGGGGGTTGTCACAGAAACCCAGCCTACTTGCTTTTAACAATACAATAGGAAAGGCTATGTAGCTTGGAGTTCCTTTCCTTTTCCCTCATTCCTGCAATGCAGGGAGCTTTTCATAGATATGTGTTAAAAAAAATTTAAATAATTTAACTGTCTGTTTAAGACTAAAATAGCTGAATGGCTGCAACACCAGTAAGAACACAACAGTTGTGGAATTTGTCCAGAAACCTGGAGAACAGCTTGAAGAAGTTAAAAATGAAGGCCCTGGTGCAGAAACATCTGCCGATGCTATGCAGAATTTAGCTATGAAGGACACTGCATGTGACAGAACAAGCAGAAATTGGATATTGACGTGCTCCAAATACAGACTGTAACTATGAAGTAGGCAACTTGTTTATTGGCTTTTTGTGCTTGAAGGTATTGATTTTTGTGTTACTGACTCTAGAGTTAAAGGCAAGTTCCATATTGAATCTTAAGGAAATCTGCATTTACAGACACTGGTGTGAGATTGTTATCTAAGGTGATGAACTCCCTGAATGAATACTCAAGGAAAGCTATGTATGTTACATGAGAAGCCTTGCCACCAACATCACCTTCTGGAAACTTGTGCTGAATCGTAAGTAATCTCGCAGAAACCTCTGAAGCCCTAAAATTTGAGCATTAAGTGATTTTAAAACAAACCCCCAAATATATGTGTATTTATCTATTTTAATTATCTCACTCTGAAACAGTTTCTTTTGCAATGGCTTTAAGTATAAGTAGCAATGATATTTGTTGAAAAACTGGAAGTTTTATCTAAGAAACATCACAGAAATCTAGTTTAGTATTTAAGAACTGAAGTACATGTTAAGTTCTGTCAGTTCTCAAATATAAAAGCTGATCCATTGTCCTATCTTCATCTTTACTATATAACTCAAATGTATCTGATAATAATGAACTCAACTGTAGCAATTTAAAATTTCTGATTGTAACTCACCTTGGTTCTACTTGATGCAAGAACTTGCAACAATTTGTCTACATTTCTGTGCTTAAAGACATAACGGAAGTAAATTACTGTTCTAACAAGGCCTATACGATTTGCATTTTAGGTTTATGGAAATCTAGTTAAAATTTACCTGTTAGATATTTGTTTCCTTCCATTATTAACATTTGCACCAGAGGATGTACATATGCCAAGACACAAATGCTGCTAGGTGTAGATTTGTTTGTGGAGTAGCCTATATTCTTACTGTTTATTTTATTATAACAAAGTCTGAGAGTTCTTAAAGCTTATTCATTACTTAGGTGCTTGTGATTAATGCTTATGTATGTTCATTTTGAGAAGGTGAAATCTGAGTTGTATGTTCATTAAATGTTGAATGGTGTTTATTTCTTCAATGGAGGCATAAATCTCCAACATGTAAACACAACTTGTAACTCTTCATAACTGATGTATTTACAGAGCTGGATGATTGCTTTATAATAGCACTGAACTACTGTTTTTTTAATAGCTATATATAAGAACTCAAAAACAAGGAAATATATTTGACAACCTTGTTTTTGTAATTATGGCAACTTTTAAAGTTATTTGACTAGCCTGTTAATAATCTGAGCCTGGTAGATATGGCAAAATAAGGTAAAACTAAAAACTTAGGGAGTGTGCAATGGAATTGATTCAGAAAAAAATGCAGTGAGCTGGAAAAGAGCACTTAGCTCTTTCTGAATTCTGAACAAGCTCTAGTTCAGTCATGGGACTGTAAATGGCATTAACTCCTAAACAGGCATATACACGATACACTCGGCTATCTACTTAAATATGTGAGGATGAGCTGTTTCTGAGGGATGGTGATATATTACTTCAAACTGAGTAGAGGACAAAGTTTGTTTATTAAATGACAGTTTAATTTGGCTGGAGTGTAGTGTTACTAAAGACTAGAGGTATTTGTTCATAAACTGTTTGGACTTTTTTTTGGCGAGGAGGACCCCCCCTTCTCCTGTTCTCTTCTTGAATGATTTATCAATCTGGAGGTTAAAATGATTCATTACATTAAGTCAATGTTATAGTTTCAAAATCTTTCAGGGAATTTTTCTCTCCCTTGCCAACACGGGGTTTTGGGAGCTGAAGAGGCACTGCACACAAGTCCCTTGTTCCTTCTGTTTTCACGAAGAGATAATCCTGTGACCTGCTTTTTGGCTTCCTTTAACTGAAAGACTTCTGCCATCTTCAACAGTGTCTTCCCTTCCCTACAAAAAGAGATTATCTGGTATTCTGTCCTACTGCATTCTTCATCACATCTTCCCCTGTGGCACAGTGAATCTGCACACATTTTGGATGTATTGCTCTTCAGAGCTAGGGGTTTTGGGTTTAGGCTGTTGTAACAGACTAATTATAATAAGTTACTGCTACAGAGGGAGATGCAGATGCAAATCAGTTTGTTCATATCTAAACCAGTTTTTAAGGATAGGCCTCTGCTGGATCCACATGCACAATAGTGCTGTGGAGCCTGGACAAGGCTGCTGAGCCGTCTCTTGCTACCTAGGGATGTTTAGAGCTAGCTCTGAAGGTTTTGTGCTGTACTACAGTGCATTACAAATGCTGCAGGAATGGAAAACAATTTGGTGGGCACGCACTGTCTTGGGTCTTAGTCTGGTGGGAGAGTATTCGGCCTCCAAACATGAGGGATTTTATCGGTTGGTTTTTTTGCTTCCCTTCTCCCATGTTCTATAATCTTATCTTTGCATCCTGGGAGCTGGTAAATACCCTTATCTTCAGCCTCTTTCTTTTCTTGTCACCTCTCTGTCTCTCTTTGTGAGGAAGAATAGTGGGCATATTATGTTTTATTCCAAAAAGGAGGAAAACTGTTACTAGTGCAAGAGTTGCTACATAACCATTGAGTAAATGACTCAGTATTGCCAAGTCCTGATACTGCCTACTTTGTTATTTTAAAACCAACAACAAACCAACCAAACAAGCAACACCTCTGGAAATATATTTGGTTTTTACCTTATCTACATCCAGTCACCCTTAAAGGAATGGCCTAGGGGCCTGGGTAGCATTATGCTGAGGTACTGTTTTTATGGGGTGTCACCACCTCCTAACTGCTTTTAATAACCACTAACATTTCTCAAGGAACTACCTTGAATGTTTAGAAGAGTGTGTCTGCATAAAACTATACAAAGATAAACTTGCAAACCCTCCCAACTTTTTACAGCAAAAGGCAAAATTAAATGTAACTTTTCAGATAGGTTGCCAACAAAATTTCATGTGTGCACTATGTGTCTTAATCTCCACAGCACCAAAAATGGGGAGTGTCAGAGGTCAATCAGTAGTCTGAACTGGAATTTGCTGTGAGATCTGTGCACTAGGCTTCTCAAATTAACAGTCCTTCCCATCTGCAATTAAAAATACTTTTTATAATTAACTGAAATGCCAGGAAGATTGGGTTAGACGAAGTGAGACCTTATCTGCATATCCTTCTCCTCCTCTTTCAGCTGTAGAACACTTATAGCTTACAGGTCAGACTTGTTAATTTTCCCCAGAAGTAGCAATTCACTGAAGCAAAGAAATTAAGCTACCGTTTGAGAAACTATAAGCAGGCCAAACCCACTAGAGGGCAATGTTGTAAAAGGGATTGCGAGACTGTAAGCTGTACTGAGGAACGTGGGGGCACCGCGTTTGCCGCCAGACACTGATCTTGTCTATCTCTCTTAATCTGCCCATCGGAAAGGCTATCTACTTCTGACTAGCAAGGCTTTGATCTATATTTTAATCATTGTTATGAATTGAATGCTTAATCTTTTTTACCTTGTGCTTCTCTTCTGATGTTCTTCCTGTTGCCACTGTTTCTGTTGTGTAAACAGAGCCCGTTGGCTGCGTAGGGGCCTCTGCAGCACTGAGCTATGCAGGTTGGTTTAAAGGCAGACTATTTTTTGTGTGCTGCCATTCTGTCAGACTCTTAGGTAACACTTTTTTAACTGGTTTTGCTGTTGTGTCAAATATGATTCCAAAAGGGTACAAATTACTTGTAAATTAAAGCTAAGTAATAGTGAACATCATGGTTTTGAGCAACCTGATCCAGCGAATGGTGTTGCTGCCCATGGCAGGGAAGCTGGTAATAGATTTTTAAGGTCCCTTCCAACCCAAACCATTCTATGATTCTATAAGGTCAGTTGCCTGTTAGGAGACTTCTGAGGAAAAACACCCTGCCTGTAAACTATTGTTACTTTGAAAATTACAATTTTTTTTGTTCTTCATTACCTAAAACCAGTACTTTTGCTTTGCTTTACAGAAATGTGATGGTAGCACTATGGGGGGAGTTCAGAAGTTCAGAATGACATTGGAGATGTAAGGTTTTTATTTTAGTGAACATCTTGAACTACTGTGTACTCTAAATGTAAGAAGAAAATATTCTTGAAGTAGAACTAAAAATCATAATGAATTTAGAATTACTGTTTTTAGGCGACAAATTTTAACAAATTGGAAACAAACAACTTGAGGTCTACCATTGAAAACAGATTAAAAATCTGTTTTAATTTAAATGTATTTCATTCTTTTACAGTGCAGTAAGAAAATTAATTAGTTTCCAATGTACGGAGGTATGGAATGGCTAGATGATACCATTAAGAAGCTAAATTCTTCAAATGAAATACTTAGAAGAAAATTAATTATGTTTTATTCATGAGTCTGTGCACACAGCTCTAGAAAACTCCAAAAGAAATTAATTCTCGAAAGCAGGCTTTCTGACTGAAAACTATTTCTTCTATTTGTCACGCAGTTCTGCAGTAAGTAGAAGTGATCTCAAATTAAAAAGAACATTTGTTTCAATCATCTACAAAGTATATGAAAGAGTCTACTTAAAGGCTGTCATCATAAATCCTACTTTCTTATATCCTTGATTCTTCGATCCATTTAACTTCTGTAGTTTCAGTCAAGCCAAAATTGCTGCTTTTTTGATGAGTGTATTCTAAATTATCTACCAAAACCATCTTAGATAAATACTACAAATGCTTGCTGTTTATCTGGTTCAGTTCTCTGCCATGATGGGAAATAATTATTCTAAAGAGATCCTTCAAGACAAGCCTATGCAAGAGTTTGAGTACTACCTCTCAGCTGCACATTTGCTATTGTTTAAGATTGTGCTTTAAGACCTTAACTCCTGATTCCTGCCATCGTTTTTGTCTCTGTAGGTATCTGCTCCTGGTTCTTGATCTGTCTTGGAGTCAGCTTCCTAGCCCTGGTCCATTTTATTTAAACTTCTCAAAGCTTGTGCTAACTGTCTCTCCTTATCTGTCAGACTCCAACTTACAGTAAGAATATCAGAACAGGGCCATCTCTTGGCTTGTGTGTCTTTCACTTTGGCTTGAACTGGGATGGTTGCTGTCTGCAGTGCTGGCATCAGATCCCATCTAGATAGGCTTAAATCTTCTGGAAAAATTAATGTTATAATTGACCATTGTTTGATTGTTTATTTTTAATGCTTTTACTCAAGCTGGTCATGTGTTAAATATGTGTTTTGATAAGAGATATTTCTTTTGGGATGACAGTCACTTGCTGATCCATAGTGTAGTTCTAGGACTCTTCTGGTGCCTAAAATGTAAGGATACTGAGTGATTCTTTAAGTGCAGTCTTTACCGCTCTGAAAAACTTTGTAAGATTGCAGTGGAGTTTATGGTCGCTTCCAGTTTCAGTAGTTACTTGCTGAATAGTCAGTGACAATGTTGAAGATTGATATCCTCAGCTTTGGCTTCTTATTTAGCTATGAAAACATAGCTATTCTGCTTATTTGAGATCAATCTTTATAATCCACAACACTGTGTTCTACAGATACTGATCTATTAAACATTGGTTGAAATTCTTTCAATAAAGTACGAATGTTTTTTGCATGTATCTGGGTGCCAACTTAGTTAATCACCTGAGCTTAGGAAGGTGCCAGATCTCCAGAGCTCATAGGGGTTGGAGCCAAGCTGTCCTTAGTTGCTCCATGTGTATGGCAACATTTCTATCTATATTTAAATGTATTTTACCCCATATCTGGTATTTTCATTCTTATGGTCTCTTGGTACTGAAGCAAAAAAGCTGCACCCAATTTTCCTGGTCTCTACACTGAGTCTGGTATTTGAAAACATGTTCAGCATACAGCATTCTTTTCATTGTTCCTTAATTATTATCACTTGAAAGACAATAATTTTGAAGTGAAATCTAATTGCTCTGTTAGTTCAAACATCTGCTAGAAAATTTCAATAGATAATGGTACTTTGAATGCTGCAAGCTAGATTTTGTTACTGATGACTGACAAATGTATTTAATATATTAACCTTGGAGCTACATTGACTAACAGTAATAGTAAACAGTTTGTACAAATGGATTAGTGCAAGAGAAATACTTGCTTAAAAATTGTTCTGATACTTTTTGTCTTTTAAAAAGGTTCATTCTGGATATTTTTAAGTTTATTAGAAGTTAGAAATTCTTTGGAGGGTTTTCTAATTCTGCAAAGCCATATCAAAGCCATATCAATTGGAGCCAAAATAATACTCTACAATAATTCCGATAGAAACTTTTTAATTTTAAAAGTTGCAAATGAAACTGTTCCTTACAGAAGGTCAATGAAAAGCAGTTTATTATAAAAAATAAATCACTTTTTAATTTTAGATGCAGTAAGGAAAAAAATTCTTTAGTTTCATTGAAATTGATTGGTACACCTGCAGAGAAAAGCAGCTTTATCATATCATTATCAGTCAATTAATAGTCAAGTTTAAATGTGAATACTGTTGCAGTTAACTGTAAATGAATGATTTTACTGAAGTCTTAATAGACAATGAAAATGAGGCTTCTGCTGTGCTAAATGAGGTCAGGTAGGGAGAAAAAATTAGTAATTCTGTTAAGAATTTTAAAATCTTTCAGTGTTTCCAGAGCTTTAAATGGACACTTTTTCATAGAGTCATAGACTCATAGAGTCATTTGATTGGAAAAGACCACTGAGATCAAGTCCAACCGTACCTGTTCCCTTACTAAACCATGTCCCTAAGAAACTCATTTACCCTTCTTTTAAACACTTCCATGGATGGTGACTCTACCATCTCCCTGGGCAGCTGCGCCAATCCCTGACCACCCTTTCAGTGAAGAAATTCTTCCTAATGTCCCGTCTAACCCTCCCCTGGTGCAACTTGTGGCCATTTCCTCTCATCCTATCACTGTCACTTATGAAAAGAGCCCAGCATCCACCCCGTCACAACCTCCTTTCAAGCAGTTGTAGACAGTGATGAGGTCTCCCCTCAGCCTCCTCTTCTCCAAGCTAAACAACCCTAATTCCCTCAGTCTTTCCTCGTAGGGTTTGTTCTCCAGTCCCCTCACCAGCGTCGTTGCCCTGCTCTGGATGCGCTCCAGCCCCTCAATGTCCTTCTTGTAGTGAGGGGCCCAAAACTGAACCCAACACTCGAGGTGTGGCCTCACCAGTGCCGACTACAGGGGCACAATCACCTCCCTGCTCCTGCTGGCCACGCTGTGTCTGATACAGGCCAAGTGGCCACCTGGGCCACTGCTGGCTCATGTTCAGCTGCTGCCAACCAACACCCCCAGGTCCTTCTCTGCCAGGCAGTCTTGTACTCATTATTCAATACTGCATGATAGTGATGTTGTTTGGTTAACTTCACTCACTAAAAGCTTGTGTAACCAAAAAGAAACTTACTGAAGCATAAATAGTAAGCTCCTTCAGGCCCTGGCCAGCTCTTCTGTTAGTTGTTAAGGGGGAGGGGGAAAGTAGTGATCTGCTTGCTACCAGAAAGAAATCCTTAGGCACAAATGGGTGGAACTGGTATAAAATTTTTTTTAGGATCTGTCTAATCAGAATAACTTCAAAGGGTGGGTACCTGCTTTGGAGTTGTGGTTTTGGGTTGGTTATTTGGTGATTGTGGGTTTGGTGTTTTTTTATTTTTTAAAAAATAACAACAATGAATAAATGAAATGGCTTCCAAACCAAACTTAGGATGAACAGTAAAATTTCTAAGATATGATAGTAATCAAAGTAAAATCACTGGAGTGAACAGATGGCTGATGTGATAATTGTAAGTGAACTTGGAATATTTTTAAAGAGAAGTTGTTCTGAAGCACCAAATATGTTATCTTCATTTGGAAAATATAGAACCATTGTAATTTTTTTTTATTTAAAAAGTAATATTTTATATTTTTTTCTGAACAGAAGAGTCCCATAGTCCCATTAGAGCATTGCCATTTATCTCCATGTTTTGTAGAGATTTACTCATCATTTCCCTTCTGATTTAAAGCTTTTATGGTCAATCTAAGGTGCTCTTATATTTGAGAAATAGATATGCTTCTGTTGAAACATCATTTTTATTGTCCATTATTTGAGCAGATACCTGGTATCTGTCAAGCAGTGTATGCTGCCTTAGTTACATTTCTTATATGTGAAAAATGTTAAAAGTGAAAAGAAGGCAAATTGCTCATGGATATATGACCATTCAAACATGCAACTGCAGATGTAAATTGGGTAGAACTGAAGTGTATGGAAGGGGAATAAATAGAAAGCTGGTTCAATGTCTGATTTAACCATTAGCAAGCTTTTCCCATGATCCTTAATTATCTCATTTATCTAATCTAGTGAGGCATAAGACACTAAATGCTGTGAAAGGACCAAACAGTCATTAGTAGCCTACCCCTATGGATAGGATAGGTGGAGTAAGAGTGTAAACTCATTACAGTTATTTCTAGAGATAACCTCTGCAGGCATCTACTTAAGGGGAATATTACTGCTGATACTTTCCCCAGCTTCTTTATTTTTAAATTGCTATAGCAAATTCAGTTACTGATCTAAAGTTCCCCAGACTCTGTAGCTCTGTTGAACGTTCCTCAGAAGGAACTAAATCTTCTGCCAAAGATTTGTCATCCTCTCTACATTTGAAGCTAAGGCTTCATTATCTTTGTATTGCATTTGATATAACTTTTGATACCTGAATTTTTTTTTTTTGAAACTGAAAAAAGCTTCCTGTAGCTGATTCATACCTTTCTTCCAATTTTCTTTCACCATGTGACTTAACATTATGTAGCTAGATCAAGTGACTATGTCTTGATCTTGTAATAGCGGAATACTGAGGATTACAGTTAAATATTCCAAATTACTCCTCAGTTGTGAAAGCAAGCTGTGTAGGATATTCTGTGAAAGGAATTCCTTATCTTGTATGATTTCCTACCAAAATATTCTTTCTTACTGCCACAGGCAGAATTTTGCAGTTCCCCTCAGTTAAAATAAACGGTATAGAGTAGATACTACTATAGGTATGGAATAGTGATAACACGCGTGCCTAGGTTAAGTAGATCTTGATTTCTATTTAATTGTGTGTCTCAGTTTAAATGAAAACTAAGATGCCTACCTGAAATTAAGATATTTTAATCAGGAAAAGATTGATTTATCATAATCTCAAGATCTAAGTTATATTTACTATTTTACTATTTGTATGGATAATGTGCTTCTTTGTTCTCTCCATGCTTTTCTCCCAGCTCCCTGCCTTCTGCTATTTGTTTCTGTTCTTGGCTTACATAAAAGATATGTTCCAGATGATTATATTGGACTCTTAAGCTACTGTAGATGCAATAAAGTAACTGCTACTTATGTTACAGAGAAATTAAAGTGTTAGGGAGCTACTTTTTGGGAAGTAGTGGAAGGAAGTGTCACAACTGATCTTCTAACTCTCAATTTCCCAATGTTCTCTATAAATGTTATCTATAAATCTGTTCTGGTTTTCCCCCTTCTACCTATGAAATAGTCTTCCTCTCTCCTCTCCTCTCCTCTCCTCTCCTCTCCTCTCCTCTCCTCTCCTCTCCTCTCCTCTCCTCTCCTCTCCTCTCCTCTCCTCTCCTCTCCTCTCCTCTCCTCTCCTCTCCTCTCCTCTCCTCTCCTCTCCTCTCCTCTCCTCTTTTTTTTTTAACAGGGCAGCATAAACTCTAGTTTTGTGGATTTTTTAAGTTTATCCTCATTTTTCCTCTTTCCTAGTGAAACAGACTACCTTCCTCTGAGCTGTAATAGGATGCAGAAAATTGCTTTCTTAATGATAACTAGGATTCTCTAGTCCTTTGCTTGTTTATTTTTTTCAATGATTTTGGTATTGCTGATGATGTGTGCCTATCCTATACATAAGACGATTACTAGAGAAATAGATATTGTGATAAATTTACCATTTTTGTGGTTATTGTTCACTAATTGTCTACTGTTAAAACAGCTGGAAATTTGCAGATTACTTGCACAATAGCTCCATGTGGGTGTCAGGCCCAAGATTTCAGGTTTTTAATGTGAATAGATTAGAAACAAATCTAGCTAAAAAAAATCCAAAATGAAGGTGATGCTCTCTGTTGACAACAAAGCACTGGAACTTTTTCCCTTTAAAGTGCTTTTTATTTGATGCTTTTAAAAGTGTATCTGTTTGGGAACTAAATAAGCAGTGCTCTAACTCAATGAATGTAAGGAATGAGTATGAAGTATAATATAGAAAAACTTCATTGTTACTTTATTTTCATGTGAACTGTAGTGAAAACATGTGAAGATTACCTGCTTTATCCTTTATTTATGAATTTATTTATGAATGTTTTGGTCCAACAGTATTGCTGCAGAATGTAAACAAATGCAACAAACACGGTGTTCTTCTGGTGTGTACACATACATTTGCGTGAGTGTGTGTATTTGTGCTGACATATAAACTGAGCACTACATTTATTTCCTGCTTGAAAAGAACAGCTGATAAATCTTGGCAACTGCCACAGAATAAAGTGACAAACTAGGTAGTAACTTTGATCCTCTGATTATATGGCAATATCAGTATCTGCAGAGACAAAGCAACTGATCAGCTGTCTGTAGTTACATCTTGACAACAGGATAAACTAGGTTTGTTGTTATATTGATTTTGCTGTTCTGTGTTAGATGAGCAACATATTTTGAACATAATGAACAAGATAGTGCTCCTTTTTATTCAGTAAAATCTAGTAGGACTCATGTTTTTCAAGGAATGGGTGTATCTCCTCAAACCGAATAGAAACCCATATGATAATCCAGGAGCATCAATTGTGTAGCAGTTACTGTGACAACTATGCTGCTGTCATTTCTGCAGACCTTTCTTTTTTTTAAAAAAAAAGTAATTTTTTTTTAAAAAAGTAAAATTATTCTTTTATTGTTTTTTCTGCTTTTTAAGGAGAAATCTACACTGAAACAGAAAGATTGATACAGCTAATGTGAAAATGATCACTTGATCATGAGAAAGGATGGTTTGTCAGATATCTAAGAAGGAAGCAAAATGTTTAAGAGTGCAGAATGTTCCTGAACCTTAGTACAATAGTATTAGAAGATCATACAGTATATGTTTTTGGACTATTCGAAGAGTACCCTTATACACAGGAAAAGAAGTTTGGCAGTCACATCCAACAACAGCTAACCATCTAAGGTGGTGTGTGTGTGTTTAGAATTATTTTTGGTGGGTTTTTTTGATTGGGGTTTATAACCACCTATGTTTTGGCATATGGTTTATATGAGGACAGACGCTGCAGGTTTTCTTGGTGCGTTATGGGTAAAGTGGTCTGGTTGAAGAATTTGATTTAAAAAGATGAGTAGAATGAATGGTACAAGCTGCTGAAACAAAGTGGGTAACAGTAAAGAATAAAATTCTGGTCAGATGTTCTGTAATTCTGATAATGGAATAGTTGCTTTTTGTGTTTTGTTTTTTTGAGAAAGAAAATCCATCTTTGTCACCAGATTAGTTTGTGCAAAATTTTTGTCTAATATAGGTGCTGTAAATCAGTTCATTTAAGCAGCAGGAGCAAATATGAAAAAACCCCAAACCAACACCACATAAAAACCCTGAAAGCAGCAGCAAAAGACCCAAACACTCTCTTCCCCTAACTAAATGTCCCCTCCCAAGTCAAACAAAAAAATGCACCAACAAAGAAAACCCCTGAAAGTAAACAAACAGACCCTAAAAAAACCCCACTAAACCTACCTTGACTTGTAATAGTAACCTCATGTTTCTGCTATTCTGGTGATGTAGAATAATAGACAGTTGTTTCCTAGAATCTTGAAGTATGGAATTAAATTTGTGCAACCCAGTATTTCACAAATAGGTGCAACTCTCAACTGATGATTTTGGACACTGATAGGACAATTATATTAATATGAAATGGTGTATTGGAGGATTAGATCTGTGGATTAGAGTAGCTTTTAATATATTTCAGTGTAATTTCCCCTGTATTTCCCTCACCTTCCATGTTTTATAATACTTGCTAGATCTTCATGTTGGTTTACACATCCTAGTGAAAAAAATAGATCCTGAAGATCCAAACCCACATTTTTTGAAAACAGCAGGAATTTATTTTTTCACAATAGAGGCAGATGCATATTTCATGTTTTAAATGTGTATTGTTTACCTATAAGGATTATTTCAAACCAGGACAGGTAGTATTTGACATAGCTGTGAAAACAGTAACTAAATTTGTCAAATTGCTCTGTGTGGTACAGATAGCTGAGGCTTGTACACAGAGCTCTGAATGTCAGATAAGACTTTATCTTAAGGTTTACTAAAACTTTATTAAATATTTTTGGAAGCTAGCGAAATAGTTGGGAAAATAACTTGAATCCAGTTATATCTGTCTTCCCTGGGGATAAGCCATCCATTGTTAAGCAATCTTAATTTTTCCATCCCACATCCAATGCTTCAATTTAACTCATGGACACCGATCTCTCTTGATGTGAATGAAAGTTGAAGGTGCTCAGAACCTTACAGCATCAAGCTGTTGTCTAGGAGATTTGTTATTGATAGTTTTCAGCCTGAGCTCTGTGACTCTGTATATGGTTTGTTTTGGTCCAAACTAAGGTTTTGGCAAAGAAAAATCTTTCATTTCTGGTGGTTGTGAGCTACTGCTCACAAGTGACTCAAACAGAAGTCAGGGATAATTTGTTTTAGCAGACAAGAGATGAAGCAAGTGTGTAATAGGTAGGCTGTCCGCAGCAGTAACACTTATCTGACATATACATATGGGAAATGTCTTTCACATTTTGTATCTTGCTGCAGTTGATTATTTACTTAAGAGGACTTGACCTGTTAATAGATCTAATATGTATTTCACAGCAGCCTTCAGATTACATCTCTTCAAGCAGAGTTTAGGGGACAAAATGATTCTCCTTCTGTCTTATTTAATTTTGATGGTTTAAGAAAATCTTTTTATTCCCCTTCTCTTTCGTACAACAAATAAAGTAGTGTAGAAATATAAGATTTCTGTGCTAGGTATGGATTTACATAATACTTCAGAAACTTGTAATCATAACGGTTACATTTTTTTCCCCAGGAGCAAGGCACTTCACTTTTTTTCCTAAAATGCTGGCTGTAGTTTGTATCTCCTTGGTAAATTTTATTGTAGTATCAAGAAAAACAATAGGATAGGGATGAGACTTGGAGAATGTGGTATTTTTAAGAGTTGTATGACAGATTGATACCGGTGAAAAATATAGCTAAAATGTTTGCAGATTTTTCAACTATGCAAGATATCCATTTATTATTCTCATTCCTGAAAGTAAGACATTAAAATGATGTGTCTGATGTACACTTGAACTGTAAGACAACTCTAGGTAAATGGCGTAATATTAGTCTTCATTTAAACACTGTGAAAACAATGCTACTTTATAGGAATTGCTGTTGTTACTGTTTTATAGACAGTGAATCTGTATTTGTGCTGAGGACGAAATCATCAATTTCAATGTTGTATGGTATTATTTGAACCTAAATAGTGTGAGTCTTGGCTCTGATCTTTAATTTTGCTAGTAATATAAAATTAATCTTAACAGCTGAGTTAATTGGAAAGAAAAATTACATCAAATCCAAAAATAAGCCTAATGAAATCCTGTAAGTAACATAATGATTACATAATTATATTCATTTAAGTACTGGAATTGATCACTCAAAAATTAATATTTGCTGTGTTTGTACACTTTAAACACATTTACTTATTGTTTAAGTGAGGGATCATTTTCATTTGATTGGCATTTTGCCATTTGTTGTTATGAAAAGAATGTTATGTTTTGGAGTAAACTTTTGAGTGTTATTAACCTTTTCAGGGCAAGTCTGTTCAGTGGAGAAATTACTGCAGTTTAATGGGCTTAACAATAGTGATCTAACCACACCCAAAACTTGAATGAGCCAAAATGTAGAGATAAAAGGCCTTAAAGTACTTATATTAGAATAACTGAGACCAGACTTCTGGCTGACCCCCACTTGTTTTCTTAACAGGTACAGGGTTTTTTCCTATATATGTAGTATCAGGGACAATGGAGATTTTGTAATGCTCTTGAACTAGATATATATATCTGCAACACAGCAGACAAAGACAGAAAATAACACAGAACTTCACATGGAAAGTATAGTTTTCTCCTTGTGTAGCTGATGAAATGAAACAAATTGTATTATTCCCTCACAAAGGCATGTTTGCATCACATTTAGCTGTGCATAACCATTGTTTGGTCATGACAAATTTGGTATTTAATGATGCAGCATCAATTCACTGTTGTGTACTGTTTGCTAGCTATTTGCTAGCTGAACTAGTAGTAGTGGATGTTTTCATTCTGGAATTGATTCCTCATGGATCTTCTGTATCCCAAATGTTAAAGTATTTGTTTCTTACTCAAGCTGTCCATTGTATTTTTTTGTTTGTTTGCTTCTTTTACAAATTCTGCTTGAGATGTTTTGCTGGGAACATTGCCATGTGGTTGAAATGAAATACTTAAGATTTTGATCTAGGAAAAACTGGTTGAGGGGAAGATACCAAGGCCAGATACTACTTATGGATTTTTTTTAAAAAAAACTCTTCCCTTCCTTCCTTCTCTCCTCAAATAATAAGGGTGAACATGGAAAAAATGAGAGTCTCCTTACCTCTTAGCTCCATTACTGTTTCTATTCAGGTCAAGTATAGTGGCAGTGAAAGCAGTTTCTTCACTGTTTAAATGGTATAAAATATAATAAAGCTGTAACTGACAAACGCAAGCAGTCACTATTCTGAAATCTGTAGTTTAAAATATCAGACTCTGTGTACATTCCTAACACAGCACTGGTAATGAGGTTGTTCAGTGTTGTGAAGAATTCTAAAGTAAAATACTATGTGACACTCAGCATTTGTCCAGCAACACTGATTAAGCATCTGCATAGGTAAAACTGTTGTTTCACACCTGTATAAAAAAGGACTCTTGACCACTACTTGAAACATTGTGATATTGTGTTGATTTTTATAGAATTAAAAATGGAATAAAACTGAATGTAACTCATAAAAGAATAGTACTGCTGTGTTGAAAGAAGTAAAACTTGCACGAGTTTGCCATTTTAGAAAATTGGCCAGCTCAAAACAACAGACAAGAAAACAGCCTTGCCTTACAAAGAAACAAATGTGGAACGTCAGCATATGTCCTTTGGTGTAGTTTGGAACACTGCTAAAATTGGTCTAATGTCAGGATAAAAAACTGCTAGAAGTTTGAGCATGCCCGAGCTATTAGATTGGATGTACCCTGGGTGTTAGTAGAACCCAGACTACGTAAGTAATGAATTAAATATTGATTGAAATAGAACTGTCTCACAATCATGCCTTGGGTAACCAGTGCCTTTGAAACTAGACTGATTTTTATCGAATTATACATTTGACTCTTTCTTTCAAATGTTCTTTCAAATCAGTGTATATTATTTTATGCAGCTTGTATGCCTTGATATTTAGATTCCATGACAACAGGATACAGATAAATATATTTCCATAACAATTGTAGACAATGTTTAGGATCAGTGCTACTTTCTGTTAGTACTGCTTGCTGCAGGAAGAAAATAGCATCACTTTATATGACTTGAAAAGAGCTTTTATTATAATAATTGAAGAAAAATATGCACAGAGTTGATGATTTGAAGAAAATTGAATGACAGTAACAATAATACAGAATAGGAGGAGAATGCTGTTTTGTAGTTATAGGAAGTTGTTTCTGGACAACTTTATTGGTGATGTTGTTTGATAGACTTGAAGGAAACTTTATTTAACTGACATAATACTGAGTTCAGATTGATGCATATTAAACATCTGAAATGAATGTAAGATAAACTCGTAATAAACAGCAGCCGTTAGATTTTTTACTTTTGCGAGCTTTAGTAATTTTCAAATTCAAGAGCCATAGTTTTTGGACTCCTGAATGTTGTATAAGCTAATATCTATACAATAATAAGCTCTTCCATATGCTATTCAAACTGAAAAAGTACAATAACATATTAAAATCAATATTTAGGAATTTTTCTAATTTATACATCTTAAGTTGACACTTAGAAAATACAATGCTGGTATAGTATTCTCAAATTAAGCAATTCAACTGGGAGCAAATGAATCATTATGATTTATGAGCTAGTGTTCATAGAGAGTTTGAAGTATTTAATATATAAGTAGTAGTCATTACTTGCTACAATGCAATATGGTTTTGCCTTAGATTTTTTGACAGTGTTAGCCTTAATTTTAAGTGCTAACATCCATGCCTCTCAGAGAATCTTGTACAACCTTGGCACTTTATGCACAGTATGGTATTTCAGAGAGTAATATAAAGCAATGCGTCTCTGCAGATTTCCCTTTCTGTGTTCTTTTATAATAACCTTGACCCTTTCTGATGGGAGTCAGATGTAGATTTACAAGTAACTGGAAGGTCCATCCAATTTGCTGCATGTTCATATGTAGCTTATAAATCTTCAGAGCTCTAGAGTTTCTTTTCATGATTCTCCTACATGCGTTTTCTCTCAACATTAAAAGATGAATGAAAAATTATTACAGACTTGAAATAACTTCCACTCTTGTCTGTAAGCCTGTTTTGAGACAATGTTTCAGTCTTTTTAAATATAAAAAGAAATATATATTCTTGACAATAGTAAACAGAATTATTCAGTAGTGCCTGACAGGTTATACTACTGATTAGCCAGGGATACATTAGACCACAGCTGGAAAATTCCAACATTAGAATCAAACATCAGGGTGCGAAGAACTGGCTGAAGAACACTCTGTTTATCTTTTTCAGTTGACATGTGTTTAATAGCTGAATAAAACCCCCCCATAGATGTAGCTTCGGGAGTTTCAGTGATGTAAATGCGTTTGTATTTTAAATTATTTTCTCTGTGATGTCATCGTACTTTATGATTTGCCCATACGGTTTTGATGCTTTAGCAGCTTAGTGGAGACTGGTCTCTACAACCATGCTCATCAGTATATGGTAAATATGGCTTGTAGCATACAAAAGCCACATCTATTTCAAGTGTTGTCCTGAGTATTCCTTGTAAATATTTGAATGGTTGTATAAAATGGATTTTACAAGTTCTTAGAATGGCTGGCTGCGGTATTAGGACATATTCGCTCTTACGTATGTTTCTGTACTTGATGAAATAATCTATATTGCTTCCTATGTGGCTTGTATTTTACACTTTTTTACAATTTTTCTTTCAGATAAATGAGCAGCTGTTTACAAAAGGGAATTAACTGCTTTACATTAGACAAAAGTGTGTAGAATATACAAATAATAGCTGTGTAAAATAGGGTTAAATTGCCTGCTCACTGTTGTGTCAGGGTTCTGTGGCAGAAGTGGAGGGAAAACAAGGGAGTCTTGTCACTCGATGCCATCCATATCACGTGAGCATAAATACCGAATATGTGTAATATTAAATACTAAAAAACTGAATTATCAACAGAAATATTTTCAAAATATTGTAAATATTTTGATCCCCAGCAGCCAAGAATGAAGCAAGTATATAATACTCCTTTTATTTTATATAAATATAGTAATGGTACAGTATTGAGAAAATCGTATTTTTATGGAAAATAATTACATGCAGCTACAGAATAAGTGGTCTAGAAATGCAATAGTCTGACAGGGATGAAAAGCAATGTGAAAATGTGAAGTATTAGTACAGCTTGAGGAGCAATGTATTTACTTAATTCAGCAGTAAAAGTATTTGTGCCAGCACTTCATTGCCAGGATTGGGGCTAGAAGTAATCTTACTTTCTGTGCAGTGTCAGATTTCCATAGGGATGGCTTTTGTGTATAATCCCTGCACACTGCTTATTAAGGAACTATAGTGGAAAATTTGCTCTCTACAGGATCTGAACTTTCCTGATAGAACAGGGTGGAGGACTAGACTTTATATGAGAGTCCCAAAGTTAGCTGACAACCCCACTTCCCCCCATCTTTATTCTAGTTTGTTTCAGGTGTGACAATGTAAATATTTTGTGCTATTTGTTTCAGTGGTTCTGTGTGTGTATATATATAAGGAGAGAGAGTATGTATGGAGAGAGAAAGTATATATTTGTAAAGTGTGTGTATGTATATATGGACTGTGTGTGCATATACTCACGATAAATGAAAAATATATATGGAATAAAAATTCCGTACTCCTATATACATTATTTGATATCTTGAGAAATCTTTCTTGTTCTATTAAAGTGGATAAGATGACGTTTTAAGGTCACTCATGCATGATCAAAGATGAAGCTGCTATTTACAATACACTTCCATTTTTGTACTCCTTTTAGCAAGTCAGGATTTGATTTCTCAAAATGTTTTAATTTTTTTTTGTTCATTGCTATGAGTGTATAATTCAGGCTTTGAATGCCAATTGTGTATTCTCTTTCTGTATAAATACATAACCAATTTTAAAAAGGTGATACTTATAACCTG
Organism: Neomorphus geoffroyi; assembly: GCA_033558235.1. NCBI lineage: Eukaryota > Metazoa > Chordata > Aves > Cuculiformes > Neomorphidae > Neomorphus > Neomorphus geoffroyi. The sequence goes on from JAUMJM010000001.1 coordinate 9,482,199, forward strand.
AACTTAATTTTTTTCTGCTTCTAATATGAATATAAATAGAATATTTTTGGTAAATTATTCCCACTACCTTGTACAGAATAATAGTGGCTTTAAGCTAGTTTATTATTAACTGTATTTATTCAATGAAACCAGCCTTCTTATTTATAACTTAACTGGCAAGAGCATTATGATTTAGGATGTAGATATTCAGAATTTTCTCAAAGCTATAAGTGTTTTTCTAAAATTTAGCTTCTTACTGAAATTATTTTTGAGAATCTGATTTTTTTTAGTAGAATTCTAACCGTAACTTGAAGATATCATTACCACCCTCCGCATTGTCTCTGTCCTTAGCTCACTAATTGAGAAAGAATGTTAAATTCTATTTTTGTCTGTTTCTCCAAATACGTATTCCAAGCACATAATTTCCCTTAAACACTTAAATGCTAAGTCGCGTCCTGCTGTCCGTAACTATAACTGCACCGAAAGGAGCAGGGAGAGAACTTAATTCAACTTAATTCCTTTAAGTACTTTTTGGTTACGGTGTTGTTGTGTGTCTTGTTCTGGTTTTGGTTATATATGTATATTTGTAGTTATGACCTGTTATCCTTCTCTATACATTTTTTCCTGATTAAAATCTCTCAATTTGAAAGGTCATGGGGGGGTGTTTTGGAAAAGAGGCCCCTTGCCTGGTTCAGATATGCATCTTAGTTTTCCTTCAAACTGAGAAAACTAGCAAGTATTAAAGAAACTGGAGTGTATTAAGTCTTTTAATACAGACTGTATTGTTTTATCAATCTAACATTGTTTCTAATGTTTTCTCTAATATTACATGTAATATAATTTAAAGAGAAAAATTCAGTTGTCAGTTATACATTCTGCTAAATAGGAAGATGTAAAAGCCTTTCCTCCTCGAACAAAGAGGCAATCCTGCTTCCTTATATAACAGGGTAACAAGTGATCTTTAAATCAGGAATGAGTTGTGGACAGAGATAGTACTTCAGGGAGCCAAGTCTCAAACCTCTCTTCCACTGTTGGTGCTGCCGCTAAATGAGTGGACTTCTTTGTAAAGCCATAGTGGTCTTTCTTTTTCCTCACATCACATCCTGTTAGCTGATAGACTACATAATTAGAATTCTGGTGTGCGTTTCCAGTAAGGTATCTTGCTCTGCAGAAGAAGAAACTTATGCATAAATACTATTCATGGAATAGCTGCTACGAAATAATAATTTGCCAACAATTACTGTTACAATTTCTCTTTTTATTCAAATATTCACGACTTTTGGACCAAACTTGCCACTGCAACTGGTCTTTATTTTGTGGAGGAAGGAGAGAGAAATACCAAAACCCAAACAATATCCATACTTCCAGGGCATATCCTTCACACTATGTGTCTTTGAAAATATTAAATTAGCTATATTCAATATGTTCCTTGATACATTGTGAAGGCTGGAGAAGACTATTCGTTATCGTGCTTTCTGAAAATAAAGGTGCAGTACTAACCATTTTGATCAATAGAATACCCCAGAGGTCCGTTAACACTTTGCCTCCACTGCTACACAAATCTTTTTTGATCCACTTTCATTCAGAGTTAAAAATCTCAGGAATATTTTTGTTCCTAAGGAGAATTTTTCTGGGTTTTAAGCCTTCTAGAGTGAACCTTGGAAAGTTAATGTGAACTTGAGTTTTTGTGAACACTTTCAATGAGTTCCAAAATAACTGGCAAAAGCAACATTTAGAAATGCTCTGCGTTCCTCATATGATGGTATTCGTGTACCTTGTCAAACAGTTTATATGCTGTACCAAGCGACTTTTTAATTAGCTTCAGCCATTGCATTTCCCCCCCACTTTTAGCTCTTGATGTTCTTAAAAGCACTTTTACAGTATCCTGGAATGAAAAGGGTACAGTGATGCTAAAATGAGAAAGAAGTGATAAACATTCATACTGTGGGATTAGTTATAGATTCTTGCAGATACTAAAGTTTTAATACTTACAATGTTTGTTTTTCCACCCCTCCCCCCCTTTCTTAAAACTTTGGAGGTGAGTCAAAGTACCCTAGCGGGAGTGGGCCTGGTATTCTTACTGGGCGTTTATTGGTTGAATTTAGTGTTAAGTACTTTATGTAGTGTCTAGTGCTTGGCATTTGAGTGCTTTTGTCAGTAGAGTGGCTCTTCTAAGGGTGAGTATCAGATGAGTCCAGGTTTCTTCACTGTTTGAAGGTTTCCATATGATATCATGTCAAGATTGTATTTTCATTTTTAAACTTTATTTATTGTTTTATCTGTGAAAAAGAAGTGAAATATAATGTAGAAAGGGGATACCTCACTTCCCCTACTGCCATATGCTTAAATTATCAGGATTCCTATACTTGCTTTAATGTATAAGTTTGTGTTTTAAACAAACATCTGGTTTGTATTAATGGATAATTTAGTCATTGTCAGTCTACTGTCAGCTTTCTGTAGCTGGGCTTGATATAAAGATGGTGAAATAGGGGTTTGTAAGAAAAGCAGTGGAAATTGCACCAGATCACTGCATGTGACTTTTCTTTCACAATTTACACCATGAAAAATGTAACTGTTTATTTTTAATAACCAAAAATATTGAATGCTTAAGAGGCCATATGTTTCCATGTGATTGATTTTTTTCTTCAGAAATAGATCATGATTCTCAAGAATGCTTAAGCCTCCTATTTTTCAAATATGTTGTATGGAACTGTTTCTGAATTTGTAATGTGTGCTGCATTACATGGAATTTTAAAGAATCTTGCTCTGCAGCATGTTTTCCTTGTTTGCTGTTGAGAAATGCTTTCATGTCATTGTAAGAAGAATGTAAAAATTGCAGGTTATAGCACAGTCCCTTTGTTTAACCACCTACATTGATCATTAAAATAAGCTGTCTGTATACTTGAAAGGAAACAATTCTGCAAAATCAAAATAGGGCAAGTTGTGGTCGCTCCATCATTGGAAGTGTTCAGAGTCAGGTTGGATGAGGCTTTGAGCAACCTAATCTAGTGGAAGTTGTCCCTGCCCATGGCAGGCGGGTTGGACTAGATGGTCTTTGAGCTCCCTTCCAACTCAAACTATGCTATGGTTCTATGATTCTTCACATTAGACACTGCAGTCCATACTGCATGATGTCAACTACGAGAATTTTATTAGCAGTTATAATTGTAAATTTTGAAATGTTTTTGAAGCCCTAGATCAATTTTTTTTTAATGACATCAATATAGTAACTGAAGGTGGACCCTTTACATCTGCTAAACTCGTCGACAGTTTACTGTCTCATTGCCTTTCAGTTCTGCCTCAGGGAATATGTCTATTTAAGTGAGGACACTTCTTGCATGCAAGAAATTGGCATCTTTGGATTTCTATTAAATTCTCATCCTGGATCCCGTACTGTTTCTATGGTGCTAATTTTGACTCATGGATTTGTTATATTTAATTGATCTGCACCAGTCAGAACCAATCAGAGCATTATTTCAGAGTTTAAGTCCAATTTGTATTTTCAGTGTTAATTCTACATGTGTTCATTGTGTTGGATTTCACCTATGTGACTTCTAATATGAGGCCTCTTATCTTAATTTTATGTAAACTGCTTAGCTGTGTTTGTAAATGGCAGTTAGCTTGTAGACTAACAAATTGAGATTTCTTAGGCATATGATTTTTATATGGATTTAATTTTTAAAAAAGTTTGAAATAAATCTCATGCTTTGATTAGAGTAATTCCCTCTTAGAAGTTGAAAGGATCTGTATATGTGTAAGAAGGGAATATGAGAAAAAAAATAGGGGTAGTATGAATGTGAGTTCAGGAGGAAGGTGTATTTAGCATCTGTCCTCTCTAGCTCTCCCAACTGATTTCTGTATGTGTTTGCTAACGAGAAACTTGTGGTCTCCATGGCAACTCTTGCATTTTGCCCCTTCATTTCCTAATATGCAAAATGAATTTCCATGTCGAAAACTGAAACAGGAAAAGAAAATATTCCCCACCTCTTCATTTTCTCTTTCTATTCTCCCTGACCACGCCTGACCTTCAACATCTATGTAAACTTGTTTTGTTAGAAAGAGATGTCTTGAAGTAGTTTCTCTCAGAGGTCCTAGGCTCACATTACTTCTCCCTGCTGTGAAGTACATTTTTTGTGTGCCCTCAAGTTTAGATATCTTTTACTGAAGTGAAGATCATCTGTTATGTAAGAGGTATATCCTAAGTAGGAGGTAACAGAATATTCGCTTCCTGCTGTTTCCTGCTCCCTGATTGCTGAAACTTTTGGATTTGAACAAAACCAGTTTCAGCTAGGGTTAATGCATTTGTACATAAGAAAGGATCTAATCTAGTTATCAGTGGTGACCAAATGTTGTCATGTGCATAGCTTTTAAGAAAAAAACCCCACACCAACATTTACAATAATAATAAAACCAGCACCTTTTTGTAGGTTATCTTAGGACTTACTCTGCTCTGAAGTGTGATGTCATTTTCTGTATTACTTCAAATATTTAAGTATTCTTGAATCCAAATCAGATGTAGAAAGACAGAATTATCACTTTCACGTCAACTTATGTAGCTGTCCTGGAATGCAAATACACAATGTAGAAAAAATATTAGGGTCATTATGTCTCCATTATTTGCTTCAGTATGTGTAGTATTGGTTGATGGTTTGGGAACTAAAGTACAAGGAAAGTGTTTACCAACTTTCCCATGACAGTATGATTAGAGAATATTAAGATGTTTTCTACCAAGTCATGTATTTTCACCATTTACTTAGACAAAACTTACTGCTTATGCCCATACTATAAACAGTTTAGGCTTAAAAGTGCATGGAATAAACAAAATGTGATTGTTAGAACAAGTTGAAGATGTTTTATGCATTCAGATATCCTGAATAAGGTTTTCTTGGCCAAATCATGAAAACCTGATTTGGGTTTTGCGTAGGCAGGAAGACCTGTACTATATAAAGTGTTATAATTTGTTTAGTCATATAGGCTCAAGTCTTAAATTACAAGTACCTATGTATATAACTTCACATAGGGTATGCATGTAGTAATCTCATCCTAAAATTTCATAGGGTCATTGTTGGGCAAGGGCACTAAAAACAAATGACAAAAGCACCTAATAAATAATGTCTCTCTGCTCCAAACTTAAAAGTAATGGATTTATGTAACAGGTTTCAGATGAGAAGCAAATGAACGAAGTCTATATAAGCGAGTAATCTTAATGTAGACTTTTTCTATTGTTACTCCTGCTACGAAGTCTAAATATTTTAAAACAAAGAAATTAATTGAAGCAGATATTGTGTTCTGTGGCTGTTTCTGTATGGGGACTGATCTAAAACTCCAGATGAAAATATCCTCAGTTTTTGGCAGAGCTCAGTTTCTGGTTATGTAGTGTCCTTTCAGCTGAGGCTTTGATAGGAGTCAGTCATTGCTGCTTGTATACCTGCAGGAAAGCTTTTTAAGTCCTGGTCAGTGCTTTGCCTGGGTCTTCCAGTTCAAATGGGATATCTATCATCCATCTCATACAGATCAATTTAGTCTTGAGAGTGAGAAATTGTGGTCAATCAGTGAACCCTAATCCTCCACTTGATACTGTAATGAAGGTATGACATCATCCTGTTTCCAGCAGTCTGGTGGTAGGTGTTTTTATCTGGTTCCAACATTGCTCTTCCTGACAGCACAGACAACTCTCCCTGAAGAGTAACTAAATTTGATCCAAGAACTTTTCTAAACCTCATTTCTACAAAGCCTGAACTCCACTTTATATCTGGCCTTTGAAATATGGTGCCTGTATGCATGGCTGACTTCTTGTGTGCTCATTGTCTTGAGTTAGCGTTTTCAGTTGCAATTTGTGCATTTTCTCCTGCTGCAATTCCCAAAGAATTTAATGGGCCCTTACTGACTGAAATAGCTTGAAGTTTTGCAAGCATCTGTCCTGAAATGATAATCTTGTAATTCTTAAGAAATACCAGACTCTGCAGTTTCAGACAGTGTACAAAATGTCATATAGGAAAAGCAATCCAACACTACACCTTGTAAACCTAACCCATTGATAGCAGGGGTGGGGGAAATGTAAAATTAGGGAGTATCTCTCTGAGTGTAGCCCATTCGTTTATTTGATCTTTGTAGAAGGTCTGGATTTAAAATACAAATACTATAAAATTAAACATAAAATGACAGTAGTGTGTCTCTGTACAGTACTTTCTACCCATCAATATCTCCCAAGCATTAATGGTAATTTACACCACGTTTACTGTTTCATTCTCATTGAAAAACAGCTGACTTGGTTCTGAATAGGATTAGAGTATAGCGTAACCTGATCTTATGTTCTGAATTCTGCTAAATTGCTTTGGTTCCATTTACAATTGATTTCTGTGTAGTAGTAGTAGGAACATCAGTCTTAACTCAGACCATGGAGATGGCTTTTTTAATGTAGTATACATCTTTTAGTCCTAGTTCTTGTGAAGGAAGTTACATCAGTATGAAAGTGTGGTAATCTAGTATCTGTTTCTTCATGTGGTTTTTTTTTTCCAATACCAGGAAAGCTAAACACTCAACTCATATTTTATTTTTGTTTAACTAAAAGTCAGTTCTAGCTTCATTTAGGCTTATACCTGATATGACCCAAATGTCATTTAAGTAGCATAACTTTAAAGTCTAGATAAGGAAGTGCAGCATCCTTCTGCCTTGAGCACATGGGCTATCTGCTTGAGCTCAGGTTTTCTTCAGCCTTCCTCTAGCATACCTTAATCCTTCCCATGCTTCAAAAGAAAATGATGACACTCAACTGAATTCATGTTCATTTCCCTTCCCCCTTCCAACTTGCTTTTTCTTAAGGAAGATTGGTGTTATGAAAATTCTCTAAACCTGAGGTCTCACCCCTGCCATCCCAGTCTGTGGATATGCAAGTAACATTCCCTTTCTTTCTGCAAATGTTCTTGTGATGTGCCAAGAATATTTGTCCTAAACCCTGAAAGGAAACATACAGTAGATTAAAACAAGAGTTTTCTAAGAATGTGCTTTAAATAAATTTGCAAACAATTGCTTTTTGATATTGTCCCATCACGAGTATTTCATCTGGGCAGATGCCTTGCCTTTTGAACATTAGAGGCTGTGCCTTTGAAAGATACCATCAAATATCATGGCTAGCTCTATTTCTTTTCCATGAAGCTTTTTGGTGAAGCCATAGCTGACCTGATTGAGTAATCCTGCTTTGAGTGGGAGGTTGAACTGTGTGAGCTGCAGAGGTGTCTTTGAACTGGAGCTTCTAAACTGAATCCCCAAGCAGCTCTTCTGTTTATAAATCAATGCACCAGGATCTTCCCATGCCCTAGAGGCAATTTTTGCTATTAGTAAAAATTGTAGTGCCTGGAACTCTGCCTCTGAGTGCTCTAGAAGTAAACGTTTAAAAAGGTGACTTAGGATATTTAAAATTTAATCAGGGACTCAAGCAAAGAAACAGCTGGTGACACACTGCATTTGCAAAACAGACAAACCTGAGTGCCTAAAACAAAGATGCTTTGGAGAAGTTGCAAGCTGCCTCTCAAGGAACACCTCTAACAGCCTTTCAGATCAACTCAATTCCCAGTTGATGGGTCTGTGCTTGCCCTTGTAGTTTTACTTGCCTGTTCCTTAGAGGGGATGTTGGAAGGTGAACACGGTAGATTCTTCTGTACAATGTGCTTGGTTAGTTATTGTTTTTTGGTTTTAGTTTTACTTCTGCCTTCAGAGCCTAGATTACTTGAAATGTCACTTTTAAAAGTTTAGCATGCCACTGTTAGTTCTTATGATAATTTTCTGGGAATGCTCTGTTTCCACTTGATTGTGTCACAGTTGTGAAACTTGTCTAGTACACTGTCAGGGTAGCCTTGCTTCTTGATGGCGATAACCTTGGCTCATGTCAAGGAGAAATATTTTCTTACTGTCCAGAAAAATGAGTTTTTGGAAACTTGCCCCTATTTTATATACAGCTTATTTTCTTATGGAGCCAGTTTAAGTAATTAGTTACTACTCCTTTATTATTCTTTTTGTTCCTCTTGTTCCTCTGCTGAATTCTGTGCTTATAGGACATGGTTGCTTGAGGCAATGTGGATTCTGTTATTTGCCCTCTTCTCTTTAAGAGCTGCACAGGTGAAGCTAACCGAGCTGTGCCCAACAAGCTGAATGTGAGCGTTGGTGTGAGCAGGATAAATTAGACTTATACAGGCTCCCCTGGTCTTTGTAACATAGCCTAGTCCAAAAGCTGCTACTGCTGACAGTATTTCTGCTGGAACAAGGAGGATTGGTTATTGCCAATCAAAGGTTAAAAGACACGTGATGAAAATGGAAAGATTTCTCATAGTTTTCGTTAAAATATTTTCAGACACAGAAACATTTGTGTTTAACCAAAGCACTTAAATCCCAGGAATACCCAGCAGATGGCAGTTTGATCAAATATGTGTTTACTGGATTTACACAGGACTTTCAAAAGCTTTAAAAATTTATCCAAAGTCAATAAAACTCAGCTCATCAAATCATACGCTTACACTTCTTTCAGTGCAGTGAAATGGCATTAAACTAGTAGTCTAGCTTCCTATAGTGCTGATTTTATAAAACTAATGTTTTGAGTTTTCACTTAACCCCATAAAACTAAGCTGAAACTTTATTGGTGCTTGCAATAGACTTGGGGAGTCCAAAATCACTCAAAAACCCCTTTGAGAACTAAATAGTACAGTTCTGTCGCACAGTCTTGTACTCAGTATTTGTGAACAATGTCTTTTGTACAAAACCCTATCTGTATCTGGGATAGCTAAGAAACTGTGTAAGTGGAAGGTTCGTTCTTGTATCGATCCAGATAGTTGCACATGTGAGGAAGTACAAATGAGAGTAGTAAAGCAGTAAATTGGCCCAAGCCTATATGTCTCTAGTATAAACTGAGAACTGGTTTTATATCTTCCTATTACAGATGGACAGAGGTGAGTGTGGTATGCACAAGTGACATTTTTGTATTTAAAATTTAGCTGCAACATATAGTTAAATATTGTATTGGAACTCTGCATGTATGGGTTGTTATGATTCCGTTGCTTGTTCTTACTTACTGTTTTTTTATATCCATTTTCCCACTTACGAAAAAAAGAAACAGAAATACTACTTGCCCTTGTGCTTCTTGTCAGACTGTATGTATGTGTTTGTGTATCTGTAAACCTCACATACTGGCTCTTGCTCTGTGGTCACCTAGTAGAGTCCCACAGTACTGCGTGTGATCCTAAGAGCGGTTACTGAGGATCTGCAGAGGAAAATGATGTAAAAAGTTAATGAGCCAGGGAAGATGTGTAACTTCACTGAAATGTAATGCATAGTAATTATTGCAATGGCAATATAGGGTAATCAGTGTAGTAGGTAAAGACCAGAAAAGAAGCTCTTTTTTTTTTTAATGCCCTTATACTTAACGATAGTTTTAAAATAAATGAATGTAGTTCATTTGTTCACCTAAATAATTGGATTTTATTTTGGTTCAACTGTTTCTCATACTTTGCAACATCTGTTTCACGTGGGAACGTTTCAAATTCTGAAAGTTTCTTGTTCCACTGTAAATATCTACCAAACTCAGTTACTATGGCCTTTAAGATATGCCTTCATTTGGTCTGTTTTCTTGGGTTCTGAAAGTGCTGGTTTCCAATAAATGCTTTATTTAAATATTTTACTTAAAATTATTTAAGTAATTATTTTAAATACTTCAGTTACTTAAATGAAAGAGGCATGGGGAACTCTGAAACAGAAACATAGGTGGAACCTCTTCTTCATCTGAAGAGGAAATATCACACTTCAAAGGCTGTGATCTTTGCACAGGTCTGTGTCTAGATTGGAAAAATTAAAATACTTGTTTGATGAACAACTGTATTAATACCTATCAAAGAGAACAGAAATATACATTGATTGGATGGCTTTTTATTCTCTGGTTTTATTTACATGCTGCTACCAAAGTATGATTACTATTTAGCCTCAGTTATGTGGCTGACTTCCTGCTTGATGCTAGGCCACTAGAATAAAATGTACTTGGAGAAACCATACAGATTTTTTTTTATTACCTAATTTAATATATCCTGGTTAAATACTAGGAAGACTTGAGGGGAATATCTAAAGCTTTTATTTTCTAGTTGCATTTCCCTTATCACAGGGAACACTTCCAAATGCTGCTGTTTTGACATTAGTTCTTCAGTTTGTATGGAAAGACTGAAAATCACCTTAAAGTGAGAAGGAATACCTTACTTGTATTAACTCATTTCTAGAACGAATAATTGTGTGCTCTATTACAGCTAGGTCCTTTCATTTGACACGAGGGGTATTAACACCTATTATGCAAGTCTTAAACTCTTGCATAGTTGGTGCCTTGTGGTTTCCTAGTCCTGCCAAGTTTCAGGGGGTTGAAGGAAATGGTTTCATCACTGCAGTACACACAGCAATGTAATATGATCAGACTCAAGCTTGACACACTGAGTAATCTGTAATATGCTAACATTTCAATATCATGTTAGTATTGCATTAGACTAATATGACACTAATACAAAATGACAGGAAAAATGACTAATACAATAAGACTTTAATATATTACTTTAGGGCTGCCATATCTGTCCTTTTTAATTCACCTGAAACCCTGCTTAAAAACAGAATGAGAGCTGCATCTAGAGCATAGCTGGGGAAAAAGCCCATTTTAGCAAGAAGGTAATTTCAAATATTGTGTAACGACTAAAATAGAAATAATCTTACAACACTTCTACTTTATATACTAAGAATGATGGCAATTTTCCCAAAAGGATACAATGCAGCAGTGAACTGTAATAATTTCTTTGAATTGTTGGTGTCCACAATGATGATTGACTAGAATTCTCTCCCCATTTTAAATTGATGAAAAAATTTAATAGAAAGGAACAAAATGCTATCCTGTGACTGGAAACTTGATCATGAAATACTGGTTCAAATAACGAAGGTGATTTTGAGGGTTTTTTTTGACCAATGCTGATGAGGCCGCACCTCAAATCCTGTGTTCAGTTTTGGACCCCTCACTGCAAGAAAGACATTGAAATGCTGGTGCATGCCCAGAGAAGGAGTATAAAGCAGATGAAGGGTTTGGAGCACAAGTCTTACAAGGAGTGGCTGAGGGAACTGGGGCTGTTTTAGTCTCGAGTAAAGGAGGCCAAAAGGAGACCTTATCAGTCTGTACAACTACCTGAAAGAAGGTTGTAATCAGGTGGATGCTGTTCTCCTCTCCCAAGTGACAAGGGATAGGACGAGAGGAAATGTTCTCAGGTTGCACCAGGGGAGGTTTAGATTGGTTATTAGGAAATACTGTTTCACTGAAAGGGTTGTCGAGCAGTGGAAGAGGCTGTCCAGGGAAGAGTCTCCAACCCTGAAAGTGTTTAAAAAATGTGTAGATGTGGCACTTAAGGACATGGCTTAGTAGTTTGCAGTGTTAGGTTTACAGTTGGACTTGATGATTTTATAGGTCTTTTCCAACTTAAATGATTCTGTGATTCTAACCTCCTAAATTCCAAAATGGAAAGGACGAAGCAGCGCTGTACTTTAAAAAGTACACAACAATAACTGCACACAGTTATTATGGTGAACAAGATAACACCTTTTTCCAAATCTCCATCCCCTCTGTTAACTGTCCAGTAAAGCTGCAGTTCTGTATGGTTTTACGTTTACGATGGATTACCTTAAGTAACATTTGCTGATGCATGTTGCTGACTTTATTGCTCTCCCCTGTGCTCTTATTACTAGAATGTAACAGAGGTTATTTTAGAAGATTAAATTCTAGGCTAACAAGTAACAGTCATGTTCAGCTAGTTGTGTATATATGTGTATATCTGAGTGAAAATGAGCTGAAGTGCAAGTAGAAAGACTTTTAAAAAAGGGATGTGTGAAGTTAAATAAGTGTAAAGATCTACAGGCATTTTGTGGATATAGTCTCAGGGTCATACAACAAGGACCTCAGTGAAGGTCATAAAAAGGCATACAAGTTTAAAACTGAAACACTAAGTTTGTTCTCTTACTTGGAGTGCTGCTTTTGTGGTCAGTAGAAAGATGAATGAGAAGTTTCCTGAAAGATTCTTAATGAACTCCACTCCAATTCCTTACTGCTTGCTCAGGACTGAGCACGTAATGCTAAAAGATACCCCTTGGTGTCTTCAAATTAAACCAACTCTGAGCAAAACTGAGTGGCCGAATAGAACCACAGGGTATCCGTGTTAATAGATCTTCATGAAGTCTGTTTGAACAGTCTTGGATATCCATTGTCTTTGCTTCCCGTGACTGGCTTTCTGTATCATTCGCTAACTAAGACAGCGTTATAACTTATGTTGCCATGACCCTTTGCTCAGAAAGTTTAGATAAAAAGAGGATGATGATTGAATTTGTCTGCAATGGTAGTGCAGAACCAAGTAAAATAAATTATTTTTTCACCTCGAAGACCAAGTAATAAAATAAAAATATTTAAAGGTGTTTAGTGTATGTGCATGTGTAAAAATAAGCAAGTTCATGTAATATTTTTATTTTCATATTTAAATGCTGCAGCAGACATTATTGGCATTGGAATAAATCCGTATCTTGTGAAAGTTGCCCTGTCAAGTCTGACATAAACCATGCAAGGGCTGAACTTGTGACCAAAATGTTCTGCCATTTTCTGGCTGTGCCTTTCCCAGCTTCCCAAGGGAAAAAAAAATAAATCAGTCAGGTTACGTTACTGATGTTAAAAATGTCAGTGCTGGTATGAGTAGAAAGAGAGAGAATGTGAGGGTGGCAGCAGTTCAGTCTTAGATGATCTTAAACCATGAGTAAAACAGCACATTAAGGACATGAATGAGGTGCTTCAATGTGTAAGCAGAGGGACTGAAAACAAGTACCTAGCTAACATTAGCATTTCTACTGAAACCAACCAGGATGATGGTGTCTGGTCCTGATGTTAACATTTTAAAAAGAATGTGGATGAATTGGACAAGGTTCAGAAAGTGTTAAGAACAGCTGGCAAACATATCTTGTAAATTAGCTTCTGTCTCTTACATGTTTCTTGTCCAAAAGAAATTCCTGCTTTATGTAAGAGTAAGAATACAAGCCAGAATTCCATCCAAGAATTTATTTTCTGATTTGCTTCTTGTGCTCTGTGTGTGTGTCTAAACAATGGCTGTAGTCAGCTACAGAGCATAAAGTAGAAAACAGGTGGCCAGAAGCATATATGAATATGAAGCCTCTATATTTTTACAGTTTCCCCAAGTTAACTTAAAGATTAGTGAGTTCTTTCTCTACGTGTATTTATTTGTTGATTATTAAATACAACGGTCAAATCGTAAGTTATTGTTGTAGGTTGAACTTAGATTTTGTAACTGAGTACAGAATATTCCTCGGTGTATGGAGTTCATAAGCACAGTTTTTAGGTATTGAATTTGTAGGTACAATTTTGGAAACTATAAAAAGTAGTGATGGATTACTTTCTTCTGCCTGGTTTTAATCAAACCCACAGCATTATCTTGATGTAGTTCTCACTTCTTACTGGTGAGAGTGAAATAAAATGTGGGATTTGATATCGTCCTGCTACTGCTAAGTAGCTCTTAATGTAGCTTGAATAGCATTGCACATGTAAATTGCTGGAGAGCTCTTCGGCTTGGGAAGCTTATTTGGAACCTTGCCATGCTTAATGTACTGGACAGTTGAAAGCTCACCAAGCTCAAGATTTAGGACACATGTTTGTCTAAGCTGCTGTTCAGGATTTGAAATGAGAGAGACTCTGCAGTCTCCCCAGGCCATTTTTTCCAGTCTTTAGTAATAGAAGGGGTTTTGTTTGCATTTAAGCTGAAGCTTTCTCATTGTAATTTAAACCCATTACTAGTCCTGTTCACGATGGGCATGGAGAACAGATTATTTTCTTCTTCTTTGTATAGCAGTAGGGGGTTATAAATGTGTCCCTTTTTGTACAGAAACTTCAGGTGAGAGTTTGGGAACCCTGCAGTCCTATTCTTGTGTACTGCCTATGTGAAACTACAGGGAAGTATCTTTATGCTGTTCTCATCAATATGTAAACTATGATTCCCTTCTCAGCATGAAGATAGTCATGAGACAGAGGTGAAAATTAATGTGCATTATCACTGCTAGCGTTTTAACAGAGGGCTCTCCATAGTTATTTCTTGGCCTGACAACCCGTCTAAAGGATGGGAAGACTGGAGAACGGAGATGAAGTGTTTTTCTAATCTTCCCTGTTAAGTAGTTTGTCAGCAATGAGTAACATTGCAAACCAGTATTTTGACTCACATATTAGAATACCTTTGCTGAGACTTGATTTATTAACAGCAGAAGTAGAAAAATCTTTTTTCACAAAGAATACATTGGATTGTGTGGTACCGTAAGGCTTGCAGCTATGTTGTGAAGCATGGAATGGGATAGAGGAAGTTGTAAACTTTGTAAAGGAAGCTGTTTTCTTTCCAGCACTGAGTTTTTAAAAGATACCAGGGTGTTCTTGAAGTTCTCTAGCAGTCAGTCATTCTGCAATTATTGCCAGGCTAGAGTCTTCGGAGACACAGTTGTTTTACATATATACAAAAAAGAGAAGGCCATGTTTCTTGTTTATGTGTGTTCTAGAGTTTCCACATTGTACTCTGTGCTACTTGTAAGAACAGACTAGGACAATTTCCAGAAAAGCTAGCAGTAGAGTTGGGGTCAGAAATGAATCTGATGAAATATGGATTAAGAATCCAGTGATGGTAATCATTGAGTAAGAAGTTGATATGTGAGGTATGACTGGGGAAAAGAGAAAAGATCTGGTTGCATTTTAATGCCGATTGTGCAGGATGAGACCTAAATCGTATTAACTCACTGTTAGACCTATGTCATGTGGGGCACTGGGTCTGCACAGCTAAAGTCAAAGGAACAAGTTTTTGTTGAAGTAGTATGCAGAAGAAAGAGGCGTCCAACATTTCTTTCCAAAAAAGCACACTTCTGTTGCACAGAGGTGGCTCTTTTCCAAAGAAAGATTTCCTTGCAGAGAATATAGCTACATATAAATTTTAATCAAATACTCCATGTTATAGAACTCCAGAGATTTTTTTTTTTGTTAGGCATCACCTGAAAAATGACACATTTAAACTCTTTCTTCTTGCATACTTGTCTTCAGCTTTCAGTTTCACAGACAACAAAGAACAGAACACGAATAAGCTCCAGAGGTCGCAAGTTCTAAAAATTAAGCAGTAATCGAAGGAACAAAGCTTCCTGATATGTATTCAGTTTAAGTGTGTGTACTACTAATATCATGTAGCAGCTGCTGACTAGAACGGAATGGTTTATAAGTCCCTCCACTGAAGTGTAAATATTAGCTTATCTGTAGATAATTCAAAGTTGATTCTGTTATGAAATGGGAGAACCAAAAGCTCATAAAGGTGAACATATCAAGCTTTGGACTGGATTTTTAATATCCATCTATATCCGCAAGTAACTAGACTTGGACTGCTTAATGGAAAAGAGAGACCCAGCGCCTGATTCTCATCTAATATGTTCACCATTTAAAAAAATCACAAAAACACACAACCAAAGTGAAGTATCACTGAAATCAAACTAGTAAAATATTTAAATCAAAGTACATTCATGTTGTGTTGCACTGTTGTGCAAGTGCTAGATTGTGTCAGAAACAAACGCTAAGATACTTGTTTCCCAGCAATCCCAATTGCTCATCTTCTGTCCAACCACGTGAAAACATTTGTCAGAGTTGATATTGTTCTATCTTTCTGCCTTGATTCAGAGGCTATAAAGTGAACATTTGTTTTCTGGTTTGTTCATCTTGATGATGTTATCAAGATGAAACTGATGTAAAATACTTTTTTTTTAAGTATATATTGTGTACACTTAGACTTTTGCCCTCCCAGTTTTTGTATTTACTCTCTGACTTAGTGCTGGACTGGAGTTTTATTTGTCCTCAAAATAGACAGCTTTTAAACACTATCGTAAAGGAGGAGAAAAGAAGGATCTTAGAGCTGGCTTCTACTAAATGCCATTAAAATAACTGCTGTGTTAAACAAGTCTTCTACACTTTTCCTGCAAGGGTGCTGAGGCTTTGGTACAGGTTGCCCAGAGAAGTTGTGGATGCTCCATCCCTGGAGGTATTTAAGGCCAGGTTGGAGGCCTTGAGTAACTTGATCCAGTGGGAGGTGTCCCTGCCCATGGCAAGGGGATTGAAACTGGGTGATCTTTAAGATCCCTTCTCACTCAAAGCATTCTATGCTTCTACGTGTCATTTCTTTTTGTTTCTGCATTTTTTTAAGTTCTTCTGCCACATTTCATCCAAAAATACTAATCTTTGATATTTTTAAAAACTCAGTTTGCATTTGAATAACAGATATCACAATTTATGATGTTTAAAAGTTGTTATGGCCATCTTGTATTCTGTGTTCAGAAGAAAAGG
Source organism: Neomorphus geoffroyi (assembly GCA_033558235.1). Lineage (NCBI taxonomy): Eukaryota > Metazoa > Chordata > Aves > Cuculiformes > Neomorphidae > Neomorphus > Neomorphus geoffroyi. The sequence continues at coordinate 9,498,583 of JAUMJM010000001.1, forward strand.
GTTTGGGACTACAGAGTTACTGAGTTGCTGTTGGTTGTACAAAACAACAATATGCTTGATTGACGGTTGGTTTCAGTAATTGCTTCCCTCCTACACACCGTGCCAATTTAAAATTATTATAACAGTCATTGTTAACCTTTTCATGTCCTTGCTTTTAAGTAGACAGTTGTTAAAGGAGGTTCTAGTTTAGTGTGTTGTAACCCAGCAACCTCAAACAACTTTTGAGGTTATAGAACTTTATGCCTGTATCACACACTCACACACACATTGAGAGGGAGATTTGTGATCTCACATTTTTTATAAGTAAATAGTTTCTTTTCCTGTAAGCCAAACCAATTTTCTTGCCAGTGCAGTTGGAATTGTCTTCTGATGAGTCATCAGTTTTGTTTGAAAAGATGGCAGACTATCATGCTCAGTTAGGTCAATTAACTCCCATAATTCCAACTGAAGCCTCACACAATCTCCAATTCTGGTGTGGAAGTCCTAATCAGGAAGCTACCACTATCTTACTACCCATTTCTATCTTCAGGTACTAAATTTCACAGAGGAGGTCCTAGGCTGTATTTTCATTTTCAGAGGGTTCTGTAGACTATTGTGTGATTGAACAGAAGATAAAATTTTAACATGTACAGCGAATCTTACTGTGAGGTGTTGGTGCCTTCTTTTTCTAGATGACAGTAGACTTGGAAGTTTTTGGAAACCTATATTCTGGATTTTGCAAGTCATTTAATATAGACTTCATAACTTTGTATTTGTAATAATTATTTTTAAATAATTATCATCTGCTTGCATTTTGGAAAGTTGGTTATGCTGAGGATGTGCAGTTTGGTCACTTAGCTAGTTAACGTTACAGAATTAATTTGGTTGATTATATTGCAGAAAAGTAATGTTTATCTTGGTTCAGCTACAATGGTCTATGCATAAAAATGAGGAAAGACTTCAAAGGAGAATGAATATTATTAATTAGGCTCTCTGGTGTAAGTAGAAAAAGCAAAACTGCTTTTTGGAATCCTGAGTTTTTGCTGGGGCGTAGGGAAAGGTTGTTTCTGAAAACTTGCCTGCTTTTTCTGGCTGTAGTAGTAACTACCATTTCTCATTGTGGAGGAGGGGGAAAAACCAACCTAATTAGTTTATTTCTGTAAGACTTTACAGAAAATTGAGGTTACTTTTATTTTTGAAGTTAAGGAGGTGGCTGTATTTTTTCAATATTGAGGCCTGAGGCTTCCCCGTGCTGATGAATAACAAGGAATTTTGACATCTAAATCGTTAGTAGATTTATTTTGGTTTATGATTAATAAATAGGCCGGGAAAAATATTGTATTTTGTCTGAAAAATAATAAACCCCCATAAATTAAAAAATGTTTGTCTTGCTGAGGTATGTAGTGTTTTGTAGCCCAGAAGAATAATGTAGCTGGAAGAATGAATAGCAAGTGATAAGTGCTTAAATGGAACCATAAATCAAATTTTAGAAGACTGTCAATATGTTTTACAAAATGGATTTCTATGGACAAATGGAGAAAAATGTAAAATAAAGGAACATGCTGTGAAAATGGCAGTAAAAGAACAGCGTCTTTGTAGCAGTATGTGGTGTAATTTAAATTTGAGAGAACTGTAAAATGAAGTTCTGGTAACAGCAGCTCTGTGACAGTACTACATGTATAGGTTCCTGGTTTTGGGGATGTTCTTCCTTTTAATTCTGCTAAAAGTGAACCTCCTTTAGACACTTCTGTGGGCATCTGCCTCCAAAAAATCCCAAAGCTTTTAATCATTATTTGTGACTCATTATTTGTAACTATGTGGTTGTATTCATAAAATACAGACCATTTTTGGAGCAGAGGCCTCATTATGAAGCATGGCAGGCATGTGCTCTCTGTAATTTCACTGTTATAAGCCCAATAGATGGAAAGTATTGTTCAGCCTGCAGGTAGTGAGGACTCCCATGCACTGCTCCCTGTGAGATCATCAGTGTAACCTATCGTCTTTGACACATCATTGAGTTCTTGTCATTCGGAAGAGGTAATTTGCCACTGGAAAAGGTAATGCCTAACCTATAGACTTCTCGAGAGCTTCGTCTTTGTAATGAATTTTATCAGGAGCGATATTTAAACATTGTGAAGTGTGGAATAATCAAACAGCAACTTCAGACTCCTTTGGGAGCTGCACTCTTGTAGATCCAGTAGCAATAATTATTACTGGATGTTCAGAACCTTACCCACTGTGTAATGTCCTTGCAATTGCTTAACTGACGAGCAAAGTGTAACTCTCTTTGGATTTTCTATTTTGGCATTTCATTTATCTGACTGATGTGTAAATACCATCAGTCTTGATGTCATTAGAGAATGTTTTTGGCAGTAGCAATTCAGCTTCAAATAAATATCCCTAGTTTAATTGATTGAATTTTTTTTTCCTGTCTTCAGAAATTGAAGCTTGGAAGGAAAATTTCTGAAAGAGCGATAGCAAGAATCTTCATATTTGCATCTGTTGCTGATGTCATTTCTATATAAAAAAAATCAAATGTGTGTCATCTGACTGAGTGGATAGTAATTGCCATACTTAAAGAATTTGATGTAACCTTCTGTTTTCTTAAGAGATTAGGTTTTGAAAGTTTCTGTGTTCCTTGCCAAGTACCAGACTGAATATTTGCTTGTCAGTTGGGTTTTGTTTGTTTGTTTTAAATATGCAGGCACTTCTGTCCTCATGTGAGTCTTTAATTGAAACCTGGTTTATGTGTTGAAACTTGTTATTGATCAGTTGTACATAACAGCATGAGCAACAACATGGGAAGAAATAAGAGTTTTGCCAGGCTGAACAGTGCCTGAATTTGGGTATGGCTGACTGACACTTCAGAATCAAAACTAAGTTGACTGTTTGGTCCTAGAATTCTGCTTTTTGAATAACAGTAGTGTTGACTTTATAAAGTTGTCAGATAACTTTTTTCCAAATAAGCTTAAACATTTCTCTGAGTCCTGTTGTGTCTAGTAATGGGAATGGAAACAAAATGCAACTGTGCCATCAGGACAGTCAGTTTCAGAAGTATGAATTAACAAACCCTGTTTGTATCTCACAAGGAACATAATGTTACTTTTAAAGAGAGAATTAGTCTCTCCTTATTCTGCACAACAATTTTAAAATTCATATGGTGAGGATCACTTAACTCTGTATGGAAGTACTTGAAATGCTTTTAATTACTTCTGATGTTTCTGAACTTTAATTACCTGTTCATTCCACTTTAACTTCAGAAGAGCCCTTGAAAGTAAACAAATGCTTTGTTTCTTGTTAAAGCTAGTGTATGTACATCTACACCAGATCAAAGGACATGCTTATACAGTGACACATAATCTGTGTTCTGTGCAGTCGTTTCCTCTGTAACTGTAATGAATGCCATGGGGAGGAAATAGTGAAGACTTGCCACTTCTCTTATTTTGCTACCTAAGAATTTCCCTTCCGATCAATTAGATACTATTAAAGATGAGTGGAAACCACCATTTAATTTTCTCTAATATACTAGATTTCCAGACTGTACAGACTGTTGGAATCGTGTACAGAAAGGTTATTAAAATGGCTACGTTTATTAGAAATTGCCACATTTGCTAGGAAAGGACATGGCTCCCAGTACAGGGTGAAGTTCACCTGAAGGGAGCCCTGCAGTGCCGAGTTTGTTGAAGCTGGCAGTGCAGCCTTCCTTGTTGGCTCGCTTACATGTCACAGCTTTGACAGATGGTATGATGCCCTCATGTGTGCCTTCTGAAGACCTATTAGAATAGGAGGGGAGCTGAGTGCAGATGGGGTCTGTGGAAGATGCATGTGTGCTAACAGCAGTAGCTGAGGTCTGCAAACAGTTCATGGAATTGGATGGGTGCCTACAGGACTGAGCTGACTTCCAAGTTCTTTGGAGATGACTTAGGTGTATATTATGTCTCCACTATTACTCTTCATGCTGGGTGCCTATTCTTCTGTCCTACAACCTTGAGAACTAGCCCTTCATGTCTGACCTCAGTCAGTGAGGCTGTCAGAAGGTGAGGGTCAGGATTTGCACATTGCATATTGCAGGTTCTTAGCATCATACAGCAACTCTCGTCCAAAATAGGTATTTAGCAGAGTAGTAAAAATAGATAATTAGGGTTAACACTACTGGGGATTTCCAAAACTGTGATGCAAAAGAATAGTGAAACTGGCTTGCTCTATAAATAGAAATGACACTTTCAAACATTAAGCAATGTGAATGATACAAATATAAATCTAATACATATATAAAAAAACTAACACTCCAAATATTAGAAATCATTAATATTAGAAATTACGTGGTCAATCAAAGCCTAGATTTATATTTATTTCTATGAGTTCAAAATACAGATTTTATAATGAACTGTGTATGATGCATACATTTTGGCAGATAAATTATTAATAGATTAGATTTATATTTAACTCTTCTGAATAATGCATTATCATGTAAAGTGCGTTTACATGATTATGCATTTCATGATAGTTTGTGCTCTAATGTATATAGGCTACTCTTGTTTATACAAAAGTAGGCATAATAAATCCTCATCTTCATATGGGTCTTTAAAAAATAAAAGACTATTTCAATATGAAGATAATATTGTGAGCCCAGGAACTTCTGATTTCTTAGTCTCTTAAGATGTTGTTTTCTTGTTATATTGAATCAGTAGCTTCACTTGCCTCACAGTTTTACCACTTGTGAAATGAAAATAATCTTTAAATTGCTATTGTGGTAGATCTTAATTATGCAGTTTTTGCATAGTACTTCAAGGTATGCCATGAACGCTAACTATGGATAATTTTGAATTAATTTAGATTTATAACTAACATGCTTGAAAATTTTGTATGTCACGGGGAACAGGGCAGTTCAGAGCTGATGAATCTTAAACTTGGTGGGCTTTCTTTTTTTTACAGAAAATCTATTACAGTGAAAGTCTGTGGACTCTGAATATCACAGCTGGCTGAGTGAATTTTATGATATGTTTGAGTGAGATCCTGCAGCAGAATAGTAACTTGTGGTTCTATAATTATATATAAGACTCTTAAATCTATTTAATCACTTTTATTTTTTAGTTTAATGCTGCTACACTAACAAACATACACTACTTTTCTCTGAAGTCTTTCATGCTGCTACGGGAGTCTCATAATAAATTATTCTGATATTCTCCTTGTTTTCTTTTTTAGACTTTTGTAAGAACTTGTCTTATTGTGTGTTAGCATAGGGTCTTTTTGGGGGGGTTATTTTTAATTTTTTTAATGTACTAAGATAATGTATGCCAGCAGAATAAGAGGGAATTCCAATAAATCTGTCTATATTGAAGGGGAACAAAATTCCTACAAGGACATAAATACATGAATAATATGATGTTTTAGTGAACAAAGAATACAGGTGAGAAATCACAGAAATGACTAAACTCTTCTTGCATCATGGAAGTAGTAATTATAATAGGTTTATGCCATTCTGTATGGAAATGCGTTTGTTTTTTTTTTTTTTGCAAAACCCACATCCTGACATTATTCACTAGGTAGTTTTCAAGTTTTTCTGTCTTGCCCATTATAGTATTTTCAAGTTGGTTAGGACGAGCTGAGTATAATTAGTTATGTATTCTGTTTTTATGATGAATGGGTTTTTTTTCAGTCCTTGAAAATGAACTCAGGTTAAGAAGCCTCATTATTTCATATCCTAGGTTTTTTTTTCATAGGGGTATGATAATGTCAGTCTATTTTCATATTAAACACAACATTTGCCTTAGTGCACACTTAAAGAGACTGCATTGAATATAAGGAAGTTGTGCAAATTCTACTATTATACCTTGCTTTCACTAATTCAGCGTTGACTTTTTTTGGTGCGGATTCTAACATGGAAAAAAATGGGCAAGGACTGCGCAGCCCTGCCCATGATGCCCAATTAATGAACCCTGGAAGTTGTCAGATGCCTGTATTGCCTGGTAGCTAAAATATGTGACCTCAAAATACACAAAAAGGTGTGGATATGATTGGTATGGAACATAGGTGTATGCAGTAATTGATTAAGAAACATCTTGTTAATCTTTTCCTGTATGAGTATTTAAACCCACGTGTACTTGAAAGAATGGCTGAGACAATCAATTACTGTGTAGCTACAGAGACCAAAGGTTATTACGAGAAATGAGCTTAGTTCCAGAGGTTTTCCAGTGGGTGAGAATTTTTGGGATCCAATTCATTTTAATGTACATTTGCTACTCTTTATATCTAGCCACATTAAATCTTGCCCCAAGGTTTAGTGTTTTACTGATGTTGGCTATAGCTAGAGCAATTTGAGTGAATTATTTTACTAATTTTGAAGCCTTATCAAAGCAGAAACGTTCCTGAGTTTGATCATGTCACTAACAGAATTATTCTTAATGGGTAAGAATGATAATTAATGTTTCTTGCTATCATGATAAAACTGACAGACATGCTCATCCTTGTAGGGTTTTTGATTGTACATTTTGTAAAAGAATACTTTTTCCATTTAAAGAAGCTGTTTTGTTTCAGCCACCCTACAAAAAACAAAAAAAGCTCCTATCATAATACTTATTACTTCGCATTTGAATGTGCTCACTACAGAATACCCAACAAAGTTTGCCTGTGGCTTATTTAAATGTGAAAGAACACATGTGGGTAGCTGGGAAACACATTTTTGCAAGCTATTATCTTTCTCTCCCCAATTCAGTAATTCCAAATACAAGCATGCTTGCTTGCCCCTAGGTAGCATTGATATGTAATTGCCTTTGACGGTTAGTTGTATTTGGCATTGTCATGAAAAGCAAATCTATGAATTCTGTACATTAATTATAATTTTCTTAGAATCATTTTTCAAGATCAATATAAAGAAGTTTAGTTACAGTGTCTGCATGCATGTAATCATCTACATCAGAATCCTTGAGGAATCACAATAACAGTGATTCATTCATAATTCACAATTTCCATTATCTTCTTCCTACATTTAGTATGTGGTAAAATTTATAGCTTCATTTACATTGTGTTCTATGAATAATAGAAGAAATACAGTGAAGTCCATGGGAAATGATCTTGTTGCTGCAGATGCACTCTTAAGCGAATCTGCATTACAATACAGCATATTGCCTCCTGCACAACAGTTTCTACAGAGCCTGCAGCTGCAATAGGGACACTTCAGATGGTCTTCATTAAATGTAAACTCTTTCATTTTCAGCTTCAAAGCAGCATGATGAATAAATTGCCGTAGGTAAATGATATAGTTGCAGCCTTTAGTTGTCCAACTACAATGTAATATCTTCATTTGAGCACACTTGTAGACAACAAGTAGAAACAGGAGTATTTAAGTAAGCAACTACAGTTTGTAAGAATGTTCTGGCATTCTTAACCAGTTAACGCTCGGAATGTGTAAAAGCACTCTGAGTTACCAAGACAGAAATCTTTTCTATGGTAAATTTAGCTACTGTAAAGACACTGTCTTGGAGCATAATCTCTCATCAAAAGAAATAGTCCTTGTTGAAATGATGGAAATATTTCTAAAAGTTTGGTTAATATAGCCTAAGTAAATCCTTTTCCCTTTTATAATACATTATATATAAACATTTTTTTATATTCTACTAAATTCCAGCCAGCATTCAGTAACTTTGTGCTGCATTTCTTTTTCTTAGTGAATGCATGTAGTTCTCAACAGAAATTAGCTTAACTGCAAGTTACTGAGTCTGAGAGTACATTTGTGATAGATTGTTTTAAGAGATTTTATTTACAGTTATGATGTGTTAATCTATGCCGGTTAGCTCAGTTAAAAGTTAGAATTTGATTTTGTCTTTAGTTGTTAAACATTCAGCCTTTTTTCACCGAGATCACACAAATAATTCAAGGATCTCTCAATCCATTGAGACAGTTAATGGTCTTTTGTTTCTTACATAACTCCTCACAACAATGTATTATACATAAAGGTTACTATTTCAAGTAGTGCAGATATCATGCTACTGTTTCCAGGATGACAAAAGTCACTAATCTATTTTTTTTGGTTTTGCAGGTTACAAGACTGAGAAAGCTGTACAGTACACTGTTTTGAATAAATTTCAAACTTTAATTTGGTTGATAAAATTCTTAGCCCCTTTTTGTGCAAGCACTCAGCTAGGCATGCTTTAAAGAGAAACACTATGAAAAGAAAATATACTTTGCTATAAATAACTGACACATTTGTCATTTAAATGAAAAGTAATGGCAGTTAAAAGGAGTGGGATATGTTTCAGTTTCTGAGAACTCAATGTTTTCTATGCTAAACAGCATAGCATGGATTAGTTCTCTGAAATTTTATCCACAGCAGTATTCGGATGTCTAAGAGATGTCAGTTCTTTATTTTTATTCCAATAGCTGGTTTCCTTCCTAAACTGATCTTGTCGGCGTGGAGTAAAAGCTACTTTTTCTCAGTTTTAGAACTCCAGTGTAAGGATTCACAAAGCTGTTTCTTAAGCACTCCAGTATTTTTTTTTTGATTGATCTTTCCCTGGAAGTGTTGATACTCAGATTGTGCTCTTATCTCTGTGATATTATTGCTCGATTCTGCTGGTTTTGGTTTCTACAATACAAGGCTTTATCTAACTTTGCAGACATGTCAGATACACCCACGCTTCATCTTTAACATGCCTGAAGTATGGCTACTTTTAATTGTTTTTGATAATCCTTTCAGTGAAGTTCTTAAAGACAAACGGGACCTAATGCACTATTGGACTTGGCTAAATCCATGCTCTGCATAGGTCAATAGGAGCTTTTCTACTGATGTCAGTGAAGATATTGACCATTTATTTCAACATAAAAGAGTAGCGGATTCAGTCTCTCTTTATCTACTTTAGCCTTTTGGAGATCACCATTACTATTCAATGAGTTTTGCCTGTCGGATAGAAATGTGCGTGAGATATTATTGCATGCTTTATATCTTGCATTTTTTTTAAAAATGTGATTTTACCTGTTTAACATGGTTCCATTTCTGTGGGCCAGACAGGACACACAACTCTTTTCAGAAGAGTCTCTTGTTTTCTGAAGCTTTACCAGGAGGATGTGACTGGATGTACAAGTATGAATGGTGTGTATGATCCAATAGATGGGCTTAAGACATCCTGGGACCGTTTGTCTAAGCAGCATAGAGAAACTGCAGTTGCATCTCATGATTCTTGTTTCATTTTCTCGATCTGCATCCATCCTCAGCGTGATTTGGTCAGACAAATCAGTGTCAATAATATGCATATGAGGCATACTTTACCTGTCTTTTTATGTATGGGTCACAGGACTTTGACTACACAGCTCCTGGAAGAAGTCCCATTTCAAGTTTATGATCTTTCACACCACAGCAAACCATGTTAATTCATTGATAACAGCAAGCCCTACTGTTTTTTCCACCTGTGCCTCGTGCCCTAATAGCAATAGGAATATAAAAACCAGATTTCTTGGTCAGAAAATAGATGTATATCACATGACCAAAGCAAGATGCTTAGGTAATAAAATGATAATTGCTATTTTAAACCCAGTTTATAGCACTTGTATTGTTCTCCAACTTAATCTTTGATCACAGCCCCTCCTCCTTTATTGTAAATGCCTTTACATTCAGACACATGTATTTTGCAGATACATGGAGTACATGTTTTCTTTAGCTGGAGTATTTCAAACTCTTAGCTTTGCAAAGAACTGAACAATCCTTTTCATTATCGTGTCAAGGTTGGCAATAACAATTCTAGACAAATCATTAGAAGCAATATACAGTCGAGCTGTGTATTATCATTCTTTCCTTCTTTATAATGATAATCAGCAAAAAATTACTTGCTCCATATTAAGCAGAATGTTTCCATAAAACCTACATCTGTCTACCTATTTACAAAGGGATAAGAGTAACTGCGATGTGAACATGTAAGTGTTGAATAGCAAGATGTTTCCTACGGCGTAAAAGAAAATACTGAGGAAAAAAAATTAAAAAATTCTATGTAGCAGTAAATTCAGCCACTCTGTAGAAAACTTTATGTAATGCTGAAAGAGCTGCATATCAAGCAGAGAGGCATGCAGAGTACACAGGGTAAAATATAGTTTTGTTTGATAGAGAATACCATCTGAGACCTATTTGAGATTTCACGAAGTGTTAAAATAGACTTTTCTGGAACAAAATAGTTCTAACAGCATTACTAATAGTTAGATTGGAAATATGGTAGATCATTACGTTTTTATAGCCGGATGTTTGAAATGTTACTCTGCTGGCTAGGCTGCTCTGTCAGAGGAGAGTTTCTGTGTTTTAGAACTGCAAGTGAAACTCTGATCCGCACATCAGCCTTCCATCCCTACCTGATGTCTTGTGGTTTTTTTAATTTGTATGGTCAATGAGCAAAAAATGTGATTTTTTTTTTCCAGTCACTTTCTATTAAAAAACTATAAAGATAATAAAGATAGGTCTGTGTATTGAGGTTTTACTATCTGTGTAATATTACTAAAACAAGATCAACTGGGTCAATGGTCAGAGAAGAGTTAAATTATCTGTTGCAATGCTGATTTAGTAGGGCATAATCTAACTATTATTAATATTGTTGAAGTGTGCTTCTTCTGCAAAGAGCGATTACATTGTACCTAATTCTGATATCTATTTGCACGCTTTTATTAGCACCAACTTCTTGAACTATAAAGACCTTAAATCTGCCCTTAGACCAACATATGCAACTTCCATTGATTTCAACAGAAAAATTGTGTGTATTTAAGTGTAAAGTTCTAGTAATATGTTTGGTTTCCATAAAAGTTGTTAAGAGAACTATCACTAGAGTATAATTTTCAATCAGTATCTGAAAGGAGAAACTCCCATTTACTTTTTTCTGTCTTATGCTTACTTTAACTATTTCACTTAACTCTTTAAACCCTTTTTTCTTATTTCAGTCTACAGCTAGTGCTGTTTAATGTTTGGCCCCGCCTCTGTATTTCAGTTATTTGCAGGAGTCCAGTAGGAGGGAGTAATTTGAGGCAGTCTGGTTAGCATGGCTTCTTGTCACTTGAAAAGTATTGTGAAACTGTTAAAACACTCTGTAATGCTGTAGCAACCCTATTGTTTCCACAGTGATTTCCAAAACGAAATCACTAGTATATGAGAATATAATTCCATCTTAATAAATAAAAAAAATTAAGTATATGGAGGGGTGGGAGAGATTATGGAACCTGTATTGTAGCCACTGTAACCTGTGGCTTTTCTACTACGAAAGAAAAAAGTTATAGCTGGTGCTGTTGGTCCTGCCTGTTAAGACTGGATAGTGAGACTGGAAAAAGAAGGCTAAAGAGAGAAACTTGTAATCAGAACTACAAGGAAAGAAACATAGTAGAATAATGGTGGAAGTAATCACCCTGAGGAAGAAGGAAAGAAAGGAGGAAAAAACCTGAAACAGGCTTAGGAAAAAGACTAAGGACTTGTATGACAAATCCAATCACAATCAGAACTGGGATGTAGATTTGGATAAGCAATAGAATGGGAACCAGTAAGGATCAGATGAGCTGGAGAACTGTACTGGAACTGAACGATAAGTAAGTCTCTTGAGGTGCTTGATAATAGACAAATGTTGAAAGTAAAAAAATATGTGGAATCCTGTGAAGGGTGTTCTAACTCTCTGCTGTGATGGTTAGTTATTGCTTTTCTTGGTTTCTCTGTCAGGCTACGCAGAATTCCAACCTTTCTGACTTCCCTGGTGAGTGTTGGTGTGACTTTGCAGCATAGACTCCTGTAACTACATAATCCCATACTTATGTTGTTGAGACCCGTGCCTCGTTCACAGTACGTATCCCTTGGTGATGAATTGGGGCTCAGTTAGACTTTTGTGTTTGAAGTCTTAGCTGAAGACTTATAATGAATGGGATGAGAAGTCAAAGAATAGTCTCACGTTAGATACCAAACCCTCACCTCCTTGGAAAATTACGAGAATTCAATACCAATCCAGGCTTGTGAAATTGTAGGACAGAATAATGATGAATACCAAAGAAGAATTAAGTGGAAAAACTAGCGACTGCCAGAATACTTGTTTAAATAGTGTGGAAGAAATAAAGTAGGAGTCATTTTGGTTCAATGTCTGTGACACAAAATACTGAAGAGCTACTCATTAAGCAAACTGCCATTCTCTGCACTGAAAGACATGGGATATTCAGTAACTCAGTTTCCTAATTTAAAGGCTTGAGCTTGCAACCTATCACTTGCCGATCACATTTTTGTGTCTACTGTCTGCATTTCAGCTGTTCTTAATGTTAGAGTGTTCTGTCTTAAATTTCTGTTTGCTTTGCAAGTAATACTGAAGGAGGCAATCTTCTGTGCTTAAATCTGATATATCTGATAGCTACTTGGAAAAACTCAGCAGGAGAGTACATGAATACAAAGCTTATTTTTTTTCTTGTTCATGGAACAGGCTTAAATTCTAAAGTCTCATGAAACCCAGAAGTATTTTTCTGTCATTTTTTGGTTTTATTGCATTATTTGTTTGGGGGTATTTTTTTTAGCTATTTTTTTACCATCGGAATGATTCTGTAGTGTTTTACTGATATTACAGATCATAGGAATGTAGCCAAAGAAAGATTTATATTAGTGTAACATTCCAGCATATTATTGTTTGGATGACATTATTCAGAGTTATGATGCAAATCTGGAAGATACATCACAGAATCATGACTTTTGGTACTTATAATCTTTATTTTTTCCAAAAGAATTAATGGTCGTAAATGGTTTTCCTTCATGACTGAGGGTGTAACTCTGAAACTCCAGTGTAGGTTGAGTAGCTTTGCTGGGGTTGTGCAGCTAGGACTTCAAAAGCAAATCTGAGGTATAATCTTATTTTTGGATTTAACATTTTACAATATTTACAATAGTCTCTGTTTGGCACTCCTTGGTACTGTGTTTTAGTGATGTCTTCGGAATGTGCTGAGTGATTTAGAAAACTCTGGGATTAACTGAGTTTAAAATCCTAAACAAAACACAACAAAACAAAACCAAACAAGAAAAACTGCATATAATTCCATGACAATGCCATTTTGCTTGCTTAATTTAAGGTTATATTTGCTTATGTCTTTCTGGCAGAAAGGCATTATAACCCAGCTATGTACTCCAGGCTGCAATGTTGTCATCCACACAAGCGTTTAGATATTCCATCTACTCAGAATACCTTAAAGTAAATTCTTCTCACAGTTGGTAACGATATTGTCGTGAGGTGTCTTGCTCGTTTCTTCAAATTAACCATAAATTTGTGCCTTATCATAGTGCTAGAAGGTACTGGATGGAAAGCAGTGCGGATAGTACTTAAAATCATTAGAGAGCACATCATTTTTTGTAGGATGTAAGGTATTAGCACCTTTCATATCTGGAGTATTTCCAGCTCTGCAATTAAGTTCTGTAATTATCTACAGCAATTTGAAATGAATAACAGTAATTTTTAATGTCCTGTCATAAAAACTGATGTCTGCTCCTGAATTGCCGCTGTATTCCAATCCAGAAGTGGCTTCATTTTACTGATGTATAGAATTACATCCTATCTACCTCTTTTGAGGTTCTCAGAACGTATTTTGAATTTGTGATGTATAACATTTTGAGATGTCAGAACATATGAAACATTGATTTTCTGTTGTTTTTTTTTTTTTTTTTCTGATCATATCTTTACTTATTTCTACTAAATCTTACATGGATGTGATAAAAATGCATAAATTTTATTTTCTGGTTTATCGTCCTTTTTTACTTGATATTAAGTTACTTGAGCAAGGAATATTTACTGTCATTTATAATTTTGACCAACTTACCCATTTTAACTCACCATTTAAGGCTGCACCCCAAGTCACTGGGAGAAAACAAAGATGAAATGATGAATGTTTTTATAAAAAGTTGAGTATTAGAGTACTTAAAGTACCTTATGGACCAAGACTAGAACATAATATTGCCTAATTCAGGTTACTGGTATGTTCTAGAACCTGAGAAGACATTAGAAGGAGTAATGTTTTCGTTCTGCATTATACAGTCTCTTGGCTCTTAGAATGATGCTGTTACTCCCCTCTGAACTCTTCTGCTTCAGCTTTTCAGATGTATTTTCTCCAAGTGCAGTTAGTTGCTTTATGGTTTGAAGAAATGTATTGTTTTATTCACCTGTTAGAACTGTAATAATATTGGCTTTGGAGTCCACCTATGTAATAAATCTGACCACTCTGTTCCCCAGCATAAAATAATTAAAATAAAAATTGAATGTGCCAGAAAGCCTGTACTACAAATGGAAAGGAATTGTGGGCTATAATTCTGAACATTTGAGTTGGCACAGTGCTCTACATCTTAAGAACAAGAAGGATTTCATAATAAGGCTGTATTTTACATGGAACTTAAAAAAAATGTTCCAAAGCTTTTTTCTCTCCCAACAAAGTTGCATCTGGTCCTACTCAAGAATTACAGTATAATTAAATTATTTTATGGTTATAATTTTAAGAGGTGAGCTACCTATGTGAACTCTGTCTGTGCAACTAAGAACATACATTTGAATGAGGTATGGGAAAACTACATCTCCTGCCGTCATCCAGGCAGTGTATTTGCATTTTGTGTTAGCACAAAAGAAGTTGTATTTTTGAACAAAGATGCTATATTTACACTCTACATGTTTCTTATTCCATTATTGGATCTTAAAAAAAGGAAACATACTCCCCCTTTCAACCAAATACAACGAAATACTAGCATACCCTTATGTTCAATTTTTGACTGTATACTTTTCTTTTAGGGATAAACTGATGCATGTATTGTAGATCTCTGATGAAGGATGGATGAAAAAATCTGTAAGAACTGTTAATAGAAAAACAGAACTTTTGTATATTTAAATGTTTTTATGTGGTTTTCCATTAGTTGACATTAGTGCTAAATGCTAACTTATGTGATGAAGTGTTACTGAAAACAGTGTCCTCTTCAGAGAATTCTATGGAAAACATGAGATGATTACAAATTCAGTAGAATATTCCCTCTGACTCCCTTGGGATGCTGTATTTAGCTTGTAGTGAGCTGAAACTGTAGAGGTTGTTTTTACCTAACGTAGTTTACTAGTTTATTCTGTGGTGATGAACCAGTAGCACCTTCAGCAGAGGCTTCCTTTATTCCTATACTTTTCCTCGTTTCTGTCCCTTTTTTGTGCTACAGTTTACTTTCAGGTAATAAAAAATGAATCCATATATATATTCATAAGTAAAGATATAGCTTATAAAAGGCAATTCACTTAGAAGTATTTTTAGTTAAATGTTATATATCTCTTATGTTGAAGTCTGCTCATCATGAAGGGATGGACAATGCAGTTTATAGACTTTAGAATTACACAGGAATCCTTTCAGTCTGTCCTTCATCTTTTCTTTACATTCTTGAAAGAGTATAAATGATGCACATAACAGGTGATGCAATGTATTAACCTGTTCAGTTTTTAACAGTTACAGGGAGGGGAAAGCTTGTCTACTAGACTTTGCATAAATGCATATTTGTGTCACAGATATTTGTAACATGTTTCCACTGGCCTCAGGAGGCCCTTACAGATCTTTACAGAGATTGTATCATGGTTATTAAGCTGTAGAAGGAGCTATATCTATTCTGGTATTCATGCTACTTGGTAAATTCTTTTGTTTCTTCTGTGAAGAGAACGAATGTTTGTTTCAGTTAAGTCTGTATTTATTTTCTGTAACCTGGCAGCACTGGAAACAAAAAGTCTGGTTTTGATAAGCACTAGGCAGGCTATGCAGTGGTGGGCTGTGTGGTCTGTCTGTTGGAAGAAAATGTCATATTGCATAATCATGATCATACAGGCATATAATTAATGTTATGTTAAAAAAGGCACAGCTTGTAGAATAGAGACAAAACCAAATTTTGGAGTGACAAAACTGCAGGTTTTCCTGATGATTCTGTCACTACCTTTCCCTTAGCATCCTGTGTTGTTCCCAATGGAAAGAGGGCATAAAAGTTATTAAACACTGCAATTTAGTTTTGGTCAAGATGTACACTTGTAACAATCATAAAATCTTCTGTAAAGGAATAGTATTTAAATTTACAAAGAAGTAATTAATTTATCAAATAGAAAACAGTAAGCTGGCTTAATATGATCTGTGACTAGAATTTCAATCAAGCTGGCCCTTGTGAGATGTTTTTTATAATATGTGTATCTAGTAGTGCTAAATATGCATTTAACATCTCAGCCTTTTGGGACTGCTTTTTCCCTTGCATTCTTTCAACATCCAGAATGTGCACAAAATCACATTGTTTGAAACTCTGGGACAGTAGTACAATATACCGAAGGCATCGTCTTTACTTTGCACAAATTCAAGGTAATATTAAAACTATATTGGTACCCAGGAAGGTAATCCACAGAGAATAAAGCTGCTTCTCCAGCTGAGGGTTGTGGCATTCTGTATTTTTTTCCAGGCTCTATCTCATCTTTAAATCTCTCATCTTTTAATCCTCATTTAATATGCTTTTTCTGATCAGTTTCTGAGAAGCTCCTTCTACCTTAGGTCACGCATTGTAAAATTTGGTTTCCATAGCTCCTGCAATTTTTATTTATTTACCAAAACCAAGGCAAAACATTGTTAAGATCTTCAATTGAGAAACTTGTATATTTTGAAGGCTTGCCTGGTTTAGGATTCAGTACCCTTCCAAACTCTCTTCAGGCTGTATTAGCAGTATTTCTCATCACAGAATTATACATACCACAGAGCAAGACAATCCGTTACTTGCAAATGTAGGTCTGTATGTACTTGCCAACCTGAGAGGAGCAGAGTGCCGTTTGTGTAGTCGCTGATGCTCCATCCCCTGAATTTAATGTTATTTTCAAAGCATAACACCTGGAAGATAGGACAGCCTGATGGTGAAGCACCTGAAAAGTTAATTATGAGACACTAAAATCATTTCAAGAAAAACTGGTTTGAAGAGGGGATGTGTCAGAACAGTTCAGAGTACACGGTGTGTATTCAGCGAGAGACTACAGGCGAGTGTACTGAAGAGCTGTGAGTAGAGCGAAGGTGTTTTTTTTTTCCTGCCTTCCTATATTTAATGTCAGTTTGCATCTGCTAGGGACTTAACGTCTTTCAAGGCTTTATAACTGATCAAATGAGAGATTCATTGAACTAAACAGTTCATTCAGTCAGTGAAGAGTGGCAACTACTGGCCTACAGAAGCAGGTACAATAAACTCACAGAGCAGTAAAGGCAGGATGAGCATCGCAGCCGCAAGCCAAATCTCTTACAGGCTTTGAATGCATTTTGTGGAGTTATGAAGGGTAACATGTCATTCTGTTATGCTGGGAATGGCAATAATATCTCATTTGAATACAACACAAATATAGACTG
The DNA here is from genome assembly GCA_033558235.1 of Neomorphus geoffroyi. Taxonomy (NCBI): domain Eukaryota; kingdom Metazoa; phylum Chordata; class Aves; order Cuculiformes; family Neomorphidae; genus Neomorphus; species Neomorphus geoffroyi. The sequence goes on from JAUMJM010000001.1 coordinate 9,515,908, forward strand.
TTTAAATAGACCATATAATCAGTTTCCTAGAGGATAAAGCTAAAAAGCATTTGCTATTGATCTATTCTTTTCTTTCATGCTTGGAAATCATACTGGACTCAATTCTGCTAAAAAGAAGATGGAACTTTAACAAATTGCATAAGTCTAGGCATTCATTTGTAAACCTCAGAGAGCAGCAAGTGTTCCAAAGGGTTTTTTTGGTGAACAAATTGTATTGGTTCTCTGCAATAAGTTAAAGTGGATTTGCAGTATCAGAGGCAAAAGAACCCTATTTTGCAGCAGTCAATGTCATGTCTGCATCTGGTGTTCTGGTTGTGGGGTAACCATGAAGAGTTGGGGATGCTGCCTTTGTCAGCCAGTCTGCAACATGTGAATCTACAAATCAATGTAGAGAGAAGTGAGGGAGAAAACAATTAATTCATCACAGAACTGTTTTTGGAAATATTACTAGATTTCACTTCTTAGTTGATATTTTGGTGTTACAGGGACTTTGCTTGATGAGCTGTTTATGTACTTGAATTGAACAGGTTTGGTTTTTTTTTTTAAACAGGAGAGTGGTACGGTGTCCGATGCTGGCTATCACCACTGGAAATTACTGTTCCCATTTCTCCTAATCTTTTTAACTCTGATATTAAGTGTCTCCAATTTCTAGGGCTCTGTGGAGAAGGTCTCCTTGTGATGTCATAATTTATAGTAGGGACACGATTGAAAAAATTTTGAATCTTTTAAAATTTACTGATAAATAATGCCACAAGAGCTGATTTTGAATGCTTAGCATTTGAGAATCTAGTTTTTTACTGGTAGGTTTATTGTTATATCTGTAAAATTATGTCCCATCCATTCTAAAATCTTGCTTGTGGAGCACTGAGATAAGTAGGTTAAAATGAAATCTCTTCACTTTTGTGAATTGAACTGACACATTTTCTTCCAGCTCAATTTGCTATTGAAATATCTCTTTCCAAAATGCCCTTTGCCTTATAAGAATTGTAGATTATGTGCTTGATGCCTCTGCTGTATTCTAATGAAGGCGAGGCACATTTAAAGTGAAACACTTGTCAGAAAATATGGGCACATACGATATCTAAACTACCATTTTTATGAAGCAAATAAGTGGGACAGTATTTACAACTGAATTGATAAATAGGTACATATTATTTCACTGTAATTTCAAATTGCAGTATCTCTTTTATAATTACTATGGGTAATTGTGGCACTTTCTTATGTCATTAAATGAGTTTAAAGCAAATATTGTGCATGTATTTCTAGTGAGATGTATATATTTTAGCTGTTGGATCAATAGCACTTTCTTTGCACGTGTTTTGTATGAAAGATACAGATGAAATTACAGCTATTTCAACAGTGATATATGTGAAAGCCATTTTCAGCCTTTGTAGCCAGGAGTTCTGTTAAATGCTTTTCCCTAAACCCCCTCAGATGTTCCTGATTTTTCAAGTACTCCCCCAATTGTTCATTCAAAATTATTTCTGTTCCCTTTTCGTCTGTGGTGTCTCATTAAAAACTGGGACTTGAGCAGGGTATAAAAGTTTCAAGCACATTTAAAAGTACTTAAATATACCACTTTCTGAGTCTTTATTCTTTCAATTCAAAAGATATCCCTAATTGTGGCCTTTTTCTATGATATTTTTTTCACCTTTTTCATTACAGTTATTCCCTCTGCACACTAAACCCCTGAGCAGTGCCCTCATATTGCTATTACAGGTTCTCTCATGCTGGTATTATGTATGATCCCATGCTGCCATATGATATGTATAATGATCAATCATGAAATTATTTTTTGTTATTAAGATAACCTTTTGCAAGATACCTTTGTCCTTCCTTTGCACATGAGCTTAGTATTAAAAGCAAGCTGTCTGTTCTTCTATGGGAATAGAAAAAGTGCACTTTTAAATATTTTTTTTTTAATGTGAGCTCAAATAAGTAAAATCCTAATAAATATGCTTTAGAGATGCATTATTCGGGTTCCAACCTGAAATCAGACACTTGTCAGCAAGGATTTGGAACCCCTTAAAATAAGTGAAGCTGAAAAGATGGAAATTCTAAATATGCAGAGGAGAGGATGGATTGTGGGTCTTGGTAGTGAAGATGTTCTAATCTTATAACTACTATTTTTTCTGAGATTAATTGCATTCAAATGTCATCTAAATTTTACAATTTCATGAACACTTCTGTCAAGAGATCAGTAGGTCTATATACTTGCAAAATCTTGGACAAGCTTATAGGGAGATGCTGTTTGATTCTGTAAAGAAAGCAAAGCTTTCCAAAGAAGATATGGTGGGGCATAGTTTTGATTTCTTCTAGCTGTATGAACTTTTGAAGAGCTCATGATTCTGGAGGTTCTGTGGAGATCTGTGGAGATCCTGTGGAGGAGAGGAGGCTGAGGGGAGACCTCAGCACTGCCTGCAACTGCCTGAAAGGAGGTTGTGATGAGGTGGGGAGGTTTAGACTGGACATTGGAAAGAATTTCTTCACTGAAAGGGTGGTCAGGGATTGGCACAGCTGCCCAGGGAGGTGGTGGAGTCACCAACCCTGGAGGTGTTTAAAAGACGGGTAGATGAGTTTCTTAGGGACATGAGTTTCTTAGTTTCTTAACAGGGAGACAGGCATGGTTGGACTCGATGATCTTGGAGGTCTCTTCCAACCTACAGTTCTATGATCCTGTGTTATCACCACTGTAGGGCAATGCCATCTTAAAGGTAGAATTCAACTTCAGTAAATGAACATAAGCTATGCTTGTTATTCATCGCCTTAGGAAGTTACCCTCAAAAACATTTTAATTGTGCATTTTTACAATTAATTTAAATTTCCAACTAACATTAACTTTCTCTGCATTGAAATTCAGTAACGTCGCATGTATTTTGTGTATAATATGGATGTTAGCTTTGAAATCTATTGCACAATAGCACAAGATACTAATGAGCAGGTGTAAAATTGATCATACTTATTTGCCTAACGTTTCCTGTGCTTTCCTTTGATTTAGTGAACAACTTCTTTGTCCTAGATGGGCTTATTGCAGTGTATTGCTGCATTGTGGATTTGAAAATGTTGCCTGTGGGATGACTGAACACAGTGACCATTCTGTGTTGAGATGCGATTCTGTGAAGCAATAAGAAACAGTTAATACCAACTGCCTATTACCAATTGTATTCCTGTTTTATTGATATACCCAGTAGGCAGGGGTTTTATCTTGATTTTACTGGCTTTCAGTGTAACTTAAGTAAGTACAGATATTATAGTGAAAAAACCTTTCAAAACCACAAATGTTGTGAGGTACTCATGTGGACTGGAACCTATGCACTAATGAATGCTAATACACAAAAAATGTGGGGTAATAGAAAAATACCCCTCCTCCCTAAGTTGTACAGAAACTCACTTAAGATGGCCGCTTGTTCTTATTTATGTAAATATTAAAGAATGTAAGAAGGGTATGCGTTCAGAAATTTAGCTGGTTCAAATGAATATCTGATTAGATTTGCTTAGAGAGTAATGCTGAATGTATTATACACAGATTGTCTTTAAACAGAAGAACTTTAGGAGTAGGTGGGGAGAAAAACAAACAATGAGTAAACTGTTTCCTGAATGAAAAAGAAATCTATGTGCTTCTTGTGTTTTTATAGGGCTCCACAGGGGTACTTTTGAAAGACCTAGTTATATATTTGAAATGCTACTATTACATTTTGGTGGTGTTGTGTTACAAAAGAAAAACGTCCAATTTTTTGTTGTTGTTGCTTTAGTGCATTTCTCTGTGTGTGTAAGGAAATACTTGAATAAAATTCTTCATGGGCCCAAAGGCACTTTTAAAAATTTAAAATTTTGAGTTAAGCTACTTCTTGTTCATCTGCTTTTAATGAGGTGTTAATGACACCTGAACACAAGCACAGATCTCTGCCCTCCTCAAACTCCCTTCTGTTTCCAGTGTTTCACCAGGCACAGTTGTAACAGAATGTAAACTTCAGCCTTGTAGTTCTGGATAGCGAACTGTTTAGATTCTGATCGTGCGGCAGGTTAAGTGGTGCTTGATGTAGCCTCTCTGCCCTCAGAGTACCTTGGTATTAATGTGGTGAGACTGGATGGTAGCAGCCGGCTCCACCCAAGTTGTGTACAAATGCCTGGGGGGTTTGGAGGGCAAGTTGCCCCTTTCCCAGTTCCCAAAGACAGAGTGGGAATTTGAAGACTGAAGCCTTGAAGGGGAGTGGTTTCAATTTAAGAGGAAACACTGAGGAAGACGTTGTCTTCGTAAGGTGAATAGGTTATGAAGGGGGGAAGGAATGTGGTTGTGACAGAACTGCAGTGTGTGTAGGCATGTGTTGTTTTGTTTATATGTCTACGTATACACAGAGTTTTATTTACATAGTGTGTGTATACACACATAAACCCAGTAAAGCAGAAGGAGGCTGAGGCAAGTATAGTGGTGGGATGCGTGCATCTGGCTAGGCAGGAGCTGACAGATCCTGGTGTGTTGTTTGGGGGGTGAGTGGGCTGCAAGAATGTGGTACCTGGCTAGAAGAGCTGCTATCTCAACAGTGTCTGACACTTGCTGTTTTTGCACCTACCTCTGTCTCAGTTATGCTGGGACTCTGTTCAAAGCTGCATATTTGCAAATGTGCTGGGTTATGTGTTGGCTGAGAAACTATTTCATAAAACTGAGGAGTAGTAGATGTGTTAGTTTTTCTTCACTGTCCCCACAGTCCCACGGTTTCATGCCTTATTTTCTAACTTGCTGGACAGTTACTTACACACATGTCTGTATGTATGTACAGTCTGTAAGATCCCTGTTAAGAAGGGTGAAGCGACTTTCTGTACTGGCAAATAAAAAAACTTTACAATTTGCTGTTTCTGAATGCAACTGGATTTGTACCTGCTGAACTTGTGTACAGCTTTGTACTTGTTCCTAGGACAGCCCTGAGCTTGTCATGTGCGTATGAATTTAAATACTCAGAGCTGCTGAGTGCCCTGTGTTTGTGCTCTGGGTACTACTCTGAGGCAGGACCAAGTCAATCTTTCAGTTACCATACGATTTATCCAGGAGGGGAGGACCTGCAGAGTTTTCTCTGTTGTTAAGCCCTTAAATTTTGGATACACTGAGGTCTCCAAGACCCAATTTACAAAATTAATTGAGTGGTAATTAGCACCGTTAATGTGTAAACTCTCTAGCCCTGTATGTCTAGGAAATGTGACTATATCACCTAATAATTAAAACATTAAGGTTTTAATCACTAATCAAAAGGCAAAAAATGTCTGTTTCTGGAGAGTAAGTAATGCGGCCAAGTGCCTTGTCACTCATTTCTGTAATGCGTTCCTGAAGTTGTGAAGTTTGCATTTTGGTTTCTTTCTTTTTGTTGTGATGTTTGGACATTCTTTTTTTGTGGCTTGTGAGTTATTTACACGTTCTTTAAAGGCTTTAACTGCCACAGGAAGCTTCATAACAAAAGGCGCCTCCTGTTACATCATTGCTGTTAAGCCAAATTAATGACAGCAATTGATTTGGATATTTTGCTAGTGGGGAAGCACTGAGTATGATAAAAATTTTAATTAACTTAGAGACAAGTTGCAGACTTGCCTGTATGTTCTGTCACACAGAGGAACCATGGCAGGTAAGTATGTTTCACTCTTCAGATGAATGAACTTTTGTATATGTCATCCTTACTACATAATACTGCTTTATTCATGCATAATTCGAATATTTTAATTGTACCTAGCAGTTTTATTCTTTAGTTTATTAAGTTATACTTAACAAAATCTGAAGATGAGAAGCTCAGGGGAATTAAATTCAGACCAGAAATATATATGGCGCTATAAAGGCTAGATCCCCCTTGTCAGAGGATTCTTCCATCTTTTAAAATGTTGACTTACATTAGGTTGCTCAATCATGTCTGTTATGAAGATTTATAGACAGCTGTATTCACTCTGCCTTCCAGAGAGTCAAGTGTTTGTGCACAGTCCTTCTTGTGCAGATCAGTCTGAAGAATCTTTCTTCGCTTGGTTACAAGGGAACGAGGTGACGGGTAGATGCACAGGAATAACTCTGCTGTATGGGCACTTCAGTGCATTCAGTCATCTTTGCAGCAAACACTGTGAAAACATGCATTTCATCAACCTCTCGCGCACACTGCGCGGAGTGCTTCTCCTACTAGTCACAGCTAAGCAATGAAGGATGTGAACAGGTATGCAGTACCATCCTGTTCTTTGCTTCTCCTGAAGTTTCTGCTCAAATAGTATAAATGCTGAGACTGGTTTTATGGAGGAAGGGGGATGGCTTCATCTTACTTAAATATGTATTATAAAACCCCTATTGACACAGGTATAATCCTTGTGTAAGTTGTCTGTATTGTAAAAGGTGAGCAGAAATGCAGTGAATTACTGTATGGTCCAGAAATAAAGCAAGTTTTGTAGAAGGACCAAATAGAAGATGAATGTTTGCAGAAAAACACGTGTCGGGGAGCAGAGTAAAGTGATGGAATTTCATGTACTACTCATTCAACTATTATCACCTGTGCCAGATGAACATTTTTTAAATGTCAGCATTTCTTTTCTTTATTTCACTAAAGAGTTAACCATAGCAATCTTCTCTTTTCCCCACCTCCATCATTTTCTGGGCTCTAGTGACTCTGCACAAGGAATAAATTGAAGCTGTAATGAATAAAAGTCATGAAATGATCAGGGACTGACAGGAGGTAGTAAACTGAGCAGCAGCAATTGTATCTATCAGAAAGTCCTAGCTCTGTAATTCAAAGATGAAATTGAAGACATGGTGATAAATATGAAAAAGCTAACAATAGTACAAGGAAAACCTTACAATTTTTTTTTCATCAGAGTACTCCAGTGCAAAGATATAATATAAAATAAGTGTGTTCTGGGCACTTATTAATCTGAAAAAACTTCTAGAATACCTAGATGTAGGATGAGAAAATTCTTCTAAGCAAAAAGCTGTGTGTTGCGAGTGATGTGACGTGATCAACTTTGGACAGTGAGCAACTGTGTACAAAATCATATTCTCCAGAGGCTCATGGAGAAATTCTGTATAAGGAAATATAGAAAACATATATGCTGAAAGCAATTTCTCCAGCTTCTCTGGATTTCAGCTGCAGTATGTAGGCTTCTGGGTATCTAGACTGCTTCTAAAGAGCGTGCAGAGAGTAAAGGAGACCGAGCTAATTCACTACACAGGGATATGTACATTGTATAGAATCATAGAATGGTTAACCTTGGAAGGGACCTTAAAGATCATCCAGTTCCAACCCCCTGCCATGGGCAGGGACACCTCCCACTGGATCAGGGGGCTCAAAGCCCCATCCAACCTGGCCTTGAACACCTCCAGGGATGGGGCAGCCACCACTTCTCTGGGCCACCTGTTCAAGTGCCCAGAGAAACATAACAGGTAAGGAGCAGCAACCTTTCCAGGGAGCTGCCTGCTTTCAGTGCTGCTTATTACAGCATCTAGCAAGCATCAAGCATTTAACAAGTGGTAGTGATTGCTTAAAATCAGTTATCATGGTAATGATAGTTTAAATGAATTGAGTTCTTTCATTTCATTGCTATATCTTTCTGTAAAATGTTATACATGACCAAAACCTCTCTTTGTTTCCAAAGACTTGCTACTCCTTAGATCTGTATTGTTCAGACAGATATATGGTAGAATTAAAACTATTTGTTTTTCATTGCTTTTAAGGTGATCAAGGCTTCTGATAGGATGGAGAACAGCATCCCATCAGAAATGAACTGTCTTAGATGAGCTAGGTACAGGATGCAGTGAAGGAAGCATACTTCTCTTTTGTTTTTGTTAAAGTGTGAACTGGACTGGTAGATGCAATTTCAGGACCTGTATATCATGCCTCTCATGTGAATAGGGTGTATATGTTACAAATCTTCATGTTTTAAAGATTAAATTCATTAGAGCTCTGGCTTGTATCTGTACTGCGTAAGCAGATTGAAGACTGGAATTTAGGTACATAATTGATTTTTTACATTTCTCAGTCAGCTTTCTGAGACTGAGGGGAAATATCTGTGCTAGGTAGTGCAATCATAGGAGTTGCACAGGACTGAGAACCAGCTTAGTAATAAATTTGAGTAATTTCTTTGCTTAGTTGCATTCCAGAAATGCAAAGCAAATCTGAATTTCTTAGTCTAAGCTCCTAGACTGTAAAGCATGTTTGTTTACCATCTGCACCATCCTTTCAGTCCCCAGAGGCATATGAAAAGATGGCTCTTACAATGGAGTACTGGCTTGCTGAAAGCAGCATCAGCAGAGCTTCTAAACACAAAGCAGCAACTTTCTGAACAACAGATGAAGTGGAACTAGCAGCTTGTCTTTCTCCCATAGGTTTGAACAATTGACACGTTTACATAATTGAAAATGGATGGAAACATTTCTCCTGAGGACATACTCATGGCCATATTACAACAACAAAGATGGTTTCTCTATGATTTGAGGAGTTTCTTAATACTGTCAAATCTTTTATAGTTCAGATCAGAAATAAAGTAAGCTTTAATTCTAGCATCTTGACAGAATTTAAGATATGACATTCATGGGTTTTTTTGTGTATGCTAAAACTGAATTCTAATCCATATCATCAATCCTTGAGTCAGCAGGAAACATTTTAAATAGATTTTAGAAGCTTGAAGAGCAAGGATCTGTTTTCCAGTGTTTTCTTTTGTTCTTGTGTTCATTATAGTCACCTGTTGAAACAGAATACTCAAGAATGCAAATTTATTTTCAATGTGATGCTTGAATTCCTAATGCTGAGCCAGCATTCAACACAACCTATCAAGGCTACTTATTGGGTTGATATTCTGTATGCCAAATTCCTTGTTTCATCAAGTTTTAACTGTGCTGTATTGAAGTTCCAAATCTGTTCTAAGCAACAACATAAAAGTTCTCAAGCACAGTATACTGGATATCATGACTGTCTGTAAAGCATGATTGTAGTACCTATGAGGTTTCTTAAAGAAACCGCCTTCTTGTGCAAGAAGCCATCTTCATAGATTCGAGTATATGTGTGAGGATTGCTAATCTGGGTTTCTTGACCTAGATTTATTTACTGAGTGTGTGTTCTAGGGTAAAGCTAATACTATGGCTTTGCTTCACTACTGGCAGGAGATTTAGGTTGGAAAAAGGGCTGATGAAGAAAGCAAGATTTCATGAGCAGCTGATAGGGTCCTAGCTTGCAAGTCCAACCCACCCTCACTCTGATTGCAAGGAGCCCACAAGGCAAAGTCCTCTTATGCCAATATACTTAACATGAAGTCTTCTATAGTTCTGTAGCATACACAGTATTTGTCTTGGTGGTATATGAGGGCTTCATTAGCTGCTGGAAAGATATAGACAGACGTTTAGGGCAAATTTCATTTGTTTTTATGTGACTGTATTGTCAAAGAAAGGATTTCTGTGTGATGAAAATGACTTACTCAGTGAATTTAACGGTCTAGATTAAATTCCTGGTACTAGTTTACTGGGAGGCAGTGGTCCTGAGTGATACTCCTTATTGATGCTGACACCATTATCTGTTCAAGAATTATATACTCTTCCTAGGTTAGAGATCTCAAAATTGATAATTTGCAGAAAAGATCAGGGAGTGCTCATGTACGCTGATAGTTCTGTATCTACTTAAATAGATTTTCTTAGTATTTGAAATAGTTCATATATATGCATTTTTTTATTATCTAGTTCCAATTATATCTGTGTAATTATAAACTGATAACATTTTCCATGAACAGTCTAATAGTGAACTCAGTTTATGATAATTGTTATGTCAGTCATCTGGAGAGTCATTAGCCTGCTTGTTAAGGATATAAGCTGAGTCAGGGAAAGCAGATATATTTTTAAATACCTACTCGGTCCTGTATTTTTGGATCTATGGAGTTTTTTGCATTAACCTTCCTTTTGAAGAGTTTTATCCTTAAGCAAAACTGTATAATGTCTATAGTAATCCTCCAAAGGGGAGAAGAGACAAAAGCGTGCAGCTGAAACAATATCTGTGTACACAGTGTGGTTTCTGTGGTCAAGTGGGAAAAAAAGAATCTTAGACGTACCGGGTGATCATTGCCTTAATTTTAGCACAGAATGAAGAGGATCTAGCATATTAATTTCAATAAAAAGCATCATATAAAAAGAGAAAAAAGGTCTTAAATGTAATTTGAGCTCTAAAAGATCATGCTCAGTTTCTAAGTGAGCACCTTGCACTATTTCGTTCTGCATCTGTCTGTCAGCCCGATAAAATAGATTAGAAAGGCTTTTTTCCCTACTGCTTGTTGGTTATAGTTGGAAAACATCCATGATTTGAAATATTTAAACCACATTTTCTGCTCTATAAGAGGAACTTAAACGACAGTTGTTGTGTCACATAAATCATTGGCTATTGACACTGAGAGTTTGTGGCTGGAAATTCTGCAGTTCAGAAAAAATACACAAGGCTGTGATTTGCCTGTATTGATAGTGAAGTGATTCAGAACTCTCCTCTTCTAGTTTGGGGCAATCGGAATGTTTAAGGATGTAGAAACTAGACTTTTAACAGCAGGACAATATGAGATACTGGGGTTTTTTTTAGTAGTAAGATGATGTTTGAGTTAAAGGTGGTGAATGTTTTCTTTTCTACTGAATAAGGTCTAGGAATGAGGGGAGCTGAAGGGACAAAAATGTCTAAATTTCTAAGGTTTTTTGCCTAATGGAAAAGTAATTTCTGATAATTATTGGCTAGGCAAGTCATGAAATAAAATTGCAACAACGTTTTCTAAAAGGTTCAGCAGTACTTCCAAACTTAGAAAAAAAATTGGAATGTGGTGACGGAAAAGATGATACCATGCGGTACTGCTCACTTCGAGATGGAAAAAAATACTTGCTTTGATAAGACAGGAAACATTAATATTGCTGGTATTAAAAAAAAACCAACAGGTATTTCATTCCCCTGGTTACTGATGATGATAAATGGAGTCATCAGCTATTAGTAGTCTGTGTGTGTGGTTTAGGTGTTTGAATGCTGGAGTGCAAGACCGCATTGAAAATACCTTTAGAGTCACGTGTTGTTTTACTGCACCACGCTTTCACGGCTGATCCAGGACTGTATCTAGAAATCTCCCAAATGCCAGCCCATTCTTGGGAGAAGTCTCTTGTGCCTTCTCAGCTCTTCCCAGCAGATAAAAGCAGGCCTATCAACACTGCTCCAAGTATACTGTTCTGTCCTGTAGTACCAGCACAGAAGTTTTGCTAGCCCTATGACCTCAGGGCTTTGTGAAATAGAGGGGCATTTGCAAAATAGTGAGCAGAAGATTTGTTTTGCATTTGGTACATCAAATTTTGTGTGTCCATACACACAAGATTAATATTCTTCCTCCTCTTTTTGAAAGTGCTACTGCTTAGACTTCTAGAAAAGAAATTGGTAGGTCCACTGAGAGAGCGATTTAGAGAACAAAATCAGATTTAAATGGTCAGATAGCTATATTTCCTTTGAGCAGTGTAGGATATAGAGGGGTAGGAAGAAGAAATCTGTGCAGCCATGAATACACATATATCCAGCAATTCTATATCTGCTCAGTTCTATATGAAATATGTCCCTTCTTTCAATCACAAAGAACTTTCCCAGCTGTCCTATGATGTTTGTGATTCAAAATTCAAATAAGTTTTTGTAGTAGGATTGACATTGGAGACAGTCAGATACACAATCCAGCAAGATCACCTCTTGCATAAAAATATACATAGTACTTCCAAATTTAGCGAATAGCTTAACTTAAAAATATGATTAAACTTCCTAACATGTTTAGTTTTAAGCATATGATATGCAACCATCATCTTGAAGGAGGTGTTCTTGAATGCAATGTGTATACATAGGTACGTGATATGTGTGTATTGCTGGGTTGGGGTCTTGGTTACTAGAAAATTCTTGAAAATGTGTTTTTGTTCTTTGGGTTTTTTTTGTTGTTGTTGGTTTGTTTTTGGTTTTTTTTTTAATTTTTTTTATTTATCTCGTTGTGACTGCTATGTTCTTTTCAGGAAACCTGTAAGATAATTGGAATCTCCTGCAGTTTCCAATGAATAATCAAGGTATCGAGTTAAATTGAAGTGAACAGCATCTACCCATAACAGCAGGTGCAAAATTGTCACTAATTATGAGTTTGCTGGGTTCAGTAGTGACTATGCATGAATTATGTTGCATTCATTAAAAGAAACATTCAGAGCCCAATCGATGACAAGAGGAAAAAAAATCATTAGAATGTTCCACCGAAATGAATTAGTATTACTGAGATTTGCAAGTGAAGACAACTGAAGGAAGATGAAGTATTACTCTGCCTCTGTGCTTGCCAAATGCTTCTACTAGAAAAACAGTTGGTTTTCTACTAGTTTCGAAAACATTAACAAATTTAAGCACAAATATTCTATCATTCTTCCTAGAGAAAAAGGATTTGCATTAAGGTGTTATATTACATAAGTGAGAAATTTCTAAGCATACGCTCCCAGTAGAATTGGAAAAATCTTGTTTTCAATATTCTTCTACTTTTTTTCCCCTGGTTAATCCCATAACAATAGAGGAGGAGTGAATGTTTTTACTGTGTGTTTTTAAATTATGTTTAATTGACCTTTATTCATCGAATGGGAGTACAAAGAGTAAAGCTAGGATATGAAGTAACTGTTATATGAACTGCATTTTGGATTACCCGCACTTAAAGCTTGCAAACTCCCTGTTACCATTTTCTGAACCTGAAGAATTAACTGGAATGATCTAGGAGGACCTCCAGTGAAGGATTACAGTCATTCTGTAATCTGTCTGGCACCTAACTGTCATGGAGTAACCATTGAAAATCTTGTACTTTATTCCTCCCCCTTTAAATAAAGCTTTTTCTTATGACAGAAATATTGATGTCCTAAACATCAAGTTTGAAATAGAAAAGCAGCATCTCCACAAAGAACCTCTTCATATCCTATCCATCCTCCCTACTGCAATGCAGTCTTCTCCCTTCTACCCTCTCCAACCCCTTCCTCTTGGAGGTCAGCAATATGTCCGGGCCCCCATGCACCTGAAACCTGGACAGTTGTGTCCTCTCAGAGGAGTTTCACCTGCATGGTTGCTTCCGATGTGCTGGGAGTAATCGCTGTGGTTGGGAATCAAGTTCTGATCCATGTTACCACCGTTATTGTGATAACCCAAGTGGCGAATCCGGAGTTGAAGTCATCCTTTCCAGGCTGTAACCTTTGAGCAGCTGCTTAACTTTAAAGGTCACAAATGTTTCTATAGTCTTCTATACAACTATTGGTGTGCTTAATGTTAATCATATATGAAATGTTTTGTATGTTTGGGGATTGTGGATGTGGTAGTCAGCACTCTACAGAATTGAATGCTGAAAAAGCAGAGAAAAATCAAATTGGATAAGAAGTAATATTTTCCATTTTGTGCTTGCATTCAAAATGAAGCGAAAATCTCATTATTTGATTTATTACTCCTTACTCTTCAGTGATCCATAATTTGAAAGTAAAATGGAATTTCAGGATGATAATGGGCTTATGCTTCTGCTGATGAGGGCTGAACCGGTGACTACTTGCACCAGTGATGATGTTCCGATCTATTCAACAGCAACTTATCAAAGCAGCTGGCCTCAGCCTAAGACTACTAGACTGACTTTTTTGTTAAGTTTAGCTATTTGCTAAACAGTCTCAAAGCCTTGGGAAATATTCTCTCATTTTTCAAATATAAGAAATATCTTGTAGGTGGTGTTAAACCTACTTGAATAAGTTTACTGTCTTCCTACAGGCAAGATGAAACAGTAAAATGGGCCTATTTTCTCGCGTTGGTCTATTCCCTCATGTTCCGTAAGTGTCTTGAATGAATTTTTGTTCTCAACTAATTGCTTGCTTTTGCTTCAGATAAGAGCTAGTAAAATAGCTGCATGTAATTATGATATCTTCTTAATAAGCCTTCCATTTGTTTAAACTTTAAAAAGGCAGCTGAAAATATACTGTACATTATCATATGAAAGAACTGCAGAAAGCTCTTCTCTTCAAAATGCACAGTGGACTTGTGTCAAAGTGATTTGAAGTGAAGTGGAGGTTAAAAAAAAAAGCCTTTTTGACCATGGGCACATTCAAAGATGATTTTGATTAGTGCAAACACATCTCATCATTTGTACCTGAAAATATTTTAAATTACCTTGCAACCACAACCAATGTACTTTTAGTTTTGTATTCACTTTCATTAACTCAGTGCTTACAGCAGCATGGATTAATTGAGTTTAAATTATCTGGCTTTTTGTTTTTAGCTGGTGGCACAGAGAGGACTTTTGACAGGAAGCTTACAGGCTCTTACTACAGCCCTAATTCTGTGTTTGTACTTTCCAAGCCCTCCATCTGCCTGTAATTATACATCATGGGTATAAATCAGCCTTCCTTATACTTCAAAATTAAATAATGAAAGGTGACAATGCTAACTGGGGGGAATGATAAGAAATGCTGTCAAAACTGAAAGTGTGTGCCTCAGTTTCATCCATGAAAAATGGCCTGCTTCACAAAACAAAAGACTTGGACAAAAGACCATACATTCTGTTCATTTTACAAGAAAAATAATGGCTGGAAAATTTTCTGAGGTATGGAAAATGCAGGCAGACTTGAAAAATATGTGCAGAAAACATCCCATGAATTTTAATTGAAATGCAAGAAAGAACAAAGTGCTTGTGAATGTAACAGCATTGAAAACAAGATATTTGTTACAGAGCACTGTAACTGGAGTACTTTACCAGTTCTCAGCCTGCAATCTCATTAATTCTCATACTTGCACATTTTCCATGCTTATGCAGAACTCTTCAAACTTTTCATTTAGATTCAGAAACCTTTTCCACAAAGAATGGGTGCTACCTCTAGGAGAACTGAGCTCTGGTGCCACTTGATATTGGTTCTCAGTGGAAGTCAAAAGATTCATATTCCAGAATTTACTTAGCTAATTGGGATATATATTTTAATTGGAAGTGCAGCACAGATACCTAGTTTGATTTATTTTTACTCACAAAATAACCATTAATATGGTTCGAGTATAGGAATATTTCTGTTTAGAACTCACCTGATAATACTGTGGCAAAACAAATACTAATCTCTACAAAACTCCAAAATAGATGCATGTGAAGATACCCAGTCTAAGAAAGGTGTACGCAGAGTTGGGTTTTAAATCAAGGGCAACCAAGTATAAGTGTGCCCAGTGTTACTTCATGTGTGAAGTCATCAAAAGCTTAATGCAAGCTTGAGTAAAGCACTGGAAATTTCCAGGAGTCAATAGACATATTTTTAAAATATCTTTACATAGGTAGGGAAGTAAGCATTTTTTTATAATTTAAGGTGCCATAAAACAGCTTGGGGAAACAGTAGGGGAAAGCTTCATTTTTAGTATTTTTCCTGTTTGGTTTTTTTTTTTTCCTGTGCAGTGTTATGTCTGATTTGTTGGTGTCTGAAGCACTATGGGTTAACCAAAGAGCTGTGAATCTGACTGGAATTTTCTGAAGCACCTGAGGGCATCTTTTTCTCTGTGGTTTAGACATCAGGGAAGCTGTCTTTGCCCTTAAGGACCTAAAAACTCTGACAATGTGAATTTAGGTAGGGGAGTGCATTGACTTTCAATTAAAAAAGTATTTGGAAGTTAGATTGTTTTTAAAAATGTTGTTGCAGAAGTGCAAAGAGACCTGTTTGGTTTAGGCTGAACTCTGTTTTCATGAGTTTGTATGACAGTCTCATGGACCTCCCTTTTAAAAAAATTTAAAACACAAATATATTGGTCTACCAGCAAGTTTTTCTTTCTCTGTTGCTTTTGCATTTATACAAACAATTTGTTACTTTGATGTGTGTGTGGAACAAAGACCCGTATTACTGGGAATTAGTTTAAATGGTATGAAAGTGATGCTTCTGTAAGCAATGTTCACAAAGAGAAGCTAATACACATATTTACATTAAAACATGTATTTTGTGCCAGGGGAACACAGCTATTAAACACTGAATCCTACAATTCAGGGAGGGAGGCAGGGTATTAAGTAGACAGTGGAATGCTACTCTAAAGTGCCATGCTGCAAGTTTCCATTATAGTGGCAGTATCCAATCAGTATTTTTAATTCTTTTAATTACTGAAATCTCTAGAGTGCATAATGGTGTGGAATATACACATGTATCTGTAATAAACAACATGTATCTTGAAGAAATGGATTTAGTTTTGGCAACAACGTGATAGGGAGATCAAAGAGCTAGCTGGCATTAAAATGATTTAGATACATTTGTCATAGGCAGCTGTTATGCTAATCTCGTTTATGCAGTTGTCAGCTGATAGGTTTTGATGAGCCAGCTTAGTGGGAAAATCATTAGTAGATCCCTATTGTGATAAATGTTATTTATTACTGTCAAATGGTATTAATGTTTGATTCAAAGATGGGAAATGGGCATCATCTACATGAAGTTCATCCATTCATGGTCAACGATGACAAAGGGAGCCGTTGAACTCCAGCCAAAGGAACTTCATTTCTGTAAGGAAGAAGAATAATGGATTTAATTTGCATATGTTTTAAAAGGGTAATGAAGTAATATGATGTTTATCTTGGTTGAAGAGTGGTAATTTTTGCTGGCATGGCTCCAGCAACATTTGAGTCATTGTGCAGCATTTGCTGTTCAGTTGTTGGTTGTAGAAGGGGCTTTTCAAAGCAGCAGGTGCATAAGGGGGGAGGAAACTAAAATGATTTATTCATTAGGCCAAAAAATGAGCAATCTTGGTGTCTTTTTCCTTACCCTCCAGAAATATATTTGCAAAAATTTTCTTTCATTTTTCTCCTGCTACCTTGATATCTCCTTTTTCTCCTCCCGTCTGTGGCTTTGCCTCTTGAATTACAGACTCATACACATTTCTTCTACATCTCTGTTGTGGTTTGACTTTTTGCCTTTCATCTAAATAGGTAAATGCACAGAGACAGTAGCATCCCAATCTGAACTTTCAGGCAGATAGGAATTGGGAGATGGTTACATATGGCTGTGAAATAGGGTATTATTTATTTATTTATTTTTTGGAAGAAAAAAATCCTGATGTTTTGGCAAACTAGCTATGCAGCTGGGTTTTAAGTTGTTGAAAAGTGTTCCCTCTGCTTGTGAATTTGCATGGAGACATCCCTTTTTCTCCTCTCTATTCCAATACAGCTGTGGTGCTGTACTCTATTTCTAATTTTTAAAGGTAAATAATAAAAAAAATCCTCTTCAACCAACAAAATCTCAAACAAACCCATTAAAAAAACAGGGCAACCAAAATGTAATTATGGTGCAACCAATTATATAGTGGCTGGTTTTAATTACTCTTTACTGAACAGGCATCAGAACATTTAAACAGTATTGCAGTCTATATTCTGCCACTAGTATATTTATTATTTATACACATACAAATTAATTTGGAGTGCTCTGCAAATTTTAAATAATTTTGTAGATTAAATAAATAATAAAGTGACAATAGTAATCTGAGGAAGAACTGATCAAAAAATACTGTAGATAACACTAAGAAAAACAAAAATCTCACAACTCTTTCTGCTGCTTCTATCCTAAGTCTCTCATTAATAGCCTTCATATTTCAGTGATAAGAAACTCCTGATAATCAAGAAAATCTTAATCTTTATAAAGTCAAGTAGATGGTAATTCTCACTGATTTTTAGTAAGAAATGAGTGCACGATCCTTTCATCTAGACACACTCAAATTCCTATGGAAAATAATCAGTATATTTTTACTTGCTAGTAGTGGTATTGGAGCATAGATAAACATATGTATTATATGCAATTGTGTAAATTAAAAGTAGTAATTTATGTCTTGCAAATGACCTCGTAGCAGTTAATGCTCCATAAAACGTAGAAAAAATACTACGGGGGTTATGCATGTCTTGACTTTAAAGAGCCTGGATCCTGGTTTAATAATGTATGTTCTCTACATCAACAAAATTTCTGGGCAGTTTTCAAGATTAGCTCGGAAAAGACATTTACACTATTAATTTTTGAGGTTATTAAAATCCATGTTGCCATTCAGAGATTTGCAAAGAAAACATGCAGTGCTACAAATAAAGAAAAAGTCATCCTGCAATTGCTGCTGCTTGAAGATTTTCTGACCCATCTCAACCCCATATTTAAAACACTTCTTATGAGGCTGCTCACACTCATCTGTCTGAGGTAGGAGCCTTCCATGATGGCATGGTCTGCTGCCAGGAGTGTGAGATTGTGTGTACCCAGAGGGTTACCATGCTAGCAGGCAGTATTGAACAGGCTGGGGTTACGTGTTCTCTAGGTGGATATCGAAGCTGATGTTTGCTCCATTTACAATCTCTCCGACAAGCCAATCTTTCAGAGTAGTGTAGACGTAGCTGCTGACTGTTTGAGACTACTTACCAAAGGGTTCCTAAGTTTTCAGATCTTGTTAACAACACTTATCAAAGATCCACAAGTTACCAAATCTTGAATCTTGACTTGCTCTGAATTACCAGACCACAACTGCCTTATGATCCATATCGGCTGCTCTCCTATTCTTAGTACTGGATGAGAATCTGCTACATCTCCACTGTGATTTTTTAGACCAAGAAAATGTTTCAATAAATATGTATAAGCTGTTTCTCCAAACAGCTGCATCTTTTGGAGGCTTGTTGCAGCTAGCTCTCCAAGTTTTCCGAGTTTGGATTTGAGTCCGTTTCCTTCGCTACCTCCCCCTGTGTATGTGCTTAGATAAGTGGTTTCCTTGGTTACTTCTGGCAGAAATTACAGTTGACCGTAACCCCCTATTAGGATGCTATTTAGTACAATACATGGAATGTAAGACCTTGCATCTTATCTGTTTCCTAATTAATTCCTGGCACTTCTCAGGCTTTTTTTGTGTGTGTGTGGTTTTTTTTTTACTTTTTCTTTTTCTTTTTTTTTCCTTGGCTGTGAACATACTGGTTTGAGCTAAGATAGATTTAAAAATCTAGCTGTGGGAGAGCATATATATCTTTAGCTAACTTTGATAGTCCTCAGAGGCTGTTCCTTAAAGTAGATAGATTTGTCTCAATCTGTCTTTAAGTTGAGATGTGCTGGGCTTGCTCCATTTGTTGTGAGAAGAGTTGCTTTGTAGGTCATAGGAGATAAACGTAGATCTTGCTGAGAGATTTGCTTGTCAAACTGTGTGATATATTCCATGACTACTAACTTCTGGAGAGTGTGGGATTGTTATGACATGTATAATATACTGTAGAATTCGTTCTGAAACCACTGAAATTCATCACTCACACACTGGCATATTGAATCATTGGTTTATCAAGGATACTGAAAGTAGCTAAAATTGCTTCCAGCTTACTAATAGCTAGTTGACTAGTTAACTCTGACATCAGGACTATCTCCGGAAATGATACAAAAGAGTCAATAAATGAACGTGTTTCATTGAGTTTTTATTTTCTCTCTTTTCCTGTTTTTCATCTCTTAGATGCTACTTGCTTTACCGTGGTGTCACTTTTAGCATAGGGGTCAATACTGTCTTTTCCAGAGGGGGTAAATTTATTAGTCCTACAGCACTGTGGACTGTATTTGTGAGGCAAGTCACTTTGCAGGTGGTAGATTGTTCTTGTAATATTTAGCAAATTCTAGGTAAAACTTGAGTTTCTGTTAAGAGGTGACATTCTTCTTGTAACTGTAATATGGAACAGATTTGTGCTAGCTCTCTGTACTGTAGAGGATTAAATGTTATCTGGTAAAGTTGTCCTTAAGCTGACAAAATGGGTTTTTGCTCCCTAAAAAAGAAAAAAATCACTTGCTTTAGCTAAGAGTTTTCATATGTGAGGTGATGAAACTTTTCTTGGTTGTGTGCAGTTTGTTACAAGGACATGTGCCATGAGAGTTATCTGCAGAAGAACTTGTGCATGATTTAAGGAGGGAAAGGAAACAGCTGCTCCATCAGG
This sequence comes from Neomorphus geoffroyi, assembly GCA_033558235.1. Classification (NCBI taxonomy): domain Eukaryota; kingdom Metazoa; phylum Chordata; class Aves; order Cuculiformes; family Neomorphidae; genus Neomorphus; species Neomorphus geoffroyi. The sequence continues at coordinate 9,535,822 of JAUMJM010000001.1, forward strand.
GCTTTGCGGGTTCGACATTCAGAGAAGTCTCTTAAAGAAAGTGGAGAAAAATGAGCTGTAGGATCAGCCAGCAACAATATGAAGACAGGGAAAAAGGACATGCTACTGTGTGATACCTGTAGAAAGCAGTAAGGCAGTGAGCAATGAACTTCTCTCTCCTTCAGTCCAGATCAGGTGTTGTGGTCCAAGGCTGGTGAAGTGGGATGAAGGAAAATGTATCTCTTGGCAGCACTCTTAGGCTGCACCTAAAGACGGCAGTTCCTTTTGCAATTTCTTTCACTGTGCTTCCCTTCCCCTCTGCCATCTAACATGGTACACTGAAAAGGTGAGGGAGCTACTGTGAAACTCTTATTGCTTAGGGAGGAAGGAGAAAAAAAGAGAGCAGGAGCAGCAGTTAAAGGGAAGAACTTAAAGGCAGATATTAGGGTGTTGGTTTTTTTAAAGATTTAAGACAGATATGAAAGTAAATTTGTCAGATAGTGGACACTTTGAACTTGATATAAACGGTGACAGGCATTTAAAATATACGATGACCTATACAGACAGAGAATTGAGGAAATGATTTATCCATTTAAGGATCTACTGCAATAGAATGAAAAGGCTTTTGCTGTCTTGCAGGAACTATAAGTAAATGGTAAGGAAGACTAAAAATACAGAAATAACACCTGTATTAAAACTACAAAGGTTTTCAGGGCAAGTACTGCATTTTTTTGAAACATTCCTTTTGTACTTTATTTGGCATCTCATGATGCATTTCAGAACAGCTTATATAAAGTCATCAGTTGCCATCTACTTTCTGATCAAAACCTAGTGAATTAGTTTTTGACAAGTCTGGTCTGTATCCTTGTGCTCGGCTCCAGTCCCTTAGGCTTGCTTGCCTGTAAGCAAATCTGGCAGAAGTGAAAACAGCTATGTGAGATGTGACCAGGTGGATGATCTGCTCAGTCTGGTGGTAGAGCTACACGAGGAAGCAGAAACGTTAAGGTGTGTCAGGGAGTCTGAGAATGAGATGGACTGGTGGAGCCAGGCTCTGCCCTCCCTGAGACAAACAGCAACAGCCACCAGAAGAAACAAGATTAAGGTGATCCCTGGCAGTCTGAAAGAAATAGCTCAGGGGAAAGGAGTGAATAGAAGCAAGTCATTTCTTGGGGTGGCAGGTCAACACCCTCCTTGCCCGCCTTGCCTTCCTGGGTGCTTCTGTACAACAGGTATAAGGTTCTAGGGGTGCAAGGCCAGTCAATGGAATTTGGTGGTCAATCTACACCAGAGATCCTGCCAAGTTCAGAAAGGCCTACACCCTTTATCACGGCCACCTCCACAAGGAGGAAAAGGTGGGTTATAGCTGTAGGAACAGAGAGCCCAGTATGCTGGATACACCCTCCCCTTAGGGAGGTCTGCTGCCTCCCTGGGGCCCGCGTTAAGGACATGGGTAAGAAACTTCCTACCCTGATATGGCACTCAGACTGTTGCTGCCCTTCCATGTGGGAGGTCATGAGACTGCAATGCATAGTCCAAGTGCAATCAAAAGACTTCAGAGTCTTGGGATGCCTAGTAAGGGAATCTGGAGTACAGGTTTTCTCCTCTCTCCTTCCAGTTGCCATCAGCGACACTGGAAGAAACAGATGCACCCAATCTATTAACATATGGCTCTGTGGCTGGTGTCATCACCACAGTTTTGGGTTCTTCTATAATGGGGTCACTTAAATGACACCAGGATTGCTGGCATCTGGTGGAATTCACCTTTCTCAAAGGGGAAAGAGAACCTTTGCTCAGAAGCTTGCAGGGTTCATTGATAGGACTTTAAAATAGACTTGAACTGGGAATGGGATAATAGCAAGCTTGCCTGAGACAAGCAGAGGGATGACATGGCAGATCTGAGGGATGGGATGATAGTGAGGGCCCTCAGCCTATGTCTATGAGACATGCTAGGTCCTCTGGAGCACAAATGAAGTTGTAAGAAGATAAGCCAGGAGCTACTGAGGTGGTAGGAGCCAAAAGGAAAACAGCAGTGGAACACCTGTTTATGAACAGAGAAGGATTTGTGAGTGATGTGATGTTGGAAGCTGTCTTGAGCATGGTGATCATGACATGATAGCATTTTTTGTTCTTGGAGTATTGCCACCTTGAACTTCTGGAAGCTGAAATTTGGTCTGTTTAGGAAACTGATTGACAAATTTCCCTGAGAAGCAGCCCTGAAGGGCAAAGGAGTACAGGAAGGCTGGACATTCTTTTCTGTTTTTAAGAATTTCTGCATCTGTTCCAACATACTGATAATCACACACATGCGCTTACACACACCCCCAAGAAATCCAAATGCATGTGCTTCTCTCATGTGAAATGTTGATTTAAGACAAATGTAAAACACAGATTTATCCCCTAAACTTTTAATGTTCTGACTAAGAAATGAAGAAAAATTATACAAGTTTTAATTTTGGTGAAAATCCATTTAAAATTGTCTCTTGTTAGATTCAGAAATTAAACATAATGAAAGTTGATAGTATTGGAATGGTATTACTCTGGTTTTGGTAGTTACTAAGGCTGGCATAAAAAGGCTATTCAGGCTGTGAAAATAGTAGATTTAAAAAAAATCTAGGGACATTGAAACAGAAATGATATGTTTTATAATCTAGTCTCTTAACTCAGTCGTGCCATGTAGTAGATTTTACATATATTGAGAGTGTGCATAAACAACTGGGGCTCAATCTGGTTTCCTCAGAGGTTAGTAAGAATCTTTCCTGATTTCCAAGAGGAGTTCTATTGGATCTGGATAAAAGAGCCAGGGATATCCTGGAAAGAAAGCCAGCAAGCAGAGGGTGTGAGTGGTGTCCTAGCATAGCGTGTAGTTCTTGTGGAACAATGTATGATTTCAAAGGATGTGCTGTGACAAAGTATGTTATGAGTTGTAATTCCTTGCAATTTCAAAACCTCATGTAGTAGGGCCTCATTCAGGGAGTATCAATGCTGTTAATGTGGGCTTGGACAAGCACACAGTAGGAGCTGACACGTTAGTAATCCTGATCTCTCAAAGTTTTTTCCCCCTCTGGGTAATTGTGATGCTGACCATCATCTGCCAGGTCACCCATATATCATGGTATGAAACTAACTTTGATACAGCAGTACTGCTGCATGAGATCCAGAACTTCTGACCATCACTGAATGTAGCCATTCTTATAATACTGGTGGTCATGATACTTATATTCTGTAATCAGAAAACAGATTTATTGAGGCAAGTAGCTTTCCTATATTCTTTTCAACTCTGTAGTTCCTTCACTCTAGTGTATGTATTCTTTCTCATATATTCTCCTCAATATTCTGTATCTTTCAAAAAGGTTTTAATCTCCAAGGATCTTTTTTTCAAAGAATGCTAGCTGCTCATTCTTTTGTGAACTGAATTTTTAGTTTCTATAACATTGAGTGCTCTTTTAATATCTTCACTCTTATAACATTCTTCTTGTACTAAAGGGACAAAAACTATGGCTGCATTCCAAGTGTGTCTTCAAGTCCCTTATGTAGTATTAGAATGATTTATTCCAAGTCTTACTTTTGTTTACTATATCTATCCTAGAATCTGTCTTGCCTTACTAATTTAAATACTGTTAATCCTTGTGCAGATGGTTTTAAAGTTCTTTCCAGTAGCAGGACCATATTCAGCTACTGTTATATGTTTTGTGGCATATGGCCATTGAGAAAGCACCACCTTTAATTTATTTTTTTTTTTGTCATTTCATAACCTTATCTTTCTTTACAGTGAATTACAGATACCAGTGAAACCACTAACAGTATCAGCCTGTGATCCTAGTCTATTTGTCATTCAGAATTTTATTGCCATTCTCTTTTTGTCTTTACAAGCTCTGTTCTCTGGTATTGTTTCATCAGCAAATTTCTTTACCTTCATACATATTTCATGTCCTAGGTCAGTGATACATAAAATGAACAAAAATGGGTCTAATACTGAGTCTTATGGCATTCCACTAATCCCTCTCTCCCAAACTGCTCTGTCTCATAAACAGGTTCTGTCTGTGACATTTAAGCCAGTTCCCTATCCACATATGTGGCTCACCCCAATACCATACTTAATGACTTCGGACCAAACGCTCTTTTCAGTTGTGTGGTGCAGAGGGCAATAAAAGACTGAAAGAAGGGCAGAAAGTGAATGGAGGAGGAAGCGGAGACTTGGTGACCTTTCTGAAATCCATGCAACTTAAATTCCATCTGCTGTCTCTCTTCAATTAAAATTTAGTTTTTCAGATGGTTCTTCCACTTCCACTTTTACTCTTGAAGGTAAACTCGCAGCTTGTTGGCTTAAGATAACAGTTTAGTTATTTGTTTAGAGATACAAGGTCTGACACAAGAAAACCCCAAGACCATGTCTGTAACTCTTTTGATTTAACAAATTAAGTGAATCAAGTATGATCACCTGCAAAATACTTTAATACACCTGCAAAAAATTCTGAGCTGACACACAGCTGCATACAATGCTGCCAATGTTCAAAGCAATTCCACAGATCATTTTCTGAAGGGCTGTTGAGGATCTCCATCGTTTTTGCTTTAACATCTCCTACTGACAAAAAATGGGTTCCTTAGAGCACCGACTTGATCTTTGGGATCTTTTCACCATAAGCCTCAGTCAATAGTTGAAAAATTTCTGTGGCAAATCTCTTCAGTTTCAAGAAACATGATGGTGTTAACTCGCTCTTCACTCTCCCCTGAGCAGCATAGCTGATATAGAGTTTTCTTACTGGCTAGATATTCAGCAGATTCTCAACTGCTTTCATTTGTCCAGGGCCTCCAGTATATTTCAGAGTCTGAATTATTAAACAACCATTTGGATTATTAGCCAATATTCGGAGAAATGTAGTAACTTATGTAGATGTAATCACAAGACATACTTTTGGTGAAATGCTCTAAAACATAACCTGTTTGCCAAGACAGAAGTCTTTAATCCATCCACAAACATCATGTGATTTGAGGTGGTGGTCTAATCCTTACCTGAGGTCTGGGGAGCTAAGCATCCTACATCTGCTGAGAGGGCTGTTCTCGCAGCAAACCAGAAAGGGGTACTAAGTATTTATTTTAAGATCTATTTTAAGAATGCGAGTGGTCCGTCTGTTTTTTTGGATGTTGATCTCCAACTGAGAATATTCAGAGAGGAATATTCTGCCTCACAGAACAAAGAAATTTCCACAAATTAATAGCACTTTCTCACAACATCCTGCTGTTGCCCTTTCCCTCGTATGTTTGTAGTCCTAGAACAGAATGAGCACGCATATTGTCTATATTTAAGTTGTTCAAAATTTGCAATTTTGCCCCCAAAAGGTGTTTTCCTATGAGAAAGGAAGCACCCCTTTTTTTCTGTAAAAAAGGGTCCTTTCTGCCAGGGTCAGACTGAAGCTGAAGACTTTTGCTAAAAAGACATTCCTTGCTGGAATAATCAACTTTGTTTTAATTAAAACTGAGTTAGTGCTTGTCAAAGCTGGTGGGATTATGGTACTAGAAGAAATAGTTTTGCTGAGTAATAAACTTATGTGAGAAGGTAGTCATGGTTGCTATTTTTTAACACTGCTCCAAACAAAGAACCGAATTAAATGTACACTACCTGTTACTGGTAATTGAGAGAAGATAGTTTATCATGAGTTCATCAACTTATAAAAGTAACCAGTTTGCTTTCCATCAGATGTCCTCTGGGGTGAATTAATAGCCACCTTTCAAGAAAATGGTTGGAAAAATGTAAGCTGTGCTTCAGGAGTTATTATTTCAGTTTTCTGTGGTGGCAGTTTAGCTGTAAATCAGTGTGCAAAAGTGCATGCAGGCATCTGAAGACATGGCTTATTTTGCTGTATGTGGGAAAGATATTGACTTTGTGTTCTAAAGCTTGGATATATCTATCTTTCTATATGGACAGCATAAATATTACTGCTAGAGGGTTGAAATTTTTTGACTATAAAGTGTAGGCAAGGAATTTTTTCTTGGCTTTTCACCAGTTTTCTGTAAGATAGAAGTATTCTGTGTCTGCCAGTTCATTTTAATGAGACTTTGCTGCAATTGCAAGTGAAATCTCCCTGTATCACAAAAATGTGATTTATGTGTGACAGTGGAGTGTGTGAGCTGCAGGCCAACCAGTAAATATTCCACTTGAAGCTAGGAACGCTTTGTGTTTATGGCTTTATCTTTTCATCTGTCTGTGTACCAATATGATCTTCATACTATGCTTTCTGATCATTGGGTTTAATTTCTGATATTAATGTAGAAGTTCAGGGTGACTTTTTATTAAAAATCTCTTTCAGATTCAGTTTCCCAGTGTTTAAATTTAGATAATATTTCTGTATGTTAGAGGGCGTCATGAGCATGAGGTTTGTATTTCTCAGTTTTACAAGAGAAATAAGTGACAGACAGCAAATACCAAAGTTACCAAGAGTGAGCTTTGGAAACAGTAACAGTATAAAAAAAATGACAGGAGTTGCTATTGTAATTTAAATTTTATTCTAACAGTGAAATTTGAAATTAAAAAGAATCTGGAAAGCACAAAGAAAAAAGCATAATTTGTATACATCATATGGTGGTTGGTTGATGTTTCTATGAATGCTTACAGAATTTGAATTATGTCCTGCTGCCACTGGGAAGTTCTAAATAGGAAACATTTCACGATGGCAGAAGCCATAAATAGGTTTTATTTCTGTTTGCATTGTAATAAGAAAATAACATATTGAAATGCCAAGGTTGAATACTGGAGTGGCAAAATATCCTTTAAACTTTAAAGGAAAGGTTCTAATGTCACGGGATACATTTTAGTATGTACTTTGCAGATCACATAGTGTTTCATAATTTAGTTTGCTCTTGGAAGGATACTTTAGGTGGCAGCTGTACCTAAGCACGTTGCTGTGCCTCAAGTTCAAAGGAAAGCTGAAGGTTTCTGGGGGGAGACCCCCAACAACAAATCAAACCTAATCATGGTTGCCATTGAGACTTTTTCCCCCTAAGTTAGAATGATGTGTATGGTTTCTTTTAAGGGATTTGTCACTCTTACTGTTTTATCAGAAATGATCATTCTGCAAATGAAGATATTCAGAGCCCCAGTGAAGGCAATTCCAAGATTTTTCACGTTTGCGTAGTGACTGGAAACCAGCATTCTGTGCTAACGATCTCCCCAGCCACAGCCAGATGTATTACCTGTTCTTAAATGCTATTGCTCTCTCTCTCCATCCTGGTATACTAACCTAATTGAAGCTTTGAGGACCAAGACTTTAGCTATTCTGTATGTCATGTCTAGATTTTCCTGTATTGATAACAGCTGGCAAGTATGCTTATCAGAAACAACCCGAGTTCACAACGCCAGTGACTGGATAATTGTACTGCTTAGGCAAGCTTTATCAGAGCTGGGACATACCTCTGAAAAGCTCACATGGGATTGATTCCACAGTTCAGGGGATGGTGCAGTGTCCATCTTTTTGCAAAAGTTTACGCTCAGTAACAATTCAAACAATTAAAAAATTTATATATATTTTGTCCACATCAGGAAGACCTTCTGTCTATGCAAAGAGGTAGCTGATGTAGAGAAGGCAGGTGTGGAAGAGATTACAGGGGCTTGGGAAGGAATCTGTTTATAGATGTTATGATTATCCCCAGTTTAACTGACTGGAGAATACGGCGCTTTTATGTTCTCATTAAATTTTGCTGGGTGTTTCTACTGTAAGGTAGCACTGGGCTTGTATCTAAACCTGTCTTCTTAAGGCAAAGTTTGGTCACAGTATTCTCTGTATCTATTGCCTCAAGGCTGCTTATTTGAGAAACCTCATGTAGAAGAATGACAATGCTAGTATTCCTGTCTTACAGACCATTAAATCTTCTCGGTCATGCATCAACCATATTTGATTTAATTTACAGTACTTAGAAATGATCCAAATCTCTCGTGACACCATCTCATCCCTGAATATCTTGAAATTCCCAATAGCTGAAATGGGTATTGTGCATAAACTCAAGGACTTATCTCTCTCTCTTGTAAGACTCCTGTCATGTGTCTCTTTTATTAGTGCAAAACTTTTAAAATTAATGTGAAAATTTCCAGGGACAATACAGAATACATAAACTTACTAAACTAAGCTTTGCTTTGACCAATAGTTTTTATTTTCAAACAGTTTCTGAAAGCTAGACTTGCAGGTAAGCAGACATTTTAAAAGTAGAATTACAATATTACATTTTTCATCAGAATTTTCTGCACTCTCAAACATGTAGCCTATGTTTTACCCAGTAAAAGCCTGCACTAAAACACTGTAATTTTCATGAATAAATTAAAATATAATTTCCTTCATTTGAATCAACCAAAAGTAGATATTATTTTGATGCAACTCCACCTGCCTAATAAACTTCTCTATTGTATTATTAAGCAGTTTAAGGTAGATTTAGAAATGAAGAGGAAAAACGACATACATAGTCAAAGACATAAAATTAGAGTGTTATGTGAAGTTTCAGAGTGCATTAAGCACACCTGAGCATTCTAGCAAAAGCAATCATAATGAGAAAAGAATCCTCAAGTAAGATTCTTTAGCACCATTAGCAAGGCCGGGCTTACACTGTAGAAATTCTTACTATTGGGTTATTCTTGTCACTCTTGTGGCCCAAACCAACTATTTTTCTATTCACTGCACAGAAGAAAAATATATTTTTTTAATGCTTTATTGTAGTGTGGGGAAAAAATAGATCTTTTTCAGACTTCAGAAGAAATAAACAGAGGTAGTGCTACTTTTCTTTAAGATTTTACCTAGCAATTTCATAGGAACTGCGTTGCTAAGGGCTGTAGGGCTTTGGGATAAGGCACAAGGGTCCCACACCTAAAAATATATCTGTGGGAATTGTTCACATAGAGTGGTCTTTGTTCATGATAGGATGATATATGGATAGTCTCACTAATGGAATAATGGAACACTTTCTCACTGAAGACTTTTAAGAAAATCATGTCCAAATACATAACATGCATGTCTAACTGAGACGAAGTGAAACTTGCCAGCTTTTGGTATGAAATTTTAGTAAGCTTCTGTTTCTCAGAACAAAACAGAAACCTGACAATCAAAAGCTACTTCATTTATTTTCCTTGACTTGTGTCTGGGTTTTTCCATGTTGTAGCGGAGGCAGGAGCAGGTGCTGGTTTAAAACCCTTTAAAGTTTTTTCCTTCTCGCTGTGATGATAAACCAGTAGAAATACTGACTGCCTGTGTCACATAGCAAGCAATTAAGATATCAAATTGCCCATGAGATGTTTGTAACAGGAGATTTTAGTACCTCGGCTGTTGTAATACATAGGTACTATAATATGTGCCCTCTTACCTGCTATAAAATGAAAGGTAGCGCCCAGCATTTGAATATGTTCCATGCCAGGTACAATCAGAGTTTTAAAGTTCAAATTTGCATACTGTTTTACATGCGTTTTGAGATAGATGGTCAGGAGGGGCAGACACTGGAATTTGGAGAAAAGCATCAGATCCTTTTCTTCATGTAATTTTGAACCTATTACCTTGATAATTGTCAGTGTTGAGGTGTTCACCGAATATATTGTAGTTTCTGTTGTTGTGTCCTTCTTTGTCTGAAGGAGAAAGAAGGGAAAAAGGCTGTAAAAGTAAGCTATCTTATTAGAAAACTAAGGTTTTCAAATGGAAAATGGAAGCAGGAAGGTGCAGCAGAGCTGTAAGGAAGGCCACGTAAGGAGGTTTGGGAAGCATTGCACACCTTGGTTCAAGGAACAGGAGCCCGTAGTTAACCAGAGAAGAGGAAGGAGAAAGACAAAGGGGCTATTCCTTGGCAAGTTCTGATTCTCAGCAGCCAAAGGATAAAGCAGTATTGGACAGTGTTACAGGATGTACGCATCAGATGACAAAAATATCTTTAAGTTTCCAGTTTTTACTGTTTTCCTTCTGTTCTTAGGAGAGATTTAAATATGAATAAAAATCAATTTTCCTTTTCCTAAAACACACTAGTGTGTTCTCTTAGTAAAATTGAGGTGTAATATTAGACTACAGTTTTGGATAAGCATCTGAATTTGTTTGAGAAGGGTTTGCAGTAATACAGGATGATATATTCTATATATTGTCATCCTGTCCTAGTGTATCATGAAGCGTGACTCTTTTGTGACTCCAGAGGTCTGGAGTAACTGGAAAAAGAAGTGCACCTGAGTGATCTTTCTATAGGCCATTAGCTATAGACCAGCAGAATATTATGGCAGTTAACTGGTAGTTATGTAAATAGTTGAGTTTCAGACTGAGAAACTGTTTTGCATTGGGTTCACCAGAAGAGTCTCTAGTGAGAGGGAGGGAAAGGAAAATGAGCACTGGTTTAGCATGTGTGTTGGGGGTAGATGGAAAGGGAAGGCTTGGGCATGGGAGATAAATATATATGTGTATAAAAAAGGAAAATAATATAATTGAGAGTGCTTTGTGAGCCAGCATGTTATTTGAGAAATACAATTGTTCATATCTGGACGTATGTTCAACCTAGTTGGAAAAATCCAGGTGGCTGGAATGATAAAAAAATTGTTATAAATTATTAAGGCAGAGCCACTGGCCAAAAGGGAAGTAGTGTGTCTGATTTTCTGTTAGAAGTTGTATTACCTTTTTGTCCAAGTCACTGCCAAATCAGTCAAATGATTTATTTAAAAAAATCTCCAATAAATAGCAGTTTTAACAAGTAAAGCACAAATCAGGATTTTGGTCAGTGTCTACTAGATGTACCTTGTTAGGGGAGCAGGATCTTCTCCAAACAGCCAGCTATTACGCACAGGAAAACTGCCACCCCTTTGTTTCTAGAACTGGTGGGTATCAAATGCAATAAGTATGGATTAAAAACAAGCAAGAGTGTTTTCATATGAGAGTTGAGCAATGAAATCCTTTTCAAAAGGGTTCTGTGAATGCTGAAAGTTTATATGAATTGTAGCGGAGTTTTATAAGTTGTGAAAGAAACAATTGATTTTTTTTTAAAGTGAATAATAATTGAATAAAGTAGACGTGTGCTGCATAGAAAATACAAAATCCTGTAAGTCTTAGCGAGTCTGAAGCAACTCTGTATTCATTCAAAAAAAAAGAAAGAAATTTATATTTAACTTCATGTTGAATAAAACAAATAAAAACCTGGCTGGTTGCACGACTGAAAATATATCATCATTTAGGCTAAAGTTGTGGTGAGATACGATAAATAAGATGTAAACAACATAAATCTGAACAGGTAGCACATATCTGGTTGTTCAAAATGATTGATTTCCCAAAACAATTGTAATGTAAATTGCTAGGAATGATGTAATTTAAATAAAACAAAGAATTTTAATTGAGCGTTCCTTAAAACATTTTTTATAGACTGTGTGAAAGCTACCTTGGAAAGAAATAGCAGTACTAACTACAATATTGAGCTGCCTGTAAGACGTGAAAGCATCTATAAAGATATAACAAATAATATGACAAATACAAAGGTAAGTGCTGGAGAACTATAAGGAAAACAAATTGACAGATGCTTCTAAGGCAGTAGAGCTATAGACCATAAGAAAGAATGAATTAGGAATCATCAAGGTTCTAACAAAAGCCATTGTGCCACTACAAGATTGAAGTGATAAAACCACTGTTGATAAGAGTTTTTCAACTTAGGCAAGGAAAAGATAATATATTCATCATATGGTGATAATGAAATACTGTTGAATTTGGTTTAAGGAAGAACTACAAAAGATAATGAACAGCTACTAAAGCTAGGTATCTTAAAATTGACTCAGTTTTCTGGATGATCAATTTTGATTTTCATTAAGTCTTGTAAGAGAGGAAATGTCATGTGAGTGCAAGAAAGACAATGTTCTTCCAATATTTTAAAAGTGGGTAAATGGGGTTATTGAGATAATTATAATTTATATTATCAGGTTATAATTAGTAAAGGGATCCATTTTGTTAAACATCTGAGTGGCTGCCAGATCGTAGTGGCTGGGTTTTGTTTGTTTTCTTTCAAGATTGACGTAAAACACGGTGATTGAGTTCTGTTTACCTTTCAGTGGAAATATCATGTAAATACTTTATGGGATTTTATTTTCTCCCCTTGGATGCAAAATCACGCTATAGTAATTTGTGGAAATTTCGACTACATCTGCCAACTAGAAATTAGATTTTTTTCCTGAACTGGGATAAAATTGTAGAAATAGGTTTGGATGACATGATGCATATCTAAACTTCTGCTGGATTCCTAGAGTAGACTTGTGCTTCCCACTTAGTCTCATTTTTATCTTAAACAGATAAGTACATTCAAAGTGCTAGATATGATCTCCTGAGCTTTCAGTGCTGCTATTCACTCAAGTTGATCTGTAGTAACAGAAAATCGTGTAGATTTCTGCCTCACATTATGGAAAGGAATGAAGCGAGAAATAATCTCCATGCAAATTCTCTAGTTAACACCCTCTATTCCCCTGCTTCCCAACCACTCCCTCCTTAACACATGAAAAAAACCCAAATAACCAAAAAAGCCCCCACAAAATCCCTAACTTCCCTCCCAACATCCACCACCGTGAAACCACAAGAAAACCCAAAACCATAACAACCCCCTTGCTCCAGTCCTTAGAGTCCTTATTTCTGCTCCAATATTTATGGCTCCTTTAGATATAACATTACAGTTAATCTGCAAACAGTACTAATGTACAGCATTTTTTTAGTCTGGTTGTCTTCTCATCAACTTCCTCTTCTTCCATTAAGTAAAAAACAGTTTAGCTTCATTAGATACCTGGCAAATTACTTAGACACTGTCTTGGAGAATTTGGGAGAAATCACGGTATGGTTCATCCCTGCATCCTTAGATACCTCATAATTTAAAGAAATGGCCTTGTGTGTGTTAAGCTGCAAGCCCCAAAGCTGACATGCTTTGGAATGCTCTGCTCAAGAATCCAGTTTATTGAGAACTTGCAAGGGTACAGGCAGACACAGTACCTAGGAATTTAGCCCTGCTAAGCCTCTGTTACAGAAATTTCACTTGGCTTTTACATTTTGGTGACTAGGCACGAATGATAGTTTAGCAACATCAATACGTGCTTTACAGCCTCAGTAGGTAATGGAAAGAAAGGAGAAATTTCTTTGGGAAGTGTGGAGAAAGACAGGAACCATTAGAGAGAGGAGTAATAAGATTTCATTGATCAATAATAATGCCCATACTACAGTGATTTGATAAGCTACTACTGCACTTTGAATATTTGTACAACTTGTACTACAACTGATCAACCGCTGTTTTCATACCTCTCAAATTGTGTTTAAAGTTAGAATACTGAAATAGCTGTTCTTTTTACGTGAGATCCAAATGTGGTACAAGTCCAATAGTAGTACAAGGAGCTGGTGAAAAGCACATTCCCATCATCTTTGAATATTAAATATGCAATTTTGGAAACTATTTGTAGATTGAAACAGCTCCTTAAACTAAAACTAACGTCATAATTTTCCTAATCAGTCTCTAATTTCAACAGAAATGTTTGCTGCCATTTTTTGACCTCTGATTAACATCTCTTACAATGTAAATGAAGAGAAGGCCATGTAAGAAGCTGGCTGTGCCGTGCATTTACATAATGATTTGCTTTCCTAAGATGGGCAGTTAAAACTAAATAGGCTCAATTTCTTTTGGGCAATGACTGTCCCTTTATTTATTGTTTAAAGATAAGAGGGGTTGAGTATTTTATTCCTATAAAATTATTCTTTAAGCACTACCATTGGAATTTTCAGGGAAATAAGAGATGTTTAAAGTCTGCAGGTTTTGTGAAAACAAAGCTAGCAGGATTCTTACTGTGTGCCACAGAAGAGAAGGAAGAGACAGCACACAGTACCCACATTAATAGTCACTGTGGTATGGGCCAAGTTTAATTCTTTTTTAAGTTGGTGGAAACAAATTCTCGATGAATGCATGCCTGCAGCAGACGTGTCAGTAAAGGAAAAAGCTATATGAGCTTTCTTTTTTTGGAGGAAAAAATGTGAAATGTAATCTCCCTGAAATTTCTCAGGGAATTCTTTATAAAAGATGTTTTGTATGCAGAGAGATTACATGTCAGAAATGCAAAATGAAGTACAAAATAAGCCAAATAATGGTGAACATCCTAAATGTAGAAAATAATATATAATGCATGATACTTTAAATCTCATTAAAAACAGAAGCATATGTAACTTCCTAGCAACCAAACCTCTAGAGTCTCCCTGGAAAGATGTTCCTTCTCTAAGGGCTCCCTTGTATAAGTGCTTTAATAAATGAAGCACATACGGAAAGTATATCAGTGTTCCCTGTGTGCAGAATATTTCAGTATTCTCAAAAGCCTCATATGATTGTATAATTTCCTAATCTGATATAATCAACACAAAAACTCTAACATTAAATTAATGTTCAAGATCTAATTTTAGCCAACAAGAACCACGACAACTACGCATAAAGCTGGCGTTCCAGCCTTAATTTCCCTTTTGCTCTACACTAAAAGCAGTGTCCCAATATGGTCTTAGAGAGCTCTACGCTGATTGAGATGCCGTCTCCTGACTGAGCTATAAAACCAAGTTGCAGACTTATTGTGGTTATTCAAGATGTTATAGTGACCGTTTTCTGGCCCAAATCCAGCCCTGGTAATTATAGCTAGATTTTGCAATTTCTCTTTCCACTTTCATCTCAATAGGGTATTCTTCCTTGCCGCCTGTCCTAGACCGCTGTGTAGTGTTAATGCGGGCTGTTAAACAGCTGCTGTGTTTCTCACTGCAAGTGGCTGCATTTCAGTGGTAGGTAAATGACTATATCACAGAATCGCAATGCCTTGAGAATTTGCAGGATAAAGGATGCTTACTGTTTTTATTTTACCACTTGGTGCCTAAGTTTTCTTGGGGTCTTGCCTGGTAGGTATTTCTGTATGACATACGGGCAGGCCCAAGAACAACAGGGCAAGGCAAAGAGGAAATTACTGACTTGATTCTTAATGTCCTAAACACTGAGAATTTTATTTAAGGCTATATATATTGGTCTGTCCATTTTTTTAAAATTGCATCTGCAATATAATCAGTGGAAAATAAAATATAACCCTGCTAATAGATCCAGTTTTTACTGTAGAAATCGATGATTTCTCTGCATGACCTGCTGCGCCCATTTTACATACTAGCTCCAAAAAAAGACCTACTTGGAATAGGGGACAGTGTTTTTTTTATTATTATTTTCAGACAAACGCTATTTTTAAATTTTTTTTTTCTTTAAAAAGAAAACCCTTGAAGACGCAAAATCTGAAACTGAACAGATGATGAATTCTGTGATGTGTTTATGTTTTATGTAGTAATCTTTCAGTCAGATATCAGCAAAACAATCATAAATGCATTCATAGTATGGGACATTTCTGCTGAACCGCTAATGGTCGTTCAAGTCATGATGCAATATCAATGGAATGGAGAAAATTCTCACATTCATAAACATAAGAGATTTTACTGGCATTCTGTTTGCTCCCTTAGACATCACACAAATGTCAGTGCTTCTGCATTGGACACTTCTGTTGACATCTTACCAGGCTCCTGGGTCCTTTAAATATGATATGAGGGCAATGGGACTATTAAGGTTTTGTCAGAACATGTTATTGTCTTTGTAGATACAGTAATAGCTCTTTGAAAACTACGTATTCTGTGTGTGAAGATCCCTTTCTGAAGATAAATGACTTGAGAGTTTTTGTTACAATAGCAAAACAAACCTATATAAGTAGAATCTGACATTTAAACTGTCAAATCCAGATTTTTGTAATTATAAACCTGAAATCTTGTTTTATCTGTTGTTGCCAATTGAAAGGAACAGTTTAACTGACAAATGGTTTTTTTTCCCTTTAAGGCAATTAATTCATACTAACAGCTAATATGTTTCATCATTCTTCACTGTGATATGAATTAAGATGGCCAGTCTAGAAGCTCCTAGAAGTCCAGCTTATATTGGATGATGACTAACTGTTAGGATTGCAATCCATTCAGACCAGAGCATGATGTTCATTTTGTCTTTAAACCTTCCAGCTTGCTACAAGTAGCTCTTCTTTAACAACATAGCCTTCAGCTGGTTTTGTATCAGAAACTACAATTGTCTCATTAGTACAGACAACGATTTTTTGTTTCATCAGTTCCTATTATTAGGCTACATTTTGGCAGGTCTTTGTTGTATGTGTTGCATATTTATCTCATTCTTTTGCTAAATGCATTTAAAATTTTGACTTGGCTTGTAGATGTTTGCTCTCAGTGTTAGTATAATGTCCATACATCTAATTGATAAGTTATAATGCTGGTTTTTTGTGGCTTTAACCAGTCATTTAAAATAAATAAGATCATAATTATCAGTTTCCATTTACCCATTTATTAAATAACAATGTTCACACTGAGCAGTTTGATTTTGTGTTACAATAAGGCAGTCTCTACATGATGACAGATGGTGTTTCATTTTGCCGACGCTGTGCTAAAGTGCTGTGAGTTGTGATGTGTTTGATTTTATTAGAGATCAGATTTAACACATGCATGCTACATAACTGCAATAGCATTCCCATTTCTCATCTGTAGGAGAAAATGAAACTGTGATGAAATGTAATATACTCACCCTCAGGCAGAACTAGTGGGATTGGGAATTGCAACATAATAAATCTAATGGATATTGCACTACAGGACACTAGAAATTTACTGTTATTATGTTCAGGGAAGGAACTTGGTTTTGTAAAACTCACTTTTATTTCACCGGCATCACTGCAATTTCACATTGTTTAACCATTATATCCCAACAGTTTGCTGCATTGAAAAAGTAACCTAAGCTGAGAAGAACAGACAAGTATAAGAGCCCAAAAGGGAAAATACAAATTCTGAAGAACAAAATTACTTAAATTATTAAATGCAAATTATGGCCTGACAAAATATTTATAGTATAGTTAATAATTTGTTATTGTGATATGCATGTTTAAACTCCATTTATTATTTATAGCAATAGACCATTACATATTCATAAAAGTTAAAATGTTCAGTTTATTTAATCAAAGACGTTTTTCACTTGAAATTTATTCAAGTTTAACAGGTATTAAGAGATAACATTTATTTTTATGTGACCCTAGAATAGGTGCGTTAAATGTTTACACTTCTGCTGACAGTCCAAAGGCACTCTGCTTGGCCCAGTCTAGTACACCTGTCAAAATGTCTTTCCTAGAGCACACATTTTTGAGGTATATCTGATCTACTTTAAGGAACCATGGATCCTATTTATAAGTGCATCACTGTAATTCCATCAAGAAAAAAGGAAGAGGTATTATAGTTAATCATAAGCAAAAAGCTCAATAGGTTTGGCTGTTGCGATACCGTATCAAATAAGTCAGCTTCTTGTCTCAAACACATCATCTGAACATTCCTGGGTGTACCTGCTTGCTCACACAAAACTTAATATATCTTTCTAAAATATGAGTACACAGTATCTTCAATTTCCCTTTTCTATGCTGGTTAAAGTGTATGTTTTCAGAGGCCTTTAAAAGATTTAAACATTTTTTAAAAGGCTGCATTTACCCAGAGTGCAATGCCAGAACTTCGTTTTTGTTTGCAAGATGACAGTGGTCCTGTTAACTAGAAATGACCTAAGTGAACTGAATAAAGGACATAATTTTTTCCTGTATATGCTAACTTTTAACCTTTTATTTCTTATGAAATGCAATACTTGCATTATACTTCAGAAAAAAAGGGCTTTTAAATCTCAGAAACTTAAAGCCTGTGTTCTGATTGAAGCACCAAACCTTGTCTTGAAAGAGCTCTCTTGGAGGACTGCAGTTACCTCGCTGTCCCTTAAGGAGGAGCAGCATTTACTGTGGAAAGCCAAAGCTTTCAAGAGTATCTGTTAATTTGGGATAGTTCTATTCTTATATTAAAGAGTGTTTTCATAAGTTTATCCATTCTTTGTTAGTGTTTAGCATTCTTGAATTGCGAACTGAAGCCATCAGTGATAACTGAGTATTTTCATCCTGATTGCTTAGACTTAGTAATGGGGCAGATTGAGCAGCCCTGTGGTGGAAAAGGTAACAAATCACATCAGAGTTATAGTAAATATCACATGGCAGAGCATAAGGAACTAAAACTCTAGAAACCAGCAATGCTATAGCAGTGCTTCAGCTCACGTGAAAGGTACAGTGCACACTGAGGAAACTGGCGTTGGGCCACAAGAACGTACAGCTTCGTGTTGCGCTGGTTCCCTGCCTGTGCGTATGGATTTGGCAGAGGTTATCTGGTGGGACACAGACAGATATACTTTCTGGTTCCAAATGTCTTAGTAAAACTCAGAATAATCAACTTATACATTTCAGTGGAACAACTTATTTTGAGCGGTAAAATTAAATTTTTCAAATGAAGAAACAGACAGCCTTCAGCTGCACTTACAAATTATGATATAGCTGCTACTTATTGTTCTGAAGCAGTGCAGGAGGCCAGAGAAAAGTCAGTGTGATGAGCATTTCAAACTGTGTTCCACAGTCTTAAAATACATATATGCAGGTGTTTTATAAGTTCTCTCATAAGAATCACAAATATGAGTAAATAGTCTTTTGAAAGCCTGATGGTGAGGTACAGAAATGGTACGTTATTTCTTTCCTTTTTCAATACCTCAGTGCCATCAGCTTGGTGACAGTGTTTCATACACTTGCACAGTGTTGCCCCATGCTTGTTTACAGCTCCTAGATGCTAGAGTATTGAAGATGCTTTAATTTCTATAGGATAATAATTATGTCCTTTTTGACATGTTGGGTTCTGATATTTTGTCACTTTCCATTATTCCTTTTAAGGAAAAATACTTAGCACGAGACCATTTTATAGTTGGACAAGGAAAATTAGAAGTTATTGTAGTGTATTCAGTGCAATTTAGCATTGATATAAAATTGTTTGCTAATGTATAGGTATCAATGAAAAGCTATACATGTACGTATATATAAAAAATATCTCCCCAAATTTCATATCCCAAGTATTCCTACTGTTCACAAACAGTAAGTCCAGGTAACATGCTTCTAAAGGGCCAGTCTATAGTATTTTGTTAATTTGTTGCTACTACTCTAAAGGAGAATCGTGAAAGCAGTTGTAAAAAGGCTAGGTGTGTAGAAGCATTAATAGACTGTATGGAATATCCTCTAAAACATTGCTTTACCTTTCGACCATAGTATGGTAATTTCTCTGTCAGTAGCGCTCCTTTGGTTGCATGAGTGGAAACAGTGACAGTAAATCACACGGATATCTATGAATTAATCAGTAGTCCTACAAAATACTCATTTTCTGTCAGGTGTGCTGTAAACAGTCTGTGGTGCTCCTCGTTGAGAGGAGCTCAGTTATAATGTTAAATTTTTTGTTAGACCAGCAGTTCAGTATGTTAAGTGCTGGCCCCAGTGTGCTGGCAGTTAAAATGCTGTATTTTATACAGCTGCTGAAATGAAGATCATACAAAATTAGGTGATGTTAAGGAAATGAAGCAAGACCAGACTCAAATCTTAAAATCAGTTTGGATTTCCAGCCCCATTTATAGCTGATATTCTTGGTGTGTAAATTGATTTAAAGATGAAAGTTAAAATATATGGGAAAAATATTGTCTTCAGTCAATTTCAAAATCAAATTGCAGCTCAAGTGACTTGTCTTTTTGAGATTTTTGCTAGTTGCCTGGCAATAGCTAATGCAACTCTCCCACAGTAAATCTGTTGGGCAGACAGGCAAAGCTGGTGTCTCAGTTTAAAGGAAAACTAAGATGTGTATCTGAACTAAGCAAGGGGCCTCTTTTCCAAAAAACCATCCTAACCTTTGAAATGAAGAGACTTTTAATCAGGAAAAATTTGTATAGAGAAGGATAACACTTCTTAACTACAAACACACACACACACACACATATATATATAACCAAAACCTGAACAGGACACACAACAACACTGTAACCAAAATCTTTAAATGAATTAAGTCCTATCTCTGCTCCTTTTGGTACAGTTATAGTTACGGAAAGCAGGACGTGATGTCGCAGTCTGGGAGGCAGAGGGGACCTCTCCTTGTCCTTTTGTCCAAAAGTTTGGGGCAGGGTAGGTGGTAGCAGGTGTCATCGACCCCTGGGGAGTCTGCAGCAAATCCGGCAGTGATCGCTCTCTCTCCAAAGGACAGCACAGAGTGCGTAGAGTTGGGGCTGAGCCAAGGGAGCTCCCTCCGAGATGCCTCCACCAGCCCAGCAAAACAGTGGTGGCTCCCAGCAGCCGCTGAGCAGAAATAGTGGCGCCAACCAGAAGAGACCTCTTTCCCCCTTTCCTCCTCCCCTCAGCCACCAAACTGGAACTCAGAGCAATCAAATCACCCCCCTGCCACCCATCCTCTTCAGCTCCCAAACCCCTTGTGTTGGCAAGGGAGAAAAAAATTTCCTTAAAGATTTTGAAACTATAACAGCTGGTAGAAGTTCCTGTTTGCTTCTGTGCCTCTTAGTCCTGGGTATCAATTCTCATACCTATGCCTGTTCTCAGGAGTTCTGGGGTCTGAACACTTATGTCTGCTTTATTTTTTTAATTTATTTTTTGTTCTAGTAAGTCCAAAAAGCGGGAAACACCCTACCAGCTCCTATTTTAGCACTTTGTGTGATTCTGCTTGCAATTAATTTATGTATTGATATTATCGTGGCCAATGCAAGTCACACTGTCATCACAAAATCACAAGCAGTTAAAGAACTTTTCTTTCAAGCCATGAGGGCAACATCCATTGAAAAGGTGAAAGTGTAAGAAGCTTGAGTTTCACAGATATCTGTAGAGTCAGCCTCCATCTAAACCAGTGCATGATGGGAAAATTTAAGGACAAAATCCTATTGTCACTACTGTGGCAACGTTGATATTAGCTCTAAGGTTTGAGAAGAAGATTTGCAAAGGTGAAGCATTAGGAACAATTTGGGGTAGGTGCTGAAGGCGCCTTGAATGTTAAATCCAAAAGTTTGTGATATCCCTGCATTTCTAATGTGGAAAGCAACTACAACAAACAACAATTCCTTTCTGTTTTGCTGGGTGTTGAACTCCTTCATTCCCACCCTCTCTTAGCTCTGGAGGAACTAAAATGTTTTGAGAATAATAAGAGCTCTAGCTACAAACACAGGATATGGCTTGAAGTGCCTTCTGATGTCAGAAGGGTCTCCCTTATTTCAAATACCTATTTCAGTGTCACGCGTTACTCATAAGGGTACATCCTTATTCTTTCTGACATCGATTGGCTTCTATGACCTGAAATAGGTAATATTTCTAAGGATACTATTTTACATCCTCCATGTATTGCACTCCTTTTTGTTTCCTCAATGTTACAGAAAGTGAATTGTTAAAAAAAAAGGAAGGCGTGGTGGTGTTATTCGATAGAACATCAGTTCTTGAGTCAAAGAACAATATATTACATTGAATACTTATATTTTTATCTTCAATAACTTACATTAAACGTTTTCTGTTTGTTCTTAGGAAAAAAAAATCCAGCATATACTTCACTGCTGGAGCTTGCTCTTTTATTTAATTAAACTTCATTGTTGCATTTCCTGCCCTCCATCCTCTTTCTCCTTCAGTATCCTTCCCATTATCCCTTTCATTGAAATTACTTCCTTCTTTTGTCAGAAACTCTCCCAACACTTCTCACATGTGGAAAAATAAAGGATTTTTAGCAGCAATTTTAAAATGTTTTCTATGTTATATTGTATTGAGAGTCACAGCAGTGAGTGAAAATCAAAAAGCCCAGTAATGGTTATTATGGCCTGTACAGTACTAAAACTTTACAGGGAATCTGGGTGATGCCCTCACAATACCAAGCAGTGATACTTTATTCCTTTTGTGTTTTGTACAGATCTCATCCCTACCACTGCATACAAAAGAGTTTCTGAAAAGGTGTCCTATTTATGAAAAAATGGATAGCGTCTACTTAGGAGGGGTTTTTTTTCCTTTGTTTTTTTTTCAAGTTTTAATTGCAGATGAAGTAAAAGCACTGTAAATTGAATATGATTTGCATTAAATTGTGCAGGCAAGCTGGTCGTGGTAGCAACTAGGGTCTCTCTGTTAACACGAACATTTACAATGTTGATTCTTTATGAAAGTATTCTTGGAAAAAATACAAGAGCCCTCCAGTGGCCCAAATAATACCCTAAAACTTGGTGGTGTTTAATCAAAGTCTGCCTAAGCTCTTGATAAGCTTGCGGTACTTATGTAGGCTGTGTGCTGTGACCTACGTTTATCATGCTGCTACTCTTATCTTTCATTGTTATCCTTTGCTTCTTTATTTTGTTCACCCACTCTTCTCATCTTTAACCTAGATCAATGTCTCTTCAAGAACAGATCTTATTTTCATTAGCTGTTTGTCGTCCTTGCTCCAGTAGGGCTTCACTTCCAGGACTACTTCTATGACTGTTCCTTTAGTACAAATGCCAAAGTTATGTTGTACCTTGTTTTAGTGGTACTGGAACTGTGTGTTACGTGGATGGTACTGTTATGTCAGCCTTTTTATTCTTGAATTAGAGTAATACTCCTCTACTTTTTAAAAGGAACTGCTGATTGTTGGACAAGCACAACTCATCTGTATAAAGCTGCCAGGTTAGGATATCTGAGTTTGGACTGAAGAATGACAAAGGACCCGTTTGCTCAATGGTGGATCATTACTGCTATAGCAGCACGTAATGACAATTTTTAGCTTCATAAAAACTATTAAGTGTACATATTAATTTATAGTAAAGTGAAAAAGACACTACTATACAGTACGGCTTAGCTAGTAATCCATGGTGAAAAAAGGGGAGCAATCCGGTCCTAGTTATTAGCAACTTTAATATGCTTCTAGAACATAAAAGAACAATTAGTAAATATCGAGACCGCTTTTCACTCAGGAGTCACTGTATATTATTTTCTACTAATTCAGTAGAGTCTGGACAGGTTATAGAAACTTGGACTTGCAGCTTTGGAACAGATTGCAGATCCATGTTGTTTAGAATTTTCTTAGAGACAAATACCAAATGTTCCAAAGTAAGTCATAAATCCTATGATTTATATGATTTCTTCAAACCCCAAATAGTTTCTTCAGCACTGTTACAGTAAAACTACTTTACAAAACTTAGATATGATAATCTATTGACATAATACCATGTAACGATACTGTTACCACTTTACATTAGAATACACATTTGATTGGGCTGGGAATATAATTGCTTTGGAGTATCTCTTGGAGTTGGAAATTAAAGCCTTGGACAATGTTAACAGCACATTTTAGTTGACATGAATGTGGAAAGAAGTGCAAAAGCATTGCCCTTTATCTTCATTTCTACATGGAAGCTTCTGAAACTTTGTGCTGTGACTGTAATTATCTCTTTGGCTGATTTTATTTCTTATTTTACAGTAATCGGCTAAAGTAATTATTTAAATTGTGACAATTACTGTAGAATAGGGTAGTGTTCTTTTTCAGCTATATAATCGTGAAATCCTGTAAGCACCAAATGTTCCCTGTGATCAATATGCCACTCTTGTGTTCAGTGTCTTCCACAACCTATTGATACCAGAAAGTAATTCTACTAGCAGAAAGTGGCGCCAATTAATGTTTTGAATTTTTTTCCAAAAACATTATTTAAATTTTAAAAATAATTTAAACCTCATTAAATTTGATTATTTTTTCCTTATTGTTCTACTAGATTTATTTGCGGGATGGCGATGTCTGGTTCAGGTTTCTTTGTGTTGTTATCTATAGCCCTGTTTGTGTTTCATGATTTTGTCATCCAAATGTGTTTAAAAATATTGCTATTGTATTGCATTTAACTTTTGTGTCTGTGCATAAAGTGAAAGTCAGGAGAAAAGCAGGGAATTCCCTTGGGTCTCTAACTGTATTTGAATTTAATTTGCCCCTTTCATCTTCTCTTTGTCTTCTCTATTTAAGTTGCAAGCCTTTTGGAATGGATTCTCCTACATACTTTGCTCGTGATGTGTCTAATACCTTGTCAAATGACCCTTAGTCTTTTCAGTAATAAACAAGATTTATAATAACATGACTTTAATGATAATCTGGAGACACAAAAGCCCTAATTATGCAAGAGGTGGGGGTGGGCAGTTAGAAACCTCTTTCCTTTTTTTTTTTAAAAAAAACCCCAACCCAACATTTAATTTCTGAACAAAACAAGAGCAGAATTAGTTTCAGATATTAATCTTCAATTGTATGTAAGTTTCTGGATTAGTAACTGAACAGTGAAAAAGATAAAGATGCAGAAATACTAATTGTGAAGTTGTAATTGTTTCTCTGCTATCTCTTGGTGATGTCATATCAGTTCAGCTGAAAAGATATCTTAAGACCCTGAGTAAAGGTAAATACATGTCATGGGGTAGATAAAGAAATGGAACTTTATACACTTGGGAGGCATTTCTTGAGGAAGTCACTAAATAAACACTGGACTTCTGGTACCCTGTGAATACCTGGTGTCTCTTTAAAAGCTTACCAACAAAAAAACAGTGTTTTGTTTGTGTGGATGACAATGCTCCATGGAATTTTGATCAAATCCATATCTTTCTTGTTGTATCTTACTGTATCTTACATTTTATGTAATACAAACCAAGACAGCTTTAAGAGACATATCCGTGCTGTACATCTTCATAGATGGATGGCTTAAGAGTGTTCAAATTCATTGCTCATGCATTTTGGTGGGGGGTTGTTTTTAAAGGTCACATTTGAGTTTTACTGGTGTGAATTTGGAATTCATGAAACTTGTGATTTTCTACTGCTATTTCATAATATGCTACATTGCCTTTCTTTGCTTGAAATTTCATATCTGATGTTCTTAATGTTAAGGTCAATTTTATTGATTCTTTGGATTTATTCTTCCAGTGCATTTTTACTAGACACATACAGAGAGGGTAACTAATCTTAATATCTTGTGTTCACAACTCTGTTTAGCATGAAATCGGTAACTGATATATTAATTATAATAATCTGTTAAATATACTTTACCTACATGTTAATTATAGCAGATCATTCTCATTTATTTTTCTGGGTAGGCTATTAATTCAACCCAGATGGTACTGCTTTTTCAGACTGTAACATTCAGTGTTAACGGAATAAATCATGTTGCCAAGATACAGGAGCAAAATTGTTATCACATTTGAATAGGTTTTAAAATGATATAACCATGAAAGAAACTTACCTTCTTATCAGGGAAGAAGCTTAGTTAGAGCAGGGTCAGTAACCCAGGCCTGCTTTGTAAGACAGGAAGCTTTGCTTCGAAGTACAGGGATTTTTATTGTGTTCCAGAATATCAAATAATTTGAGAAAATACCTTTTTTCCTTGCCTAATTTAAGCAACCTAAAAGACATGATATAAAATAATTGTCTCAATTTCCTTGAGAAAATACTGAGTACAGTTAAGAAACTTTCTGCCCTTCAGCAGAAGTAATTAGAATGCCTTGTTTACTGTTTGCATTCCCTGTTTAAAGGAAATTAATCTCCGATAATACTCTAAATAGTATGTGGAAACTTCTGTTCCCTCACCTTCAATTAAAATACATATTGAGATCAGTTCTTTCGTCTACTACCTTTCCTCTGTTAGTGTTGCTCAATATGGCAGTTCTCTGCCGGCTACAAAGAATACGATTTTTACTTTGATGCGAAACACATTTTAGGTGACATATTACTTCTTGAATACCTCATTTTTTAGTCGAGTCTCCCCTCCTACACACATTCACACACGCCTCCACCATGTTTTCTTGCACAATGTCTTGTGATTTGGTTTTTACTCTCATCGGACGTATTATGGAGACATAAGTGGGATCATATTTGGGTGTTTCGAGTCCATTCCTTCATCTAGATGAATGAATCATGTTAATAATTTATAAAATAAGATTAATGTCTCCTTTAACTTTATTTTTTTTACTATGTAGAAGAAAGTTTCTGAATGATGGACGCTGACTTTTCCATTACAGAAGCCTAGGTAACCTAGTTAGACTGAAATGCATTCTTTCTAAGTGTAGAAAACCAGGCTGTTCTTATTTACTTACTCTGTTATAAGAAATAAATTGAATAATACTACTTTTATGTGCATTATCTGCTCATATCCAGAAAGCAAATTATGAACTTGAGAAAAACTGAAACTTGTGTATCAAAATCTTCTTGGTATCTAGGTATATTTTCCAAAACATTCTGTTAACACGTTTTTTTAGTCTTTTTTTAGTCTTTTCAGTAATACTCATTGTAAAAGGCTGTACTTTGTGGGGAATTTATGTAGGGTAATTAAGTGCTAGCAATTGTTGTTTGAACCTTTCTAGGCAGCACCCGTTTCATGGTTCATTAGCACCTTTGGGACACATGCTAGAGATACTAATTCAACAACCAAGGATAGATAAGGTAAAAAACCACTTAGACTGCTGCTATTTCTTGGATAATTTCAAATAAATCAGTATATTTTGGTAGCAAGAGAGTAAACCTTGACTATGACTTGACACAGCTCTGTATAAATTATACTTGTTTACTACCATGAAAAGGGATCAGTAGTTCATGTTTTATGTTCTCCAGCATGAACCCTTAGGCCAGATTCCATGATCAGCTTTACTTCCTTTTTTTCTTTTTTTCTTTCTTTCTTTTTTTAATATTAGAAAAGTATATCTTTCAAACTCTTAATCATAGTTACCAACCATATAAATGGGACTGTTTGCAATTGCTGTTAAACTGCTTCTTGTGGTGCTCTGACAGTTCATCTCTTGGAATTAATGCTTCATTAAGGGCAGCTGAAAGGAGATGCTGGAGGGATATAAAGGAAGAGAAATAATAAAAAAAAAAATAAAAAAATAATTTTGTAGATTTGAGGGAATTGTTGGAGTAATTTTAATAATCTTTTTACCTCTTTAGCTGTCTGGATGAAATAGGGTGAAATATTCACTGAGTAACACTTTGGTCCATCAGCCCCTATATTTAAACCATTGAGAGAAACAATTGAAAAGTTTCCTCACTCCTACATTTGTAAGGCTACCAAAAGCACACTATTAACCCACAGCAGGAATTAACATAATATACAATCCTCTTGATAGCCCGATTAATCTTATCGGTCCAAATTCTACTTCTTTTCTTCCTATACAATAACTGTGGGAGCAACCTATGGGCTGAAATTGGCCCGCTATGTACAGTGCTAGCCCTCGATAGAAAAGAAACGTGCCTGAAAAGAGAACAAAAAACCCCCAACAACAAAGCCAAAGTATAACCTAAAACACATGAATTACAACTAGGAAATGTTGCTAAACTAACTATCAATAAGAAGTACAAAAACGCTACATGGTTACGAGTGGCTTTTAGCTAGGGAATGTAAAATCTTAAATGGCACAGATAACGTCAGTCTGAATTACCGTTTTCAGAATGACACAGATGTTAGGATAAGGAAGCATAAATGGAAATTAAAGAGAAACAAATTCAGAACAGATGTCAGGAAGCATTTTTTTCATGCCGAGAATTACAAACGTGTGGAATGGCCTACGAGGCAAGATTGTTAAGGCAAAAGCACAGGGGACATTCAAGAAGTGATCAGATGGCATCATAGGGGAATTGAGTAGTAAAAAAGGAAATGAGCATGCATAAAGCAAATGGTTTTAATTTAATCCCAAACAATGTCCATGTTCTTACCTTATTAATGCTTGCATATTTACCTTGGATAAACACATAAAATTCCTACATTTAAAAAAAGATGCTCAAAACAGCCTCTTTCTGATAACAATCAAGACAAATTTGTCATCTTTCCTGTAGTAGTGTCTTTAAAAATTGCACATATATCAATTTTTTTTGGCAATATTTTTCTCGGCACAATTTTTCTCTGTATTCTGTATTGGTCATCTGTAGATGCTAGTCATGTAGTGACAGAGGAGCTTATGAATAACTTCAGAATACATTTCTCATGAATGGCATCTTGTTGTCACTTATATTTTTTAGGATGCTTTCTTCCCTGAGCTCTGTTTTCACACAATGTACAGGTGGAAAAGATTACATACTTCATCTTATCTTTTGGGAAGAAGCAGATGTATAATGCTCAAAGCCCTAGTCCCACAACACTTATTCATGTAATTTTGTGTTTTGCCTTCTCTGTTAATGTCACTGGGGCTCTGTGTGCACACCTACATGCAGGCTAGAGGTCAAACTTTGTGTGACTATTGTAGGACAGGGAAGTATCTCTCAAAATGAAAAATCGTGGTTTCTGCTAAAGACTTTCTATTTCAGCGTAGAGAGTTTTGAGCCTCAAACGTTGAAAGACACAGAAACCAGAGATCCCAAAAGCCAGATCCAACTTATGAATGTGTGAAATGATATTTTAAATCATCACTCTTTGCTGGGTTGAGTCCAATGGCAAATGAAGGAAAGATGAAAATAGAAAGTGGCTCTTAGCCATCTTTATGAACCCCTTACTGAGCACTGAAAGTAGCTCTGAAAATTCCTGTAACTGTATTGTTTGCAGCTTTTAGCATTAGCAGAGTAAATAAAATGCTTATTTTTATTATTACAATGTTCATTTCTCTTCTGCTTCCTTGAAGTTCTCGCTGTCTTTCTCATCCCACTTACCATATAGCCCCTGCACCAAGAGAGTTCTTGAGAACAGGGCTATATAAGACATTAATAGGAGTACTGGGCATCTTTAGGATCTTGTAACTAAATTTGTCAGGATTTGTTCCTTTCATGCTAAATGTAAACTTGGCTTAGAATTTAATTTCTTGGATACGGAATTTTGGCTCATATGAATAATAATATCATTAAAATTAGTGTAAACATGTTGTGGGGTGTTTTTTCCCTCTCAGCAGTGATATTCCTATAGGCTAAGAAGACCAAACCTGAACCTAGTAAACAGCGATGTGAAAATAAAGGGACGTGTTTTGTAGATTTCAGAGAACCACATCCTCACTGTGTATGTTGTCACTACACTATTGAAAACAATGGCAATTGAAGTAAATAACATTCTGTTGCTTTCCTACTAGCTAGGTAATATTTTACCATCTGTTGTAACATTGTTTGTGTTATCAGAATTTTAATTTTGCAGACATAGAAATGTAATGAAATCCACCTGGTGGATAATTTAGTTTATGCCTTCCATTTTATCTTAGCTTCTAGTCTCCTAAGTCCCTGACTTGTAAAATAAATTAATCAATTAAACATTGATTTTATGTACCACTTGCTTTTAAACTGTTCTTAGATAATATTCGATCGCTATATATTTAAAACTACTAACACTTAAACAAATCATCACCTTGTCATGTAAGTGCAGACACATAAAACTAAACAATACAGTGTTAACTTATCGGCTGTAGACTGAAAATGCTGCCTAGGCTTATCTTTTTTTAATGTGCTTTTGACATAAAACCAGTTCACTAAGTCACATACTGAGAAATTCAATAGCAGAATAGGCTTAGTGATTTAATAAAATCATATGTAAATCTCAGTTGTATACTGTGTGTGGACTAGGAACTCCACAGAAAAAGGAAGAGATCTGTAAGAAAATAAAGCAGTAGAGCCATGAGTGACTTTTGAAGGTTCTGGGGTTTTAATCATAACCTCATGTTGATATTCTCATTTCCACTGTGTTTGGCAGCAAGTTGCTGTTTGAAAATTGTATTTCTATTTTGCTGTTAGTGTCTGAAACTAAATTACAGTGATCTATAGCAACATTTTCTTAATTATATTGCTATCAGTTAATTAACACTTGTACAATGTATACGAGACATAGATTAGAAAGAGAATGAAGATGTCCCATGTCAAGGAGAATGAGCTGGGATTCTATAAATGAAGTGGTCTAATGGAGCTGAGCATCATTTCCCTTTGACTTTCAATGAGAACTCGATACCTGCTCTCTAGCACACTCTGAAGATCTTAACTATAAAGTGAAGGAGCCAATCCTACTGCACCTCTCAGTATACTGAATATGGAATGTAGTCTTATAAGACTGAATCAGAAGACTGCGTGGCACAAATGTGGTAGTGATTTTACAACACTGAACCATAAGACCAGATAGATCAGAAATGAGATAAACTTATTAACAGCATGGAATGAAATACACCAGATTATTTGGTATGTATCATTAGGTGCAACAAACATTTATGCAAGATCTTTATAAAATGTTGCCCAAGAATTTATGTTAGTTTGTAGTTGCACAAAACCCCCCCAGACTCTCACCCGTTACTGATTCTTTATCACAGTATCACAGTATCATAAGGTTGGAAAAGACCTCTGAGATCACCGAGTCCAACCTATGACCCAACACCTACACCTACTCCTACTTGTCAACTACACCATGTCACTAAGTGCCTCATCCAATCTTTCCTTAAACACCTCCAGAGACGGTGACTCCACCACCTCCCCAGGCAGCGCATTGCAATGGCCAATCACCCTCTCAGTACAGAACTTCTTCCTAATGTCAAGCCTAAACCTCCCCTGGCGAAGCTTGAGACCGTGTCCTTTCGTTCTGTCACTGGTCGCCTGAGAGAAGAGACACACCCCTGCCTCACCACAACCTCCCTTTAGGCAGTTGTAGAGAGCAATAAGGTCTCCCCTGAGCCTCCTCTTCTCCAGGCTAAACAACCCCAGCTCCCTCAATCGCTTCTCACAGGGCTTGTGCTCCAGCCCCTTCACCATCCCGTCGCTCTCCTCTGGACACACTCCAGCATCTCCACATCTTTCTTATTTCCCTTCTGCAGGTAAGACTCAAAGTGGCAGCATTAGAATCTGAAAGATAACATCTTCTTCAAGATGGAAGATATTATTGAGACAATAGGAACGTGAGCAAAACTTCTCTGAGCTACATCTTTCCAAAGACATCCCAGGATTATTTCATAGCACTTTTGAGAGGTGGTATGTGTTATATACACTTATTTGATGATGTCTGGCTATCTTGTTAGAGACAACCTCATTTCTATTGTTCAAAAGCACCCTCAATTCTAAACCAGTTCTATTGCCATGATTCTGAACACAAAAGAATGCATTCTTATATAAGTACCAAGATATTTTAAATAATGGAATATAATTCCATCAGCACTGTGTTCTCTGGTTATTTATTGCTGTACTAAATTATCTACAACTGAAGACATCCAGTTTATAATGAGATAT
This sequence comes from Neomorphus geoffroyi, assembly GCA_033558235.1. Lineage (NCBI taxonomy): Eukaryota > Metazoa > Chordata > Aves > Cuculiformes > Neomorphidae > Neomorphus > Neomorphus geoffroyi. The sequence goes on from JAUMJM010000001.1 coordinate 9,566,874, forward strand.
CTGATGATTTATTTTGGCTAAAAATATTAGCTTTATTATTTATTAATTCTAACAGTATTCCTCCGTGTATACTCCATAAATATTAACATATCTGATGTCTTGTAAAAATACGATGAAAATAGCATTATGCCTGATGTATGGTGAAGATTTGACATCTCATTTTTATGTAGTTGATCTTCTATAGCTTATAGTTTCAAGAAACTCAATTAATTAAGAACTTGTGTAAAAAAAAGAAGTGATGCTATTGCAAGGATATTTGGAGACTTGCATTTGGACTAAAAACACTGTTTAGCCATGAAGATTATCACAGAGCTAATAAAGTGGAAAAATGTGCTTTGCTTGTTTGTGAAGACTAATAAATTACAAAATTGCCTTTAAATGATTGTACTGCTCAACAAACACCCCTATGAAAATACAGAGAGCTCTATGAGGATGTTGTGATATGTCCTCACAGGAGAGCTCAGGTTCTCTTAAAAATACTGTGTGTGCTGGATATTATTTTAAGTAATATCAAACCAGTACCACTATTTACATTTACTGTCAAAAATAAGCCAGATATCGTGGTGCTGTGTGAATACAGCTGTTGTCTGAAACCCACAAAGACCATCTGGAATTCAAGGTTTATCAGCAGATTATTGTTCAAGGCTGGTTTATCTCAAAACTCCTTTACATTTGTGCTGACATAGTCTTTTGTAGAGTCTGATGTAGGGAGATTTCCTATAAGCTTGTTGTATTAGGCACGACAATCACTTTTGTTTTGATATATACAGTACTATTTTTGTAAGTATTTTAAGGATAAATTTACAGGTTGTTTCATTGTTAGTTCTCCTAGGTTTTTCAAATGGAAGCATTTGTTTATCACATAAGCATTTGTAAATACACCATGTTAACACTGAAATCATGAAGACTTAGAAAAACTTGATGTTTCCCCAATTATAGATAAACTGGAAACACTCAAAGGGGCATTGTAGTGATTTGACAAATGCAAATTTAACATAGAATTAAACATGATATAAATAATTTGTGTTATAAGTTGATTTTTCCTTTGTATCTTTGAACAAACATCTTGTTTTTACAAATAGCTTGATACAAGTAAGAGGTAAGCCAGCTAAGCGCTTCTGTTCTATGGAGAGGAGAAGGCAGATTTCCTAGTTACACTTGATTAACTGTGAAAAGTCCCAGCTGATAACTTGAGAACAAGAGAACAAAAAGTAGCCTCATAGGTCATCTTGAAGGATCTGGATGTAGCTCAAGCCCATTATGTCATATATTCTGTAAGGCATTTAATTTCTTTCGTTTTCAAGAAACTGTAAAGGGATCAGCAGTACTTTGGTGAGCTCTGCTTTTTTAAATATGTAATATAGTAGTTCCAGATGTGTCTGAAGCCAGTGTGAAATTGCTGATTTCAAGAAGACTTACTTGAATACCTTAGAAGTAAACAGAATGAGCAAGTTTCAGGCACTTGTATTGCATTTGTGAAGACTTAGCCAGTATGTTTGGTGTTGCTTGTGGATTCCCTCATGATGTCTCTTCTGTTTTCATTAGAGAACAGGCTGTGACTTTGGCTTCTACTCAGTATATTTTGGCAAGACTGATATTGTAGAGGTGATATGGCTATAACGCACGTCTTCATGTATGCAGCGTGGGAGAGAACTCTGACATTTGCATGCCAGATTGGAAAAATGGTCCAAAGTTTGCTTGCTACAATTGATATTGGCTCGACAAAGATGAATGTATTCTTTGCATTGCAAAGAGTTGCCGTATCAGGATCCTACTGATCCTGTATTAGTATTGTTACCTGTAGATAATTACATTTTTATTATTTTTTTTTACATAATAAGAATGAGGCATTTAGCAATTCCTTAAAATTGTGGAAGTTCAAGTAGTTTGGATTCTCTATGTATTGGTACAAAAGGGGGAAAAAAATCTGAGTAGCACACACATACACTGGATACAAACACATTTATATGTAGTCCATACAAGATACTAAATTAGGTAAATGCTGCACAGTTTAGATGACATTTTTCTCAGTTTAAGGAAACTAAAATGTCTATCTGAACTAGACAGGGAGCCTCTTCCCCCAAAAAACCACAACCTCTGAAATTAAGAGACTTAATCAGAAAATGTATAGAAAAGGATAACAATTCTTAACTACAAATATACAAATAACCAAAACAGAACAGAACAAACAGCAACACCATAAACAAAACCTTTAAACAAATTAAGTTCTATTCCTGCTCCTTTTGGTGCAGTTGTATTTATGGACTGCAGGACGTGATGTCATACCTTGGGAGACAGCGGTAGCAAAAGCCAGGTGCCTCCACCAGCCCAGCAAGATGATGGCTCCCGCTCACAGCAGCTGCCGAGCGGAAAAGAGGCGCCAACTGGAAGAAGCCTCTCACTCCCCTCACCTCTGCCAACCATCAAACTGGAACTCGGAGCAATCACACCACCTCCTGCCACCCGTCCTGGCTCTCCAGCTCCCCAAACCCCTGTGCTGGCAAGGGAGAGGAATATTCCCTGAAAGATTCTGAAACTATAACTGCGTCTTAAAGCATGAAGATCAAGTTGCAACAGTAATCACTGAAGGAGTGCTGTGCCACCTTGAGATGTGCTGGATGGTATGAGCAGCTCATTACTAATATGAGACATTATCCACACATAAAAATCAAGCAAAGAAACCTGTGTGTTTCACAGGCATTACTGAGATGCCAATGGGAGTGCTGCATGTGTGTCTGAAATTCTAAATCATTTTCTGGATGCATTTATTTCATATCCTTGGTATAAAATACCGATGAATAAATTCTAGGGCTCTTCAAAGGCTTTTATGTATTTGCTACTGCTGATGTATTTCTGAAATCTGTTGTCAGACATTTGACAGAGACTCAATATCAAATAACTGCCAGTTCACAAGCATTTCAGACTGTCACCTGCATTTTACTTCTTTCCTAGAAGTGAAAGCATTCTTGAATATTTTCTCTTTTTTTCTGGAGGCAGCAGACTACAAAATCTTTTTCCTGTTGAACATTGATTTCCTGAAGGCCTGTGGGTAGGGTTAAGGCCACTGCTGCAGAGACTCAGTGCTTGCTCTAAGCAGGGACTGTGGCACTTCCTTCTGTGAAGTAAAATTAAAAGTTGAAAGCTACTTTGACCATTATGCAGCTCCCCACTGGCATTTTTATTTGCTAGAAGAACTTCAATTTAGTGCAGCTTACACCAGCCTGAAGAGTTTGATGCAGAGCTGTCTAGTCCTATCATTTTTATTCGTGCCAGTTTTGTGCTTTTGGGTTAAGTCAGAATTTGCTGTAGATGCCATGTCCATGTCCAACGTATGTTACCTCAGGAAAAAATAACCAAAGTGACAAAACTGTTGTAGATAATGGTTTGGCACAAAAAGTAGAGGAAAACAGGGCAAAAATGAATTGCGTTGAAAAGGTGTGTTTTTCCTCAGATCGGAATAAAGAAATAGTTGTTTTAATAAATTTTAAAACTAAGACGGCTATACCAAAGCTAAATATGAGACTGGGAGTATACAATATACTATAGTAATGAACATAGAATGATTCTGGTATGTGACATAATGAATACATCTGTATATATATTTTGTATATTTTATGAGATTATTTTTTAATAGTAATTTTTTGAAGTCTTTCTTTGTCAAATATTGACCTTGATTCATTTGTCCTTGATTCTTGCATTGGATGCTGCTAGAAGTTGAATGATACAGTGGTGGATCAGGATCTGTTGAGATTTTACAGAGGTACTCTTTATCTGTTCTTTCTCCAAATTGAAGGTTAAGCTTGACGTGTTTTAAGAGTGACAAACAGGAAATGTACCAGCAGAATGGTATTAATATATGAAAGTCATGAGTTACTTTAGAATGCATTTTGCTTTCTGTTCAAATGGTGTTGCAGTCCTGCAATGACAAGTGTCTGATTTTTTTCTTACATAGCATTTTTTTGAGGTGAGAAAAAAGAGACTAGTAGGATTATCTAGGCCTTGGAGAGAAGCGTGGCAGGAAATGTAAGTATAACTTAAATATCCAGTAGATATTTGTTAACTGTTGAGCACAGAATAAGCTTGATTAATATGCATCTATCTAGCCTTTTAAAGGATTATGTATCAAAGGATAAAGCATTTGCATTTTACACAAAGTATGAGGCTGTAGCCATATCAGTGTCACTATAATTACACTTGTAATGTTTCCTCTGAGAATCTCAACTTTCCTTGGTGGCTGGCATCAAACTTTTTAAAAAGATATTAAAATCCCAATTCGAGTTTGTAAGAATTTTCACCTGAACTTATAGTATTATCTGATAGAAGAAATAGTCTGAAAACTGAATGTTAGCTCTTTTCATATTTGAAGTGTAAGAGTAGAACAGGATAAAAATGCAATATACCGGGTGTGTTTCGTGATCACTTACAATACAAATTAGAAAGACTTACTGAGTTCTGTTTGGCAGAAAATGGTAACATTACGCAAGAAGGCGTAATGTCTAAATATGGGCAGGGATAATCTAGCCAAAAAACCAGTCATGGATGCAGATGTCCCTGCTGAAGTTTTTGCACCTGGGCCGTTTGGTTTCCAAACTGACCTCATGACTGGCCACAATGGCTGCCTTCTCTTCAAGAGCCAAAAGAGGAAGAGGCTTAAGTGGGTCCATATGGCACACAACAATCGACAGCAAAGACACATTGCCAACTTGGTATTGCAACTACAGTTTGTATTTCAATGTGCTGTGGAAATGGTTCACTATTCACAGAAGAGAAAATACTGCCAGGAGCAGCTTAATCTATGAATTTATCTAATTTTGTCCTAAAAGCACCAGAGAACTACAGTATGATTTCAGATGTTGAGATGAAGCCAAAGTCAATTTAACCTGAACTGTGCAAATTCCAGTTTGCATCCAGAATCAAGAAGTTGAGCTTCACTTATCTATAGTGGCCAAAAAAATATGTACTGCACTGCACTGCATGCTTTGGGTAGGAAGCAGAATATGCCATCAGTTGGCTTCCAGGACTTCAGAGAGATTATAACAAACTACAAATAAGTGATTGAACATGGTTATCTTTGACCTTGAACAACTTTTAGTTGTTTTTCCTTCCCGTCTTTGAGTTCATAATAAAATTTATTTTAAAACAACAGTACACATCTGAAAAGAGTAAAAGACCTTTGATATAATTGCTGTGAAGCTAGAAAATCAAATTATATTACTGTAAAATCCCTGTAATAGCCTAGGCAATAACTTGACTTTGTATGAGTGCTACAACTCTATTTGTTCAGTAGTTGTTCATTATGTAGTTTTATTGGTTATTTTTGCCTTTTATCATCTGTTGATAGAGGGTACTTAACTATTTATGAGTCTCTCCAAGGGTGAAGTTTGCTATTTCCTGGCTGGAATTATAAGTGAAAGGAACATAATAGTTTTGGATAGTGTGACACCTGTGTGTGTTTGTTCCATTGTGATATCTAGACAAAGATTTATCTATGTGAGTCATGCTTTCCACCTGAAGACATCTGCAGAGTTTGGGTAGGACATTGCCTTGTGACAGTTGTATTCTTGTTGAATAACGATAGATATGAACCAACCACATATTTGCATTTGATAACCCAGGTAGAGCCCTGTCCCTAAGGTTAGACGTAAAGCGAATCTTTTAAGGGGAGTAAGGGAGGAAGTACGTAGAAGCAATCTCTGCAAAGCCAGCAGTTCAACCAAACACGTCAAAGTGTTTAATATACAACCAAGCCACACAGTGCCATAAACAGAGTGCCTATACCTATCTTAATAATATTAAGACTTCTTGTCAACAAGGCTATTCTCCTAGGAAAACTAAATACATTTTTGAAAGGCCAACTAAGTTCCTATAAGGAATACCTTCAATCTAGTAAGAAAATCTACTGATTATATACATCTTATTTTAACATATGGTTTAGGAACCCACATGGAAAAAATCATTAAACAATTAATTTTTATGAAATCTCTATAAAATATATATTGTATGAAAATTTATATTAACCAGACTTGACCTTGAAAGAAACTTCCCATTATGTCCTCATCTAGCCTTTAACCAAGCACACTCTTGTTCAAGTAATGATGAGAAATAAACTCCCTGCAGTCTAAAATCTACCAACTGAATTGTTCTAAAATCAGAGCTGAGGAAACCATAAAGACGGTCAACACATTTCATTATGCCCATAGTAAGTAGCCTCTGCCAGTACAAACCCATGAAAATCCCTGAAACATTATATACACTTCCATTGTGTAAAACTCCCCCATGATATTAAACAATCACTACACACCAGAATGACCTAACACAGCTAATCAAATATAAAGAAACTGTGCAATATCCACTTAACTTGCTGGAAAAATTCCTTACAAACTGGTGACTTCTCCTCTGATCTTTAAATATTCAGTCTACTCCCTAATGATGACACTGGAAAAGACAGCTCTTTGAGTTAGTAACAAAACCCAGAAACTCAGAAATACTGGTTTAATAACTAATCTCATCATGTTTCACAGGTGATAAACACTTTTTATTCCTCTTTGTCCTAGAGAAAGCCACTTTATGTCTTGTTTTTTCCTGCAACTTCTCCAAATAATGCTCTCTATGCTTCTAGTATCTTTCACATTTTTCTGTCAGTAATTGTTTTTTAACCAATAACTGATTATATCCTGAACACTTGCTATTCTATAAATTAAGGTACTTTCTTCTAAGTGGCCTCTAGAAATGAGGAAACTTGAAACACTGCCTTTTTCTGTCCTCAGTGGCAGCACTGGAATGAGATGAGGTGGCCATACCTCATCCAGAGTCCTCTTCTCCGACATGAGGATGCTATGTTGAAAAGTAGATTTAGACTGTAGAAAGGGAAGTAATGCCCCAAACTGAGTGCTTTGTACTCAGAGGTAAATTGTATCCATTCAGCAGTGCACAGCCGGTGCAGAAAGCAGAGAACACAATTCTGTATTGATTCAGCAGCTAAAAGAGACCAGAGGAGCTAAGCGTGGGCTACAGGAATCTGACCTTGTGTTAGGTTCCTCTGAGGGCTATGCCATATTTCAGTCTCCTCTGTAGAACAAACGTAAGGAAGTCGTTTGACCTTGACAGCAAACTATCTTAGCATTTGCCTTCCAGCAACCTACAGCAGAGCCCTCATCATCGTATAGGTGAAAAGAGAAATTGTAATAACCAATACGGGATCTACAATTGAATTCCACAAAAATACATTGATCTTCGGAAAACTACCCCTGCTTTGAATAAGCATGGAAAGACTGTAGAGTGTTATCTTCATTGGTTTGTGAGCTTGCAGGCAAGGGTTTTCTCTCTCTTGCTGTAGTTTCAGCACAAGGTGATGTGGACAATGTGAAGGGGTGTGGGTTAGGTGGGGGTTTATCCATTGGTAAGCAGTGTAGGGAAGATCTAAGTGTTTTCTTCTTAGGAGTACTTGGTGAAGATGGTGTATTCAGTGAGCAGTGCTAGTGCAAAAATAACATAATCTCAAGCAAGAACAGACGGCTTTTTATGATAAATGCTAGAGTGAGTACAGTGGCCCTAGAAACTCCTTGAAAATCTATATCATAATACTTGTGACTCCTACTCCAATGCTTCTTTAATATAAAATAGCTCTTAAAAGTTATTTTCTGGTTTATGTATGTTTGAAAATTCTTATATGCAAAATTTGAATGTCACTTGGTTATGAAATTCATAGAGCTATGAATTTCTTTTATAAGTTTTTGATTATTGAAGTCTTTCACATGACCCTTGTGTATTGCTTATGAATTCAACAGCTGACTTAAGATTTCTGTGATCCCTTAGGAAAGGACACTAACCTTATCCAAAACAAAACCGATTGTCTTACATTATCTGCTGTGTTAGTTTAGAGCTTGAGCCAGCAAGAAAGGAGTACCTCAGCAATACTCACCATTTTCTGCATTACTTTAAGACCCGTAAATATGTAATGAAAATAGATATACTGGGTTCAATTACAAGCTATTGGGTGGGCAGCTTTATCTTTCCTATCCTGTAATTACCATGATTCAGCTGGGAGGACTTCATAGCTTAGCAGAAAAATATGTCTTTCTAATTGACACCACATAGGTGTGTGCAGCTTCAGTAGCTAATTTGGTTGTGTATCTGAAGCTCGTCTATCATGTATTGCTGAAATAAGCCCAAGACTCCTAAAACATCTCAGATCATGCCTCTTTGTACATGTGGACTGTACCTCTGTATACAATTTCAAGCATCAAAAAAATTTCCAATCTACCAGCTTCTTGTCACGCATTCATTATAAGAAGTAAATTTGATGTGAAGAAAAGGAAATTTAAGTGTTAAGAAAATATTTACTTGCACTTGTTTATTGGAAGAAAGAGGTGATGTTTAGAAGTTGTGGATTAGTTTCCCTTTGATAATTTTTCTCTCATTTTAAAATGTCAAATATAAGGTTATTTTAGATTATTAAGCATATTTTCTTCAGTAACTTCAAAATATTAATTTGTCTTGAGGAATGTTGAGTGTAGTAAGCTATATAGGCTACCATAATGTTCTGGAGACTCAGTGTGGTTAAAAAAGAAGCTCACATGAGCAAATTTCTTAGTTTTAAATTTGCTCAAGTTATGGATCAGTGTCAATAACTGAGCAGCATTTATCAGACACTTGGGGACATGCAACCTTAAAGGAAATGCAGAGGTATTGTAGTAATAGTATTTTTAGCATGGCTAAACAGCAATTGTAGATGCTCATTTTAAAAACTCACAAATGGCATGCCCGGGCTAAAGACTTCTGACCACTTAACACTGAAGATAGTGGCTTGCTGAGCGGTTAAAGGAGGCCTGAGGAAACATTGTGTGGGGTTCCATGTATTTTGTACAGCTTTTCCACTCCTCTGCAGTACCGTACTCTTTGAATCAGCCTGCCATGTGCTGCACAGCACCCAGGAAGCAGCATAGTAGGAGCTTTCTGAGCATGCTGAGCAAATTAAGACTCTCAAAGGGCTTGGGAAAGCTGTCTCAGAGGATTCTAAGTAAACCCAAGCATGAGATAAGGTTGAAACAAAGGGAAGTCTGTCAAAATTTTATGTAGATCAGGAGGTCTATGGCACTTCCAGTGTTGAAGTGGCAGTTTTGGAAGGTTTTAGGACAATTTTGTACGCCAGCACCTTAGTAGGATTCTTTGGTTGTCTGTGTTTAGAGGTAGATTGTCTATTTATAAATTGGGAAAATGATGGTACACCTTTAGTTTCAGAGTGGTGAGGATTATGTAGGTGATGATTAAAAAGAAACATCTGTCAGAGATTACAAAGGCAAGTCTTTACTGTAAGAGCAATAAGCTAACTCACACTGGAGGAAAGAATTGGAGTGCATGAGGGAAGTCATGGTCTGAGGCTTACAGGACCCAAGAACCTTTCAGATGGGGACTGTTCAGATGCTAAGCAGCTTTGCAAATACCATAAAAAACTGTACAGTCATAGAAGACACAATTAAATGTGCTAAGTGTTCCTGATGTGCAGAAGTCCATACCAAAGTCTATCCACACTTACTTCAGAAGTTTCAACAGCTTTATGTGTCTTTTATTCTTTTTGTTGACAGTAGTGAGGTGGTGAATGCTATAAAATATTGTCATAATACATTTCTTTAATGTGTTTTTTTTTAAAAAAATTAAACAGCCTGACAGCATGTTCTGTAAAGCTATAGTAGTCTCAGTTCCTCTGTTTCTGCCACCAGTTTATGAGCTCTGTCCATTGTTGCTGTGGTAGTACCATACTGACCTTTCCTCGGCCCATCTGGTACGCTTTTCAAATGAATGATGCTGCTAACAATGCCCCAGTTCAAGCTGATGCTGGAGTGCAATTTAGTCATTGTTCACCAATGATTAATCAAGAAGAGATTTTATAATGAAGCCAGCATTAAAATGTATGGGCATGTGGCAAATCAGATTGAATGGCAATATTTCAGAATATATAGCATCATATTGTTAGGTTTCTTTTGTGGTTTTCACTCTCCTGGGGACCTGAGTATAGACTGCGATACACTGAGAGCCCTGTTTATTTTACATTTTAAATGATTAGTGGAAGATTAAACTTTCATGCTAACTGAAAAATATAATGAAAATGCTAAGTTCTCGGCTCCCTATCCAAATATTATTAGCTTTTACATGATATATTTGGTTCTTTTGTTCTTGCTGACTCACAGTCCATAACCTTTCTTTTGTAAATGTATTTTAATCCCCTGTTCGTATCCCTAGACAAAAAGGCATAGTGATTTAGTAGTGGAGGGAAGGAGAAGAAACAGCCTAAAAAGAGAAAATAATGGAGAAATACTATTTTTAGATGCTTTCATTAACTATAAACACAATTAACAATAGTCACTAGCTGATGAGATGAGTTATATTAAAAACGGCTGTGATTTTTAATCACAGAAAGGAAGTTACAGCCAAAACTAGTTTACATCATGTACACCTGTGCACTGTAGCTTGTACCTGATTCTGTCCTGCATTAAGGATTCAGGTCAAGCCCATTTATTATGAGTTGTCAGATAAATTCTGTGATGGAGGAAACAAGCTAAACTTGTGGATATGTGGATTTTATATATATCGTTGTTGTCTTCCATTCTGAATTCTTAGAGACTCTATCAGGCTGGTTTCATGAAAAATATCGTAACAGGACTATTGCTCAAGCAAATGGTGATGCCGAGTTTCCAAAGTAATAGGATACCTGGTAAACAACAGCAGCTGACATTTCTAAGAGACTACCTGTTTTTAATCTGCAAGAAACAAATGACTTCTGGTCATACATATCTGATAATTCCAGCAAAGGATTCATACAGATTCTGGAGAAGGGGAAAGTGGAAAGAAGCACTAAAACAAATGAGAAAAGGAGGTGATGTTGTGCTGCATGAAGAAGGGAAATACAGTACTGAGTATATATTATACATATCCATATACTTTGGAGGATATTGGGGTGTAGTTGACAAGTAGGAGTAGGTGTAGGTGTTGGGTCATAGGTTGAACTTGGTGATCTCAAAAGTCTTTTCCAACCTTGTGATACTGTGATACTGTGATATTTGTAAGGAGCTATGCATAATGCTTTGTCATTAAACAAATAGTCCTGAGATTTTGCCTTTCTGTTGCCTTGAAGGTGTAATTTATTTAATCATCATCAGAAGTCAGTTAAGGATAAAATCAGAAACCAAGCAGTGTGTTTCATCTTGAGTTTGAAACAATAATTAGAATTCTGACTTGAACTTTTTTCATTTTTTTTTTAATAAAAGGCAAAATTGAACAAGTTAATGACAAGAGCTATTTGTTGTCATGGTCATCTGACAGCCGCTGGAGAATTATCCTGCAACAGAATGTGTCAAGGAAAAAGTACAAGAGGCTTTCATTTGACAGAATACTTGTCTTTACAGCAAATCATCACTCTGTAGTTTCTTACAAGTAAAGTAAACACTAGTGTCTGCAAATTGAAACCCTGTTATGAGTAGATGGATCTGGATTTCAGAAAAAAGGAAAATAAATTTACTTCTTTCCCTTCTATTGTAGATGAATGTTATTAATAGACTGATGAGGGGCACTTGTTGTTTTTTTAGGGTGTCCAGTGTGTTCATATCCAGATTTAAAAAAAGCTGACCAAACAGCAATATCCTTTCTTGTTATAATTTCAAGGAGTAAGTAGAGCAATTAAGAAGTATGGTCTTCCTTTAACGCAGCACATATTTTGACATATGTGCGCAAGGAGGGCCAGGAGATTTAACCGTATTGGAGAAATATACAATATATACTACACTTTTGGGTCTCTATTTTTTTTTCATATTACAGCCATTTTTCACTAAAATGATCCTAAACTTGCCAGTGTAGGACATCTGGAAAACATTTTAATTCTTAAAAAAATAAATAAATCCCTACATTGTATAGATTCAAACCCAACGCTATCTGAATTTAAGTTAACAATGTACCTCATTCCAAGAAATATTTTTCATTAAATCCTTCATGAGAGATTTGGCTTTTGCAGGTAGAAGATCTCCATCTTTTACCTGCAGTGAAAACCAGCATGTTTTATTCAACGAGCCAGATCAGTGAGTGTATTCAGAGTATAAATTTGTATATTATGTACAGACAAAAAAACCATACAATACCAAGACACTGGAAAAGAAATTTCCAGTTGAATTTTTTTGTTTGGGTTTATAAAAATAACTGTGATGCATCAATTACTCCCTATTGCCATGGATACAAGCGATACTTTATTATATAACTGTACAGCTGTGCTCAGTTCTAATATGAAAAACAGACTTGTTTCATCTTTCTATTTCATAGTTACTGAACTGAGATAATAACATCTCCTTTTACCTATGAATGTATTGAATTTTCTTACCATTTTCTAAAGTATTATTGATTAGAATTTCATTAAAACATTTATAATAAAATCTATAGTAAATGCTTATGTTCCATCACAAGGACAGTATGGATAAAGATTATTGTATTGTATATCACACGTGCAACAAAGGTGTATACCAGAGGAGTGCTATTAAGGTTTAAAAGCCAGCCATTCAAAAATTACTGAATAACAAATTTCAGACTCTATTGTTCATAAAAGTTATGATGCAGTTTTCAATCAGATGTTTCCTATCCCTCATTTATTTTAGACTGTTCTAACAAACAATAATTCTGACCAAAACCAAGTTACAGTTCTGATATAATTGTGACAAAATATAACTCTGAATACCTTTTCAGTAGAAATTGTCACGGTAGTGTGGAAAGATTTATGCACATGGTTAAATATTTCCTCCCAACAGTTAAGGATCTAAATCTTTGAAAGATCTTTGTTGCAAGATTGATATCTTCGTGAATTGTAAAATTAGAGCCCTCCATGACCCGTTTTTTTTTGTGGTGCTTGACTTTGTATGGTATTTGAACTGTTCAGAGCATTTTTCTTGCAGACCTGGCTCAGAGAGTGAGCTCCTGCTGGGAACTGAGCCCCTGACGTTGAGGACCATGCAGTTAGCAATATCTTCTGGGAAATCTGGCTTAGAAAAACCTCGGTATTTAGTAGCAACATACAGGCCTGTTTGGCAGAAGCAGGACAGCGTACTTCTTACTGAGTTACTTCCCTATCCTTTCAACTCTTGCATCCTCACTGACATTCCATCTTAGACTCTGCAGCTATCAAAATCCCCAGTGTTTCCAGTATGTGACTGTTAAAATGTTCATACCTGATCCATTCCTCTCACCTGTGTGAGATTTCAGCTCTGGTAGAGTATGTACTGGCTATAATCTCTTGGCTACGTTAGCTAACAGAATTAGACTACTAAAGTAAATGCAATTTTATACTGTGCAGGTATTTTCACATTGCTTTAGAAAAAGTAGAAATAAGGAGGAATGATGTAATACTTTTTTGTGTTATAGGTAGAAAAATGCTTTTCTATTTGTATATGACATTCAATAATAGTGCAAAGTAATAACACCTTTGAGAATAGAGATATCTTCACATATGCAAGAGATAAAGCTTAGGCTATGGCTGACGTGGTAGAGGGGAGAAAAAGGGTGAGGAGTAAAGCCAAAATGGCAAACAGAACTTATGCCTAACTATAGTGTAGGAAAAAGTACTGACATACAATGTTTGGCGTGTTTTTCTGTATGTTACTTTATTAAGTAATTAGTATCAGAGGTGAAAGGGAAGAGATATTTTATCAATTACATAGAAAGGTAATTTTCTAAAAGTAGAAAAGGCAAAACCCTCTCAGTCTTAATGGCGCTGCTCACATGCCAAAAAGTAAATGTTCCAACATGTTACAATGAATTTAAGCATTCAGGCTTCTTTGCTATTTTAGGAAAATCAGAGAAATAATATCAGTGCTAGTTAGGGTGAGGCTCTGTCAGTCAGTCTGTATTTCATTATTTTAGGTTGCATAAGAACAGATCACAGAAAATCATACAAATATGCAAATATATGCAGCCATTAATACCTGTTCTTAAATGTACTGTTAAAATGATTATCTCAGTATGGCTATAAGCCAATTTTTTTTAAAAATACAGAGGTATGTAATAAATTTTGTTAGTTTGAATGGTTTATTTTCTTATTTAGACACCTCTTCCTTTTCTTGGGCAGCGCTGTCACTAACAACATAAAGACATGAAACTTGCGGAGACCTGGCAAAATAACTTTACTTACTTATGCTTCCTCCCAAGCATTAGAGATTCTGTGGAAGAGTGATATCGATATATGCATACACATGTATATATTCACACACTTACATATATGTAGATACTTATGGCTGCAGAAGCCCCAGTGAGACAATCCATTAGGGCAGTAAAGGTGCTGCTCTAAGTTGCAGTGAGGTGTGAATCAGCTCCCGCACAGAAAAGGAGAAATAGAATAGTGGCATAAAATATATTTTATCTCTGCGTTTTAAGCATCAGTGCAAAAAACTGGGACCTTTCTGCCTTAAGAGATTTCTTTTCCTGTAAAATTTATGTCCTCATACATCATAAGAAATAATTACAAATACCCTATGGCTTTATGTTAACGAGTCTGCATTGCAATAGAAGTCAGTTAGAAACTTTAATTGCAGAATCTTGTTTTCAGTTCTTAACCCTTTTCCCTGAACTGCCAGGCCTTGTAGGGAGAAGGTACCTGGAGTGAGTATTCTGCCTCAGATTGTGCTGATGAGGGTTGCTACAGTCCCATTGCTTTTTATGGTGAGTCAGGAGACCTCTTCTCTTGATACCCGTGTTGGCGCGGGGTTTTGCTGCATGAAGAAAATTCTCATTTCCTTTTTTCCTTATATAAATCTGTCTTGCTTGTTCCGTGTTTAACTTAGGACTTGGTTATCATTTCAAGTGCCCAACTCCCTAAACTATAACTTAACTAAAGGTAAACTTTAATGTTCCTGATGTCTTTTGGGTTTCACGATTTCCTTACTGTGAAGTTGACTAATGGCAGTTGGAGACCAATTATGCCAATGCACTTGAAGGGACAAAACCCATGAATAATTGTTCTTCAAATGTTATTAGAAAGGACCACAAACAAAAGCAAGGTTTAAGTTTAAGCCCTGTTTTAAGACATGTTTGCTGGATCTGAGTGTTAGTTTAAGCATAAAAGAGTTTGCTGCAATTAGAAACCAGTGTTATCACTTCAATTAGCCTTGAGCATAATCTTTCCTCTTATATTTAGATCACTTATCAGCACCAATAGTTCATGTTGTACTTGTAAGTAACGTAACATCAAAGCTATTCCAGTGTTTCTTTTTTTCCATCTTAATACCCATTTGGCACACGGTTTAAAATGCATTTCATTTTACAAAAAATAATTATTCGTATATTAATTGTGCACTCATCTTTCCTTCAGTGCTCTTTGCTATCTGATTATGTTGAATATAAGTCTGTATAGTACTGACTTCCAATTCTGTTACGTACTAAACAGAGCCATTATGAATCCTGTTTATAATGGTGCCATTAAAAATGATGTGCTGTCAAGAATATCTTATAATGATGGTGGAGAATGTGTGTTTTCAAAGATATTTAATGACTACACGGTTTTAAAACTGCAATGGAATACTTTTAATGGATTCAAATATAATAAATCAATCATATCTTGCTTGACTTACTTACATTATATCCATGTTGACTGTGTTTTATGAAAATCTGCACAGTTAGCTCTGAAACATTCTGCCTCATCCCAGCCTTTGGGTATTGTTCAGGTTTAGATTTTATATAAGTATTTATCCGAAAGATTGTTTTCAGGATTATGGTTTTTTTCCCCCCGAGATTTGTTACATGCTTAAATAGAGGTAATGCAAAAGACTTATAATATGCAATTTTAATTCTGAATGATAAATAACGTTAGAAAACCTGTAAGTCCTCTTAAAAGGAGAGCTTCACATATTCCTAATGGGAGAAATACTGCCAGTAGTTAGTACTTCAGATGATTCCAAATGCAACAGAAGTGCTACAGTTACGTGGAACACAGAACAAGAACAACCGAGAATGTATAACTTTTCTGCAACCAGCAGTGATGCTAAAAGATAGTTTGGGGAAGGAGTAACCTAGGTGGGTCCATGATTGTGGAATTCAAAAGTGCTGAGGACAAGATATCCAAGACTGCTGTTCCCATCCCAGAAACGGAGGCTTTCGAACCTAACTGATTACTTTTGATATTTGCACAACAAGCTAGAGCATGACAGACGTTTTTCTCTCCCCTACTTCTTCAGCCATTGATAGCTGACGGAGATTGTGGCCATCAGGCAAGAGGACATACGATGAAATATCATGATTTTTATTATTGGAATGCCTAGTGGCAATACTTCGTTTTCCAAGTCTTACATTAGAATTACTATTTATATTGTCAGTAATGTCTGGTTTTTGACAGTCTGGCTGCAAATGTTCAAGAGTGCTGGGATGCTGCTTCAGTCTGATGTACCATCATAGGTCCTATGCCTTTGGATTGTTTCCATTCCTGTTTTCTTGCTGATCTGACACAGATCCCATTCATTTAGGTTTTATTTTGTGCAGGGAACCTAACATTTGAATGAAAATTATCTTGAGATGCATTTTCTCTGTCTGGATCCGTAAGCAAAAATGCGAGTGGTCCTTTTCTTTTTCTTCTTCTTTTTTTTTTTATAGCAAGTGAGTTTTAGATTGAACATTTATTTTCTTATTTATATGAAGTGTTTTAACCAAAGTATCTCAGCACTTGACAGACACAAATGAGTTTTCATAGTATCAGTGCCTTTCATTTGTGGTAAACTAAGGCATATTAAGTTAAACCAAGGTGTGAATACAGTAGACCTGAGTTTAGGATGCTAATTTCTAATCATGTTTCGATCACCTTACATAACTTTTTATGTCAATGAACATATAATATAAATAAAATTTATCACTTTTTGTGATTTGTTACAAAAAACCCCTAGATGAGTGAGTGGACCCCTAGACTGTGTTTTTAGACACAAAATCTGGTTCTTGGGTATTTAGATACGGTACAAATGACCCATCAGAAGAAAACTCACTGCCATGGTATCTGCTGTAGCCAGGCCTGGAATTTTCATTGTCACTAGGGCTATTTTAGGGGAAAGGAGATGAAGTAATTAAATATTCTGTATCTATTTCACCAAAATGCACATGGGGAGAATTATTTGAGAAATGAACTGGCGAATGATATAGGCTTCCTATCAACAGCTGTCTGCTTCATGATGCATTGATAGAAAACCTTCCGCAAATACATCATCAGTTAGAAGTAGTACATGTTTATATTTCAGAGCTCAATTCTGTAATATAAAATTCTGTGCCATCAGGGTATTTTTTTGTTACTAAATGACAGCAACAGCATTGTTCTTTTCCCAGATATGTTCAGACTGCCAGCATAATGCTGCTATACATTGTTCAGATAAGGTTAGTTTCTTCCTCAAGGCAAAAAGCATACAGAGTCCTAAGCACATAGTAAGAAAATCTGAATATAACTGGAATTTAACTGAATTTATCTGAAACAAAAACGTTTCTCCTTGTATCTACTGGTATTTAGATTTCTTAAATATTTCATTAAAAAAGCATTGAGTCACACTTTTTTTTTCCTCAAAATTTCTCTTCATATTCTCCAGTGGAATCGGTGACTTAAGTATTACACTATGGTTATGTTCCTGAAAGAAAACAGCTTTTGGAGCCATAAGTCTATAATTTTATAAAATTTCTTGGAGCTTTTCGTTTTAAGGAAAGCAAGGTTTTGGAGCTCCCCCAGAGTGAAGATTTTTTTATGTTTCATACTGTTAGCTCTATAAATTTTCAGGATGTATCAGATTCAGCTGTAATTTATCTCAGGGAGCCTGACTGAAATATTTCTTCAGTATTTTTCAATCCACTCAAGAGAGAAAATTTGTTAAAAATTTCTGGCAAGAGCAAGATTTGGCCATATAGCCAAATAGGCAATATAAAAATTAAGTACTGGGTACATATTCTGTTGGGAACTTAGAAGGAAGTTGAGATGCATCTCTTCATTATTGTGGCCCTTCTTTCTGTCTATAACTTCGGCCGTAGGCTGTGTTCACCCATCTTGTCCTGGATACACTCGCATCCTTTTTCCTGGAGGTTACTGTGTCATCATTTCTCTCAGAACAATTAATCATGTAATTGTTCTCAAACTCTCATTTGGAGTGAAGCAAGTTTATCAGAGGCGGATTAGTCTAATTTATTTTTGTCTGAACCAGAGTTAGGGATGAATATGTGAATTAATATTCTGGACCAGCTAAGAGGGTAGGAACCTTCTGAATTGGAACAGTATGTGTGAACAGCTGCAGGTATTTATCACTTGATTGTCATCTATTCTTTTCCATTTACAGGATGAGACACAGGTTGTTGACTGGAGTATAATCTACACTGTTTCATTGCAGCAGTTGTGTTATGATTATACATGTCCCAGAAATGCACTGCAGTTAATGACAGTCGTGCACTCTGACCCATATGTTTTTTTCTTGCTTTGTCTAAAAATAATCTAATTACAAACCCACATTAAATATCATGCAAAATAATAGATTAGAATCCAAATTAACATTAGGCTGTTAGCCTAAAGCTACTAATGCGGCGGCTGAACTTTGCAAAAAGATTTTAACTGAGCTTTGACTGCCTTTATCATGGATCTTTTACATTAAATTTACATTAAACACATTATTAAGCAAAGCAATAACCCTGTGACATAATTCTGATTAATGATGTGAAGTATTGCGCAATGAACTTGGAGGGAAAGTTCACTCTTTTTGTTCTGATTATCATCTGAGGAAACAAATCAGATTCATATATTTGTGGCATTCTCTATTTAGCTACAACTATGACCCTGGCTTGGGATGTTTGGATTGATGTATTAAAAAAACACAAACCAAAACAAACAACACTAAACACATAACACTATAGATTCTTGTCATATTTAAAATGTTTTCTCATTAAGAATCTTAAATTTGTCAGTTCTTGCAAAAATATTATATTCAGAATACCACCTTGTCTCAATTCTTATTGATCTACTCCACAAAGGGAGGGCCAGATTTGCAAAGGAGCCCAGGACCTGACACCTTCCCTAAATGAGTCTTGAAAAGGATTTTAACACAGAAAACATGTGGCAGACTTTTTTCCATACAACCTTTCATCCCAGATACACACAATATCCGTTTGTAAGTAGAGCATTGCTCATTAGTCTCATGATAGGAACAAGGGACTTGCACTTTTCAGTGTGCTAGGTTAGTACTGGAGATTTATATTCTTTAATAGTAATATGTGAATCTTGAAAATTAACCTAGTTTTATGCAGTCGTAAGTAAAAGGATTATTTTTCAAAAAGTTTAGAGCTTAATGGATTTTAAAAGGTTGAGAAACATTGACCTGTACAATAATAGTATGGTAGCTTGGTGCCTCCTAATGAGATACACAAACAGCCAGTAAACATCGCAGGAAACTGTCTGCTGTGAAAGGAGGGTTCATAAATTTCAGCCTTCCGGGATTAAGATGACTCTCTACAACTCAGATACAATCACTTAGAGACAGATTTATGCGTTAAAACACTTGTTTGGTAGAAGATACCTAAGTCTTTCAAAGACAAAGCACGGCTGAGGTTGTCAGTACTCCTGCAGATGTATGTTAGGAAGCTGAGAACCCACTTCTGTGTCGTTTGGAGACTGCTGAAGCATACAATAGGATGAATCTGCAAGACAGCTGAACGGCTCCAACGCCACCAAGATGGCACTAATTCTGGCTATGCACAAAGCAAGCTTCAGGCTGGGAAACTCAGTGGACAGAAACATAGCATCTTTGAGATGTTATCAGCTGAAGGGCTTAAACAAAGCTTTTTAGACTCCCTGTCTTAGATTTAAATGCCTACATTTCGTTTTAGTTCTTGTCCTGATCTGAGCCTCGTGCACTAGGATGAAATGGGTCACATACATATCCAAGATGTGTATCACCAGAGGGCAGTGCTAAACTGGGAACTAAAATTTTATTTTGATGTATACTTCATGTGTATGGAAAAAGCTGCTTTTGTTCTACTTCAAATATTACTATTACTAAATGTATCTATTTTATTGAAAGCACTGTACGACTGGTTTCAGAAGCAATGAGAACCACGATGCTTTAATTGGAGCAAGGAAAAGAACTGCAAAAATTACTTGTTAGAGTTCAGAAGAGAGATTTTGTTCTCAGTTGCACAGACCCTGAAAGATATTTTATTAGTGTTTCTCCTAAAGAACATATGAGAATTCAAAAATTAATTATTTGGCATATTCTGGGCTTAGCCTCTTCAGAACCCTAGGCTGTCTCTTTTAAGTGACTGGAAAAGGCATGCTTTGTTCACAGTCTGTGCTGCTTTTCCAGGGAAATAAGAGTCTTGCTTTAGAAGCTATGGCCTGTGTCACATACAGGGCATGGCATGCAAAGAGTTACTGTAATTTGCATAAAAATGCCAGTAAAGTGCAAACGCTGCCTCATTAATATGAATGAAGTTCACAGGATATTTACAAATTGCACAAAGCCCCTCATTTAAAAAAATATATGTGTTTGATGCAAGTCACACAGTGTGTGTGTGAAGCAGTTTCTGATACTGGCATAACATGGCACGACAATAAGTAAATATAATGGTTGTCTTCATCTTCACTGACACAGGAACTTAGATGGGGTACTGACAGTAACAGATGTAGCGGTGGATATTAGTTGAAATGAACTCCAGTATAGTATATCATGGTAACAGGCTTTGTCAGTATGAAGCATGCTGTAAAAGCGGGGACTTAAATCTGCATGAGGAAGTGAAAAAAGGGTCAGATCGAAAAGGACGTGTCTTTAGTAGGGATATGAGGCTTGCGCCTTTCCAGGAAGTGTGATGCACTGTGCACAGGAAATAATGAGAGTATGAAGCATTACAAGTATTTTATTAACGAGAGACTGTTTTCTCAGTAGTCTGTGATAATGAGAAAGATTATGTGTATGTGGAAATAATAGGAATCAAAACTGGTCTAGTACACAGTAAAATCGTGTGAAATTATGTCGGGCATTAAGACTTACCCACAATACAGCATATACAAGTAAATCTATAGAGGCTTATGCACGAAAAATGATGCTTATCTTCCTTTCACAGTTGTGAATCACCCACATGAGAGTGTATTTTGTCATAAGCTAAATGATATATAAAATCTTTCTCTGGATATTATGCATTAATCATTAATTTTTATGTTATGAAAAATACAATATCTACAGCTAAGTTGGAAAATGAATTACATTAACTTCACTTAAAGCTTAAAGGCATTTATTTTAAAATACTGCAATCTAATTCAAGAACTTAGTTCTCTGGTATCATAGCTATTTAACTTCACAGCAATGAGCTCATCTCTTCACGAAGAATTAAATTTCTAAACAATCCCACAGAATAAAACAATATAATGAGGACTCGACCACATTTTTTTACACTTTAATTACTGTCACAAACTGAAATATTAAACTATAATTTTATAACTATTCAGATTGTTCAGTTATATTATGTGAAGAATGAGAATTTGGAGAGTTGGGTGGTCTGTGTTTTATTTTAATAAGAGGCAAAGCTATATTTTTCCATGGATTAAGTCCAACACAGAGAGAACTGTCAGTGTGAAAACAATAGAATTTATCTCCACTGATGTAGCTTGACATATGAACAAGAGCCTGAATTGTTGCCATGGCAATAAATGTGTAGGACTTATGCATGCATTTTCTGCTATAGGATTTTGATTAATGGCATTGACTAAATAGTCTGAAGTAGAAGAAACACTGCAGCAGGCTTGAGAATAGAGATGGCCTGGAAGGGGTATGCACACCCTACTGCACACTTTTACTGGTAAAATAAACTGTGGTTGAAATCGGAGTTGTCAAGTCTCCAGCAAAGTATGAATTGAGGATTTAGCAGTTACGCTCAGTGTGAGAATTTAAAATGAAAAGAAAGTCTCTTGAACATGAACTGTATTGGAACAATTTTCTGTTTTCATATATGATATTTCTTCTTTGGGGATGAATGCTTTGAATGATAAAAATAGTCCTTTTCCATCTTTAGTGGCTGCAGGCTCAATACGGGTCTTGATTCAAAAGACAATAAAGTATCTATCTTTGATTCATTCATTAAGCTATTGAAGCAGTGGGAGAGGAGCGTGTCAGTATCCTACTGAGCCAAGGGCTTCACTGGGAGCACAGAAAAGTGATTTTCTGGAATCAAGCAAGATGCAGAGCACCTCGTGGGAGGTGGTTTTATTAAGGGAATGGTCGGAACTTACCAGAAAGTCTCCCAAATAACATATCCTTTGAATTCAAGTAGATCTGGTTGAAAATAATAAGCGTATGGTTTATCTGTATTTGTGTGGATGTGCATACTTAGCTATAGAGCATTTGTCATACTAAATATACTTACGTACATATCTGGGATTTAAAAATAAATTAGCTAACTTTGCAAACAAATTCGAACCATTCTAAAAATCAATGAAATGAAAAAATATTTCTCATCTAGAATACAAAGACGTTCATTCTTTACATGATTCTAAATGTATTTTATTTCCATATTTGTTCATTATAACAGCTATTTGTGTTTAATCAAGGGTTCAGCTTTTCTCCAGCTCATCATCTGTTCCTAATCAACCCTGTTGAGGAATCAGGCTGCTGAATTTGTGACGTTGCTATCATTTCTATGGTAATAGGATAGTTGATGAGCACAGCGTTATTGCCTCATTGTAGGATCAGGGAAAAGAAAGACTGGACTGTGTGGGAGGCCAAGGACACACGTGTCTTTAGTTAGAGAGAACAGGAGCATGGGAAATGAAGGCCAATTAAAGATATTTTTGTGAAAGGACTCCCTTTCAGTTTGCCTCAATGTGACCTTTCCTATTATTTAATAAACTCACCAGTACCTTAAGAATACTCTTAGAAATACTAATTAATAAGTATGTTTTAATACTTTTGCCATTATACCTTATGTTACGGTCACTTGATTTGTGGTTCAGTAATTGTTCATTGCAAAGTTTTAAGGCAAGAACTTTAAAGTTTTAAAAAACCTGTGTTTACCTGATCCTCACACTCTCAGTCTCTTTCTGGCCTCATCTCCCTCACGTCAGCACATTTGCCTCCCCAGTGGGACATGGCAGTGGTGGTAGAATGTGCTCCTCGTGGTCTAGCCGGTTTCTTAAACTTATAAAACAGCTATGAGGGAGAGTCTCAGGTTGGTTTTCATGATTGAAAACCTGGAAGCAGAGGGAAAGGCTTTTTACAGTGAGACCACCATATTGGTTCCTGGATCCCTCTGCTGTATGATGCTGCTCTTTTTGACCTCCATACCATCTGCGAGGGAGTACTACACATTACAGATATAACTTTGCCTTTCTGCCTTCTTTTTGCATGTATCTTCCAAAGCAGGTAAGAAGGAAAGGTGTGCAAAGACAATTCAGGAAGTTTATTTCAAGCATAAGAATGTTTAGTTTCATTATCTTCTGCTTTGAGACTGTTGTTATGATGTCAGGTCCGTCACTCGGTAACTCCTGTGTTTCTGTCAGCTTTCATGACTTTCAAAGCTCTGTCTCATTGCAGGACTCGCAGGGTCTAGGTCTTCCTTTCATGTAGCATGATAGACACCTTCCCTTTCCTCTCCCAAGGAGTCCTTAAGCTGTGATGTTCTTAGTGTAGGGGGGTATCCCTGGAAAAAAGATGCCATCCAAATAACTGTATCTGATGTATCAAATAGCCATGGGTTGAACCAGCAGCAGGGAATACAAAGCCACATGGGGTGCTAATGTTCATACTGAAGACCTAACCAGAGAAGATCCTGGAGATACTGCTTTACTTTCATCTGATTATGAACTCAGTCTGTCTTAGCTAAGAAAAACTCATTCAAATCCATTTGAACTTATGTGAAAAGCAAAAGTCAAAATACCTATTCTGTGTTCATTCATAGCTGGCTAGCAATGAAAGAATTCTTCATGGTACTTACCAGTACCTGAATATAAATAATGGTTCATGTACAGAAAAGCTTCAAGCTAATATCCTCATTCTTCTTCCTTGGTCTTTCAAGGAGAAACTCATACGCACCCCACTGCAGGCCAAAAGGAACTGTCTGTCAAGACTGAGGATATCATAGCATGTTCATGTGTTTGACAGGTTATCACCTTAATAAGAAGACTATCAGAGACCTTCCAGCTTTCAGGCAAGAAGAGAGACCAGACCAATTATCCCAATTCTGCCTCAAAATATAATGGACTTGAATGGAATTCCAAAGCCTGCTAAAGGACACTGTAAGTGAATGAGAAGGTGAGGAGTTAGTAGTGATCCACCATCATTACACATTGGCCTTTGCATACACTAGCCAGCAGTAAGTGCTATGATCAACGCTGGTTTTCAAATTAATTTCCTCTCCTTATTACATAGATTGTCTCAATTTTTCTGACCTCTGTTGCCAGATGAGAAGCAGGGATAGGGATTCAAGTGACGATGAGAAAAAACAAATGTTATGGGAGTGAGATTAAACAAAGAATTCCTTGTCCAGAGGCTATACTGAAGTTACATTACAAATTGACTACTACCAGGTTTTAAATCTATTTTTGAATAATCTTGGAAAGAAGCTAGTTTATCTTACATAACTAAAACTTACGTCCCCAGTCTGGCATGGTGTTGCTTTAGGCTAGGCTGTGGAACTGACACCATACATGGAGGATTGTGTCATATAGGACATACAGCTCCAAATTGCAGGGAACACACTTTTTTGCAAACTTTGATGCAGCTGGTCACATCTTCCCTGAAGCTTCTTAACTATGGAGTCCTCAAAAGTCAGTTCTGTATTTGGTCCTTTTCAGCACCTTCTTGATACCAAATTCTTTGTCTGCACTATCGTAAATGACCTAAAAGTGGTCCTTGGAAGAAAAGAGTGTCTGGAAGAGTTCACAGTCGTGCACAAGAGCAAACTAGCTCAGTCTATAGTTTGGTCTTAAATGCTTCCCTAACACTAAACTGCAAGCAACAGCTCAAGAAACATTCTCTGTCATCACATAGCCAAATTCCACTCTGTCCTGGAATATAAAAATCTTGCCTTGGATTATAGTACTTTTTTTACCTTTCGGCTGAAATGCAGGAATATGGGTGAAATATTCGATGCCTTGTTTCTGTAACAGATGAACTTTCCATAATCAGGATTAAATAAGGTAGTTGGAGTAGATTGCATTTTCTCAATAGCTGACCTTGGACCATGGTATGAACTCTCTCAAAGCAAAAAAACTAGCATAAACCTCCTATGACCATCTCAGAATGCAAGATAGATTTTGTTGTGACCTTAACTTCATTGAGTAACACAGAGCATAAGTACTCAGAGAAACATTTAATTGTGCTTTAATGCATCGCTGGATGGTCCTCTGACACAAGAATAGAAAAATCTAGAGACAAATGAATTGTCTTTATAAGCAAATTTTGGTACTTGCCTATTACTTTGTAACTTGGTTGTTTTCTCCTTTAAATCATTTGGGCTGCAATACAAGATACTGCCTAAGTGCTGTCTTAGATAAAAACCTGGCACCTATGCCCTGCAAATCTGACACGCCCATGCAGTTTCAGACAAGATTTTTTATTTTATTATTTAGAAGGTAAATCTTTGTTCACATCAGAACTAATAATTTTTACTGTTATCGTACGTAAATTCCCTTATGAAAGCCAGATATCCGTTGCCTCTGCATTGTCTAAAATTCATAGCTGTGAGGCCAATACCAGCTTCATTTAAAGCAGAAACTCTTGGAACTCCATCACCCTTCAGAACCAATGTCTGTTGGTTGTGACGCAGTTTTCTCTAAGCAGACATATCAATAGACAAAAGCTTCTAGAATTCAACTATTTGGCACTCCTGTGTGGGTCTATAAGAATACACAGCTTTGTGGATAGAAAGAAAAACAAACATATGATTAAAAGACAATGAAGAGTAAAAAGGGGAATATTTTGTAAAATCTAGTAATTTTTCCTTTCATTCTAATTTTTCATGTCTGTAATCAAGAAAACAGGACAGGAAAACAGAAATGTGTGATTCTCACTAGTGTGCAGGATTACTTTTCCATATTTTTATCAATAAAATGGACTGCTGATAGAATATTCTAAGAATTTTCCTGGGAGAGATCTTTCTATCTAAGTATTTCTTTTCTGATGCCAAGTAAATATATGCTGGCTAATTACCCTGTTTATCTCTACTGATGATATCTGCCTAGTGAAAATGTTTTTAATTGCCCTTGCCTTCTAGATAGGCAATTCTTATCATATCATATTATCATGTAATCTTCCAGGGCATATAATATGGCATATGGGTTTAT
The DNA here is from genome assembly GCA_033558235.1 of Neomorphus geoffroyi. Lineage (NCBI taxonomy): Eukaryota > Metazoa > Chordata > Aves > Cuculiformes > Neomorphidae > Neomorphus > Neomorphus geoffroyi. Next base: position 9,593,173 of record JAUMJM010000001.1, read on the forward strand.
TAGTGGGTAACATCTGAAGTGATACAGTTTTAACTATACATAGAGCTAGTCAAGATGCTTGCAACCTTTAGGATCAATGGAGATGATACGTTTGAGAGCTAATGATTCCTCTTTTAGAAATGCACACAGTTATCCTCAGCAATGCTCACATTTTGGTGCAATCATTTATACTTCTAAGTTGAATGAAATGATAAATCACATGCAGTAATCACATATAGCGTAAATTTTATAACACAACAGCTTTTAATAATAGATTTTTCTCTTTAAGGGAATACCTTTGATCCAGTCTCACCAAACAAAAGAGTCTGCCTTAAAAAAAAAGGCAAAAAAAAAAGCTGTTTCATTTTATATTGGAAAAATACAATGTGACATCTGGAGAATAAATTGTTCAGTCAGCCAGAAATACGCCTTGTAAAAATTGCTTAGGTTTCTGTAACAAGATTATTTACTGCGACTGTTCACCTATAATACAGCACACTTCTGAAATGGACCTTTTATGAAACACATCAAGCACTGTGGAAATGTATTCAGTGCATTAATCTACAACACTACACACTTTACAACACTTTTAGAACAGATTTTGAAACTCAGACCATCTAATGAGACAGAAAGTTTTTTCTTTATATTCATTCCAGTCACGTTTTGCTAAGCCCTCAGGGTATTTAACATAATGCAATAGTTTGAGGTTTTTTTAGAAAATACAAACAAACAGAATGTATTACTTTTCAGATGACTAGTGAGCTCGAATTGTTCTCTGCACTTATTTTCATTGCCTATATGTAAGGCAAATATCATGTGTATCTTTTGCTCTAGAGCCTTATAAATATTTAAGCACCTCAAAATGTGTCTGTTTCTAATCATAGCTTTGTGTAATTAATGGCAACGTACTGATTATGATCATAATACAGCCAAAATCAGGGGCTGATTCAGAGAAGGTGGAACTGATTTGCTGTGGCTCTAGGTGTCTCCAGTGAAGTATCATCATAAAATAGGTGCTATATAAAGGATGGATTTTTGCCTTATTTTGTACAATAAGTCTGCAAGGAACCGTGTATTTGCTGTAACAAGGTAGTTCCTAACTGAGTAAAATCACAAATAGAGGCAGGATGAAAGGTGATTCTGGAAAAATCCAGATGTAACAATGAAAAGCTAAATTCTATCAGTGCTGTGCGCCAATAGCTGATGTTTAACTCCCAAGCAAGATGACAATCATGGAACAGATTTGGTTTTGCCTGCAGATAGGTCAGAAAGATGCTGCAAGGGTGTAGAAGGGGGTTCTTTTTCACTTATTCAGAAATTGCTGCATTGAAACAGTGAGACAGACACAGAGTTAGGTTTTCGATGAGGCACAATAAATGATGGTCACAAAAGGGGGTAACCTTCTGTTTTTAAACACATCTTTAGTTGCCATCTTGCCTGAAAGTTTGAAGAGTCTTCTCTACTGGTAATAACATTACATGAATCAGATGTTAGTAATGCTTGATTTAGACATTGCATCTACGACACTTTGGCAAGTCAGGTTGTCCAAAACCAACATTTATTTTTCTTAAAAAATCTATTATAAAAATGAGGATTGAGAGCATAAAATTCCTGAGCTGTCATTTGTCATTAGGGGTGCAGGTCATAAGAGAAACCAGCTGGATCGTAAGAATGTGATGTAAAAGTAAAAGGTATATAAAAATGCACTTATTTTTCAGTTTAGCTCCCCCCTGTTCCAGCAACATGGTTTATAGGAAGATCTCATCACAGCTAAGCTATAGGTCTGCCTTCAGGCTTTGGGATATGCATTCAAGCCTGTCCACATATCCTGCCAATTTAAGTTGCTCACTATGAATACCAGTCCAAAATGCTCATCAGTTTTACAGCATAGGATATTAACTTGGAGATTGCCACTGTGGATTTCAATTACTTCCAATACTTTATACCAAGATATAACATTTTCTTTTTTGCAAGATGATGGTACCATATGGAGAAGGCTGAAATTCACCGATGGGAGGAAATGAACTATCATAATTTTTAGTTTCTGCTACTGACGCAGTGATTGTTCTGAGATAACTTGCATATCATCATGGTAGTCTAATATTAATTTCTTGACTGTGCATTGTACAGTGTTTTGTATATATAAACTACTGCATTAGTGTATTTGCTTTTATTTATATTAAACCGAACCTTTATTAGGAAATAGAAGTAATTTATGGCAGCATGTGGTAATTGAGAGATATTATCAGCCAGAAATTGTCACCTGTCTTCTTGCTTTCAAAGATATTTCTTAATGTTTCTTCTGTCTTGCCACTTAAAATTAAATCATTCCAAGATTGTGAAGTATTTTTCTTTAGAAGCCTTCTGATGTTGTCATTTTTGTCAGTCTTCAGATGTTCAATTTCTGCAGTGCTCCTGATTTCCCGCAGATTTTATTCTTTCTTCACAGAATGATTCATGTCATTTTTTAGAAGCAGTGTCTACTGCATGTTTAGTTCTTCTGTCACCAGAATACTTGTCCCATTGGAAGTCATACTGTTTCCTGTAATAACCTCTGATTTCTTTGTAGTTAAAAATGTCATAATTTATCTTAACTGCGGGTATAATGTTCTTTTTATTTTCCACTTTTATTTTGCTTGGTGCTTTTACACTCCACTCCATTTTTCAGCATTGGTGTTCTGTTTGTCTTCTGTGTCTTTTTTTAGTTCTCATTATGTTTTTGTTTCACGTCCTTGAACTTTTATATGCACAATGATTTGGAGTTTATTGTTATCTGACATATATTGAAAACTTAAGGGTATGCTAACATATACTGCATGTAATTAAGAATGGAAATGATTATAATGAAATCATATAGAACATGTTATATAATACATATCCTCACACGACTAAATAATAAAGAATAAGAAAAAGATAGAGAACGAAGTAACTGCTTTACCCAATACCTCCTTATATTGTCAAAGTAGCAAATAGAGAACAAAATCAACTTTCCAGCTAAAGTTTCCCCAAGGACTACTGCATTTCTCAACTTTTCTGCCCCAGTAGCTGGCACTGTTGCTTGGCACAGCCCCAATAACTGCGTCAATAAAATAAAAATCACACTGGATACAGGAACTAAAAATAATGTAAATAGTTATTCTCTTGAAATTTAAATTTCACTGATTTGGAATTTGATCTTTCCATAAATAACCGTAACACTAACTCCATTGCAAGCACGTATGTTGCCGTGAGGCTCTGTGTCTATGCTATGCTGAAGAGCACAACTATCAAGAAGATACCAACTATTCCTACATGGTGAGAGAGGGAGCTCGACTGGCCCTTCGCTTCTCACCAATCCAAATCTTTTTCTACTGCTTTTCAGGCTCAAGTAGATCAGATGCTTAAACATATGATCAGCAAACTGAATATGAAATACAATAATACTAGGCAAGAAGAATACAGGGAGCTGAGTAGGGCTCCAGTTTCACTGTACAATTGAACTAAAACTAAACCAGCTTGCTGAATATGTGTGTGTATCACAATAAGAAATAGGAATCAGAAGAAAGTTAAGCTAAGTCTTGTGCTACTAAAACTGGCAAAAGAACCACTGAAAAAACTACTGTCTTGTACACATTCTACAGATGGAGTGCAGCAAGATGAATTAGCTTGTGGGTTCATGGTTATAATGTTAGACAGCCTTTGAAACTTCCAGAGATTTTTTGTTATTCAGTTGTGATCCTGCACTGAACTGATAATATTTTTCTTTCTGTGCCCAGTAATCCTTGGTCAGCTACTTGGGCTTACAAGATCATTAATTTTTTTTAAACGAATTCCCAGTATTAAAATAAAAATCCACAGTAAAAGGACATGAAGTAAACAAGCTATTTCTCTGTAAATTTAATATAAAACACATACAGTAAGCTCATCATAGTAACTATATTACAAAGTATACTGTAAATCAATCCATATATAGAAAAATGAAAAGAATACAGAAATGGAAAAATTCAGGTGTAATACTTGAAATAAGAAAATATCTATATTCTGGTATTAAAATTAGCCTCCATATATAATAGCTGTTCAACTACTATCCTTAGAACTTGCAGAGAATCACCCCTAGTTTTGGAGGAATTTGGTCTTTGGCTCCAGTAGCAGTATTAAATATTTAAATGCTTCGTAGCCACGATGATTCCCCCTCTGCATCTGCCCCCACCCTCTTCAGTAGATTCCTTTAATAATTGTGGTTGCAGGTGTCAAGGAAAGATGCAGGCTGTGCTAATCTCACATTCCCATGCTGTAATATCCCTATTTAACACAGTGCTTCGGCCCTTTTCTCTTTGTAAAGCCGGAGTCTGCTGCTCACAAAACATTGACGATTTGGAAGGGCAGAGGATTCACCACTGTGAAATAACCGCTTTACGAGTTCTCTTTCTGTTCTGGCTTCAGCTGTCACCTTTCCTTCACCACATGGGTGGCCACAGGAGGGTCACGCAGCCCACAAAGTATTGTCTTCAGCCTCCCCTCAGCCAAATCCTCCTTTTCCACGTCATTATGTCAGTTTCTGAGTGGGATCTCGTGGTTTTGGGAAGTCAAGGGAAGGGTTGGGAACAGCAGAAAGGAGTCTCCTTACTTGACCAAAAAGCCTGCTGTGGTCCGGCTTCACCAACTGTGTGGCAGAGCTGTGAAGCATCTCATGCGGACCCTGCACCAGTTCAGAAGATGTGTTGCGGTAAAGAGTAATAGGAAAGGCAACAGTCTTAGAGTAATAGAAAATGGAGGCTTTGGCTTGGAATAGCAGATATCTTCACACTAGTTCTAGAGGACATGAGGTGGAAATCTGTATCAGCAGGACATGCACCTGTCCAGTAAGTGAGGAACAACCCAGCTGGTTATTTTATTAAAGAGTGTATCATCTGGGGATATCATGCTTATGCTGGTGAAAGAAGGAAAAAGGTGTGATTTATTTTTTTAAAAAGGCCTTCTCCAAGTAGTAGTGTATCAGTTCACTTACGCAGTAATGAGCTAGGTTATTGTGAGAAGACAAGTCGTTCCATCACATTCAAAAACCTAAAGGATGTAGAGAAAATCTATTGGTTGGAAAACTGTCAAAAAAAATGGTTTTCTCTGCTAAAGTTTTTATCTCCTTAAAAGTGGGCAGTAAACCCTTTGAAAAGGGTTTCCTTGTGAAAATTTTTTTTTTCAAAATTATCTTTTTAATGGAGTATTCAAACACGTGCAAATGTTTTGTTAGTGTGTGGAAAACTTTTTGCTTAAATTGAAAGAACTTAGCTTTCGTGGTACATTTTCTTAGCTAGTAAGGAGGCTAAAAGCCTGGTTAGAAGTTGTACTTTTACGTAACGTGGGACAATTTCTCTAGTGCTCACTGTTCATAACGTCAGCTTGGACTGTACAGTGTGTATTAGCCTGATGCATGCGAGCATTAGCCTGCTTACTTCTGATAAATCAGTCCCATATATTAAAGAAACACAACCAGCATCCAAGAAATAATACTACAGTTCTTTTCAGTCATAGAAAAGAAAAATCCAGTCAGGAATTCTGCATACACATATGTATAAAAAAATGGGCTACCTTTATAAATAATGTTTTTCACATAACAGTGAAACAAGTTCAATTGTTTCCCTACCTACAGCAAGGTATGCTGGAGGGAATAAAAGCTGGAATTGAAGTTCCAAGTTCTCAAATATGTCCAGTTTTCAAAGTTTTTTGAAGTATTTATAAAGATCTTATCTCATGAAATTCTGAAATAAGATTTTGTTATCCTTCAGTGTAACCTTTGCACTTACACATCTTGCCCATCTTTAGCAGATTGATTTCAATCACACAACTCTTTTCTACCCTGCTTCCCCTTTCTCCAAGACAGATGTAAAATTCGATTGTTCTCCTCTAGACATTTTGGTTCATGTCATCTACAGAATAATTTGCAGCATTATGTTATAGTTTAAATAACGTTTCCTTGAAACAAAAATACCCCACTTTAATCGTTTATTGACTGGCTAGTACTGAAATGCTATAGATCCCTGGCAAAATGTAAATTAGTATTTTACATCTGACGCTGCATTGCAAAATATTAGCATTCAGATTAAAAACAAGTGCACTCTGCCAAGAAAAGCTAGATTCAGGGCCAAAGCAATTGGATTTTGAAATACATTTATGCTTATTTTTTAAAGCATTTCAATTTGGGGAAAAAGAAATTGATGGTAAGGTTTTTGCCTGATACTGTGTGCATCAGGGGTTTACCCAAGGGGATAAAAAAACAAGCCATGAAGTTAATTTAGCTTCAGTACTAGACAAAAGTCTCTTGGCTCACACAGGCAATGCTAAAGGTTGAGAACAGCTGCAGATCTCTTAAAATCATGCTTTTTCTGCAAAATCGGGTTTTGTATTTCTGTATACACCATCTATTTATAAATACTTCTATGGCTATATAGCTTCCTCTTTATAAACGGTTATTTTAGTAACCATTTGATGTACATAGGATTTATTCAGTTTATTTCAAGGTCAGGATTAAATTTAAAGAGAAAAATATCTAAAGCGTGAGATTTTTCTTAGATGTAATTTAAAAAGCTGATCTTTCATGGGAAAATCTAAGGGGTTTGAAATTCTATCTGGACATAACTCAGAAAATGCGTTTTCTTAAATAGTTTGGATTTTGGTCTGAAAGGAAAGCTAACAGTGCTATTTTCTCGGTTGTTATTTGACAAAAAAGTTAAGAACTGATGAAAACCAAACCAGTTCCTTCAGCCTGCACTTTGGAAACACTGCTGAGGAAAATCTGCTTTTGTTTTATAGAAATAAAACAGCATTTTTAAAAGCATAAAAATGAATATAGAGAACAAAAAAGTTGCAAACTGCTTAGTCTGTTTTCTCTTTTGCTAGAAACTAACAAAATGACTGTTGATTGTGTAGAAAGAATTTTTATAGAGAGATAATTTTTCTTGCTGAGCAGAAATTTGAAGCACCTATTGAAAGGGGCTGCCAGTAATAATTGAAAATGCTGTCATGTATGGATTTTCCAGAACCCAAATTTTTGACTAAGAAGTATAATTTAAAACTACAGATGATATTTATTTATACGTGCCACACTAATTGAAATATCAAAAGTGAAGAAGTTTTTGTAGTCATTAAGAAATGACTGTTTTCTTAAAAATTTCATCTTCTCTATATGTAATTTCATGCATAAACTCAGGTTTGTTTTGCTTTTGAGTGCAATTGTCCTGTATACTTTCAGGCCCGTACCTGGAATATATTTTAAGGAAATAAAATTTGTATATAAAATTCCTTACACTGCCTTGATGCCACATTGCAGGGGCACTTTGTCTTCTGAAATTTTCGAAGTGTTTATGCTGAGCATTGTTAGCTTCTCATAAGCTGCGGTTACTGTGAAAATGAAACAGAGCAGTGTCTTCTGATCTGCTGACCCTTGTTAGATTTTATTGGTAGTGTTTTAGTCTTAGTTTTTGCCACACAAAATGCATTTATTGTGAGGTTTTTCTGTTGATTTTGTTAGTTCAGGCAGAGGCTGCCAGTTTGGGGGTTCAGATTTGTGGATTATGTTGCTGATGCCAGTAGTAAGCCTGCAGATTGCTAAGTAAACACGTAGTAGCAATGCAGTACGAGCTTTTCTGAGTATTCATTCCTAAAGGACAAATACTACTAATACAGTAGTATTAGTGGCTACAACCTCCTGATGTAATTAGAGAAATGGTAAATGATTTAATCTTTGTAAAAACATTGTAGATGATCGATTACTTGTAGATTTAGTGGAACGGTTGTAATGACATAACTTTTGGCACAGTGCATAAAAAGTGAGTAACACCAAGGTTTTTCTTTACCAGATTCTATTAGCACGTTGTTTATATTAATAAATTAGTAAATAAATTCTTTTCAGTGCCAAGTGCAGTGGAGGTTTAAGTGTTTCAATTTTAAGACATTATTCATGTGAAAAACTATTACACAATGACAGATAGCACAGGATTACATGCTATAGCCTGTGTGATAGTAGATCTTGATGTTGTCACCTGCTTGGCTTCTCTTATGTGTAGAGATATCCTAGCATCTGCCTTTTCACAGCTGCATGATTTGCTTCTCATCATGTCACGATAATACGTTTTCACTGCTCATGTATATAATTATCTCACCCAGTATCTGAAGTTCTCTAGTGTAAAATATGAAGTGGAAATACTCATATTATCTTGTGTTATCAATGAGCTAGAAAGAAATGTTAGTTTCTTGAAATTCACAATTTATTTTTGAGATGTGATTTGGTGATAATTTGCAACTACCAACATGATACTGAGCTCCATTCCTCGTAGACACACATGTATACACACAGGGATTTTTACTTATTAGGTGCTGGAGGACCTAAGTTTGACTCAGTTTCTGAAAACTGTATTTAGATATAAACTACAGCGCACAACTCTATTAAGAACCATGCCAGTAACACTGAGTGAATTTAAAACTTAGAGAAATTTCAATTTATTTTAAGAGTGTTTAATTAGCTGATCTTACATTATTAGTTATTAAAACATTACATGAGTGTTCATGACTACAGAATACTGTATTTTACCTTCTCTTTGGCAGTTTATTAATATCTGTTTAGGGATAAAAGGTATTTTTGAAAGGATTTTTTCAGGAATACATTATAGACATTTTTTTTCCTGAAAATCTTCATAGGCCATGTCTTATTCTAAATAACAAATGTCTTTGTTCCCAGATGCTCTACTTTGCCATCCAGCATCTTCAGGTTCCATTCAAAATCCTTGATTTCTTTGAGAGCATGTCTGAGATAGAGATTTTGTTTCAGTATTGTTGTATGTATTTTAATTAAATGGTCTTTCAAGTGACAGAGCTTAAGTCTAGAACAGACTTGGTCAGAAATAGCACCCCCTGTGTGCTTAGTCACAACGAAACGCTGGGTTGCAGTGTTAACGTTAGCCTGGGCATGCCAGTCTCTGCACGTGCATCTGCGTCACGACTTTCAACAACAGCTCAAGCTTCCATTTTGCTTTATTTATCAATTCTACCAGTTAACCGGTGTTGGATTTTGAGAGCCCTCCTTAGCACCATGAAGTAAAAGGAGTACATGGACCAGAAAATAGTCGCAGCAGCTCTATGGATGCAGTAGGTAGAGTTAACCACTGTCTCAGTAAGGTTATTGGGGAGACAAGTTCACTCCGGCACGAAGGGCACAGCTACACTGATGTGCTCCCTGACTCACTATGGAGGTTAAGGGACTTGCTGACAACTACTTCAAGATTGCACTGAAGAATACTCTTCTTTTTAAGCTGAGGGATCCTATAATGATTTACAGTGTTTTCAAAGCAAAGAAGAAAACAAAAATAATAGCAGTAAATATAAATCAAGAGGTTTCTTTTTGAAAGTCGTGATTTTACTTCATAATTCCACTTTTACACTAGATACAGTGTGACAAATAATTTTAAAATGCTTCAGGAAGGTGTGGATATTTTAAATATCCTAATAGTACCATGAATGATCCCCAAGAAAGACATATAGAAAAGATATTTTCCAGTCTATTCCCCTTTCTCTTAAAATTCACAAAGAGCATCACGGTTAGAATGGAAAATGAGTATTTACTTTGGAAAATTGCTTGCTTTTTTAATAAGTCATGTTGCACAGGGTAGAATGGACTAACACACATCATAAATTAATGCTGTTAAAATGAATACTTGATATGAATCCTGGGAAATGTTCTTTGCCATCAGTGTCAGAAAAAAGTAGAAGCTGTGCAGAAGCCAAACCAATTTGCATTGCTTGAAAACACGTATGTTTCCCACTACTGACGAATCAGCAAACATTTTGGATCAGGTCCATCTTGTAGTGTTGTTAATGTTTACCTAAAAAGTAATAGTGCAAGAAGGTACAGTATATGATTTGGAAGTAAATCAATACTGACATTCAATAAAGAACTGTAAGTTAGAAGAGCAAAAAGAAATGAAATTCTGTGGCCCTAAACACCTGACATACTTATATCTTATCCCAGAGCATAGACCAACAAAAGTTTTCTAATGCACAGTTTCCGTACACTTGTGAGGAGATATTTCTTTTATTTCATAAAAGTTCTTTATTCCTACTAGGCCAAACTGTCAATTACAGGATCTCTTCTCCAGTTTTGGATCTGTTCTGGAACTGTCAACCTGTTTCTTTTTTGTTCTCCTGATTCCATTCTATTTATTTCTCATGCTATCCTCCTGCCATCGCCTCCATAAATGGCTGAATTTTCAGTACCATAAATATTCTAATATAAACAATTTATGTTTTATGATAATGTGTTCAAGCAGCTACTTTCTGCCTTTTCTGTATGAATTAGTGTTTTGTTTTCCCACTCGGAAAAAAAATCCTCTTTAGATTAACTAATGCAAACTGTGCAGGTCAGATATCACACTACTGCCATTTAAAAAGAGAGGCATCCAATGACATTCCAGGGCCCTGTGGCTTCAGCGTTTAGGCAAGAAATGTAGCAGACCTTTATGTGCAAGATCCCATTTTTCCAGGTCCTTAACTAAGCAATTGCTGTACTTTCTAGAATTGCCATATTGGAATGTTTGATGATCAGCATTTGAAAAGTGATCCCATGACAGTAAAGGTAGCTAGTAAAGACGGAGGGGACAAAAAAAATCTCTGCAAGTTTCTTCCATATGGAATCTCTCCTTAGCTGTGGTATTTGTGGCTGTAAACCTCAAACAGGAGTAATTGGGAAGCCACTTAATTTGCTCCCTGAGTTTTCTCCTCTTCAAATCCCTGGCCCCAAACTTGTCTTTATCCGCCTGGCAGTGTGAACTCATTCCTGCAGTTTTATAGCCACAAAGAGTAATGTTTGAAACATAAGTACCTGGAAATGACTATGCTAAAGGAGAGCTCCAGCGTGGCTTAGTCCAGCATTCTGACTAACAAGGGTCATCTGTGAAGCACTCATCAAGTTTTTCTTAATATCTGAATTGTGGAGATTTAAATCACTTCAAGTAATTCTTTGTCAACAGTAAGTAAAATTCCTAGTTTCAACGACTGTGTATCTCAAGAATTTGTCGGTGTGAAATCTAATCCCTCTGTGAATCCTGTTAAATTTATGGCCTTAGCAAAATGCCATGGCAAGTAGTTCCAAAATCTAATTATGAGTTGTGTGAGAAAAATTATTTTCCTTTTATTGGTTCCTAATTTGCCCCATTTCAATTTAATAACTAACTTGTTTTATTGTATTATGGAAGAGAAGAAGAAAAGCTCCCAGTTGACCTTCTTTGTAGCTTTCATTACTTCTTAATACAGTTTTTGTCATGCCTCTTCTTATTTGTCTTCTGTTCAAGAAAATAAACCAAGTAAGAATTTAAAAAGAAATTTATGCTTATCTAAGAGTTTTTCTTTGCTTCCATCATATTTGTCTGTTTCTGTGAACCCTGTTTCTTCAATATCCTGCAGGAGATCTGGAAAAACTAGAGATTTTTAAATCCATATTATTTCATTTTTTCTTGATCTAGTAAAAATTTTTTTCTTTACAAGCTCTTGTTCCTGCTACAGGCCATCCTTCAGGACTTCACAATATTGGCTAGGTGCCTTTCCCATAATATATCAGCTTGGAACTTGCTAAGATGAATGACTAATTTCCATTATCTCCACACTGTACATTGGTTTTCATTTATCAATATTGAATTTTTTCTGCAGTGGCTTTAGCCTAGATTATTAAGCCATTTAAAGTTGCTTATAGCTATCTCAGGACTTGAGAAACCTAAATAACTTTATTCTCTGTAAATTTTACTGCCTTGTTTGTTTTTCGTACATTAAGGATACCAAACACCAGATTTTGTCATCGTTGGGCACCAATAGTGTTTTGTCAAAATAAGAAAATCAAACAGATTTGAAGCTTTATAGGATTATGATAAAAAGTACCCAACAGAATGGAATCTTTTGTGGTATTTGGACACCGTGCATTCCGGGATTAAATGGAAGAACTCGCTCTGGTATTATACTGGCGAGATCCCAAGACACTCTGTCAGTCTGGACTGGTGAATTTAGTGGACTCCAGATTTTTAAACAATCATCCACTACCGTGGTATCGTGTATCAGCATTTCATTGAAATGATCTTAGAGCTGACTTTACCTTTGAATTATGCATAATGTAAATGAGCCATTGTAGCTTTGTGGTTTATTGTACATTCTGCCATGTTTACTTTTTCCCTCACTCCCCATCAAAATGACTGGTAAATTTTATTCCAAGCCCTTAGGAAACAGAACTGGAAATTTGGAGCTGAGCTTTGAGTGTCTATCCTGATTAAGGGTCCTTTCTGAGTTTAAGATCCTTTGCAGTTGTTTCTATATTCTGCCTTTGGAATGCCAGGGAAAGGATGCCAGCATGTTTTCATCATCGTGATGGTAGTAATTTGCTATAGCTCAGCAAGAAGGCACTGAACTGCTTACAGGGAGTCCGAGAGAGCCCTTTCCTTGTTCGTATTTCATGTGACACATAGATTACTTTCTTGACTTCTTATATTTCCTGACTCTAAATGCTGTGCTATGTCTGATGTGCATCTTAGTCAGGATTCAGCATAATTCTTATGAATTGATTTAACAATCTTTGTTACCTGTTTATTGGACTTAAGGGGTCTAAATCTATCTGTCACTGAGCTGCACTGTTCCTTATCTCTTAGCACTGCTTTTTCTTAACCTGCCTTGCCTCTCTAGTGTGACTAGTGCATTTTTGGCACTAAATCTGGCCCTGCTGCTCCTTCGACAACCTCATTAACTTTATCCTGAGGTGTGGATTTTTGTCAGTAGCCTTTTCTGAACCCAGTCTCATCAGTAGATCAATTGTAATTGTGCTCTGAGATGGTCCTTGTTGCGATTATTAAAGCTCGGGTATTTATCCTTTGGTTCTAGGGACCTGGGTGCAAGTAGTACTTGTTCCTCCTGCTTTACAACCTCCTGATGTAAGCAGATATTTTTAGGTGTGTAACTTAGGTTGTGAGCATCTGATGTATAAGAACTGCTTACAGAGCAGCAGTATATCGTTACAGAGTGTGTACCTACAGTATATGATGTTCCCTTGAATTCCTCATTTTATTCTTCACTGGCACTGTATCTGTTCAGTTTCAAGGGCATTTCAGAGTGGCAGTGGGGGTGGGATACAGAAGGCAGCTTGCTGCTGACAACTCTGGCATAAGCATTCTTTGTAACATACATAATTTGGATACCAGGCTGAATCCTCAACGGTAATTAACAGGTTGAGTAACCTCAGCAGTTGTTTATAAAGTACCCGCAGAAGTTGTTCTCTAGGGAGTGGACATTTTAGTATTGAGCAATTTGTACTCTGGCAGATATACTCTATAAGCAGCATTTTACTTAGATCCAAATTCACATTAAATTAAAATAGAGTTACGAACACTCAGGTTCTCCATAAAAGCATTAGAAGTAGAATTATTACAAATGAATGCTCTGTGATAAATTTGGAACAAAATGAGAACTCTAAAAATAACAGGTTTTAAATTTCCCATATCCATTTTTTCTGGAGAAAAATATTGGTAAAAATATTTTTAATTAGTATTTCTGCTTTCCAGCAGAAGTGAACCTATTGCAGAAGAGAAGAGCATAGATAGCATGTTTTCAATGCCTATACTAGATCCACTGAGCTTTAAAATATGCCAGCATTTGGCACATTTCTAAGGACATCATGTGAGCATTTGTATATCTAAATCATGCAAAATCACTACTGCAATAATTTTTCATCTCATTTTTCAGAAACTCTTGAAATTGTTTTGGTATAATTAGTGGCAAAATAATGTGTCTGCAAACAAAATGGTCAGAAAGCTGTTAGTATCCTTAGGACAGAGAGTGAAATACAGTCCTAGTTAGTTTGTGAAATCTTGTGTCTTCAAATAGTGATCAAAATTGGCTCCTAACATAGAGACACAGGACTAATGAAATATATCCGATAAGCCAGTCACAGAGGCATCCTATTCAAACAAGCTAAATCAGTTCAAGGACCATAGAGTTTGGGTCCGATTTCAGGCTTGGAGGAGAACTTTGTGTATTCTGGAATAATTTAATACAACGCAATTGTAATTTACTTCTCTGACTTGCATGGCTGTTTGGAAGACTCTGTAAGCAGAGGAAAAGTCTTCCTGCAGTGAGAATCCAGAAACAAAACCTACCAGTGGCTACATGTCTTACTATTGACACCTACATCTGGCCTCTGTGGATGCTTTGTTTCCAATTTGAGGCTAAAGGAGCTGCACCAGCTGGACAATTTTAACAAGAGAAAAACCGGAGAGGTACAACTCTATTTTGAAACGCTGATGGTAACCTTTAACAGATTTCAACTAACAACTGGTATAATTTAGCTACAGTGCTGCTGCAAAGGTAAAAGGAACTGACCAAGTTGCAGCAAATCAAGCACTGTAATGTGTTTCAAAAGCCCTTCCATCAACCATCTGAGTTCAGGCAGGTATCACTATTGATTATCACTTATTCTACTGCGAGTACTAAAGAAGAGAGCAAAATGCTCCAGCATATACCAAAAAGGATCATAGGTTTTCTCTTTCAGGTTTTTGTGACTGGGAATGAAATGTTCTTGGGTGTGTTTGTATGGAAACAACGTATAAAAGAAAAGAAATGGAGCAGGCTGGATTTGTTCTTGGGGAAAAAGGCTTAAGAGGTGAAGCCTAATAATGTCTCTTAAAATGTCTTAAGATAAAATAAAGAGGGTTGGAAAAAAATCAGAGGTATTAAACCAAAGAGTTTTCAAATGCATGTATTCAGCAGTACAGAAGTAATATTGCGACTGTACAATGAGTCTTTAAGTCCAATGTCAGTACTGGAGAAATACTACACAAGAGTAAAAAATTAAAGTTTAGATTATCAGCTTGATCTATTGTATTGCAATATTCTACAACAATGCTACATCGACAGACATCCTTTTCGTACAGGTGAGCAAGTATCGGTTTCACACTATCTGCATTAAAAAAATTCTGTGCTGTGTGAGGTTGTTAAAGTTTTAATGGTATAAAATACTAAGCATTTAGACTTAAAGCAGTTATCCATTTTTTGTTGTTCTTGGGAATTAAGGGGAATATATGTCCTATCTTAGGTGTCTAGGGTTGTACCTGTTAGTATTAAAAATCCCCTGGTGATATGAAAACTGCTAGATTATAATTGCATCCTTGTTTATTCTTTGGCCACTATAGGGGCAGGAAAAGGCTATGATTAAGAGAATATTTAACAATGAGTTGAGAACATGAATGGATACTTTTATGTAATTCTGTTGGTATGCAGTAGGCTGACAGGGAAGGATGCAGCGTCTGTCTGCTGAGAAATATGAATTCTCAAGTCTTGATATAACTCCTGTCTCCTTGGTCCATAGTTGTTTTTTCATATTCTACCACTACGCTTTAGGGCTTCACGAAGCACACGTGCTGTAAGGAACAAAAGAATGTGCTTTCTTACTGAAGTACCGCATGACATTATTTGATGTGATCTGGTTTTTATTGTGATTTAAGACAAATTATACACGTGTGATACTGCCAGTTATGACTGATATCACTCATGAATGTTTATCATACCAGTAATTTGGTTTCTTATATTGTATTCCACACAATTAGCTGGGATGGTGGTGGTGTTGGGAGAAAAAAGTAAGTAAGGACCAAATTCTAGCCAGAACAAGATTTCAGACCAGATATTAAAAATTGCCAATGCTTGTTTCTGATTCGGGAAATCTGGGAGGCTCACTCATTGTATGCTGAATAATCCACTTGTAGAGTTCATTAAGATAAGATGTTGTGGAAGCCAAAAGTATAAATGAATTCATAAAGATGTGACACAAATTCATGGAATTAGTTCAGCTGCTACGAATGGTCCACATAGGAACTCCAGCTTACAAAGTTTTACTTGGGAAGTACACCTTGCATAGGACCCCTCCAGTTCCTGGTTTTCATTTATCCCCTTCTGGTCATTGTCATGGCCAACAATTTTTACTCTGATTCAGTGTAGCATTTCTAATCTTTGTATAATATCATATAGAGTAAACAGTACCCTAGTTTGCAACTATAAAGATCCTGTCTTGGGTGTTTACACATCTCTCTTACTTCCATGAAGATACAAATTTGATAATTCCTTCTACAGTTGCTGAATTCCATACTCAGGCCCCTTTTTATTTTTAGTGTCACCCACGTATGTATTGTAAAGATGTAATGTGTATGTTATCTCTTTTAAACATAGGTGCAGAAGCTTATAAACTGCCATTCTGGTGTTCCTGACTGGGAAACTTGCCCTCCAATACACACATTTGGTAGTCATACATTATCTTTTGGCTTCCTATCCACATGCCCATCTGTTATGATGGCATTGTGCCTGCTCACAAGATGGTGTGCCAGCTTCACTAGACAATGATGCCAATCAAATAAGAGTTGCTGCAAGTGCTTTCTTTTCTAAAAGTAGCCCCTCTCAAGTGAAAGCAATGCTATAATGGTGCCACTTGTCTCCTTTTCCCTGTTTACACCTGCTGACACTTATCCTCCAAGACAGTGTTAGAATAGTAAAGGGAAAGAAGAGATGCCACATGAAATGACTCTGGATTGTCAGAAAATATAGGCAGAAGCACAAGAACATCAGAATGTCATTTTAAACACAGGGCATGTTGATCAGGATACAGGTCTATAAGAAGGCAGAAATAAGTATTTAACTGGAAAGAGAAGTTAAAGAATAAGTGTATTGCAACCCCCCCGGCTTTGTATATACATATTACTTGTATATATGTACAACTTTGAACTGTAATCCATAAAGCTGAAAGGTCCAAATGCAGGTAAAACCCTTTAATCTATTGCCTGTCAGTGAAAGGTACCTGCTCAACTCAGAAGAAACTGAGAACTATACCTAAGCAAAAAATGACATATAAGTCAAATTGTTTGACAGTTTGTTATAAGATGTATAACCAGCTGGGACTGACTGGAAAGAACTTACTTTCTTCGTTTCCATTTCTTATATAAGCAAAAATGAGTTCAATCTTTCACATCTGAATGTCTAATGCCACTTCCCATGTTTTCTGCTTCCTTTTGAAATGATATCAACTCTGAGAGCACAAGCTTGGGCAAAATGTAGAACATTTCTATGTAGTCTGCAAAGCTTTCAAAGGTGTTAGCATCCAGAAATTCCTCTGAGAACAAAGCAATAATAAAACAAGGCTTGAGTTTACAAATATTTTGTGCATTGGTGCCATTTTAAAATGTTTATGGAATATAACTTAATATGTGATAAGCTAATTCAGAAAACTCTGATCAAATCAAGAGGAATACCATCTTTTTAATAATATCATCTAATTGTTACCTTTGGAATGCTTGCTTGGTGTTTTCCCCATCCCTAAATGGAGTTAGTAGTACCTTGTTTTTGGATTGTGAAGTCAAGAGCTAATTATTGAATTTGCATAGCATATGGTAAGACACCATGAAGCAGTTCCTGAGGTGCACAAACCTTGCATTATTAATCCGTGGAATTACTGGGGAAAAATTAATCTTACACAGAGGTAAAGAATGGCTCTCAGTTCTTACTTACGATGATCATCTTGATACTTGAAAGCCCCTTAATAGCCCATTAGCAACCTATTATAGTGATCTTTCTGCTAAGGTGACCATCTCCTATAATGACAGATGTGATTAAAAAGAGTAGAGCTTCATAGCTTTCAGATTGGTTAGTAGGCGTTACAGAATGCAGGCATTCAAATGGCAGAAAGAGAAGAACTTGGATTATTGTTTCTAAGAACAAGCTGGGGAGAAAGAAAATAAAAGCTGGCTAATGGAGAACTAACTTTTCACTCCTGATGTATAGTACAGCCCATAAAGAAACGTATTTTCAGTTTCTCAAATGTATGAATAAAAATCTGCAACAGAGGAATGGTCAGTGTTACTAATTAATGGTATCTGCACAAGGTTTTTGTAACTATTCAAAGAATTTTTTAGTCATTTTTTTTTTCTACTGGAATTTTGATGTTGCAAAACAAAGCAACAAAGGTATCTGTATGGAAAAAGAGAGAGTTTGAAGTCTTACAGTTAACAATGACAGGAAGATTAAGCAGTCACGAAAGGTGAAGTGAGCTGCCTTAAGTGTCCAGAAAACTAAATATCAGCTCTAGAAATATAATCTGACTTCTAAGGTCCAGTCATACATCTGGGCCAAAATGTTACCTTTTGGGGGCAATAGATTGGATAATGTTTAATTAGCTGATATTTTGAAGAAATAGGACCTGAGTGAGTAGTGATAGGACCTATCACCTGTACAGAGATAAAAAGGTAATAGTCCATGAACTTTTACTGGCTCTGGAAAGAGAAATAGAAAATTTTACATTGATCTAGGAGAGTGTCTGCTATTATATAAACACGCTGTCTGTTCATGACTAAAGATATTTCACGATGTAATAGTCCTCTTTAGTCATAGAAAATGCATAAAATCTCTATTATATGAAAAATCCCAAAAGCCAACTTTTAAATTTCAATCTACAGAGAACAATGAAAGTGCAATCATTGACCCAGAAAAGCTGAAAAAAAGCTTTAGTTATAACTTACATCCAAACAATCTACATGAAGCATTTTCTGAAGGAGAGAAATGTGAATGACTCATTGGAAAATGTAATCTGGAGTAACCCTTGACCTTCTGCTCTCTCGTTCAGGCTGCTGCTACTGGTGGCTCTTCATTTAATACAAAAGCAGTTCCATTCTTCTAAGGAAGACTTGAATCCATTGTATACTGGCATTGTTAAGACATGGGATTAACACACTGTAAACATGATTTATTTTATCGCAACACATAGCAAGAGACTGCTATGTAGAACTGTAAATTGTCATGAAGCCATCTCCATAATCCTTTCTACGTTCATTTTTAGTAGATTTCTTACTGCTTCCTTCAGTCCTGTTTGCAGATTATTACAAAGTAAGAATTTAGAAAAATGCAGTCTTTGGAGCTGTCAACTCTGACGCCGCTACAGACAGAATGCAGATAAATAAAAACCCTCCTAATGTTTGCTTTAGTATTTTCTGGCAGAATATCGTGCGTAATTGTGCTGTTAGCTGCAAGCGCTCAGGTGAGATTGGAAGTGATTTTGTCTCCCTTATTGTGGTTTGATGACTTTTATAATACTAAAGGAACACTTGTTTATTAGAATGTCAGGCTGGGAAAACTACCAGGTTGATATTGAAATCACTTCGGTTTGTTAAATTCTTATCTTCATTTCCATTTTAACACTCAGACTTTCTGAGTTTGTCAGCAATAAAGCACCTACAGCAATAAAAGCAAAGTAATGGAAAGAACAGGGGAATTACCTTTGTGGGGGATTGGTGGTGATGGGAACAGGAAGTTTGTCCACTCCATGCAGAGATAAGGGAGGAACACACCTGGGATAACCTTGCTTTGAGAAGTCATGAATTTAATCAAGAATGGAAGCAGGCATAGCACACCCGTATCTCTAGTGCATCCTTCTCTGTGACATTCCGCACGCTCGCTTGTGTGCTACAGTTTTTATATCTGTTTGCAGATTTGTTTGCCTGTGACCTCGTAGGAAATCTCCCTGCCTTGCCCTGGAAAGAGAACAGTTCCTCATCCCCAGATTTTGCTTTATAACCTTCTTTCTACTATTTTTCTAGGACAAGGTAGCAACCCTTTCTCATTTTAGTGTCTCTGTCACTCATGCCAGGAATTCCGCTCTAGAACATTTAATTCTTTGATCAGGTGGCCTAAGTGCCTTCATAGTGCCCGTTTTCCCACAGCAGGTGGCTAACAAAGCTGGTTTTATTGACAACACTTGTCTTCTAGCTCTTGCACGGCTTTTCTTCTCTAGAAAGCAACAGCACCCCAATTCCTCCTTTATAGAATCCTGAAAAAAAATTATTCATATTTGTTGGGTTTTTATGGGTTTCCCATTCCCAATTCACAGCTGTCTTTCCCCCAGTGTAGAAGACCACCCCTGTAAATACCTTTGCCTGCTGTGACTCCTCAGGCAATTTTAACAGGCTGGGAGGTTTTCTGAGCCCAATCAAGGGACTTATATAAACCTCCTTACACAGCAAGTAGTTAGTGTATCATTTACAGTGAGCTGTTAAGACTAATGCACTGCTGCTTCAAAACAAAATGTAATTAATCATAAAAACGAGTATTAAATGAGTAATTAACTGGCGATAAAAAGTATAATTCACACAAAGACCTAATTATTGTCAGATTATTGCAATTTTCAAAATCAGTTGCGTTGTCTAGGTTATTTCTGAAAGTGGGAATGCGGCTCTTACACCACTTAAATAGTTTTGGAAACATAACATACCAGTTCTCGTTTCTTCCATTTCATGTATTTTGTTCCATTTCTCATTTTTTCTGTTTTGTGTGTTGATGTTGAATGGTTTATGCACAGTTTTCTGCAACAGTATAGACTAGCACAGTGCTGGATCATTAAATATTAGGCCAGTATTAAACTAGACCAATTGAAACGCATGTTGTTGCCCGAGATGGGAGAAAAGAAGATTTTACTGTGCTTTGCAGATGTGTGTTTTATGATAAATGATACTCACATGATTTACATTAATTTATGAGAGACCAAGTGCGTCTAGTGGTGTCAGGATAATTAGAGAGAAAAATTTTATGGTTTTCAACGAACAGAGCTCGTTTCTTTCAGGAGTGAAGCCTGGCTATGAGAAAATAAATGACTCTGGTGCCAAACCACATTTGATCAGATTCATTATATGTGGCTTTACACATCTGCAAATTTGGACTGAATTTGCAAAATGTAAAGGGCAACATCGTGTCTTGGGGTGCACTCAAATAAGCAAACCTTTTGAAATACACATTTTTTACCTGTGCTGGAGGTGGGGGGACATTTAAACAGCGGATAAGCAAGAGAGCTGGCTAGTTTTCCTCAAAGGGGTACTTCTCCATGACTGTGCTACCTTAATTTTTCCTTGTGTTTTGGTGAAGGTTTTGAGACACAAAATTGCACTGCTGCCCAATTGCCCTGCAAGGGGATAATTCCAAGGTTAGTACAAAGGTCAGACTAAAGCATGCAAAGCCTCCTAGGAAATAGCAAAGCCCAGGCAGCATTCGCCTTCCGTTTGCCCACGGGGCTGAAGGCTGGGCTGCATTGGTTGAAAGAGCGTAGTTGAGGCACAGGGCAGGAACTGGAGCATTCTCATAAGCTAGTTGGTCCATGCTTCTGTGAAACCATGCAGGGGGGCTGGGCAGAAGAGCAGATCCTGAAGCAGAGCATGTTTGTGGAAGAGAGGAGGCACAAATTTGTCTCACCACGTTTCTGCCTGCACTAGCTCTGCGCAGACTTTAGCCCGGATTGCTCCAGGGTCGGATTTAGAGTAGATGCCAACGCCCCGTGATGCACATCAGGAACACTAATCTTAGCAGAAGCTGCATTTAAAAGTTCATGTAATAACTGAACAATTTGCAAACCTCCTTACTGCTCTGTGTTTGCACACTGGGCACTGTGTTGGATATATTATGGGCTGTTTACAGTTGTATGTATTTGGTTCTTCTGCAGTGTAAAAGACGAGGATATGATGCCAGAAACATTAAATTGTAATACCCTTCATAGAGTACAAATTTTAAGAAGGAAACAGACATGATCTTTAAGGTGGAAGTGGATGGAATAAGAGGAATCAGTGGTGAAACAGATTATTAAAGGAAAAAAACTTTCATGGGCTGTCCTTGTTACCATGTTTAAAAGATATTACAGAGCTGAAAAGAATTTAAAAAGTGCAGTCTGGAAAGGTTCAGGGATTTGAGGAACTTTATTACAAAAAGGGAAATCGGGAAAACAAAATCAAAAAAGGAAAACAGGCTTGTATTTAAAATCCTGCAGGAACAGAAAGCACTGGTATTGTGATACACTTTGTGGCAAATATAGGTCATTGGAGATGTGAATCACTTCCGGAAAAAAGTCAGTATTAAAGAATTAGAGACAAATTTATTTATATGGGGAATATAATAAAAAAGAAGAGCAAACAGAATAGAAGAATCTGACAATGGCAGCTGTGTGGAGTAAATGGAAGAGGAATCCAGAAAATATAGAGAGGAAGAAAAGCTGTGAGACCATGTTGTTGTATTAGGGGCTAGCTTAAGCTAAAGGGAGTAATGTGTTGCCTAGGGTTGCATCACTCCTTCCTATTGTAGTTCAGCTGTAAAAAGTGATCTGGGCATCTGGGTCACTCCCCAGCGTTCCCCCTGGCACCTGGCTGCTGCTGCTCCTTTTTACCTCCTGTGTCCATAGGCTTTTTCCAGACTTGTCCCTTGGTTGCAACAGCAGTGAGCAGAGCTTAGCCGTACTGGAAAAGCCTTTTTGCTTCTAAAAGTAGCGTGGACACATTTCGCTATGACTTGGAGACAAATTCTTAAATTACAATTAGGTTTATTTGGTAAGGAGTATTTCTTCCTAGATGGACATCATGTATGTTCGGAAAATCTGAAAGTGGAAGCACCTTGAAAGCTGTGGGTGTAAAGTACTGGAGACCAAGCACGTTATAGAGTTATCTGGATCTAGAAGAATTTTTTTTTTTCTGTCCCAAACTCCTGGTAGGCGTATTTCCTATTCTCTCATGTACACCAAGGAACCACAAGAAATACTTGGTAGTTTTGTCTCTCACCTCTTATAATTCTTGGTGTCATTCCTCAGGCAGTTTGTGTATCTGCTGGTACAATGCACTGTTTAAGATTTACCTCTATTATGTTTTCATAATTATTATCTTGGCTTGCAGCAGAAGTTTATCTGAGTGCTCAGCTTGTTTGGAAACTTTTTTTTCATTTATTTTCTAAAATAATTAATTTTTAAAATTAAGACCATCTTTTGTATTTTCTGGTCAGTTCTTCTTTGCTTGTTTCCCTCCCAAAGAACGGTATATTTGTGGTTTACTTCTGCAACCTAGGAAGAAATTTGGAACACTATCCATTCCTCCAAGTACTTTCTTTTAAGTTTTTACTCTAAGTTGATCTTTTCTTTGTTTGCCTTTAAATGTAACAATAAGCACTTCTCATAAGAGAGAGTTTCAAAGAATGCCAACTATGATGACTCAGTAATATTGAATTTATTTTCCTTTCCTCACCCTTTATGAAACAGTAGAGTTTCAATATTTTTTATTAACAACTTAAGTTTCTTTTATCAAAAGGAACATCTAAAACATTTTTGAACCTGCTTCTTTAAATCACTGATATTGTTAGGGAGGGGAAGGCTTTCCCTCCAAAAAGCTTTTGTTCTCACTCTAAGTGCAATTGTTCATAGCATTTTAAATGTGAACTACAAACTAGCAGAGTTTCTCCTTAGCAACTGCTGTCTCTGCCAGTGTATAGGCTGTATTCATAGATTTGAATATGCAAAATGACTAGGTCAGGCTGTCTTGAGGATATAAAAAATACTGGATGAAGTAAAATTTTGCCTGAAATTAAATTTGCAGAAAATCAAATATCTGTTATGTAGTTCTAAACAGATGTTGAAAAGGTTTTCCTGGATGTCATCCTTATTGCTAGTATGTCTTTTGATCTGAAGCCAAATAAGAAATCTGGATGTTAGTCTGGATTTGGAAATTTTCTTTAAATAAACATATTAGTTAAGTATGTAAATCTGCTTATCATCACTTAAGGAACGTTGCCAGAGTAAGAAACATCTGGAGCTCAATATCAGCTAACTTATTAATTCACATTTTTAGTTTGTTTCGTCCAGAGTATTGTAGGATTCTGTTATCTCAATTGCTTAAGTCAGCTTTATCTAAAAGGCAATTAGCTGTAAGTTCTGTTGTTTACATTTAGACTCATATGAGATCCACGGAGTATGGTTTTATATGCCTAGTTGCTTAGCTTTCCAGAGCTATTCAGAAGTAGGCCATACTCACTGTGGTACGAGTAAATCGGAACTAAAATAATCATGGCTTTGAAACACCAGCGCTTTCTTTCACAGGAGACAGGTTCTGAAAATTAATTGTTACCATTTAGGATTATGAATTACATGGTCTGGTTTATTTATCTGAACTCATCACTATGTAATTCCAAGAAAGGATTATTTGACCTGTTCTTGATAAGGACATAAGTACAGATATCAATACAGCCTTCGGCCATAATGCTTCCTCAGTTTTATGACCACATTTCCCCTTAAGCTTTAAAAAGATTCTTAATCTGGCTAAACTTTTGAATCCATAGCAAACCATTTCTATGTTAGCCTTTTCAAAACTGATGGTTGCTGAATGCGTTATAGCGTGCATTTGTTAGCATAGATAATAGGTTTTATTAACCCATGACATGTACCTTGTGGTTATTGAATTCAAAATGCCCAGTGGTTGGATCTTTACATGTGAAAAGCCTAGTAAACATAGGAAACATACTGTTGAAGGAAATATTATGGTGAGAAATTAGTATAAACCTCTACTTACAAAACCTCCCATGTTGAAACTAGGATTCAAAGCCTTAGAACTGCACAAGAGAGCATGGAATTCGCATTTCTACATAATTGTTACAGGGTCCATCTACTTCACATAACTGTGTTTGGCTGTCCAGTTGACCATGAGAAAGAAAAGATGCATAAATTTCTCTGTGTATAAACTACATGCACATAATTCTGAAACTCAGGTGGCATGATTTATTTTAAGATTATGAATATCCCTTTGTTTCATTTTTTTTTGCAATGAAATTTGATGGTAATAGTACCATTAACTAAAACGTTGCAGTCAGTTGGGAAATGTATGAGCTCCAAATAACATCCGAAATGGATCCATGCCTTTCCAGGAATTTGGTAGGAATGTAAGATAGTTCGGGGTTTGTGTACCTTAAAATTAAAGACTGTTTTAGCTGCATGTTCTTGCAAGAGGATATTTATAGTTTGCAGTTTCTCCAACAGGAGTTAGGCACATATGAAAGCATATTGTGAATTTCTCAAGTGCTGTAGTTCAGTGAAGTCAGAGTCCTGTAGCTGTGGATCAGAAGTGTTGGTCTTGTGTCCTCAGGAAGATTATCTAACAATTTGTGATTACGTAGTGCTTGATGTGGCATATGCTGATTAATTGATATGCACTCCTACAGTCACACCATAACAATCAGTATCACTATTTTTAATAACTTGATTACATGTAATGGCTTTGGAGCAAGGATTGCTTTGCTGTTGTTTGCTCTTGTCAGTGTGGAAGGGAGTACTAATTCAGAGTTTAATTTCTTCACTGCTGCCATAAAATGAAAGATAAATATTCATAATAATTTGGAAATAAAATCAGGTGTTTAGTTTCTAAAGATTATTTTCTGACTTATTCTTGCTGCTGCTCTGACTATAGAAAACCACATTAGAGGGGAAAAAAATTAACCATTTTTTCATACATAAAAGAAAAACTTGAATTATCTTATGGTGAATCCACAAAGGAATTTTAATATCAGCTGAGCAAACAAAGCTCTTAGGTACGAGTCTCTGTTAGTGCTCAAATGATCATTCTGTTTCAGTGTTTTAATGAGTGGAAGTTTCTTCACAACGTATCTACTGTGTGAGTAAGCTTTTCCAAATCTTTTTCCTGACTCAAATCAATTAAGAATATAGTGTATCGGTGAATATCTTTGTTTGTGTACTTATAACTACAGTTGCAGTCTCCCTCTAGAGTGCACACATTAGAAGATAAATTTTCTCATAGGAATAGACAAAATAGAACTGGAGGGCAAGAAATTATTAGCAGTGTTGAAAAAGAGCTTCCTATGTGAAATACACAGAAAAGGTATTGAATTGTATTATATTCAGTAATTCTACATTGCATTACTTAGCTTGTCATGTACCTACTTGTTTTATTTCCTTATATGTTACGTTTCTGTGTAATAGATTATATTTTCCTACTGGTCAAAATGAAAAAAACAAGAGAAGTATTATAATATATATAAAATGAAAGTAATATTTGCTCAAACAGGAATGTTTCCTATCACTTATTTTTTAAAGAACCATATGTCGTATTATTTTAAATTTTTTGCACATGCTTCTCAGCATTAGAAAGAACAGTGGAGTCAAAGTAATCTTGACACTGGCTTTCTTATATACAAGCAAAATATATTTAATAGGGAGCATTACTACTATTTTCTATTGTGATGTTATTTAATTAATGTTGTTTCATCTGTGTTCAGATGATATACTGGATTGGGTTCACAAGGTGTCTGTTGTGAATCCATTAACTTCAGGTGAGATACAGTGGTCTGACTCAACTGAAACCTGTTCTTGGAATCAGATTACACCCATGTATAGCTTAATTGTGCTTATGCTAGTTTGGAGCCTTTCCTCTTTCTCCTGTCTTCCCTTTCTTAAAAAAAGTGAAGAGGCTTACCCAAATCATAGGGGAAAACTAATAAAAATTATGTAAACAAACAGTAAACTGAAAAGAAAGAAATCTATGATACAATTAATAGTTTTTCATCTGCTTTGGGTGACAGACATGAACTGACTGGTGGTCTCTTGCCTTATTTGTTCTTCTTGAAGTAGCATAATAGTAGAAGGCGAGTCATTAGTGTGTTATTGGAAAAATGCACCTCAGTAGCACGTTCTTTTTGAAGCTAACTTACTGAAACATGTACTGTTGGGAAAATACCATTGCATAGGCAGTGAAAGGTCTAATAATACTTTTCCAACCCCTAAATTATCACTTGTGTGTGTGTAAATGATCGCCAATGTAGCTTTTAGGCGGAAAGGTTTTGACAGAGGTGTTCAAGCAGCTTCCATGGAACGCTGCGAAGACAAATAGTCTTTCTAATGTCATCGACGGTTACAGATTGTTATTTGCTGAATGAAAATGCTTTCACTCACACAGAACACAGAATTTCATCACATTCATGTATCTTGAATAAGTTGTTGAAAAGGAAGATATTTACTGGAATTCAGTAAGAATTTTCTTGAGTTCTTATGGTGATAATAGGCCCTCTTTCTCTGATGCATCACTCAGCAGGCATCAGCACTGAAAATGCAGGCCTAAAATTTTCACATGGAGTTTTCTCTGTTATATTGTTATTTTTAAAGAATAATAAATAGTATTTTTTATAGAATCCAAGGAAGAAACTTGTTGTCACTGTAGAATGTGATTCTGTAGAGGAACAAAGTGTAGTAAGAAATAGCCAATGAATCGTACCTTCCAAACAAAAAACACTGTGTAGAAAAGATCAAGGTTTATTATGCCTCACTTAATATCAAAGAAAAATGTTCTGGCAGATGCAATGTTAGCAAATTCATGGTGCACACTTCACTTTTCCACAGCAGATGAATGACTGTCATTGATAGACTGGTCAGACAGACTAGAACAAAATAACATTTATCTTTTCCAGATCAAGGATTCACCTGCTAAGAAACACACGAAAGCTGGAATGAAGTTTTATTGGAAGTGATGCGCCTTCATTGTCAGTAGCAGGCAAATAAATAATGTAGTGACAGAAGCTAAGCTCAATATTCATATTTAATATTTTAGAGCTAAGAGACATGGAATTTCTCTGAGTTACTGACTTTCAACAGCAAGATTGAGCAAGACTTATTGTTCAGTTCCAAGTGATAAGGCCAAATGATTTTTCTAATTTTACTGCATGGAAAGAAATCATTTAACTGCTTGGTGTATCTCAGGGTATGTGCCATGGACTCAGCGATATGGAAAATAACCATCAGATCCTCGTTCTACTATTTGTTTCCTTCTTGCTGAATGGTGGTTTTCTCTATGGTACACCCAATGACTCTTTATGGGGTTTTTTGAGCAACATTCCTCAGTTCGGTTAAAATATTCCTGAAAACCAGAGATTATCTTTCTGCTTTAGAGGAGAAGATTTCATCCAGATTGGTAGAAAAGGTCATTGGTCCTGGAGTGAATCCAGTGATAGCTCCAATGGGTGCTCACTATATTTATAGTGGGAAGATGAAACAAGCAGAAGAAAATTGTTGGTCTGATAAACCTGATTTTATCCAAGAATTTCCAACACTGTCTAAATAAATATCTGTTAGTCCTCAAAAAAATGAGGGCCCTTCAAAAATCCTAAGGGGAAAAGTTCTGTTTGCTGCCATGCTATTTAAAGTACATGGCCTTTGCAGTGAAGAAATGCAGTAGAGAAATCAACTTTCTGAGAGCTGAATAAACAGTAAGCTAATTGCGTTTCATTTGCGAACTCCTAAATTTGTGACAACCCTATTTAAACACTGATTCTTTACATTACTTATCTGATACAATTCTTTGTAGAATGGCCATGTCCTTTCAATACCTGTCATATCTCTGATACAATGGAGTTGAGAGTGATGACAAAACCAGAACCGTTTGGGAAGTGAAAACAGAAGAGCTAAGTGTCAGATAGCAATCAATGGATCACTTATGGCAATTATGCTTAGGAAGCGAAAGTAGTTCCTATGATGTAATTTGCAGATGATCAGGCTGGTGAAGGGAGTCGCGCTGCTTCCCTGAGGCTGTTACGGAGATGTCTGTGCAGATGTCTGTCCCAGAAATGCCACACATTCAGGAGAAGCTGTCAGCTCCCTGAGGTACCACCCACTTCAGATGAGATAGAAGAGGGCATATGCCCTGTGGCAGTGCGATCCATTAGAACAGTCTGTGTAAACTACACTATAAAGAAATGAGCAAACGGGAACAGAATGAAACATGAGTTGTAAAGCACGAAGAAGTTCTCCTTCCAGTCAGTTTAAGCTTCCTGGCTCAGTCCAATCTCAATACCTCTCCAGTGACACATAACTTACTCTGTTTTGCCAGGTCTGTCCTTTCCCATTTGTCCAAGTTTACTTTTTTGTCATTTCAACTTAGCCCATTTTCCTTCCCTATATTTTCTAGTGTAACTAATTTAATGGTTTTGCTCCCTTTCTTTTCACATCACATCAACTAATCACTTGCCTGTATTTCTTTTGCCACAGTTTGGCCAATGTTTCTCCTATGCAACAATTCAGCATTATGCTACCCGTCTTTTAGCACTCCCCACCCTCCCCCGCCAGTATTATTTATTAATAGATTGCACAACTCTTCACCAAGAACCCTGACATATCTTAAAGATGTTCAATAATTAAGCCCCACAATGAGCCTATAAAGGATGCAATTATATCATCTATTTACCAGATGGCTAACCAGGAACAAACAGAAGTTAGGTAAATTGCCCTGGGTTAAAAGTTGGGGAAAGGCAGCACTGGGAATAGAATCCAGAGTCAGTTGAGTTTGTTTGCCAAGAGCGTGTAGTACTACAAAGTACATATACCAGCTGTTGGGGAATCACTGTGCTGGCCCGGAATTGTCCTGTTCTGGCTTAGAGCTTAAGATCTATTATTGAATAAGTTTTCAGACTCGGTCCTTTCCCCTTTTTTTCCTAAGGGGACAACAGAAACATCTGAACTTGTAAACTTAAAAGTCTGCCTATGTTTTCAGGTCTCTGCTATACTAGTCCTGTAGATTACTGAGGTCTATGCATAGGTGGATTTTTATTCTAAAATGCGTATAAACAGTAAAACTCTTTCAAGAAGAAGGTCGTTTTCTGCCCGCCTGTCTATCAATCTATCTGTCTGTCTGTCTATCTTAGTGTAACCCATTCAGACAGCCTGTCCGTAGCATCAAAAAGCTAGGGTAGATTTGTTATCTGTACATCCATCTGGACTACATGCTGAATTCTCTGTCACCATCAAATGGATGGATCACACTTTGTAAATAGTGACGTTAAGGGATTTTTGGTGGAACTACTTGTTTTGTGTGGCTGACAAATTCTTAAGCGGTCCTTGTAAGGTTAGGTTTTGATGTCCATCTTCATCCTATTATTGTGTTTATGACTCTCTGATACGTAGAATATTGATCAGAATACAACCTGTAGAATATCCCACAAGCAGGGTTTGCAGCAAATTTATGGAAGCATCCACATGACTACCTATTTTCATGAAGTATTTAGGACCATTTTAAGTTTTTGAGGGAGACTTATATCTCGGTCTCAGTCATTTCATTATCAATTAATATGCTTTGATCCTGGAATATTACTTTAGACACTCTTTAATTTTTTTACTGGGAATTAATCTATGAAGGATAATTCTTACAATGGACAACAGCTCTTGTAGCAGAGAATCAGTGCTTCAGGCCAAAGCACAATCGCTTCTATAAGTGATTCCATCAACAGACCTTGGGTTCCTGCCCTCACTGTCCTAAACTGCACCGGGCCTGTGGAGGGAGAGCTGGTGTGCAAAATATTGTCATTACTCAGTTGTAAACATGAAGAAATGCCTTTCTGTCATTTTGCCTTTTGGTTTCTGGTACCTCCCTGCAACTATTTGTGGGTTCCTGGAAGCTTTTCAGAGTGGACACTGAGGTCACTAGGCTCCAAGTGTTTGGTATTCCCAGCATATTTGGAAATCTTCAGGAATTAGTGTGTTCCAGTGCCCAAGGTGGTGCCTTGCAGTAAAGCTGGTTGCAGTATCCTGCATAAACTCGGTGGAGTTGCAGATGATCTTTAGGGGCCATTTGAGATTTTGGCATGAGAAAGATTAAATGCTGAACTATAGATTGCCTTTCTCTTTTGTGAAGGGAAAAAAAGCCCATCCATATGCAATTGTGCTCATTACTGAGGAAAATAAATTCTTGCCTGTCAAGCAAATGGCCAGCCTTTAGAACTGGTTAGACTTGCACATCAATTACTAGGGAAAAAACAACACCTGTGTACACTAATTATTTCTTTAATGGAAGTTTTTCAGATATAGGGTCAAATTCTCCACTTGCATCAATTTTATGCCATAAAAATTCCATTGTTGTCACTGGAATAATTCCTGATTTACACTGGTAGGTGTTAGAGGAAATTAGGTGAATAGTATGTTATGACACACAACCAGAGTGTCACCACAATAGCTGACAGCTTTAACTTTTAAATATACGCTTTTTATACTTTTACATGATCAATGTCCCTTTAAATACTGTTTGAG
The DNA here is from genome assembly GCA_033558235.1 of Neomorphus geoffroyi. NCBI lineage: Eukaryota > Metazoa > Chordata > Aves > Cuculiformes > Neomorphidae > Neomorphus > Neomorphus geoffroyi. Next base: position 9,624,047 of record JAUMJM010000001.1, read on the forward strand.
TTTAGTTGAGTACAGTTTTGTTTCTTGTCTTTGCCTCATGTTTGTTGACTTTTTACTCTCCTTACTACTGTCAAAACCATTTTGATGCTGTAAATAAGAGCATGGATTAAATACATTCTTTGTGACAAGCATTCACTTCTTTCTTCTAGAAGATATATTATCTTTTTTATTATTTTGAATCTGCACTCTTTCATTATTCTGAAGATCACTAGAAGTACATCTGAGACCCAGTTATGGAAAAATGATGTGTCTGGATGTGTATATATATATACACATAAACAAATATATTTGTATATATTCTGCTTGTGACAGAGATAGGCTTGCGCCTGAAAATATCCACAGTCATACAAACTAAAATTTAAAGGAAGTTGCAGACTGTGTTGTTGTTTTTATTTACCAGAGGGATTCTGTATCATGCTGTGATATAAGATCTGGTGTTATGATGAGATTGCATATGATAATAGCATAGGCTTTACATATTCCTTCTGGCTAAACAGTTAGGTATACAAAGGATCAACACTGGAGAGGTCGTCATGCATTGGTTGTACCTCCCTGGGCCCAGGCACTTTGAGGACTTGTGTCCTAATTCCCACTGCAGCCAAGCGTTCTGCAACACATTTGATGTTTTGGCAGGTATGTTTATGATTTATACGCATATGGCGGAATCTTTTGCAAGTATAAGTTGATCGAGTGAGCCTGTGTCTGTTTGCGTTAAAGGAAAATTTCTCCGATGATGTGCATTATACCCATTGCACAGGGAGACTGATAGTTTTTGAAAATCCGAACTTGTCACTCCCTGTGGTGCACAATACAGTAGGAAAAACCAAGACACATAGAGGACAGTGTCAAGGACAGTTAGGTATACATTTTAGGTGCAGACTGTAGACATTGGCACACACTGTTGTACATTTCCAAGTTGTATATTTTCAATGAATGCCATATTAGGCCAGTGATGTGCAGGCAGGAGAAAGACAGAAAAGTCTTTCCCTGTGTAACCTTCCTAGGGCTTGCAAGGTCCAGTGACTGTGAAGTCTAGTCTCATCTCCGACAATTCTATTTTATATTTGTCTTCATTTCTGAGTATGCTTCATATGATTTTTCTGAGCTCACTGCTATTTCATTTTTTCATTTTATGTATCAGGAAGCCAGACAAAGTCAGCTCAACTGGCAAAAGAATACAAACAGGTAGAAATCATCTTGCTCAGTAATCTGGAAAGATTTGTGAGTTTGGCATGATGGTCTTTTTTTAATTACTGTGGATTTCTGATCTTCTACATTTCCTGGCAGTTTAGCGTATAGTTGTGAACTTGCAACATGAGAGTCAAACTCCCCTCTAGTGGTTGCTCTACACAGAGAATAAACATTGATTTAACTTGATGACAAGTATTTAGCTCTGGACTGAAAAAGATGACAATTCGTGTGAGATTGTGATGAATGTATGTAGCGAAATTTATTTTTTGTCTTTCTTCCTTTTTTAATGGTTTAGTTACTTCACATGTTGAAATACTGTAATTAAAACATGAATCATTGTCAAAGCAAACAGACACAAACAAACAAAAAGAATTATGGCACTATACTCTCCAAAATGCGAATGTGCCACCTATTGGTGATGGCTTTGCACTTCTTGATTGCTCTCCAATAGGTCAGCGGCAATGTCACGACAAACAATGTCCCACACAACACAACAGAGCCACGCAGAGCTCTGTGCGTAGTGGTATTAATACAGTACTAGCGCTGCAATAATATAAAAGCAAGAATTGAGCAATAAGTGTGAAATAAAGAACTGAGTGTTAAAAATGTGCAAAGAATAGAGTGACTCATTAAGTGTCATTAAGATGAAAGAGTTCCATTTCTTGCTAACAGAGTTCTCAGCAGCAGATTGTGAAACCAGAAATATACTCTACAAGGCAGAAGTTTTTTGCTAAGTGTGAAGAGAAAAGATATGGTGAACTTGTATGTCTCTCAGCCATCTGAGCTGTAAATTTGCAGCTCTACAATCCTCTCAGAGAATCTGTTAATAACTTTTTGGAAGCTATTCTGCTCAAATCTTATAAGGCAGGAAGACTGGCCCCTGCCTGCTCAGGGTCCGTGCATGTAAAGGAAAAAGCCTAGGGACATCTGACTTTGTAAACTCTTTTGTGAAGGCTTTTATTTTCCAGTTTTCAAAAGAAGCCTTCATTCGTCCTTTATACATATTTAGAATTACATTTCCATTATTATAAGTTTTACACATGTGCCTCTGGTCTTCTGTAGGTGCCAATAATTACTCTTGTGCATGCAGAAGTGGAGACTATATTTTAAAACTGTACTTCTAGTTTACTTTTCTTGTGGTTTATCTAGCAGTGACCAATTTGGCCGATAATATTCAGTCACTGCTTATGGTTCAGTATCACCTCTACTTCATTTATGTAGTAGAAAAAAATTAATGATAATGTCATTAGTTTCCTCAGCTTAAAAAAAAGAAAGTGCTATTTAATAAAAATTTTTGAAGCATGTTTTTACTCATAATGTTGCTGCTTCCTCACATCTTATTTTTTAGTGGTGGTTTGATTTTTTTGTTTGGCTGGGTTTGGTTTTTTTTGTGAGCAGCTCAGCTTAGTGAAAGGATAGAGTCAACCCTGACTGGCTGCAATAAGCTAGGCACTGGTGTGTGACATTAAATGTACACACTGGAATGTAAGATGTCAATGAAAACAAAACCAGTTCTGGAGAGATAAGGTAATAATGATAGCTAGCATAAAGCAAGCATGATTAAAATACACCACAGAATAATATTTGACCTAAAAATATTGTTTCTCCTTAGACTTGAGATTTGTCAGAATATCAAACCAACCCAGCAACCCAGGTAAATCGTGGAACGAAGAACCGAAAAAGCACATTTGAAAATACAGAGTATGTTTTTATACCCATAAAGATTGCAAGGCAATAGCTGTGTCAGGTCCTCTTAAAAATAATATGTTTTCATCTTATGTCTTAATGTAAGACCGTCTTTTACAGCAGATGTTCTGGGAGTGCTCCCTCCCTTACGCAATGACAGAAGCATACCAATGCTCCTAGAGAGGTTTACCTTTCAGAACTGACAAGTGTTAAAAGAAAAGGGGGGTGAGAACAGGTTTATAATATACATCACAGAAATGTGGGAAAGGGTTTTAAATATACTCTGCAAGGGAGAGGGGAAAAATGAGACACATTAAATAAAGTCTATATAAATAGTAACAGTGAAGTCATACAATGATCTTTAGCAAAATAAGCCCTGCTAAAGCAGGCCATGAGCAGTGAGAGTCTGCTATTTCTTATGGGATGCAGTGATAAAGAAATTACATACTTATTTGAGAGGAACATAAATAAAGATTAATAGGTTAATGAGTTATTTTCCTTTCATTACTATACTATTGTACTTTATTATAATTGCTTTGCACTCATTTAATTAAATTTGAACTAGGGCCAACACAAGATAATTTGTTTTCCCTGTACTAAACAATGAGTATGCAGATTGGAAGTACTGAAGCAGTAATCAGCCCTCTGTTTGCAACACTTTTCTACTCTGAGTAGACATTATAATTGATAATTTGATTGTTGCAGCACTCCGTGCAATATATTTTAAAGCAACATTAACATAATGGAAATTATGTTGTGTGCCTAATCCGAGCTTTTCACTGTGTAAGTATATGAATCCCATTCTGTAATGAATTAGGGCACTATCCACCAAACATTCATGCATCCTTTACGTGCCTCATTTTGGAACAGAGCTATCTCCTTCCAGTCTCCATTCAGTGTCCTTCCTATCAAGTTATATCACTTAAGTTGAACACAAAAAGAGCAAGAGTCATAAGCTAAAATAGCTAAGCTAAGCATTTCAGTAAAACCTGATTTGTTCTAACATAAATCTGTCATTAAAATTAAGTACGTTTTGTATAGTTCCTGTACAATTCTTGCGTTTTTTTCATCCAGTCCATTAGAATTTATCTTTTCATTGTCTCCTTCCTGCTTTTGAGAATCCTGTTAGCAATTGACTTGAGTAGCAGAACCATGATGTGACTCAGATATTAAGATAGGACTTTTCAATGAATGTAATATAAAAAAAGTTACCTCAGCCCCTCTGTTTTACACTTATATATATATATTTGATTTATTTAAAAAATGGAGAGTATCATTTGTACATGTTCTACAAAAATAAAAAGAAAGGCTGGGGTTCTGTTTGATCTTTGTTTTATCCCAATCACATGCCCAACATGCACTTTCATTATGTTGCTTCCTGTTGCCCCCAGTACTGGCTGAGGAGTTAGTTTCTATATGTCCTGACTGAATAAAGTCCTGAGCAGTTGTGTGTGACCTCAACGGTCACTAAGGTTACCTTACCTTTCAAGTCTGGGGAATGGAAAAGTGGTGGAAAAACAAAGTGAAGTGTGATGGCTTACAAAACTGCCAACATTGAACTTTATTTGTTTTCTGACAAAATAAGAGTGGCTTTGCTGGCGTAAATGTTTGAGTCATCTCATTTAATATTTGTCAATTTACTTTTATGGCCTGAAGTGTCCATGTACTGAAAAGGTGAGTTGTGGGTTTGCAAAATAAGTTCAACTTGTTCGGGAAAAGTGTTGTAGAGGAGAGTATTTCACTTACTGTCCTTTAGGACTGAGCTTGCAAAGCCTCCTATGATCTTTCTTATGCAGAGAGTTCTACTGAAAAATAATCATGATTAGTATTTTAAGAGAAGTCATAGTGAAGTTAAATGTGTTGTTGGCTGGTTGGTGAGCGCTGCTAGTGAGTGTGGAGTGGTTCAAGGTTGCCTGCACAGGCGTCTTTTGTTCTGTGAAATGTTCCCAAAGGAAGTTTTTGAAGGGTATAGGAGGCTGGACTGACAAGCTTGACTTCATTCTTTTTTGGGTTCTAGTGTGACATTCTTTTTTCTTTTGCTAATGATTATTCAACATTATTATAAAGCCTAATATGTTAGGAGAGATGCCACTGTAATACTCCTGGAGCTGAGAGAAAATTAGAAGCAGGACAGTAGAAATGAACAGTGTTTCACATATTTAAAAAGATGTCAGAGAACACTATCTGCATCGCCACCCAACTCCAACATGACTGATCCTTAAAGAAGTTCTCTCTGTTGCTTGCTGTGGTCTGAAATTGTGGCACACTTTGATCCTTTAGGGACTTCTGCAGTTTTCCAGCCATGCAATAGGTACTTGAGAGATCCTGCCCTGGGTAGTCTTTCTCTCATATACCGAGTTTTCCCTAATTTTGGTCCTTGAGATCTATTTCGAAGCCAGCAGTAGTGAGGTGGACATTGTGTCAGTAAAATGTGATGGAGCTGACTGCCTATGGAGAGGCACTGTGTGTTGGGAAGGAGCTGGGAATCCAGGTTCCCTTCCGCAAGGTAGAATGTAGAGGAGCTTCTCTCTTCTTGGTTCAAAGCCTCTAGGCAGGTTTCTTTGCAACAGCAGAAAGCACAGGAGCCTTTTGTAACTTGTCTACTGTCAGGCCTAACCAAAAAGTCTCCTGAGCCTTAATAAAGGTTGCAATCATACTCAGTGCAGTTCAGTTTTGCAATAAAGGCTGGTGCATTGCAGCAGCTTTTGAGTTTCCCAGAGACAGCGCAAGCAAGGGGATATGAGATCCACAGAAAACAGGGCATCATTTAGTCTTCACCTCGAGGAGTGGTGTGATTATTTTCACATCACATTAGAATTTTGTTATGGTGAGTTATGCCTTCAGAAAATCTAATTTATATGTCTCAAATAGAAAGTGGATCACAAGTGCTCTCCCTTTTTATACAAAGCCACTGCTGTCAGCCCACAAGGCAAACCCAGGGAGGTTTCTGTTTTCCATTTACCATACTTTTCAATTGATTGGTCAGTGGCGTGTATACTTTTCCAGTTTCCTATTTCGTCTCTTTCAGACTTGGAATATCATTGTCTGAAATCCTGAGGGTAACATTATAGATTTTGTTTTCTTTCACACAGAGACCTTTAAACACATATCATACCTGAATTGCCCTTCCATCTAGTTTCAATTCAGTCTGGGTATGTAGCCCAAATCACAGACTGAACACTATAATATTGCTTTTTTATACAATTTAAAAGGTTGGATTAAAAAGGGAACAATCCTTGTCATGGTTGTGCATAAAAAATATAGCATGACTACAGATGTAAGAATTGGGAAATATCTTGATATGAGGTGTTATAACCCAGTTAAGTTTGCAATTAAATCAAAAAGCGTGAGAAGAAAGAAAAACTCTAAAAAACATGAGGATCATGGAAAGGTATAGATGGAAAATAAACCAGGATGTCTTCAAAACTAAAGCTTTGTAGCTAGAGAATTATTCCTGCCATCCGTTGTGGATACTTATTTGGGATAAATAAAACAGCAGCTGAGACTGTTGAAATGCATATATCAGTCATCTGTAAGTTAAAGCTGGTGGGGAAGACAAAGACTACAGAACAAAGGGAGGAGTGTAAGCAAAAGGAACAAAATAAAAAAGGTTTATGCAGAGGGCTGAAGTGTAAAGAGACTTGAAATATAGTAAAACACTTTTAATTCTTGGCAGATTTTAAGTCATAACAGATGTTTTGGATAGTTTGTGGCTACAAGAGAATAGTTTTGCACATAGTAGTTTCTGTTATCCTTGTGTACTACATGGGTTTTTTCTTGTTTGCTATAGAGAAAAGTGCAACAAAATGGGACCAAGCTGAGGCTGATGTGGAGGAGCAGTGATGAGTGGCCATATCCTCTTTCCATTTGAGAAAGGTATTTAGTGGCAAATGTAACAACTAGATCCATCTAAGAGGAGAAGAATCTGCCGAACTAAGGTCTCCCAATGCCTTGCTAGTGTTTGTGTTCATCATACCTCACACGGTCTAGCCCAAATTCTTCTATTGTAAGTACTGTAAGAAAAATTGGACATATGGAGTTTCTATACAGACAGTTTTGGGTTGTGTCATGGTTTAACCCCAGCTGGCAGCCAAGCAGCATGCAGCCGTTCACTCACGTCCCTCAGCCCTCCACAGTGGAATGGGGAGTAGAATTAAAAGACCACAAACTCATGGGTTGGGATAAAGACAGTTCAACAGGACAGCAAAAGTGAGAAACAATATTAATAATAGTAGTATATAGAACATACAAAAGAGGTGATTCACAATGTAATTGCTTATCCCCCAATGACTGAAGTCCTGCCTGTCCATGAGCAGCACTCGCCGCTCCCTGCCCCCTACCTCCCCAGCTTATGTAATGAGCATGACATTATATGGTACGGATCATCCCGTTGGCCAGCTTGGGTCAGCTGTCCTGGCTGTGCCACCTCCCAGCTTCTTGAACACCTCCATGAAGGCAGAGCGTGAGAAGCTGAAGAGTCCTTGACCTAGCAGAAACTCCTTAGCAACAACTAAAAACACCAGCGTGTTTTCAACATTATTCTCATACTAAATCCTAATCATAGCGCTATACCAGCTACTAGGAAGGCAATTAAGTCTATCCCAGCTGAAGTCAGGACAGTTTATATAGACTTTGAAGGAATATATATCCTATTCATCATCACCTCATATAGTTCCAAATGTATATGTAATTCCTCCCTAGAAGGAGAAAACACAAAGATCTACAATGACAGTTTTAGATGGTAGTAGGGGTAATTTTCAGAAGCTGACTTGAAAATCTGAGAAAACACAATGAGCAGTACTTAGGAGAAGAGAAAAGACCATGAGTTCCCAATTAAGTAAAAAGAGTATAAAATATGTTTTCAAAACCAGCACAAAACAATTGACAGCAGTAAGGCTGAAGAGTTTTCAACAACAGCAAAAGAACAAACAACAAAAAGAATGCTGGCAAACTATGAAATGTGAATACAGAGGCTTCCTGCAGTCTGATATTGGTGGGAGATGACGGTAAAAAGACCAGTCTCTGGTTGTAGTTATTTTAAAGAAGTTATCATACAAAGAGGAAAGTTTCAATACTGATGTTAATGTGGTACAAGGCACAGAGATTTTAGTTATTTGTTAAAGTTAGAGAAAGCAGATCTATAGAAAAGAGGAAATAAAGAGGTCATCTCATTTAGTTAGAGATAATTCTGAAGAGAATAGGCAGCATAAATGGTACCAGGTTAGCCGGACTCCTCCAAGATGCAAGAACAAAAGAGCGTGGACTAAAAGAAATGGATGACAAAAATATTTAGTTGGAATTTCTTACACAAATAGGCAGCAAGTGCATATATAAAATATTTCAATGACGGCAGCAAGAGGAAGAAATAATTGAAACAATAATTTACAGGGTTAGTGTATCTAAAGTTTAAAAACTATAGACATTTAACATTAGCATTTACAGTGAGCTGTTTTCTTTGCAAATAATTATGCATAATCTTTTTGCAAGGGAGATCTATTTTAATAAATAGTAAAAGAAGGCAGAAAAACTTTGAAATAGAAATTTTAATTTAGAAGTGTTTATAATTCTGGTTATTGGAAATATTTCTGCATTGATTCCCCGGCAGCAAGTGTGTTATATGGAAAGAGGGAGTAAAAATTACCTCCCTAAACATATTTTTGTCTACCATTTACATCAGATGAGTTATTTGCTTCTTTTTTTTAAAAAAAAATATTTAACCAGAAGCTCCCCTTTTGCTTCAGCCACAATTCTTTTCTGTAGCACAGCCCTTTATGGAAAAGTGTTAACCTAAATGTGAAGTAGAAGGGACATGTGAATTTTCTACCAGAAAACTCATGCTTCAGTGGCAAAATGGAGAATTCTCTCTGTAGGTGCCAAAAACTAACATGTGCTATATTGTCATTGTACTTAGGAGTCACTCAAAAGCTCAAATGAGGTTGTAGCGTCTTGCCTGGATGATGGATCTTCAGATTCACTCTATCAGATAGGAATCTTAATCTTGAATAACTGAAGCTCAGGTATCCTGCAAGACTACTTCTATTCATCCAAAGATGTCCACCAATATAGAAGCTGTCAGCAGAAGTCCATACAGTTTGCCAAAACCTGGATCTTCCATTTTCCTTGAGGATGTGAAAATGGACAAAAATGTAATTTAATAGTAAATGATGAAGCAAATTGAACAGTGGAAAGTGGTATATGATTGTAAAGACAACTGAAAATTGAATTGCTGTACATTTAAGTGGTTAGGGACATTGATCACTGTGGATTTTAAATATGGGAGGGGGAGCAGGCAGGCAGGTAGGTATCCACTATCCAACACATGTGCTTCTACTATGTGTGCTTGAGAAATCGAAATATATGAGGATAACCCTAAAAAAAACCTCGCAGACTCAGAACTGTTCCTGAAACACACCTAGATTGGGTTTTGCTAAACTAAGCTCATAGAAAAGATAAAATTCTCCATCCTTCTCAGGCAAAGTGGGTCCTAAATTGGTTCAAATCCCAGTCATCCAGCCTGAAGAACAAAATATTCCTGAAAAGATGAGGTACGCTCTCTGCAGTACAGATCTATGCCAGGGCTGCCACTCTCAAAGGCACATCCAAGCTGGCTTTAAATTAGGTTGCTCAGCTAGTAATGTAGCCACAGCAGCACAGAGCCGGTACACGACAGGCTGTTTACCCAGGTTTTCAGCCATGAACAACATTCACATCAGTGAATGCGGTGGAGACATACCCAGAATAAGAATGTGATTTATTCTTTCGATGTGAGAAGCAGCTATATGTTCAACAAAGGCTTTCCTTAGACTAATGGCCAAAGTAGGCCCCAGTGCAGCTTCTCTATAGACTGAGAAGAAAGGATTGTTTGTTGAGGCTTAACTGTCCCCAAAAACCAGTCTGCTGAGTGGATTCCGTCATGTATGAGTTCTCTGCTCACTTCATTGTCACGGGTGTTTCCGCAAGCCTGCCATCAACAGTATAACTGGAGAATTTACTACAAGAGCTGCTGATAGAGCAAATAATTCAAAGTCCTGTCACATTTGAAAAGAACAGATGACTACTATAAACCAGTTTAATGTATATAAGATATTGTTTACCGATGGAATATAGGACAATGTGATTTTCTATAGAACCTCTCCTTCTCAAGGAATGGCAAAGCATTTAATGAAGAAATGAGTTAGAGTTGTGGTTGTTCAGTCCAGAGATGGCTGGTTTTGCGTTTCAATGCAAAATCATTATGTGCTCAGCAGTAGCTCACAGGGCCGTGGCCAGTAAGGGCTGTCGTGCTGAGACAGGGGACATTGGCCTTCACACTGTCTTTGTCCTCTTGAACTGTTTGTGGTATTGCTTACCCTCTCCTCGGATGGGAACCAGTGGAAGAAAGAAGTAAACTTTTGTTAATTCTTAGCATTTCCTCAATTCTAGTGACAATAACTTTGACTTCGTGGCAACTTTAACAGTTAATTGCAAGGGCTGTAGTTGGGTGAGCCCTTGTTTGTGAGTGGGAATTCTGTTCTCCACAAGTATTTTCTTGGTCAGTGTGTGCCGCCTGTATTCTTCTGAAACAAATAGGTGCTCTCCTGTTCCAGTGTGGGTAGATACCCTTTCGGAATGGTTGAAATAGCCAAGTAGTGAAAGTACGTGGTGTGCTTTTCAGAGGGACCTGACTTCAGCTGAATTAGAAAGCCATTTACGCATTTAGTTCATGTAAAGTAATGCTTCTGAAAATTGCTACTTTTTAAACCCCATTTATAATATCACTAATTTTGGATGCGACTTATTTTCAGGCTTCTGGAACACTGTTTTTATTCACATATCTCTAGCACTGATTCTTGGATGTAACAGTGCTGCATTCTTTCCCTTTCTTAATATTCAATTTAGGTCATTGTTATGGACAAGCAAGACCACTCTTGCCAGCAGTGAGGCATGTCTCACCAATGTAATGCAAAGATATTCAAGTGTGTGATGCAGAGCAAATGACTGTGCTTGCACAACCAGCTTGCAAGTTTAAACTGCATATTAACACAGTTTTGGTGCTTATACAATCCATAGTAAACTTGACTGGAAGTGTAGGATGGGAGTAATTGCTATAAAATAAAGGTGTTCAGCTGGAGGAGACAATATAAGTCTGGGAAGCTTGCAGAAGAAGGGAAAAAATGTGTGTATTTACTTGTCTTAGGTGAAGCCTGGGTTATAAGGCACATGCTAGTGCAGAGAACCATCCAAAAGGGGCTAGAACTGCTGAGCCAGAACATCATACTGCTGATGTGACATAGAAAATAATTTTGCTCTGTTCTGCTGTGAATAGCCCATGCAAGTTTTCCACGAGTGGGGGAAATGTATTTAGTTGGACTAATATTATTCTTCTGTCTGTAAATAACACCAAGGTGGCACTGAAATTCCAGCTTTTAACCTTTGAGTTCTACATGGCCTGAAGACAATGGAAATCCCTTTTGCCCTATTCTGCTGTCATCAGGGATGCTCAATTCGCTCTCCTTAGTCTGCAGCAGACAGTATAGCTTTTACGATACTCTGGAAACCTGATCCACAGTGTGGATTAAACAAAGCCTACTAAAGCTTGCCGAGCAGATGCACAGCCTTGGATGTTGAAGGCAGTGTGACTCATCACATTCCAAGTGCATCCTGAGCTTAGCTCTTTGGCAAATGAGGCAGAACTCCAGGAGCAGTGTATCTGCCATGGTTGGCCACACGATATCCCTCTATGGGTACTTTGGCTTTATGGTAGCAGCATTCTGTAGGTAGGTAGATGTTGGGTTTCTGATGGAAGTAGCGGGAGGCAGAGCTTCATTCCAGAATACCCTGCAGTTTCTCTTACTGTGCAGCTCTCGGCACAGGCTGATAACAAGCCTTTATGAGATTCTGACTTGTTTTTCGTTACGCGTGTGATATACTATGCAGGCACCAGCAATGGGCAACTGGCAGGACACAAAAGTGCCATAGCATCCTGGGCAGAAATGGCTGGAATATGATAGCAAAATGCAAAAAATCTCGAAAGAGCTGAGAGGAGGATTCTTCAAGGGATAGGAATGAGTTTATGGAAGTCACTAGCTACCTACAGTAACTGCTTTAGAGCTGCGGGGTCATAGTGTACATTATTAATGAGGGACACTGAGTGCCTTCCTCAGTGTCAGTTTTCTGGTAATTATTTGAAAACAACTTAAGAAAAGAAAAAAAGGAAAATTCTCCATTCTTATTTTCCTAATATTTCCACTCAGTGATTGTTCAGGTAGATAGCAGGTGTCTGGGAGCTTTGTCTTGAATAAATACATAACAGTAGAATATTTGCAATACCATTTTCCCTATTTAAGACATCATATATTGAGGTTGTAATAAAGTCAATGTCAGTGACTGAATAGGCTTTTTCTGAGAGTCCTGAGTTTGTTCTGCCTGGAATGATATGCTTTTTGAGCTGAATTAACACAAATCCTTCAATGGGTGAGTTTCAGGACAAATATTAAACATGTGAATTCTAAGGTACTTGTTGGAGAATATTAATCTAGAATTTATTCTGAGTAGATAAAAATGAGATTTTGCAGAAGACCATCAATTATTTCCACCTACTCCTCACAAAGAAGAGGAATTATACGTGCTGACTGGCTGAATCCAATAAAAGTCAACAAAAGAAAGCCAGTCTAGGCCTTATAGGCCAGTAAGGTCTCATGTTTGGAGCATGAGAGATGTTAATGGATCCCCAGCTTTGCTCTCCCTGTTCCAGCCCTTGCATATCATGTGATGGTGGTTCAGCACAGAACCAAAGCCCCTCTCCAGCCTGGGTATTTGTGGGCCCACACGTGGCGTATGGAGCCCCAGAGCAGGACACGGACCGTGACTTCATGTTCTGCAAAAGCAGAATTTCTTCTGGTTGGGCTCAGCTCTTGGAAGGCTGTTTGTTGTGGAAGTCTGCCTCAAACGGGGCTCGTCATGCAGGGCCTCACAGATCAGTACTTAGAAATGTCTGGTTTCAATTCCTGTGAGCAAATGCAGATTTATTGAGAGGACAATACTCTTCAGGGCTCTGATTCAATCAAACACTTAAGCATATCCCTACCTTCAGCCATATGCACCATTTAGATTTTAATGATACGTTCCTTTGGAAAAAACACAAGCTGTTCATGACAGTTCATGAACAGAAAGTGTTCGTCAACTTTTTTTTTCTGCTGGAAATTATTCATTCAGGTCACCCTTTTACTGCAAAAGCATGGGAGCAGGAGTGAGTCACACTGAGTTCTTAAGGAGGTGGAGCCGCTCCATCGCATACAGAATATGGAATAATAGGTGAGAAGGTGGGGAGGAAAAGAGCTGCAGCAGCCTCATGGCCCTGATCCGGAAAGTGTGGTATCAGTTCCAGATCCTCCATGCCACGGTGTAGCATGGGGTCTTCACCCATGTGCAGCTGTCACTGGGCCAGCCCTGACACCTCTCGTGGTGGAGACTGACTTCGCAGTACCTCTCAGTGGCTGATTTGCCTGCCTTCCTGCCACTGCCCCATGGCATGAGTGGCCCTCGCAGGGGATGTGCCCTCCCCACTGCAGGCAGAGTGGACCCCACTCTCCCCTGCGCCCCTCTTGATTCGCTGCGGGGCAAAGAGAACCTGGCAGAGCTGAGGCCTTGATGGTCGTGAGGGGCCCTGCAGTTAACTCAGCAGCTGGACTGATGTCTTTGGAAGGGAGAGAAGGGAAAAAACCACAAGCCAAGTTAAATTTTGGAAAAGTCTTCGTCAAACAATACCTGTTGTAGGAACTGCTTTCAGCAAGACACAAATGTGTTATTCTTTTATTTTTTTTTCAGCATTTCTGAGTTGCTTCATTATTAACAGTCTTGTTTTGGAGAGTGACAAGATGGGAACCAGCACTGTAATTACACACCGCTCTCTCTTGTTGTGAGGACTGCCATAACAACAACCGTGTGTTCTCATTACCTCTGAAGAGAAGCAGCAAAATAAATTTCTAACACCTTGCCTTCTATTACAGCTGGACACTGTTCCAGAGTGACGTGAATCATTCAAAAGTGAAAATGTAACCCATAGAAACATTTTTCAGTAGACTTCATACAAAAGAAGGCATTTCTACTTGCATAATTAAAGGATAATGAAAAAAAAATGTGGTTTTGGCAGTACTTGTGGAACTACATTGCTTTTTTCTCAAAAATCAGATCATCATAGCAGAAGTAATTTACAAAAGAAAAATGTTTCCTTTTCCTGGAGTTAGTTAATTAAAAACTTTCTCCCTGATCCACTCACCAAACACTGAAGGAGACATTCCATGGCTCTTTATTACCTGGAATTCCTTTTTATTTTTTTTTAAGTTGAAAAAATCTAGTACAGCAAACTATTATACATATAGCTTACCTGTGCTCTTTAAATAAAGCAGTGATAATCTTTATCATTGCTCTCTTGACTTTGTTTCAACATGCTTTTTAATGTAAATTTCCTAATCTAACTTGTAAAACATTTAATATTTAGAATATACTCCTTTAAGATCCATCAAAAGAGGCAAAGCTGCATAACAATGCCTGGTGCTGGAGCATTGTGAGCCTGCTACAAAGGAATGAGGTGATTCTTTCTTTCAGGTCAGAAGGTCAGGCTTCACTGCATTAATTTTGCTGAGTCTCTTTGTTATTTATAACAAACAAGGTCATTTATTTTCATTTCCTTGTTTCTAATTGCATGCATCTCCTTTGGAGTATGAACCCAGTAAACAGGTGGCTGAAATGCTGGGGAAAATGCTTGAAGCTATTCCAGAAAAAAAGGGTATGTCCCACACTGGTAAAGCAATTTGATGAGTTAGAGATTTAGTCATAGCAGGATGTGCACCTGCTTGAAAGCAAACACGCTTCTCTTTGGCACACACGGATACATGCAAATTAAAAGAGATTATTCCACTCTGAATGGTGGGTTGATATTTGATCAAATTTAACATTGTATATTTTAAATAAAGCCTTGGTGCATATTAGTGAAATACAATCTCTTTTCGGTGGCTTTTGATTTTTTCTACACTTCTTTTTGATGAGTATTAGAAATGAATGATATTTCTTCACTAGCTGAGCCTACAAAAGAGTATATCTCTGGAGGAGAACTTTATCAGAGAATCTTTATGATGAGAAATACCTCCACACACTGAAAAAACGGGAATAATGAAAGGCTAGGATATTTGACTGACAAGGAATAAACCAGATGTTAAATTTTTAACTCTAAAATGAATTCCCACAAATTAAAGGGCATTCACTGGAGAGATTGTAATATGTCTTTTTAATCCAGTAAGACTCATGTTTCCCGGCAGCCCAAAAGGAACTCCTAAATATATTCATGGGCAGCTTTTGCATAGGTAGTTATTGAATTTGCATTTGAAAATACAGGCACTATATGGGTAAATCTGCAGCTGCTTTGATCTGAAATATGAGATACATCATTGCCTACCTTGATTTTAGGGGCAGTTCAGAATATAGCAGGAAACAGTAATTGTCTGGCATGACTGAGCTTTTGTTGTTGGTAGTTGAGAATGGATCCAAGGCTGAATCTGTAGGGGAAAGAGAGGGAGCTTTTTTAGCCAGATCCTCTGTTTCCCCAAAGAATAGGAGGCACCGTGCCCCATGTCCATAGGGTCTGTAGAGAGCTCTGGGTCTTAAGAAACTCTCTCTGAGCAAGAGGAAAATGTGGGAGGAAAGCTGGAGAGATGGACGTGCCATTCCAAGGGACAATTGTTTTGTCCATTTTCTAAGATTGGGCATATGGGGGGACGTTTGGAGGAGGCTCTGCAAGGTCATGAATCCCCCTGCTCTCCCTGTCATTTGTCTGCAGATTATTTTCTAAGAGTGGGGCAGAGAAGGCAATTTGGTTCTAAGGATTATGCTACAGCTTTCATTGTTTAGGATGCATACTGTAGCCTTTCTATGAGAAGATTACTGTCCCGGACTTCTCTTTCCATGCATACGAAAATACACTTTGTAATTTCAGGGAGAAAATAACTTTAAATGGTATGTTGGTGAAAAGAAAATATTTTGTACCTCTAAAAAAAGATAAAAATCCAAAACCTTTCTGTAGGAAAATATTTGTTTCTTGAATGTAATTATAAATGTCATTGTACATTCTTCCTGACTTCAATGCTTATCTTGAAGAGTTCAGTGAAAATAAATTGTTTTCATGAAAGCAGAGAAGCCATTTGATAAACACACTGTCTCAGAAAATTGTTCCTGAAGCAGAGGTCATTCTCTCACTTTAAAAGAAAGAGAATATGTTTTAGAAAACAAGCCAGGCAGCAGAAATAAGCATTTTTTGTTTCAGTCAATTCATTTTAAAAAGCAATGTGTAAATCACATGGAAAATTCTGCATTGATTATTTTGACTGCTGTAGAACCCTGGAATAAATGGAGTTGAAATGGACTTGTATAAAAGAACATTGCATTTAGTAGCAAGTTGGAGTGTTATTTTGGTAGTGATGTTTTAGATTTGTTTTTGTGATCAGATGTTTTATTAAATATTAGCCATTCATGGAAATGAGGGCTGATTCTTTAAGAACAGCTTGGCACATACTCTTTATGAGCTTGGGGAAAGAGCCTAGACAACTGAATGAAATCTTTCAGCCTTTCCATGTTGAAAACCTGGCCCATTGAAGCATCAAAAGAGAGAGATCTACTCTATAAACTGAATGTAAGTCTCCTGAAAGAGTATACTAGTTTGTTTTGAAAATGTTATTGCAGTTTCTAAATCACACTTTTAGAAATCTGTTTGTTAACTTTTAATCGCATGGATTTATGTGTGTGTCTACTACTAAGTCCCAAACTCTACTGTACAAGTACTTATAAAACAGTGTTCTATTTTTCTATTTCTCAGTTACAACTGTGCTGCTATTAATATCAGAGTTATTAATATGCTCTCAGAAGACTACATCATTAATTGGGAGACCTAAAAGATAACTAATGAGTCCTTTGGAAGACTGCTTCCAGTTATTTTATGGATCTGATCTGTCTGAATAAAGCTGTATGTCTACAGTCCTATTAAATGTGGATAATTTTTTTTCTATCTTCATATATTCTTTTGCATTGGTAACTATTTTTTTTTTTTTTGTTACAGCCTATGCTGGTAGAAGGTGGCATTAACATCAATCATAAGGCTCTGTACCATTTGGAAGGGACATGTGAACAGCAGCATTCTTAAATAATGATTTTTATTTTTAAGTCATGACTGTAAAACTATACATGGCTGTTTACCTTAAATCTTGGCAGCATCTAGTGAAGTCAGTAGCTTCCAAGTGATGACCAAAAGCCCATCCCTTCCATACTGCCACTAAAAGACATACATTGCGTCACTGAGCATATAAACAGCTACTTCCATGGCTTCTGGGGACAGCCAAGGCACTCCTTCTCACATCACCCCCAGGTACCATGCAGGCTTTCAAGGGTAAGTGTGCCCTCTCTTTGGGGAAATACAGTATTATTGCTAAATCACAGGAATATATTTTCTTGATCAGTCCAGGAATGTCACCACATCCTTGTTCAGATGCTTTACAAGGAATTGTGTGCACCTGAAATATAGCAAAGGTCATATATCTATATGCTGTAATTTCAAATAATTACCCAATATCTATATGCTGTAATTTCAAATAATTACCTAATATAACATAGGATGAAGTTAAAACTGAAAAGCCTGTGTGAGTGAATCTGGTGCAGATACAAGCATTAAAGGTAACCTCTCTCACCTGGAAATACTCTTCACCATATCTCACTAAGTCTTTTCAGATACGTTTCATTAATATAATTCTTTCAGTAATTAGATTTGATTCTACTGCAAAATGAAAGTTTCTGCCTCATAAATTCATTTGTACTACTACTGAAATTTTAAGAAGCTGGATTGCTCATGATGAGCATGTTTTTATTTTTGTAGACATTGTCCATGTAAATTCCCTTTAAGAGGTAGATAGCAGCAGCTTTCCCCCCCATAACTCTTTTAGTTTAAATTCAACAAATGCATGAATGTAGACAGGGTCAGAAAAACAAACAGAAACATACCACACAGCTTTGTATCAGCAGTTGATATAAATGCAATAAATATATATACACACACATACAGAGCCATCTCTAACCAAGTTTTTCTCTCTTGCTTTAAAATGGCATCCCTAGAAGAAAGGAATACATTGCAACAGTTTCTTAGTTTCAGTTAAAGCTTTTATTCTTTAATGCTAATCTAGAAATGACATGGTTCCAGTCATTGTTCTTTCAAAGAAGTCAATTTTTACATTACTGGATGGTTCCTTTTCTGCTTTCAGTACTGCAATCAGTTTGTTTTTCAACGTGGTCTTTATCTCACAATAACTGTATACTAGTATGTCAGGATACTGTAACACTGCAGTCAATAGCAACAGGATATTCACTCTGCCAAAAAGTAATCTTATATTGTCCATTACACACAGGTTATTTTGGAAGTTTGTGGAAAACTTTCTTTAAAGCAGAACCCTTTTTGCTGTAACGTTCTTCAACAGTATTAATTTGTTGTCTCTGCTCTGTGGACAACTCAAATACTTGTTTTTCTGCTAGAATATGCTTAAAATGGTTGTGTGTGAGTTGAGGTGGTAAAATACTTCAGATGAGCAGAGATAATAGACTTTAGCAATTCACAGAAACATCAAAGCAGGCACATGTAAATGTTTGAAAAGTTTAATAATTTTGTCTCTCCCGGTTTCACAAAGTAATGCATTTCTTGACTTGGGCCTGAAAGAAATTGAATCTTCACAAACCAAAAACTTTCAGTTGTGATTTTTCCTGCAGTGCTCCATACTCATATTTTGAAATAATGATTTGTATTTTTAAGAAATGACTATTAAAAAACCTTCTTCTTTTTTTTTTAAAAAAAAAAAACTTTGATCTATAGTTTTCTAGATGCAGCAAGTGAGACAAAGAGAAGGTAAATGATCATCTGACAGACAAGCACTAGATTCCAGCTTCCTCGATTATCTGGCTGCTCCTATCTGCTGGCTGACATTCCCTCCTTTACCACAGGTAATGTGGTCAGTGACCAATAAGTGTTTATTGATCTCTGCTTGAGATACTTGCTGAGAAATGAAGATATCAATGAATATTTGATCTTAATTAATGCTAAGAACAAAAGTTTTTTCTTCACTGCTTCATTTATATAAGATATTCATGCCTGCGTGGTCACTTAAATATGCCAGCTGACTCTACAATCTGATGAGGACTTCAGTGAGATAAATTCTAATGAATTAATATGCTGTTGATTGTAGATTTTCTTAGCCAGAAGTTACAAGTGTCGTTGTAGCTTTGAGGGGTAAGTCAAAATATTATTGATTCTCAGCAGCTGCACTTGGTAAGTAGAATATAGGTCTAATTCAAAGCCCATTGCACTCAATTACAGGGACTTCCTATTGATTCTAGGAGGCTTTAGATTATTTTCTAAACCAGACCTAGTTGGCGCTCTGTCTTCCTTTCTCTTCTTGTATTTCATCCTTTTTGTTTTGTGCCCTTTCATCCTCCACATACACTCTGGGTGGAGCGGCTAAGACACTGTTCCTTAACAAGTGACATCGGGGATGCTGGGTTCTCCCATGTCCTCTTGTTTCTCCCAGTTCTTATAAAAGCCAATAGATGTGGACCCCATACTGTGAAAATGAATGTCAGGTCTTTTTAAAAGTTGATCCTGCACTGTAGAACTGGAGCGAAGAGTGTCAGTCCAGCCTTGGTTCATTCCACCCCTTCCTTCCCAATTCCTTCTTTTGCTGTCACTTTCATCTTTGCTGTCTTTCCCAGGGGACTGTCAGGCCAGAGACACAAGGATTCTTATGTTGCAGTACTTGTGGAAGACTTGGCTGGCTCTTTGAACATTTGGATGTTAGGGAGCTGGTGTGTCTGCTCTTACCTCTGAAGTTTTTTCCCGACTCTACAATTTGTTGGAGTAAATCTCCCAGTGCCTTTGACTTCTGTACAGTAAAAAAAAAAAGGCAGTGTTACTGAGCCTCTGGTACTGTGTCCATATTACAGATTCAGAGAATGACACAAGGTTTGCAAAGTATAATAGTTTGCAGAGGCTGTACCAGTTAAAGATAAAACAAATAAGTCATAACCATTAAACCAATTTCCTTGCTATGTCCTGCTATAAAGAATGTATAGAATCAGCTAGGCCTGGAACATTAGTATTTACCTGTGTGAGCTGAAAGGTTTCTGGGCAGCAGTGAAAATTTTTGCACGCACTCTTTCAAGTTAGTGTATGACTGATTCACTCCAATACAATTTGTGCTCTTACATCAGAAAAGCAGTTTGAGTGTTCTTAATGGCTTTTAAAATTGAATTGTGATGATGAGTCAGAAGAAAGTATTAGCTGAAGATGGAACAAAGTCACAGCTTGTGTGTTACTGGCTGAATCATAATTGTTGGCATTGGTAGGCATACATTCAAACCTTTATGGAACAGCGCTTTTCAAAAAGTTTCTTCGAAATCAATGCCACCCAGGACCAGTGAAACTGCTGGAGGACTCCACTTACTGCAGGTAGATGTTTCCTTTTACTTAACGGGCAGAAATAAGGGAATCGTTTCTGAGATCTGTAAATACTTCATACTTTGAACTGCTCTGAAAGAAAAGTTAAAAGTAGAATTTGAAAGCCATAGTTTTACTGAAAGACAATATGTACAGAAGATAGAAATGCTTAGGCCCATATTCTGTCTTTAGGGTGTATTCCTGAGACAAATACATTGCTACTAACAAACATATCTGACATCACGTACGTGGCCTTAAAGTGTAGCAGATTACTCAAGTTTACTTATTTAATAAACTACATTGAAGAGGTATTGATAAAGGAAAACACACACTTGCTTAATTTTTTAGTTTGTAAAATTCTCTGGCACAATATCACATCCAACCTAATATTTTGTTCAAAAATAAAAACAAATTAGCATATACATATCTCAGTTTCTCTTCTGTTTGTCTTTAAATCACTCATTAGTTTCACTTTAGTCTTACTAGTTCTGCAAAAGACAATTTGGGCACTTGGCAGAGGCGCCAAATCTAGATCGTAGTCAGGAACTGGATTTTTTTTCGTTGGAAATATCAACAAATGTCTACATTTTAGTCTCATAATTGTACGAATCATCAGTATTTCAAAACTTTTCACCAAATAATATTTGGAAATAAGTGTTTTGACTGGCTGTAATTTAATTTTTTTTAAAAAGCCCCTCTGACTTAATTTCAATTTTGATTTCAACTTTATATTAACTTCCTCTACCAGTGATGTCAAGATGGAATATTTTTGCATTTTCCTATTGTGCCTGTTATTTTATTTTCAGATGAAATGGTGTTGGAAGTAGTATATTCCATCAGAGTACTTAAAATCATCATTACTTACATCACCATTATATGCTTACCTTCTGAATGTAAGACTTCTAACCCAGAGGCGGTAGTTAACTGCTCACCACACACCTTGTGCACTAGGAAGACCAGCCTGCCACCTCCTGCTCTGCCGGCTGCTCTTCCTAGCTCTGGGGTGGGGGCGGCTGCTGAGGCCACGGGGGAGGAGAGGTGTTGAGACAGGACTCGTGCAGCAGCCCAAGTGCTTCGCAGGCCACGCATAGCCCAGAAGCCATACATTGTACATGTCTGCAGCCTTTCAGAAGCAACTTTCAACATGACAGTGGGACCAAACCCTAACTTTGGAATCATTTGCCATTCATTCCTCACTGAAATATTTTCCCTCTGAATTCAATGGGCATATGCTTTCAGATTTTGTTAAAAGTACAGAGAACATGAGTAAGGCTGTCTGGAAACACCTGTATTTATATAGCAGAGCACCTCAGAACTTGATGCCAATGATCTGTTATATCCAAGAATCTGCTTATGGGTTTACAGACATGTTTGTCACCCAGAGAATAAAACAAAGCAGGTATTCCTTCATTAACCTCACCTGACGTGTTAAAATGATTCTGCGTGCCTGTACACCACCTCTTTTACCTCAATGCTTTGGAAGAATGCTGTAATGCATTCTGAAACAGATTCAATGTCTTTTTATTTCTGAACAATTTCTTTCTCTCAGGAGCAGAACTAATTTTTGCCACAGGTCTGGGGTGTGCCTGTGTGAACATGCTGCAATGTACGTTCCCCAACCATTTCCCTTTCAGCAACAGAGTAGATTTTGCAGTATTTTCCCCATTGGTTAAAAATGGTTGACAGAATGAATATGAAATTGGATTAGGTATTTGACAGAACGTGCCTGTTTTCTACTGAGGCATTTGCCAGTGGATATACATTCTTCTCAAAAGTTAAATTCTAAGTACTCCATGTAAATACTGGTGTATGTCTGTGCTATGTTTAATTCTGTTTAGCGCAAAATATTGCTTTGGAGATCTTTCTTTGCTACAAATGTGACAATTCAGGATCAATACCCTGAATAAGAGCAGCCTCGTGTCCCCTGTGCTAGCAGGAGCTACTTGTGCCACCGTAAATATTGAAAATAAGATTTCTAGGGATGGAGTTGGGAAGATGTTCCCTTTCTACATGTTGTAGCTGTTGTCTGTTTCACAGTTTGCTCTCGATCTATCTAGACAGTGCAAAATCATGCCTGGACAGGAAGCGTGGGGCATTAACACCCCAAGGGAGGCTTCAGCTAGAAGTGGGACTGCGGCATCAGTTCAGGATATCTGTCCTCAGTAGCCACAGCAGAGTCTTGCTGGTGTTGTACACTTAAACCCTGTACACTTGTTTTGTTGTTGCTACTTTCCAATCAAATGGAATAAATTTAAAGACAGTCTGGGTTGTATTTCCAGGTGTGTTATAACTGCGCAGGACTCAGCCCTAGACTGAAGGGCAATTCTCTCCCTGTCATAGAAGCCTTGAGCTAAGGGCACATTTTCATCCTTCTTCCTTGCACCTTGCCTGCAGTGCACAACTCACGGAGGTTAAATGCCTTTTGTACTGCTTTAGTGTTTCCTCCAGAAGTTCTGGGAGCAAGAGTTTGGGTCAGGAAAGCTGCCCACAGGGTGGCTGATACAGCTGTGCAGCACCTATGACTGGCTAAATACATCTGGATTATTGGTGGATCGCTTTGAATCAGCATCTGAGAGCTCGGGAAGGTTTCTGTGAGGTTGACTACTCTGTTTTCGAGTCCTGCTCTTGACGGCACGTTAGAAGAATCTCCTTTCTTCTGCCACCACCCTCGCGCAGCGGTGTCAGTCAGCAAAGTGCAGTGCCTAAAAAAAAAAGCCAAGGCAGAAAACTGGTGGAAGCGGTGAAAGTTACTCACCTGGAGCCTTCCAGGGCAGAGGAGAGCCCTGGGAAGCCAGGGCAGAGGACAGCCATGGGAAGCGCCGGCTCCCGGCCCCGCACCGGCCGCGGGGGGCGGCAGCGGGCGGGCGGCGGGCGGGGAGGGGCGCGGGCCCCGCTCGCTCCTCCCGGGGAGCGGTGCCAGCGCGGCGCCGGCTCTTTCGGCACTTCAGCCCCGCGCCGCTCAGCCCGCCCCGGCCGGCGCAGCCCCCTCTGCACCAACTCCGGGGCAGCGGCCTCCCCCGCGCCCCTTCCCCGGCAGCCGCGGGGCGGCGGTGACGGCCCCCCCCCGCCCTGCCTTTGTCGGCGGCGGTCGGTCCGTCCGTCCGCCCGTCCGTCCGCGCCGCGCGCGTGGCTCCTTTGTGTACAGCAGCTGCTCCTGAATGCGGAGGCACAGCCCGTGGCTTGGCACTGAGCTTTTGAAAAACAACAGCCGTCCCTCCCCTCCTTCCCTCTCTCCTGCCCTCCCTTCCCTCCTCCCGCCGAGGCGCACGGGCACCCACCTGGGCTCCGCCGCCCACCTCTCCTCTCCTCGCCTCTCCTCTCCTCCGTGTTTACCTGCACTTTTCCGCCGCCTCCCGGCCCTCGCTCGTCCCCGCTCCTCGGGCAGGCTCGGCGCCCCGCAGCTCCGCTCCCTCGGCGCTTTGCCCGCGCCCCAGCCCCGGGGAAGGCACCTGAAGGTGGATCTATTAAACCTCCCGGCCGTCTCTCCAAGTGCACTTCTTGGACCAAAGCACCGGCATGGATGTAAGATTTTACCCGGCTGCGGCGGGCAGCTCGCTTCCCGGAGACCCCTCCAACCTGGACTTTGCCCAGTGTTTGGGTTACTACAACTACAACAAGGTGAGTATTCCCGCGTGCGTTCGTTCCTCGTGCTGCCGCCCGGCCAGTTCCCCGAGAGCCGCAGCGTGGGCTCCGTCGGGGCGGGGAGGCTCGGGGCTGGGGGATGCCCGGCAGCCCAGGGCGGCGGGGAATCCCTGCGGGTCGCCAGTCCCCGGAAAGTTGGGGCCGTGAGCAGCGGCAGGGCTGCCCCCGGGGCACCCGCCCGGCGTCGAGGCGGTCCAGCCGAGCGCGAAGCCCCCGAGTAACTTTGGGGTGCGAGTCCCTCTATCCCGGGGCCAGGGAACAAAAGGCGGCTTCCCCAGGCGCGCGGCTCCGGCTTCGGGGCGCGCGGAACTCGTCCCGGGCTGGAGCCGGGTCGGCAGAGCCTGATGGAGCCTGGCAGCTCTGCCAGCGAGGGGAAGAGAGGGACGCCTCCCTCGCTGTGCTCTGTCGGGTGATTCCAGCTCTATCCCGGCCCATCTCTAACTCTAAAGCGTTACACTGAACAGCTTCTTGCACGGGAGGATAACAAACGCTTTGATTTGCCGAGGACTGTCAGAGAAGTTGCGGTACCACTTGTGTCTGCTCACACCTCTGTGGCATGTGTAGTTTATGGAGCAAACGGAGCACTCAGAAGCATTTAGCCATAGTCGTTTCCCAGCGGCTACCTTCATATACAAAATATGTTTTAATAATACCGAGGTGATTTGTTTCACAAATTACCCAAATCTGGGAAAGGCAAAGTGAAGAATGACACTGTGACTCATGCTATTTTGAAAAAGACTTAGCTGTTTGCACTGTGATGTGTCAATAGCACATTGAGCTATTAGCACTGGGCCCTCACACATACACATAAAGATCCCTTTCACAGTGTGTTTTTCCTGGTGCTATGTTTGTCCAACCTCTGGGTCCTTTTGTGAGGCACTATATGAGATGCTGGGGAAAAGGAGGGTGCTGCACAAAGTCTGAACTTATGTTAAAACCTGTTTTTTTGAGAATCTTATCCAAGTGAGTAGATAGTTTGACGAAATACAAAGATTGCTTTAAGACGGAGAAGTAACCTGGGCTCAAATAAGAAGGTTCAGCAGCTGAAGATAACTTTCTCCTAGAGAAATTGTTTCTAAATGTATCTCATGAGTGTGCTTTTCTGTTGTCCTTTACCGCAATCTCCACCTCCGCTGCTGTGATGTTGAAGTTTGTTGGTACTGATGCAGTGGCTGCCTCCCTTGTCCACAGGCACAGGTCTGCTTTCGCTGGAGATGCAGGCCAGCGTTCTGGGGAGCGCGCACAGCCCCTGCCTCGCGCATGCTCTCTCTGCTGGGCTATTAGCATGCTGCTTTGTTAGTAGCTAATATAGAAAGACACAGGAGCATGAATTAAAGATGAAATGTCAACCTTAACTTTGAATGCTGCTAAGGACTTCAAGAGCTCTAAAATGCATAGTAAATGCTCACTGTTGTCTGTTATGCCAACTAATTTTGGCAACTCGCAACACTTGCTGACAGCATGCTTACTGTAAATTTCACTTATTCAGTAACTTTATTGTGTTATGCATGGTATGCAATTTTTGCAGGCTCTGTTACTGGTTACTGTACAGGTTCTTTTTTTTAACATCCAAAATCTTGAATGGCTTCTGAAAACCAGTAGTTTATTGTGTCTACTAAATTATTGCAAATGCACAGTTATGTATAACCTTTTGACTGTATTTCCCTTCATCATACAATGAGAACAGAGCACACATTCAGAAAAAGTCAAAAGTAGCTAACTTTTGACCTATTCAAAACCAGATTTCAGTTGCTGTGCTCCTGAAAATAATTTTGGTAAGTATCTTGCAGGCCAGGCTTCCAATTTGCAGCAGAAAATATTTTAATTAACAGAGTACAGCTCATGATGCATGTGTCTTTATAATAGATATCTTTGTATGCAAAAGGCCTGATCCTGAGCAGATTGACACACACAAAGCTGTGTTGCTGGGAGCTCTTCTTTGGCTCAGCTGGGAAAGCAGCAAATGTGGAGTACAGGTGTTTCAAGGGCAGAAGAGGAATTTATGAATGAGTTCCTAGAAAGAATGATCTTAACTGTGTTAATATGATCTTGTTTTCTGCAGTGTTTGTAATCTATAACTACGGAATCATTGTAAGTTTTGGATTTCTTTTAATTTTTCTGGAAAAAGAGTACACTTATTTTGAAATCTTTCTTTCCTCTCTCGCTTTCTATCTGTTCTGTCCTTTTCCTTGTGCTCCTAAGGAGAATAAATGATTACTGTGTTAGGCACTGGGATGACCAGAAGGCACAGGAAAAAAAGGGTTGAAATATTTACTCTACTGAAGTAAATAGGAGAGCTGTTATTGATTTCACCAGGGACAGTATTTCACCTTAAGTCTTTCTGAAACTCATTTGAGTATCCTGCCCACTCATCCGTGCCTGCTTCATTGTTAGGAGCAGAATCCATATTCTTCTTGTGACAGTGACATTGCCTCTGACAACTGCTGGGAAGCAGAAAGTGTGATGGCAAGAGTAAACACATTGCGTGGTTGTATATATGTGCAAACTCAGAATTATTTATATGAAGATACACTCAGGATCGTTAAGACATAGAGTTGAGGGCATATGGCCTACCTGTGGAAAACTGTCTTGTATTGCAATGTCTAAAACTCTTGAACATCAAGCCTTTTAGTGTAAATACGTTGCACCCTGCGAGACAATGCTGCTTTCCACTCATATGCATCAAACAAATTTTCCCAAGATTGTACAATTTCTTTCTTTTTGTGGGTGCAGCACTGGCAGACTGAGCCCTGGATCCCCAGGCAGGACCTGGGGTCTTGTGTTGCCCTGGAAGCAAGGGATTAGTAGTGGAATGGGAACTGCAGCCAGGGTCACCTGTGAGCTTGTACTCACAGGTGCTTGGGAGCTGTCCCGGCCCTTCCACCCTTCAGTTGCATTCTTTCTCCACAACTGCTGTTTAAGCTCAGTGTCATACTTTTGAAATTGGTTGTCAGTACTGGATAAATTTACCTAGGGGAAAGGATGTCATCTTGGGTTTGTTTGGGGGGAGCAGTAGTTCTGAGTATAGGATAAAAATTTGAAAAGGGACTAAACCACCTAAGTACCTCTGCTGATGTTTGTAGTGCAGCATTTTCTAGAAGGTTCCAGACTGGGATTACTTCTGTTGAGATTGTGTGCAACACGGTAAACACGCGTAAAGGGCAAAAGTGGAAATAAAGGCACAGAAATACAGTGATTTGTCCAAGGTTATGCAGTCGGTCACTGACATAATCAGGGCCACAGTCAAGGTATTTTGAGATTCAGTCCAGTGGTTTATGCTGAATCTCATTTACTCTATAGGATTACTTACATGTTTACAGTAAAGCATGTGCTTAAGTGCTTTGCTGGATCAGGGCCATATTTGGTAAGTTTTCAGTGCTGGTGTGAGAGTACATAACTCGACCCTTTGTGTGTCTGGTTGTGGTTTGGGATAGCAGTGATCCACCTCTGCTGCATGGAATTGCACAAGTGAAGTTGTGATCTGCCTGCTTCTAGAAGAGTCCTGCTGCAACGTACTAAAATAAATTCACCAAAAAGTAAATATAAAATTTACAGAAAATTGAAAGAGACCAGCTGTTGTAAAACATTCTGCTGCTGTTGTAAAACCTTCTGCTACTGTTTTTGAACCCTTTTATGGTTCTGCAGATGGAGAATGATTTTGGACATTTGCTGTAGCTGAATAATTTTTTCTAAACAAACTTTTTCAGTTATCGAGTAAATTACATACCTTATACTAACAATATTTAAGGAACTACTATTCATCATAGGAAATACACATTTTTTTTTATTAAAGGGACCACAATTCTTATGCTATTTGAAAAAGGGAAAAGAAAACTCCAAAACCTAAACTCATACAGCTCAGTGCTTGAGTTATCATTATATTAAATTCTGGGATCCTTACTTCATTATTTAGCTGTCTACGTTTTATAATGTTTATCTCTTCTACACAGATTGTCCTTGCAGGATACAAATTTCAAACACCCATACCTTAATTTAGGCACTAGCATATATATGAGAATGTCAGAGCTTGATGTTTTTGGCTGAAATATTTTGCATTTTACAAAGGAAGCTTGGGAAGGTTATCTTGTTCCTCCAGAGGTAAAGTGAAGACAGCAATAGTTTAGTAGTATGCTAAACTGAGGCTGTACGTCATTCCTATTAGTGTGTGCTGTAAGGAAAAATGGATTACAGTTATGCAAACGATAGAAAATTTTTATTCTTGCAAATTTACTGAGGCTTTAAATGCATAGGTTTTCCTTTCATATAGCCGATGGAGAGAAACAATGCATGTATGCTGTTAAGACAGAAAACGCTCTGCTCACTCATCATCTGCCCTGCATGTATGTTAGTTTACGTATGTGCTCTGCTCTGATGCAGATGGGGTAGGGTCTTTTATGGTGAGACCAGTCTGTGGACTGGAGGGTGGTATGTGCTGTCATCATGCATGTACCTACAGTCTGACCATGCCACAGGTGGCCCCAGGTGATGGGAGAGTGCCAGAAAGTACGGAGGAGCTCCCACAACGGAGACATGCGTAAGCAGAGAGATGAATATGAGTCTTGCTGCAGACAATGTAAAGTGAGCAGTATCAACTCAGTAAATTTAAGTATTTGCAATATCAACTCAGTAAATGCCATTTTATCTTCAGTATTTCCCATTGAACTTCTGTGACAAGTGTGCTGAACTGCTTCTTTTGCAGATCAGCCCTTGCCTACCTCTGATATTTCAAACCTTCAGGACTGTGCAGGCACCTGCTGCGATGGAGCAAAAAAAAGTTTCCAAAATATTTGGCTGTCCAGTTCAGCACTAAAAATGTTAGATACGATTCTTAGCGCTTGGGAGAGGAAGCGCAATGATCAGAAGAATATGTCCACAAGAATACAAATTGTAATTTGTATCATCACCACGGCTTGCGTTATGCTGATTTTCAGGAGCAATCATCCCACAGGTTTCAAGATGTACTCGAAGAGCTCGCTGTGAAAGGAAACCCCCATAGGCCAAAGGCAGCAACTGCATGAGAACCTGTGTAACTCAGAGTGAGCTTGTATAATGGTGATGCTAATTGGATTATGCAGCATAGAATTTTTCTGTTGCTAATACAGTGTAGCTCCTATACTGAATGTACCATTTTTATCAAGACATAAGGAGGAGCTTGTTGTATGTGAAGTACACTTGGTAGGGGTCAGTTTTTAAAAATATTTTTTAGATGTTTGTATTAGAATGGGTTAAAATTGTATTATCAAGATAGTTGTAATAATAATGTAATATATGAAGAGTTTAATGCTTAGAGGTAATCTGGAGTACATAAGATATGTGTGGAAATGACTAGTGGGTATATTTAAAAATAGTGATGATTTGTAGCAGTCATAACTCTGATGTGTGCATGTCTTGGACATCCACTCGCAGGTCTGGCTCTAGAGTGAGGAAATATAGACTAAATCCACTGAGAGGACTAGGGCCTCATTCCCATAGCTTCGCCTGCCTCAAACATTGTACTTGACGCAGAGGTACCGAGTCCAGGCTAACCCTCTAATGAATTATTATGAATTTCTAATAAAATCAGAAATAGAGACACAGGAAGTAACAGTGTATACTTTTTGGCAGGTACTTGAGAGGAGAGGAACTTGCCTTGACTGGAAGTTGTGTGTCTTATTTGTTGCAGTTTTGTGCAGTTTCTGGCAAAGTGAGGCTGATCAAACTGTAACCTTTGGGTTGTGCTGCAGGCTTTTATTAAATTTACAGTTAATACGTGCCTATATATTTTCTGAATTCTGACTAAAACCCTAACTAATGCCATTCAATGATGATAATCTAATTTAAGAGGAGAAGAATTTGTACAGCTCTAATCCTACATTTTTATCTGTAATCACATTTCTACTGCTGTAAAATTGGCTACTGTTATACAGACCTAATGGCAGGGTTGAATTTTCAAATGCTTCAAAGTCTTATCTGATAGCCGTCTTCTATACTGTTACCTGTCTGTGTGATGTATTTATAGAGTGCCAGTCACCATAGTATCTTTCCGATGATTGCTACCAAAATTGAGAACTCTGAGGTGAAAATCTAATCAGGGCTTTAGATAACAATGTCACACAAGAGCCTTGTGGTCTTTGCCACTACACTCCGTTCAGATGAAGACTTTGATGAGATCATGCTTGCTGCCACGTTATTCATTATTTATTTTTTGTAACAAGATTTCCATTTCATATCTTTTCCATTGCATGTTAGCACCTGTCAAACCAATCCAAATGCTGTTTTGAATGTGTCCTCTCTGTTTGTACCTGAAACAATGTATTGAAAAATACAGGCATTACAGGGCTACTGAACAAGCAGAACCAAAAGGGGAGACCGTTGTTACACAACTGCTTCTGCCACAGGTACCTTGGGTATCTGAACAGATGTGTTCATGAACTTTTTCAGACGTTTCACGGTAATGGGCTGACAGGCTGAAAATACTGTTTTCATCACATTAAAAATAACTGAGTTTTATGAGCAAAGTGCTGGAGATATGATTGACCAGTGCTGCAGACTTGAATCTACTGGAAAAAGTGCACTACTAAAACTAGACTATATTAGTTTATTATTGAAAATGAAAAATATTTTAAAGAAGTCATCTAGTTTTCAGTGTGTTTATATAGTTTGTGTTACAGATATTTGCATCAGTGTTCTCTGTTTCCTCCTGCATGGCCATTTTGCCTAGCAGCCTGTGTTTTGTTGAAGAGTTCTGTATAGCTATCTATAATGAAAAGAAAAGCAGTCCATGCTCAAAAACTGCAAGTTGCAAGCATCCCTTAATAACCCTTTAAGCTTGATTTAAAAAAAAAGAAGAAAAATAATAGATAGAAATCTCCTTCTTTCCCCCCCTGGAACTTGTATCTCAGCTTTATTTATGCTCATTGAAGACTGATTCAGTGTGGGCATCTTTCACGTACTTATATGGGCATTAGATCAGTCCTGCCCTTGGCATTTCATGGGAGAAATTGTTAGCAAGTCAACATTTTATTTTTGCTGTTGTAAAGTTATAGCCCTTCTTACTGTCTGGGTCACTATGACCATATATTATCACTCCTGGCCAAAGAATTGTGAGAGCTAAGACTATATCTTATGGAAAAGAGTGGGTTGTGACATAGCGAGTTTAAAAATGATGAATGTGTTGGGATTAAATGCCAGGATTTGGACTGGCAGCCTCCGAAGTGTGGGATCTATTGGTGTTTTGCTTTTTGTAAATAATTTTTTTTGGTTTTTTGTTGGCATGACCTTATCTGCTACTGACTGAGCTGGGAGGTGCAGAGGCACTACTAGCATGGATATCTGCTCACTTTCCTGTGCTGCTTTTTGATGATTATTGATGATTATGTAAAATCATTATGTTAAAACAGGATATTGCTTGAACAAACATGTTTGCAATTGGATTTTCTCTTCTCTATATTTAATATTCTGAAGACTTCTGATCAAGTGGGCAACACAACAAAAGGTTACAAATACGTGAAATAACCAGTGTTGTTAGATTTGTGGAAAACGGTCACCTGAAGCAAGTTGTCTTCATCTCTCCATTTGGTTTGCTTAAGAAAATTTTTCAAGAGAAACTCTTCTATGTTTAACACTGCAAGTGGATATCGATTACATTGTGATTCTGGAAACAGTTAATGTGAGAGAGATTAGATAAGGATCTAAAAACTAAATAGTTTCAGCTATGCAGATTAATAAAGAATTAGTTATTTTGTTTTGGGTTTGTTTTTATTTTGTTCGATTTGTGGGTTTTTTTCCCTATTTTCCTTTCTTTTTTTTTTTCCCCCAAGGAGCCCATGCATGGAAACAACCTGAGCTGTATGAATCATCCTTTCTATCCCAATGGGACAACTCCTATATTTAAATTCACTGAGTTATATAATGGCTTGTAGGTTCAGGACATATTTAAACACCTCGGTATTGATTAGCTGTCTAATTTTGATATGAAAAATGGTGTTAAAACCATGCAAAAATCAATTGCAGCACAGTAGGGTAGCTTATTTTCAGAGTAGATCATTTTTATTTGCTGTTCTTTTTATGCTACTTTTTATATTCATATGGCTTATACAAATAGTTGAATTGTGAATGGCTAAGGGTACTGTGCTTTTGTTAAACTACTTTTATCAGTAAACTGTTTTAGTGATAGAGAATTAGCAATCCCCTATTTTTTTTAAAGCAATTTATTTTCTTAAACAAATCAGAATTTGCTTAGGCATGGAAAAACAGTCATTCTGTTAGCTTTAGTAGGTTAACGTTAATTTGTGAGTTCTTGGTAAGCGTGTGGATGAAATGATGGCAATAATAGGCAGCCATGTAAATATGGGGATATCATAGTATTTATTTATTCTAGTGAAAAACTTGATAGTTTCGCTTTCCTACCACAAACCAACATGGTTCTTTTTTCTCCTATTATTTGGCTTAGTATAGTCTGAAATACATTAACCTTATATTAAAAAAAAGCCTACTCTGTACATGTGGCAAAATAAACAGAATTTTACAATGCCTTTTCTGCTCTTTTTCACAACAGAACTGTAAGTAAAACCAAGACTGATCTCAAGACTGTACACTGGATGTTCCACAAATCTGATTACATTGTGAGGTGCAAACACCAGAGCTTCATTTAGCTTTGCATACAAAGTAACCACTAAAGTAAATAGTATGTTTTTACCCAAATGACTGTGTGTGGTTTTCTAAGCCTGTCCAGTAACTGTATTTCAAATGCTAAACCGAAGTAATTTGTATCCATTTCTTGTGTCCTGCCAAATAATTTACAAGTGCAAGATAATATTAAATATAGGGACTGAACGGGTGCTTCTGCTGTACTTTCCTTCTGACATTTTTAAAACCTTAAAGTTATCTTCATGGTCCCATGGTAGTGTGACTGAGATCCAAGGAGTGCATGTGGAGTAGTAAATCAGATGCTATATCATACAAAGCAGCCTGGCTTCCTAAATGGTGGCCTGTATCATAGCTTCCGTGATGCTGGTGAGGAAAGCCACCCTTGGTTTGTTTTACCTTCATCTAAGCCTTTTTTTTAACATAACAGTTTTGCACTGGAATCTTGGATGATGTTTGTAAGGTGCATAGGGTGCTGTATGGCTTGTTGAAAATACATAATTGTTGTTTCAAGGATTTGACAAGACATATATATGTGTGCATTCTCGGTTCTGATCGTTGTCTTACCTTGGTCTTTTAAAAGTAATGTTTGAATTGGATGTGTGCATTAGTGTTCAGTACCCCATGCTCTATGGGCTGTCAGGCCTTACGGAAATGATGACTTGCTTCTGAGATTTTGCCTTTGTGGAATCAGCTTTGTGGGTGCCTTTTCTGTGAGAGGACCCTTGGAGCATGCTCTGCGTCAGCACATTCCTTGAGCGGCTTTCTTATGTCCCTTTCGCTCTGCTGCCTGCTTTGGCTTGTGCTTGCTTGTTGATAGCACACAGCAAAAACCTGAAATTCTTGGAGCCACCCACAGCTGGGGCAGAATTTCAGTTGATACGCAGCTCTGACTGAACAAGGTGGAAGGCAGGCAGTGTAATCTAGGCCTTAATATACCTCAGAGAGATTAATCGAACGTCATATGAAAGGAAAGCATTGTAGTTCTGTTCATTAAATACCTACTCAAGTAGGCAAACAGCACTCCAGTATTTTGCATACAAAGATTTGTGCTATACAGCTTACAGCTCTGAGATCAATCTTGCTCTTTTACGTGTAATTCTTAAAAAATAGTTATAAAATTTTGTTGTGATCTTGTTTATTTTGCCTCAATCTGCAACGATAGCTTGTCCAGTTTAAGTAGCAAACTGTTTTTCTAAATGTAGTTGGCAAATAACTTGTGATAGAGCAGACTTTTTCTGTCTTCTTTGTTAGAAAGTGTTTGAGTAAGGATGGTGAAGATAGGTTTTGACTTCTATCAGCAGAAATATATTGTTGGTGATAACATATCATACAAGTATGCTGCCTCTCTTCCTGTATTCTTGTCTCTAGTAAATAGCAGTTTTTCAAGAAAGGTCTCAGAATTTGCCCTTTTGTTAATAACCTGGTAGAGAGTTTATGTACCAGAAAAGAATCCTGATTCTTCACTTGATAATGTATTAAAGGGTTGGGTGTTTTTTACCTTTTTGTTGTTTTTTGTAAAGAAAAATTGGGAGCTATTATTTGAAATATGTCACCAAAAAATGCTGAATCAAAAACATGACTCTTGCACAGTCACTCATTTTTAAAATGCAGACAATGTGTATCGGTCCACATCAGTTGTAACAGTCTTCCATTCTCACGTTGCTCCACTATAGCTATTTCTGCATCATATTCCATGTTATTTGTATGTTTATGCAGAATTATATCTAAATAAAATTTTTAAAGGTTATTCCATCATGAGGCATTAGTGAGAGACAGTGATGATAAAGAGCTTTATTCATATTATGACTAACTGCAGGTGAATGTTATGTTGTTATGCCTCATTCTCAGTGTTTCTGTGACTCAAAAATGATAATAAACTCTGGTAAAATACCATGACATCAATAAAGTATTTAAAATTCATATGAAAGGATAAACTCTAGAAATCATAAGAAAGCAATAGCTATCCATATAACTTTAGACTAGATAGAGAATTTACATCATTTATTCTCTGCTTGGGTTTATTCTCTGCACTGATATCAAGGCTAGACCTTGCTTTCTGCCCTCCCTATGTAACCTTTTTGTTTTAAAATAGATGTGAAAGCAAAAAAAGAAGGAACAATTTCCATGGAGGAAAATAAATTCTGGTCCTTCAGAATCATGAACTCAAATTGATACTTAGAAGCTGCAGTGAGTACAAGCAATGCCCTGGAAATGTGGCGCAGAATTTTGATAGTGAGAAATCTTTGATCTCCTGCTTCTTTTTAACTATGGTTTTTCCATTTCTTCTTATTTTGTTGAGTCTTCCTGTTTTGCTTCGTCTTCCACGCTGGTGTGGTAGGAAGCAGTCATTGCATTCTCTTTTGCCAAAGCAAATGGTTGTTTATTGATTTAGAAAAAGAATAGAGTAGTGGCTGTGAAACATCCTAATGAGAAAGAAGGAGTGGTGGCTGGGGAATATTACTAAACATTTACAATTTGAGGATTAAGTATTTTCAGTCTGCCTGAGTTCCTAAACTTCCCACAGTTCTGGGTGTTGTGGTTTTTTCTTTTTTTTGGCTGGGGGGAGTGAAGAGGGTGAAAATACGTGTCCTTCACATTTGAAGATTTCCTACATGTTTTGGAGAAATGATCTTTGGTTCTCATTTAAGCAAATGAAAGAGACAGGTTCATCTTTGCTTCTCTATTTAATTGACTTATGGCATCCAAGGAAAGGAGCTCACATCTGCATCCTTTTTCCAAAACTCTAGTTGTCAGGGATCTTTGAATGTAGAAATAACAAGATTTTAGATGATGAATTTCAGTATATATACTAGAGCAAGGCCAGTTTCTTTATTGATCCCAGCTACTGAAGTTTTCCTTGTGAAGATGATTTATGTTTATCTTAAAAAAACATCCAACAATCAATGAGACAATCAAACTGAACTTCATGCAAGAACTGATTTAAAACATACTCAACTTTTTTTTTTCCCTCATCCTTATGTTCTAACATTTCAAAAGAAATGGAGGCAATCCTACTCTTGCACATAGGAATATACCTTCTTTGAAGCAGACAGGTATTTCTGCTTTTGAATCGAGCTTCATAAACTTGCTGCAAAAAATTCAGCTTG
This sequence comes from Neomorphus geoffroyi, assembly GCA_033558235.1. NCBI lineage: Eukaryota > Metazoa > Chordata > Aves > Cuculiformes > Neomorphidae > Neomorphus > Neomorphus geoffroyi. The sequence continues at coordinate 9,659,798 of JAUMJM010000001.1, forward strand.
GAGGGTGTATTTTGAAGTAGTAGTTTCTTGGGCACTGAACCGTTAATTTCCTGAAAGGATATAACCACTTCTTTGTACCTGCTGACAAAACAAAGGAGTCAGTACTGATAATACGTTATGTGGGGACAGGTTATAATGTGAGTAAGCGTTACTCTGGCTGCTGAAAAGCACCAGTTCTCTCTGGCCTGTCATCTTTACCAGAAGCAACATGTCTGCCTCGCTGGAAATCATAAAAATGGTCTCCAATTGGTTTTGCCTGCACTTTTGCTAAGTAAATGAATCATTATTATGTTTTCCCCAGCCTAGATGCCAAACTAAAATGAAGCAAAATGCTACATTCAGCTGCTTCAAGTTGGTAAGGTCTAGATAATCTTCATCTCTGAAGTGTGAAAGAACTGACACATAAAATTGCAGGTCTGGCAGCAAAGATTTTATTTTTTTTAAAAATAAGTACCTTGCAGTTGGAGAATTGATTTTTCTTAAGAAAAGAAGACATAAGAGACCTAAAGTATCTGTGCTTTAACAGTAATACTGGAAACAGCAGGGTGAGAGAGAAGACAGTGTTGTTACAAACGTGGCTGTATAAGTGCTGGCTGTGAGCTTAGACTGGGAATGAGAAGAAAGGCTTTTGCTTCCAGAGTGAGGTGCTGAGGCAGCCTTCCTGGAACAGTGGGGACGAAGGAACAGCAGCCACTTTCAAGGCTCTGAGTTTATACTAAAGTGGTTGCCTGAAACAGGAACCACGTGGTTGATTGTACTTCTAATCTTGCTTAACGTGGTTGTTTTAGGCTTCATGTTTACATTCGTAAACATACAATATTGGAGTTTTGTTATGTATTCTGTGATCACAAGCGAATCTATGGTTTGGTCAAGACAACCATAGATGTGATGGTTACTTACAGACTTATCAACAATAATTTTGGAATTATGCATAACAGCTAGTAAAGAAAATTAGTTTCTGAAGTCTAATTTTATAGTGGAATGCTATATAAATGAGATTTATAATACCTTCTAAATGAGATTTATAGATGCTGGGGAGTTATCTAGTGTCTGCGAACATGGAGAGATTGCTTGGTTCTTCCTTCAGAAATAGCATGCTCTTCCTTAGTGGTGGTGGGGCAGGAAAGGCCTTGAAGTGTCTGAAAGAGGTGATGGAAAACCCCACATCTTGTAGAAGTCTGACAGTCTGTAGATGCATGGTATCAAATTATTAGATGGTTTGTCTTGAAATGGGTGTTGCGGGTGTTTTGACAGTGCACACAGGTAATAATTTGCTTCCTTACCTCCATGCTCTGCTAACTGGTAACTGCCTCAGTTCCAAGTTTCTAAATCTCCGGGATCTGAATGAGAACAAAGTGTTTGGACAGTGGAACTAAGCAGACCTTTGGAGTGCTGTATGAAACACTGGCAACAATTTGCAGCCCAATTTAGTGTCCATTCGTGTTCATAAGCAATGCAAGTTTGTTTCTCAAGTCATTAAAAAAGTCGTAAAAATTGCAAGTGATGATAGTGGATGTCTTAATTTTGCCTTTAATCCATGAAAACAGAGTATGTTATCTTGTTTGTGTAGAATGTACCATCTTCCAGCGCAGTTGTAAATGTTCCAGCCTAGCAAGAGTAGCTACTACAACTACATGGTTCTTTGCAGCTCTACTCCTTTACCTCAATTTTGAACACTTACTCACAGTTTGACCTGGTTGGTTTATGTGGCAAAGGCAAAACTCCAGTTCCCTCATACAGTTGGTATTTTCTACCATTATAGAACATGGCCTCTTTATTTTGAACTTTAAACAAAACTGTCAACAGTGTCTGTTGTTATATATATATATAGATATGACAAAAGTGGAATTACAGTAGAGCAAATCAAGGATTAGAGTTAAATTATGGATAACCGGTTAATATCAAAGGTACATGAGAATGACAATTACATTCTTTCAGTCTTTCCTTGAAAAGTCCAGTTTATAATCCTATTTAAGCAGCAAATTGATACATTTTATAGAATTTTTTATATAATTTTATAGAGTATTTGTGTTTGTAGCCATAATGATGAAATACAGATTTTGGTTAGAGTTGCAAAGGATTCTTATAATTTAGCTTGACTTTACTAAATCAGTAATTTAATTTAAAAGAAATTCAGTTTTAAAAGAGCTCCTATATTGATTTTCAAATTAGAAGATTTTGAGAATGTAGTATTCCCATAAAATATGCTTTATGTTTCATCCCATGATGTTTATTTGTACCCTTTTTATATGCCAGCGTACAAAAATAACAACATGATTTCTTACCCTAACTCTATGTGCAAGTTCCTACTGTTCTGTATGTTTACCTTTCTAATTGTGCTTACTTTTTTTTTTTTTGTTTTATTTCCTTTTCCTGGCCTGAAAAATGTGTAGATGATGTGCTTGTTCTTTTTAAACAAAGATTACCTGGTGGCTTCCTGAGATGATCCTCTGGTTGGAGTATATAAAGTTGAAACTTCCTCCAGTTTTCTATGAAAAGTTATGTTAAATAAGGGCAAAACTGAGCAGTTGTTGTGTGCTCATAAACAATATGTTGAGAATTCTGTCAGCTGGGGTGGAATTAATTTAGTTACTGTTTAGAAAAGAGATGGCTCAAATGTGTGGTACAATAGTATCCAACATAGGTCAAAGACCTGGTACGCTGTTGCTTTTTTCAGAAATGATCAGTTGGTTGAACTTGAAAATCTGTAGATTAATTTTGGAAATCCAGAAAAAAGCCCACAAAGTATAGAACGTATCCATTAGGTTTGAGTTTTCAAGGACTGGATGGCTCTTCCTGGACACTAATACCCTTGTTTTTAGAGGTCTGATTATTCACATTTGCAGCATGTTTTCCTGGGAATTACTGAACTCTGAAATGTACTTTGAAGATTTTCTACTTGGTTATAATGCAGTTTGAGTGCAAAATTCTTATCATCAGATTTTATTGCTGCTATTAAAATCTACCGGAACAGGCACATAATTTTGTGCAATTAAACTGTGATTAAAAACCAGTGTACAATTTTGTAAAGGGGATCTAGCTTACTTTTTTTTGAAGTGTGGGTTCATTTGTTATTGGAGTTAAACTTTGAAGCCGGTGGCTGATTCTTTCTAGTTCAGCTGCTTAATACTAACAATAGGATTTCATTTGTTTATGCTCATGCATCAAGTTGATAATTAACTATTATTTTTATTTTTTTCCCTCAGATAAAAATTACTTTTCTTGTAAAGTGGATTTTAGAAAAGGGGCTGGGAGATCTCTTTTAGCTTCACAGAACCCTGAGGCTCAATGTCAGTGCATTTATCCTTTGCCTGATAAACCAGTACCTCATAAAAAGTTGTTTATATGAGAGATATGGGTTGGGGTCAGACTGGCTGAGAAGATCATCTGTTGAAAAGGACCAGCAGGTCTTGCTGGATAGTAACATAAATCAATAATCTGCAGTGAATTCATGGAGGGCCAGCATGTTGTCCTGTGAACAAAAAGCTCAGGGAGTGGGACTTGTCCAGTCTGGAGAAGGGAAGATTTCATGAGTACTTGATGAGTATCTGTGAGGGGGTTAGCGAGGAGATGGAGCCAGGCTCTTCACAGAGGAGAACGGGTGTAAGAATTAAAGGCAACTGGCAAAAGTTTAAATGAGAGGTTTGGACTGCAAATAAGGGAGAACAAATATCAGTTTGAGCATAATGGAGTATTAGAACAGGTTGCCCCAAAGGGCTGTCTCCATCCTTTGTGGTTTTTGAGACCTGACTGAAGAGATCTCCTGAAGTCCTTTCCAACTGAACAATCCTACGATTGCCCAAGGTGAATAGATAGCAAAGATTAATTTGCCCCTCCCTGTACTGTTTTAGAAAAACATGGATCTGGAAGAGTGGCATTGTTTCACCCTTTGCCCGGAAGGTCCATGTAGTGGGAGAACAAAGAACTTGTTTCATATTCAGGATAGCTATCTTAGCTCTGTTTGCTCTCAAGTTGAATAACTAGGATGGGAATCCCAGTCCTGCAGGAACCTATCTAGAGCATATGGATTTAATACAGCTGCTGGATGCCTCTCCCTTTGTGGTTGTATTAACTCAAGACATCTGAAAAGCTCCATGTAATCTTGCTGTAAGGGTTTGCTAGTTAGAGACCATCAGTTTGATTTGACAGATGTAACAGTGTAGAAAAATAACAGTGTGTAAAGATTCTTTCAAACTCCAATCTGGAATATGTGCCACTGGTGCCTGTTAGCTTTTTGTATATGTGATGGGGCTGTTGATTCTGTAGTTAAGTTTCAGAGTTTCTTCTTTCTTCAGAATTACTCTCACATCACAATTCAATTTTTATTACTCTTTACAAAAATTCATGCAAAGGAAGATAGTTCAAGCACCAGAATTTCCTGTAAACCCTCTTACTTTTTACATATAGAAAAAGTAATCACAGTAGTTTAGCACAAATTTGGAGATGGAAAGTAATTTTCCTAGAAAATAAAACTTCACATTCATGGAAGAATGTCTCTTGAAGGAAGCTTTTAATTTATGTAAGCGCTAATTACTAAATTCTTAATTTCATTTTCCTCTCTGGTTTAGTGCCAGTGTGAAAGCAATGGCAAATATGTTAAACTTAAAAATCATAGATTGAATAATTTGATTCTTTTAGAAGTCCTAGTTCCAAACTAAATCTTTGTGGTATGTAATGGTACCAAACCCACTTACCCTACCTCATGCAAATATTTAGGGTATTTTGGGTATTTTAAGTTAGAGTATATTAGGGTAATTTCAATAGAAAAGTATCTGATTTACAAAGGCTGAATATTACAGTTGTGAAAATGAAATCCTTTAAAATGTCACATGTCCATATCCAAAACCTTCCTCCTAATCACCATCTGTATTGTAGTAAATTAAGCATTGAGCACTTAGTGCAATCTGAGAACTGGAAGGTTGAGAATCATCATGGTAGTGATTCAGTTCATTACTACAAGAGAGAAGCCTAATCAAATTGCTTTGTTTGGGGAGAGAAGAGAGAGCATCCAAACACTAAAATTGAAAAAATCCTCATGATTGTCTTCCAGACCCAAAGATTTCACTGTCATTGTGATCTACTCCAAACATTTAAAGGAGTAGTAGTTTGGAAAGACAGTATCACTTTTCTGTTTTAGTAATTTCAAAGCAACTTCCTTATTTTTATTAAAGTATTTTATAATCGCAACAGTTTATTAATCAGAAATAATTAGCTTTTTTTAATAGATGTTAGTCACAGAAATCCTAGAGAATATAGACCAGAATTTCTTACATCTGGCAAAAACATGGTCCTATCTTTCTGGAAGTGGTGCTTTCCCTGTATTTTTTTGTATTAGTTAATAGAAACCCTCCTTAAAATATTCTTTGATGAGTATCTTTTTTCATGTAACAGAAAACCAGTATTCATAAACCCTGTTGGATTCCAAGAGTTGTTACATTTTACATCATATACAGTTTATTTTTCCAGATGCTATAGTTCAAAATAATGTATTTTTAATACTACTTGCAGAATTCTGCAGATTCATAATAGCACGTGACATGTTAATATCCTCTGTGACATCCTACTGGTCATATCCAACTGTGAAAAACAGTTGTATTTGCTATAAAAATGACATCTATTATAAAAATAAGGATAATGCAAAAGGATACAAACAATCCCTTAAATTTGTAAAGACTGTTACAATCTTGAATGGTAATTTGAAGGAAAAAAAGTACATGTTAAGGCTAAGTTTATGCCTTCAGTTAATAGTCCTTTATTCCTCCAGGAAAAAAAAAAATCAGGCAGCTATACTTTAAATGAATTTAATGAACTGCAAAGACTGACATTTTCACTATAAAAGTCACACTTCATTTAATGAAGTAGTTAAATATTGATGCTATATTAAAATACAGACTGAATAAAAATGGCAATATGGTTTTCAAAATAGGAATTTGAGCTTTTTTCTTTGTTATATTGAAAATTTCATGAACTGAGGAAAGGGAAATATAGCAGAATATCTCCATAATAAACACAAAGCACTTTGTTGAAATAACATTAAATTTGAAAGACACAACCTCATAAAAGCAAGGAAATGAAGTCACTGTGCTCTTAACTCAGCCTCTTTGTGCTTAAGCATTGAATCTCTTAAATGAGTGGATCCAAAGTTATCACCATTCGATGTGCATTATTTTCTAAAATTGTTGAAAATGAAGACAGATTGTTACAGGTGGCACATAAAAGACCTAGCCATGTGTTTACCCAGGATGAATAGTTATATCATGGTGTTGTCTGATCTTATTTCAGAGTAATTGTGTTTTAAGTGGTATGATTTTTATGGCAACATTCTGGCAAAGCCAAGTTGATTGTCTTGTGGTTTTCACACATTTCCATTGATATAATTTGAAATTCCTCTTAATTTTTATATCTGCACTTTAACCATAACAACATAATGTTGACAGTAGATAAAAGAATATTGCTGACAAACAAGGCTGAAGTTTTTCCCAGCTCCAACACATGTATGATGATAAAGGGAAGAGAAAACTAGAATGAATCTTACCATAGATGTGAGTGGGAACAATGATTGAGTGACGATATGATTGGCTTCACTTTGATGGATTGAATTATGTTGTGCTGTACTTCATAAAGCTGCACTAATTCTGACATCAGGCTTCTGTGTATAGTAAAATACTGAGGATGATTTCTTTGGGCCATTGAAATCAATGGCAAAGCTCCCATTAATTTCAGCTGTCCGTGATTTCATTCTCAGTGGCTGACTTGTAAAACAACTGTAAATTGATTTAGTACACCTCACCCCCCCACCCAGTGCCCTTGGGAAAGATCTTTACTTCATGTAAAATGATTTGTCTTTTGACTTTCATGCTCTTAATCTGAAAATATGAATTTTAATTCAGGATAAATATAGTCTGATTTCTTTCCCATACCTATTATCGTGTAAACATCAACAGTGACGGGAGAAAGTGGAACTATTTTGAAAGTGGTAGGTTGTAAGCACAGCTATATACGCAATTACTAATAGAAACAACTGGTAAGAAACGGATCTTTCCTACAGAAGATTAATCAATCATTTCTGCATTTCAGATGCAGCATCTACATGTGTTGGTGGAAATGTGGTTTAGGTTCCTGTTTTGGGTTTTTTTTCCTTTACACGGAAGCAGTTCTTTAAAACAACAACAAAAAAGAAAACATCGCTATCTGAAGACCTAGTTATATGAGTATAAATATATTTATATTTGGCAGACATTCAGTATTTGTGTTTATGATAAAGGTCTTCAAAATTCTTCATAAATTGCTAGATCAGCATCTATTTGCATAGCTATGTCTCCTGGTATGTTCCCACAGCAAGCACGGAAATGATCTACTTAATAGAGCAAAAAATTTTGTAAGGTACTGTGTAAAATCTTCAGATTTACCTAGAATTAATAGAACATTAAAGAATTTCTTCCTCTCCTAGATATTCTTCCAGAAAATAGAAGCACAGTCAAATATATATTCATGCTATTCATTGTCCTAAACTAGCTCAGGTTCTGCAACAGTCGTGAGTCTTGGTTGCTTATCTGCTTTTTGCTTAAGGTAATGGTCCCATGGAATAAAAAAGGATAAGGGATGACCCAAAGAGAAGCCCTTGGTGACATGTTTAGCAGTCAATGTTCTTATGTAGGTAAATCTTGAAAGAATTGTAAAAGATACCTGAAAAGATATTCTATTCTGTTCTATACTGCAGATATTCAATAGTTACATATTAGAATGCTAATACTAAAGCTGTAGCAGTGCTGCTGTCATTAACAGTAGTGTAGGGGAAAATGTTTTATTAAACACTAATTTCACTAGTTATTTAAGAAGTAGCTGGCTTTGCACACATTAATCTCTTTTTCTTTTTAATTCAAGGTTGATGGTCTAGGTCTTACACATTGTATTTATGAATAGGGCACTCAATAACTATGCAAAATATCTATTTCTCCCATGGGAATCTGTGCTTTGATATATTCTGATCCTTATTAAATTTAAACAGGATCAAATTTATACAGCTTTGGCACAGATTTATTAAAATACACTGAGTGGACAGCTTGTGGGAGTGCAGTGTGCTGTAATAACATGTGCCTCTTACCAGAGAATAGTAATTATTGAGAATCAAATAAATCTGTAGGAGGTTAAGTATGTATGGAAAAGATATGAATTGTAGTTTTCTGCAACCAGACAGAAGTACTGTCTGAAGATTTGTTGCTGTATAAAGAAATTAACTACTCTCATAAACCCCTAAATATTCAAAATGTCGTTTACCAACAAAGCTGATATTCATCCAGTCTTCAAAAAATAATGTTAATGACGTTTGCTCTGTAGCATTAAATTAATTGTTTAGTACTATTCATCTGCATAAACACCTATTCACATTTATACCAAAAAATTACTAAATGTAATTGAAAACTGTGTTTGTTGCAAGGTTTTGTAAATTTATTTTCTTAATCAGGATCATCATGTCCTTGGAAAGAAAGATCCAAAGTAATGGTTGCAGAGTAACCAATTTTTTTTTTTTTTTAAGTTAAAAATAGGTTATGTAATGTTCATCATTCATTCAAAGTTGAGCACTGGCCTGCTTTAAGATTAAATACTTTAACCTATTGGATTATTGCATGCAGTAAGTTCAGTAGCATGAAGACTGAAAAATTGATTGGTAATCAGTAAAAGCAGTTACTTCTGGCATAGTTGTGGTTTGGATGAAGCTTCTGTATTTTGTAATACAATTATTTGGAATTTCAAAGTTTGAGACATGTAAAATGGTTATTTTGTCACTAAACAAAGATGAAACAAACCGTCCCTAGGTAGGTGGGAAATCAACAGCACGTATCCTGCCCCTGTCTTTACTGCCCCTGGCAGAAAGATTCATGGTGATGTGCTAAGACAGGAAGATTTGGAGGAATGCATTAAAGTTTGTGTATATTGGGGTAATTGCCATGTGCTTTCAGGGAACGTAGCAGAAGCAGTTGGGTGGTTCTGAGTCTTTTGTAGTTTGGATTTTCCAAATAACTTTTCTTTGGAAGGCCAAAATGAGTTTTTTTCAGATACCATACTGGTGTCTTCACTTATATATAGAGTATCCTATATTGTTTTCCATCAGTGTTCTCTAATGATCCTTTCAATCTAAAATTGATTTAGTTTTGAAGTAGTGGTTAAAAATCTGTGGGTCTTTTTGTGCTGTAGTAATTTGTAATGTGCCATTATCATGATTTTTGTGGGTTAGGGATGTTTGAAAGCAGTATCCAAATAGACTCTGTTGTGTATGTGCATGAGCGTGATTCAGCACCAATGTGACCTTTGGACTTTTCTAGAGATGGTTTAAACGAATACGACTTCATTTGGAATATTCTACTCATGTTTAAGCTTGCAGAAAATGTATTTCTTGGGGCTTATTGTATTGAGAAAGTGACTTTTTAAAGAAAATGCATTTATATAGAGATTATATTTGATTTAAAACTAGTTCCTTCAGAATACATCTGCATTTTATCATGAACATCTAGTGAAAGATGTCAAATTTCTTGTTAAGAAATGTAAAATTATTAATTTTGGTAAAAGTCTTTATGCTTAAAATATGTTATTATTTTGAAAAATTCTTTTTGATTATGTTCTTTCTAAATAATTTTTTAAAAATTAAAAAGTTGATTCGCATTGATGTGTCTAGTTCGCTCATAATCAAATGGATGGTGGTTCTTTTATTATTCTTTTGTCCCATTATTCTTCTTTCTTCCTGTGATTCCAAACATAGTTCAAGATTTTTCTATGAAATGAAATGCCATTACTTCGATGTGGCAAAATACCTTAAAATAAGGTATGTATGTTCCGCTTCTGTCCTTTGTTATGGAAGAAGAAACACTGTGTATTTGTTAAAATAAAAGTCGGGGCATTTGGCTTCCAATCCCATTTCAGTTATTACATAGCTGGATGACCTTGGGCAAGTTGTTTATTGTGCCTGTCCCTAACTGACTTTTTCTATGAACATAGAGATTGTAATGTATAAGGACCTCGTAGCGCTCTGAAGCTTAATTCTGGGAGACCTGCCTAATAACTACTCCTACAGATGTTTCTATATATTCGTGCATATTATGACCGTGCATAATACATGTTTAGCTAATGATGTCACGGTTTAGCTCAAACCACAACAAATATGTATCCGTATGTGTGGCTATGGTATAATTATAATTTGTATTGAGTCAACTTCTGACACTACTGACATCTTTGTTTCTATTTATGATTGTAGTAGAATAAACATGTAAGAAGTAGGAACCAATTTTTTCTTAAATCTACAGGTGTTTTGACTCAGACTGTCTATTTCTGTGGATATCAGTATTATTTTTTTCTTAAAGTAGGTACACTGCACCTACGATACCTACAATATGCACATGGACTTTAATTTTTATGGGTTTATAAAAACTGAATAATTATTCTAGAAAGAGGAATTGCGAAGTCAAACACTAGAATAGCAGTGTGCTTACATCATTGTGCAGATAGGACTGTGGTAGGGTAGGTAGCTGCCCAGTTGTCCTAAATTTTCATGTTTAAGGCTGTATGGAATCAAGTAACTGTGGAATAATACTGGGTACCTGATGTGCTGCCGTTCTAAGAAAATCTCATCTTGTCTGTTAAATATTTCTAGGTCACACTTTTCAGTTTCTAAGCCAATTAAAGAAAGACAGTATTTTGCAACTGATTATGTCGTGTTTTCTTGGGAATATACTGATTTCCTTTGTTATAATACAAACTAAGGAGTCCTTTGCTTATGAACACACATAAGATGGTTTCTAGTTTAAGAACAGGAAATTTATTTTTAAAAAAGATAGCTTTATTTGTTGATGGAGACTAGCCACATTATGCCTGTTTGTGTTTACTTCTATTTAATCTGGTATGTGATAGAAAAATTGTACATCTGGGGTTTTTAATTATTTTATAAGGACTGTCAGGTTTTGAAAGTATTTCCTCTTTTAACGTCTCAAATCAAACATACTGTGACAAGCTATTAGGCTATGAATTTATTCATTCATCACAGTAAATCAAGTTGGCACAGTGGCTTATAAAAGATCATCATTTATATTGATATCTTCAGGGTCAAACAATCACATCATTTCTTACATCGAGTTGATGCTACTGTCTATGTGCTTTACTGTAGGCACTAATAGAGAGGAAGATTCTTGACAGTATTGGGGGGATTGTTAGGGATTTTTTTTTTGTTTTTAACTTATTTTCTTGGCCACAATAGTTAGATGTTTAATATAATGCAAGAAAAAAATTGTTTACAGATGTAAAGCAATTTGAGGAATAATTGCCATGTGCTTTGAGCATGTTGTATGGAGGAAGCATAAGTTGAAGGTAATAGCCTTGTAGTTTTTGAAGACACCTAAATAATTGTTCTAGAATGTCAGTGGCTGTGACATTCTGAAAACACTGATTTTCTCTTGAATGATGTCTGTTACCTCTTAGAATTACATTGATTAATTAATAATGCTCAGATAGTAAAAGTTTTAATTTGAAGGTAACATATGAGGTACAAGACATTAATTGCATCAAAGATAACATGCTAATTGAAAGGTTCATGCACAGTTGTCTAAGGTTAACAGTGTGCACTAAAATACTTGGAATAGAAAGCTAATTATAATCTGGTATCTGAATGCTGTATTTTTGCAAAGGTAGCATTGTTTGTGCTGATTTTCTTTTTTTCTGGGGAAGCATTCTTTGTGCAACGTTCCCTTTGCAGTCAAGCTAGTTCGATAAGAAAACAGGCATTGTAAACCCGTGATTTAGTTGTGCGTTGAGTATTCTTTCCAAACTGAGTTGCAAAGATTGTGTCAAAACAAATGTATTTAAAGTCATGGTTTAGAAGATAAACAGAATACAAACCTATAATAAAAACAAGGAAGTCAGCTGTTAGATGCTTCTTTTTTAGATAGAGGAATGATGCACAATGTAAGCAAGGTAATCAATAAAAGTCGTAAATATTAGTGCCTGCAGTTTTACATGGTGATCTGGATTCTCTCCTGGGCCAACCTCTGTCTCATTCTCTTAGCAAAAATGGAAAGGAGACAAATGCAGCTCTTGTGGCTTTCCTATGATTTATTCTATTGCAGTGCAATTTTCCAGCACAGCAGTTTCTACAATTCCTTCCTCTGTCCTTGGCAACCTTTCGGAAGTTTCAGTGTCACCTTATCAGCTTCACAGGAATGAAGCAAAAGCTTCTAGCTCTGGAAAGTACTGGCTTTCATCTACAGGAAGGCTGCACGTCAGTGCTGTCTTCAGGCTCAATGAGATCAGTCTGATACTTGTGCCACAAGTAATTATATAAATAAATAGTGTATATAATGCAGGTGTCGTAGTTTAAGATACAAAGATTATCTATCTTGCATTGAATGTTTATGACTTTTTATGCATTGTTCATGCAGGGCTATGCAGTGTAAATATACCTTTAACTACTTCCTAGATTAAAATGAAACCAACAACTTCACAGCAGAACAAAACTAGATTAAAAGGTAGTGGAGTGGGTTCTGAATTCTTACCTGCATGAAAGAATGACTCTGGGCATTGACTGTGGTCTCACACTGGTGTTAATGTCCATTGTTTGTTGGCTTGGAAGGAGCAGCCATTCTTAAGCTCTGTAAACCTTTTATAAAATTCACTAACTCAAAGTGCAGATAATCAAGGTGGATAACAGGAAAAAGTCTCTGTGCAAGAGAATTAAGCAAATATTTAAAGACTATAATTCTTCAGTCTTGGCTTGCTCCAGTGCTAATGTAGGCAGCAGCAGCAATTGCTTCTCTGAGTAGTTATATTCATGTGTAGGGGGAGGTATTGAGTTGCACGAGTACTACATGTACGGCTGAAATAGCTTCATATCACTAATATTGTGCATTGTACAGTCATCCTTGACCAAAAAAAAAAAGTCTTAAATTATTTGAGTCAGACAGATGAGTTACTAGAAAAAAAACCCATCAGTCACTTCTTATGAGCTGTTCTCTGATTCTGTGTTTCTGTAGTGCCAGAACTAACTCACCAAATAACATTTCTGTCATTTAGAAACATAAGTGGTTTAGAAGTTTATGCCTTAGTGTGCAGGGCTAGAGTCTAGACAGAAACTGTCTAAATTCAAAAGTATGGGCTTTAAAAATCTCTGTTTTGGTGTTCTTTTCCTTGAAGCCCATAGGAACCTGGGATTTTTCTCTAAAGTGTTTATTCCTAGCAAGAGTCCCTTTGTGTCTACAGGTAGCCAACAGTGCCACCGTTTTGCAGAAACTGTAGTAAGATAAGACCTAGATCAAAGAGAAACTTTGCAATTGTGAATCCTGGTTTCATTTGGGGCTGTAGCCTCTGTTCTGGAACTCGGATGCCTATGAGTTATGTACAGGAATCAAAGGACAGTGCTTTGCAAATCTAGTCCTAAGCCAACAGAAGAGGCCTTTGTGTTTTGAATGTGGCACTGTTACATGTGAGGAACAAACAAATGCCAGGATATCTTCAAAGACAGACTACTGCATCTTAACTTGTTAGCATGTGGCTTTCTGTTGGTTTTGGTTCTCTAACAAATGTTAGGTAACAGAAGGAGAAGCAAATATAAAGAATTAGTTTCTAATCAGCAATTCGTTGCTGTAAATAGAGGCATTATGAATGCTACCACATTTTTTCCTCCTTAATATGATCTCAACTGGATATTATTTAGTGAAATAGTTCTTGGCTCTACAGAGTAACAGAATGAAACAACTACTCAGAAGAAATGACTGATGGATTTTATTCTGATAACTGATCTGGCTGACTCAAATATGACATATAACCTGGTGATTTAATTTTGGAGCCTGGTCTTATCCTTTATTCTTATAGATTTTGGTGCTTTTGGCTTACGCTCTTTGGAACAACAATCCTTGAAGTTTTCCTGCTTACATTTGGTGTTACGTAAAATCTATACCCTGTGATGTTAGAAATTTTGTTTGTTAGACACTCGGGGCCAAGAGTTACAGCGAAGTTAAGTAACTTGATCGAGGTCATACAGACTCAGGTGATAGAATTAGGAGTCGTATATATCTTTTCTTAACTGTAATTCCATTTTTCCTTTCCTAGTGAATGTTTCTTAGTAAGATGTAGAGACCTATAGGTAACTCCCTTGAGACTGTTGGGTGTGTATCAGTGACTTCCAGGGAAGAAATTAAGAAGTTGCATTGGACTGTAATTAGTAAAAGTCTCCAGGCCGGTTACAGTTCCTCAGCTTCAGGAGATTGCACTATAACATTAAAACAGTTTCACCCTGCCCCTTGGCACAGGTTGGGTTTTCCTAGGTTACCCTATTTGTGTGTCTGAGACCCTTCTAACTCTTCAGGCAATCATGGTTAAGAAATAAATAAAAGACTGTCTTCCAGGAGTAGTGATTCAAAATCAATCCTAACAGATGTGAGAATAACTTCTTGTGCCAGAAAAATAAAACATTCACAGGAATATGTTCCTGTTGGTTATTGCTCAGGGATAGAAACACTTTCGGATTTGTTTCTATCTTAAATGACACATACCATTGTTTAAAAAAAGCTCAAAATGAGCTCACTTAGACATACAGATTTAACTTAGCAGAGATATGTAGAGTTTTTAATAGGATATTTGTACTGTAGTAAGGTGCCTTTACTTGAACTGGACATTGTTTAGGTATTCTTAATTTTCTTTTTCTCTTTTGCTTTCAAGAATAGACCTTACCATCCAATAAGGTGCAAATTAATTTCCTCCAAAATAAAAAGATATCTGAACCATCAGCTATTTGCTTAAGCAGTAAAATACAAAGATATTGTGCTTTGAAAAGCAAATCTGCTCATGTTGTTTTCTTCAAAATACACGAAGCCCTATAAAAAAGGTAACATTGATGAATGTTTTCTTGAAAAAATACTCAAGTGTGTGTTTGGCGTTGCATTACATTAAATTCTTTCCTTGACATTCAAAATACTGCTTTTTATCCGAGGCCGTTTATGTGTAGCATCTGGATTTTTGAAAATAAAGAATCCGCATTTCAAAGTCAATAACATCTCAGACCTTTTCAGCCTTTAGATGTCTCGGTAACAAACACTTGGTGTGCTTGGTGCTTCAGTTCAGTGAATGCCAGAATTCTTCATCACGCATTATTTATTATTTTAACATCGTGTGGGCCTGTGTCAGAAGATGCTCTTCTATAG
Source organism: Neomorphus geoffroyi (assembly GCA_033558235.1). Taxonomy (NCBI): domain Eukaryota; kingdom Metazoa; phylum Chordata; class Aves; order Cuculiformes; family Neomorphidae; genus Neomorphus; species Neomorphus geoffroyi. The sequence continues at coordinate 9,674,977 of JAUMJM010000001.1, forward strand.
AGAGTACTTACCACATTCACTGCAGAAGTGAGTTTACTGTTCTTCAGAACAGAATCCTGAAAGCGCTTGTTTGAGTGGAACAGGTAGGATAGTTATCTAAAAGCTCAATCTTTCAGTATTTCACAGGGATTATTGTTTTGGAGTCATTATTATCCAAGAGCGCATTATTTCATTGTAACAGAAGTTCATATGAGCAGCTCTGGAAGGTGGCGCTTCAAGGAGTTACTTTCTTGGCAGGTCATGAACAAATGTTTCGGTTTAAAGCTGGTGAGTTGGTGACACACCTGTCAAATTCCATGTAAACCAAGTATTCAAGGGACAACAGAAAAAGAACCTTTTCTAGCACCTTTTGATCGTCTCTTTAGAAAGAGAAGTACTGTTACGAGTATTACTAAAAACAATGTGTCAGTGGCACTGTCCTGGAAATGATCATCAGCAAATCCTAGCACAAATTGTTATGTCAGAGGTATTGTAGCTGCTGTAATAGGTGCTACATAGAAAAAAAAATCTAAGAACAGTTTAAACAAGCTGTAATAAGAACTAAAGTAGATTAAGCTACTACACTAAATAAGGAAGAGATGCTCAATGAAATGATGTCCTGAGGGCAAGGTGTCAGATGCAACTGTATTACTGCCTCTAAAGGAAAGCAGGGTGGGTTTTTAAAAAAAAATTATTTAAGTATAATAAACAGTTGGCCTAATTAACTGGTTTGACAATTTAGGGCTGATTATTGGGGAGAAGAAAAAAGGACCTTGAATTTTAAAGTATCACAGAACTCAGCTGTGTTGAGCACAGAAGCTGTGTACTTGGAACGTGTAGTCATTGCTACTCTTGGAGAGGGCAGTGATGCCCACCTGCAAGTAGCTCAGATAGTAGACAAACAGTTGTCAAAATCTGGGCTGATGAGACCGATGCAGACTGTCCAAAATCACTCTTCCCCATAGCCTAAATTGTTCCAAGCATACTGAACCTGGAAAGAATTCTTTCCTTTGCAGGAACTGGAAACAGGTTAGGTAAAGCTCTCATGAAAGTCACTGACTTTCTAGGCACGATGCTATGAAGTGCTTAAATTCTAAACCTGTGAATTGAAGACTTCCCTTGCAAGCTTTTTTATTGATGCACATTTCCTAACTGAATGGGTTCAGTATCACAGTGCAGTATCACTGTATTTGTTAAAAGAATCAATGTGTGAAAGTCCAATTTTGAAAAAGGAAAGACTGTAGCTGTGCATACATAATGGTTTGAAAGTCCAAGCCTGCACTTGTAAGTGCAGTCTGTTCTGACAGCAAGTGTTATTGTTCACGAGGTGATTAGTTTGCTTTCTACCTTGAATGTAGTACTTATTTTTTTAATGTTATAGTTACTGTTAAATGCTCTCCTAATCACCATTTCTGGTACAGCAAGCGACTCTATCGCCCACTTAAAATATAAATGAATTTTCTTTGTTTTTTCTCCTTGATGTCAGTTCATGTATCAAAATGAAAAAGAGGAAGAGAAAATCCATGACAGCTTAAGTTTTCTCCTGCTTTGTACTGAACAGTGCTTAAAAAGTGTTAGAGACAGGAAAAGAATACATACAAAGCCTTTATGAAAATTAATTCCCTTATTTGTGCTTGATTTTTCTGCTGGAATAGCTGTGTTGGGTGAGTGCAAGGGTCTTAATTTTTAATATCTTCTCCACCAATACGAATGTATTGCTTAAAATTTTGTTGAATTATTATTACTTCACACTTTGTGTAAAATTTCAGATTTTTGCCATTGTAATAACCTTGGCAAATGGACATTTTCATTGAAGTGCCACAAATTTTTCAAATACATATTCATGCTGTTCTTGAAATCCTGTGCATGATTTTCTAAACTAAGTCTTTATCATCGACAGATACTGTTATTTTGCAAATCTTCACTTCAGCAATTTGTACATCTCAAATTTAACCACTGCACAATACCTATATAGACTAATAAAACCATCCGAGTTTAGTGCTGTCTATACACACAGCTCTCAGTATCTCTTTTGACGGCTGATAACAATCACGCTGCTAGATATGTTTTTCACCGTATAATGCAGAACACAGGTCACTATTGGTAAACCTATTCTAATCATGGTTTCTCAGAACACAAATCCATTAACCTGTAGCGATAACCCTGCTGCAGGGATTGGACACAGACAATGCTGCACTATAATGATAGAGTCACTGGCAGAACTGCATTTGAAAATGCATTTTGAATAAAGTTAAAGTAATGTAGAAGTAAAGTTAATGAAGTTTAAGATTAGTTGCCTGTTTTCAAGGTAGAACTACTTACTGAAGTTTCTACTCAGAAAAAGGCCAATTCTAACTGGAATATTGCACTAATGTATGCATAGCCTAGATCAAGCAATACAGAATACTTTTGCTTCTGTTTTTCTGAAGATCTTTAGCAAATATTTCTACAGGTTACTTTAGAGTCACTCAGTCTTGAAGAATTGAAAAGCCACTTCATCATTAAGAGCCACAGAATAATTCTGGCATGGTAGATGATGGTGATGGTAAAACTGACATTATCATAACACATCATCATCACTTTTGATGTAACATTCCACAGCAAACATTAGCTAGTTGAGGTAGAAATCTTCTTTGCTTCCTGTTCAGTTCCTCTTCTGGGAATATCTGTTATTTGCTTGGGATTTTTTTCCCCCGGTTAACTCTAGCATATAGGGATTCTCTCTCTATGTATGCATGGCTTCTTGAAAGCAGATGAAATGATTGCTTTTTTCACTTAATCAGGTCTTCTGAGATGTAAAAGTAGTTTCTCTGACACACCTTCTTAGATTTTCATGTAGCTTTTTCTCTCTTGTGGTGCATAGGATCATCTTTGAGGCTGTTCTGAGATCTCTCTCACTTTTGTTTTTTTCCAGCAAGTTCCTTGAAAATTGCCTGAGGCCTCTCTTTTTCATTGTTTAGTGTTTTGATTTTTCTAGCTCCTAACCTTGACATAACAATTGTTTTAATCTTGTTGGAATTGGGCTTCATTCAGGAACTGAATTCAGTAAAATATTGGAAAGTGAGTGTTATCTTGTAACTAGAGATGCCGTTTGGAGCAGTTTGTTTCATTATTAATTTGATATTAATCTTTTGGAAGAAATGATCTCAGACAAAGAGAAATGGTAGACAATTGATATGTGGCTGATTTTGAGAATGACTGGATCGACAAGCTGATCCTTTCAGTTTGCTTTATGTTGAGAATCAACTGCCTGCCACGCTTGTAGACTGAGCCACATGTGAAAACCACTTGTGAAGTTTTTAAATCTGTCATCACAGAGACATTCATTCATTCTCAAGAAGAATCTGTTTATACAAAGAAAATGGCCAATGCCTATGTCACCAGTGAAGGAAAGAAACGTGACAAACTGAACTTGGAATCAATGCAGAGGGCCTGAAATCTTCAGCATCTCAGACAAGCGAGTAAGAGAGAACCCACTTTTTTCCTTACAAAGAGAGGCTCAGTGTGTATTGGTAAAGGCACCTGTAGTCTCAGATACTGATGCAGATATACAGATACTAATGTAGATAATACTAATACAGCATAATACTGGGTTGGCTCAGGTGAAACCTAATGCCACCGGTGGCTTTCTTATGAATTGTCTGTTGTCTTGTCAAAGCTTGCTGAAAATGTTGCCAGGAATTATCATGTGATTGTCCTAATGCTGGTGTAAGAACGTGTAATTATGAATAAAAAGAAGCTTAGATAGTTTTTTCAGCTTATAGACAAGCATTTCTTAAGTTGTGCAGGGAAGCACACAATTACTTAGTTACTTAGTTACTACCTGTAATGCATTCTGCAGTCAAGAAATTAACGTACCTACCATAAATACACCTATGCCAGGTCTCGATTTTAAATTGCACATCTGTTAATATTTTTTCTTGTCTGTACTTTTGGGAATGTTTTTGGTATTTCACCATGGTTTCTGATACTTTTAGAATCCTGTAAAATAATCACAGAAATTGAGATGTTCTATGCTTTCCCTTGAAGTCAGATACAGTTTTGAGTACTTTTAAAAAGAAAGGTAAAAATTTAAGTGTTATAAAGCCAACTTAGCATAGCTGAAGTATCTGTTCTATTTGGTCTGTATAAAAGTGGTCTCTGGTCATTTTCTGGTGATCGAAGTGATATCCGTCTTACCTCTGTATCGTAAGTATGTATTTTCCGTTTGATTCTACAGTATTTACTTGCATTCAGCAATGTTTTTCTGGATGAGCAAGCCCCTGCTGTGCTTAGTGGTTGTATGGGACCACTCATCTAAGACCTGATCAACATAAGAAAAGGTTGAAGAACTTACTGCCTAAAGAAATCTGTGTGGGTGTATTTTAATTGTTACATTACTATGACAGTCTACAATATTTATAAATGTAAAGACCTCTTTGAAAAAAGGAAGATAAGCAGCTTGTGTGAAATAAAAGAACAGACTGAATACATCAGACGTTTATCAGATAAACTGTCGATCTGCCCTAACGAAGGTATTGCAATAGCATGAATGTCTGAGATAGTTTTAATGGCAAAAACGTAACACCTTTTGGTGCCTTTAGCCTTTTTGATTTCCCTAAGTGATCATAAAGTTATAAACAGTCTTTCTAGGAGATCTCCAAGAATTCTATTAGGAGCTTTTTATTATACTGGCAAATTCATATTGAATTGGTATCCGTTTTCACTATTACAGGATAATCAAATCAGTGTTGTTACTATGATGCTGTTGAAAATGAAAATAATGGGAATGTAATGAAAAACTGCTAATTGTGGTGAAGCACTCTCATTATGCTAGGTTAAGAATGCTATGGCTTCTTGTTCCAGCTTGCTTCGAGCAGTGATTGAGGGAGGAAATGGAGGGTGTTTCGTTTGTGGCAAGAGGTTATGTACATTCTCATTAGAATGTGTAATTGTCTTTTGATGGCTGAAACGGTGATTGCTTTGCCCACTTGTCCTTTCTGCCAGACTGTGGTGTTGGTTCTGGACTGTAGGAACTCTACTGTTCCTACTGTCACACCTATGGGGCTGTGGTCTCTTTTAATCATGACTGGCATCTGATGGTTGTCTCTCCAGAAGAAATGGCTCATGTATTCTTTTATGTTCATCTGAGCTTTTTTCCAAAAGGGAATAGAGCTTTTAGAGTACATTGTTATAAAGTACAACAAGCCCCCTGAAGGTTCAAATTTGACAGGGATGTTAGGAGGCAGGTCAAGTGACTGCCTAATGAAGACGAATGGAGAAAATTGCTGGTACAAGAATCACGTGGTGGGCGCTTAGCCCAGGTTGCTGAAAGTGTGATGGAATCTCACAGCTTCATTTATCAGTGTCATATTTGGGCTAAAAGTGAGCAGTATTGTTCTCATTTCTTCCAGATGGATAGGTCAACTTTAATATTTATTGCTCTTGTAGAACATTTGTTTGATGTATTTCCATTAGCTAGGCAATAATAGAAAAGCAGTGGAGAGAAACATAAAACAGCTTCCTTCTACTTCAGCTGAAATATGACACACACTAACGTGTAAATATTTCTAAGACACTGATTTCTTTTAATTTGATTTTTTTTTATTTGCAGACATGTTCATATATATTAAAGGGTTTTGTAAAAATATTGGAAATAACCCATCAAGGAAATAGAAAATATTTAATTTTTGGTGTATGGTGGTTAATCTTTTAACTTTTCATGAGCTTATAGTGTTTTTCAGGAGTGACTTTTGCTTAAAAATGTCAACTTTACATATGTTTAGAGAGAGAAGACACATTAACACTGTATTTGAAGGACTGAAAGTATTGTAGCAAAATGAACTTACAATCTGAGATTTTTTAATTGGAATATAAAGATATTTGTAATAATTTTTTCTTCATTTCTGTCACCACTAATTACTTTTTCTATGATGGGGAAAGGCCACTGAACCTGGGTTGTTGTAAAACTTTAAATAAATAAGAGATCTAACTGTTAAAATATGGTGGCTTGTAGCTAATAGTGGTAACCCCTAGTTACTGTTTATTAACTAATTTTTTCCCTCGTTTATGGGAATAAGGTTCAAGACATTTGACATATCTTATTTTATACCATGGAAGGAAACTTAGCTGTTTGTGAAGCAGGTGTTGTGTTAAGTGCAGTGCAAACATCCTAGCCATATGTTTCTATAATTTAAATTAATTTGGTACAGTCATACTGTTAATCTTTAGTGACTTGTTGATTGGCATTTTGCAGACATATTTCTGGAAGGCACCCAATACCATTTTCTGTAGCCTTTCTGGCAGTAGCAGAGAGTAACATTTCCACAAATTGGAATCTTGTACAGCTCTGGGAAGAGAGCCAAGATTTAAATTAGACAATAACCTCTGCTCTGTATATAGCTTCTATTCTTCAGCTGTAGGGAAAGTGATTTGTTTAATACAGTCAGCTCTGTAGCATATAATAGACTGATATATGAGTCACTCCTTGGCAATGTGTGTTTCTTAAATTTATATAGATTGAACAACTAGTTGGTAATGTACTTAGTTACAGTTGTGCAAACAATAACTATTAGCAGAGCTGAACAGACCTAGAAAAAATTGTGTTTGGTTGGTGTTTGCTAAGGATTCTGCAGAACTGTTGGATTTTAGAATAATCCTTCTCTTCAGGTGCAGTGGAAACAATTTCACGAACATGATTATTGTTTGAGCTTTGCAAAATCAGTAATAAAGCTTTTATATCATAGTTCAGTGTTTCCTATGTTTTGTGTATGGACATGTGCACACAATATTCCTTAAAAATTAGACTTAGCGTCGGTCTGTGTTGTAGCTACATAATTAGGTTGCAGCTCTTTTTGTTTTGCCCTTGTATGTTTCTTGTATATTTTTTTCGCTCTTCATGTTAAAATCTGTTACTGTCAATTGATATCTGTGAATGCAAAGAATTCTTTTCTTTCCAAACAGCCAGGATCTTTTCTTAAAAGGAGAGCTCTTTACACCATTCGGTTCATGTTTATTTAAAAGCTTAAAATCATTAGACCAAATCTCACTTTTTGTCCAAGAGAAAATTGATTTTGCTAACAAAAATGGTGTGAGCCTGAAAGAGAATATTCAGAAATATGCAAATAAGTAGAGATAGAAATCTGTTTGAGCAGCTGAACAAAGCAATCAAATTTTTCCCATTGAAAGTTTATTTAGCTTCACTGAGAACATTTATGAAAAAAATTATAAACTGCTGTTAGTGAAATACTTCTTTATAGGGAAAAGGGGATTCTTTCTAAGCAGAACTATTTTTATTACTCTACTTTTTTTTCTGCCAGGTCATATATTTACAAAATAAAGCACATTGTAAATATTGAACAATACACAGATATATTTCCCGACAGTTTATAGTAATCTGCATATTCTGGGTGGGTTCCAAGCGGTAGTTAGTATAAATGATATGCCAATCAAAATTATTTTTGCAACTATAACCTGTTATAATACAGCCTCTTATCTGAAGCGTCAACTTGATGGAAGCCAGTTCTCTTTTCTTAAGCATTAACTCTTACATGTATAATTTCTCTAGTCCTGAACTAATCCTGCTTCTGTCTCATAAGCTTCTCAGTAGTGCACGACGACAGAACATAATTTATCTACTGGTTATATAAATCTTAATAATTACTGCTTTCATTAGGTCATGTGCATTTTATTCCTTGGTCAGGAGTCAACTGTATGCAGAATATCCAGTGTACTTCAATGAGTAAATATGATCTGTAAATGTCCAGCATGACCCTTCCAGACTGGTTTTCTAATAATTCAGCTTCTGTGTAAAAACCAAGTATTTAAAAATGTCCCTTGTAGCTAGCAAGATGATTACTGAAAATTTGACCATTTCTAGAGGTAAATAAATGTGTGGTTTCATAATGTGCCAGGTTTGTCGTCATAGCTAGCTTGAGGAGTTCTTTCTTCCACTCTTCATTCCTGCCCCATATGTAAAAGAAATTTTAATTGCATTTGCCTCCCCAAATCCTAATGAGTTCAGTGTTTAATTTTTGCTGTGGGACCTCAAAATCAGTTGTATCAGCTTAAGCAAAAGGATACTGAATTATAGAATGAATAACTAAACAAACAAGTGGGTGGAGGTTCAAAGCATGATGCACAGTGAGAACTTCTGTGCAACTTGAGGTCACTTAACGACGTGGCTGCAGATGGCAGTGCTGACATCGTGACTTTGAGTCACTGAAATGTCATTTAGTTTGGTTCCCAGGGCTGCTGATAGCTGAAATGGAATCCTGCATGTAACCATTTTATGGAAGCTGGAGATGCTGTAAATCTCCTTCATTGTTACTGATATTCATTCTCAATGTTGACGACTCTGTTTAGATGACCCAGGAACTTCCGGTGTGAGGGGAGTGTGTGAAATTGCCATTTTTAGATTCTGATAATAAAAGAAAATCCATTTATGAGGTTGAAACACTGTGATATTTGCAAGCTGAACACCATTCTGTTATCTGTGAAGGAGACAGAGGTTACTGAGCCAGCAGCATGGGTTGTGCTTCCAAGGGAATGAAGAGACCAGAAAGGGTCCTAACTTTCCCCAAATTTATGTTTACAGAGCGAAACACTGGATTGGACACAGTAGAAAGAGAATTTTCATTTGAGAATGGTGAAGGGTTTATAGAGACTTGTATTCTTTCAATTTAGTGTTTTGTTTATGAAGCATTTAGTGTATCCACCTCTGTGAGGAATGTAGTCAGTACATGCACCCTCACTCCTTAATCCCCTTTCTGCACAGGCATGGTTAAGTATTACAACATGGCAGAACTTTTTTCTTATCTCAGAAGATGATGTATTTATATGTTGACATGAAAATTGATAGCCCTTTTATTTTTTTTATAGTAGCTAGTTTAGCTACAGATGATTTTCCATTTACTGGAATATAGCACACAACTACCACCACCACCTGAATCAAGCGGCACAGCCTGATTTATGTTGGCAAATAACCCTTCACCGTTTTTCTCCCTGGTAAGTGCCACTGCAGATTTCTGGTTTTCATAGATGGCTCTTCCACAAAGTACTGTTTTCATATTTATTTTATAAGAGATGTGGGAGTCTTGGGTTTTGGTGCATGTACGTGGAAATGTCTCTTATAACCAGTGGTTTGTATATATGGTTGGGTGAAGATGAGATTATAGCACTGGAAGATTCCTGTGGTGCTTGTAATCAGTGTTGGTTTTGGTGGTGGTAAGGAAGGTCTTGCATAGAGATATATGGAGGATCATCATGGCACGTTACCTAGAGTTTCCCACGGATGCATGTGAGCTTGGACATGGACAACTCTTCCTTTCTGTCACAAAGGAAAAAATATAAAATTGTGTGGTAGACGAAGGAAAAAGATCTTTTTCTCTACACTCATCAGTGGTCTGGAATTATGAGATTAATTTGAATTTCATATTCACTGTTATAAACTGCACATTTTCTCAAAAAATGTGAAAAAATGACATTTGTATGAATGAATATATAAATATGTATGCTTTGAGTTGCTTGTAGATGCACTCAAAATCATATTTTATAAAACATCGCAAACTTCTAAATATTTTTTGAATTTTGAATACCTCTCCTTTGCTATGTGTTAATCTTTTCTCCAAGTTTATTTTCAACTCTTTTCTCTTACCAGTTTTAAGTTTATCTTTTCTTTATCTATCTGACAAGCTAATTTTTATTATCCTGCTCTGATAATCATTGTCTTATTGTATCTTTTATAGGCCTTTCTTTCACCCATTCTCTACCTCCTAGTACCCAGCGGTTGTACATAAATTTATAGCACTTGTATATAATTTTATTCTTCTCAAAACTAGATTATGTGTATCATATTTAAGACCTCAGTTCTGACATTAAAAAACATATATATTTTAATGATGTTCTTAACAAGTTTGAACAATATCGTTGAAGAACATTGTTTTGATTAGCAAAGGACATCTCGTATGGTTCTCCAGTGAAAGGGCAGATCAGGCACACAATTACAGGCAAAAACATTACCTTAGGGATGGATTGGCTTAGATTTGGGGTTTTTAAGTCTAAAAATCACGGGACAATAAAATATTGTCAGAAACTATTCTTGATGCTTATATAAATGAAGAAAAAGTCATGATTTATAATACCATTTAGTTTTTACTGTGACCAATCAGTTATTTCCCCACCCTTGGTTGGTATTTTCCTCTTTTGGTGGCAAGAGAACTGCCAGAAGATCATGTGCTATTCCTCTGTTCCTGCTGCCTTTGTTGTGTTCACATCAATAGTGTGCAGTGTCTCCAAATTCAGGCACAAAAAATGACTGAGAAATATTATGGTAGAGCAGAATCTCCCCAGTTTGCTGACAATGAAGCAACCAATCTTGTGTTTTTCCTGAGATTTTTTATTGTGAACTTATAAAGCAATTTTTGTATTTCATGCTCTCTTATATGGTTTCGCATCGTTTCACTTGCTCTCCAGAAATGGATGTGGGATTAATAGTTCTCAACTCTTATGCAACTTTGCATAAGTTTTATGTTTTGCACAGAAACATAATCTATCTGTGTCATAAAACTTGGCTAAAGCCATTATGTTATCCAAAATATAATACAATGAGTCAGCTTTAGCCCTTGGTATTTGGAAATCCCAACCTGAATATATAGGATTTTCTGAGACTGAACTGAGTGTGGGTCTTGCTGCTACTACCCAAAAGATTTCTGCTCTCTGGGAAATTTTCTACTCTAAAAGTGAGATGGAATGATAAGTTTCAAGATATAAAATAAAAACAGGAGAACTCCCAGTAGTTTTCAGTTATTTGTCACCAGAAGTGCGTGATTATGGTACAAAGTAATATTTGGTTTCATCAGAAGGGTTTCTGTATCAAAAATACTGTCTCAGAGACACCTGAAGAAATGTTTCTGTAGAGCTCAGATCATCCTCATGCCATCAGCTGATAAGGAAAACTTGAGTGCTACCTGAATATAAGCTTATGACTTTTCCCATTTAACCTCAAATTATTAACCTGGCTTGTAATTATCAGGTATTTCTGGGAATATCTTGCATAGTTTCTAACGTTAAATATAGAAGGTTCATGAAGAGATTACAGCTAATTCATACATATAGTTTGAATTCATACTGAAGCTAAGTCTGATTATTTAAAATTCAACTACAGTATTCAGCTACTCGCACATCTTTGTTGTGAATAGCATAAGGCACTGAATTGTCTCAGTCCACTAAATCAGGAGAATATTTTCAGAGCACGAGTTGTGAGCTGTGGAACAGCTCGGCAGCAGAAATGCCACCAGGATATGTTGTCTCTCACACTTCAGTAAAAGAAACTCAAGAATTTGCACGTATCAAAGCTCAGGGTTGCTTACATCAAGACTTGAAGTGTAGTACTTGACTATTCAAGAGACCTTCTATTACCATTTTTAAACATATATTAAAAAACATTGGTTTTTTTTCTGTGGCATCTGAAAATTATGAGGAGAAATTACATTACTGAGATGCTGGGTGTGTTTTTTAATATGCACTTAATTCTAATGCTAATTAGTTGTTAGTATTTTGGACCATCAGTGCTGAAGATGATCACCTGAAAACTTCAGATGCCTGGCTTTCCTATGGTGCTAGGCATTTCCAACCCTGCATGTATAAGGCTATTGGTCAGATCGTATTTAAAATAAGATTATAAACAGAAGAACCTGATTTTTTTTTAACCAGCATTAATTTGTTTTATATAAATTTTCTATATTTTAACATTGGGGATTTTTTTTGTATTACTGTGAGTGAAGGTTCTGATTGAAACTTTATTCATTTCACTTGTCATAAATGGAATTTTCTGTGTACCCTTTGTGTGTCCTCAACCGTCGGCAGAACCTGAGGGGCTGCAATCAATATCAGAAGTAATTTCTGTGCCCACTTACAAGAAGAAATACACTGACCCAATTAAGTGAAAAAAAATGCTAGACTGCAGTAATGGATGAAAATGCAATCAAAGTAGGTTACTCACCTACAAAATAAAGTTTCTTCTGCCCCAAACGGTGCCTTTAGGTTGGAATGAAAGAGTGGGAAGCTCAAGATAGATAAGTGAAGCCTGATTAGTCTTAGTGACATAAATTAGGAATACAAACTAGCATGAGGGATTATTCCACTCTTAAATTTAATTCTTCTCTACTGCTATTGCACAGCATTGCCTCCAATTCAATCTTGCATGTTTAAATAAAGTTAATTTTTTCTGAAGACTCTCCAGAAGGCTCCCCACTGTGGGATTTGTAATCCAGCCCCGAATAAAGATAGCAGAGAAATGTTACAGGTTTAAGATTGATGTAAGATAAAGAAATAAGAGGAAGCGATGTGTTATGTGCATGTTTCCAACATGCTTCTATAATCTGTTTTACATTGACACACATAATTTTTCCAATTGGATAACCTCTTCACCTAAGTAAATTTCCCAAGTCCTGTGCTTGTCAGTCAGTTTCCTGTACAACCTCTTCTGCTACAAGTTTAGTGTATGAAATCCTTGAGCCTCATCTGTGCTTTCCTGTTCTTCCCGCGTAGAAGGGCATTCCTTATTGCATGCTGCAGCTTAGAGCTGTGGGCTGGGGTCACCATCACTGTCTCTAGCGCTGGAGTTGGTGTATTTCTGTGTAAATTTTCTCTGTTTCTCATTCGGATGTGGGTGTAATAAGAGGAAAGCTACATCCTACAGACTGTCTTTGCAATTGATGGCTTCTTTTCTACAGCCTTGTGTATGATGAACTAGAGTGAATATAGGCTTCAGAAAGATGCTATTTTTCTATTTAATTATGATTATTATTGCTAAAGTGGAAAGTATTTAATTTGGGAAAAAAATTACAGGAACCCATGGTGTCAACATGGCTGAGAGTTGAGACATGTAAGATTTTATGCATGTACTGATTTTAGCCTGAAAGTGTCTTGACTAATCCTCCATAATGATTATTATAAAATGTCTACATCTGCTTCACCCTTTATCAATTTTTATATTTTAGACTTGATATAATTTGCTAGCATAGTAGAGTTGGATCACAGTCTAGAATAGAATTTACAATTTTCACTGAAGTGAGTGAAATTTGATATAAGATTCTAAGAAAAGCTACTTACAGCCCAATTGCAGTATAATCACATCACTTTAAATTCGTGTGAGAAAATGTTACAGTAATCTTGAATATAGTAATATAAATCTATTTCCTGGGATTCTAAGAATAAAATGCTGTCATTATGTTGAGATGCTTAGATTCAATGCTTAGACACAGTTTATATAAAATAAATATGGGGGTAGACATGATTAACACCTTGATTTTGTCAACTTAATACCTCAAAGAGAAAGGTGAAACAGAAAAGTTCATATGGCAAAACCACATCTGGTTTTATGTGTGTATTTTTTCCTCAAAAACCCTCTTAAAATATCCCTTACAGCAGTTAAAAATAAACAGCTGGGGCAAAGGATACTTAAATAGAGATATTGAGAGAGTGTTAGTGTTGAGCTTGGTGTGTTAGGGCAGGAGGGAGCATGGGGCTGCTCTCCCTCAGGACCTCACTGGCTCCCAGGTCTCACACGTGCTGGAGGACTCCTGTCCCTAAGCAGGGCATGAGCGAGTGGCTGCCAGTCGTGGCAGCAGGTGCTGGCACCCGTGCTCCTGTCACAACCTGGAGATGCGTGGGAGAGTTGATTAGAGGAGCGGCACCAGAGTCGCGACCACAGGTTTGGTTGGGGTCTTCCTTGCAAGTTATTTTGCAGTGCCATGTGTACATGTTGAGGCCGTTCTGAGAGGCTGCTGATCTTCTTCCATTTGGTAAATGTCATGGAGAGTAGTCACATTTCCACCCTCCCACAGGTCTGTGGGAAGAAAATGATTGGGCTTTACCTTTGCTTTGATTCTTTAGAGCTGTTGTGGAGAAAAGTGTAATTTAATCTGCTATCTGTCCTCTGAAGTCTTAGAAGTAAGACCTCATGTATAATGTGAGCTGTTTAGATAAATAGGACTCATAAAATACATGCATCGAATGCATGCTGTGAACCTACATATTTGATAAGACCTTTCTCATGTGGAATCTAAATTGCTACAAAGTTGTAGAAAAATATAAATAACCAGAAAACCTAGCCATGTAAGTACTTTTTGCATTTTAGCAATATATTCCTTCCATTACATTTCTATCTAATCTGGTTAATTCCAGCAACAAGTATGTCCTCATGAGAGTGATCCTGCAAATGATTTCATAGTTCGTCACTGCAAACAACTCTAGGTTAAAAATCAAACAAATAAAACATCTTCTTTAAATATTCATATATTTTTAAACAAATACTTAAACTACAGTGGCCTCTCCTTTGCTTTGTTACTGAATGTGTTTATCTTAACATTTGGTCTCTCCCCGTATTTTAAGCTTCCGGCAACAACAGGGTCTGATGATAACGTACTTCAGAACTCTTTGAAGTAACATCTGTAGATCTTGTGAAGTCTTTTTTATTTTCTACTTAGTGGGTTGGCCTAAGTTTTGTATTTGTATTAGCTTTCTGCAGGGGAAAACTAATCTTAGTATATGTAGGTGGATGCAGAGATATACCCAGAATCCATGTCTGAGTCTCCGTTTTATTACCTTTGAAACCTAAGTGGGCAGGGTGGACAAATCTGTTCTTGTCTACAAAAAGCCAAAATGGTAAACTGAAACTGTTTGAACATGGAACAGCAAAACATTTGGTATGTTTGTCTTGGAGAGAATTTTCAGGATTCAGACTAATTTTATAACACCTTAATCTTGTATAAATATTTGGACCAGGGCTGCACTTTGGACCACCTTTTAGTATTTATGCATTTAAATATGGAATAAGTAGCATTTAAATCTGACATATGTAGAATTGCCTTGACTGTGTCAGTCAACAGAATAATAATATTGTGCATATTCATACAAAGTTACTTCTTGCATATAAAAACTTTTATAGACTGTATCCTTCTTAAGAGATCTGAAAATGTCTAACATGAGACCATTAAATATTCCTTTCATTACTGTTCCTAAGACTTGCACAGTATCACACTTGGCAAAATATCATTTAGTTACTGCTTTTGGCCATGGAATTCACTGAAGGAGTTCATAGTAAAGAGTTTGGCTGGAATTAGAGAGATTAAGTCAGTGCTTTTTATTGTTATTGTTGAAGTTTTTATTTGCTGGCTGAAAGCTTTTAAAATAACTTCAAATATTTTCATTCTAATTGCACTCCTAAAACTTTTAAATCCGTACTATCTGCTAACAGTGTTTCTGGTGGAGATTTGAGGGTATGTGAATAAAATATAAATGTCTATTTTTCTTCAGGATCTTGCTCAAGTATTTTATCCCACTGAGAGTTTTTTGCCTCTAAGCAAAGAATAGAGAATGTGTGTATCTACATATATACATGCATGGACACGTGTATAAACATATATATATATATATACCTAACAGTTAGTGTGGTAGTTGTTTAAGACTCAAAAATGTGAACTTAAATGATACCCTGAATTAAAAGCTTTCAAGATTTTAAATATCAAAAGACTATCAAGTGTATGATTGTATGGACACTTACATACAGATTCAGTAACTAATGAACCACTAATGACATTGTTTGTGTGCCTAAAATTCAGTGTTAGGGGTGTGACTGCAAAACTGGGTACTTAAAAAAAATAAATGTATATATGTCTGTTGTTGGCTGGTTGCTCATCAGAGGAACTCCTGTTGCTTTAAATGAGGCCTATATTGCCTCCCAATTATTGCACAGCCTTGATATGATGTGTTACAGAATCTCTATGTGGAAGAAACAGAAAGAAATAACTCTCATGTAGTAAGTTCTGGTGGCCAAAGTCAACAAAGCTAACACTTCCCGGGTAGTTTTTCACATGTACACAAAGAGCTTTCCTAGCGAGTCTGTAGACTGAACCTAGCAAGAAATGAACCCACTTCCAGAAGATATCTGCTGAAAATTAGAATTAGGCTGTAATCTGTCTCAGAAAGCTGATTTATGCTCTGCTATCCTATGATAATCATTAATCATTAATTTGCTGTAAGAATATGAATGGAAAGGTTCAAGTATAAGCTTGGCATATATAATACATTTTAACTAGTGGTCCAGTACTTCATTAAATTTCTCCAAAATGCATCTTTTGCTGACAAAAGCATTGTCTCTGGGTATGTATCTGTACACTGTGCACACATAGCAATTTGATCTTCCCTGTACCTGGGATACATTATCTGCTTGCTGGCATTTGGTCAAAGGCTGACCCAAATAGATGGCATTTAGCTGCACTTGGTACAACTCTTCATCTCCTTTGCACTCAGTGACTCGGCCCCTCAACTCCAGTAGCTGCATGCGGTCTATGCTAAATAATATTTCTTGCAACTGGCGGTGCATGCTATTTCTTCCAAAATGTTAGCATCCTGCCAAAGGAGTACAGCAATTTCTAAGGGTAGCTATGTAGTGTCAGAATCAAGGATACTATTTTGCATTCATTCAGAGATAAAATTACTTCTTTATTTACAAGGTTTTAAAAATCAGATTTTAGAAGATGCTTCTTTCACTTACAACAATCTAAATCCCTGACAACTTCAGTGATACTGCATCTGTGAACCAGCTACTAAAATCTGCCTCATTGTTTCTGGTAGCAAAAGTAAAATAGAATACTTCATTTTATAAAATATTATGAGTACCATTTACTGCTTCTGAAGTATTGAAACTGTCACGAAGGATTTGCTCTTCCAGAAAAGAACACTCTGCTCCTGCTATGAACACTTCATGCTTAAAAGTAAGGACTCTACAGAGATTAGCTGGATATCCATCTAGAACAGAAATGATTAGAGAGTTCATCTCTGTTATTTTTATGTTCATTGAGAAAGTAAATTGTGTTTCCTGATGAGAAAAAAACAGTATTTGATTTAATACACGTGGTGAGGACACTGCTGTTTATGGATGATGATAGTTGATACTATTTGGAAAAAAAAAAAAAGCCCCCACTCCCAACCCTCCTCCCACTCCATCTACTTCTGTTGCCAGAATAATTTTAGTGTATATTGTTTTGTTTGGAGTAATCAGGCTGAAGTAGCATTAGTCCAGCTTCTCATCTTTTAATTACAGACAGTTTATTGTCTATGCTGTCCCACTTTCTGCATGGTTCCCCACCAGCCAGCTAGACTTAGCAATTTCCATTAATTTAATTTGGCATTTCATTCAATCAGACAGGCTGTGAACATGATGATTTTTTTTTTTTTTTTAAATAGCACAATGCTCATTCTTAATTGATGTCCTTATCAGACATTGTATTTGCCAGAGCTGTAATTATTGGTCAGGCAGCAAAATCAAATCTGCCCAAATGCAGTGAAGATGTTCTCTGGTGAAATTATTAAGATACAGTACTTAGACCTGCAAAGTAATTTAGTTTTGGTCTATAATTACATCTTTTGGGATCATTATCTTTCTTTTTACTCACAAGGATAGTGTAACCTCAGAGGAATCAATTTGTCAAACATGAAGACAGAACTAAGATCTTTGTCATAATATATATTTGTGCAAGTAGATATTATTCTATATAAAAAATATGAGCATGATTTTATTAATGGCTATATTTTTAAAAATATGTCTTCTAATTTTATTGCAGAAATACTAGAAGTATGATTAGTTGAGGCTGCCATTTTCTATAAACAAGACAGTGGCATCAGAAATGACAGAATTTGGATGCATAGCAATCTAAAATACATATGCAAATGGATAAGAAGCACTGCGACAGAACTAGTTTAGAGCTGGCTCTGCATGCGTCAAGCCAGGGAGAATTGTGTCTGGAGGTGCTATCTGGAGAAACTTAAAATGTATACTTTGACTAAACATTAACTAATGATTATGAAAGGGCTGTTCGTGTCGCGAAAACTAAGTCCGAATTCTGTTTTGTAGTAAGAATAGGAATAAGGCTTGCTTTAATAAAATAAAGGGGGGAAAGGAGTGGATTCTGTAATAACTGTTGTTATTTATTCTCAGATATATGCTATGTAGTGTTTGCATACAGAATTGCAATCATTCCTTTATAGGAAAATGTAAGTCTCCGGTTTAGTTATGAGAAGATGATAAAATATTCTGGATATATTTTGTTTGAATTTTTCATCTCAGCCAGTCACAGTCCATGGTTTTGGTGGTATTCTGTGCTGGAACGATAACCCTTCCAATAGTACAACCACAAGGAAGAAGAAATTATTAAATTAAGCAGCATTATGATAAAAAGTAATATTTAGAAATGTATTTGCCTGATTAATTTTACTGTTGAGCATAAAAATACTACTAGTATAAAAATTCACTTTTGTTCCATTGAGAAGCTCAGATAAAAGTCTCTTTTGCTTGTTTTACTTCTTACTGTGGCTTTTAACTCATTACACTTGCAAAAGAAGAACCCAGACAGTAGCCACAATTGAAGCTTTTAAGATTTTCTGAAGATTTTTTCAGTAGGAATTCAGACTCTGTGAACATTTAGGCACTGATTTTTATCCCAGACTGTTTTTTTGTGATTTTTGTCATATCAGAGTTCTTTAAAACAATCATTCATTGGTCTCAGCTTTCATAACCAACCAATTTTTAAGCTCTGGTGAGTGCAAAGGGTAGCTTAAAAATCCAAATAGCATTGTGCTGTGCTAATGCAGAGTGGTGAATCCCTTGCTTTGCAAACAGGTATCATAGCCTCTGCCCTGTGAGGTTTGGTCTATGGAAATAAGCAGTCTGTAGAAGTGGGGTGGTGATACAGTTTTATAGCCCCAAGCCTGCTCAGGAGTTGATTTGGTCTTCATTAGGGCATGTGTTGGGGAAGGAACAGAGGGCAAGTATTTTCCCGTAGCATTGCTGATATACACTCTTCCTAGAAAAGCTGAATAAGTCTAGATGTTAGGGTTCAGTTTTGGTGGTGAAAGTTAAGAAAAGAGCTTCAACAGGCTATTTTACAAATAATCATTTTTCTTGACCTTCTTTATACAAAGTATTAGTAAACACACATCCAGTCTCTCATCACAGCCTTCGTGTCATTTCAGTAGGGCCAAGATTCAAGGGCCCTGGCAACGTAATCGAGTGGAGGACTGAATTGTCATAGTTTTAATGCAATGATTTGCAAGAAGAACGAAAGCTGTGATTCACAACAAGTTCTGAAGAGGGTTTGTTTGTTTGCAGTCCATTCCATGCAATCAGCCTATGCATACGCTTTCCTTTGGTTTGCTGCGGCAGTAAGTTGTGATACTCACGCTTAATACAGTTATCAAAACTTAAGATGGAGTTTGTTAACTGCTGGAATCAAAGGAAGCAAATGATAAAATCGCGATGCCCCTGATTTAGATGACATTGCAGAGGTTGCTTGAAAGGGCAAAACTCAAAACTATTCTGGTAAAAGTGGATTGATGGTATGTGTTGCCAAAGTTAGCCGAAAACATTTTATTCTTTTATAGTTACAGAGAGAGAGTGCTCTGAGATCTTCAGATGCAAAAGTTTATGCAAAACCTTGCTAATTGCTCCGGCTAAGTAAGTTGCGAAGCATCCCAAAGCCAGTACAAACCAAAGATCACTACACTGGATGCTGCATCTTAATCTCTTTCTGTCTCAGGGAAATCCAACAGGTGGCACCTCACAGGAGTGTACCTGGGCAGACTAAACTGCTGGATCTTGCCTTTGGTTTGAATACCTACTGTCAACTATTGGAGTGATTTGAGATATTTATGGGGGGTCTGATCCTTTAGAAAATAAATGGAGAAAAATGTTGTGGTCACCAAGACTAATTTCAGAAAAAACATCTTTCCCAAATTATTTTACTAAAATAGACAAGAACCCCTTGTTCTATTTAGAATGATTTATAACTGTTCCCAGCTGATCACAAAGTGTTTCTAAATTAAAAGCCATTAATTATAGCCTTATATAGATACAAAGATATGCAAGAAGTGCTTTGTAATTCCAGCTCTGCACTTCAGGTGAGAGCTTTTTAAATTACTTGGACCATTGGAGCCACCTGCTTGACTAAATGCTGAGGGCCTTGTGTTTCAGTACTCATCAGTGCATTGCAGTGTTAACATTGTTACTGATTTTTCTCATTTCTCCAGGGCAAATACTAATTAATGGATACAATTCACAGCTGATTAGCTGTAGTTTCTTCAGTAATTACATTCGCAGACTAACTGTTCAGAAGAGGATTTCTAACCCAGTTCTTATTTCACTCTAAGCTTAATTTGTTTTTTGAATTGTTTAGGTCCTTAAGATAATAACCATTTTATTTTCTTTTGTTGTTATAGGTACCATTAGATAATAAGGAAGTTTAATCTCAGAAATACGCACTGATAATTGTTGTGTGCCTTCAATGGATTTCTAATTCAAAGAGAAAAAATAAATTTAAATATTATCAGTTATGATCCAAACTAACAAAAGCTTTAATATGCCACGTCCTGACATCAGTGCCCAAGTGGAATGCAACATGGTCTTTAATACTGTAGCCCAAGAACAGGATGAATCTAACAATGATAAGTACCTGAGCTTTTATCTTTGACACTTCTCGTGACGTCATTTTGCTTCCAGTCTTACTAAAATAGAAAATTAAGTTGTCACTTTCCCCTTTCTTTTACTTTAATAAAACATAAAAGAAGAAAAACACTTGGCAATCAGAGCAGCAGTAGCAGTGGTGTGAGAAATACATGTAGATCTAACTAATACAGAATTTCACTCTTCAGGGTAAAAAGTCAGTCACATTTCCATTTTGAGGCACTGGAGACCATAGGATGCTAAGCTCATTAAAATAAGTTTTGTTCCTGCTTATTTACCCAATCTTAGAACTGTGCTTGCCCATTGTATGTTTTCACTTAGGCAAAAATTGAGACACTGATTTAAATTTTTTTTGTTAGTTTAGAAAGAAAATTCTATTGGAGGCATGAGAGTTGCTCATATAAATCCTTCTTTGCCACTGACATGAAAAAATCTGTCCTGTCAATCTCACTGTTGAACTGAAGTAGTACGTCCTTGTGCGACAAATCCACACGCGTGCATCCTTATGTGCCAAAACAGTAGTTTGACTCCAAAAATGAATGACATCTGGGCTTTTAAAAAATGGATGACATTACTTGAATATCTGCATAGCTGGGGATTTTAATAACTATGAGGCAGCCTACATACTGTGTTAAGGCCTCTGTTGCTGAATGTGTTATAGGTTGAAAGATTCAGCATGCTAAGTACACAAATGGAATTTTATACTTCAGAAGTAGAACCTTATCTCATATTCCTTGCCTCTCATGATTATTTTCTCATTTTGTTGATGTCCTATTTTGTCAATCAGATAATTCATCAGGTGGGTCAGGCTAGAGTTCTTTGTGTCTGTCTTCCTTTTTTCATCCTCTATCGTTATAGTTTCCTCCTGATTGTTTTCCCCCCTCCTTTTAACTTTTGGTCTTATTTTCAGAAATTGATTTTGGAGTTTTTGGGGAAAGAGCCTTTCTTGAAAGGATCACTCTGGCCCCACCACTGCTCTGGGTTATGCAGGAACTGGAGAGAGTCAGGGTCTGAAATATTTCCCTGCTAAAAACCGTCAGACACCAAGTAATGCAATAGCGAATTAAGCTGGAGCAAAATGGTTTTACTTTCAGGACAGGTTCATCTGCTCTGGAAGCACAACAGAGTTTCTTCTGTAGAAAGAACAATCTGCACAAGTGCATGGTTACTTGTTGCAAAGCTTATATGGTGGTGGTGTTTCCTGTTGTGGTTTAGGGGGTTGCAAGTCCACCAAGATCTGGCAAGATGAAACAAGGCCCTCCTAGAAAAATTTGCTTTACAGAGTTGGAAAATGGGAGAATTCTTAGTGTGGCTTTAGCAGCAGTGAAGTGACAAGGCATTACAGGGACAGCACAGGGACTTTTCTCTCATTTGATACTCTTTGCAGTGTGCACTGTGCCTGATAATGGAAATGTGAAAATGTGAAAGCCTGTGATTTAGTGTTTTATATGATAGCTGCATGACATGCTTGGTATGTGTTCCTTGAAGCAAAGACTCTAGACACCTTCCTGCTCTGGGAACACATGCAGAAATACTTACCAGACTACCTGCTTTTTCGAAGTGCCATTTAAGGGAATAAGACACACTAAGTGCCAATTAACCAAATGCTGATAATTTTTTTTCTCCTATTCTCAGTCTGTAAAAGAAGTAATTATCTTCATCAACAAACGTTCATACTTGAGAGTTTGGGAGAAATGACTCTCTGACATCTGAAAGGATCCTTTCAGATCGCTTGTAAGTGAGAGGAGTTGCACCTCAGTGGGAGCAAGTGGGCACTTGGCCCACTTCACCGTGGGTAGATCTCAAGGTCTCAGTGTGATTTAGTTTCTCTGATTTGCAAAATCTTCTGGTATTATTGTTCACTGGGGGGATGGAAACTCAACTGGAATGAAGGGTAGACAAAGGGGGGTTGTTTGGCTTTTTAATTTTGTGGAAAGGATGGGGGTTTAAGAACAATACCACAGATTCTCCTTCTTTGACCTTCACCTCATCAAACCCAGGTCTATTTCAAATAGCAGTGCACAAACTACTTCTAGGTGCTCAGTCCTCTGGATCAGAATAATTTGCAGAAGTATTGTAATACGTGTCAGGAAAGATATAGTAGAGTCAAAATAGTTTTTTCTGGAGAGTGGTCTCTTTTCTAATGCATGTGTAATTTCCAAAGTCACCTCTAGGCCTGTGGAGAGTGGCTTTACTACATGGACAAAGAAAGTTGCAGAGATACAGTTGGATATTTTCCATGTGCAGACCTGGGGATGCAGGGTGTATAATAATAATAGTAATGATGATGATGTTGAACCTAATCTAATTCTGACTTCAAAGAACATCTGCAAAATTGTATCTTATTTGTTTATTGGTTTGGTTTTATTTCTTTTCTTCCAACTTTATCTATGACAATGATGAGGTAAAGAAAAGTTTATCATAGCATGCATTAAAATCCAAATATTTATTTTTCTTTCAGTTTGGAAACAATAACAACTACATGAACATGGCAGAGGCAAATAATGCGTTTCTTGCTGCAAATGAGGTAGATGTTTTTCTTTTTTATCTATGCTCATATTCTGCTGTTTGCTTTGATAATTTAACAGACTTTGAATGGATGAAGAGTGAAGTGCCGAATTTCTGTGTGTTTTATGGAGCACAAAATAAAGACTTTAATGAGAAAGAAAATAACCTGACAGCTCTCCATTACTAGTCAATTTAGCTGTCCATAAGGCTGTTACTTACATAGCATGTCAATAGAAACAAATCTGCTTTGTGTATGAAAAAAATTATAAACAGAAGGAAACAATGAAAAGCACAGTAGGTGTGCATTTTGAAAGCAAGCTTGGTAATAGTCACTGCTAGCTTATGTGCTAAATTTTTGTTCAAGATACAAACATGTTAATTTGGGTTCTTAATGTAAGTCAGAATTTAATATAGACTTAATATAAGTCAGAAAACCAAAACCGGCCTTGTTGCCTGAAATGTGTGTGCTATTTGACAGAAACTTGTGAATAGGATCAAGAACAAACCCAGGGGCCAGGCTGGTAGAGGCCGTTTGGGTTGTGGAGGTGATGTATTTGATCACTGCCTTTGAGAATGGAAGAAAAGGAGAGAGGTATGGCAACTGCCATCTCCATGTATTGTTTCCAGTGGTGCCACCTTGCAGCCAGTTAATAGACTATCGACGTGTTAATACTGACCCCAGCTCCACACAGAAACACCTTATGCTTATCACTAAAATTCAACAGCTCTTATTCTGAAGGGAATGGAAGGATGGAAAGTGAAAGATGCTCTGCCTAGTAATGTGCATAGCAATGCAAAGAATAAGAACTAAATATTTATATAGGGTAAATGCCATAAATGATCTTTCCAACATCAGGAAAGGTTAGAGAACTGGGCAGCCTTGATTTTACATATAGTAAGAGGTGATTCAGTCATAGGTATTCTTGTACACTTTTAGAAAAGTGATCTTGGAGAAAATAAGTAGGAAGGTGTAACAATAAATACAGAGGTTAAAATTAGGAGTTGTATTTTGTGAATCATTTATACAATGGTCACCATCCGTTTTTACCCAGCAAGACTACTTAGATAAGGGAATATTGTTTGGCACTAGCTCCAGTGTTATTTGTGATAATGAACACAAACCCCATCTGTAATGACAACATGATGTTTCTTTCTGTAGAATTTCTTTCCTACATTCGAATCAAACATTGATGAAAGCTCTGCTGCCAGCAGCTGTTCAGAGACAATTTAATTCCAGCTGTGATAATTCACCGTGTCAGACATTGGCTGTTATATGTTGATACAACAGTTCTCCAGATTTGCATTTTTATCAAAAGGAACAAATGTTTTGAACATTTCACTACAGATGGCATTTAACCATGCATACAGTTTTTTTTAAAAAATGTGTAAGATATAAATATTTGAGAAGTTAATAATTTTAAAACATGTGATTGGTAAGATAAATTCTACAAATGTTGTACCATCTTTTGGTCATGACAGCACCTTTCTGCAATCCCAAATTGCATACTATTTAGGGTCTTTTTACTGACTGAATATCCCAGGGATTTGGATTTAAGAGTACTTCACTAAGGGGCTTTCTTTCTTCTTAGTTTACATCTATTTCATCCTCCTTCTTAGGTCCATTATATCTTTTTTTAAAAAAAGATATATACATATTTGCACAAGTTATATTGTGAGAATTAAATTCATATTTGAAAAATTTTAAGGTGTTCATCAATTTAATCTCCCATTTCTACTGAGCTCTAAGTATTAAGATGAATGCTGCTTTTCTAAGTGAAATATTGTATTATTATCTAGCTGTGTTATATATTTATACAGCTGTCCTAGGGTTATTCTGTTAGATGGGGAAAAAGATCCAGTTCTTATAATTACTACTATCTCATAAATATGTCAAGTAAAGAGAGGTTCAAATGTACTATAATAATACTGATTTCACTGAACCCTTTTGTTTGAACAAGGAATAAAAAATATGATTGTTAGGGTCTGCATTAAAGAGTGAACCTAACTTGGCAATTACTGCATTACACTGTATTTAATTATAGTGTTTTTATATTAACATGAAT
The DNA here is from genome assembly GCA_033558235.1 of Neomorphus geoffroyi. NCBI lineage: Eukaryota > Metazoa > Chordata > Aves > Cuculiformes > Neomorphidae > Neomorphus > Neomorphus geoffroyi. The sequence goes on from JAUMJM010000001.1 coordinate 9,700,027, forward strand.
CGCTGTGATTTTGGGCATGAGCACTGCTGAGCTAGAAGCCCATTTTATTCCTGTAAATAATGCCTTAAGAGTGTAATCCTAGAGCACATTCAGGCTTAGAAGCCACACATTTGCTTTATGTTTTCTGTCTCTATGTCATGATTACTATGACCCATTTTAAAGCACCTTAAATATTTATTGAAATAATATTTCAAGTGTTAATTACAGTGGTAATGAAAACAGCCAAATGCCACATATCAAGAATGAGTGTTTATCCGTATTGTTAATGTGATATGTTAGATTTCATTAAGCAGTAATGGGGTAGCAAATGAGTCACAAATTACAGTTGCATCTGTTACTAGACCACATTAGTGCCAAAAATAACTGCAAATGCAGCCATAGGGTTATGTTCATTAGCCAACCACTTCTCCTGGCCAATCCATCCTTTGTGTTTGTGAACGAAGGGGTTCGCAGGAAGAAAAATTCACACCTTTTGCAATACAGCAGTGGGGAAGTCAAATGTCTCCCTAATCCAGGCCCAGCTTTCTCATCCAGAATTAAACTAGAGCCTTGCAAAGCAAGATGGGTAGAATCTCAGCAGACTCTGGCAGTAGTGCAGACTGCAGCAGTCTGGGACCTCATCATTTCTGGTGTGAGACCAATAACGACAGCTGACAGGTTCTATATGCAAGCAAAGGTTTTTCCTGTATTTCAGTTTCCATCTTCTCTCAAGCGGTTATTAATTTATATCATCATTAACAGTTTGAAGGATGACAATTTGCAGCAGTTAATGAGATCTTTCACTGAACGTATAATTTCTAAATTAACTGGCATTAAGTCACTCTTTCAAACAACGTAAATAATACATAAAAAAATTCTCCCCACCCTCCTAACTCACATCCCGAACTAATGCAAACAAACAACTCCCAGAGCAGTCTTGCATGTCCAGAACAAGAAAAGAGTGCCTATTTTAGGATTGCCAACTGCCCAATTTGATCAAGACAGTCCTGATTTGGGTACATTTAAAATGGCCTAATTTCAAGTACTGAATTTCTATTATTAAGTAGCAGTGGACCTGAAATAATACATGAAACTCGTGAGAAATTTGAATAAGCGTAGCTCATTTGTTTCCCAAATAAAAGTCAGCAATGTTGAAGGCAGATACAGGATCTACTTGAATAAAGATTATCTTTGACAGACACATGCACACATACAAACATGCACAAACCCTGAAGATAACTGGCAGTAAATGTTTTGCTCAAGGCATCTTAACAGGTGTTTAGTTCGTAACAAACCTACTGTTCAAACAAAGCTGGCTTGCTTCAGAAAGCGCTGGAAGCTGCTGTAATCACCCTCATCTTTAGTACACGTCTCTCCTCCAAATTCCAAGGAAATAAAAACCAGAATTATAATATTTTGTGTTTATTAGTGGATAAAAAGGCAACAAAAGGTTTGAAATGGTCAGTGCTGAGTTAATGTTGTTTGTGTGCTACAGAATTGTCAGTATTTTATGAAGCATGAGAGTAAGCTGTTTGTGCTGTATTTTACTAACATATCAATAAAGTGGCAATTTGTTATACAGCGAAATCCAATGTGGCTGATATTCAGACTAACAACAAAGACAGATGTTGCTAATTAAGTACGCATTAAAAAACTGTTAATACTGATACTCCATTAAAGCCATATGATAATGAGACTTAAATCTTTAAACAGAACGATCCACAAACCCCTTCAATATAAAAAACTGAACATTTTTGTTACGTATAGAGTTTACATTTGAGAACAAAACAAGGTATGGACTGCAAGTCCAAAGGTGGGTACTGAAAGCAGTATGCCCTAACGCCGTTTGCCTTGTCCTGTCCTTTTCTAGCAGACATTCCATACACCGAGCCTTGGGGATGAGGAGTTTGAAATCCCACCCATTACCCCTCCACCCGAGTCGGACCCTGCGCTGGGAATGGCGGATATTCTGTTGCCCTTTCAGGGCCTTAGTGACCAGCTGCCTGCACAAGGAAATGAATTTACACCTCAGTTTCCCCCCCAGAGCTTGGATCTTCCCTCTATTACAATATCCCGAAATCTCGTGGAGCCAGACAGTGTCATCCACGGCAATGGACTGCATATGGTAGGTCGGGTTCTTTGTGTGTTTCCATTGCCTAATATTGTCTGTCAAAGCACAGTAATGTAGATTTGTGTCATCTATCAGTTTTAATTGACCTCTCAGAAGAACTGTAGAATGGCGTGGTATTGTAGCCTGACCGAGCATTTGCCAATGTTCTGCATCATGTGCAAGCATATTCTGTATGAATGATGACATGTGTTGTCAGTGTTACACAGCAAACAATGAGATGCTATTATTCAGTTCCCCAAGGCAATTGGCAAATGGTTAAGGGTTTAATATTGGTAGATCCAGGAAGATAAATATGGCTGTTAATGTACAGTGCAATGCTATACTGTGTGTTGACAGATCTCTTGTGAAGAAGCAGTCAGGCTTTATAAACATAGAATTTTAATTTTGGGAATAGACTTGGAAGCCCATATCCATTGGCATCATGTACATCCCAAGTTCTGCTAAAGTTCAAAAATGTGTGATACAGTTGATACTGGCATCAAGAGTTGAAAGCCCATTGTGTTGGCCAGGGTGAACTGCAGCATTTAGAAGGAACTACTTGTCTGTGTGGGACCCACATCTGACATCCATCTGGATATTTTGAAAGTGCAGTATTGAGAGTAGCTCGGAAATGGAGCCAGAAACGGTATGCCAGCAGTAAATAAACCCATGTATTTCCCTATATTCTGCATATATCATGGCATAAATAGAAATTTTTTTTTTTTTTTTTTTTAACTCATGACAGAAGAGATAGGAATGCAGTACCTTGATCACATTTAGAAATGTGGGACCATGCAATAGACTTTCTTCTGTCCTTGTGCTCTTTGTAGACCACAGAGATTAGAGTGAGTTGAGCCTGTTCTGCTCCTGAGCTGTTTCCAGGAAATGGGAAGGACAATACAGCTGTGGGAAGGGCTGGGTAAGAGTGATTGATACCCTAATTCCAGTGGGCCTTCCTGTTAATTAGAACAATCAAAACCAAGACTGTATCAAGTCTTCTTCAGAATCTTTACCCACTGTATGGCTGTCAACTTAGTGGAAGATTGTATAGGGGCAGTTTCCACTTACTTGTTGTATTTTCCTTTCAGCTTTGAGCGATCTCCCTGCTTTGGTTTCTCTGAGTGTTGTGCAGTAACATTCATAGTCCCATTGATGAGACACAGCTGTGAGTCAGTGAATCATGTAATTATGGGATGGTTTGGGTTGGAAAGGACCTTAAAGATCATCTAGTTCCAACTCCCCAGCCATGGGCAGGGACACCTTCCACAGGATCAGGTTGCTTAAAGCCCCGTCCAAGTTGGCTGTGAACACCTCCAGGAATGGGGCATCCACATCTTCTCTGGGCAGCCTGTACCAGGGCCTCACCACCCTCAGAGGAAAAATCTTTTTCCTAATATCTAATCTATATCTACCCTCTTTCAGTTTAAACCAATTGCCCCTCATCCTGTCACTCCATTCCATCATCAAAAACGCCTCCTCATCTTTCCTGTAGTTCCCCTACTCTTTGTTTTTAAAAATGGAAGCTTTGTTTCCCCTTTTCCAGTCAGTTTGAACTTCACCAAGCTGCCATGACTTGTCAAATATGATGGATGGTGGCTTAGCAACTTCATCTGCCAGTTTCCTCAGGACCCTCAGATGTATCTCATCAGGTCCCATGGACTTGTGCACCTTCAGGTTCCTTAGGTGGTCTTCTCCTGCAGCAGACGGTTCTTCATTCTCCCTGCCTTTGCCTGCTGTGACTTGGGCAGCATGGCTCAAACCCTTGGCCAGTGAAGACTGAGGCAAAAATGTTGCTAAGTAACTCAGCCTTTTCCATATTATGAGTAACTAGGTCTCCTGTTTCCTTCTGAAGAGGGTTCATGTTCTCCCTAGTCTTCCTTTTATTGCTGACGTACCTATGGGAGCTTTTCATGTTGCCCCTGATGTCCTTGGCCTGATCTAAATCTATCACAGGTTTAGCCTTCCTAACCTGATCCCTGGCTGCTCAGGCAGTTTCTCTGTGTTCCTTCCAGGCTATCTGGCCTTGCTGCCATCCTCTGTAGGCTTCCTTTTTGTGTTTAAGTTTGTCCAGGTGTTCATTGTTCATCCATGTGGGCCTCCTGGGGTTTTTACCTGACTTGCTCTTCATTGAGATGGAGGAGCTTGGAGGAGGTGATCCTTGCATATTAATTAACCAGCTTTCTTGGGCCCCTCTCCCCTTCAGGCCTTTATCCCATGGTACCCTACCAAGTAGATCCCTGAAGACACCAAAGTCTGCTCTCCTGAAGTCCAGGGTAGTGAGTTTGTTGCACACTGTCCATGCTGCTCTAAGCATCTTGAACTCCATTTCATGGTCGCTGCAGCCAAGGCTTCCCTTCAGCTTCACGTTCCCCACCAGTCCTTCCTTGTTTGTGAGAACAAGATTCAGCATAATAGCACTTCTCCTCGTTGGCTCTTTTATCCCTTGGAGAATTAAGTTATCATTAGCACACTCCTGGAACCTCCTGGATTGCTTTTGTGCTGCTGTGTTGTCCCTCCAACAGCTATCAGAGTGGTTGAAGTCCCCTGTGAGGACCAGGGCTTGCGAACACAAGGCTTCACGTATCTGTCTATAGAGGGCCTCATCTGCTTGCTTTTCCTGGTCCAGTGGCCTTTGCAGACACCCATTATAATGTCCCCTGTCCCTGCCCTGCATTTAGTCCTGACTCATAAGATCTTGGTCTGCTCCTCGTCCATCCCCAGGTGGAGCTCCATGCATTTCAGCTGGTCACTGACATAGCGGGTGACACCTTTTCCTCATCTCCCCTGCTTGTGCTTCCTAAAAAGCCTGTGTCCCTCCACCCCAACAATCCAGTCATTGGATCTATCCCACCATGTCTCCGTGATGCCAATGTGATCATAGCCCTGCAGGCCCATGTGTGTCTCTAACTCCTCGTTTATTCCCCTTGCTGTGTGTGTTTGGAGCAACGCACTTAAGTTGGGCCTCCGATGATTTACTGGCTACAGATCCTTTGTGTCACTCTTCAGGTGCTCTCCTGTCCTGTGATCCTTCTTCAGCCTCTGGGCATCTGTTGCTGGCACTGGCATCAAACTGGTAGGAGTAGAATGGATTGAGGTTCCCCTTCCCCAGCAACTTTAGTTTAAAGCCCTTTTCACCAGGTTGGCAAGCCTATAACAAGGATGCGCTTTCCCTTCTCTGGGAAACCCAGTAGGCCAGGTTTCTCAAAGGAAGTCTCGTGGTCTGATATATATGTATATGTATTATACTTAGCTTTTGAAGCTCAATGGTTACAATTAGAATTAGTTTCTGTATTCCATATTGAGGACCGTGAACGTTCAACTTGAACAGGTATTTACATCAAGAGTAGTTTTTCTGATTAGCTGTTTTATTTGGATCTTTTGCTAAACTTGGTATAGTGAAAATATAGATTTAGTGCTGGACTGTAATAAAGGTCATCGTGTTGTCATGTTATGATTTTGTGTAAATCATTTTTTCTTTTCTATCATTATTACTACTACTTTTTCCTTTTTATTATCCTGGCAAGTGAAAATTAATTTAAGATGTACAAATCAACATGCAGCAAATATTTCTCTGGAATTTTTCAGGCTACTGGCTACAGTGCCAGTTTTAATATTTCCTTCGAGGTCACGAAGAGTACTTAGCACTAATACAACAGCATCAACTGCTCACTACTGAGGAGGTCCGGAAGTCATTAATTCCATAGATACAAAGCAAGTACTACTTTAAAACAGGCCTTGAAGGATATGCTGCTTCTTTTTAGATTCCATTTTGTGTGGCATTTTTTATGCATTGGACATCTTGGATGACTACTAAAGATGTTATCAAGTGGTTTGTCGCCTCACCCAGTTCTGCCTTTTAATTTTGCATTATTTTTTTTCTTTGCTGTGCAATGTAGAAATCAATGGCATAGTTTACATTGACTTCAGTGGTAAGAATTAGTTCCTGTGTAAGGTGTAGGTCAATGAGAAGCTCCTGCGTTCTCATCCTACCAGTCTAGTGGTATTTTCTAAGGTGGTCGCCTGTTCAAAGCTGTGGGTTGGGAAATTGTGTGTAGTTTTGCTACAGAGAATAGACGAGGAATTACATGATTTGATATGGAGGAGCTACGTAGGGAGGTTCATGTGTCAGACACTTCCTCAGAACTGCTTGATTAATTTTACACTGTGTGATGGAGTGACCCCTGCCACTGTATTTTACTCAGTAGTCGTTTTCTCTTCTGCTCATAAATGCTGCTGAGTAGCTTCAGGAAGTTTAAAAACATTAACAGAGGGTCCTTATGTAGGCTCCCCCTGAACTTGCATAGCTCTCTTTAGTAATCAAATTTTCCAGCAGTTAATCTGTATTTCAAAAATAGAAAGTGAAAACATTATATTTTATGTGAAAAATGTGCAGTTTATTAAACTGGTAAATATTTATTAATAATATTAGAATTCATCTTTAAATTAGACATTTCATGAATTACCTTGCCTTGGAGCTATAAAAACTTTATTGCAGCAATAAAAAAAATGTAAAGGAGGCATTTTGACTATGAAATTTCATTTCATGGTCAATTGAATTTACTGTATCTGAAAGAACTAAAGATGGGGTTGTAAAATAATTATGATGTTCGTATACACTTACAGAACAATGTTCTTATCCAGCGATACTAGGATAGTCTTATTTAAAGGCTGTATTAATAGTGTATTCCTAATCACTAAAGCTTCTTTAGCTGAATACAAACTTAAATTATTTTAGTATGCACTGCGTTGAGTTTATTGGTTATCTTGTGAAGCATTAGAGAGCTTTACTGTAAGCAGTATTTAATTTAGATCAATGTAGCCCTACCCTGTTGAAAAGTCCAGTAGAAGAATTTCACCTTGAAGAAATGTCATGAAATTTTAAATCACAAATGTTGAAAAAATAAAATGGGCTTGGACAGAATTATGATTAATACTGTGTGTCTTTGGCTTTTTTCTATGTACTACCTGACATGTTCACCTATAAACTTGAATGCAGAATTGCCAGAGGCATGGTTAAAAATAGGTTATGTCAAGGTTCTCCTATGTCTCCCTTAGGGCATGGAGTTGGCTAGCTACCTCGTGATACTTCTGCAAGTATCTCACATATTTCCCACAGGAAGACAAAAAAAAAAGAGAAAAGATATAATTCTCTTTTTAACATGTTCTTTTTATATTATTATATTGAAAAAATCATTCACGGTACAGAAAACATATTTATTCTCAGCATAAATGTGGCCTAGCAGTTATTAAAAGATCATATTGATGAGTTAACGGTTGTTCATGGTATTAAGAACAAGGTCGGGTTTTTTCCTGATACACAGGAGCTGGATCCAGGCTGCTGATTATACTATGGAAAGAATGACATTTTGTCACAATGCGGATTAACTTCGTTATTACTGGCAAAAAACACAACACATTTATCTTACTTAACAGTATTTTTCTACATTTAAGAACAGAAAACAGCAACAGCAAAGAGGAGATAAAATGGAGGCAATTTGATTAATTTTCATCTTTTAATAACATGCAAATAAAATCCTGATGCTCAAAAATGAGCCACTGAAAAATAGAGTGCTGCTGTACATTTGACTTCAAAGAACACAAGGGTTTACATGATGCAAATATTATCCCTATAAATACTTGAATATAAATAAGTAGAAATTAGCAGCGATATCCTCATTAAAAATCAACCCCCAATATTTCATATTAACGCTCTGTCTTCTGTTGAGCTGACCATAGAAAAATTATTTTAATCTACAAACTGTGGCAATTCTATAAAACTACAACTTGTGCTCCTGAGGGTTCCTTTTTTTAACACCTCTCTATAATCTGCCCAGCCTGCTGAGTAGCATTGACATCAGTAGTACATCAATTTCAGAAAGTGGATTATTTTTACTAGACAGCTATTGTGACATATTGGGTCAGTCATAAATGAAAGATATTCATGCAAGCATGCAATACTTGTAATGAAGTCTCACTCTGACCTTCTGTATGATTGATTCTGTAATTTAGTTTTCTCAGGCAGTGCCTGAAATGAAATGAAATCATGTTGAACAAGTTTTGAATACCCACAGTGCACCAGGAGAAGAAAAATCTGCAGCCCCAGAGGCTTGAGAGAGAGCAGCTGAACGATTTATCTCCATGCTATTATAGCCTTTGCCAGCATTCAACATTTCTTTTTTTTTTTTTTTCTTATTTGGCTTAAGTACTTAATTCTGCAGGTAGCTGTAAATGGGAAAATAAAATGCTGTTCAGATTTAAAATGACAGGACAGGAGTATGTGCAGGGGACTGATAAAATATCTTGAATAGAACTGACCTTTCATGTAGCTGAAAGTTACTGGGGGATTCATCCTCATAATTACCATATAGATTATTTTTATTTCTTTCCTGCAATGAAACATTTCAGAGAGCAGTAGTGCTGATTGAATGAAAATTGAACTTGTTAACATTCTTTTCAGCTTAGCCTGTTGTACATAACAGAAGGTTAGCTTTGATGAATTTCAAAATTCTCTTTCTGATATCTAAGAAACAGACAGTAAAATAATTGTCTCTTTTCAGTCTGATTTTTTTTCTTTTATTCAAAAAAGTACAGACGTTACAAAACCAGACTGATAATTTTACATATATTGCTCCTTATATTATTTATGCTGTTAGAGAAAATGTGTTCCCTATTTGATGAAGATTTGAGCTGGTTTATATTCTGTAATTGTTGCAATGCTGTCAGTGCATTCAGGATTCTGCACAGATAAGGCTAATTCATAGTGGAATACGCTCATCTTTAATTACATTACTACTTAGGAGTGGCACTGTGCTCAAATCAAAGGCACGATGGTGACTATTGCTTTTATTTCAAGAAGCGACTTTTAAAATAAACAGTTCAATGATGTGGCTTTAAAGAGCTGAGTTACAAATTTGAGCTTATTAAAGGCTGCATGCAACAAATATTATTAATGATGCAAAATGGTGGTGTCTTTAACTTAAAGGTCTAAAGCTTTTTTATTAACTTAAATTCCCAAATTACTAATTAACTTTCAATGAATAGATTAACAGAAGATTGCAGGAATAAAAGCTAAAAAACTTACTTTAAAATTGGAAAAAGACAGTTATTTTACTACTCACCTAGTGTGCCTCTAATTTTTATGTTTAATTTTGCTTTACAAAGAAACTTATTTGGAAATCTCTCATAATATCCACTTTGTAATCTATCTAGAGAGAATAGAGTAGGTTTTCAATTAACACAATGTTGTTATAACATTGTTTAATGTGTTGCAGATGAAACAGTTATTTCATGGGTCATTAATGTGTTTAATGCCTGGAACAGTCTATTAAAACAAGTCCTTGTTATTGTTATGAACATGTTTATTGTCATCTTTAATACAAAGCATACAACTATTTCCAGAAGGTTTTAATTAGACATTTAGAGGAGTAACAACTATTCTTACTTGAGAGAGTTTTCTTATTTCTGTTTTTTCTTTGATTACCATGGTAGATTACTAAACTTAAGTCTTAGATCAACAGGGTTAATCTGGTTTGTGTTGGACTTTCCAAGCAGAAATGGTAGCAGTTATTGGCACATTTTTTAGTAATGTTTGATAATGAGAAAGATTAATCTCAACACTAATGAGATTCTAATAGTTCTGATAGTATTTACAGAATACTTTTTTTTTTTGACTGATGCATAGTTAAATATTTTATTTTATGTCTAGTGACGTAGTTGTGCATATTTTAGTAGCCTTTCAGAGAGCACGTGTTCACAGCGTGGGGCCTCAGGGGAAGATGGACAATGGACTGAAAACCCTGGAGGCAACAGACAGCAGTTGCTTCTGCACAGAAGCTACGCGTTACAACTTTAACGTGATATGAAGATGGTGCTAGCCTGATGATGTACTAAATAATAGGGGTTTAATAGTGTGTAGATTTTCGTGTCCTTAATGACGTTGTAATACTCAGAGTGGATATTGTCACTTTTCTGAGAGATGTGCTCTTCCCTCCTTTCTCATCAATACAGACACAATGGGCCATCTGTTAATGAGTTGTTATGGTTGGAGAAGGACACGTATCCTAGTGTTCTTTATAAAAATAGGCAATTCATAGTAAGTATAAGAAAGGACCTGTCCATAGGAAACAAAGTGGCAGGAGTTGCCGAAGACACCTGTCTGAATAGTAGGTACTGCTTGTGCTTAAAAAATAAATAAATAAAGTTTAAAAGGGTGCAAGTAGGTTTTTACCTATCCAGGTACATGAGGGACTGCCACACAAAAGAAATGTGCTAACGTGGGCAGAACAGTCTGGAGGGACAAAAGATGATAACTGTTTTATATTAATAATGCCTAATTCAAGATCAATCAGTCTCCTAAAAAAATTGTGAGGTGCCATATGAATATGTGGAAAATGATACACCCCACTGGAAAAGCTCTCAGGGATCGTAGGGGAAGCTGAACCTCTGCTGCTCCTAAGAACTGAGCTCAGAAGTAACCTGAACCTATATGCCTATGGACACCAGATGTACATTAAGCCTAGGCTATGGGTTTTAAACTATTCTGCCTTTTGAGTTTAAACTCTTAAAATCAGGTGGGAGCAAACCCTGACCTGCTGCTTTCTTAAGCCAGCCAAATGAGACAGATGCTGCAGCTGGTCTGGGTATGTTGTACCTGGCCGAAGGCTTTGTTGGGTCCAACCACCCTTGTCCGTGGGTCATTCAAAAACTTCCTTTGAAATTCCTGCTATTCCCTGCTGTTATCACCTGTGTTTTCCCCTTGGACTGCTTACCCAATACTCCGCTTCCACTTCAGGTTCTCAAGCTATAAAGAAATGCTAAGTCTCTGTAGAGTTTTAAATTATTCTGTGTTGTCAGGTAGCTGGAAAAAAAATACCTTTCTCTGGTAATGCAAAAGGTAGTTTTCTGATTTGCTTTAAAAGCCAACAACAGACAAACAAACAAAAAAACCCACCCTCCCAAAACACAAAGAAAAAACATACTCCCCAAACACAGCCAGCAACGCTTGTAGCAATTTTTAAACAAATAAATTTCATGTAACCCTAGAGTCTGTCCCCCACAATTCCTTGCACAATATTTGTTACCTTTGATAATGCTTGTTAGTTGTCGTGCTTCCTTGCAGTCTCTCCTCGTGTTGCTTTCTGCATAAGGACCTTTGAAGTCCGCCTTTGATTTTGTAGCTGAAGCATCTGAACTTGCAGAGTTTTAACAAAACTGCTAATAGCATTTATCTGACATTCTGGGACTTCATTTTAACTATCCGGGGTTTGTTTGCAATGTGCCTTCACTGTTTGCATACAGCAGACCTGAGCTTGTACTGCCAATTTGGAGAGAAGCTCCTCATGCCAACAAACGCATCAGATCAGAGCCCAGATCTGTGATCTGCGTCACACATGTATTGTGATCAGGCTGTTGGGTACCTTGTCCAAAAGGAGTGTGATTCAATACGCTTTAAAGTATGGTAGATGTCTGGGGAGAAGAGTGTTAAGAATCTGTTTTTAAATGCCTCTGCAAAACAGACTAAAAATTAAATTATAAAGAAGTTGCAAATCAGGTGATGCTAAAGCATCAGTAGCAGCCACGGTGGATGGGTGGACGGCTAAGCAGGCCTGCATGGTGCCATCCATCTGAGAGAGCAGAAGCCTTTCCAGAGCAGAAGGACGCAATAGCAACTGCTGCAACCAAGAAGCATTATCCCTTCACCTCTCTTTGGGGAAGAGGAACTGCAGGGTCACAGGAAAGTAAATGACTAAGACCAAAGTTCCCAAACAACAAACGCTCCATGCTAGGCTGGTGGGGAATCTTGGGTAAGAATCATAAACATTTCAATAGAAATGCGTTTGTCTCTTAGTTCGATGGTTGTGTGAGTTTGGCCCAGCCGTGAGCTTTTAGTATTTCTTCACCATGCTAATGGAGCGTTTTGTTAGAGAGAGTTGAGTGTGCTGTGAATGAGCTGGTACCGGTAGAGGCCACCGAGGGTCTTGGACCCAGAACAGTGTTGGTCTGGCAGGTGCCCAGGCTGGTTGGCCCTGTCCCTTGGCACCTTCTCGCTGGGAACTGCATCTCTGAAATGTTGCTACACTGCCTGGTTTCACTGTGCTCCTACTGCCTAATCCCCAAGTGTGGTTCCGTAGAAGAGATGGTTTTAACTTGTGATTTGGTGGTCTCGGAGCACTCTTACCACCCCCTGTAACAGGTCAAACTGTCTGTTCTGTAGGAAGCTTGCCCAGGGGAGTATGAGGAACACCAGTCATGTGAGGGGTCATTGCAAACCTTGCAGATCAGACCCCAGAGAAGAGCAAAGGACAGTAAATCAGAATGACTCCAATAAAACATGTTGAACTAACTTGGAGGTAGCAGCCATATAAGAAAATTCTATCATATAGCAGGACATTAATTTCTAGAGACATCTGAGATTACCAGAACCAAATGAGACAGTTACTCAGGTTTGAGAAATAAATCAGTGGGCCCTCGTGTTTGTTGGCTTCGTTTGTTTTTTTTTTCTCTTCTCTTCATGTTCCTTCTCTGGCTCATGTGCTCTGTGATTTCTGATGTATTAAGACGAGGGGAGGACACAGACTAAGAAACTGAGTATTCTTCATCCTCTTCAGGCAGCAGAATGTGTGTAAGCCTCCTGTCACCAACCGACCTTTTAGATCCAGCTGCAGATAGAACTTTGTTCCAGACAGACACATACTGTTCGTTGTAGTGTTTATTTGGGAATTAAATTGGGTAAAGTTTACTTTTCTACAGAGACATGGAGCAAAGCATGGGAGATTTCTCATTGGCAGAGAAAAGAAGCTGCTGCTTGTAGTGGATCTTCTGATAACTGCAGTTTGACAGATCTATTACTGATGGCAGTGTCTGAGGAGAGGAGAGGAAGGACACTTCTTCAGTGGTGGCAGAACCAAGTGCAACTGGTTTGTATTCTATTAAACAAGGATTTAATCTCTGACAGAGAAAAGCATCCTGTTAGTTTGAGTTGTTTTGATTGGCAGTCAATTCTAATCTTGTAAAAATTTAGATTAATGCATTCTTTTATCTATGTTTTACTTGTGGAGAAAAAGAATATTGAGGATTTCTTCTAGAGATATGCTGACTTGCCCAAAAGTCCCTGCCGGTAAATTATTCTCTTTACAACTGCGGATTTCACTCTTTACATTGCAGTATATTTGCTTCAATTTAAATATATCCTTTAAAATATTACATCAGCTTATGTTACATTGACAGTGACAAATTCCTAAGGCAATAGAATATATAATGTTTTAAGTCAACTTCTGAAACCAGGGCACAGTGAGTAGAACCATAACTGTTAGGTTTTGCATAGTTATTTTTGCTGGCAGATTTCTCACTTTTCTTAAAGACTAGCTCATGCATTACCGGGTTAGGTGCCAGCCCTACATTTTCCTGTAGGCAGTTCCATGGACTCAGTCCTGACATGGATAGAAAGATTCTTACTGGAGGTGTTGCCTATTTAAATGATTGAAGGCTGTAGACATCGAGTTTAATCAGGACTTCAGTATTACTCAAAATATTCTAAAAAGTAATTTCCGGGTTATATTCTTAAATATCATGTTGAGTGTTGCTAGAGATTAGGGTAGACATCTAGGATAAATCTACTGCATGTAAATAATTCTCAAAATGCAAGGTAAGAGGAAATTAGGGCATCTCTTGATGTAATCACTGGATGCATTTATCTGTCAAAATAAATACTAGCTGTATTAACCACTGGATGCTTAATGAGTTGCTAACAGAAGAACAAACTATCTTTATTACAGGAATTTTTCCCTTAGTACTCAATGGTATGATTTGCTTTGGCTGGCTCAGGTACAATAATTGTTGAAAACCACCTTTGATAGTACTGTATAAATGAAAGTGTGGGAGTCCACACATTCTTTTTTTAAAGTCTCATTACTGTGCTGTTTGCTTTCGAGTGGCTGTTGAGGAACAGGTTTTGAGAACTTGTACTTTTACAAATCAAAGTGAAATAAGCTGTCTGTATGCTGAGAGACGTGTCCCTTGGCAATATGACCAAATATAACTTCTTTGGCTGAGTATCTAAATAGATTAGAAAAGCTGACAGTAGGATAGTTTGAACAGATACCTTTCTGGTTCCTTTGATGAGGCCTTCTATGCATCAAATACTGAATGTTTTTGTAATGTGTGCAACAGAGTGGTGACAGAGAGCCAGTGTGCCTGCACAAAGTCACCATGAAGTTGTTTGAGAGGCAGAAGCATTTTGGACTGGCTTTTGCTTTTTTGTTTTATCCATGTGAGAACAAGAGAGGTGGCTGGTATTCCCCTCAGTAGATGTCTCTATAACTAAGGGGTTTTGAAGCACTTGTGTAGGATAATAACAGAGAGAGCTGAGACGAAGTCGTTTCAGTCTGTAGAGGAATCTCACAAGTTATTTCTCTCTGGTTTTCTGTTTCATGCATTATGTCCTTGTTTGATTTGTCAAACTGAGCAAACCAGTGTCTGAGTTTTGCCTGACTTGCATTAAAATCGCCAAGTTTGGCCTAGCTTCAGTCTGTAAAGCAGATCAAGCTCAATCAAAACTTGATTCTGTCTGCTTGAGAAGTTAATGAATTTTTGTCAGAACCAATCCGTCATTTTTATGTAATGTTACAAAAATGCTGAATGCCCACAATACTTGTGTATCACTTTTACTTCTGGTTAAGTTTATGCAAAAGACCTTGTGGTGTTCTCTGAAATTTTCACAATATTCTCAGTGGGTTATTTTGAGTACATGAATGTTTTCACTTTCCATGTAGTAATGTGATTAGGATGTCATGTGGATGTTTTGGTGCACTTATATTTCCATGTGTGCTCCTGATATAAAATAATTTTAGTTGTTAAACATTTCTTTGGTAAACACTTTCTGTGTAATGAAATGCTACTCTTCCTTTTGGTTCAGTACTGGCCTTTGTAGTATAAGGGAAAAATAAGAGTTAAAATAATTGGTGGAAATTTTATTTTCTTGATTATGGATTCCTCCTTAGAAGATTTTGTTTGCTCAGCAGCTGTATACAAGTGCTGTGGACTTTCATGTTGGTATTGACTAGCTCCCCTGCCTTCTTGTTATTTGCCAAACCACTGTACAAACATAAAAAATGGTTTATGCTTCTGTATCTGAAAGCTCTTCTATAGGTTCCATAGGTTGTTGAGACCTGCAATTCTGTACCACAAAGTAAAAAATGAAGTTCCCATTCCTTTCTTTATGATTTTTTTTTATTATTGATTAGCCATATAACTTAAATTCAAAATGCAGAAAATATATTGTCATTATCATGTGCACATACAAGGGAAATGATAAGAGATTTGAAACAATGCAAAGTATGTCTTATCAGTTTTGTCCTAGATAGCCAGTTACAAATTAATATTTCCACTTCTAGCATTTGCTGAAGTTTTTAAGATTTAAAAAATGAACTTAAAAAAGATACAGAAAAGAAAAATGAGAATTAAATAAGTGGATGAAAAAACCACACAAGCATCAAATAGCGTCAGAAGAAGGGACAGTTAAGAATTCATGGGCTTTTGTATAAAATTAGATTCTAGGTCAGTGCAAGTCAAGAGAGTTTAGTCTCAATAAAATCATAGATGCAACTGAAATGACAAGACTTGGAGTAAATCATTTGTAACTCATGTCATCACATTTTGTTGCCTCACAGTAAAGGCCAGAAAAGTCTGTGCTGTGTAACAATAAACAGAGAACAAAAGCCAGCCTTTTAGGTGTAGTACACTTCCAAGAACATACTGCCTGCAAAATAATGAAGAAAGTTAATTTCTATGAGAGAAGGTCATTCTGTTGTTCTCCTCCTTCACTTTACCAGCAGTTTTTCTTCATGCAATGAAGTAACGTCAGTAAACTGAAATGAATGGAATAATATGCAGAAAGTTACAAAAGACTTTGAATGACTTCCAGATGCCACTGCCAATAAAAGTCACAATCAAAATATCCCTATAGATAACGGTAGTAAGTTTTCACAGAAAGCGATCCTGTAGCAAATGGGTATTTCTACCAGTAAGTCTGATATTTTGATCTTTCTGTATCAAGTGCTCTGCTTTTGGCACATGCATTCATCTCTAAGAAACTACACTCTCTTACTGGAAAGACTAAAAGAATTTAAGAAGTGGGAGAAGCAGCCTGGTGCAGTATGGATGATGAGCCAAGCTGGCAATGTCTTGGAAAGCGTGGGGAAAATGAGAGTGAGGATCTGGATCATGAGCTTATGGGGTTAATTTCATCTGTGCTGGATCCAGGTACAACATTACATTTACTTTTATGCTAAGAAGTATTTCTTTTATCTGTATAGGCTTCAGCAGAAAGACACATGAAAGCCAAATTCAGAATTAATATGATTTATTGCTATAGGGAAGCGGTGTGATGCAGCACTCGTACGTTAAGATGGATGAGGCAGAGTTCACATCTTCTCTAACACGAGTATTGCTTCTTTGTACGGCTGCACTTGTCCCATCCAAGAAGAGGTTTTCAGGAGAACAGAATCACTGCCCCTGTTGAGGAAAAATGTAAAAGGAAAGTCACTTGGTCTAAACTTACCTCCATGCTGACCCAGATTTTTGAAAACTGCTCTGAGCTTACCCACACTTAATAAGAGAGCACCAGGAAGGTCAGACTCCATTGTGGAAGTCCAGTGGACTGTACACTGGGCTCCCAGCATTGCTGTTTTGTTCTGTGTCGTTTCATTAAGAATAATTGCATCTGCTACTCTTTGTGATGTAGGTTATTAATAATGAAGGAGTTTTCAAAATGTAATTTATTTCTCATGTTTCTGTCTGTTCAAACAATGGCTGTAGATTAATCAGGTTGCTGAATCAATTTGTGAGGTATTTGTTCTCTTCACTTATTAACTGTCTTAAAAATCTTATTTTCTATTTAAGTGTTCTTTCATTGTGTATTGATCCATGTATCGTTGAAAATAACAAAACTGAGCTGCTCATAAGCAGATTGCAGTTCACGTTACCTTCAGGGTCTCACTTTTTATTTACAAATATATTGTGCAGAAGTAGAGGAAGACATACCTTGTGCCCTCAAGAAACTGTAGAAAGAAAATCATGCAAGCACTTGAGTTTCTGAGACATGAAGTACAAGAAAAATAAAGTTGGTGATTTGTGCATTGCTTGCAACTTCCGTGTGTGTTTGATAGTTGGATTGAAGATAAAAATGTATAGTTTTGTGTGGCACTTGCGAAAAGGATTTTTAGGAGTGATTTGGGTTACTCGAGTGGTTCTCCAGCGTGCTGCAGTGTCTGCACTCGAGTCCTGGCATGGCAGTTTTCTTTGTTTAAAACAACTTTAAAGTCCCGCTTAAGCACGATTGTTTTATATGTACTACTGTTACTTTAACGGCTAAGAATAATTGAATGTCAGTAAAGGAAGATGCTTTTCTCTTTATACACACATACACAAACAACCTGGTTCTGTTTACTTCCTGCATTTGACAGTAGTTTCTGTCTTTTCAGTTGCATTGCTTTCCCTCTGTCATCAGTCAGCCTGTTTCCCTGTTGTTTATGTGGGTTTTTCACACTACATCAAAAGAAGAAATATTTTAAAGTGGAGAAATGCAATTTTTAGTTCACCAAAAAAAAACCCCACTTGGGGGGAAATGAAGTCTAGGCTAAGTGTGGTAACTGTTGCTGCCTTTAATTTATTAAAAATGTATTTAATTAATTAAAAAGAAACAAAAACCCCTGCAAGTTGACATTATCAATTCTGTAAGCCTGTGAAAATAATTTTACCTGATAATGCTATATGATCACTGCTAATAACTAAACAATGTTTCAATCTCTTTTAGGACCAGAGTCACACGCAAGTTTCCCAGTACCGTCAGGACCATGCTCTGATCATGAGATCCATTGTCCATATGACTGATGCTGCTCATTCAGGAATTATGCCTCCTTCTCAGCTAACCACCATTAACCAGTCTCAGCTAAGTGCACAGCTGGGGCTAAATTTAGGAGGCACTAATTTGCCACACACTTCTCCATCCCCTCCTGCAAGTAAATCAGCCACTCCTTCCCCATCCAGCTCTATAAACGAAGAAGATGCAGATGAATCAAACAGAGTAAGTTATCCATGCAGTGCAGTGAATAAGCTTTACATGTCTATATGCTGTATTTTCATGAATGTGGCAGTATCATCTCAACTGCAATGTGGTCATATAAAATATACAAATGTTCCGGAATAGTGGAATATGATTTGTTTGCTGTTTAGCTTCTTTACTTAAGAAGTTTCCGTAGTACCTCCATAATAAGAAATGTAAGAATATGCATCTCTCTATATATGTATAGATATGTTTGGTCTAATACATTCATAATTTATTTCAGATTTTATAGATCAGGTGAATCTCTTTACTCATCAACTCTGAGCAGTTTTGTCATTTGGGTATTCTCTGGAGTCATATGAAATATAGATGCACTTAGAAATGAAATAAGCTTTCTTCTAACTGAAAGTTTAGGTAATTTACATTTTGTTTTAAATAGATCTGTTATAAAAGGAAAATTTTATCAACAAAATACAGTACATGTGTTATTACAGCAATATATTTAAAGGGCCTGGTTTGGACTGTTCCATGAAAGGTTTATGCATTAAGTTGATAAAAATTGTGCACATGTACAAGATCTTTAAAACATCAAAGTGAAACAGCTATCATAACGGTGTTGAGCCATTTATCCCCCGATGCCATATTCTGTGCATAGTTCAGCACAAGAGGATCCAGGACAGGTGGAGCATGCCAGGGATCAGGTTACCTGTGATGCTGGGTGCACTCCTCTGGAACTTCCTCAGTCCTGAGACAGGAGGGAGACGCAGGAGGTGCAGGGATGTTGCCTGGCACGAACACGAAGCCCCCGGCACTGCTGCACAGGCACCTGACCCTGCACAGGGAGTGGTGGACACAGGGAGTGTTCACTGCAGGTGGATGGAAACTGCAGAGCTGTGACTGCTTTTTGCCTGAAGAGTGGAGTTTTTAACCCCTGACTAATGTCTAAGTTGACAGTCTAAGTCTGAGAATTAGGAAGTGCCTAAATAAAAAACCTGTAGTTTTTTGAGTCTCTGCTGCTGAAATTACATCTTAATCGAAAAACATAGATTGCAGAGTCAAAATATATTAGGTTAAATCTTGGTTTTATACTTAAAATAAGTATATTTTGCTTATTTTAAAATTAATTTTAATCTTCTACAAGATTACTTTTTTTTAGTAATGTTAGCATTAGGGTGTACTTTTTCAGGTCAAGCTCATAGGATCGACTCTCTGAGCTGCGCTCACAATGAGTAGTTACTACACATGCATTTATTTCCAGTAGATCTGATGACATTAAGCTGAAACTAAGTACTGTTTGGTAGGAGAAAAGCTTACGCAACAGAACTCTCCAAGATGTTGCCTAGATAGTAGTCATCCATTTATTATTAAGCCAGACTCTCAATATTTTTTCAGAAATAATCTGTCTTATTTCATTGATATATTAATTGTTATTACTGTTTCTTAGTCTACAGGAGAAAAAAGAGCTGCCCCAGATTCTGGCAAGAAGCCCAAGACTCCAAAGAAGAAGAAAAAGAAAGATCCCAATGAGCCACAAAAGCCAGTGTCAGCATATGCCCTTTTCTTCAGGGATACACAAGCTGCAATTAAAGGGCAGAACCCAAATGCTACTTTTGGAGACGTTTCAAAAATAGTGGCATCTATGTGGGATGGTTTAGGAGAAGAACAAAAACAGGTAAAAAATTGATGCAGGGTTGTCTCACAAGAAGTAAAATAGTAATCCTTGAAAGAAAACCCTCCTATCTCTGCTCTTAGTGGATCATGCTGCTTGCTGATATAGGCCTCTTACTTTGTAGAACTACATTGGTTTTAAACTTGCTGAAGACCTGGTATCTAAAAAGCTTTTTGTTACAAGAGCCAGTAGGTAGTATTAAATGGCTGTATTTGTCTTTTAAATGCTAAAAGGCAGTATGTAAAAAGTTCACATGATACTGTCCTAGACTCCTGTGCAGACCATCTTTTGGTGATTCCTGTTTCAAAGCTTTTGTTTTCCATTAATCAGAAATCAGAAGACAAAAGGGGAAGGTTCAGCACATTTACCATTTTCCTTTGATCTGCCTTGCGAATTTGTTACAAAGCGTGTTGATTTCCAAACTTTGAAGCCAATCTTCTGTGCCTTATTGCACTGTTGTGTGTGAAATGTTATCTCCAGCTCAAACTTGGTACAGAATGATGAGTTTGGTTCTTCTTTGAGGGCTGTTATTCTTTCTATACACATGGAACTCCTGCACATGGATTGAAGGGGAAAACCCCTCCCTTTGAGGCTGTTTGCCTGTTGATACTCAATGCAACTCTCCCTTATAGTTAATGGAAGCTGCAGTGGAAAAGTAGATTCTGGTATAGGACGCCCTCTGGCAAGATATGTTCATTTTTGTTTAACTATGCTTGTTTAACTCAATGAGGTTCTTTTATATTGGCTTTGGGGAAAATGAATTGTCCAAGCTCTATAGACAACTTCTTCTGAAGGTATAAAGAATTTTTGACATGTAGTTCAAATATTTATTTAAAAAAAAAAGTTGCCTAGGCATTTTTTGTTATTTTAAACTGTTTCACTTTTTATCATCTGAAATACTCTGTGTTCTCTTAGGCTGGTGCAAAAATAATTGCTGATTGTGTCATTGCAAACTTCGATGCTTATTTTGGATTAAGCTTTTATTTAACCGTGTTCATGTAGTACCCCATTTTAAATCCCAAAATTCACTCTACTTATTTATGGTAATGGGTTTTGTTTTCACTATTTATTCTTTTTTATATTATGCTGTCAAATTAAAGATGGAAAAAAGCCAATTTGAGTGATTTTATTGTACGAGTTCAGAAGAGGATGTAAAGAAGTGGAAACTGCTAGCAATATCAACCAAACATTTGGCCAGGGGACCACCAGCAAACGTACGGCTTGACATTGGTTCCAAAAATTTTGTAATAGAAATAAGAACCTTGAAGATGAGGAGGGTCACAGACGTCCTTCTGTGATAGACAACAACAATTGAGGGCCACTGTTGAAGTGGCCTCATGCAAAACAACTGAAGATGTTGCAGAACTAAACGTTGACCTCTCAATAGTTGACATTTGTACCAAATTGGAGAAAAAAAAAGCTCAAAAAAATGGTGCTGCACGAGCTGAATGAAAATCAGAAGTCACCATTATGAAGTCTGCTCTGCGCTTCTGTTGTGCAACAAAACCAATAGTTTCTTGATCACATTGTGATGTCTGATGAAAAATGGATTCTGTGTGACAGTCAATGACATTCCACACAGTGGCTGGACTGAAGTGAAACACCCAAACACTTCCCTCAACTGAAGCTGCATCAAAAGAAAGTTACAGGCACTGTTTGATGGTCTGCAACGAGAATTGTCCACTACAACTCTTGAACCTTGGCAAAACCTTCACAGCAGAGAAGTACTGCTAGGACATTGACAAAATGCACCAAGAACTGCAACATTTATGTCTGACATTGGTCAAGCAGAAAGGACCAATGCTTCTTCGTGACAATGCCCAACCGCATGTCTTGCAAATGACTGTGCAGAAGCTGCACAAATTGTGCTGCAAAACTCTACCTCACCCAGCTTCCTCACCAGACCTCTTTCCCATTGATTACCACATTTTCAAGTATTTTGACAGTTTCCTGCAAGAGAAGGTTTTCCACAACCAAGCAGCAGCTCACAGTGCTTTTGAAGAATTCATCATTTCCAGGACCCCAGAATTCTGTGCTACCAGAATACACAGACTTGTTTCTTGTTGGCAAAAATGCCTAGATTCTAACGGTTATTATTTTGATTAAAACATATTATTCTAAGCTGAGACACACTGCTTTAAAATTGATGGTTAAATGTGGCAATTATTTTTGCACCAACCTAATAACCTGTTACTTGGGGTCGTTAAAATATTATTTCCTGGGAAGGTAAAGTGTGCATAGGTAGTCTTCTCAAACAGTTGGGTGCTCTAGCAGCTTTTTTTGATGAATGATAAATCAACATAAATTGTGGTACAAGTCCATTGAGTAAACCTGAAAGTATAACCACCTGCAAGAATATACAGATATTTCAAGAAAGAAAAAGCACATGAAACAGTAGAGTGTTTTAAGGTTTTTTGATCTGTGGTTTTTGTTTCTTTGCAAGTGATTTTGAAAACATTCTGACAAAACCATCTAATAATTGACGTTGGTGAAATTGCTGTCTCTTTTCTTAGGTATATAAAAGAAAAACTGAAGCTGCCAAAAAAGAATACCTAAAGGCACTTGCTGCCTATAGAGCAAGCCTTGTCTCTAAGGTAAGCCTAATAATGCCTGCAATGTAATGCAACTTAGCTTTTGGCAATGGTGTTTCAAAGGGGAGGAGGCGGGTGTTGCACAAAATAAAGGTAGAATCCTAGGATTTCTGAAATACAGCTCTACAAGATGCTGTGCTGCTGTTTGAACCCTGCTTAGTCTTTGCCAAAAAAATGTCATCTTCCTAATGGCACCGGAATGATTACCAAACAATAACTTTGTAAATGTACATTTTATCTATGGAGACAAAATAATGCACTTCACTACAACAGTAAAATTCAATCATGAAAAATATACTGACCTTTTGACATTAACATTTGCAATCTATTTGCAGCGTTTTGTTTTTCCTCAAATACTACTTCTCAAAAGACAGACTTGGTTTGCGTGGAGCTGGAGAACAGTTATTGTTTGACAAAGCTTAAGTATTTGTTGTAGGTGAGGAGAAAAGATGCGTGGTGGCTTCTCATTTGGAGAGTACTTAGAAATGGGTTAGCTGGCAGTGAGCCACAGGGACTATTTTAGCAGATCCCAAGTTAAAATAAAATTCGTGAGAAAGACAAAGTGCTGCTGTCTTACTTGAGACTTTACTCTTCTAACTGGCAGCACTGCACTGTTTGCAGATCTGTTGCATCTAATACTATAAATGGAGATGTGCATTACGGCCATCTAAAATATGGGCAAAAATTAATCAAGATGCTTATTCCGCTAATAATATTTAATAAATATGAACTACAAAAACAGCTTTGAACACAAGAAAGCAGCAGAAGAAACTGATGATATCTAGCTCCTGAAAATGTACATCTGCAGAGCACTAGTAAATCACATAGAAATTTTTTTTTTTTATGCAACAGGAGAAATTAGACATATGCACTCTTGAAATCTTCTTTAGATAATAGTCTCCAAGCCCTTAATTATACAATGCTAAGTTCAGTGGCTGCTGGGACTGTAAATATCTTTGAAGGAATTTATTTTGTCAGTCCTAAGTTCCGTTTTCAAAATCATCAGAAATCATATTTTCTCCCCAAATCCATGGGACCTAGGCTGCCAAGTAACTTGTTTGGGAAGACTGTTACTCCTCATCTTAAGCTCTTAAGTCTAGAATTCATCTCCCTTAACTTAAGACATACTTGCTGTAGCTTGTTCATCTGAGATTGTTGCTGAGAGTAGGGATGGAATAGACACTTCTGCAGCATAATTTGACACATTCTAAGGTAAACATCTAAAACATATCAGTGAATTGTGCTAGAACAGGCTTTTTTCTCTCTGCTGTCTTTATAGAGAGGTTCTAGGCAACAGTTCTCCGTGTCATGTACAGTGCAGATGTGTAAAATGAGGCATGATTCCAACCTTTGGTGCTTAAATATATTTCATTTGAATATACACAATGTATTTAAATATACTTGATAGAACTGTGCCTTCAAAGGCATGAGAACACCTTATTTATTGTAATTTGCCTCATAGGACTATACTTTTCCTGCAGGTGTCTCTCACCAGAAACCTGCAGGAGACTGGAAGTAGGCAGAGTTCCCTAAGCAGGGTACTCTGCTGTTACAACTGTTGTTGTAGAGCATTCAGTTGAGTGCCTTGACAGTGTTCCCTTGGACTTTTGCCTGCTGTAAATATCTAGGTCTCGATGCCTTAGAAGCAAAGAGCTACAACAAGAAAATTTAAAAAGTTGTTTGAGAATTGTTGCTTCGTTGAGTTGAGTTGTTTTGTTTATTTGCACATTACTCTTGTGCTGTGATAACTGGTGGAAGCATATGCATCTGCTCAGATTTGTCTCCCAAAGAACAGGGTTGTTTTAAAATGTAAATATAGGAAGTGTTAAGGCCCTTTATTAGCTCTTTTGACCCCACAATCTACATGACAGTTGTGACTTTCTGGTGTTGAACAAGGGCACGAGTTTTTTTGTCTGAGGAAGACCGCATCTGTTCTGTATACAGAAACAGATGAGGAGGTGGGTCAATGATCTTTTTCAGATTGCTGATAGATCCTTTCTGATAGAAAACAAAAGATGAAAACATCTTCCTGAGTAGCTGTGACTTTTATTTCTGTGCTAACAGTCACAATGTTTTGTTCTGTTAAAAATACAATGAATTTCTTTGCCAAACACAGGCTGCTGCAGAATCTGCGGAGGCCCAGACAATTCGTTCTGTTCAACAAACACTGGCATCTACAAATTTGTCTTCCTCCCTTATTCTGAATACTTCTCTTTCTCAACATGCAACAGTATCAGCATCTCCTCAAACTCTTCAACAGTCCCTTCCCAGAGCAATTGCTCCAAAACCTTTAACCATGAGACTGCCGATGAATCAGATTGTAACTTCTGTTACCATTGCACCAAACATGCCAACAAACGTTGCAGCTCCCTTGATAAGCTCTATGGGAACAAATATGGTGGCAACGCCGTCTTCGTCTCAAGTCAGTCCCTCAGTGCAAAGCCAGCAGCACCAGATGCAGCAACTCCAGCAGCAACAGATGCAGCAGATGCAACAGCAGCAGCTACATCAGCATCAAATGCATCAGCAAATACAACAACAAATGCAACAGCAGCATTTTCAGCACCACATGCAACAACATTTGCAGCAGCAACAGCATCTGCAGCAGCAAATCAATCAACAGCAAATGCAACAGCAATTGCAGCACATACAGCTTCAGCAAATGCAGCAGCAGCAAATGCAGCATATGCAACACCAGTCACAGCCTTCTCCTCAGCAACATTCTCCGGTAGCCTCTCAGATCACTTCTCCCATCACTGCCATTGGGAGCCCTCAGCCAGCACCTCAGCAGCACCAGTCACAAATACAATCTCAGACACAGACTCAAGTATTATCGCAGGTCAGTATTTTCTGAAGATAAATGATCTTGCAACATGGCTTTGTGTTGATGGAGGGGATAGGGGTAAACCATATTTGGCTGAAAACTGTAAATTGTTGATGGTAGTTATGCAGGGAT
Source organism: Neomorphus geoffroyi (assembly GCA_033558235.1). NCBI lineage: Eukaryota > Metazoa > Chordata > Aves > Cuculiformes > Neomorphidae > Neomorphus > Neomorphus geoffroyi. Next base: position 9,725,392 of record JAUMJM010000001.1, read on the forward strand.
GCATAACAGATCAAATGATCCTCTAAAGTGTCTATTAGATAGGCAATAAAGAACTACAATGTAGCTGTGTATCATCTTTTAGCTGACTATAAATCATTTTGTTTAAAGAAAAAAAAAAGCTGTGCTCTTTTTTCATGTGATGCCTTTTTAATTTATTTAAGCTTTACCTACAATATGTGAATCAAATGGCCTAATAAATACCTAGACCTTATGACTGCAAAATGGCATTTCAGAGTTATATGATATAACCCTTCTTTCTATAAAAGTGAGTAATGCACTTCAAGGCAGTATGAACTCATGAAGCCCTTAAAGCACAGTTGTAACTACCTGTAAGATGATGATTTGATTTCATACAATCATACTTGTATGACATGAGTTAGTTAATGGCATTTTTTGTCATGAAAAAATAGAGTAAATCACAGATTTTTGCCAAAGCTCTTAATTTTTTTCTTTCCTAAATGTCTTCAGAAAAACAAATGCAAGTAACTGAACTTCAATGTTTGGCCCAGACGTTCACTTCATTTCTCCAAATAAACCTACCATAGTTTGTAAGAAAATATATATTGACATTTACCCTCTTACGTTAATTCCAATTACAGAACAAATGTGAATACTATATTCTGTGTCGAAGTGATGAGTTTCAGATTTAATACACTGTATTTTTAAAAGGGAAATGCACTTAAATAAAACTGCTATTTCAGAAAGCTAAGATGAAAAATGCAAGAGTTTTTAATACGCTGTTAAACCAGTAGAATATTTAAATGAAACTCCACAACCGAATAATCAATGTAAATATTTTCTTTAAAAGTTGTAAGTTTTCATATCATGTGTTGTAAAGTTTTCATAAATGAGGCTTTAATGTAAACACTGGTAACATGAATTATTAATTGCTACATTGCTTATTGTGTTTTTATGCTGTTTTATACTTTTTTATGAGTTATGATAGCAGCAATTAAGTTGTTTGTATTTTGCTTATCTAAAATAAATGCTTTTATCTTGCTATAGAATAAACACATTTCAGTAAAACCGATGGGCATAAGTCTTTGATACAAAATCCAGAAATGTTTCCTTATGAAAACATGTTCTTGGAAAACTGAACTTTTTAGATTTTTATTTTGTTGAACATACTGGATAAATAGGTACCGGTAACTGAGTGTGCGATCAGCTCTTGTGTCCATAAAGATGCGCTGCTAAAGAGCTGTGTGCAACTCTTCTGAGGGTTCTGCCCTTCAGAGAGAGAAAGCAGGTGGCGGGATTACGAAGCATTCCTGCTACCGTGTGTCACTTTTATCCACAGGAACAGGACAGCGAACTCGTCTCTCAGCAGTAGTGTTCAGAGATGCAAATAAACACAAATCGTGGTGTTCTTTGTATCTTTGAGTTTCAGATGTAAACGCAGCTACTGCCGTGGGCTTCCTGTCTATAAGCCCTTGCTCTGACTGGTCCTGTGTTGTCTGACTTATTTCTATTATAAAAGTAGGACGTAACAGAGAGGCAGTGGAGGGGCAGGTTTTTCATCTGAAGGATTTGGAAACATTCGCATCCGGCGTGTTGTCAGGATATTAGTGCTGTTTATACATTTTTACTTGAGAGAGGAAGGAGGAATCCTTTATTTCCTCTTTCCCTTCTTTGCTTGCTGTAGCTGTGCTGCGAGTACAGTCTGACCACTATCCCCAGTTGTCTTGCATGATTAATTACAGCATCTGTCCTGTCAGAAGCTATAATGAAGAGGTCTTGATAAAAATTGCAAATTACCACTGGCAACAATCTTAAACTGCTTATGATGAAATGAAAATTAAAAACAGCAAGTGTCAAACCTGAGCAGAATCCTAATCCTGTTTGAGGTGGTGTCCATGGCTACCAGCACAGGCCACAACCAAAAAATAATGGAATATAGATCCCCAAAAAGTTGCAGCCAGACTTGAGGAAAGAGGTATGATACCGTGTCGGTTTATTAATAATTAATTCAGCTTTCAATATTTTATCATCCTCAGGTACTCTGTTTATTATGTACAAATAGTGAACAGCAAGAAATTCTAATTATAAATTTATAGATTTCTTGGAGCATAAAAAATCATGTATAAATTGAAGCTTTTCGTAATAGGTGTTAGTTGACAGCTACCCATGCTCCTAATAACCTTAGTATGATATCTAGTAATGTCTGGGATGGCTGATGTTTGTTACAAGCACGAAGAAGCCTGCCTGCATTAGAAATGGTACAGCAGAGGCTGGTTGTGAGAGATTTTGGTGTGTGTCAGTTTTAACCAATGTTACATAACAAAGGGAACCATTTTATACTCATTCTGAAACCTTTAGACAAATGTCTTCAGAAATAATTGCTAAACTGCATGTGACAGTAATCATGTATTAGTTCTATAATTGTCATTTTGAAGACCTATGAAGTATCGTTGGAAAAATGTCACTAGTGATAAGAGTTAATTACAACTGAAGTCTGTTTTCAACTATTTGCAGTGAGAAGCAGGTGTTATTACACTCATTAAATGATTTCATAAATCCTGGGTTTTATCACATTTGATTAAGAGCTGCTGAACTACCGATGGTCAATTCCAGGAAAAATAGTTTTAATTACTGCAGCTAAACAAAATTAATCATCAAGCAGGACTGTACATTTTAAATATCAAAATATGAATCTTGAAAAACTGGAGCATCCCACTGCTTGCTACAAAATTATATTTTACATTACCCGCTATAGCATATTGCAGAACATCTTCTCTTTCAAACTCTACAATTTGGTATTCATATTCCCTAAGTCTTAAGTGAATGACTATCATAGGTCATAAATAAAACTGCTAATTCAAATTGCTTAATATACATTTTATACAGGGAAAGTGCAGTATCTGTGATTTCAGTGTTGTGCACGATTTAAAGAATGTTTTCCTTCATATCCTTTACAAGCACTTCCCTTCTTTTCCCAAGGTTTCAGATGCTTTATCACCCCAGTTAACCACATTCTACTTTTGCATTAACCCAGGTTGACACATGATGAAAGAACATAAGGAGGTTTAATTTTTAGCTGACATAGGGTCATTAGTTTCTAACTTGGAGAACAAAGGCTCTGAATACCTCTATGCAACATAATCTCAATTTTATATTATCACCTGACCATTGTGGTTTGCAGGACAGATGGATTAAATATCTCAAGTTTAACCAGAAGTCTTACACTGACTCTTTTGAATGGGGATTGGCTATATTGAATGGCTCCTTTTCCATTTCTCACTTCATGGAGTATTTTGCAGCACTGGACTTCATTCTAACCTTTCCCTCCCCCCTTTGTTTGGCTTTTGTTTTGCAACAGCTGTTATTATCGTTTTTGGTCAGCTGTGATTGCTGGAGGCAAAATAGGACCAGATGGTGTTTTGCTATGCATGAATGGCGAGTTAGAGGAGTTTAGATTGAATAGGCCAAGTTTGAATGGTGTCTATGCACCACCTGCCCTCTTCAGCAGCAGCATACACATCATAGGAGCACGATCTGTCTCAGACCTACTAGAATTGGATGGGAATGGAGAGAGCCTCGTTGGATTTTCTCCATATTTATTGATCTTCCATGCACTAACGGCATAATGCAGTACACAGTCAATTTGAGTTAATTGGATATGACACAGCATGTACATGTAATCTATCACTGTAGTCTCCTGGTACATTTTAAGTTTTGCTGCCACAAGAACATGCAGTATTAGCCTGCATTAATAGGCTAAGTGGATAGAAGTAAAACGGGATCATTGCAGGGTTTGATTTAACAAAATATACTGTAGTTCTAAAATTATACCCTTGAAACTGCCAGACATGCAGTTAAATATGAACATTTCATATTTGATAGACTGGACTGAGTATTTTGGCACAGAACAAAATATACTTCAATCCCGTACTTTTCTGAGAGGTTTGCCAATGAAATTGAAATGAACAGTTGACTAAAAGTAGGGAGCAGTGTCAGTAGTGATGAGCTGGTGCTATTCAGAAAGGCGATGTGTGTTTATGTGGAGGAATCTACTTTGCAGCAGAAGGTATATTGTATTAAGAAAATTCTGATTACCAGCACCTAAAACAGAGAAATGAAAATTAGGCATCCAAATTGAATTTAGAATAGCAAAAGACCGCTTTGGTATCCCAAAACTGGTCATACAGGTAGAATTTAATCATTACAGAAATTTAAGATCTGCTGTATCCTCCCCTAAGGTTGGCTGGAAGACACTGGATATTCAAGAGTTGTGTCTGAATGTTATGGAACAAAATACATATGTTATAAATAATGAAAAAATACATAACAATCACATATAAAACATAAATTGCTTGAATTGATACAGCACTTGGTTACATAAAATCCCACTTACGTATGTAATAGGGGGGTTGCAATCATGCTCTGCCTAAGTTGGCAGGAGCTGTTCACTCAGTATCTTTGTGGTGTCAGGTAGCTGAGTGAGCTACTTTATTATGAAAATTGCATTCAACTGAAAAAATGCTAAATATTTTCAAGTGCCTGTGGGAAAAGCTATGTTTGTATTAAAGGATTTGGTTCTTAAAGTCACCGAGAAGTTAATGCTTCTCAGGTGCATCTAAGGGAGAGACTTTTCGATTATAATACTAAAATCTTTCAGAAAAGAATGTATTGCTTTGAATGAGCTGTTCTGACACTTCAATAGACTATGCTGGAGGTTTATAATATACTCTGTTTACCTCAGTTAAAAAGTAGAAGGGATATTTTAAATAGTGGGTTTTCTCCAAGTTCTTCGAGTATTAACATCTTCATCCCCTGCACAAATGAAAGCAGTGCAGTTTTCTTACAAGGTTTGAAATACATTTTAATCTTTTGTGTAAAAAAAAAAGTTGAATGGGTAATTATACTTGATGTGGTGTAGATATGTGGCCTCTTCCTATAGGTAGCATTTTTTCTCTTTTCCCTTCTGGGAATATCTTTATTGATACAGCCACCTTTGGTCTGTTATTTTCTCCAAACTGGAGTTTTTACATTACTTTAACTCTGCTGCTCTAATTGAAACAGAAAGGCTTTGATCCAGGAAATCACTTAAAATGAGTGGATAATTCACATATATAAGTAGTAATTTAATTAAAGTGACTACTCATATGTTTTCTTATACAGTCACCGAAGTACTTTCATAGATGGCAGGGCTAATTTCAAAATATATTTATTTTCCAAACAATTTCAAGTAGCGATAACAAAGAATCACAACCTGAAAGTAACATAACCTAACATACATTTCCTGTATCTCTTTTTATTAAAGTATATTCTAAACAAGTCACACGTTTGATTTTCAAGTACAGGTATCTAACCTTTGTGCTGGTTCAGTGACTATGCATCACCATAAATGTGTAAAGAATTAACCACCTGACATGTCTTTTGTATACTCAGTCATTTATATGGGTTCCTACTGTGCACAGGTCTGAAAACCTGTACCTGGATCAGTAGTCACAGCTCTTGACTGAGCAGATGCCTTGGCTAAATATTTGTATTTACAAAACAGAGAAGTAGATTCAGGCAAACAAAGCACCATTATACCTACTGGCAATATTTGTGAATCCTAAAGGCTATAGTTACTGCAGGCTGGTTTATTTCTGATGCTGTATCAGTGTACTGATAACAGACATACACATTGCGTTAGTACAAAGTGCATAAAAAATAAAGCCCATGCATTGTGCTTTCTTTGCTGGTTGTTGGTGCTTAATTTTGGAACTGGTTTTGGAGCTCCATGAGTCACAAGAATTGACCAAACTGTATGGATATTTAAAAAATAAGTAGCTGTACCACTGCCTCTTTCCTGTTCCTAATTTTGGAAGTGCTGAAAATCCTTGGTCAGTTTTGAAAATTCTGTGTTGTCAGTTGTTGATCGGGGGGTTCTCAGTGCTGCACTGATGTGTGTCTCTGTGTGTGTATATGTAAGTATTAATTGGCCCTAGTGAGCAATCCATGGTTGTCCTCCAGGCTTACACGGAGTGCCCGTCTGTGTGTGCCCTTAATATGAGGTAGGGAGTGTTTTGCTTTTGACTTCAGTGATATGATGCCAAACAGCTGGGCAGCTGCGCTGTGCCATCATCCAAATCATATTCCCTGTTCCTCCTGGCTTCTCCTCACTTTTCCTGTTGTCTCTTTCTGCATTTCCCTCTGCTCTGCAAATCACAGCAGCAGTCAGGGCTTACTTGCCCCACACCAGCTCGTGCACCCTTGTGATGTTCTAGGTGCTTTGCAGCATGAGCTGCTGAAGGATTTGGTTACTGATCAGCATGCCGTGGCACTGACAGAACAGAGATGAAGCTAGTGATAATTGTCATCCTGGTTAAAACAGACTTTCTCCCTTATGATATTGTGGCAGATAAATCTATCAATGTTTTGGTCACTTACAGCAGATAGTGTATTATGGCAAATCTGGAGCTCCTGGTGGAATACACATAATTCCAAGTGTCAATTTAGAGGAACCTGTGTTTCTGTAAGGAATGAGCAGCCTTGCTTTTTTTTCCTTTTTATTTTTCATCCCAAAGTAAATGAAATCCCGATCCTTCACGTCAGAAAATGGCCAGAGCTTGCTAGCAGACTTTGACAAATTAAACATCTTTGAACAAAATATTAGTTAAAATGTAATATTCTCACATTCACTTCTGTTGGAGTCTGCTAAGCTGTACTTAGCTTTAAACCCAAAGCTAAGTTTGTTCTGATTATTTCTTTCCATTTTCAAAGCTGCTGATCAGGAAAAATTAATTGATACATGATTCTACAACTCTGCCAGTTCACCTGGCAGATCCCCGTTGGGAACCTGTGCCAGGCACCTTTGCCCACAGCATGGACATGGCAGGCAGTGGGTGCGAGTCCATTATTGCAGACTCTGTTCTTATCTCATTTTACATCATTTTAATGTTAAAAGTCAATGCAAGGTATAACTGATAAATTCAAAGGGAGGAAGATCAGCCAGTCGTGGACCACTGCATCTTCTTGGCCCTGTCACGACTGGTTATGTAAGTGCGGTCACTTCAGTAGGGCAGGAGATCACTTATATGCCATTAAGTCAAATTCACTGCATAAGCAACTCCACTGAGCACCGGACATATTAAAAATTAAAACAGGCTTTCCAATATACTCAGGGCTAAATAAGAGGTCATGAAGCCAGTACTAATAAACCCAGTGATTTCAGAGGACTTTCGGCCAGATCTTGGCTGAAGATGGGCACAAAAATACAGCCATTATGAGTATGATCATAATTTTTCAAATGATGTAGGAAACATTCTTGCAGAAAGAGATAATTCGAAGACGAGGGAGGAACAGCAATTTTCCTCCTGAATTGGGAAAATGAAAACTGTTGGGTATGTGTTGCTATCACAGCAAACTGTTTCTATCTAGGCTTGACGTTTCAGCGTGTAAACAGCTTCCACTGAAATCTGCAGAGTGACTGTGCAGAGCATCTGGGAAAATATTCGTGATTTAAATGCATTAAGCAAAATGATAATGTTATTTGACTTTGGTTAATCAATAACAGTGCAGAAATGTAACACTTCAGTTTGATTAACCTTCTGCCATACAACACAAAGTCAATGAAATCAGAAATACTTTGTTCTTTTTTTAAATTTGAATAAATTATAGTGGAGTTTCATTTCTGGGAGTTTTTTTCCTTCCCTGCTTTATCTGTATATTTTATCTGAGGTTTGTTTGTTGCTTTAGAACACTGTAGACAAAATATGCACTTTGTTCAATTCTTTACTTGAGGTCAAATTCTTTTGAGGAGAACAAGTGTGAGTTGTGTAGCTGTCAAAAGAGGGTTTAGTGCTTGACCCTAAGAAGCATTCAAAGCCCAGATCTCTCTTTTTTATTGCTTTTCATTTTCATTGTTTGTACTTTATACTTAAGAAGGGGCCTCTGCAGAGGGGGAAAGCCCCTGCTTTGGTATTCACAACTAGCAGTCTTCTGCTGAAACACCTCAAAAGCTTTTCATGGCAAGAACTTGGAAACCACTGGTGCATAATCATGGGGCAGGATGTGGTGGTGCATGCTCCAGACAGAGCCCAGGGAGCACTGGATGAGGTGGAGTCAGCGATTCAGGGCATATGTATAAATGTTCTTGCAATAAACAGAAGGTACTGGGGGTATCTAAGCTTGGATGCAATGAAGCAGGAGTGTGAATCCTAAAGGTTAAGTTGCTGAATTAATGTGGTTTAGAGGAAGATGCAGACAATAACTGTATAACTGGGTGCTCGCTGAAAAGCTGATGATACAGTTTTATCTATCTGTTCTCAAACAGAAGTTGTCTTACATTTTCTACAGATGGTGTTTATATAGTGTAACACAAACTCAGTGTTAGAAATAGCTGTAAAAAAGCCTGAGGTTTTGTATAATTATTCACAATTACCATTGTGCAATTGGAAAGTGTAAGTATTATATTACATTTTATTTTATGGAACTACAGTGCAATTATAGTTGGTAATAACTGTTAACAGTATGAGGTGCCTTATTTGTGAAAAATGCAAAATACTTGCTGTATTCCTAACTGAACATGAGTTTTGGCTAACGTACAAATGTACTAAAGGTGGTTTCAGGACCTTTCCATCTCAGTTGGCAAGACTATTGGCCTTATCTGTTTTATCTTGGGTAGTAACTCACAGTTCTCCAGGGCCATTCCAGGGGAGCCAGGAGCACAAGAGGACCAAACAAACAGATGGACTGAGATAACATGAACCGGAGCAGCAGCGGAAGGTCACCTCTTCAGACAGTTACACAATTCTTGTGAGAGCCCGTCTGCGGTAGGGCTGCCGCTCCTGTGGGGTAATACTGGGTGCTATCAGGTGGGAGGGTGGGGACTGCACAAGCCCTCTCCTCTGCGGGGAAAGGCACAAAATGGAAGTAATCTTGGCAAAAGGAAATGACTAGATATTTTCTCATCTGCATGTCTTGGGATACTATGTAATATTCACCCTTAAAATACTGTAACAGGGAGCAGCTGCCCTACTCCGAGCAAAGACTCTGAATCAGCATTCGTATGAGTAAGCCTGGTTTTAATTACGAAGATCTCCAGCCAACATCTGAGAGCCAAGGTAATGGAAAGGTACATAAACACTCTGTGTCAGCATCATCTGGTGCAGCAAATCAGAAGCATTTCACGTGGTACTGTCGTGACGCAGAACATAGGTGAATAAAAGCTGAATAAGTCAAGAAACCGTACAAAGAAGAAAGGAAATAGCTTTCAGCTTCTCTGAAAGTACCAAAAATGAAAAAAAAATCTCTTAAAATTATGGACTGCAAGAGCTTTAATGTGCAGCAAAAGTTCCCCTGGAATTCATGCTCATAATATTCAGCTGGGAATAACATGACAGACTTGCTTTGTCCTTGCAGGGTGCAGTGCACCTGTAGGCACTGTCCAACCTACGTTCCTGAGGGCAAATGTTACTTTCTTTTTGTTACCATTGGTTCAGTACTTATTTTTATGCAGAATTGAGACCATATCGTTACTCTGATGTTTGCTCTTAACAGCCAACCGATCCCAGCCAGGCAACACTGATAGTAAGGTGACTTTCAAGATCACTGTAAGAAGCCCCTGAGAGACGAGGGAACCACCCTTGTGAAATGGGGCCTATGAGTTCGTGCTGGCTTTGCTCTGGGTTAGGGGCATTTTGACTGCTGGCTGGATCAGGTGTGGAGAAATAGGAAGGCACCTGGAGATGCACCCACTTTGCAGTCTCCACTGAGCACTTACCTGTGAGGACACTTCAAGTTCTTTGCCCTGCAGATTTAAAGTGCTCCGGTAGGTGCTGCCTGAGCGGGGCATTGTAGGAAAGAAAAACCCTTGTGAATTGGAAAGCTATGCCTGCTGTGCTGGTGCTGGAGGGTACTGGTGGTCTCCAGGGAGCTGCTAGTGAGGAGGGGCCCTGCTGCCAGCACTGTGTGAGCCGTGGAGCGGGGCTCAGCCACAGGCACCGCCGGGAGCCCAAGCTGAGACTGTTGGCAAAACACCAGAAAGTGTGCAAACTGTGAACCCTGCAGCAGCAGCAACAGATTAGCAGAAAGAAACAAGTGATAGTTGGTGATTTTTTCCTGCCTTCCAGCACCCTCAGTAGAGGATCCAGAGCTATAGCCAATATGAATTGAATGGAAAGGGCTAATTTAATGTCCATGCAGAAAATATTATATGTCCCTTTTAAGATTAAAAGCCTAGGGAGGAGAAGGAGGGACAGGGAAGGAAATATTTCCAGCCTATAATCCTGTGCTTTTAAAGATGTGGATTGTTTGATGTTTCTCTGTTTCTGTTGTAAAGCATCAGCTTGTAAATCGCAGCATCTTGGGGTCAAGAATAGTTTGTTCTTTGGATGGTAGATATTGTAATGTGGCACTAAATTATCCGCCGGTCTCTGTAGGCTACTCAAAAATAAATGGTAACAAGGCAATGAGAATGAAGGTGAGGCTTGGTGCAACTGATTGGAAATACTTACAAAAAGAGAGCAGTTCCAGGGGCTTCACTGCCACCCTCCCTGTTGGTGCAGTTTGGTTGGTGAGGAGCGTTACTAACTGCACGTTCAGCTCATTGATTTTGGGATGGATGCTGGGAATAGGACGGACATGGGACACCACCCCTGCGGGCTGGTCTGATTCTATTTCAGCCCTTCCTGCACTGTGCAAACACATGTGTTCAGGCCTATTGCTGTTCAGGTGATACTGCTGTAAAAATGGGCTTATATTTCACAGATTTTAACTACAGAAAATTATAAACACCAGTGACAGCCCTGATCAAACCAAACAAGTTGAAGTCTCCCACAGGCACCAATGGCCTCTGTTGCCCCTTGAACTTGGAGGTAAGCTCATGATATCAGGCCTGCTAAAAGACCATTTCTGGTTGTCGGTGTCCTGACTCTACCTCGCTCCTCTTGGATTCAATGACTTCTAAGCACATGCTTAAAGTTAAGCTCCTTACGAAGTATGGTCCCGAGTAGGAAACATAAGATTTAAGAACTGTAGAAAAGCCTGTAACTGCTCATAATCCATCTCTTCTTTCTCCAGATCTTGGAAATAGTGATAATGAGGATTCCCAATGCATTTCTTTTACTTTTCTTTAAATTTTTGGTTTTGTTCAGGATTTCATTCTATGAAAGTGAAGTGAGAACAGAAGTTTTTTACAGAGATTTTTGTTAAAACTGAAGCAGCAGGTTAAATAAATGACTTAATAAACAAATCAAATGAATGAAAAGCCGAACCAGGTTGCTATTATTCTCGGTATTATCTTGCTATTATTTAATGGAAGTCTGTGATGTTTAAGTGCTGGTAACTACATCTGTTTCTTTAAGACCTCCTACTGGGATTCCTGTGTGGAAAAGCACCAGGTAAGTTACTGATAGTCTGCAGCTCAGGGCAAATAATTGCTGTGACTGAGACTTGCTGGTCAGGTGCTGAAAGAAACTGAGTTCTTGGAGCAAGGTACATAGATGATTCCTCTGAATTAAAGATCACTTGAATATAATTAGCCCATTACACCATCATTTACAGCATTTCCACCCTATGGTTTTAATTTAGTGCCAGTGGGGTTTAGCCATCACCTCTTGAAATCAGTTGTAAAGCTTGCAATGGCTTTGGCGTTATAGGATGAAATCTTGAAAGGGCAACTGCAATACTTTTATTAAATAAAATAATTATCATAACTCAGAGCTGTACTTAATACCCACTGTCAGCAAGCTGAAGGCTATTTTGACCCAGAGCCTAGTACAGTCCTGCATAGCTCTGAGGAACTGCATGAACAATGGTGAGCAATACTTAACTTGGGGAAAACTGGGGATATTGAAAGAGTTGATGTTGTTTCACTTTGAAGTGTGATTTGATTCACATATCTGTGAGTGCATTTTCTCACTTTCCACACTTAGGCAATTAAGCAGCTTGTCATTACAAAAAAAAAAAAAAGATGCCTCCACTGTCCTGATATTTGTTTGCAAATCAAAATAAACATTGCTGGGGTTTTTTGTCTTCACATAGTGGTAGAATTATATTTTCTTCCCTACACAGTTTCCCACTTTTGGTCCATATACAGCTCTTCAAAGAAATACTGGTTTGCTTAAAAAAACCCCAGCAACATAAACCAAAACCAACTGTGTTCATTGAAGTGTTTTGTACATCTTAGCTGCTACTTACCATTTTTATTCATCTTGCGTTTATAGAGAAAGCCCGTCTTGATATCTTGAAGGCACTTTTAATGAGAACACATCATGAATTTTCCAACCGCTTTTAGAATGAAAATGATTTCCTTTCTATTTGACACAGAATCATTTTATTTTACATTTTAAAAGGTTCTTGCACACCTCCCCAGCACCTGGATTGTGATTATTTGCTATTGTAGTTTGAAAATGAAAGTCAGTAGATTTTTACTTGTTCAACTAAATAAAAAAAGTTAACTTCTGCTTAAAAAAAAAGACTGAAACTGCCACGTAACTACTGTACTCTCAACTAAAGACCTACTCAGACATATTAATGACAAGTCCTACACTCGTTGTCTGTTCTGGCCACCTCATTGCTCTTACAGAACAAACACTCAAACTCTTGAACTCCTCCTGCCAAGGTGTCAAACGTTTGTGTGGGTTCAAAGGATGGGCAGGCAAAATTCTCAAGGAAAATCCATTCAGGTTTATTCAACACAAAGACACCATTTTAGTTTAGGAAGCTTCTTACATAGAATTTGTTGGAGACTGGAAAGCAATCTGGGAAAATATCATGTTGTGAGTGTCTTTTGCTTACCCTTGTCCCAGAAAAGCTGATTTTCAACATTGAAGAATTAGCTAGGTAAACCTTTTCTGTGCCTATTTTTAGGTCTTATGTTTAAAGGACTAGTTTTAAAACCATTTCATAGGCTACTCCATCTTTGGGAAGTTTCGGAATGAGAAAAGTAAATTTGTGTTTCATGAACAAACTCTATAGACGTGTGAAAATGGGAGACTAAGACAATGTTAATTTTTTTTATATTGAGTTAGTGTCTGCCAAACCTCAAGCCTAACTGCTGAGCACTGAACAGTAATGACTAATTTTCTTTGATAACCAAATTGTAAGTAAATTAGGAATTTTTTTCTTTTTTTATTTTTTAAATATAATTAAAATTGAGTACCACTCAGCTTTGTCCTAACCGTGCTCTGCTGAACTGGCTCAGTAACTCTTGGTTTCAATGGGAACACATGAAGGCTCCTGCCTGTAAGACCATGGCTGTTGTTTGATCACAGCTAATCAGATGACTCTACTGACCTTCACAATTCAATCTAAGAAAATAGTGCGTATTTTGGTCATAACCCGGTAAAACTTTGATTTGCATTTAAAAATATTTGGAGTGAAGAGGAATAATGAAATTTCACTACCCACATTAAGTAGATAATTAAAATATGAATATTAAGAAGCTCAGTTTAAAGAGCTACTGATTTGCTGCAAGTTACTGCGAGTAAGGTTTATTAGGAGGAAAGCAGGTTTACAGTTTAAATATTGTAATTAAATGGATTAGAATATTTGCCATTTCTCATTCTCATTACATTTGCAGGAACAAAGAACTTCCATCACACAATTCTAGAGTAAAAGAGATTTATCTTTTCAGTTGTTAGTTATTTTGATAATCATACAGTTAATGCTAGAAAGCAGCCAAAACCATTGTTATTTTTAATGTAGGTTGTAGAAATCCTTTATTGTCTAGGCAAACATGCCATAAAGTGGTAAAGGATGATGTCCCATGGATGACATGAAATGAAAATCTTGCTTCCATAGTTTAACAAAACGAAGGAAGAAATCAGCTGGAGAGCAGCATGTTTCCCATAGTGACCCCTGGAGCGCGCAGATCTTTCCAGTGTCACAGGGGTGACATAGTTAAGGGCTGCCAGATTCCTGTGATGCAGTTCCTCATAGTTTGAACGCTTTTCAAGCATTCCCTCTACGAATGCACTTGGGCGAGTTTGTGGTCAGATCACTAATACTGGCCTTTGAAAGGGTTCTTTGAAATGGGAGGCTTGGCAGACTCCTGGTAGTTCTCTGGGCTTAATCAGGTTAATGCTTATGCCTGACACCTAGCATCTAACAGTCTGCCCGGGGTTCATATTTAAGGATAAATTTGCAGACAGGGAGCAGAGAAATGACTTGGGTTTTAGCTGTCACATATGGCTGTTCGGTTTCTGTGTGAGGGCTTTACAGACAGAGCTAATACTTATTTTCCAAAACTTGCCAGCACAGAATATGATGGCAGTTCTTATTAGGAAACAAACACAGCTCTATTTATGCAGAAAAGCTGTCTGTTCGTTAATGATCTTATGTAGGTAATAGCTAGCAGTAGTGATGGTAATTCATTGCTTGGAACACATTTACCCAAAACTCTTGTATTTATTTTCAGAGAAGATGACATATACTGACTTGTTCAATACAGATATAAAGAAATATCTGTTGTGTTTTACAGAACTGCTGGCTTTATTCTCTCTTTTCCTTTGTCCCTTGAGCTTTAGAGTATGACTATTTAATTAAAGATTGAATGAGAGACCAAGTTTAATTTTTCTCTAAACAATAAACTCCAACATATTCAACAATGTCTCATGCCTTCCTGGCATTTTGACGTACGCCTGCAGCAGAGAGTCTATTGAATTTGGTATGTGACTAAAATCTAACAAAGAACACTGTCTACTGAACTCTAAATCTGCTTGGTTAAATCATTCAATGTGCTGTACAAGTTGTACGGCTGAAACTGAAAATAAGCAGAGCTCTTACAAAACACAGCCAAGAAGAAGCTTAGCTAAAATTCTCAAGACATGACTTAGGAGGCTTGGGGTAGTTTTGATAGGACAAACCCCAATGAAATTGTTACTTTATAGGAATTAATCTTACTTCTTTTTCTTGTTAGTTATTACTACTCCATTACTACTTAAATTAAAACTGGGAGAAATATGTTTGATTGGATCCTTGCAACCAGTTGCCACAATTACTGTTATTTGGGTAAATACATTACTGGCAGTAACAACCCTGTCCAACTGGGACATAGATTTGGCTCAGCATTGCTATCCATACAGTTAGACAATAAATCCTTCTTGTGCAGGATGTAAGAAAAAGCCCTCTACTGAAAAATAAAAGGCTTTGTTTGCTTCTCCAGTACATTTGTTTGTCAGACACCACTCTGCAGGGCAGACCTTCCATGTATTGGCACATGGTAAATAATGAATAAAAATAACAGTAAGACAGAACCTTACCACATTTAAATAACAAATAAAGAAAATAGGAGGAAGCACATAATAAACTTTGAGACATCTATAAAGACTATGTTTTATGCTAGATAACGCCTAGAGAAATGGGCAAAAGAAGATGAGAATACTTTTAGAAATCTGGTGAACTGCTGTTTGTTATAATTCCTGGGCTATGAATCAATCTTTGGTCAAACTCTGTTGAAAGCAGTGATTGGAAATAAAAAGTGGGGATATTTATGAGCTGTTTAATACAATAATCTGAAGCCATTTTAAATCTGAATGACCTGTTCCACATGTAGAATGCACCCTGAATTATATTGGGGCCATTATAATGAAAATAGCAGATGTCCTATTGCTTTTTGGTCAATTACCATAGTTAATGAATGAAGCAATTTTTTTATTACAATTTAAGTACCCAAGATTGTTCAGCTCACTTGAAGCATCTGTTTTTTCTGCGAGAACCTACTTTTGAACCCATTTTTTTTTTTACCAGTAGGTCATTTAGAGCACAAAGAGTTTGATCCAGCACCATGCATGTGAACTTCTATGACCAGGAGGATGCAAGATGAGGCCCAAGGTCAGGGCCGCATCCTCTCATGTTTCAGACTGGAACTATTGCATCCACCTCAGAGCCGAAGTCTTCCCACCTTATCAGTGCTTGCCAGAGCCATGTTTATCAGCAGCATGCTTCTTTTCCCTGGTGACCATGGCTGCCAGCAGCAGAACAAGGAGATCAATATAAATATGGTCTCTGGTGTCAGGCTGTGACTTCTGCACGTGTGTGAATTCAGTTGCCTTAACTGTCAGAGCTCCTCTGAAGTTCTTCCTCAGATGGCTGTCCTGACCACTCTTTCTGTTGCTGTACCTGAGCACAAAATGCTCGTGCAGTACCATTAGTCTGAGCACTCCCAGCCTGGTGGGACCTAGCCCAAACGCAAGCGACACAGCTCTCAGCTGGGATGTCAGGACACTACAGGAGCACTTCGTTGCATGTGTAGCCTTGTCATATTCATTGAGAAATAACCTTTTGGCTCACTGTGCAGTAAATACCGGTGGAACTGAGATTCACTCCTGCTACCAGAAGACATCATCTTGATAAATGAATTATTGAGTAAAACTCTATAGTCAGACTTGGTGATCACAGTGATCTCTTCTGGCCTTAAACCTGTTATCTTAATTCTCATTTACCCTAAGGCCACTTTACCCCCTTCTAGCAATACAAATGGACCTTAAGGTTTGAATATTTATATCCCCTTTGAGGTATCTTTATGTTGCCAGAGTGATTCCTCAGTAACCTTTGTGTAAATGAGAACAAGGAGCTACGAGTCCCTCAATTGCTACATTGGAGGTTGGCTCAGGGGCTGGGATTTTGCTCGTTTCTGTGGTTTTCCTTGTCTGATCAATATATGTAGACTGTTCGGGAGTCCTTGTTTTAATATTTTATTAACATTGATTCATGTAACTTTGCCTTTTGTGCTGGGGATTGACTATTTAGTGACATAATCAACAGATTCACCTGACTTTGGC
This sequence comes from Neomorphus geoffroyi, assembly GCA_033558235.1. Classification (NCBI taxonomy): domain Eukaryota; kingdom Metazoa; phylum Chordata; class Aves; order Cuculiformes; family Neomorphidae; genus Neomorphus; species Neomorphus geoffroyi. The sequence continues at coordinate 9,742,104 of JAUMJM010000001.1, forward strand.
ATAGTGCTCAAATCAAAGTGTACATGTTTCCCAAATGTGATGTGAAATAATATCAACCTGTGGAGCAGTAAAAAGAAACCAAAGAGCAAATCTCAAATGGCCTGGGCTATCAGCTTGGAAATGAGTCCTAATGGTCCACAGCTGGACATAAGATGTCTCTCTAATGTTGGTGGATGTCAGCTGGTGCAAATCGGGGTGGCACCAGTAGCTCAATGTGAAAGTAGATGAGTGTAACCTAAGGGCTAACTGTCAATATTGTTGTGGCTGTGCTTCCTAGAGCAAGTTTTCTGCATTAAAACCTGCAGTAGGATGGCCCTGATCCCACACGTGCACGCACGTTCTAGTAGCAGCCTCATCTTGCTTGTGGTATAAACATGAACTAATAGTAAACAAAAATTCATGGTGGGTACTTGGATTAGATGGACATCTGCTCTGTAATCTGTTTTTAAACTGCACAGTGGCTCTTCCCTGCAAGCTTTTCACTCGGATGAAAAGATAGTAAAGAAGAAAAAAAAAAAACAAAACAAAAGAGAAATTCAGATGCTTCAGATTCCTGCTGGATAAACACTGGCATTCAGTTCTTCCTGGAGCAAAGCACACTGCTCCCTGCATGGTGCCCTTCGTGCAGCTAACGTCAACCCAAATGCCTCCTACAGACAGGGGTTCTTTTTGTTTCATTGGGTATTGAATGCAGTGTTACAAGCCATGACTTATGGCAGGAGAAAAGCAGACACCCGAGGACAGATTCCTCTGTTGCATAATTCCACTGCTGAGAAATGTGCCAGGGAGTGCAGAATTATAACTTAGACTTTTCCAGCTTTCCTTCTTGTTGTCTTCATTGCCCAGTTGAAAATTGTGACAGCTGGAAGTGAGGAAAAAATGGAGCTTTATTATTACTTTCCAGCCCATTTAGATGGTGTTCCGCAGTTACTGTAAGAAGTGAGAACTGGTCCTCTTAATGGATCTGTCAGACACCTCTGGACTTGGTCTGCATGTCTGTTGTGATTGTTCTCTCAGTCCCAAAGGGAATGGTAAATGCCTGCAAGATCTTCCCACTTGCAAATAAGTTCCTGCAAGTGTCCAAACCATTGCTGGGCTCCTCAGTGTGAGGAATGGCAAAGTGAGACAAGCTAAGCTTAAAACTAAGCCACCGCTAAAGTGCCAATCATTTTCAACCCCAAATGGAAGCTGTTCAAAGTAAACAGCAGCGAATAACTGTTGTTGCTATTGTTTTTTATATTTTTATTTTGAAACGTGGGAACATTTAGCAGGTCTGTGCTAGGGCACATCCCCACGTACTCCCGCTGATCCCTCTGCCCGCAACGGCTGGGGGCATGTGGTTTCAACATGACCTGGCCACCTCAGTTTGGGGACGAGTGTGTGGCCCTGTGCTGCCCCTGCTTGAAGCGGGGCGCAGGGCTGAGCAGACCAGGAGTAGCGAGAGCAGCGGCACCCAGCCCTGTTTCACGAGTGCTTTAATGAGGCAACAGGCTCCTTATAGCTTATTGCTTTGGATTAAACCATGTCGCCTTCTGTTACGCTGTGTGAAGTCCTAAACTGGGCTGACACGGTGTAACTCAGGGAACCCTGATGTGGAATGACATTACATGATTCAGTGTGTGATAAAATCAAAGTTTGTCTCTCTTGCATCGAGTACTTGCTCCCTGTTTTCCCAGCAGCCATGCAGTCCAGCTTTCAGCAGGTAGTTGGCAGGGTAGGTGTCTGGAAGAGCTGGGATATTTTCATTAAGCAATTTCAAATCTCGTTAGCAAATTTTCATAAAGTGATAACACAGTGGCAATATTAGCCTTATTACTCCAATATGAAAGTCATTCTCATGGTAGAGAAAAGAACCAATAAATGCCTCTCATTTTGTACAGGCTAACAGCATACGCACGGATGTGTTCTTAATGAAACAATGCAGAATTTTACACTCCCAGAATCAGTTCAGAGGTTTGGAGTACAGTGAATCAATTCCAATAGAAACAGTTTTAAAGGTTCATTTTTACCTTCATAACAAATGCCTGTACTTGCTGGAATCAAGAAACATTTGGTTTAAAAAACTCCACAAAAATAAGTGAAACTCCACAAAAATAAGCAAACCCCCAAAAACTTCTCATTTAAGCCTGACAAGCAGAAGAGATTTGTGTTGTCATATAGCTCCAGATAAAAGCAGCATCTAGAAGTTTATTTCAGTTGCCAGGACGACTAACACTGCCACACACTCAGCCCTGCTGACTGCAAAGGGAAATCAAACTGCATGTGATGGATCAGCTGAACCATCAGCCTCAGTAGCAAAATAAAATAGCAGGGATATGGTGCTTTCTGGACTATGCTCATAAGTGGCTCATACCTGATCGGAGAGAAAAAAATAGGACCATTACCTATTTCTAATTTCATCTTCAGATCTTAAAGCTTTCCGTAAGGGGAAAAATTGTAAAATAAATCTAAACATTTACACATTTTACAAGCCACTGGCTTTCCTCTGGCTCAGTCATTTTTCCTCGCTGTGTTTTGTAGACTACACCATCTAAAGTCCATCTGAAATCAGAAACCATGTCTTGCTGTGTGACTGATTGCAGGGTGGAGGGAATAGGTGCAGGGCAGAGCTTGCACTTCTCCCATCTCCCAGCTGGTCTCATCCTGTTGAGTCACAGCGAGATGCACCAGCCTTGTCAGCAAGCAGGTGAACCCTCTCTGCCACAGCTCATGCTGTCCCCAGTACAGATGTCTTGCCATAAACACAAGCTCATATACAAGCAGTAACTTTGGGAGAGGTATAAAATCAATTGCATTTAATTCCAGGCTCGGAGCTGTGTCCTACTGATGTACGGAGCATCAGCTAGGTCTAAGGCATGGTCCAGAGCTGTGCTGGGTCTGAGGTGGGGCCAGTAATTAATTCCAACAGTGGTTCCTGTTACAGATGAGTACTAGTTTATGCACAACAAATTTAATTAGGTGCTGATTTCTCTACTATTTCATCAATTACTGTGAGCACAGAGTGGTTTGTAATAAGATCAATAAGGTGGGGTTTTAATTACTTAGAGAGCATTGTTTACATTATTTATCCCATGGTCAGTCAGGTGGTTTGTGTTTATAAAAAGGATTTGGAAGTTGTAGGGCTGCTTCTGCTGCAGCCCCAGTAAGGCTCGTTATCTGCTCGTTGTGTAAGGAATGTTCCTCCTATGAGTAAGCGTGCAGCAGTTTCGTCAAGAGATGTAGATAAATGCTTCCTAGAAGTAATCAGTTTCTTTAGTTTCATACTGTATAAAGAGTTTCCAACTTTAAAGACTCTTTTCATGAAAGGAAAAATATGAAATCAATTCCATTTATCTGAATGAATCTTTCAGCAAGCTCAGGGTTTAGTGTGGGGGCACTGCAGGCAAAATGTAACAAATGCAGTAGCATAAAAATGATTAAAACATGATGAGCAAGGTTATAGAGATAAAAAATGAGGGATAAAGAGTTGGGAAAGTGAAAACAAGAAATCTGTGTGATACTAAAGGGTTTGTCTATTTTTCATGTTTACTTCTTCTGTGTTCATAATTTTTTGGTCCATCATCAATCACTGTCAATTTGAAAAAGTGCTATACTTAGGGTCATTTATCCAGGGCTATTGGAGGCTAAAATTATGCAGTTTCAGTCAAATATACATGAATAAAGACTGTCATTTCTGATTAATGGCATGTGACTTCGGTGTCTTAAAGAATCATCTTGCCATCCAAGCTTTACAAAAAGGTTATTATATAAGGCCATTTCCATAATATATCTACTTTTCCTGTAAGAACACTGCAGAAGCCATTTCACTCACATTAAAATCAGTGCTGATATCCCTTATTATGCCGATGGCAATTGCTCTGCAGATTTTGAGATTGCCAGAACAAGTTAATTTTTGTGGGACTTGAAATTACCTTACTGAGGATGGGTACCAAGCCCGTGGGTTTGGTGCTGTTTCATAATTTGCTTTTTTATTTTATTTGAAAGAGAAAGCCTAGTCTTTTATTGGAAAAGAATTCCATAGAAAACTCTAATCTCATGCGATGTATTCAAAAATTCAGCATAAATTACTGGTTTTCACGATTCACCATTTCCTGTATCTCCCTGTGCGTAACCCAACCTCTGTACGAGTTTGTCTAAGAAACAAGAATGAGTGAGAGTTTAGAAACTTCAAGGAAGTGTCACAGAATGAGGGAAAGGGGAGAGCAGAGAAAGAAGGGTAGAGGCGCCCGTGCCAGGGAGTACAAGAACTTCCCCACAGCAGATTTGTGTATGTGTTAGTGCTCACGGGGAAAATCTCATGGCTGCCTCTGGAGCAGCGCTGGGAAGCACAGGTCACAGGGTGCCGTGTGCTCTGTTATGGCCTCTCAGCTACTTTTTGCTCCTCTAACCAGGCTGCGTGTATCAGCCATCGTATGGGCTCTCCCCTTTCAGAGCTTGTTTTTCACTCCAGAGCAGATCATCCCTCTTGCAGGAAAGCTTTGCTTTGAAGGGAAAGAGAGGGGGCCTCCCATTGCTTGTGGCAATGGTTCTGCCAGAGACTTTGGAGTCTCTGAGTACCCACAGAGGATGCTGCAGGAAAATACCCTGTGCTGTTGAGTCACTGCCAGGGCCCCTCTATTAAGTTCTCCCTGGTACCAATGTTAGCATCTCCAGCCCTCCAAATTCCCGTTTCTTCAGCAGATGGGATAGTGGTTAGGCTGCTGGTGTATTTATTAGCCATTATAACAATTTTTTGCTGGTACTGCTGCTGATAGTAAGTGTTGCTCCATCAAAATACATAAACGCTTCTCTGAAGTCTAGTTCTCACACAGAAACCTGGAGGGTTTTGTCTTGTTCCCTGTATGCCATTTGTAATTCTTTTGGATTCTATACAATGGGAGGAATGGCAATAGCAAGGCATAGAAAAAATAGAATGTGGAGAATTTTTTTTAAGTTCTTTATTTAAGGCATCTAACTTTTTATATTTCTCAAGAAGATTAAGGTAGAGTTTTCTCTTGCTCTGTAGGTGCACAACAGGTTTTCAACTTCTTCCTTTCTATTTTGTTTGTTCAGATTACTTTAACTTTGTTGGGAGTGTCTTTTGACCCAAATCAAAACACATTTTTCAGAATAAATAGAGAGAGACAAAGTGCTCCTTGGGAACTGTATTTTTAACCTGATGAGATGCCACTGTTGGTCAGTGTGCAATTAGATGAGTACTGCTGCTTGGGAAGGGAGTGATTCCTGGTCTGTGGCAAAAACACATCGGAAGAAGAAAGCAGCTTTGGAGTGGGATGAGTTTGAAGCCCAGAGAATCTCCTGGTGGCTCGGTTAGTTAGTCTTGTAGTTGCTCTTTTGTTTCTTGATGCTTCTTTTGTAAAAGCCTTCTGTTGTTTTGCTTCCTGCAATGTTTGAGAAGCTGCTGAGTTGCTGTTCTTCACTTCCTCCCAACCCAGCTGGAGGTTCAAGTATTACCCCGTATGTCGCAATTTTTGATAGTTTTCCAAATGATCAAAAAGACTAAATTCAAAGGAAATTTCCCTATAATGAACCATTATTTGTCTGAAAATTAACTGTTATTTTCTTCCATTTTTTTTGTATTTATTGTTGATGGTACAGTTAGTACAGAGAGACCTGTGTGCTTGGCTGTGATCGTTTACATAGTGTTTAGTGGTTAAGAGCTACAAACATGGTCAATGAGCTAATTCAATCATCTCTTGCCTTCTGCTGAATAAATGATATGGTATGGAAGCGTGTTTGTACAGGTCCTGGATGTAAATGGCTGCAGAATGCCATGTCACAAAACGTTTTTCTGCCAGACACAGCAGCAGCTGCGGGGTGGGCATGCCTTTTGAGAGATCCACTGCCTAGTAACTGCCTCAAGACTTTGGATGCTGTTGCCACCTAAATTCATGACTGTATTTCTTGTAAATTAGCCTATATGATGTACCTAGAATCAATATTTGTTAATATATTTTTATGTATTACTGTGAAATGTGCGCACACAAACACACGTATATCGTGTCCATTTTATGCATTAGTGCCCAATTGCTAGCAGTAATAATGGGTAAATTTACCTACTGAAAAAAAAAATACTGCTCCAAATGTAAAGGTCTTCCTAGGAAAATACATTACATGAAGGAGCAGAGAAAATAAGAAGAAGAGGAAAAAGCCAGGAGCACAAGCCAAAGGAAAAAGATTTTTGGGTGATCAATAGACAACAACAGCAAGAGTAGTAAGGAACGGGCAAAACCTTCTATTTGCATTACATAGTACAACATTGTCTTATTTTATGCTACTTTTTTCTCTACAAATCAAATGGTATCCAGTATCATGGCATGATATAGTTGAATTCACTCTCATCCATTATGTTTAAAGACCACAATACAGGGCATCTGTAGGGTAGGACTGTACATATTTCTTCTGGTTCTGATACTATTAGAGCTGCTTAAGTGTCATGACGTGTTTATTTATGAGATCATCAAAGCCACTTAATAACTTTCTCTTTGTTGCTTGTTTACATCTGTGTAATACAGAGCCAGATTGCGGAGCCCACAGTCACATCAGTGAGCACTTACTCATGCTAGTTGTGCCATTGATACAAGGGTTTCACAATCTGGCCCACAATGTATCAAAATACATGAGGCCAAGATCTTATCTCTTACAATCATGTAAATCTGGCTTTAATCCATTTAAGCTCCAAGTTAGGTACCTAGATATAAATCAGTGAAATTTTGTTGGCTTCAGCATTTGATTCAGTGGAGTTACTGTGATTTACACGGAAAAGATCAGGCCCATTAGATTTGCAATTTAGAAAAGCATTTGCTCCACTGCATGCATAAATGTTAGGATAGCTGAAATTAACATCACCACAAAAATGATTATTTTCAATACTGGCTATTTAAAATATCTCTTTGTGCAATATAAACAAAGAGAATTATGTCAGAGTTAGAAGCAAGAAGGTTTAAGATTCACATATGTCTTAACCTTTACTCTGGCTAGGAGTACATCAGTTCCTACAAGATGAACTGCATTATAAAGTAAATAGATCGGCTTTAAAGAAAGGTCAGGACACATGTTCTGCTAAAATCTAATTTCAGTCTATTGCCCTATAACCTACTGCGCTCTGGAATACAACAGATATAATAGTAAAGAGCCTGCATTTAATTATCTGTGATATAAAGCCTCCTTATCCTCCTGAGAATATTCACAGGAATAATAGAAGGTGTTCTCAGAATACTGTATTTACTTTGGTATAGTGAGTGCATTCGGTTTTAACTACCTTTCCTGCTTTCTGGCAATATTATTCTAGCACCTCTTGTACCCTTAATCCAATGTCATATTACTTTTATGTCCGAAAAGACTAGGTTTTTTTTACAGATCTAAGCAAACTACATTCATTATGGTTAGCTAATGGTAGGCAAGCTCTGCCCATCATCTTTATGCATTAACTATTTGCTGCTGCTGCCTCTTTTTAAGATGAATTATGTTAGGATTCAACAGCTTAATAATAACATTAATTTTTCCTGATACAAGCCAGAAGAACTTTAAAGTGAAGGGTACTTATCACAGTCTCAGCCTGACAGAGAAACACCTAAAGATAATGTGTAAATTTAAATAAAAGAATAATTAAGATGGGTTTAGTCGTGTTATAACTGATGTGCCATGCAGTCCTAAATCAACATGTCATTTAGAAAGGAGATAGATGATACGTTAGCTTTTAATGATGATTGTTCAAGGACCTGCCTGAAGTATTTAAAAAATTCTTAAGAAAGAGAAGAGAAAACCACCTGTCTAGGGCTTAGATCTGAATGAGAAAATTCTTGTCTCATGTTGCACACTGAATATATCATTGCAAACAAGAATGTACAAACTATATTCTGAATTAATATCAACCGATCCAGTTGCTGCATAAATTAGAGTAGCTCCACCAAAATACAAGAGCTAAGGATCAGGCTTGAACTGACCATGACAGTCCATCTCTCCTGGGGCCCGGGAAGGGCTGTCCTGGAGGATGCTTTAAAAGAAAATACCAATTAAGAATTAGCATTTTAGAAGAGTCTAAGAGGTTTCTAACTGGATTTTTGCAGATGGTTAAGGATCGATTCCCTATAGTTTGTCTCCAGAAAATGACCGATGCTGACCGCATTCATAGCGCATGCTTCTGCCTTCATTTCCCCATCCATCACACTGTCTTAAAATGATTGTTCAATATGTAGGTGAATTAATAATTCATATATTTATACATATCCTTCCCTGGAGTCTCTTCCATAGAACATGATAGTTGAGCATTCTGTCATCATTTGAAACTCATCACTCCCAGTGAAGTCCAGCATGTTTTCCTAAAAAGAAGAAAATAATGGAGAAAGAAAGAAAATAGGATGGCTACTAAATCCGTCCTATGCAAATGAATAGTCTGAATTCCTACATCTGAGTCGCTTGGAAATTGAATTGGAACTGCTATGGAATTATTACACAAAAAGATGTGACATTCTTTTTTCTTATGAAATGTCTTACTGTGTTTTCTTGTTGGTACGTCTAGTTTTGGTAGAGTTTATGGCAGAAACACATCAGTTTTGAGATCATTGCACAGTTGACATTACATCTGTGGAGGTCCTCCTTGCTGCCAATGACCCACACAGAAGGTCTTGCAAGAACCAGATGATTAAGGGTTGTGCTACAGTCTCTGCCAGGCACTGCATGGTGGTGAGCTTGATAGGACACTGAATCTTTAAAGAAAAAAAAAAAATCACGAAAGAGTAAATAATGATATTATGTCAACTGTCTCAGTCTTGCTGCTTACCAGTTCCCTGGCCATATGTCTACAAAAGGTCTTCACATCTGGTGCAAAACCACAGTACAAAATGAGTTCATGTGCCACTGGTAAGTGCAGATCTGGTTTGGGGTTGGTTTTCCCCCGTCTCTTTCGGGGATCCCCACAGAGTCTATTTTCTGCCTGGGATTGCTCTTCTCTGGCTCCTTTGTGGAGGAAAGGCGCTGAGATGAGCCATTGAGGGAGTGTGGAAACACGGGGAGTGTCGTGTCTGAGTGACCTCCCTTGTGGGCATGTTCTTGTCTTGTTTGGTAAGTCCGTAAAAGTGCTGCAATCTGATGCACTTCAGAGATATAAAAGATATTAAGGCATGTGACAGGGCTGGTGAAGATGGTTTAATCGTACCCAAAGGAGAACAATAAATTCCACCCAGAAGCAAGAAAAATGCCTCTAATTCTCCTTTAGGGAGCATGCATATAACTAACTTTCCTATTCCAGTGCACTGAGACAGCAGTCTCTGTAGACACTTCTAGTTTTACTGTTTCGGGTTTTCTTAGAAACCTTAATATTTCCACAAAGGTGGGTTCCTACTGGGGCATTAAAATACAGATCCCTAGGACCTCTTTTCCATTTCTTGCAAAATTAATGGTAATTACTAAGAATGATTAGCAGGTTCGGTGCTTATTAGTCTTTTTAAAATTCTGAAACAAATGTTTTTACTTCCACTGTAACTGATCATTTTAATTTCCCTTCTTTGTCTGTAATAAAAATTGACGTTAAAGGATGCCTGAGGCAGTGTAATGAGAAAATGAAATTAGTTTTTCAGTTGACTGGTCAAAAACATTTTATACACGATAATAAACAGTTTATTTTACTCTTTTGTTTATGACAAAATAAATGATAAAAACATTTTCCTGAAATAGATATTGCCCACTATGCTACAGAGAACTCAAGCTGGAATCTTCTCCATTCATGGAGTCACATGACACCTCTGAGGAATTTTTGCCTTTTGGATTTCTGAGCCCATGTTGAGGGTGTTTTCAAATAAGAGGGGAAAAGAGGTTCAAACAGTTGTGTTCAGTGAAGTCTTTGAGCACTCTGAGATTCGTTCCATTTGAGCTACGTACCCTTGCATCCACATTTTGTGTGAATTGTAAAAATCTTTTCTTCAGAGAACTCTTTTTGAAGTGAACATATGAGATGTCTTAAATTGTTTAAATTGGTTTAGATTGATTACAGTGGTGAGAAATCAAGATAGGCCAATTGTGAGATGAACACATACCATATCGATAAATGTAGTTACATATACAAACTGCGCAAGAAAAAGAGAGGAAAAACTGAATTACTTACATGTGATTCTTACAGTTCTTGACAGCTCAAACTCCCACATGCTTGAATAGGTCAATACTGAATGAATATGATGCCTACTTGGTGGATTCTGTGGGGCACGAACTCAGCAAGAAACATATCATTTAAGACTTTGGGAACAGCTTGTAAACTGTCTGACACTATGGGTAATCCTACTCCAATCGAAGTCAAACCTGAAGATGGAAGGAGTAGGGGCAAAAAGAGAAGCTCTCATATTTATGCTCCCACCATTTAGGCTCTAAAATATGGTTAGTCCATTTCTGTAGAATAGTGCCGATGAAGCATTTCTCTGTAAAATAATGTGAACTGTATTAAGCAAGCTAGAGCATGCTTAATTACAAAAGCAAGAAAGAAAAGCAGAATGGATGTGTAAGGACTGAACTGAAATCCTGATTATTTATTTTTACCGAAGCCCATGGCAAAACTGCTATTACATTAAATCAAAATCCAGGGGTTACTTATTAACATCAAGACCTGATTTTTTTTCTGTATTTAGAGAAATGGAAAATTCTCACTCAAGTACACGCACAACTTGTTTGTAAAAGGCAAGCTATTGTGTTAAATTATACTCTTTTAGTGAAAAAAACTCCATTGTTGAAAAATTGTTTAAACCTGTAAGATCTTAATAACTGCACCAGTAATATTAATATTGCTGTTAACATGTTAACAGCATCAAGTTTATTGTATGCCAAGCTAGTTTTCACTAGAATAATCAAGATTTCAGAGCAAAGAACCCGTCTGCATATTCCTACTCATATACATTTTCCCCATTTTCCCCATTACTAGGAGTGTTTGCAAAAGTGAAGGCTGCATTTTTGATAAGACTAGTCTAAGTTAAAACATGCTGCATATATATGAGTGAAAAACTTAAAATAAAATGCAGGCATGGGGAGTAATTAGAAATGGTGACCTAATTCTACAGTGCTCATGAATCCAGCAAACAAATCCAAGTCACAATGTGATAGGTGGACAATGACAACCAAGATTCAAAATAAAGAATGGCAAAAGTTTATGTGGAAAAGTCTCTTCAAGTGGTCACCAAGGTGAGTTTTTTTTTTGGAGGGCAGATTCGAAATATCCATCAGAATCCTCAGCAGTGTGAATTGTTGAATCTTCCAATCCAGGGGTGGCCCAGAAGACTCAGCCCAATGCTCTCCACTGTAACTATCACATATGAATCCTTTCCTCTCTGCCAATACCTTCTACAAACTTTTGAATACTGCTGCTGATACCACCCCCAGGATTCTCCCCCACTTCCTTTCTGCTAAATGCTGCAAATTTAGTTTAATTTTTCTTCTCGAAGTGAGTGGAATTTAAACCCAGCTGAGATCCTACTTCTCAGCAGGGTACTATGACTTAAACAGCAGAAATGATTAATAAGGAATACAGTAAGTACTCTGTCCATTCTTTAATGTCGTAAAATCACAGTGTATCTGCTGGTACAAATGCAAACTAATTGGATGGATTATTGGGTGAGATCTGTTGGCATCTGCTCTGATCAGAATTACAAAACTGTTTTGGAAACATTTGCTACAGGTACTTTGCAGCTTTTAGGAAGCAGCCACAGCTGCAATTCTCCAGCTCTAAATCCAATCTGAAAGGGTGTTTCCTTGTCTTAGCCCTAGCAGAGACCTAAAGATGGTGGAGGAAGACAAGAATATGAAATTTCAAATCAAGCTAGTGCAGTGAATAAGAATGACCTACGTTATACCTGGAAATTTGCTTCATCAAATTACAAATGAATTATCTTTTAGCAATCCAGATACATTTCCTGAGTGTGATCCAGTTATGGAGGCAGTGAATTCTCCTTAAATTTCTTAAGACTACACAATTTCCTTCAGGTATCCAGCAAACATGAACATTGTGGCAGCAATAGCAAACTTGAGCCTGCATAAAGCCATAATTAAAATAGAGAATCCAATCACATATTCACAGATATTCCAGTTATTCTTTTCTCCAATAGTGAAAATTGAGTGAGTTTCTGAGGAAAATATCAGTGATCCTTGATTTTAGAAGACCTTAAGTAAACTCTAAATTCCTGAAGATTTTTCTATGCAAAAAATGCCTCTATTTCCTAATTTTCTTGCAACTAAGGAAATGGACAAGTTAGCTAAAATGACATCTTCTACTCCTTCTAATTTGATATAAAAATTAATTTTACAGATATTATTCTGCAAATATTTTATTTAATTCAAGTGTTTGTCGTAAGTCAGATGACCAATTGAGTTAAGAATTTCACCTGGCTGCCCCTTCATGGGGTGTGCAGAAGAGGTCATGATATCTTCCACATATCTCTGACTTTCAGTAATTTTCCAGGAAGCCCAAGGACAAGTAGAAAGATCTTCCTGTTATTTTAAAACTCAATTATAGAAAATAGAAATGTGGGAGGAAAAAAATAAGCCTTTTTTGGAGAGGAAGCAACCACTTTTTGGCACTCAGTATTGCTTCTCCCTTTCCAGCTCAGCCCCTAATCATGTGTGGTGCCCATACGGGTGAGGTTTATTGGTATATATGCTCTTCTAACATATCAAAATATTTACCTTGTGCATTTCAGTACAACACCATTAATTTTACTCACCTCCCATTCTCAGTAAGTGCCAGCTGTCTTTAGGTTTCCAAGGCACTCAGATCTATAAGTGAGCTCTTGTGTTAGCACTGTGACGGTCAAAGGTCCGTGTTAGGTCAGGACCTCTGCTCTGTGGGAGAGATAAACTGATTTAAAACTACCAGAGGAAACAAGTAAAGGGAAAAATGGAATTTTTAAAGCTTATGAAATGTCATGAGACGTGTTGTAGCCTTTCGGACAAATGCTGAATACAGTTAACCTGGAGGAAAAAAGAGAAGATCAAAAGATCACCTGCTGACAGAAAACGACCTGGTGCTAAGGATAAGTGGGACATAATAAGATCTCTTTTAGCTGTATCAGCAATGATGCTTCAATTTCCTTGTAAGAGAGTGGAAAGGTATAATTGGGAATATTTTTTTTTTCTCTACAGATTCAACTTGTGAGCTTTATTTAGTACGATAAAAAAATCCAGGGAAATAAAACCATAATTTAATTTGAGTTCACAGCATAACACTTGTTAATATTAGTATTTTCTTTAGTTAAATGGATAAACCTCATAACTATTAAATATGCCAGATATAAACCGCAGACAATTAAATGATAGCTAAGGTACTGTGGCAGAGCTGATTAAATTGGTGTGTTATTAAGATTGTATACACAACATCCGTGGAACATCTCTGATATGTGCTGTGAAATTGAAAAAGTTTGTGCTGGAGTCCCAGTCACCCAGATGTGGTTCCCATGTGTTGAATACGAACATTAAACCTTTGGACTGTCTGGTCTGAATGAATCCTGTAAGTTGTCCCACCTACCTAGAAACATGATCTTCATCTTGTATTTATTTGAACCAGCTGCCGCTAAGAGAAACAGCAGGACACGCAGATAGAAGGGGTTTAGGTGCAGTTATCCCCCTTTCCTCATCAAAAGGTTGTGTGTGCCCTTGGGGAGGCTCTCATTAGAGTTAGCAAAAAGACAACAGCCTTTGAAATCAGTGCTTGCCCTGTTTCAGAGTACGATTTACCCCCGGATGGTCAGGGGTTCAGAAGCACAAATATCACTTCATCTCTTCTTTATTATCCCAAATGGGAAGGGGTTATCATTGATGTTTAAATATAATTCTTAAAATCTCTAATAAAATCCTTTCTGTAGTTAAGATCCAATGGAAAGATTCATGCTGGAAACAGACATTTTCCTGACTGTCAAATCTGGTACAATACTAAATGTGTCACACCAGAACAAGTATTATCTCTTGAATTCTTTTCCTAAGGTTTCTTGATGTGAAGGTATTACGAAAAAGGGAATTAGTTAAGGAAATGTAACTAAATTGGGGAACAGGTTAGAACCAAATCAGAAATAAATTTATTGTATAGATCATAATAATAAATGTCTAAGTTCAGTTTTGCATTTTGAGACATCTGTTAACACTGGCAGGAAGAATTATAATGCCGTGTAGTAAATCATTCTTACAAGGTTTCTATCCACCTGAAAGAATGGATCAAAAGAAGATAATTCTTTTTCCTTTTCTTTTCCTAACAAAATTTTCTGTATTTGGATAAGTAGGGGACTGATTCTGCAAAACCCAAACTGAATAAAATCTAAAGAAAATGCCAGTGTTTGAAATTGTAACTAGACTCAGTGAAATCAGCAGTTGTTCAGGCTTCAGGCATTTCCTGAGATATTTTAATATGGTGTGATAAACTTTGCAGATTTTTTTTTAATGAAAACAAAAGATTTTGATTTGGACTTTCACTCTTCGGTAAGATACTTCCACGTAAATGGAATTGCTGGGAAATACAGCCCAAGAATTGCATAACTTGCCATTTCTAAAGAAGATACGAGTCTCAGAGTCGCAGCGTCTCTCCCGATACACCATGCATGGATGGCTTTTGTTTCTGCTCTGCCAGCCTTTCTAGCATATACAAAGTAAAATTGCATTTTTTTGGCACTTCTTATTTTAATTTCTGCATGGCTAGATTGCTTTTCTTCTCTATTTTTTCTAAGAAGGGTGAGAATGGTGCAGAGTTTTGCTAAGCTTTGCCAGGAGATGCTTCTTACCTATCAAGAAAATTGGGCAAAAGCACGATCAGACAAGTGTGCACATTTGCCATCTTGCTCTGCTCTTGCAGTGCTGGCTTCTTTGTCAGGGATAATAACATCAGGGATATGACCTTGCAAGGTAATCCACACATTTATTTAGTCTCTAAGCTCTGCTAGCATGTTGGTTGAAGTATGATCTTTGTCAAGTCTAGAGATGTAATTACCCTGAGAGTTAATGTTAATTGGTTTATTGAGTTTAATTGGATATCATTAAAAATACTGTCTTCTTATGCAGTAACTAAGACAATATTCTTCTAAAAGAAGGATAATAATTCTTACTTTATGATCTGTGTATAACCTTATTTTTACATAATATTTTCACAATAAATTTTAGATGAACAACGTCCACCACTAAGGATATTTAATTTTTATTTTCACCTATTACGCTCAACCTTTTTCAAAGTTTTAGATGAATAATTTGATAAAATCTTTGATGATATCACTAAGGTTAATTACAAATTTAGCTATGGCAAGAGACATGCTTTATATGATTTAAAGAATAATAAAACTATAGAGGTCAAAAAGCTGATAGAGGAGCTTTCAGTTGTAGTGATGAATGAGGAGTTGGAATAATTAGACAGTTTTAGTGATGATTATAAGAAATTAATAAGTGATCTCACTAAAGAATTTCAATTCCTCTTAGACAGGATTGTCAATCACGTTTTGACAAGGGACAGCATAAAGCTAATAAGGATATTTTTTGCAACTCAGTATAGTATATATTATTTAAGGACATAGAGGTTTAGAAGGTCCTAGATAAAGAAAGAGGTAGAGTTTTGGTTGTGGAAAATAGGAAAATGACAACGTTTGGGCTCATTGGTTTGTAATTAAGACATATTAAAACAGCATAATCCTTTTTTTGGAGGTCACAGAAAAAAAAATTAATTTCCTAAAACAACAGGAAAAATCAGTTAGACAGCTATGTTATGGCTGGGAAACCGAAATTTTCGGGAGCTGTCCATAAAGTCTAACTCATTTGTGCTACTTCAAAAGAACTGACTCATATTTGGTTATGCAAGCCTAATATCAAAAGGAATGGTGTGATCTGACTGGGTGGTTGCACTCAAAGTGTTGTGGTCAATGTCTCAATGTCCAAGTGGAGACTGGTGACGAGTGTTGTTGGTTAACATCTTTATCATATACATGGACAGTAGGTTCAAGGACATTGTCAGCAAGTCCTCAGATGACACCAAGCTGTGTGGAGCAGTCAACCCACTAGAGGGAAGGGATGCCATCCAGAGGGACTTTGACAGGCTTGAGAGGTGGGGCTGTGAGAACCTCATGAAGTTCAACAAAGCCAAGTACAAGGTCCTGCACCTGAGTTGAGGAAATCCCAAGCACAAATACAGGCCGGGCGGAGAATGGATTGAGAGAAGGACTTGGGGGTGCTGGTGTATAGCAGCTCAACAAGAGCCTGCAATGTGTGCCTGCAGCCCAGGAATCCAACCATATCCTGGGTTGCATCAAAAGAAGTGGGACCAGCAGGTTGAGGGAGGTGATTCTGCTCCTTTACTTCGCTCTTGTGAGACCCCAGCTGGAGTCCTGCATTCAGTTCTGGAGTCCTCAGCACAGGAAGGACATGGATCTGTTGGAGTGAGTCCGGAAAAGGGCCACAAAGATGATCTGAGGGCTGGAGCATCTTCCATACAAACGACAGGCTGAGAGAGTTGGGCTTGTTTAGCCTAGAGAAGAAAACACTCCAGCGAGACCTTATAGCAGCCTTCCAGTAATTAAAGAGGTCCTACAGGAAAGCTGGGGAGGGTCTCTTTATCAGGGAGTGCACTGACAGGATGAGGGGCTAACAGTTTTAAATTGAAAGAGGAGAAATTTAGATTAGCTACTAGGAAGAAATTTTCTCACTGTGAGGGAGTTGAGGCACTGGAAGAGGTAGCCCAGAGAAGCTAGGTTTGACTTTTATTGTGTTATCAGGGTTAGAGATAAAACCCACGCTAATGAGAGCTGCTGTGCATGGCTGCCCTTTTGCCTCAACCAGAATTTTGCAGGAAGGCCCAACAGAGTTGCTACTGAAGTTAGGTGAGACTGATTTTGACTCTAAGTCTGGCTGATGGGAAGTTATAAGGAGGTACATTGTAAAGCAGTAGTAAGAATTTCACTCTTAAGCTTGTTTTCCTATTTTCTAGCTGGAAGTTAGAAGGATTTGAAAGCCATCCAGGGATTTGAAACTTCAGCAGTTTCTCTTCTTCTAATACACTTAACCAAGGCAAGGAAAAATTTCAGGCTGTATTATGACCTTAATTCCTCAATATAACCCATTATCTGCTCATTATTGAGCTATAATAAACACGGAGTCCTTCAAGGACTTTCCCCCACTCTGCCCCCAGATTACCTTAAGAATGAAAGCTAGCAATATTGAATTATGGGCATGTTGTCAAGTGGAATCATTTCAGGGTAAGCAGAATGTTCTAGAGTTTTCTTTAAATCCCTTTTGGCATCTTGAATAGATGGGTATAATTCAAAAAAAAAAAAAAGAAAAGTTGGAGTTTATATCTGAGTTTAAAGGGGGTTCCAAACAGTCATGAACTCTGTTTTGTTCCTATGTGTCTTACAGCAAAACTAGCCATAACAGCATTGTATGATTTTCTGGATAATATGTAGTATGATAAATCAGATTACACAAATTAAGTGGTTATGTATGACCAGCAGCAGCAAAGAAGTTATATAAATAAACCAAAGTTAATTAAAATGTTAGCAAATATAAATAATCCAAGGTTAGTGCACATAGTTTCATTTTAAATTAATAAATTTTCAAAGGTAATGTTTATAATTAAAACTGTAATTTATCTTCATGCTCTGCTTGTTTAATAACAATGGTAACACAATGTTACATGCAGAAATGTAGTAATAGATTTGTTTAGCACTGACATTATAAACAAATGTCTCAGTCTATTTATTCTAAGTTATGATACAGATTCTTTTCACATGCATCTGATGGCCTTTAAACCATTTAAAATGAAATACATTAATGTAATCTAATCTTGATACCGAACATAACATTTCAGTTTGAATTATCCAGAATCCATGATCCATTTTATTACTCACAAAGCACTTTATACATTTATGATAATGGGAAACCTTGCTCTGTTATTTAAATCCCATTTCAGATGGGATTTTTTTCCTTATTTTATTTTTAAAACACTTTTGGTAGTAAAGTACAAATAAAGAAAAGTCAATGCTCAGTAAGCCCTTTAACAAAGCAAACAACTCAGGGTTTTATGACATTAGCAAATAATAAAGAAAAGATCTGACATTTACACTTGATGAAATTTTATGCTATAACAGAGATGGAGAAAATGGAATGGAAATCACACATGATAAAACCTGTCCATGAAATTCAGATGGGTCTTAAAAATAACCACTGCTAAATATTTTGCGAATTCTCTTACTTTATTGAGGTCCATATTTTACTGGAAAAACCTGTCCTTAAAAGGCACTTCTTCAACACACGCAAATACTCTATTTAGTTGAAGTCATTCTGTTAAAATAGTAATGAGGGACTTCAGCGGATTTATTCGTGTAAGGAAGAAGTCAACCTAACATGGTATAGAAATATTCATATAGAGGTTTGTAGGAATTAGAATTGATTTGGTATAGTAGTCACAAGACATGGATTTAGTTTTCTTGAAAACTTCTGGTAAATCTTAGCATTTGCATTTAATCCACTTGATTTTGAATTCAAAGTATCTTATATTTACAGTTGGTCTAGATTTAACTCATGCACCCAGAGTTGTATTTTCTGGAATTAAAACACGTGATGCCAGGAGCAGTTGTGCATATTAACATATTTTAGAGAAATTTGCTTGTGATTCACCCTTTTCCATAGATGAGATCACTCGTGTGCATAAAAACACCACACAGAAGACACAAACCTGAGGTGAGAAGCCACTAGCATCTGCCTTTAAATAACAAACTAAATGGATTAAATATCAGATTTATTTGACTAGACTTTGACAGCACAGTTCAGGCTGGATTTTCACCTCTGCTTTTTTAGCATCATGATGACACAACTGCAGAATCAGGTACTCAGTTTATACACAAAGTACTGTCCTGCATATTAAAAGAAGATGACTGTAGTAGCCAAATATCATGAATCAGAGCTTATCTGATCAACTCATCAGTCTAAAATAATAAAAAAAATTATAAATCATATTCAGTATCTGCATATTACAGAATAAAGAACATTCTAGATTTTATGGGCTTGCTTTGCTTCTGTCATGTCACAAAAATAACCTCCATAGTAGTTCTGTATGCATAAGGCCATTATTAATAAATTGCTATTTTAAGAAAGCATTTTTAGAATTATGTCATTTACTCCTGTGGGGAAGTTTATCTTTTGAAAACTTCACCTTCAGTGTCATACCCAGCAGAACTTAGTTCTTAATGGAAATGATGTATGAATATTTCTTTTCTTGTTGTATCTGCATATTAGCAAGAGATTTCAATAGGGACATAAAAGACTGAAATAAATACACTTGGGTGGAGAGGAAGTAAATCCTAATCACAAAGATAAATTTATTCTAAAACCTTTTTCCTATAGTACAAAAATAACAAATTGGCAAAGAAATCTAGTGAAGCACAGAACATACAGAATGTATGAGTAAGTAAATAGGTTATAAACAGGTAAATGTGATGGTGTTTTAAAGATCAGCGTGCAAGAAATCAACGGAGGCAGAAGGGTCAGAGTTTGGATGATTTACATTGTGGCTCTCACTGAGATTTTAGTGTCTTGGATAGTGTGTCCCTGTCAGGGTTTTGAGGCGTAGACCCAATGTTTGGCCAAGAAGAGCCATTAGGTATAAACAGAGGAGAATTATGAGCCAAGAGCTCATGGCTCTTAATTTTTAGCCCAGAGACGGGCTCCTTCAGTTTTGTTGGACAACTTATTACTGCTCAGAGGTATTGTCCTTGTTATAATCCTGAACTTGGTGATAGGTTATTTGATTATCTTTACAGAGATTGGATGGTATTAAACAGCTTTAAAACAAGGCATGCATTTGGTGTAACTATTGAATGTCATTATTAGGACACAGCAAGAGAATATTTAGCCCACTATTTTTCAGATGTTTTATTGCAACAAAAGGAAGGCCTCCTAAAAGGTTACTTTAAATACTGTATTTAAGGAAAGAAAAGAAGAGAACATTTTTACAAGAAGTTAAACAGCAGGTACCATCTGTATCATTCTCTTTAAATGATCTTTTATAATAGCAGGGAAAACAAGAAAGGTACCCTCAGAAGTGGTACCACACTATTCTCATGTTGATTGCAATGAGTGCTGCGAGTAGAGTGCATTCTGTGTAAAATCAATGTCTGTGAGAAAGAGAAAAAAAAACAACCAGCACAAAGACTTTGGGATTTATCCTTTAAGGGCCTCTTCAGGAACAAAGCTGTGCCCAGCAAGGGCAGGAGTAGAAGCCAGGAGGAAGGAGCTGGACAATAGAAAGGCTATCGCAGGGTGAAAGGGGAGCGCAACAGGAAAAGCATCAGGAGGGAACATCTTCATTAATTTTATCATTTATTTACTTTCCTAAATCTTCTTGTGTGTTCACTCAGCCTTGATCCTATCCTGTGATATCCTTCCAGATTTATAGTAAACATCTCCCTTCAGGTTAGTGAAAAAGAGATAAGCCTGAACTGTAAGAAAAAAAAGAACCAACAAAACCAACCCCAAAAACAGAGGCAAGAAAGGAAATCTTGGTACAAAGCTGTCATCCCTGGTACTGTCTGTTAGCACCTGAAGCTGATAGTCACAAAGCCCAGATATAAAGTAACTAAACTACTCCAATACTCTTTTGCTAGAGAAATCTTTTTCCTTTTCTTCTTGAGAAAAACCTTTCCTCAGAATAATTATTAAGGCAGGCCTAGGGAACTGTGCTCGTTTCAGAGCTTTCATTTTTAGAAAGACTGTTTAATATTTATATACAGCTCATGTTAAGTTTATGCACCTGTCAAAATACTAAATTATATGATAGTGATTGCAAAATGAGCTATTTATCAGACAGATGTCTCTACCAAACCTGGAGTACATAGATACGGAGGGGCAGGTCCCTCCCTACAGGGTAATGGTGCTTTATTTACAGCAGTCTGCGAGGAAGGGATGTGTTTAACCCTACAGGCTCCAGAAGCTGTGTGGGGTGAATGAGCTCTGCTGAAAAATACCCTTTCCATCACAGGAGCTATAACACTAATAACTTTTTCTTGAATGCCATCTTGGGAGGCATGAATAACTATTCTGATGTACAGCTCATCTTCAGGTTTCCTACAATGTTTCTCAAAAGTTGGTGTTTTTTTGATATCAGGTGGTTTCTTTCTCCAGCTGCAGCCTTAGGAGTGAAAAAATAACATGAGGATACATTTCAAGTTGAAGACAGATATTCTTACAAAACAATTTTATAACCGACAGCATTGTAGAATAGCGCTTAGAGGTGTCGAAGTCTGACTTTGTCCAGCCGTAAATTGTAACTGGAATATTTTGTTACTGCCGGGAGTAGGTCAGGGTGTCAGGAGACCAAGTGAGGGGGCAGAGCTTGAATGAAAGGTCATAGCAGGAGAGGATGGAGAGGTGACAAGCTGAGTAACACATAGCATGACTACACCACAACCCATAGGAAGTTTAAGCAGTTTGCTATAACTTTGTCCAGATGTCTCTGAATTTATGCCTTGCATTTGCTGGGCATCCATTTGCCTTGGCGCTACCTAAGCTGCCTGTATGTCTCTGAGCTGTGTCACTAAGACATGTACAGTGCAGCATCTTATTTTCTTCTTTAACGAACATATTTACATGCTCTTGTACATCAGAACCCCCTGTCTGTACAGACCAGGATATATATCAAAAAACAAGTATGCTGGTCCCAGACACTAGATACTTGGATCTGGCATCTAGGAAATGTAGCGCTTGCCTCCAAAAAGCGAGGCTTCCTTTACAGTATCTCAAAGAAAAATTCAATGTCTTTATGTCCAAACTAATCTTATGCTGCTTTTTTAAAAAAAAAAATAAAAATTGTATTTATTTATGAAGAATAAACTACATGGTCTTCACTCTGCTTTGGAGAGAAATTCTTTGTAAATACGACTAAGACTCTCTAATCCTTGTTATAATAAACTCCAGTCATCTGAACAGGTGTATATCACAGTTGTTGCTTTTCAGCAGCACAGCACTTCCTGCATGATCCACAGAGCAAAATTTCTCACATTGTGAGAAATACAAGAAAAGAGAGAAGGTAAAATAACTGAATTCCTTCCTCAAACACAAATCCGTAGCAGTTTGCTACTAAGCTCCCTTGAATATCTGTGGACTCAGAAACCAAGAAGGAACCCAGTTGCCACTATCTGGCTGGCAAATCACCACATGTGTTATCCAAAAGCAAGGCAAAAACCTTGTTAATTCATATTTGGAAGCTTGCATGGTTTTAAGTGAGTCCTCAAATTCAAAATCGTTAGGGAATTTTGCACAAATTATTGAAATACATTAACATAACAGAAAAAAATATGCTGCGTATCACTTGTGTGTCCTGCAAATCTGCACTTATTCCAGTTACTTAATACTTAATACACTGGGGAAATACACTTAATACACTGGGGAAAGAAATAGTTTTTTACTCAGTTTGCGTTTGGTTTGATTCTGTGTGATGGATTATGAGTTACCACGCTACTGATATACCTATGCAAAAATACAATGCAGTAGATGTCTAATTATGACATGAAGTGAAAATAAATTATAACTCCTCTTGATACTTATGATTTGCTGCATTATAAATAACAGTGATTTATTGTTGTTTCACCTACTGCTCTGCTAGTGATGGATCATAATAGTAGATCATTGTAATTTTGAAATCAGAACAGAGCTGTTTTTTCTTCCATATAATTCAATTTTAACTCTACTACTGAGGTTGCCGGGAATCACAATCCATCTACTTTATGTTACATTTTATTAGAAAGAAGATATGCTAATATATTTGGTAGCTGTTCATTACTAACATCTGTTTATTAGACTTCTCTATTAAACTGTCCAACGTACCTTTTGGTAGTCTCATTATATGACCAACAGGGCAACTACCAAGAAAAACAGATGATTAAGGACCAGCATTGAAAAGGAAGACATCTCCTTCCATGTTTAAAGCAAAATTGCTGTACCATTACTGTAAATTTTTAGATCAATATTGTATTAGAGCTTTACTATTCAGTGGTTCAATAAGACCCTTCTATGCATTTGGTCCCTGGCAGAGCTTTACACTCAGTTATTCCACGTACTGCCCCCTGTTAAAGCAGCTGTGGGCTGGGTCACAGCTGGACAGTCAGCAAGCAGCGCCGTGTGGACGAGGCCGTACCCTTCTCCTCTGCACGAGTGTTTTTGTGTTTACATCTGTGACAGGAAATCTCTCTTGGAGCGGGGACATCCCTGTCAGAAGTCCAGCCTGCGGCAGGTGCACGAAGTCTGAAATAATCTGGACCTGCAGAAGCACATTTATACTCAACAGGTTCACCAAGTATCTCCCTCAGAAGTCTGAATCTCCTCTCCCTTTTGCTGCCAGTAGATTTCCTTCACGCAGCTCTCATCGTGCTTTGCTTTCTTGTTGGTTCTTCAGCAGCCTGCACTCTGCTTTTTCCTAGGGGCCCCAGAACGTCATTGTGGCAGATGTTACGCAGCTAATGAGTGGCTGAAACAAGACTCTCGCTGGCAGCTAATAAAAACTTTATATTTGAAATGAAGTCCCTTCCCCAGGGAGAAAACAGCCTTCTCCAGCTTCACCGATAGCAAAAGGAGGAACTGACGGATCTTTCAGTGGAACACATGGGGCATCAAAGGCGGTCACTGTGTTTGCTGTGCACAGAGCCCTCATTGCTAACAGTGATGGACTGTCCTTCAACAGCAGTCACCCAATCTATAGATACAAGATTGTGTCTTTCAAAAATCTGCTTCATTTTAATAATCTTATTAATTTAGTCCAAAAACCTCCAGCTGCTTCTGCAGCTTCCTTTGAAGCGGACTGGGCCAGAGCAACCCTCTAGAAAACAGCCAACAGATTAATGCAGACTGTGTGCCAATGATGCGGAGCCGGTCCCGTCAGCTGTGCCTCTCTCGGCATAGAGCAGGGGAGATGCTGGGGACAGCCATACGGTGGCCGGGACTGCAGAACATCAGCAGCAAAAGCATAAAGAAAGCTCTGCAGAAGCAGGTGAGACAGTGTCTGCAGGAGAACAGAGGCAGTGCCAAAGTACCAAAGTTCAGCTGATGTTAGGGGTTCAGGGAAAGGAGAGAAATACAGACAACCTGTGCTGAAGGAACACTTTCATTCTTTAGATACGTGTGTGCACCGTGGCCTAAAACACACAGTGGGAATATTGTTGAAAACTGTCCTAGATGGCTTAATCTTTATTTTTAAAGGCTATGAATTATTCATTGAACCTCAAATGAATTATTTCAGTAGTTAATTATCTTAGTTTAAAAAAAAAAAATTAGATTGTCACTGGCTTAACAATTAAGAATTTGATAGTTACCTTCTTTCTCTATCCTGCTATTCCCATGAGCAGAACAGGGTAGGTTTTACTTGTTTGTTTGAAATGATTTCAGTGAGCATATTGCAGTCCATAAAATGTGTTCAAATTCTTTTCTGGCTGTTTACTTTTCAAAACTGGAGGTGTTCTGCCCACCCACAATTTCCCTGACATCCTATGTGGAATAGTTACTTTTTAAATTTGGGCAGATGAATATTTATGATGCAAAGTGCATTTTCTCTGAATACTCTGCAACACCAGTTCAAAATATTTTTTATGACTATGTCTACCATTAACTTGTAAATGTATGTAAACCAGACACAAACAGGGTAACTGTGTGGCTGCATTCACCCAGCCTCTTTTGTAAGGGAGAGTTTCTGGCATGTATCCACTATTGGGAGCTCTGTCTGAGCAGAGATAGATGGTGTCAGACCCGCTCCTCAGAAACAAGCTGCTGAGGTCCACTGCAAACCACAGCGAGAACTGGGGCTAAATTGCAGCTTTTTTGAGAACTTGACAAAAGAAAGTGAAAATAGAGCAGGACAGAGTGTCATACCTTCTTCCCAAGGTGACTCCTTCTAATTGCACCTGAATAAAATCGTAGGGCGAAAGAAAGTAGCTTGCATTGTGGTTGTCCTGTTTATGTGCTCTGTAGATAATGAGACATCAGTCTCTGGACCGATCTTGTGTATTCCACAACTGCTAATTTCATTCAATGGCCATGAGAAGGGAATGCATTGTCAGTATAGTTTCACTATTTCTTTCCTTTTACTATTTTTCTTAGACTTCTTATCCTTTCTGTAGGAAAGGAAATGCATGTGAAGTTCTATATCCAGTTCTTGTTTATTGAAGAACAAATAAATATAAGCATGGGAAAACTTTCAAAAAAGCCAAATGTTGGTGAACCTCAGAAATCTGGGAAGAAATGAATAAGTAAAAAGAAAAGGAAAAAATAGAAAACCCTAGAAGCACAATTGAAATGTGTATATATACAGTTTTAAAGCTTCTGCTTTACAACTGAATAAATAACTCCTTGAGCAATAATTTATTTGCATGCTGTTAATTAGAAGCATAATTAATTTTTGTAGATTATAAATAATGGTGCACAAAATGTCATTCCCAGCAGATCAAATGGAAATAATATAAACATTCTTAAAAAAATGAGAATAGCTCATAATGAAACTGATTTAAATTAGTTATTATTTTTGTGATGTCTTGCACTAACTGAAGTTAGTAATGTATTGGTAAAATGCAAGGATTCATTAATCATTCTGCTTTCTCTTATACTTGGCACATATGGAAAGAAAATCTCTATGTTTATCACTGCTTCAAATAAACAGTAGCATAAGTAGATTATTCCCAACAGAAAGATTTTTCCCACACCCTAATCTCAGAGCAATCATTCACTGATCTAAATGAGCAGTTACTTAAATTGCTAAGAAGGGATGCTAATTAGCTAAGGAAAACTAGGCAAGAGTATTTAATTTTTATTTTTTTAAAAAAAAAAAACCACCGTTTATTTTCCCCTGCTATCTTACTTCTAATGTATTATTTACTTTCAGTTTGCTATCCCTCTCTGTCTGACAATATCATACACAGGTGTGTTTTCTCAGGAGAATGAGTTCTTACAATCTTCTGTACTCTGAAGCTTTGGTTTTGTAGCCTCCACTCAGCTGTGATTACACCTCTCACTTCCCAGTTAATTTAGATGTGTATTGAGGTAAAAATGGGAATGAATGCAAGCCTGCTTTGCTTTTGGCAAGCATGGAGGGTGGATCTGTGTCTGCCTTGACTCTGAACACTTTAAAACATGTGAATGTTTTAGTTTTATATAGGTGTCTCATGTCTCCAGGTCCAAATAATTCCCAGCAAACTATGTGCCTTAGAAGGAAATATTCATTAGCTTTCAATGTAAAACTGTATCTGAAACACGTGATGCACGAATACCATCAGAGCTCTGCCAAGTTTGTAAATAATGTTGGGTCTCTGGCTAAAGAAAACAATAGCTACAACATCTTATTGGTCAGATTTATTAGATCACCTCTGATGAGGTCTCTTGACTTCTTGAGCAATGCCTTGCAGTCTAGCCCAGGAAAGATGCTTGTTCGCCATCAGCCTCCTCTGATGATCTGGGGTGGCATTCAGGAGACATAAGGAGGGGAGGGGTTTGTCCATCAGTCACAGGACTCCTTGTTCCTATGGTCTGTCCTGGGCACTGACCTGGCCCCATTCCACATCCCAACAGCACTGAGGAGAGAAAGGTGGGGGTTATGAACACCGCTGGCATAGAATTGGTGTTTATGTGCTAGACCCTGGTCAAGCACATCTGGATGTAAGGAGAATAGCTTTAGAAGGGCTTCTGCCATTACATTTTTGGCATTTCTGGTCAACCTTCATGGTAGATTTCTTTTACTCCATCACAACAACTTTGGAGTGCAGAGTCCTGCTGGTGTATTTTTTGCTGACTGTTGTCTTCAGTATTGTGAGGTTCTGTTAGTAGACATCATGTGAAAAGGGACACTAGTCAGAGCAGAATAAAGGTAGCCCAACCTTTTCCTGGATTAGAAATTTGGCTTTCATATTTTGGTTCTATTTTACTCCTTTTATTCTGGCTTGCCAATGTTGAGAGATGTAAGGATGAGTGTTTCAATGGAAAATACATGGACATTGTCAATAGTCAGATAATGGCTGCAGTCAAGCTTTCAGATTTTAAGTTTATATATTTATTCCATTAAAATTAAAATGATCCTACAGAGAGGAGAGGTACTGTGCAACAACAGCACTGTTGCTGAATAGATGGAACATACGGGACGTGGATGAAATTCTTGAACTCTTACATGCCATCTTGTTCTATCATCCTGCCTCTAATTTCAGCAGGCAATGCTTTGTAAAGCTGACCTTGTCTGAGATGCAGATTGTTTCCTCTTGATAAATTTTATTCCCTTTACATGCTCTTTTGCAAGTATAAGAATCTAAATATCTCATACGTATCTCAATTTTTACTTTAATTCTTCAACTAGGATTTCAAAATGTTGTTTAAAGGCTTTTTCAGGAGGGCTGGCAAAGGCAAGTTTCTAACACACACAGGTGTTAGAGATTTTGCTGGTATTTCTAGAAGGCTGCAAAACCTGTGTGAACGGTAGAAGCACAGCTGAATATTGTTGAGCCCAGGAAAATATATTAGGCATATTCTTGCATAGAGAGATTACGAACAGAACACATGTAAAATGTTTAGTCTGGTTTTTGTTTTGTCTGTGAGCTGTGATTCACCAGTTCAGCATTCTGTTGAGTAACCAAGCATCACTGTGGACCTTTGATGAATTCTCCATTAAAATGTATGTGCTGTACTTCTGGAGGATTGATGAGAGGTGGAAAAATTGAAGATGTAGTAGAAAGAAAACAGAATAAGAAAGAATTCTCATAAGCCACATAGACACAATTCATGTCAACATGTGAATAAATACTTCATGTACCTATGGATAGACAAAAACCACTGAAACCTTCAGCGCCCTCCTGCATTTTGTCCACAAAATTACTAGCATAGAAAATTGTTCTAAACAAGACACATTCTGAAATAATGTTTTTGTGTTCAAAGCTAAGTATTTTGATGTCTGCAATTACGGGTTCTGTTCTTAAATCTGCCACAGGCTTATTTTAAGATTTAAAAAAAAGCTTGCAAAAAACTGCTCATGTTTCTTATTCTCTACTGGTGAGATGAGAATAAAAATATGAGTCTCGTTAGGATGTTTTTAAATGTAATTTGCAAAACACTTTGATGTACTCCAAGAAAAGCACCAAAAAAGCGAAAAGTACTATTTAATAAAGATATAATGAATAAATAGCTATGGGGTGTAAATACTGACACCAAGGATAAATTGTTTTATGACAGATGCCTTCACCTGTTCAGTATAACTGCAATCAAAACAATAAAAAAAAGCCTTGCGGTTGAGAAAAAATCCGAACAATTTGTGGTTTAGCATGAGTATTATTTTAAATCCTAACCTCCAGATGAGATCTGTGGTTATGTAGATGCACAGTTTTATATAGTAATATACAGGAATAATTGAGAAAGGGAGGATTCAGAGCTATGTGATTGAAAGCATGAAAGGCCCCCAAAGCCTTTCATGTTATCATCTTTGAATAGTGCTTTGGTCTTTTGTTCCTCTTATGATAGCTGATGCTTTAGTGTTGCAATGACAGTGAAGCTCCTACTCTAAACTGCGGGGGAAAAAAGTTAACAGAGATTAAATATATATTTACTCACCCACAAAATCTTTTTATAAAATTAGTTACCAACAATATTATTTTCATCTGTTACTAATGATATATTGCCCATGTATGACTGCTTTCCCTCATGTCATAGTTGAATATAATGAGATACTCACCATAGCAAAAAAATGTATTTCTTCTTTGAGGAAAAGAATTAGGCTTTGAAAAATCACAAAATAGCACTGTGATAAATTTTTGTATTAAAATGCCAGACACTGTCTTCTTATAGAGATACGTGTATCATGTCTGATTTTCTTTATTCTGAATAACTGTAGTACAGAGCTTCTTGGCATATTCAGCTTCTCAGTGAAACGGGATGGTCCTTTTTCTTTATACTACCAGATATAATCATGGGGCCTGCCACAGCGTCAGCTTGTCATTTTTGCGGGGCTCTCTGGATAATCTAGAACAAAAAGCACATATAAAATAAAAATGAATTAATTTTGAAACGTGTCCTTCACCAAGGTGTTCCTCTAAATATTTGATTTCATAATGCCAGCCCTTCCCTAAGCCTGTCATCAAATTATAATACCATTAAAGCTTTTATTTGCCAATTATTAGGTCATTAAATGCATTCTGCCTCTTGTAAACCTAAGAAAAAGGTTATGGGAAGCACTGTAGGAGATGACTCAGAGAACCACAGAAGTCCTTTAGAGGGTGCACTGTATGTATCCACTCTACGCTCCACTCTATTAAATGGCATTGGAGAATATTCTGCATTGGTTGTATTTCTCTGGGGTAACTACCACAACTGCCCAGATCTTGCAGCCAGACATATCATGTTGATTCAAATGCAGGTTGTTACCAATTCTATCTTATGTGGGACTTTTTCATTGATTTTGCAGACTTTCTGCTACTCCTGATAGATGCTTTTGAGTTCTGTGGGTTTTTTCCCAATCCAGTCTAGAGCTTCTGAAATGCATGCTCATAGGATGAAATGAGGGAGGGGGGTTACTGCTAAGTGCTCTCAGCTGTTGTGGGTGGGTCATGTGTCCTAATCTTAAAGGACCACAAAAAGAAAGTCTTTAGAAACAGGGAGCTTAGCTGCAGTCTATTCCCTGACGGCAAACTGGTGGGCTGCTGTTAGTGGTTGTCACCTTTTGACCATGATGTCTAAAATTAGAAAGAAATAGAAGATAAGGGGGTTTAACAGGAGAGATGCCTTACAAGAATGATGAGCTTGTTTGATTTGTACATAATAAGCACCAGGTGCCACACCATATGTGTAAGCTGTGTTACTCACCATCCTGAATTTAAGGAAAATTGTTGTGCCTGGCCTCTTGTTTTCCTGAATCAGTTTACACTAAACTACAGATGGATGATAAAATCTACAGAATACTTCAGATTCACCCACTGTGGCTGCCCAGCAGAAGATTACATGTATACAGGTAACAGTGCATTCAAAGCAAAATACCTGGTGCTTGTGGAGATGTTTAAATCTCTGGATGAATATTTTGTTTGGTTTAAAGGCTTTATACGAATGATATAATCTACTATACGAATAGCAAATTATGTTTATGGAAATGTTTATTTTATATATTTTAGAACATCTTACTTGGCATCTAAATGCAAAACAACTTCATTTTTACTGAGATATGGTCACAAATAGGAGATATTAAGCAATAGAAGAGATAATGACCCATATGTAACACTTGCTTTTAGATATATGGCCATGTTTGTAGAGATTATGGGAAGGCTTCATGCACTTTAGTACAATTTACTAAACACAACGCAGGATGAAATTGCTGTTGTTGGAGCGCAGGACAGCTTTAGAAATGAGTAGCTTGCGGGGGAAGAGGCTTATGTATTCACCTGGAACAAAAAAGCAGTGGTATATTTAGATCATTGTTCTCTTGAAATAATTTACAAAATTGTAATATCTTTGACAGTGAATTCCAGTTAATTGCTTTACCATAAGTGAACCCATGTTTTTCCAGGCAAAAATCCTTTATGAACCTTCCATAATGAAGTCTTGCAGACTTCTGTCAAATTTTTTCACATTTTCTGTTAGGTCAACAACTTTATTTCTCCTCATCACATCTTCTCCATGGCAGGAACTCAAAGTATTTTCCATGTTCCACCTCTGTCTTCTACTGAAGTTGTTTAATTCGGTATTTTGTAATCTTTCCCTGAAAGCTCATAAGTTTTTGAATAGTTAGGGGGGAAAAAGACAGCATGTATCACTGCTAGTCCAGGGGTAAGCATGTCCTCAGTATGAGCAGCCAGCAGTAATGCTGTGAGAATGTACAGGGACAAAGCCCTCTGAGTGTCTCTGTAATGGGGACAGTATTTGGCTCTGAACTCTAGCCAGCCTCTGGTTTCCATAAAATCTTTAGCAACACTCTCTGATAATACTGCCTATCTGCCAAGGGTAACTGGCCAGCAGATTTGGAGAGGCACAGGCACAATAGACCAATTTCTCTAGGAGAGCAGGCTACATATATTTAGACCTTCAGATACTTTCAATGTGTTACAAATGCATGGTATGTTACCACACAATTTCCTTTCCTCTCTTCTACTGCAGGAAAAACATGTGTCTGTATGTATTTTATTCTTTTTAAAAAAATTTTGTGAAGTATTAAAGGGTCTCTATGTAAAGCTATCCAAAGCATCAGTGCATGTTGAATTTAAACTATGATGAATGAAACTTAACTGTGAAAAGCCTGCAATTAATTTATGAAATATATCCTGAAATGGAAGAACACATCTTTCAGTGGAGGTTGTGAGCACTTAATAGAGATAGCTAATAGGATTGGACCAGCATAGTTGCAACTAATAATGTGTAGTGGGATTTTCAAAAGCACTAAAGTTAAAAATACTTCAATAGTAGTCCAATACTTAATCTTCTCAATATTGCTAAGCTTCTGTGGCATGAACTTCCAACTTGTGTTAGGAAATATTCTCCTTGCTAGATTTGTGTTTTCAAGTTACAAAATTGGAAATTCAGTTTTGAAAAGTGCTCTTGTTTTTGATAACATCTTCCATACATTATTCTGTTCTATAAATCATCATAAGCCTAGTGTAGATAAGCCTACATGCATCTGAATATGAAACCAGAGTAATTCTTCATTATATTGAACAATTAAAGGTGTTTATGAAGCCATAATACAGTAAGTGGTATAATTTGGATGGGCAGAAACAGGAAAAGCATTGTGTTCTAGCAGTCTTGAAAGAGAGTGGACCCGTATGAAATTTGTCCATGCTCACAGTTTGTGCAATGTGCGTGTTCACTAGGTAAGCAGCAGGATCCAACTTCTATAGAAGTTTGCTGTTTCATGGCAATTTAGCTAGTTTCCATGGAGATAATTATGTTGTCACAAACTAAGGGTAAAGATCTCAAGTGCAGGATAAATAGGAGCAGCACATGGACTTCAAGCAATAAAGATGATGTTCTTTTGCTCTGTAGTAACAAAAGGCAACTGTAATCACAGCAGTGAAAGAGCGAGCTGTCTCTGCTTTAAACGCTGTTAGTATTCAGTATATCAACACCCTGTACTTCATATTATGCCTCTCAATACCTTTTTCTTCATGATCATGCTTTTAGAGGATAATAGTTTTCACCAGTTCCAGTAGACTGGGGCCAACTCTTCAGCTGGTATAATTCAGCCCAGCTGGACTGTAGTCAGTGATACTGTGCTAAATTAAAGCTGAATAAAGCTGTGTTGAATTAAACTATTTGAGAACTTGACTTCACATTGTTCACCTACCCTTCTGAGTGATCAGTTTGATAATATAAACAACAGAAGGTAGATAACTTGATGGAATTTTCCCTCGCATAAGTAGATGCTCCCTTCAACTCTCCAAGTTAATCAAGACAAGGGTTTGGTCAAGCTTCTGACTTACCAGAATAAAAATTCAGTGGGCTACTGTAAGTTTGCAGTGGATTGTGGAGGAGAGGAGCAGCTTTAATGTCAGTACTTGAATCATTAGGATTATAATTTTCCTTGGCCGTTATTTTTCGTAAGAAAACCACAGCCAACAACGAAACAGTGACAAACTGAGAATAAATGTGAAGCAATATCAAGGCTTGTCAATCTTACTAGCTCTAACAGGGTTACGCTTTCACCTCCTGGTGCTGTTTTCTCCTAGCACGCTGCCTAATCCATCCACATTGCATTCATTGGAGACAAAAGGATTTTTTTTTTCTTTTTTAATTTTGGATGCTGAAGAATTGTGCCAGGTTGAGCTGGCAAAGAGATAAGTGCCACAGCAGGGAGGAAGATTCATAAATGATGAAGACACAATCTCTTAAACTCCCTGGCTCACAGGTATTTTGTTATTAATGAAGCTGAAAAAGATGCTCCAAATTATGTCTCCTCCTTGACATGAGAGCTTTGGCAGCCCTTTGTGGCTGAAACCTCCTGCTCTTGCAGGTGTGTGGGATAAGCTTGCAAGCCAGAATGGGGAAACCAGAGAGAGAAAGAAAAATATTCACACACACACAAGGGACCCTAGGAATGGAAGAGGGAGGAAGTAGGGAGAGAAAAAAACACTCAGTGTGTTGTGAACTGTATTCTGCCAATATATGAGAACTGAGATAACTACAAACTTCATCTCCATGCATCTTATTCATTCCTCCAGCCCACTTACACCTGGGAACAGAGAGAATTGTAATCCGTGCTGTAACCCTACACTGACATACTTTTAAATTTCCTAAGCAGAACAACCTAAAGGCTAAAACCAGGATTTATAAAGTTTTGTAAGCTCCTTTCCAAAAAACAACAGTGACAACATCAGAGCTTTGGAAAATGTTTATTTATTTTCAGTTTTTCCATCTTTTGTCCCCTATGTTTTAAGACCTGTCTTATGGAAAATAATTATATTATGCTGGGTTTTATTGCCTTGTTATGGAAGAATGAAGTTCATTTTTGCCTTTTATTGTCACCATCTGTTTCTTTTCTGGCAAATATCTAAGAGCATCATACGGTACCATCATGGTGATAAGTGGACTAGTCCTGAGGTATTCAGGTTGCACTGATCATCAGATGCTCAAGAATTCTGGTTTCCCTTGTTTGTCTTTCTTTTGAATAGTCTGACAAAACAAAAGACTCTCCCCTCACCCTAAATGCTGTAAGGTAGTTTTTCTGTTGAGAGGTATAGCAAATAGTTATCTATTAGAGATAATGAAAAAAATTAGATACTGTGTTTGGGAGGAGTTTAGCTAGGTTCTTCTTTGCATTTGCCTTTCTAAAACACTGGAAATACCAGTGAGCAAGACTCTCTCTGCTTCAACCCATGAACCGTGGTGTGCAGCTGCATGGTCAGGGTGACTGCATAGGTCAGCAGCACAGGGGATGTGCTATAGTTTTGAGGCTAATTAGAATTTTGTCATTTAATTGTTTTCCAGACAACACCTTACTCTTAGATACTTGAGTATGGGGGCTGACTTGTAATCTGGTAGTACCTGTTGATATCGGTTATCTGTAAAGGGAGCCTAAAGAACAAAGTTAAGCATGATGTATTCCACTTAATATCTGGAATTGCTTTTGTACGTAACAGTGATATAACAAAGGAATAAAGCCTCATTTTAATATTTGTTGCAATAAAATTAGAGAAAGTCCACCCCTTCCTAAAGGCTTTAATAGAAATTGTTTATTAGAGGCGGTTTGGGGTATCTAGTTTGATGTCAAAGTTGAGCCTTAAGAGATCCCCAATGATGATTAAAGACCTCAAATTAGAAATAGAAAAAATTAAAGGTAATAGGAGCTTAACCTGAAAATCTAATTTATACTGTAAACTGTAAAAATATTAGGTGTTTTCTTCAATTTGTGAGTCAGTGTCATGTTTCAACAATTCATAGTAATCAGTGACCTAA
The DNA here is from genome assembly GCA_033558235.1 of Neomorphus geoffroyi. Lineage (NCBI taxonomy): Eukaryota > Metazoa > Chordata > Aves > Cuculiformes > Neomorphidae > Neomorphus > Neomorphus geoffroyi. The sequence goes on from JAUMJM010000001.1 coordinate 9,776,481, forward strand.
TGCACAGTTTAGGTTGAACATAGCTACCCGTGAGCATAAAACAACATTGAGGCATCTATCTTGGTGCTGAAAAGTTTATTTGGCCCTAAAGTAATGACTGATATATTTGTGCCTGGTTAGAGGCATTGTCTTAATAAATTTCCACTAAAATGGTTCATAGGTTTCTATGAAATCTGCCAGTGGTAACAATTTGTGCAGTACATGCATTTACTGAGTTTTCAGTAAACAAGGTTCAAATATTGTGCAAATGTTCTATTTCACGAGAACTCAATTAGTTTCTATGGAGACAATTATGTTGTCACAAGCTGAGTGTTATGACTTCAAGTGTGAGATAAATAAGAAAAGCATGGGAACTTCTAATCAACAAAAGTGATCTATTTTTGGTTTGTAACAACAACAAAAGTAACAGCAACCCACGGGAATGAATTCAAAGTTAATGTTTTCTTTAATATTGTCGGATAGTAATATATTAATATTCTGACTTCATCCTGTGACTGTGTACACCTCTCTTCTCATCTTGCATTGCATGGTACTTCCACTAAAAATTAACATTGCTTTTCAAACTGCTTGTGGTATTGTGAAACAAAGCTACTCAAGCGCATATCAGGACTGATATTCAAGGACCACGCGGCCAATTAGATGACAGATGTATGCACATTCCCCATCTAGTGCTTTACTTATATGATGTAGCTGGGTTATAACTATTTACTAGCATTTTAAATCTCTCTTATTTATATATTAGAAAATGAAATATAGACTGTAAGCTAGATGACATATTTAGGTTTTATAAATGTTCACTGTTCATCCAGTGAACACTTTAAAACTGCAAGAGCAAAAAGTGAAGTCTTGGTATCAGTGCTGTACTTCCAAACATCCTTCCCTCACACTAAGAAATACTTCATTCTAGAGGAAAGGTATGGGGATTGTGACCTCAGGGCTAGACACGGCCTACACCCTTATTTAGTACAGCTGAAAGTTACAAGGTAATTTTCTTGTGTCGTTATTGGAGAACTGTTAATACGCTAAGGTCTGCTTCATCAAAAATGCGTGGAAGGGTCATTCACCCTAAGCAGGGAGGATATCCCCCTGCTCTTTAGGCACAGTGTGGAGTTTGGGGATGCTATTCAAGGAACATACACTGAGCATGAATAAGATATGAGTCTGGTAATTAGACAGAACTATTTTTGTCTTGAGTAATGAAACACAGAAGAGGGAAATACACGTAGGGGAAACATTTTATAGATTTACTATAGATCAGCATATACCTATGTACGAGAGTGCATGGTAATATACATTTACACAGTTTGCATCCTACTATACTGTGTAATTATGAAATTGTAGTAAATTTAAAATATTCTCTCTTTAAGTACATGCACAGACATGCAGGTTATATGTTTATACCGAGGCTCTCTTTCTCTTGTATTTTGTAATTCAGTAACACTGTCTTGGCAACACAAATAGCTGGTTTTCTTTGTTCAGTGTTGACAAGAGCTTTTCCAACTTAAAAAATCTGACACAGTTCCAGCTTTTTTTTTCCTTTTCTTTCTTTTTTTTTTTTTTTTTTTTTTTCATCCAGGGTTTCATGTTACTTGAATGGGAAGGCTATATACTGGTTGAACCTTCTGTGTTCAGCTGTTAAACTGACAGCTTTTTCTTCTGCCATGAGAAGGCTTTCAGTAATTTGGATGTGGTGCCTTTTTCCTGTCACTGCCAAGAACAATGCTTCTGTTCAGGCTGACATCAGAGGTATAGAATTGCTCTGTGTTTGACCTCTGATAGCTGTGCATAATAGATCTGTGCATCACAAATACTCCACAAATAGTCTATTTGGGTGCATAGCTCAAGTCAAACCAGCAGTGTATATTACAAGGATGTGTAAGTCAGAGGGGAGAGAGTTTAGGGGGGAAAAGTCATTGCTAGACTTGCCATCCTGTATCAGTGTTTACAAAGGGAGCTATCTTCCTTATGCAAATGTGATATACGCCATTCCTCTTCCTGCCTCAGGTCTACTTCGTACTCTGTACAACAGTGGTCAGGAGACAGGTTTCTTGGAAGTTTAATTTAATTTACCTATAGATGCAAGAAGGGTTTGAAAGGCAATTTAAGTTACACTTTCCATTACTGTTGGCTGAATTGGAATATGAACATATTTGGATGGTTTCCTGATATTTGGTATGCAGTGTAACTAAGGCAACATGGCACTAGCCAGTAGGTTACATAAAGAAATAAGAATTACTTGGAAGTTCTATTGCCATGCAAATGTTTTCTATTTATTTATTTATTTTTTAATAAAGGTATATTCTTCAGACTCCTGAAAGTCTGTCTTAGAGTCAGTTATTCTCTAATTAGAATTTTATGGGTGTTTTCTTGTCCTTTTAATCACAGTGGATCTGAGAAGCCTTTCTAATATACTGAAATATCAGGCTCTCTATAGATATTTTGATTATGAACAATCTTATATACCTGACAGAGTAAAGTTGTCGGGTTTGATGCATTTTGTTTGTTAATTTTTTTATTTTTTTTTTTTACTGCTCTGGAAGAAACATGTAAGTCTGAAAAAGAATGAAAACAGGCACATCTCTCTTTACATGTGGAGAATGAGATGTGGGGGGAATTGTTTACACTACTAAGGTCACTAGAAAGTCTGTAGCAAGAGAGACAATGTGCAGGCAGTACTTATGGCTGAGCTGGGTACCCTAAGTCAAGTTGGAATATGGGCAATATATAGGACTTCTTTACTTTTATTCCTATAATCATTAGGAGCAATAGAAGATTAATTCCTATTATAATTACTCTTCTTTCCAGAAGGCCTTCAAATACCTTGAAAACATAAAAAAAAAATGGTATCTTTATTGGTGGTGTTCCATTGAAAGCTGAATACAATTGAGAGACAAAGCATATATAGGGCTAAGTAAAACAGCTCTGTGGTCCATTGTTGTTGAAGTAAACCCATTTATCTGGATTTATAGCAGATGTAAATTTCGCCCGGTGACTCTACTGTAAATTCAGTAGCTTTTAGGTTTTTTAATAAAAAGATGCATCAAAGTTTTATGAGCAATTAGAAAGAACTAGTAATGTAAGTGTTCTTAGCAGGAGAAAAACATATTTATATATCCATTAAAAAAACCCCGAATTGAAATTAAATGCACTAAGTCTTAGTCATATCCCTTAATACAATACAGGGAACATTAACCCAAAGATGTAACTAGGAATTGCCTGACTAACCTGTCTAGTCATCTGAGAACTTACTTTAACCTATTATTTGCCCCACCATTTGCAGAATCATGTCTAATTAGGGATAGAATCTGCTATATTATAATAAAGAAAAGCTCTGATTTTTTTGTATGAGATAGAATTCTTTCTGGTAAAATAAAAAAAGTAGAGTTCACTTGACAGCTTAAGAATAAGATTTTTTCCTGTTTCATAGCGCAATTTTATTTGGCAGATAGCATTAATAACAATTTGCTGAATACTTTAAATACTTCAACTGACAAGTAATTTGGAGCAGTTTATGCTAATGGTAAGAAATGGTCAGAATTGCTACTTAAACATGATTCATGGAATATGTATACGCAAGACATGCCTAACTGATTTGCAGAATATCTAGCATCAGATGTCTAACACTGAGTAGTTTCAAAACTTACGTTTCTCTTTTGGACACACAATTTACAAATAACCGTTTCCGTCTTAAACAGCTTGCGTATTTCATGTCAGCAATCCATTAATGGAGAAAAGTAAGACATCTAAAAAAGCTGGCTAGATACCGTGGATTTATCAGTATCTAAGTGTGGAGTTCTTAAGTAATATGTAGATGATATAATTCAGTGCTGTTCCACTGAGGTTTGGAATCTGGGTTTTTTCCAGATTACCAGAGCTAGGGATAGTTGTTGTTCAGAGAAGAATGTGAGGGAAATGTCTTTCTCCTTGTGTAAGCACAGATCACCTTAGTACCAATTTCTTTTCCCATCCTGTCATCAACAGACTTAGTTCCCCACTGTGTACATACTTCATCTGATTGACCAAAGTGATATTAATTCCTACAAATCTCTAAAAGCCTTCACTAGCACAGAACTATGGAAAATACAAGACCATGGATCCATTTCTTTTGTTTTCTTATCTTCCGTTAAAACAGGCATCTCCTCAGGAGACGAGACATAGAGTCAGGGTGCTGGACTGCATTCACATTAGAACTATTAAAAAATGGTCTATATTCTTCAGATCTGTGTAAGATCACCGTATGTGACCATCAAACACAGCATTTAGGAAGTTATAGTAAACCAGGAAATTATTTGGATATCATAGTCTGTACACAGCTAGAGTTTGGCAACCTGTAGATATTTAGTGTTATTCAGATAACCTGATCACAATCAAAATGAGAGCTTTTTAGGGAATAGGGCTTGGTTTAACTGTGAACTGTAGCAATGCTGAATGTATGGGAAGCCAATGTAAATCAGCTGCCAGCTCCACACATTGAACTCCGGTCACCTCAGAAAATACTAAGAATCCATGACCTATCTCTGTTTTCATGAGAGACATATTGCTGCATCTCGATGATTATCAGCGAGAGCATCTAAGTCTACAATATGACAAATAAAACTTTACGTGCACCTTGCATCCAAAGACTGCAAAATATTGATTAGCAAAGATAATTACTAAGGAATAGCCATCGTATAGACAGACATTTGTATTGTCACAAGAAAATCTATGATCATACTTACTCCAACACTGCCCAACTTAAAACTCAGCACTAAAAATACTGCTAAGCCAGAAGTATGTGAAGTACAAGAGAGCAGGTGTTTGAAAAAGAACAGATTTTCCTCACCACTGTTCTGTTTTATTCTTTGCAAACTAATCAAAGAGAAAATCAGGCAAGCTGTGTAAAAATAATGCTCCCTATTGTAATCATGGTTCTTGCAGACTAGGAGAAAGAATAGACAGGTAATCTGAAAATGCTGAATACCTTTGTAAAGACAAGTTAGTCAAGGGCTACTGTGGAAAAAAGTAAGGTAATGTTATTTCTTTACATGCTCATCTCATGCCAAGAGCTACGTAGGGAGAAAATTGTGGTGCAGATTTTTGGGATAAGAGCAGTGGTTATTTGTCAGTGTGGAACTGGCCCAGCTCTCAAAATGTAGGTTAAATCCACAATAGGACCAACAATAGCTGTGTCTTTATGTGAAGTGAAAAAGGCATTATTTCTACCTTTGGTAATGTAGAAATGATGACTTTCTTCTGTTCTTATTCTAGAAAAAAGCTGGAATCTTTGAAGTCTCAACCCTACCTTTTCATTTTTTAACTAAAGACAGGATTTCAGTTTGGTTTGTTTGTTTGTTTTTTTTTTTTTTTTAAATGGACACTGTAAAAACTGTTGGTGTCTGTCATTTTCTCCTCCTGGCCGCACTAGTGTATTGGAGTGAATTGCTTATATTAGGTGAAATTTAAGGGAAATGCAAGGCCTACTGGTTTTCTTTTACCAAAGTTGCTTGAACTTTGTCTAAGCATTCCATTATTTACAAACTCATGAATATGATATACCTGCTTATATACTTCATTTATGAGCTGTTTTGTGAGCAAGCTGCTTTATGAGAAGCTGACTGTATGGTGTGGTAGTTGCTTTTACTTGTTGCTCAATACAATAAATTCCTTCTCTCCAAAACTTTTGCAAAGTAGAAACCCAACATGAATTTTTTTATTTTTAGATAAACCTTTTCTTCAAATGAGTTTTACTGTAGGGAAAATAAATGTTGTTTATGAATATGCCTGTCCTAGATCCCTTCTGCCATCTGGGACAGGCAAAAGCCCATGTTAAGTTCTTAAGGTTTTCCTAAACAGGCTGATCTTTGTTTGCTTCCTTTCTGTTTAGATGTTCTGCTGCTAAGGGTGTATGTAATTTCTTGTTAATTACTGATGAGATCCATCTCTAAAGCAAAGTGTCTCATAGAATAAAACTCTTTCCACATGAAAAAAATATTGTGAGAAAGTTTAAAGGTCTTAACGTACATTACTGCATGCAAATGCCTTAAAATATTTCCCTCATTTAGTTGTGAATGTTGAATTTGTTTTCTAATGTGACAGATGAAAGGCAAAAAATGTGAAATCTCCTTGACCTTAATTCCCCTGCTCTTTTTACATACTTCTTGGGAAAGAGTCAGGGGTCCTGGGATATGACTGTTAGGTTAAAGGAAGTCCTGCTTAGCGGCATCTGTTTTACTCCAAATATTTATAATCCCTAGTGGAGAAAGCAATAAAGTTCTGTGCTTCAGTTCACATACCTGAGTACTGGCAGCTCTTTTCAATATCTTAGTTTAAATGAACTGTGAATTATTTGTTTTATTAGAAGACCTTTAGTTTACTTGTGGGTTGTTTTCTAAATCATTTCTGTCCAGAATAGCTTTGGAAATTAACTAGTGTGTATTGAACATAATGTTTAGAAATATTTTTAACAGTCTGATTCACAATGTTTCGTTGTTTTGGTTGTTAAAACATTCATAGAGGGCTATTCTCCTCCTTGGACTCATGCATAAATCTCAGAAGGCTGATGGGAAATTGTGCATTTTGAAGGAGAGCATGGCTTCTCTAGCTTTGTGGGTAAACGTCTACACAGGACACAGAATTTCCTGATGAAAAGAAAGCAACAAGAATAAAGACTTCTGCTTAAAGAACTGGACTAGGATTCACAAGGCCCACACAAACTTTGCATTCTGCTACATGTTTGTGTATGTCGTCAACATGCAAATAACAAAAGATGTTTATGGTAGGGGTGCAGATACCAATACGAACTCTGTTCAGGCTGACCTCCTGCTCTGGGTGACAAAGGGACAGAGGCAGTCTAGGAAGTTGCTCAGATTTGGACTAGAGATAGTAAATTCACCACAGGAGGCATCAGTTTGGATGCTGGCCATCTCAAGAAGCTTCACATCATGATTCATCTCTATTACAGACATTCACAAAACCATTTACATGTAGGAACTGTATGAAAATTTTGTTACTAGGATGTTTTTCCTGCAGTAAAGTTTTGCATATATGTCTTAACATCTGGAACCTTATGGTGTTTTGTTTTGGCACATTGGGAAATGAAACAAGGTATTTCTTCTGTGGTGAGTTTCTTTGATGTTTTTCAGCTAAGATCAACCTCAGCCGTATTCTTGTAGAAGAGTTGTACCTGAAGGGGATAAATACCCAGCCAGTGCTGAGAAATTCTGTAGATGATGAGCTGTGAGCTCCTCGTCTTTTGAAGGCCAACCTGAATGTCTCACTGGCAGAGAGCAAGCCAGCCTTTTAGTACGGACAGCAGGTAGACTGCCCCTCTAAAAAACCATCAGTTTTGGAGTAGTGCTGGGTACTAGTATTTTGGTTATTGATTTGTAGGTTTGCTTATGTGGTTTCTTATAACAGCTCTGTTTATCAGGGATTTGTTTCTTGCATGAGCTTTTTGCGTATTGGATCCTAAGAGAAGGATTTTAGTGAGGTACTCAGTTAGGGACATATTATACCTAGCATTCTACCTTCACCTCATTTGACTTGTCAGTACAGTTGAGAAACTTCTTTAATGGGTGTTTGGTCTAAAATGGAATATGGAATTGAGAAATGGCTGAAATATTTATAGTGCAGCCAAAGCAACCAGAGAGGCCAGCAGAGACTATCTGTCCTCTAAATCAAGACAGATTACCTGTCTGTTCTTTGACTGTTCTTAGAAAGTGATCGACAGAAGACCACCACACTGGAATATTCACCTCTTTTTCACCTTCCACTAAAACTGTACTAGGCAAAGAAACTGAAATGTGTAGGGATTGGCCAAATAATTGTCACTGTCACAATTCTACTGTGAGCTTGTAAAGAATGGGTTTAAAAAACATGGTCTGTGAAAGAATTAGGATAGAGTGAAAAATGGAAAAATATTCAGAAATATGTTCTTCATAACATTTCATGTATTCATAAATTATTCACCCCCACAGAACTGCAGGTGCCTCAGGATTTTTTCCATGTAATGTCAGATCCTCAGCTGGCACAAGCTGGCACTGCTACATTTGTTTCCATGGAGTGATGCCAGTTTACAAGGAACTGGCCTATGTTGTTACTGGGTTTGTTGCTTTGCTTCCCCCCCCCTTACTCTTTTTTAGTTCCCAAACATTCAAATATATGTAACTCTACACAGCAAACTATGCCGAGTCCGGAGATGAACCTCGGGGCACTATGACAGCAGAGCCTTTTAAGCTTTACTTTCACAGTTTCTATGATAAGATCAGTTCCTTTTTAAACATGTTGATACTGTTGCTGCTCATAGTTACCTGCACGCACTTCCTCTCTCTCCTGTACCTCTTTAATGTGTGTATGTTAAATGGTCAAATTCCATTATCCAGCTATCTTCAGTTGTTTATCAAGTTATTTTATGGATGACTGTAGTTAGCTTTGTATGTATTTTCAAAACCGAGAGTAAACAGAATTGGTTTCCGTTATTTAAAATCCCATTACAGCAGCTGCACTGTAAAGTATTTTTCTGCTGTTAAATATTTTATCTTGACCACAGCTTGCATATCAGCAGACTTGTAGCAGTATGTTGACTGTTATCTTTTGTGTACCAAAGCACAAGATAGTTTGGAATAATTAAATAACATTGCTTCTCCACTATCCTTGGAGGGCTGATACTCTATTCTTCTAAGAAGATAAAAAGGTAAACATAAATTATAGCAAATCAAACTGTAGTATGATAAATACTGTTGTAATCCAGGATAATATAACAAAAAGTAAGATGAAATCCACCCTTTCCCACTTGTATCCCTCTTCTCTATTTATTTTTGCTGATACACCTATTGAAAAGAAAGACTGTCGGTGGCTGTGCTTTTGCAAGGCCATTACACATTCCTGAATGACACAGTCGTCATTACTCTGAGCTTTATTTGCTCAAGGTTTTAGAAGTATAGACTGGTGTATGGGTTTAGGTGGGAAAAGTATTAAACCTAGGATCGACACATAACTCAAGTCAGTACCATCTAAAACCTTTTTTGAGATTCAGTAGCCTTACTTTATAAGATTTCCAGGATGGTTTCTGCAGTGAAGAGTTGTGATTGTGTTATCTGTGTATTCCTCATGTTTTCATTACCATGACTGACAGTTACAGTGTCTGTAATTCCTCAAGTGAGATGAAGGTATTCTCAGGTACTACTGAAATTAAGATTTCCCAGGATCAGAGCAGAAAATATTTTTCATTATACATTTATATCTAGTATTTTTTCTGTGGCATAGATGTTTATGCCAAGAATGAGATTTCATTGACTTCTGGTCATTACAAAGTGAACTACTCAAATGAAACCACTTTTGTTTTTTTAATTTGAGAAGATTAATAGAGTAGTGGGTGGAGATACAGATATGAAATAGTTTTAGATGTACAGGGTGAAGCAGTAGTAACAGATGGGAAATCTTGAGGGAGTTAGGACTAGGATAGAAAAGTCCTTATGGCACAGATTCAGGGTAAAAAAAATAGAATAAATTGAGCATAAGAAAAGAGTGTGATGAAGATCAGGAGGTATCAGAGGATGAAATTATAATTCAGTCTGCTAATCTTTGCTGCAGAACTTCAGGACAATAATAATTAATATGACATATCGCTACAGCTTAATATTTTTATTTTTGTTTTTTAAAAAGAGACAAAAATTAATAGAAAACACCATTTTTAAAAAAATAAATTCTTGGAAATTTGTATTGGTCAGCTGTCATGCCATTCAAGAAAGCATGCTTTTAAATGTTACACACATTCTTTTTTTTTCCCATTTTATGTTGGTTATTTGAAGGGTCTGAATTAAAAGGAGTCTTTAGTTACCAAAAGTTCATTTTCCCCTGGTGAAACTGTCACTAGCACAAAACCTTTGAACCCACTGCTCTGATCTACTAGAGATAAACTCCACTTAAAATGGACATATAATTTCATAATTTTCAGTAAGAAATGGTGGTGTATATCACCTACAGATGAGCTCAAATACTTGTAAATACTCAGCGTTCTGTAGAGCATGAAGTTCTCTAAAAATGAAGTTGCCATGAATTACTTTTAGATTACTGTTTTTGTCATTACTGTAATTATTCTACTGTTCTCTAAAGGTGCCTTTACCCATTTTTGTTTACCTACAGCTGTTATTAGGGTTTTTGCTAGGAGGTATATAATTTACATAATCATAAAATAAAGAATGCACATAAAGATGTGAGGTAAAACAAAATATTTTTATCCATGAAGTGTTATTGCCTGACCTGATGTAAATTAAGACTAACTGCCATTTCAGTAGTAATTACTTGTTATTTTGAAATGCTGATACTGAAAATAAATGAGGGATTATTTTGGCATACTATGTGTTGAAATAGTGATCTTTTGTTCAATTTAGTTTAAGTCATTGGATTTAATAGAACTGTATCTATCATTTAATTGTGGTAGAGATGAACAATAGATTCTTGTATTTGTTTTGGCAGCTATAAACACGTAAACAGAGTGGCCAGCACATATTTTCAAGGGCTACAGCCATAGGGAAAACTTTGTGAAACATTTAGTTGTTCAACAGAGTAGCAATGCTTAGAGTTTGACCTTGAAGTTTTTGAAATGTGAATTGATCCACTGGAACAAGTACAAAGCCAGCTTTGGTGCTAAACGTAAATTGTTAAAAATGGTGCTGCATAACATCTGCCTTGTAGTATGCCTTAATCAGCACTGTGAAAAATGAAAGTTTAACGATCTACTATAGTGGCTTCTAAGTGAAGGATAAACAAAGGATGAAAGAGTTTCCTTGCATGATTTGTAACTGATGGCATGAAAAATGTCAAGAACCATCTGCCTCAAACTTATCCAAACTGTCATCAAGTATTCTAATCCAGTCAAAGGAGATACAACTAGAACAACCTATGTAACTTGCTGAAGGCTTATCAAAAGAGTCGTAAATAAGGGGGGGGGGGGGGGGGGGGGAAGAGAAAAAGAAAAAAGAGGGACACCCCCTCCCCTCCCCCATCAACAGCATAGCCTCAGATTTCTGCCAGCTTGCCTGTGGCTTTGAAATTCAATCCCATTTCTCTAGTCTGACAAACTGTACTAAATGGTAAAATGGATTTCTATTGCTTTCAGCCATTTTCATTCCAGCTGCTATCACTAGGTAAGTACTCAGTTTTCTAATATGAGAATTATTTTTTTTTATTTCGGTTTTCTCTTTTGTGAGTGTATATTGACGGTAATATGCACAAAAATCTATTTTTTGCAGAACCAGGGCATAAATGGGGACATTTACACATCTGAGCTTAAAAAGCTGCTACTCCTTCTAACCAAGCACACAAAAGATTCCCACACATAGCTGTGTCACTGCACAAAGCTACATTTGAGTGAACAGGCGTATTTTTGCATTGGCTTTCAAAACAGATAAGAAAACACACTTTTCCCAAGAAAAGAAAAAAACACATTGAAAGCCAACCTTACTTAATTAAACAAAGAAATAATCAAGTGACCATACATCAGCTAGTTTGATTTTCAGTAAGTTATGCAATTCTCTCTATCTTAAGCTATTCTGCATTTTAGGCATAGATATACCTTTCTGAAATATCCCTTAATAACTAAAGGGTACAAGCCTCATTGAAAGTCAATGAACAGTCTGTTGCTAAGTCAATGAATTGCTCGAAGGGCCATGCCTCATCACCGCATTTTACCAGGGTATATTGTTTTTTTCACAGCAAGTAGTCCTTCTCCTTGTGCCTAAGTGATTTCAAGGGCTGGGAGATAAATCCCAAGGCTTACTTTTGCACTCTATATTGCTGTGGAGTCCTCTTGATTTTGACAGTTTTCCAGACTGGACGAGTTGAGGGTCTTCTGTCCATACTAGGCTTGTGAAATCAGGGTTTAATCTAGGCTAAAGCATGTGTGACCCCTTTGTTAAAACTTCCTCCAAAGGCATTTATGGAGAATTGAAACTCTAGGGGTGTTGGATAATGATTTAGGTAAGCGAATGGAAAATGTAAAAACAAAAGCAAGGGACACAGAAAGAAAAGTGAAAGCGTAACAAATTCCAAATGTACTTAGTATTTTCACTTGTATTCACGTTTTTTTTTTGTAATACGGACCACAATGCAAACTATCTTAGAGCTAGAAACTGAATTTTGGGCATGGAATAGGAAACATGAAATTTCATAAGGTTCCAGTTAAGTTTCCATATTGGCAGTCTATATTGATGTTTTTAATTTTCACTCAAAATTCAGAAGTCTTAGAATGCATACAAACATCCACATATTGCGTTGTTTGAAGTTGTAATTTTTTATTTGCTACTAAGCTATGATATCTTCTAATGGCTGTGTAGCGTTTAAGGGAAAAAGAAATCTTTCTATTAAATGTATGCATACTTTTCATTGGCTCTTGAGTGAATTTATACAATTGATGTTGATACATTTGTCATGGAATATTCTAGTGTACAGGTGGAAAGAGATGATACAGTATTACTTTTTTTGGTGACAAAATGGTATGCAATGCATTGGAAGATTAGTTATCCATAGCAGTTATATGAAATGCAAATGTCACAACACAGATTACATTTCCATAAAACCAAAATAACACTTCAATGTACGTGATTTAGTTTTACTGTGCACAATTTTATTTAGCAGAACTGACACATTGCTTCATATTTGCATCATTTTTTTTTGCCTTTCACATTGAACAAAGAGGTGAATAACTATTTCAATGTACAGTAACTAGTTCAGTGCTGGAAAAGTCTCTCAAAAGGCATTCCAAGCTTAATAAAAATATCTTTCCACATTTTTTTATCTCTAGTACCAAAAGCAAAAAGGAGTACATAAACGCATATTTGATCTTTTCCCTGGAGTTCCAGTCTGGAAATGTAGCCCATATGAAATCCCACTTCAAGGTGGCTCTTACAGAAAAAAATATGGAGAGAAGAGGGAAGAGGTGGTAAACGTTTCAAATATACAGGAAAGAACTGAGATGAGTAGGTTTCATAGGTAGTCAAGCATCTATCAGTCTGAATAACCCTTTTCCTTTGTATTGTTTAGTCAGTTGGCTGCTTATTTAAAAAAAAAATAGGTATTAAATGGGACCACTCACCCTTCAGAGAGCTTGGGTAGTCTACTTATTTTTTCCATTTTTTGCTCATTATTTATTATCATGTGCTTACATACGTGGATAATGAACTTGCTTAGCTAGGACATCAACAGGGTACAAAAGCACTTTTAACAAAGTGTTATGACAAACTAAGCAGAAAACAAGAGATGACAGTTAAGCATAGACAGAAGAAGCTGTTCTAGGTATTAGAAAGTTGCCACTTTGGTAGGCAGAGATCTCATCATGCCACAGACCTCATCATACTGGTTTCAGGCTGTCTTAGCCTGTAAAACACCAGGCATAGCTGTGGGGATCACTACTATGCCATTTTTATGTTCTTGTCCATCTGTAAGATAAGCAGCTACCATAAATTATATTTCAATTTCTTTCTGTAATTAATGCAAGGATATAAATACCTGTGGATTGTTAGCATCTATCCTCAGACATCCCTGGAGGGAGATGCACTACCACTGGTGGGTGGGGGAATAACTAAATTTATACAGCTAAAATGCAGACAGACAAGCCCATCCTCTGTGTGCTCTCTCAAAGAGCTGTAGTAATTTCCTGTGTGGGTTGGGGGGTGTGTGGCGGGTTTTTTTCCTTTTTAAAAAAATTTCTACACCTGCATAACTTCATCCTGTTAGTATTCATTTCCAGAACACTTGGCATGCACTGGCATTTAAAACTAAATTACTGTTAATAGTCTAACACATCAGTAGTAACATGAAGTGCTACTTTGTGAGATAACAATGGATGCTGTAAATGGAACTTGATTTTTCTCTATATATGAGTGTGGCATCAGAAAAGTGGAATCTAAGTGGTCACGATACAATAAAGCATCTGTGGACTAGCTGAGACACTAAATTAGCATTTTTGATAAAGAATAGTGTAGTACGTAGCCTGTAAACCATACTAATATCTGTATTTTTGTCATTCATAAAGCATATACAGCACATGCAGGTGGATTCTTATTTTTAAACAGGAAGTATTGTTTGAGTCTTGTACCCAGGTATGTATCACATGGATTCCTGGCTTCCCCCAAAACCATTTTACTTGTTTACTGTTACTTTTTAATTGCTTTCACTGATTGATCATCTCTGTTGTGTTTTGCTATAAACGGCATGCGGCTTAAAGAAAAAAGCCCTGATTTCATTGCATATTATTGTTGCTGTAATTTTGTACAGATGTTAAACAAAAATCACGTGCTATTACTATTCACCTCTTAATATTAATTTCACTTCCGGTCATCAAAGGTATGTCAGTGATGGCAAAACCTGTGCTTGCTCTATAGTAAACTGCTATATGTGTATTTGTACTTTTGCTGGGAGTTTAGCAGTCTGGAGCAACTACAAAAACTGAAACTTTCTGTAGGAGATTCTCAGAGGTGTGCTGGTTGTGCAGTCATTTCCATTGAGATACATGTGAATTTTAATAAAAACAGACAGACATCTCCAACTGGGGTTTGCAGGCAAGCTATAATAAAAAACATTGGATGGAAATCAGCCAAAAAGCTGGATACTTGTGCTCGGCATGCCTGGAAATATGTTAATGTACTCTTATGTAAATGGACTTAATGGAGAGAATGGAAAGTATCCAGCTACAATAGCTAACTTAATAAACCTCAGCATGCTGAACACACTGTTCAGCCTGGGTGACTGTAAAGAAGATAAATCTAGTTAGTAACTAGGACGAGCAACACTACCTGGTTTTCCAAAGTAAGGCCCTGGCACACCAGTACTTGGGCTGTGTGTCCAACACTGAGCACGCCTCCACTCTGAGAGAAAAAGGTGATTATTTTTTTTTTTAAAGGCATTGTGGCTGCTCTAGTGTTTTTCTCTGCTATTTTGTAATGAGGTACGTTTAGGGGGCTGCTAGACTCGGGCTGACGATGGATGAGCATGAGGCCGCAGGCAGCACTGCGAAATGGAGCGCTGCCTGTCTCAGCGTGGGCAGGCCCTGTCTCAGCGTGGGCAGGCCCTGGCCTGGACTGAAGAGACTCATGGCAGCAGGGCTGCTGCTGGGAGGGACAGGAGGCCGTTTGTTCCTGCATCCCGAGCTGGAGCACCAGTGCTCCTTGCAGAGAAGTGGTGCTGACACAGGAACATGGCAATGCACACCTTGCGTATTCAGCTGGCTGTGATTCACAAGCGATACTTCTCGTCTTGATTGTTCCATATTAGTGCCAAGTGACTACCAGGGATGTAAATAATAGCTGGCATTTGTGCCACGTGCAAGGGTGAATTGTATGGTCCTCTCCCCACACAGAGTCAAACTGTTTATTTGAGGATGGGGTGGGAGAGGTTCTGTAGGGCAGTGACTGGCACAAGCTCCCTGTTTTGCCTCAGAAAAGACTGGAAATGTTTACCTCGACTTCGACAAGGGGTTGAGCTAGTGTGGGGAAGAAGCCACCACAGTGGTGAGGGAGAAATAAAGTGTGTGAACTGGGGATTTCTAAGTAAATGTCTGTTTCTTCAGTTTTATTTCAAATGGATGTTTGGCAGTAGTTGCAGAGGGAATGGAAGAAAACCATGAATATTGATTACTCTCTTAGGAGAAAAGGGTCATTTGTTAAATGTAACCTAACATTTGATTGCAGGGGAATAGGTTCATTTCAAAGAGTGATTTTCCATGTTTTGTGTATTGAACATATTCAAAGAAGGAAGAAAATGATTCACCATGTTTCATTAAATCTTTCTTCCAGCTCTCAATACCTGTGCCTAATTGACAAGGGCTTGGAAAAAAACCAAGCAATAAAAGGTTAAAAACCTTTTTAATTTTGTCTTAGACACCATGGCTTTACTGTGACACTAAAGGTTCAGCATATTGTGGTTTGGAAACTGGACTTATTTTTGCAGGGGGGTAAAGAAAAAGTTGTTGTTATATTACTATGACAAGCATCTACCATAGTATAACTTCTGTTTCCCAATGAACTAGGGCTTGATGGCAACGTTTAGTCATATAATAGAAGGAAATTCAGAATCGGATTAGTTTCCATGGTATTGAAGTTACCAATGACATTCCTAACGCTTGAGGTGATGATAATATCCACCATCATCTTGCGAAGTCTCTGATGTGGGAAACTGGCCAGTTTCTCAAGTTTATTCTGAATGGTGATGCAGACATTCAATAGCTCTGTGGATATTTGTTTCAGAAACTATTAAGAAGTTCACAACTTGACATTCATACCCTGCTGGATATTTAATGTAGACTATTAAAATTCCCCAAATTGAGTCAGTGAAAAAAAAAAAAAAAATGATCTCCCTGCCCCCTCAAAGTAGTCTCCAACAAACTCAAGCCGCAAAACCCAGTAACTCTACCTTCAGTGGTTTTTTGTGAAACTTGAGATTTACTATCTGGCAATAATTCTTGCCTTGTGGGACATGGCACCTGGCCTGAAATAATTTGTGAGAGAATGTTGTTGATGAGCTCATTTGTGGTGTGACGTATGACTCCCTTAATTTGGTAGTTCACTTCATGGTCTCCACACAGAAGTCTTCCTTTAGCAGAGCCACTGTCCCATTAGAAACATTCTGTTGGTCCTCCTTCTTCTCCAAATGTCACCACCTGCACAAAGCATCCTTAATGACCCAAGATTATTCAGAATTTCTTAGTAGCCATGGGAACAGAGCTCTGATCCTGTGACAAAAAAATCATGTGCCTGTATTGGTTTTGGTTTTGAAGGAGGGTGTAGATGAGCAACAGTTATTGTACATAGCTAAACTCTTCCCCTTCTATTCAGCTGAATTCCTGACGTTTAGGTGACTTCTAGCTACTTCTGGTTTTGGTGGTTTTTTTGTTTGTTTGGTGTTTTGGTTTTTTTTTTTAGGAATTATCCAAGCCTTTAAACATGTTCTGAAGAGTGATATGCTTAAGTTTTAAGCCTCTGTACCGTATTCCTAAATTCTCTGTCTTTGAGTTTAAGGTTTTTATTTCTTGCTATTACAGTATTATATGTCAACACTGTTGACAGGTGCGACTAATACTATTAATGCTGTTAATCCATAAAACTGTGTTTCTAGAAAGAACTTTCAGGTTTGCCTATTTGTTCATGACTTTAAGAAAATGATTGTTCAGTGATATGACGAATCTGGCAGAAGTTCCAGCAGTGAAGTGTTCAACTGAGTGTTTTTAGGATGTGTGAAAAACCTGGTGTGTGATCCGCCTGACTTCTGATATTTCATTATCAAGGTAATAAAATGCTGTTTGTAGTTCAGAAGACATTTTCTTTCTGATTATATGTATTGTTGTGACATGTGGTGTTTTAAACAAAACCTTTTATTGGTTGAGAGTACAACATTTAGAAGTGGGTTGAGTTTTGTTGGATTTTTTCAGTTTAGGGTTTTTTTGGTGATAAAATTTAAGAATACTTCAGTAGATCAGTTGCTGAGGATCTAATTCAACATAGGAAAAAGAAACTCTCATTAACTTAGATTATTGGATTCGGACAATAGCAGAGGAGGCTGACAGACAGGCCCCAAAGAGGCAGAAACCTTTGCACATCACATATCAAAATATGCCAAATACAAGTTGGCATGTTGGGAATACTATAATGCTAAGCAGGTTCCAGGTATATGCTAACGAGATTGTGAAGTAAACAAGGTGTCGAGGTAACCTGTGGTGTATTTTTGACATGCAATAGAAGACATACTTTTAATATATCTAAGTATTTTATTTGGAACTAAACACAGGTAACTTCTGGTTTTCTTTGTCTTGTAGCTTGGGTAATGAAGTAAAGCAAGTAACTTTGTCAACTTTTCTTCATTTCTGTTACTTTAATCAAGTTAATGAGTGGAGGTTTTGCACTTGATGATGATTAACACAGAATAGACTGTTCTCTTGCCGGTGCAATACTTGAAGGTATTATAGTGCTCTGGTAACTTTCTATAATCTATTGAGTTCACACTGGTCAGAAAATCAACTATAATGTACCATGGTTCATCAAATTCAAACCAAACCAATCCAGAGTAACATGTCATCTTTCGTCATGTAGTATCTCTCATCTTGGTTCTTCTCTTTGGGAAATCAGCTAAAGATAGGATTGGATTCTTCCTCTCAGATGACCTTATCCACTCAGCCTGCCAAAGAACCACTCAGTAAGGGGTGATGGAGAACAGAAATTGCGTTTGCACTCCTGGAAGTCCGCATCTCTGAAGAATAATGAAAGCCTAGAGAAACTAAAGCCTTAGTGATTTCTTTTTACTTAGTTAAAAGATGTGAGAATGGAATTCTTTCTTTTCATCTGGGATAGATATGAACGGCAGTTTTCCTACTGTTCTGAAGGAAGAAAAATTCTGACCACTTCTAAGGAATTCAGATTTCTCTATTTGAAAGAAAATAAATTTATTTTTTGTGGTCACAAGCTTCAGGTTTTCTCTGAGTGACTACCAGAATGAACATGTCAGAACATGAATCATTATTTTTCTGAATCACATTGGGTTCTTGCACTAGTGTAAACTAGATATCAATTACTAAGAAGTTAGAAAGATAAGACTTTGCATACATGCTTTTTACAGTTTTAAGGCTGATTACAAAAGGCATTTGAAAAGGTAAGACAAATTAATGTCTCTGAGCTCTTTAACTGGCACTAGGGATTTCTAAGAAAAGCATGAAAAGGAAGGAGCTGAGGTGATCACCAAGAATGTTTTAGGGATAGGTGGCACTTGATCTAAACCCGTCATATTTCATTGTGAACACAAATCTTTCACTGTAAAGTTATACTGGTTCCCATAATATGCTTTTCTTTCTAGGCTGGATTGTACAGACTATGAATTCAATAAGCATAAGAAAAAACACAGCAGATTTTCTGTCTGCTTTTCGGAAGTTTTGTATGCTTAATACTTAATCTATTGGATAATAGTTTCTTGTTTTATACTTGCTTTTCTTTCTCTTTCTGACTTAGAAAGAAATGGTTTTATCAGTTTAAAAGCCTTGCTTTCTCATATGTCTACATATGAGCTACAGGTGGCTACAGGTCTTTTGTGGTTCACTCTTCATTGCTTTTAGAGGTACTCTAGTTACTAAGGTTCAAGAAGGCCATGACGTAGAGAAACTGAACTTGATTTCAAAACATTGTCTGAAATGCATGAAAAGGAGGTTAGAATTCCACTGAGTGCGTTCCTCGATCTGTTTGACATGTCACTCACATTTTACCAACCAGCAACTTGTCTATTTTGTCACAGAGACTTTCCTTTGTCAGAATAATGTGACTGTAGAAATAATGATGCTTGAATTGTATGTGCCTCATACAGTCCTCCAAAGGAAGGCAGAGGGGAGGATGATCAGGAGATCTTAAAATAGTTCTATATATAAAGCTTGAATTAAAAAAAAATAGATCAGCTTATGCCCTTCATTGCTCTTCAGATGAGTGAGTGATAGAGGACTATTCTCCTTCCATGAACAAAGCGCACAGGACTCCTGAGTTGCTTGTGTGCTTTGTAGTGTCAATTTATCTATAAGGTATTTATGACAATAGGGTCTTATGCTCTTTTATTGTTGGAAAAATGAGGGCAAATGGATAGATGATATGAAGCCTTATCCCCATATTGTATGGTTTTTGAAGTCATAATACATTTCAATGAAAGTTAGTGAATGTCTGAAAAGCTATCTTTACAGTATCATTTTCTAAGATCACGTCTTACAAATAAGATTGTGCAATATTGTTTTTTGTTTCTTAACAGGGTTGACACTTTTCTTTTGCTGGCATTTACAATTGACTAAAATACAACTCGTTATGAATATTTAGTATTTTCAGAGAATTCATAATAGGCAGGATGATGTCTATATATATATACATGTTAGACTTGCAAAATGTATTTTAACTTGAGGAATTTTTAAAAATAGGGAATTTTAGTTCAGAAACTCCTGGGTTTTCTACTTATTTGTGCAATCCTCAGAATATTCATCATGTTAGTTTATCAGATAGTGGGTTTTTGTTCAGCTGAAATAAAAAAAGTCTGGATGATAGGCCCTTGGCTCAGTGCTATAAACTAGTTTACACAATGTCTGTTGGCAAAGGTGAAATGCGCTGTCGTGGTTTTGTGAAGTCAGTTTTGATTCAGAGCTTCTGAAGTTCCTATCAGCTAGAGTGCAATAGGTACTCTGGAATCTCAGTATCTGTTTAGATAAGTGCCATGTCAATCTCTGTCTGTACTAACTGCTCTGCATTACATAGCTATCTGGATTATGTGTCTCGGAGTAAGGAATATTGAAAGAGAGAAAAACTGGAATCCATCTTCATCTGCTCCAGTATTGCTTCTTGATTCTTTTTAACACTTTGGGCTACGTGTTTCTCTCTTCTACAAAAGCATGCATTTCTGCATAACATGAAATATGCATATGTTGCTTGAGTACACTGGTGACAGCAGTTTTCTAAAAGCTGCAGTGGTGTTCGAACAGATCTTGTACTTATTATAGGAATATTCTATGAATGTGGTGGTGAACCAAATTTTAGTGGTCCAGGCTGTCTGTGGCTATTAAAAAAAAAAAAAAAAAAAAAAGAAAAAAAATAGTAGTATAAATGTATTTAGTTACAACATCTGAACTAAATTGAACTATGTTGCTTTCTGTTTTGACCTCCATCTGAGGTACTGGAATAAGAATGTACTCCTTTTCCCCAGTGTTTTTTTGCTGGATGAACAGCTTCATTTCTTTAAAAAAGAAAAGAAATTAGGTGACATTAGTTGACAGCAAACAGTGGTACTAAGCAAATTTAGTGTGGTTATCCTTGCTTTGTCCCAGAACAAGTTAGTTGAACACGAGGCTGAGGGATTCTTTAGTCGTAACCCCATTATTGTCAAAAGCCACACTCAGATATTTAAAGCTGTGTAGATTTCGGAAACCCTTTCTCCCAATCTTCATGTCCAAGTGGTACAGAGGCCATGAGAAAAACTGTAGAAGTCCACTAGAGAGGACTGCAAAAAGTGAAAATGACTCCTATAATTTGGTTTAGTGTTTGTTTTTTTCAAAACAAAAATATTTGTCATTGAATACTGGCAAAGAGCCAGAAGAGCTAAATAGGAGGGTATTACTCAGAGGTGTATAATGCTGCGGGTGGAAATCCCATGGGATCTCTAGGGAAGTGGGTACTCTTCCACTTCTACCTTTGAATGTACTTAGACCCTGTTATAAGGGAGTCTTCAACTGCACAGCGTGAAGTCTTGACAAATCAAGAAAAAACTGCTCACTATATATCCATAATCCTATCACCAGTAGCGGCTTTGTAAGTATCTGAAGCAGGAACAGCTAGAGAGCAGGATGAGTAAAAGTAAAATAATCAGGGTAAGACAGGACTCTGAAAGGAAGGATCCTCTCTGGTTGAGAACTAGCCACTTCAGACAGCACAGTTCCCAGCTTTCAGGTTTTGGGTTTTTTTTACAGTTCAGATTTTTCTATGGCCCAGAGTGCAGATCCTGCACAGCAATGAGCTGGTAAGGGCTATTTTTAAAATTTAATACTGGTATATCTTGATTATGAGGCAAATGTAGTTGTCATTGTGAAGTGCTTACAGTGTTAAAGGATATACATTTATGAACCAGTCCGCACTTTGAATTCCTGGAGAGTTAAGAGAGCTTTTATCTTCATTCCTAGCAGCCTAGTAGTTCATCTTGTAGACTGAAAGTCAAAAAGGTAGAGGAAAAAATAACTTGCACCAAAGATGACTAGAACACTTTTTTTTCTGAAGGATATAAATAGGAGTCCTGCAGAAATGACAAACTGCATTTGTCTGTTGAACCACGTTGGTCTAGTGAGTAAGGAAAATGCCTTGTGGAATTATTTGAAGAAAACTTAATGTGCCCTGAAAAGCGAGGGTGGAAATGGAAGGAGCCTCCTTCATCACTGTCTTTGTTACTGATGTCCTGTAGATCTTATATCATCCTAAGAACTACACTTCTTCTTTTAGTTAGGAGCTATAGCAATATTTGCTTGGTGGTTATTTTGGTCATCTTTTGGAGTAAGAGGAGGACTTAAAGGGAAGGAGTTGAGAAATAATAGAACTTTATAACACTTCAACATCTACTGTTCACAGATCTTGGAGTATAATGAATATCAAATGAGCCACTCCTGTTATGCAGCTAAATGTCACTGGCCTCACTTCATGAATGGGTAAACTGAGACTGAGAAAGGTTAAGGGACTCGTCAAATGTTGTTCAGAAAGTCTGTGTCAAAGCCATACATTCCTGACTGTGTTTTTTAGCCAGCAGTTTCATGTCTGTGATGTTTAATTTAAAATCATAATGGAGTTATATGCTTAACAGATAAAAAAATCTGCTGATATTATCTGTTTGTTTTTCTACATACGTTTCTATAATGTTTCCAGATGACAGAAAATATTTTTAAATATTTCCTGATGCCTAAAGAAGAAAAAGGCCTCTTCTTAACCTGTCCCAATCTATCTCTTTTTCTGATGCCAAGGAGAGGTGAATGGAGAGGTCAGGTTCTGTTGCTGAATCATTGTGGCTTGTTCCAAGTGTGTTGCTGCTTCTTGCTGCCCACTGCTCCCACTTCAGTTGCCACAGTTGTGTGCTTGTTTGTGTTGCTTTTTAACAGCTAAGCGTAGCTATAAAGTGACTCAGTCTTCAACGACACATTTAGGTTTCAGGTGTTACACTGGTCAATATGATCATAGTTAAGCTGTCTTTGTAAACTGTACTTTTTTATTACTGGTGAAAATGGTTTCAGGCTTGCTTTGAGGAGCTGTGGTAAAATCCAGTTAGATTTACTTTAGATGTATTCTCTATAGGCATCTAAAAAGATACGGTATCCCAGAACTTATTTTATGTTTTGAAACAATTCTTTATATTTGTTGCAGGGCACACAGAATGAAAATACCACAGTTTAACGTATCCCTTCTAACTTCACATCACTGTGATTTTTTTATTATTTTTTTTTATTATTTTTTTTTTCAAGGAAATGTGGTCAGCTTATTTTTCAGAACAATATTTGAAATAATTTCTAAGGGGGCCACTCGCTAACAGGCTGGATTATATGAGAATGATCATTTCTGCTACCATTAATTATTTCTGCCATAACTGGGCTTTATATTACAATGCAGTGTAGAATTACTAAATATCAATAATAGAAATGATCAATATAAATAACTGTAGATTTTTCTTGAAAATATATTTGTGCATAAAACTTGCTGAGAGACATGTAATAACACAAACAACTGAGATCAGAGAACATGATTAAGTTTTGGAAGTTAAGATCTTAGGAAGAGAGCTGGCCACCCAAAATCTCTGTGCTTTAGCTTCCAATAGAGAATGGCTCGAAGCTTTATTTCCTCATGTTCTTTTGCCATTAACTTTTTTTGGAGTACTGATTCCTTTTTTCTGCTCTGTATAGACTAGTAGATCTTTAGTCTTATTTTGTGGTGTTCCTTTTAACAAAAGTACCAGTATATTTATTTGAGTATTACACAATCCCACCAGTCAGGAGACATCACCCTCTTGGGAAACCAAAAGTCTCATTTTTCTCTGGTGCAGAAGAGGGTGATTCAATCCCAACCCACTCAAACTGCAAAACTGACTCTAACCTGTGCCAGCTGAAATCAGGTTTCCTTTTCTCAAAAGCCAGATCTATAGCAGACCTGAAAACCTGAAGCCTTCTGAATCATATGCTTATTCTTTAATCATGCTTCTCTATTAAAAAAGAGAGGGTTTGTGACATCTATTGTGATAATTGTGTTTTGAATGTCCATGAAGAATTTATTTAGACTATGTGTTAGAAGTTAAGGAAACTAAATAATATGTTTTGTGGAAAACGTCAGTAACAGTTGTAACATATTTGACTATTGCAGTTACATTTGCTTGCTATTTTCTGTTTGGTGTCTAATTGCTGTAGTAACAAGGCATTAAATCACAAAAGCATAAAGAGACATTACATGCAACAGTAGATTTTTGGCAGGGAAAAAAAAATAGGAAAAACCCAAGGATGAGTAAATAATATGTTAATCTGAGTAAATGGATCTTTCCCTGGAGATCTTTAGTTTTAGTGTTTTGCTGGGCTGCTGAACAGAGAGCACTGCTTTGTTAGAAATGACTGCCAGATGTAGCTTTGCAATGTAAACAGGACAATACTTGTACTTCTGGAGCAGCAGCAAGCAAATGTTTCATTGTGGATCTCTGTTTGTTACAAAGACTTAGATCTTTCTGATATCTGGTTCCTGGGTTGCTAGGACACAGGAAAAGTGTTTTCATTCATTTGTCCGCAGAAAAAAAGTAGGAAGAGAGCAGATGCTTTAGTACTGCCTTGATCCACTCCCAAGCTGTGTATGTGTGCCCTGGGGCTAGCTCCAGGTGCAGGCCTGTAGAGAAAGTCCTCAGGTGACATATGCTTTTTTTCTTTTTTTAAAAAAGGTCATTATGGGGTTTATTTGCTTAGGGAAACCTGGCTGGAGCCTCTGATACAAGTGTAGGCAGAAAGGAACATCACAGTGTGCTGTTAGAGCTGCAGTGGATAGCAGAAGTCCTTGTTAAGAGATGGTGAAAGGGCTGTTGTTGCCTTTGCATAGTTTACTTGCTTCATCTGGAAAAATGACTGCTGTCTTATCCTGGATGAGTAAAGGAGAGTTCATATTCGCTCAGGTTTATCTGTCAGAAAACATGAAAGCAAGCAGACAGCAGAAACCAAGCTTGATATAGAGGAGATGCAGTGTCATCAGCAAAACGTTTTGCAGTTTCCTCTGCTGGCTTAAACATGGTGAAAAGTAGCAGATAGACCTGTGTAGTTTGCAATGTGGAGGGGTCTATAAGGAAGGAAAATCAAGCCTAGTGTTACATTTTGGGATAATGTTGAGGGTAGAAAAAATTCACCTGTCTGATGTCTGAATTTAGCATCATTAGCGGTATAGAAGTTTCTTGGAAGGTAAATCATTCGAGTAACATTAGCAGCTGACTCAAGACTTCAGCACTTATTTTTCCAGGACTGGCTAGAAACAAATGAAATCAGAGTGGATGTTTTATCACTTCACCTTTGTAGTTTTCATATGTATCAATATACACTCAGTTTGGTATTGGATTCTGGGGACAGATACAGGAGATCTGTGCAACCAAGTCTGCTTATAGTTTGATATTGGCATTTTTCCATTAAGGAAGAAATTGGACGGTCTAAAAGAAAAGCTTGCTTCTTGGGGAGCAAGACAGGCCTTCAGAAATGCAGATACAACTCCTTGCTTTTGCAGAAGTTGATCAGTCTCTGTGTTGCTGTGAAGTGAGAATTGCAGCACATCTTTTTTTCTTAGTAGCTATGGTACAACAAATCTGTGACTAGTGCATTTCTTGTAAAGAAAGGCAAGGTCTCCTGTATTTTCTGTGCTGTCTCACTGCCTTCTAGAGACTAAATAAGATGCTTTTAAGAAACAAGAACTGTCCAATGCAGTCAACAAGTCTAAAACATTCAGCCTCTTCTGAGTGCTTCTGAAAAGTAGTGCTGCGACCCTGACTTAGAGATACTTCCTGTAAGAAGGATACTAACTGATGGTTCCAAGCTTGTAGCCCGCACTGAAAGTTCAGGACCTTCTTCTGGTCTTAGATTTATTACGTAATAAATATTTTACTACCAAACAGGCTTCTTATTAGTGGACCTATGACAGACACAATAGAACTTTCTGGGGCTATAGTACTGGAATTGTAGAACCTGTCTAAGCCATGAACTGCTATCTTCTCTAGGAGAATATTGTGGGAGACGGTGTCTAAGTCCAGGTAGATAACATCCATAATATTTCCCTCTCCACCAGGCAGGTCATTTGGTCATAGAAGGAGATCAGGTTGCTCAAGCAGGACCTGCCTTCCAAGAACATTTTCTGGCTGGGCTTCATGGCCTGGTGTTTGCACGAGCTCAAGATGAACTGCTTCGTAATCTTCCCTGGTACTGAGGTCAGGCTGAGAGACTTATAGTTCCCTGGATCCTCCTCTTGGCACTTCTTGTAGATGGGTGTTAGACATGCCAATTTGGCAGAGCATTCTTGCAAGATCTGGCAGAAACTAGGACGTGTACATTTCTTTCTATTGGAATGTGATTTTTTTTTTTTTTTTTTTTTAAATGTGAGTTGATCATCCAGGTGCCATTGGACATGAAAGCTCTAGTTGCAAGACTTCTCTGAAAATCCTTGTTTGGTGACTTGTGATTAAAATATTCTGCGTAGTCATATCTTTTATAATTAACTATTACTTGGTGTTAGGAGGCTACTATATTTAGACTTGGATGAAAGAAAATGTTGAAGTATTTAAATATTTAAATTACAACCCTTTCTTCAGTAGTACTCGCCCCACCCTCAGCTTGTTTTGTACTTCCCATGGGAAGTCTTGTGTATCTCTTCAAGCTAGTAATCTAACCTCATATGGAGTTACAGCATATTGAAAATCTAGTTCTGTGGGTTCTGGAAAGTTTCCATGTAGTTTAAATAAGGAATACATTTGAGAAAATACAATCTGCTTGTGGACATGCTGGAAGCAGAAAAAGAGGCTAATTTTGTTTAGTTAATTATTCACTGATAATTATTTACTCAGCTCTGCAAATTGATGGAAACTTGTAATCATGTTGCTATGGCACCTGATGTCATTTATAAATGCTGAGTGAAGCAGCTCTATTTAATTATAAAACTGGACATGACTATTGAACAAATGAAATCTGTCAAACTGAATTTTGTGAGGGAAATCTTACCAACAGGGTTTGCAAGTTAAGCATCTAGCTGTAAATAAATTCTTCCCTGTGAACCTGAAAAACAGTTGCGCAGTTTTCTGACTCAAGCCTGCATATTATTATCTTGTTAGAGTAAGCAACATCTGAATAACAAATTTCGTTATCTGAAACTGCTGAAGGCCTTTCTGAACTCTTCCTTCACTGCGAAGCTATAGCTGTTTTCTGTAATAGTCTTAGTCTTGCAAAACAGCCTTCTAGAAAAGAGCACTATACAAGTCTTTGATGCAAAGACTTTCTAAATCTAATTTCCCAAGCAGTTTAGAAAGCAGTTGATGATCCTCCAAGCATTAAAATGTGAATATTATCAGTCTTACAACATTGAAATATTTAATCCGCAAGCTGCAAATTAAGCTTTAATTTCCTAAATGTAAGTGGACCTTCATTATTAATTCATTTTGCTATATGTTTAATTGAGATAAATGAATATAGGACTAAATTCAGCTATATATTTCCATATGCTTTTCTTTGCAATCTGGCTGTGTGTAATGCATCGTTATTTTAACAGCTCTACCAGCAAATTATTCTGCATGTACTTCTGAGTTCTT
The DNA here is from genome assembly GCA_033558235.1 of Neomorphus geoffroyi. Taxonomy (NCBI): domain Eukaryota; kingdom Metazoa; phylum Chordata; class Aves; order Cuculiformes; family Neomorphidae; genus Neomorphus; species Neomorphus geoffroyi. The sequence continues at coordinate 9,803,793 of JAUMJM010000001.1, forward strand.
TAAACATTTTTCTATATTGTGTGATTTCAATTGTTTCTGCTTCTTTCTTGGTAAATAGTTGAGGAGTAAGCACATTTTCAAGAGCTGTAGGGAGGCTAAGATGCCAGTTGCATTTTAACGATATGGTGCATTATCATTCTTACTGTAGCCAATTCTCTTTTAAATCATTGCAGTTTCTGCTTTAGCCTCCAGCTATAGAATTCTTTTCAAACCGGCAGTGAACTTGGCAGATCGCCAAGAGAAAAATAAAGGTGTTTTGGTCCACCAAAGTATTTTGAGTGGTTCTTAGTGATACAGTTTTCTTCTCTACATCTGCAAAACATTTTTTTCTGAAGTGAATTTTCATGTGAAAAGCCTCCTTAATAATCACCAGTATTGTTTGTTTCAATGCAGTTATTTAACTGCACCCCTGGGTGCTTACAAAATAAACAAGAGAGTCTTCTAAAGAGTTTTAAGAGTGGCAGGTGCTTAGTCTGTGCCCTATTCACTTAGTTTGCAATGACATTTTTGTGCTAATCTATAGACAAACAAGAGACAGGTGACACACAGCATCAAGTACAATGTGCTAAGTCGACAAACTTTGGTCTAGATAAGATGTTTGTGCTGCTTATGCCCACAGTGGCAACATGGATTTATTCTGTTTATATTTAAGTTGTGCTCCTCAGCGGTAGTAATATCACAATCTTGAATGCTTATAAATTGTCAGAGAATGAAATTTTTTGGATGTTAAAGATTTCAAAGAATCTCCCACAAAACAAACAAGAAAATTGTTATTTCCTTTAAGCAAAGCATAGTTTTCATTTTTAGCATTGTTGAAATATGAATGTTAACTAAATCAAGATTGTTAACTACAGCTGAAATAGAAAAATTTGATCTCTGAGACTCTGACTATGAATACTATTCATTCGTTATAAAATACCATCCACTTTCAGGCTAACAGTATTGTGCACTCTAAAGTGGTATAGATATTACTAAATGTTATATTGTAAAATATGGCCAGCAGAGAGTAGCACTAACTGAATTTAGGAGCAAATGGAAGCAGGATATTCATAATTCCTCCCCTGCTTTACAGGTCTAATCCGTTGAGATACCAGATGAGCAACTGGCTAGGTGCTTTTTAATGATCTTGTTTGTAATGAGGAACTCTATTTAAAGAGGATGAGATTGTAGGACCAATGCAAGATAAGACAGGAGGACAGAAGATTAACTAGTTTTTTTACTAAGCAGTTATTAATCATCTCTCTGAGGGTTGATGGTAAGGAAGAGTGGTGTACGTATGTACAGAGACATTGGGGTAGCTATATGAATCTACCATGCTATTCAAAAATACCATTAATCCATGCAAATTCTCGCTTTAAGGCCTGTATTCCCTGCAACTGGTAGTTGTAGGGGTCTTCTAATTCCATATTCACTTTCTTTTTATATACTGCTTGTCCCTGATATCAGAAGAAACAGAATAACCTATTACATTATTGGTGTCACTGGTTTTGCATGTGAGGCCATGTATCAAATTGCTTTCCCTTACAAAATAAGAGGGGAGCCACACTGTGCACACACAGCTGTTTAGCTTTTGTAGTGTCTCACATTCCTCCTTATCATTCTCAGTGGGAGGTGTAGTTGATGATAGAAAGGAATGGGCAGGGGGCTTGTTGCTGCAATAGAAAAGAATGGTAGAGCTTTTCTCTACTGATTCATCCAAGCCCAACAAATGGGGCCAGTTTGGGGAACCAGAAGTGTTCCATGTAGTTTGTGCAACTTGAATGCACAGCATGAGCAAAAAGTACCATCAGTTCACATCAGAATATTGTCCTTGGGTCAAGGACAGGTTTATGCATATGTTCTCAACTACCTTTTGCATGTTTGTCTATTAAAAATCCTTCTATCTCTGTGTGAAGTTCAAAAGTTTATCAAAAAGGAAAATAAGATTGGAAAGGAATCAATTCTATTAATAATTGAATCTGTTGTTGTGGCAGGCACTTCTTCCCCAGGCGGAGATTTGGCCTGGATTTCAGAAAATGTAGAGTAAAATTTTATATTTAACCAAAACCTAGCTCAAGCTTTGCAGCTGTTGATGCAATTCTTGATCAGCAGGTACATAATCACCACCATTTCTTCTTGAAATACACTGTTTTGCATTATGGAAGGTGATAACCTAGATGTAAAGCCCTGCTTTCCATATTATGTACTGTGATAAAAATCTCATTCCCTAAATGGAATGAAAGAGAGGCTGACAATAGCATCAGTGACTCTGATATTCTGGACTTCACTCCAGATAAGCTAATACTTGGCAAATGGTTAGTTAACCTGCAGAAAATTTGGTTTAGTAGAAGAAATGATAAGTAAGGAAGGGACAACAGCCTATAATTTTTGTCTAAGATAATCACTAGTGGAGTAGTGGAGCATGCCAAGGTGTTTGATGTTTAAAAAAGAATCTATTTAGTATTTCTCTTAGTGGCTTTTAGGTGGGGAAAAAATGAAGGCTTGATAATGACATTCATAGATGAGACATAGTTGAGAAATCATCATTAACACCAAAAAGGCGACATAATTTCAAGCAGGGAGAGTAAGGTGACTATGAACAGCAGAAGAAAGACTGAGAATTGAATAACACAAGAGCCTTTCCAGTTGTTAAATATAAGGGGCTCCTGTTCCACAGCCAACAGCAGAGGAGAAAGACCACAAGTTGATTCCAAAATACAGAACTGAGGCAATGAAATATTAGGCTGGGTTGAAAAAAAAATAATGTTAATATTGTACAAGGTATTATATTGGTTATTGCATTTACGTACGGGTTAGCCATTTGAGCAGGGAGGTAGAAGTAGCAGTGCAATCAATGAACGAAGACTTAAGGCATACTTACATAGTACAGCAGCGCTGGAAAGCCAGATACCCACACTGACTGTGAACATCAACAGGGCAATTGGCTTTCCTGGGCTTAGCACAAGTGTGGATATAAATAATATTAAGTTCTTAGCTGAGAACCAGGTAGAAGCAAATCAGATAAATGACAGAACCTGGGAGTTTACAAATCTGAGCTGGTTTAGTTCCAGTTTTTCCTCTATTTACGGTTCATCTTCTGTTTATGATCAGCAGGCTACTGCTGTCGCTTATGTGCAAAAAGAATTAAAATAATTTCTGCTGTTCTGACAATTTACATTAGTTCTTGTTTGTTTTGTTTTATAAACAAATGAGCTGCATTATTACCTATAGCACTGACCATTCTTCGAAGTATCCTATTGTGTAAGTAGTTTGTATAAATAATTAAAAGCTGAGGTTCACAGTGGTGACTGCAACAGTGGGCTTGTTTTCTGCAACTTGATAGGAAAGATTTGATTTACATCTGCTCTGGGTATTTTATTCCCTACCTTATTAAAGCTTACAACTTAGATATACCGTAGTTTTTTTATAGGGAATCTTGCCAAACATTTTCAGATGGAGAGAAATTTTCTCCAATTAAGAGATAGTATCAGTGGAATAGAGCATTGTCACAGGATAATGGTCTCCTGCTGCTTTGTTAAATGCCAAGGTAAACCTGAGGCATTTATCAGAAATTAATGTCAAAGCAAAGTCGAGAGGTTTATCTTGAAGCTGGAAACACTGAGCCTGTGAAAATGTGCTTTTAGAAAATAGTCCGTGTTTCCTTGTCCATCCTTCCTTCCCCTGATTACACTTGGAAGAATGAAAATTTTCTTTCTTGCAGCAAGCGATGCCCAAAGAACTGGATCCCAGCTTTATTTCAGATGCATAAACAGGCTATTGAGTCTTTAAGCTGAAGATGAGTAGTTATGTCGATCATTTTGCAAGTGTGTATGAGCTTTACCATTGCATCCCATTACATTGAGCTGATCTAGGGTTTTAATTTTGTCAGGCTTCACACAACCGTGACCCAAAATACACTGAAGTCAACTGAAGGAAAAGGGAAGTTTGAACCTGAAAAATAAGTATCCCTTAAAGCGTACATAAATCTGCTGGGCCTGCTGTGTTATCAGGATGGAGCCTGAAGAAAGGGCAGGTTAGGGGAAGTGACGGGATGGAAGATAAAATATAGCTCAATCATTTGCAAAGATGCACCAAAATGTCCTACGGCACATAGGAAATAGACTTTATCACTATGTTCCCATTTGTTCCTCATGTACACTGAGTAAACTTTATCAACTTGCAAACAGAGGAACTTATCTGTTAGATTTAAGACAAATCTTGTTAGAGGAATAAAAACCTTTATTTCTGCTCTTCAGTTGCATTGCAACAGCTTTGCTAGTATCACAAGGTGTCTGCTGCCTTTTAAACCCTAAATTAACCACGTCAAATCAACATTAATAGCTACTTATGTATTTAATTAGTCCAGAAATATGAATAGATTTCAATATTTTTTCTAAAATCTTCCCCTTGAATAGAGTCTAAAACACTAATATTTGGAGGTCTTAATTTATTTCCTTCTTTTCTTTTTTCATAACAGCGATTTCTCTTTTTTCACCTCCCTTACTTTCTACTGGTGTATGAAAAAGGCAGTGATGAGTTGTTTTTTTGTCATTTAATGTTAACTCAATACTGTAAACAAAATAGAAAACCTCTTGAAATAAGTGTTTCAAATATCTAGATACTAGACACTAGATACTAGAAGACAATAAATGTTCATCTTGTGATCAACAGAATTATTTCCTTGTTAGTTAAAAAGTTATTATTATGAGAACTATTTTTAGCCAGGGGTTAGATTACTTTCTATCATTTGCAGACTATATATTGCTTTATTGAAATGTACTGAATATCTGAAGGTTAAAACCACTATATATAGAAGTAAGTTCATTGCTTTCTGTTGTCCTAGTCTTGGAGACTGGAAAAATATATGCATGTTGACAAGTCTAAGAAGGAATCAGTTCAATTTTTAAAACTGCTTTTTCTTTGCCTAGCTTATTCGGGGTAAATATTTTTCATTTGGGAATGTTCTACAACTCTTCAAAAATTAAGGTGATCCTGGACTTCATTTGAAATCTGAATGCTCCCAAAACATTAGGCATGGTCCATGCATTGCAGGTTTGTCCCAACAAAAAACAAACTAAACAAAAGAAGAACGTCCGTCCCCCCCCCAAATCCACAACAGCAAAAATCGACAGAGAATCCCTACAAACTCAGACTCCCACATGTTTCTTGTCAATATTTGCAGCATATTCTGCTTTGTCTTCTTTGGGCCTTGGTAGTTATTAATCCAATTTGCTAGAAATCTGAAGAGACAAGTAAGGAAAATCAAAGTTTTGTCACTGTTTTTCTCTCTGAGTAGAAAGAGTCATTTCAGGGCTCTTTTCAGAAGACTTAGGTATTGGATTGTACTGCAGCATACAGTGTTTCATCAGTCATGCTGCATTATGTCACATTAGGTGTTTCTATGAATTCATTTTGGTTTCTGAGTTTTACTGAGGTATGGTAGAGAAAGCTGTTCCATGAATATCTAGGAAGTGCCACTGGTGTGGGCAATCCTCTGCCACCCACCAGGGCCCTTTTCATTTAACACCAAGAGGGTTTGGGAAGAAACGCAGAGGAAAAAATGATGAAGCAGTCCTAACAAATTAGCACATAATATTAAAACCTTATTTAGAAAAGAATGTGATCCTGCAATATTCCTCGATGTGGCAAGTTTCCTAACCTAATATTCAACTCGGCTCCCCAGTGTCTTCCCCAGCATCACTGATCCAATGTGTGGGTGTTGAGGCAGGGAGGGGAGCTGTGTGGTGGGATGCCACGTGGTGCAGGAGCATGTGTAATATACCCCATGCGTAATATACCCCATGCAAAAAGGAAATTATTAATAGTTTGGCCTGATGGAATTACTTTTATAAAAAGATTGAACAGCCCTCTGCACCACTTTTTTCATGAAAATACTGTAGAGTTCCATTATATTTCATAAATATGAAGTGTTGCTATAGAATAAGTTTAATTAGGTATTGGTAAATGAAAAGTTGTACTTAATTTGAGGAATCTGTGAAGTTATGAAAAACTTTAGGATGATACACAGAGAAATTAAGAAAGTGACTTGCTTCTTTGCCTGCTTTTAATGCTGGCAATAGGGTGGACTGAATGGTGGAAATTTAAATCTCTCTGTGTAGTTATGAAACAAATATTAAGATCAGAAAGTAGTCTCTTGCCATTTTATTCCTTAATTGGATCATTCCAAAATCATATATTCAGATGGCAGCTTAACTAACTTCTGAACTGAACAAAAAAGTATTTTGCTGGACTAAAACCAGAAATATTAGTTGTTGCAAACTCAGCCTCAGCAAAGAATGAACTAAGACTGAGCTGATTCTCTTTCTCAGTACGTGATGCTTTTCAATTATAAAATTAATTCTGGTATCGTTGAGAGAGAGGAATTTCTAGGCAATGTGAAACCATAATCCTGCAAGCAAAAGAGATGAAAGCTATGATGTTTTCAGTAACTCGTCTGCAATACTTCACACTTAAAAAATAAAATGGTTTTTATGATCATTTCTTCTACTTGAGAGCATGTTAATACACAACTGAAAATCTGGATCCCTTTTGCAGGTCATTAGTCTGATAAACCAATGTTGCTTGTTGCTTTTTCTTTTTTTTTTTTTTTTTTTCTTCTCTAAATAAACTAAGATCTTTCAAGAAACAAAATTTGTCCCTGCTCACCCTCTTTCAGTATTTCTTTTGATGCATCCATATTTACAAGAGTAAGAATTAGGGTCCTGACAGAAAATGGGATGTGTTTGTGAAAATGTCTCAGTATCAACTTCTGGAAAAAGTAGGAGGCATAAAAGATCTGCTGTGAATGTTTGCTGGAGAAAAGATAAATGTGTAAACTCAGTGGAACAAGAAAACAGCATTAAAAGGGCTGTACACTTATTCTGTATGTGCTGATATTTCAGGGGCTTTTAGAAGCTTTGGAGAAATGTTCCAAGGCTTACCTGTAACGTCCAGTAAAAAAAACCAGGCAGAGCAGCCCCTTGCTGTAGGATAAACGTGATTTGGCTTTAGGTCACTGTCAGACCCAGCTTCAAATCACAGAGGAATAAGCGAGGAAAAATAGGAATTTTAAACTAAGTCTTCTGTACCTCAAGGAAGATGCCTTCAGATTATAAAAACAAATCTATAATTTAGGCTTCTTAGGGCAATTTTGAGCTGTCATGATGAACAGAAAATTGTGTGGATGGAAAGACCATTTCATAGCCTGAAGACCTTTTTTGCCACTCTATGATAGCAACAGTGCACTTCAACGGATGCAATTCTAGAAATAAATCCCTAAAGCTGTATCAGGGCTCTAGGGAGTAGTCCTTTATCTCTGACAATCGGCTCTAGTTGCAATTTTATCTATCTCCTGTAATTGTAAAGACATTAGCAGTTCTTCAATTAACTTCCTAACACGACATCCTCATGCTTCCATTTGTGATTTTGTAGAGTAAATTGGATGCTGCTTTCCATTGCAGGTAGTGGAGGACTGGTGAGCAGATCTGAATCCTAGCTAGCCTTTCCCTGAGCAGTATTAAGTATACTCTTTATGTACAACGGTGGTGCTAAACGCTATGCGCCTGAAACTGTCTGAAATTGGTAAGAGTTTCACTATTGATTTCTAGTAGGCCATGATCTGTGATGTTGGCTCTAGTTGGTTTTGGTTGGAATATGTTATTTAACAAGCCTCAAAATGGAATCTAGAAAAAATAGATGTTGACTTGAAAACAGTGAGTAACTTTCTAGATTATTTCTCCAAATTAGAAACAACTATGTAAGTGGTGTCTATGAGCTGAAGTTAATGTGAATGTAACAGCATGAAGAGTACATCATTCATAAACTACTAGAAGCAGGAATAGTATGGCAGTAAAAATATACTATGAAATAGTTACACTGTCAAATCTCCAATTATAAAGACATATCAGAGGGATGAGAGTTGTAACCCATTACACTACTGCACATCCCCAAGGGTGATATTACAGTAAGGCTGAATACTGACTACTTACAGTAATTTCTAGTGACTTCAGTGGTTCATGGCAGAGAGATGAATATCAGAAGCCCCAATAATAGACTTTCTTGCTTAGGTTTCTATTTATAATGAAATTCTGTTCAGATTAGTAGAAAAAAAAGTACATCCAAAGAAGAAAAGGAGTGAAAACTAAACAGAATTGCCACAGGATTTATTTTTGCTTTAACTTGTAGATGATGATTAAAATGTGTATTGATTTGCAATTTGCCCTGCTACTTGAAACTGATAAAAGCGTAAACTACTTCTTTGATTTAATAGCTTTATTAGAGCTGAGGCTGGGTAGAGTTATGTGGGGTCACTTTTTGCCTGAGGTTGCCTATCGGTTTTCAGAAGAAGAAAAGAATAGGAATGAAGCACTGACAGATCCCATCTGGGCTCCCTGAGACAGCTGGTTTCAATACAGTCTGTCTAATGCCAAAATTGTAACTTCAGTTGCTTTTGTTGACATATCACAATAGCTTAATGTTTTGAGAGAACACCTACAGAATGGACTGACTCCATATTGTGTTTGTAGCAACATTTCTCCTGAATCAGAGAAATATTAGGTATCTGTATACTGAATCAGCTGTACAGAGTTAGAAGAGTTGTGTGTATATATATATTTCTATATATGAAATAACTCTAATAAGTGCCACAATAAGTAACTGTAATGAATTTTCCAGCCAGTAAGTTTCACCAGGGACCCATCTGAAGTGCCTCTATGCAAATGTACATAGCATGGGGAATAAACAAGAGGAATTAGAGACTTGTGCACGCCTGCAGGGCTATGATCTCATTGGCATCATAGAGATATGGTGGGATGGATCCTATGATTGGAGTTTTGGGATGGAGGGATACAGGCTTTTTAGGAAGCACAAGCAGGGGAGACAAGGAGGAGGTGAATAACCAGTTGGAAAGTATGGAGCTCCACCTGGGGATGGATGAGGAGCCAACCGAGAGTTTATGGGTCAGGATTTAAGGGAGGGTCTACAATAAATGCTATGAATAAACAAATTAAGATGAAACTAGGAATAATTTAAGATTTTCTCTGAGTTCATTTGTGTCTTCAGCTAGCAGTAGTAGATTAAATGGATTCTGTATTTTATTTTAATTATAGTATTTAAACATTGTATACTGATGTTCAGTTTGGCTTGGCTTGGCTTGTAAACATGTTGGGTGGGTCACAGCATTACTTAAATCAGATTTTGAAATTTTTGAGTGTCAAAAAGGCAGCAACATACAATACTAGAATCTGGTGAGGCATTTTTGCTGTGACAAATATCCTCGAAATCACATCTTTGCATTTAATTTGGCTTTTGGTCTTGTGAAGTAGCATTGATCGTATCTAATATTCTCTTTATTATTTTACTTATTATAGCTATTTAAAAAAAAAACAAAACCCAAATTTCCCCTGCCTGAAAGCTATAGGAAGTAGGGCACAGAACACGGATAAAACAGCATAGCAAGCAACAACAACTGCACAGGGGGTTAGGACTCATTTTGGGAGGACTGAAATTGGAGTCTAATGTGGGGAAAAAATAGCAGACTGGGAAAGCAGTCATATTCCCTCAGGAACTTTGATGCAGCAATTCAGAAAAAAATACTATGAGATTTCTAATGTACATGCAAATGCACACATTAGTATTGGTCCCTGAATCCTCTTCAGCTGAAATCTTATTTTGCAAAAATTAAGTTGCCTTCTGCCAGGAAAAAAATTACTATTTGTCATTTATTCCAAGAGACTGCCTTGTCTTGTGTGATCAGTTCGCTATATTTGCAATATGGAAACAACATATTTCCATTAATGCAGACACTCACTTCCATCTCCATAAGACTCCTGAAGCACATACTCTAAATTTAGAAGTGCTTGCTGTTCCCTCCCACCCCCCCATCTTCAATTTCTTTTTTTAAATGATGTAGTTAGATAGCTAAGATTGATTCTATAATCAAACCCAGCCCGTAAGGTGACAATCACTTTGTGAACAGATAGCTTATCCGCCTCCTATGCTGATGTTCAAATGTACAGCAGAGAACAACAATTCTTTTAGTCTTCTCCTTGCTCCCTCATTTGTTTTTTTTCAAAAGGTGGTTACCCTCCATGTTAGTGAGCACAACTAATTCATAACAAGGTATTTGTCTCTTACTGCCCGTTTATGCTTAAAATGTGCTATTTTGTCCTGCAAAACAGAAGTAAAATTACAACTCGAATGGGAAGACCCATGTTTAACACTTGCAACAAACACAAGATACTCCACATATTTGTTTTCCAGGATATTGTAGGATTCCACTAAAATACGTTTCTTTTTTTTTCCTTATCTGGTTCATCAGAAGATTTTATTTTTTTTTCTCTTGCTCACGACATGCTTATAAATCATGAACTTGCACCTTGGTTCTTTAATTACAATGCAGTTTTGGGAAATGGTGGTTGGAAGATGGTAATCTGTGTATAGTGAACACATAGGAATGCCAGCATGCTTTAATGAGAGCTCTGGAAACAATGAGAGAAGTCTAAAATCAGGACTAAAAGGGAGGGAAAGAACAGGAAAGGTTAGGACAACATTTCTATTTGGAGACAGATTTCACTGAAGAGTTAACAGAACTTTGATTTGAAGAGCTTCTGTAATGGTGCCTTTATGTTTTATTATTATTATTATTTAAATGGTTTTAAAATTAATTACTTTTACCCCGCGTATTTTCAGCTCAAGCAGTTCACATAAAATATGTGCAACATTCTTTTACATTTATGACATGGTGTTTTGTTCTGGGCATTTTATGGTATGTTCCATAGCCTGTTGGAGTGGAAAACGATGCCCCTTGTAACTTACTCCTATGCCTTTGTGTTAAATCACCCTTCCTTTCCCAGGTCTCCAAGCAACAGTATCTTAAAGATGAAATATTCATTTTGAAACCTAATTTAATTTCAGAGTTGCCTGAGCTGCAGAGCTTATCAGTTCATGGAATCCACAAAATTCGATGAATTAACAACTCTTTTCCATAGAAGGAAGGTTATTTTTAATTTTTTTTCAGAATCTTATTAAAATGCATCTTCTGAGTTTTAACCTTGGTTTGGCTGGCTATGAATTACTCATTTGTGATACAGTGGATAAGAAGAAAAAGTAGAAGCAATAATCTTCCCATCAATAAATGCAAGGCATTTTTACTTTATAATAGCCATTAGCAACTCTGAACAGTGCAGAACTGTAAATAAATGAAGGTTAAAGCCTTTCAAAGCTGTTTACTATTTCCTTTTATTTTAGTTCAGGTTTTTTTAGAACATATTTTGTCCAGAACCTCAAGATTATCTAACAAATCACTCATGGCACATTTTTATTGGTTAAGTTAGTAACAAATAAAACTGGGTATAAAACATTATGGAAATAATGAATGAGTGCAAGAGCTCAGACAGGCTGAGCTTTGTAAATGCTACTATAAAATAAACTTAGGTTAGCTCTTCATGGGCATCTGAGCATGCTTCCTTTGTTCCTATGAACTTCCAATGACCAGCAGCTGGGTAACCATGCCTCTGATATTTACACAATTTTGCAAATTAGGTACTTCTGACTATTCTCATAATTAACACGTAGACACTATTGTCTCCTTTTCTTGTTATCCTATGTTCAGGAATTGGAATACTGCATATATTTTGAAGGTTCTTATCTGAAGCTAGGATTAATCGCTAGCACATGGAAGACATAAGCATTTGTCCATTCTTAGAGTGACATGATAAAGATCCAGTAAAATCTGTTACTGGTAGTCTCCTTGAGAAAGGTGGAAAATGAGATTGTAGACAACGTGAAACGAGTAGTGTAATATTTCCGTTGCTCTATTCTGCATATGGCTTTCACTGAGGATATTGGGTTTACAGTAAACCACATAGTTAGAAATATTTTCTCCAAGGTACGAATACCCTGGAGAGTTGCATTATCATAACACAGGTGTACTATGAAGTTATAGGTATATGCAGTTGGGACTTGCGCATCTCTAACTTTAGCCCAAATATAAATAACATCATCCAATGCATGCGATATGACAAAGATCAGAACTAGTGAGTAACCCTGAATCTTGTACCTGATGAAAAACATTTACTTACCTGAAATTGGGCACACTCATGTTCCAAGGACCTTGAATAATTAGTTAATAATTTCCATTCTGTATAAGCAAATGTGGGTTGTGTTGTATTTCGTTTTTCCTAGCTAGAATAAAAATGTTGACAAAGTGAGAATTTGTGGATATTTAAAATATTTTTCCAGACATGGTATTGGAAGGTCTTGGAATGAATTTGCATTTTGAGGCAAATTTTCAGTGTTTACTATAGCTCATAAATGTCAATAATACAAACATGTTTTTCATCAGGAGAAATTACAAGCCTGAATTCAAGTATGCCTCATCACTTACTAGCTATACTTCTTTGCAAACAACTAGGCAGAACAAACTGGCATGTGCAAGAAAGAAGTAAGAAGGAAGTCCTATAAATACATGTATTTTCTGTGTGGTTTATATAAAAATCCTGTGGTGTCTATTTATTTTCCTTTTTATAATATAAATAAGTTTTTATCCATTATGCATTTTTTTAAAATATCAGAAAATGGATACATTTTTGAAGACTGTGCTGGTTTACAACTAAATCAACCTAAATATAAATCATATAGAAAATAATATCCCATTTTTTCAAGCTAAACTATTTCTCTTTACTCACATCCTCAAGAAGAGGCAGAGAAAATAGATGAGTGTTGCAGTGCTCTGTGAAGAGTGGTAATTGGAGCTTCTGCCTGGGGAAATGGAGAGCTTTGATACCTTTGATAAGAAAGGACCAAACTATCAGCCCTCTGTTTTTTAGAACTGAGCTTACTTCTAATATTTCTTGCCATTAACTGTGCTGTGATTTTACAAAGTTTTAGGCTTAAAACTTTAAGGTTGAAGAGCTCTAAAAAAGTACAATTAAAGCGTAATGAGAATATGTCTGGAATAAAGGCTTCCTCACTGCCATGTAGGGCACCTAGAGAAGACACGGTGGCCTTCTCTAGAAAGAAATCTGTGAGAAAGTACCATGCAAAAGAAAAGGTCATTTCTGAAGAGTAGGAGAAGTTTTGAATTATTTAAGATGTTGTGGAAGAAGAATCCAGAGGCTGGATCGTAGGCTGTTTCTCAGCCTTGCAGCTAAGATCAAGTGTAGTGTGTAGTACATCTCTGATATGCATAATTTTTGTTTAAACGTCATGGTGGGGAGACAGCAGATCCTGTCTGGATTAGGGCAGACTTCAAGTTCAGAGAGCAACCACGAATTTACTGTGGAGAGAGGCAGTTGTTCTCTGAGGAATGATTAAATCAATCTCAGTGCAATTGCTGATAAGTACATGGATCTTGATTGCGCTCAGGACAGAGCTAAAGAGGACAAAATACCACACAGTAAAATTAACAAAAGTGAGTCCACAAGAAGCACAAATAAGGACGTTGTGGAAATAGGGTTTTTTTATAGCTTGTGTGGTTATACATGAATACACAATCCTGATGTGATACAACATATTTTAGTATGCTGTAAGAGAGACACCTCTGGATCACAAAAGCATTCAACTGTTGGCTAATTTACATTTCAAAAGGTAGGTTGACCAGTGGGTGTTCCCTCTTCCTTGTTAGGATTAGTGGAAGTAAATTGTTTGGAGCAACTGTTGTTTCCATTAGTACACTCTCAGTATCAGTGGTGTGTGTCGGTTCAGTGCAGAAAGTGTAATTCTAGAGTTCTCACTGCTGCAGGCATGCCTCGTGGCCAACAGCCAGCTCCAGAAGCATCACAATCTAGATCCAACAGTTCCCTAACAGCAGCTGGTAAATATTATGAGAAAGCTTAGGTGATTCTTACTGTGCTTCTTGAGAAAAATACACAGCACTGAAAACGTATGTGTCCTGCAAAATAAATTTTTCTGGTATGTAGGACCTGAATAAAGCAGGAATTTAAGAACAAATCATAGAGAAATCAAAAGTAATTAGAATTATAGCCAGTACTCTTCTTATTGGCTCACCTTCCAACTTATCAATGGGTTTGATGATCATATGTAAACAGTCCGTGACTAGGAAGGAGAAATATTTGGAAACATTTTCTCACTCGCATTAATAATGAAAAGTAAGACTTCATTCCCAGGGCATTTTTTCAGCTCAGGCTCTGAAACTGAACCTAATTACCAATGTTGCATCACAAAGTGGAGCCTTTTCTGCTTAGGGAACAGAACAGACATTAATGAGAGCTTCTATTTTTGATTTTTAAAGATTTTCTGCACATTAAGTTTAGTTTATTCAATATGCCAGTCCTTGTCTTAAAGGAGCAGATCCTCCAAGAAATAAACTAAACACCCTTTCTTTGCCTTGCTTGATTTGTTTTATTTTCTCTCTGGGAAAAAAAAAAAAAAAAAAAAAAATTTAATTTGACTTCACTGTCATATGGTGAGTTACCAACCTGAGATTTCAGTGAAACATCCTTTGCTGATAACTTAGAAAAACAAGTGTGCAGCAAATATTGATATGACTCTTAATGGCAATTTAGCTGATTAATATCCTTTCATGTTACAAATCAGCATGAAACGCAATGATTTAATGAACACCAAAAACAAAGAGCATAGGAGGTGTGTTACTAAGAAACAATCTCTATTGTGATTTAATTAATCAAAGCATCGCGTGGAGCAATTACGAGCAACCTTGTGCAAGTGGCAATAGTACATGATCCTTGATTTAAAATTGGTTTTAAAGAAAGACATCATGGCTTAAAAACTAATCACAGAACAAACCCTTTTAATTAGGTGTGTTTTGGTGGTTTTTGTTAAAGTAGAGGGAAAAAGAAAACACTAATAGTTCTGAGTGCTGGCAACTGGAGGGATGAAAAATCACTCGTCTATTGAATATGTTACTGAATTGTATTCTTTCACTGCTTTTCACAATGCACTTTTCCCTGAATCAGCTGACTTCCCTTTTTGATCGCTTTCTGAGGGACTAAAGCTGCCCCTGCTGAGGAAGGGACATTCCAGACCAGTCTCAGGTGACAGCTCAGGACGTGTATGTGATACTAAAGCCAAAGGGCCTGAGTTGTGCTCTGCAGAGCTACTTTGTGGGTGCCTGTTGGTGGAGCAGAATAGGGTTCTACTTGCAGTCACAGGACGTAGATGAGGGAATGAAGCATTTCCAGAATGAGCAGCTGCCAGTTCCATTCACAGCCAAACTGAAAACAGAATAGTCCACAAAGCTTAGCTGGAAACCTGAGAGATTTTGATTAAATATGGTTGGAACACAAACCTATTTGAAAAATTAGGAGGGTTTCCCCTCTGTTTACTGGAGGAAAAATTATAATGATTGACTTCATTGTCAAAGAGCTCTTACCCTCTCAACAGAAATCGGAAAGGCTTTTCTGCTGTCCTCTTGCTCTCTTAGTGAGATTACAGTTGAAATATGTTACCATATTTTTACTAATTCCTCTGCTATAGTTTTCTTTAAATATAAAAGTAGCAAAAAAATGTGCTTGTTTGTATCTTAGCATAAACTATTGACATGTGGATTTTCCCCTTTCCAAATCATAGCTCCAAGAAAACCTTGTTGTGCTCTGACAAGCCTGCTTATGTTATTTTATGTACGGACTTTCATGGAATTTAATACAGTGAAATGTAGCTCAAACTCACTCCTTCTTGCAGAAGTTTTGGAACAGAAGCATGGGTACTAGCTATTACACAGATGCACATTTATCTCCCCTCTTAAAATGCTCTGTTGGGCATTCGTAGATGAATTTCATTCCCTCTGTAAGCTGGAGACAAAAGGAGGTCAAACAAAACTTCAGACAGTAGCCTTGTGAGATAAAGATGTGCAAGAACCATAGAGAACTAAAAACAACAGCCAGACTAAAAACTAATGGATGGAGAAAACTTTCTATAAGATACAAACTGCTACTATGCAGCAATTAGATTTCTGTTCAGGGCACATTTCAGAGCTTGTTAAATGAACACTTGTGTTATGGTTTAAGATTTCACAGAGGAAAAAAAAGTACAAGTGAATACACGAACTCTGGCACAACTCCCACTGATGTTATAGTGGGGAAATGGAGGAAGACTGAAGCTTTCATTCTTAAATATCTACAGAAGCTTGGTATGCAAGATAACTGGTACAGGAACTTTCAAGAACTTTCACAGCAAGCCCCCCCCTCATGCTAGGGGAGGGGGCATGGACTTGTTCTATAAATAGAACGCACCCGCCACCCCATGGAAACCTCTGGAGAAGGAGGGCCGCAGGGCCACGTGCTCCTGAGCACCACGTTGTCCAGAGGGCCATGGAGTGGTGACTGTTTCTCCCTCTCTTTGTCCCTTTCTTCTGTTTTTCATGGCATTACTGTGCATCAGATAGGATCTGAGTTGTGTTGTTTTGTCCAACTGCCCTGAGGGGATCAGATTAGGATCTGAACAGACTGGGATCTGTATTTTGCTCAACTTTTGCTGTTTTGGCCGTGTCCAAAACCAGTACTGATTTGATATTTTGGCCGTGTCCCAAGTATTGGTTTGTTGTTTTGGCTGTGTCCAAAACGAATATTGAGTTTGCTGTTCTGGCCATGCCCAAAATATTGGTTTCTGTGTTTAAGGTAAGTGTTGATTTGTTGTTTTGGCTGTGCCCGAAATAAATACTGTTTGGTTTTACCCTGGGAGGTATTTCGTCTCAATTCACAACGCAGACATCAAAGCACCTGTTCCCCCCCTGACTGAGCAGGTCTGTGAGGGAGGGGGAGCCGGGAGTGGGGAGCGGGCCCTGACAGGCTGTGTCCCAGGTACTCTCTGCAACTGCTTGTATGTACAGGAGAGAATGCATGAGAATTTTTGAATGTTTGGGGTTTCTTTTTAAAAAAAGCTTAATTTTTCTTTAAATGGAGACCCTTTCTGAGCCTTCAATTATCCCTGCTCAGGAGAGATGAAACTCTTACATGAAATGCTTAATACTGTTTTTCTGAAAGCAGTGGATTAAGGACATAAAGCAAATATTTTAAAAATTACTCTTGGTCCTTATTCAGCTTGCTTGTAAGTTGCACGGGCAGCTTTGTACGGTACGCTCTGGTATTTTTCTGGAGTATGAAGAAAGAGTTTCAGTTTCCTAGCACAATCTGGAAAGAGAAGTTTAGCTCAAGATAGTGGACTGAAATCATATGTTCAGGAGTCTATCTTTCGCCTGTTACAAAGAAACCTTGGCAAATTTTTTACTAATTGATATGCCTTCTGGCTTGTGATGCCTCATAGAGAGTAAAAGCAAATACCCAGATGAGAGGAGTGAGGTGGTTATGAGAATATATACCTATGTTATGGACGCCATGAATATCATAACTCATCATACTTTATAGAAGCCTTTCTGTTAAATGCATTTGTGTGGAAGTGGGAAGCATCATTTCCTTCCAGGAGCTGTATTTCACTTTTGCCAGACCAGAGGCAGTGGAGAATCTTTTTTACCCTGACGGTTTTGGACTGCCTGACTGAAAAGTACTCAGCACAAGCCCTATGAGGAGCAACTGAGGGAGCTGGGGTTGTTTAGCCTGGAGAAGAGGAGGCTCAGGGGAGACCTTATAGCTCTCTACAACTGCCTAAAAGGAGTTTGTAGTCAGGCAGGGGTTGGTCTCTTCTCTCAGGTGACCGGTGACAGAAGAAAAGGACACGGTCTCAAGCTTCGCCAGGGGAGGTTTAGGCTTGACGTTAGGAAGAAGTTCTTTACTGAGAGGGTGATTGGCCATTGCAATGTGCTGCCTGGGGAGGTGGTGGAGTCATCGTCCTTGAAGGTGTTTAAGGAGAGATTGGATGAGGCACTTAGTGCCATGGTGTAGTTGACGAGTAGGAGTAGGTGTAGGTGTTGGGTCATAGGTTGGGCTCGATGATCTCGGAGGTCTTTTCCAACCTTATGATACTGTGATACTGTGAAATGGTCGTGTGAGCAGGGTAATCCAGGGGCTGGACGACAGAGAACCAGCTTCACCAGAAGAGAAAAAAATCAGTGGGTGGTGGTGTGTGGCAGTGGGACTCTTAACACCATGTTGAAAGCATTAGGGAAGAAGGAAAAGACCTGATGTTATACTTGGGAAAGGTTGAGCAAAGCTGAGCTTAAGAGAAAAGACATAAAAAATTTGCAGGATTAATAGCCCAACTAATGAATTACAGAGGTTCAGCTCTGGACAATATAGATATACTTGGACTAGATCCCAGCATGCTTTAGTTGACTTAAGGAAATTAGTTTTATTTTTGTGCATTTGTGTAAAATGATTTATTTTCTTAAAATTAACAAAGCAATTCTCTTGATTTGGTTTTTTTTTTCGTTGCTGTTGTCAAAGAAGTTTCTTTAGCTGTAAGGCTGCACTTACCACTAACATTACTTTTTAAAAATGTTATAGTACTGCATGAATTTTGTTTTAAAGAGCCATTGCATTTTAAGGATATGCATAAAAAAGTGAAGATGCCCAAAACATACAGTCAGACGTTGGTTTATGTGTTGCCTTTAAACATCATGTCTATTTATATACTACATGTGGTGAGGGGAAAACAACAGAAGAGAATGTCCTGGCTTACATTTTATGTGGTTCTGTCTTTAGCTCCCCTAAAAGAAACAGATCTTGAAATTCAGGTGGAAAACTGAGATTTTTTTTTTTATTTTTTTTAGACATAAAACTTGTGGGTTCCAATATCAATCATGCTGAGGCCCAGAGGAATAGGATAGCAATAAAATATCTCCTTTGGCTGTTAATATTCTTTTTAAGGCAGGCCTTTAATTATGTACGTTGCAAATCAAACCTCTAAAGTAGGTGCAATTTCATCATGTTGAAATTTACTATTAAATGCGAACTTAAATCCTTCCTTTCCTATCAACATCCTTAAGGAAGTTCTGAAATGTTGGATGAGATTTACTTGACTCCAAGAGCTGGAACTTCAAAACAAACAGATTGAAGATCTTGTGAATATGATAAAAATCCTCAAAGATTTTTAGTGAGAAAGAGCTCAAAAATGGCTTCTTTTCTCCTCCTACCTAACCTGTCCTCACAACAGATATATATGCTTCAGACCTCTGATCGTATTTGTAGGCCTCTTCTGAATCCGTTTCAACCGTTCCACATCCTTCTTAAGCTGGGGATCCTGGAACTGGACACAATACTCTCGTGAGTGCGGTGTACTATATGCAAGGCTAGCTGATATGTCTTCTGACACTGGGACAGAGGGATTAGGTATTTTGAAGTTTTCTGCTCAGAGCCCTTAACTGTTTGATAAGACTACATTTAACAAACAAACAAAACAAATCAAGACACCCCCCTCCAGTAACAAATGAAGCAAAAAAAACCCCCACCGTAGTATTAAAGACCCTCAATAAATTCTCAGCTTTGGTGATTTGGAAGGAGGAAATGTCTATAGATAGGCTTGATGATTATAGACAACACACAGCGCTATTTCTCCAAGATTACACCACTGCCAAACTGTGATTCATTCCCTAGTCCCACAGTCCTGCAGGGAACTAAGCCATGCCAGACCTTTTCACGGTTTCTCTGTGTCTGTGCTGGATCAGCCTTGCTGGCTGACAAGCTCTGTCATTACTAAATCATGACTCAAAAGTTATGAAACTAACTTTCAAATTACAAGAGCTTATATGGGTACGTGCACATACATACACACACACACCCTCACATGGACACAAATCATATATAATTCTATAGATAAAGTTTATTGTATTTCTTTTAATTTCATATCTTATTTGAACCTTTTAGGTTTACGTTTCGTGGTGTTTTCTTCACATGCTTGAAATTAGAAGCCTTTGTTTTATCTTTAAAAAAAACCCCACTCCCTTTCTAATGTCACTCAAGAGCTCTAGAAACAAGTTTCCAAATGAAGAAGAAAAGGGAAAAAGACCAAGTGACTGAGCACTGTTGCTTTGGTGAATCAGCATCAAAGTTGAAATACAAACACATTTTCTGTCTGTCAGGAACAGTTCTCCTCCAGTCTATGGTATGACTGGTCTACTCAGAGCAGTAGTCTACGTAAGCTAAGCAGTTCTTTTAAGGTATGTAAGGCTTTATCTTCCTTTTATAGGATCCTACATATCTGTGTTGTACTTATAAGGTGGGAACACACATATGCATACAATTTAGGGTTGGAATCGGCTTTTAATGAAGCAATATGACAGACTGGCATTTAAAGTGTATAAAGGTGTATTTATGACTTAGATTGCTGGAGCATAGATTATAGATTAAGGCTTCCAAATTGTCAGTATTTTCTGTATTTCCACATAGAAGCAGTCAATACATAATGCATGACTTGCACATATTATGTTGTTCTTATCCAGTCTTTCACTCATCTCTCTATTTTGTGCTTTGACAACATACATGGTGCAGATAGTGTCTGAGCTCTGCAAAACTTGCAAGACTGCAGGTGTCTGCTGTTACTCCTCAGAGATTGCAAGGGAGTTCTGTCACTGCTTTCTCTTGTTTGTTTGTTTGGGTTTTTTTTCTGTAGGTCCTGATTTAGTTCTAAGCGAATTAACAAAAAACCCTGAAAACCAAATAAAATCATCCCCTACACCCCCAAAAAACCCCAAACTGAAACTAAACTAAACACCCCAGCCCTGTTTCCCCCCTTAAGAAAAACCCCAGACCATTCCCCCCACAAAAAAATGAAACCCAAGCAAACAATCTCCCCCCCCAAGGAAAAATAACAAACCGAAACAACAAACCTCGAACTGTCAGCAATGTAAAACAGAGTGATGGGAAAATTGTTCATTGGTTCAGATAGCTGGTTTGTTGTTGTTTTTTTTTTTTCCAGGAAGAGGTTTTACATCTGAGAATAGTAAATCAAACTCTGAGTCATGAGAGAATTTGCCAAGTGGAAGGTGCTCTCCTGATGGCAACTGTGGATTAATAATGGTGCTGTGTAACCAAGGAGACTGACACTGATCTCCATTTCCACTGGGAGAAATGGTAATGGGTTTAAACTGGAGCTAGGATGGTTTAGGTTAGACATCGAGAAAGTCTTTCAAATAACAAAAATGAGCATGTACGTAGGTTGCCAAGAAATGATACGGAATCCCTGCCAGTGAAGACTTTTAAGTCAGTACTAGAGTCTAACATTGGAGGAACCTGTCACTACACGACAGAGCTGACTTGGTGCTTCATCTCTCTCTTCTGAAATCATTATTGCTGGATAAAATAAATGTGTGTTAACATGTGGCCCAGTAAAAGTATATGAAAAGCAAAGCATCTTCCATACCTCTATATTATGGTTACCTCTGTATTTCAGGAAACGGTGGTTACTTCAGGCGGTTCACTATAGGTCACTACACCTTTAAAACCGGCCTCTTCAGAAACCTGTGGCCACTACGTGTCCATGTAATGAGCTACTTTCTCTTTCTTCCATTCCCAAGCGTGGTTTCTGTGCCATTTCTTGCAGAGGGGAACAACGTTTGCTCCTGTGTATAAATGGAATCTTAAAATGAAATAAATGGTATAAAACCTACCACTATTTAAAAACTAAATGAAACAAAAAAGCCCCCTGTTGCAAACAGTTAAGACTAGAATGGAAGCAGATGCTGGGGACTGTCTGTGCCTTCACCACACACCTTCTCATGACTCTTTGAAGGAGTGTGCTGCTTTTCTTGTGAGCCTATAGGACGTGTTCCTCCTGAGCTAAATCAGAACTCTTGTTCACCTCAGAAGTGGCTTAAGCACAGGTTATGTAAAGATTTTGGATTAGGTACTCAAAGTAAAACAGAACTGGAAAGGTTTTCTTTCTTTAAAAGCACATGATTTCTGTACCAGGCGCAGGGCTAGGCCTCTCCTGGAATTCAGGACAGGCCAAAATGCCCAAGCCTAGATCAAACACTCTCAGAGCATGGAAGCCAATTCAGCGTAGGCATCTGCTCCTATGCTGCTCCCCACAGCCTGGCAAGTGGCACAGGGTTTTCTGTGTTTTCCTTTTACAAAAGGAGAGTAGACAAAGAACATATTGAGTAAGAGATATGCACAACGATTTGAAAAAAAATCAAGTATTCCAAAAATGCAGAAGTTAATGTAGCTCTTATCTCATTTGAGTGATTATGATTACCGTAGCTGAGAATGCCACTTACTTACTTTCTTCAAGAAGTAGCAAAACAAATAAAGTATTCTACTTGTCTAAAACCTTTTTATTCAGAAGAAGTTATCAATGCCCATTTTTTTTCTAGTTGTGAAAGAGGTCAGTGCTATATCACCAACATGTTAGAATTTTTGTTCACCATGTGATCAAAGGGCCCTAATATTCTCTAAAAAGCAGAATGTAAGAAATAAAAACCACTGGGAGAAACCCCTTTCCTCTTTGGTCTGTTGCAGAGAATTAAATTTGTTGAGTAGGGTGGTTTGTTTTGTGGTGTGTTTTGTGAGTTAAGAACGTTTGATGAAACTAAATGATCTCTGGAGAAGATGAGATGGAAAATCAGTACCACTCAGAGGGCTAAGAAGCTCTGTTTAAAGCAGTACCCATTTAGAATATTCACTCAGGTTGAACGTGTTTTGGAAAATGTGAGGCTAAAAAGCCCAAGGACAAAAATCAACATGGTGCTGTTAAAATAACTTCAATGTTTGTGTGCCTTACTGACCCATAATGAACCACTTGAAAATCGGGGTAGTAAAGCTGACTGATGTCATGGATCCTCTGGGACACGTGTCATTTAATTTTTTCCTAAAAGGCCAGAACTTGCTTCAGATACCTGAGTGAGAACAACCTGAATTTCACAGGTTGTTGGAGACTCAAGGCACAGGATCTGGGTCTCTGTTGTCTATATTATTAAAAAAAAAAAAAAAACCCAATCAAAATACATACGCTTCAAGAGGAGAGCATGGAAAGTGGGAGAGTGGCTGAAGGCTGAACTTTGGGCGTATGGACAAGGGCATGCCATGAATGAGTTATTTCAAATTTAAGGCATTCCTTGATGAAGGTGGGTACCAGGCCTTCAACTGCCTTAACCTGCTGCTTATCCTTTTGAATGTGTCTGTGAAAGTTAGAGCCTACATGAGAGGCGTTGATTACATAATTAATGCATTTTTTCCTAAGTCTGAAAGGAAACACATCAGTTAAATCCTTCTGTACTGGCCTTCTCTTCAAATGTACGTAGGATCTGAGAGGTTATACGCTGAGTGGGCTGATGTACTGTATATAAAGCTTATTTTGCACTGCATGAATAATAGGTGAAGTATTGCAGATACTTAGGATACAGCTGTGTGCATTGCAGCGCATTTTTTCCTGGGTTCGGAAGGCTTGTGTTTGATAATTAGATAAACATATGAAATTTAATAAAGTCTAATTAACATGGGGTAATAAAATGTATGGTAAGTGCTGTTTATATATCTGTCACTAATAAACACGACATTTTATGTCATAATGTCTGAACAGTTAGCTGCATGCATGCTAAATGTTGCTTTTAATTAAACAATAAAGAATGTAACAATCTTTATTGTATTGTTGTAAATTTTGATGTGGAACAACAATTTGATTCCTTAAAAATTAATTGCCTGGGAGTGTGTTTAAATAATATTGATTATGCTGGTGCCTTGTGTTGATCTGCGATACTTAAACCAACATTTAAAATATCTTTTTTCCATTATACATTTGTGATGCAAGAATAAAAGCAAAGTACAAAACAAATAGGCACTTGAATTCTAATAGCAATAAGCAATAAATGTCAGGCATCTGGAAATTATGGTTGCAATTTCATCAGAGTACACTTTGTTCTTCTATTATGCCTGCATGAATTTTGCTACAGGCAAAATCTATTACAGATAACAGTTAAGAACCTTTCTAATCTACACAGATAGTCATGAAAAAAGGCTAGAAAACGAAATGTTAGAAAATGTAATATTGCCAAGGAAAACTGACACTTGTAGAAAATAACGTGATCATATTTAGGACAGCAGAGATAATTTCTTTAAGATCATGTTGAAATAGAAATTTCTGGGGTGCTTGGCCCTGCTGAAGGGCACATAACTAATAATATGCAGTATATCATTAAATGTGTTTGTGTACTGTATATAGATAGATATTTATCTCTATACTGTGGGATAGTTATTTTGCTTGTTTAATGATTGTTACTTGAAATAGCAGTCAGCAAGTCAGAGTACACATTAGAAACCGGTACTTTTCCATTGCCAATGATTACATTTGAGTAGAGGCTATTTTTACTCCAGGTCATCTTTATTACCCTATGAAGGCAGTCTCTATAGCCTGTGAAAGTATTCATTTTATACTTTTTATCGTGCATTCTGATGCTTTACAACTCTTTAATTGACTCTCTGAAGATACATGTCCTGTTGATCACTTACGATTCTGTCAAATTCTAAAAGTAGTTTATTTTACATAACATTTTGATGCTATAGTGCCATGTTCTAGACAGCTTAAATTTGCCCTAGTGTTACACTGGAATAATGCAAAGCTTAGATTTTGGTAAGGAAAACACTGGTATTGGAGATTGTTAAGGTTTTGTGCTTATACTTTTGCTCAGGGATATAATATAGGATTGAAAAGA
The DNA here is from genome assembly GCA_033558235.1 of Neomorphus geoffroyi. NCBI lineage: Eukaryota > Metazoa > Chordata > Aves > Cuculiformes > Neomorphidae > Neomorphus > Neomorphus geoffroyi. The sequence continues at coordinate 9,828,289 of JAUMJM010000001.1, forward strand.
TAACCTGACTTGTGCTCTTCAAACAAACTCTTTACCAAACTGAAAGAGGGTTGCTTGCTCTAACTTTTTAGTAGGTCTAAATTTTTCTTCAGTATAAACACCTGTCCTAGAATTTTTCTCTGTACTATCTAAGGAAGATCTGTTCTGCAATAGTGAGATGTACAGATATATGATTTACATCTATAATTTGCTTTTTTTCATTAAGTAGGTATTTTTTTCAATAACTACCAAAAGGCTCATGTTCATGCAGTAACCAGCACAACAATGGAAGTGTTAAAAATTGTAATTGTACAGTGGTTGCTATTTTTTGTAATTAATTGATATATTGTAACAACATAATGAAATATTATTAAAATAAGTTTATCGGATGAATTATATCATGCTTCAAAAACATAGCTTCTGTCCTGATAAGACAAATAGTCTCCAGGAAAGTCTTTTTTAAAAAAATGTTTGGTGGAAGTCAGGGTGGAACTGTTTTGAGGAATACATTTGCAACAAGAATTCATTTTACCTTTTGATGTATTACTTGATGTCAAGGAAAGTGGAGAACTATGAATCTCTAAAATTCTTGTTCTGTTCCTTTTATTTAGGAAAAAAAAAAAGGAGCTTTAGAAGAGTAGATGCAAGATTACTACTTTACTAGTAGAAAGAAAAAGTTGATTTCTCAATGAAAACTGAGATTCTGCTTTCACTTGGTGCTGATATGGTATCTGAACTGAATGTCCTGTAGTTTTTTTTAAAATGAAAAAAAGATTTTTTTATTAAAATAAAATAATTCATTACTTCAAACAGAATTCATTTCCAATTTTACATGTTTCAGAGATGGAAAAATATTTATAACATTTTTTCCATATAATATTTTGTTGAAAAAAAAAGATTTACCTGTGAGAACATTTCCTAGTGCTTTATATAAATGAATAGAACCTCTCCTGTATTTCTTCACTTCTTTACCTTTGACCAATAGATTCAGAGTTCCTTAAGTACTTAAGAGCCAAATTCTATCTTGGGCTATTTGTGTTTGGAAATGTTGTCTTTGAACTGAGAAACAGATTTGGCTTCCTAGAAAAGGAAATGAGTCAGTCACAAATGCTACAAGCGATATGGTTGTTTGGCTGGGGAGAAATGTAAGTTTTTGTGTCAATTTCAGCAAAAATATGTAGGTTTACTAAGTCACGAAGAAGGGTCGATGTCAATTGTCCGTGTAACTTGGCTAAAGAGGAGGCTCTTTTCTCTCTCAAGCAGTGGGATTACCTACAGAAGTCAATGAATCTGGTAGTTCTGTTAAGATTATGGTGCTACCTCACACTCAGGATTAAACTGTTGGGTACAGAGAACAACATTTAATATTTTGCAGTCAATTGATTTGTAGGCCTATAAAATTCAGGAATTAATCTGGTCATGGTAAACTAAGAATCTTTCAGTTTCTTTTCTACTCCCTTACCCTGCTCTTGGTGATGGACACTTCAGTACGACCATGTTATAACATCGGCAGCTGAGCTTGCAAAGGTTTCAACCATGCACATCTGTCCTCCCGAATGATGCAAATTAAACAGAAACTGAACAATTCTGAAGGTGAAAATGAACATTTATATTAAGTGCAGTCTCTTACAATACTGATTATGTCTTCTCATGGGTGTTCTTGTTCTGAAATACATGATTGATGCAACTGAAGAAATATAAAAACATTTTCATATTTAATATCAGAATGAAAAAAAAAGCATATTAATGCTTCTGATACCACTAGGGTTCCAAACCCCAGGACTAGAATTTGTTTTGATTGTGTGTATCTATGAATTTTAAAGGAAAATAGGACAGATTCTGACTGATTCTGGCTTAAATGGGACTACACGTGTAAGGAAAGTTCATATTCCAGTTCTTGTTATAAGATCACCATCAGATTCTAGTCTTTGATATTATTTTTTACAAGAGGACAGCAAGCCACCATAGGAACAAACAGAACCCTTTTTAAAGATGTATGCTGTATTAAGAGCTAAGTTAATATTCAGTTTGCAGCTGGTTATACATAGTAAGTTTTTTATTCAAATCAAATACTTATTTGAATAGAATTTATTCTGAATGGCATACAAAGATCATCTCCCTGTATACTTAGTGGGATGTCATTTTTGAATGAAAATGGTTTATCTGAATAAATTTGCTCATAATTTTGCTGATTATGGGCAGAAGTCTTTTATTTTCATGTAAATTTTCAGTACTGTAAGGTGCCCATCTCTATTTGTTGAAGCTTTATATTTGGATGATTTAAAAAAATCTAGATACTCTATTAAACATCTAAAAAGACATTTTTCATCAATCTGAGATTTTTAATTTAATTCCCTGCTATATGTCAGCAGCATTTTAAACATTCGTACTTTATTCATTTTAAAGCCCTTTAGTTCTAATACTGTTCGACATATCTGTAATTCAGGATCACAGAATTCCCTCTAGATCTATTCCGTGTATGATTATGACTCACTTGCTGTGTTTCAAACTCAGACGCTTCTTAGCATCCCGTAGCTGCCTTTAGATAATACTAATTCCTTGGTCATTCCTTGATTTTGCTCTTTAGCTGAGTTTGAGCAGACTGTAAAATATTTCTCTTCTCTCTCACAATTCAGGCCAGCCAGGATATAGATTCCGGGAGTGATGCTGTCTAGTAGGTTCACATGTGCTTTCTATGGACTACACTATCAGAAAATGTTGTTTAATTCCGTACTCTGATGTTGCCTTGATATCAATTGAAAATCTCAGCCTCTGTGATATAAGTGAGAGACCAGACGCATTAAAAGCCCAGTGCAGAGTGGAGTTTGATGACTGCAGAGAAAATGTGGGACAACATGGATCTCAGTCAGTTTGAAAACTTGGAGTTCTCACACAACTGAATTTTCTGCTTCGTAATGACCTTTAAAAAAATAAATAAACATATCATTTTGCCTGTCTGCACCTATCTGTAAAGTGAGAATGGTGATATTTCTCTGCTTTGTGAAGCTCTATGTAGGACCAAGGGAATATTACAAATTATTATTTAAGTAAGCTTTACTACTCTGACAGCACAAATGTCAAGTAAGACCAGGAGACCAGGCTTTTTTCCATTAAAACCACAATTTAATACAACCTTATCAACTAAAGTCAAGTGTCCTGATTCTGGATAATTTCTTCTGTGTTCTTTCTGATCAATGATCTTTCTGGTTGTTTGGGTTTTTTGCTCCCTGTCCTCCCCGATATTTACTTTCCCCCATCTCTTTGAAGAAAAACAAAATAATTCAGGGACTTACTTGTAGAGCATTACCACCCTGACTTTCATTTACAGCCACTGAAAAAAGGGTGAACTTTTACTACTCATTTACTACCTATTCTATTCCATTCACTTATTAGGTTTTCCCGTGTAGTGATGAGGATTTTGTGTGTTTAGAAAGGTTTGCAATCAGTCAGTAAGCCACAGGTAGAAGTACAGGGTTTTAGATGGAGAATTTGCAGAGTGAAATATTTTTCTCTGTTATTGTATGGATTCCAGATTCTCTGCAGTGGAAGCTGTGACCTACTTAACACAAATGAGATTGCTTAATGGCTACTGATTGGTTGTCAGAGTGTTTTCTTTAAATATACATATCCATCATCAGCTGCTTTGTAATAATAAATGTCTCCTGTGTTATCCCATTTGTCTGTTTATATCACAAAGTAATGTGTCATACTATAAAATACAAATGTGTTCCTTGAGATAACTTTGCTTTATCCTGATGTTGAGTAGTGTAGCTACATTACATGGCATACACGATGTCAACTAATTAGATATTAATATATCTGTTATGTAATTGAATTTCAGAAATAATTTCTTTGAAGTGTATAGTCCTCTCAAGTGCAAAGCGAGAGCTACCAAAAAACACTGGGGCACAAGAAATCCTTCTGCGGAAGGGTTTTGTATTCATGGACAAGATAAGATGACCAAGGTGGTCCACAGATAACATGAGGGATAGCTAACATCTTGTTATGTATTTGTCGTCTTGATTCTGATTCTGGTTATATACCTTGTTCATTAAATGTAATGGCACAGTTTTGCTTTAGTAGAGAGGGAAACTATTTCTAATGCTGTTAAACTACAAGTGAATATAATCTAAAACTTCTGGGTTCCCTCCCCCCAGATAACTATGAAATAGATGGCTATTTATTTCTAATATTCAAAATTGTTATTGTATATTGCTTATTTACAATTAGAGGTACAAAACCACCAGGTAGATGTTCTTAAATGTCTTTATGAATCTTTTAGATAAAGTATCTGTAAATAATTTTATTTTACTTGTACACTATTAGAGAAAATGGGAAAAAGAAGCACAAAATTAAGCATTATGTTTGAAACAAATCTTTTAAAGGTGTCTATTGTTTCAAAAGGAGTCATTGTTAGAATCCAAAAAGAGTAAAATTAGTCTGCTGTGATTTGAATTCAGCAGGAAAAAGCAAAGTTAGTGTAAGATGACTCGATAGTATGACATTGGGTAGCTGATGTCCATGAATACTGGATAGATCATCTGGAAGTTTAGAATTGCGGTTTATTTTTAGGAAGTTTCAAGCCCTTGACTGTATTTCCAAAAGTGCTTCCACTCTAATAAAATCTGGTCTTTCACTGTAAAACATTTTGTTAGTTTCCAGATCTTTCAGGAAACTTTTCTCTCCCTTACCACAGGGGTTTTGGGAGCTGGAGAAGCCAGGACAGGTGGCAGGGGAATGATTTGTCTGCCCTGAGTTCCAGTTTGGTGGCTGAGGGGAAGGGGGTGAGAAGTCTCTTCCGTTTGATGCCACTTTTCTGCTCGGCGGCTGTTGGGAGCGGGAGCCGCCATTTTTCTGGGCTGGTGGAAGCATCTTGGAAGAAGCTCCCTTGGCTCAGCCTTATATCATTTAAAGGTCTTGGTTAGGGTGTTGTTGTGTGTCCTGTTCTGGTTTTGGTTGTATATATTTATTATATTGCATTGCATTATATTTAACAGTTCTTAACTACATTTGTATATTTGTGTATATATTTGTATATATTTATATTTGTAGTTAAAAACTGTTGTTCTTCTCTATACATTTTTCCTGATTTAAATTCTCTTAATTTTGAAGGTCGTAGTGGTTTTGTTTTGAGAAGAGGCCCCTTGCTTAGTTCAGATACACATCTTAGTTTTCCTTTAAACTGAGACACTCTTCTGGCCTTCTTCAGGGACCTCAATGAAATGAAAAGGTCTGGACACATCTCCCTCACAGTTCTGACTTCGGCTCTCACTACGATCAATCAGTCTTTATACACTGCACTTCAAAATCTGCAGTCAGGATATTCCTGATATTCTGTGAGGGCAGTAATTGCCTTCCCAAACTGCAAATTAATGGACAGGGAAAAGGTAGTTTTCTTGTGGAGACTGTGTTCTTGCTTGGCTGACTAATTTTTTGTATTTTCTCTGAAACACACGTATGCGTTTGCTGTGGCAGAGATGGAACCAGTCCTGTTACAAATACACCACTCTACATCTATATGGGCTGAGCCCAACCAGGTAATCACACCTGTTTACATCTTACTACCTGGAATGCTTGCATATTTAGTGTGAACTAATTTCCAAATTCATTGCACTGGGAAATCCTCTGTTTGAAAGCTTGCAAATACCGGTTGTGAAGATAACCTAACCAATTAAAATATGCAGGTACAATAACTTTACTGTCAAGAGTTTTGATGTTTATCTAGAAACTTTTATATCAAGAAATATTTTGAAACAGTACTGGGAAATGAGCCCATTAGAAAAATATTCTTACTTTTTAAGCGTCAGATAGTAACTTAGGAGAACCGGATTCAGTACTAACTGGCTCTGTTGATATGAATTAACCTCCACTATTTCAGTGACCAGGGAAAGAGTCATTAGGGATGAAGAGGAAATAGAAGGTAAACCCCCGTATTAACCTCTGTTTAACTATAAGGACTCAGATTTCAAGAGAGGGCTATCCTCGCAGATAATTTGATTTACATAGTTATTGCACAGGGGGCAATTTTTCTTCAGTAGCCTGGCTATCCTTTGCGCAGAGCAATAGTTCTTTACCCCAAGGCCAGTGGGAATACAGAGAACGGCTGCAATGACAATAAAGCAGGCAGTCTCATTTAGAAAACAGAGCATAAGAAACTGTGCATCTGTACTTCTCCACAGATTCTGATAAACTTTTCCTAGGAACACAAGGAGATTGCCTATTAAATCCAGAATCAGGAGGGCTCCAGGAATCTGTACTCTAAGCTGACTCTCTGTGTTATTAAGCTGACTCTGTGTTAACTCTTTAGGGTTAGGTTTTGGTTTGCTATAGTCGCACCACACAGCACTTGACTAATGCTGCAGTTTTGCCTGTTTCCAGCTGGAACTCTGAGTCTTGTCATCTCTTCTCCATACCTTGCTCATTAGTTTCCCTTATTCAGGTTTCAGTAAGATCTTTAAAGGCGTGTTTTATTGGTTCAGTTTCTTCAAAGTAAGGCATGATTAATCCTTACACAAAGCTGTGAGATAAAGCATGCTATCCTAAAAGAAAGTCTTAGATTACTCTTCAAACAATGAGAAGCACAAATCATGATCTCCTGAAAGTATTTTACAGTTCATATTTTCCGTGTGGGTTTTGGTGGGGTGGGGGGTGTGCTGTTCTTTCCTTGCCAAAACTCCTGGTTACCCATTAATATAAAAAAAACCCTCAAGAAAAATGAGTGACAGGGGCCTAAGTTAAGTTTAATGTAAGCATATTGGGAACAGTTTGGCCTTTACCTCTTCCTCCGGCTAATGGTCTTGCAGATTCTACCAAGTCTGTTCTAGTCTAACTCAAGAGTTTTCCCACAGACTGTGCTTTCCCTTGTTCTGTGATCTCACTCTTAAAACTTTGCACTCAGGAATTTTGGCTTACGTGACATCCAGCTGGAGTCATGCCCTACTTCTTGACAGTGGTGTGACTGTTTCTTCTGAGCCAGATGTATTTATTTTCATCTTTCTACTGTTGCTTCCAACAGTAACATCATAGTCAGGTGGATAGCTGGCTTTTGCTATTGTCACCAGCCACCTTCAAATTTCTGAACAAAGGGAACTCATGAGGAAGAAAATAATCCACATTCCTTCTTGCTGAAGTACTCACTTGTGCAGGTGCAGGACTTGCATGACAAAATTCTTTGACCCGAATGACCTTGCAATATGTATGCCAGTATCGTATGGGGTGTAAATCTGTGTGGGTGTTTGAGGGTGACCTTGGGCAAGCCAGATTGGGACCCAGCTGCAGAATGGAGCTCTGAGTGTGGTCACAACATCTTACAAACTCATATAAGAAAAAACCCCACACATCCAAGTCATAGAATCATATGGTTGGAAGAGACCTCTGTCTCCCTACTAAACCATATCCCTAAGAAACTCATCCATCAGTTTTTTAAACACCTCCAGGGATGGAGACTCCACCCCCTCCCTGGGCAGCTGTGCCAATCCCTGACCACCCTCTCAGTGAAGAAATTGTTCCTAATGTCCAGTCTAAACCTCCCCTGGCACAATTTGTGCCCATTTCCTCTCATCCTATCGCGGTCGCTTGTGAGAAGAGACCGTCGCCCACCCCGTCACAACCTCCTTTCAGCCAGTTGTAGACAGGGATGAGGTCTCCCCTCAGGCAACTATAGGAAGATTGTTGTGAAGCAACTTAACCACGAAAAAAAAAAAAGAGAAACAGGTATGGGAATTCCTTTGCTGTGGTGGAGAAGCAGCTTGACTTAAGTGTAGTTGGCCTAATTTACACATTAGGGCTTGCTTAAAATATGCCAGGAAAGCAAGCTAGCCCGTGTCCTTATTCTATGCGGATGTCTCCATAGACCCAAAGCCTTATAGGAAAGGCAATTCAAAATTTTCTTTCAAGGAAAAAATAATGGATATTGTAATAAACACTGCATGAACAAAAAATAAGAGAGGGAAGAAAACTCTAACCCCAAACCAACTGATATCTTTAGCTCAGCTGGCAGTTGGTGAACATTGGACTAGATACAGTCATAACTAATGATTCAGTGTGATTAATTATAGTGGTATTTGTAACGATTCCAGTTGCTTCCACAGAGCTTCTACTAAAGGAATCTTTCACTTGACAGCAAAGTGATTGGTTAATGGCAGAAGTGGAGAGTAAATGACAACCCAGCCAAAACATCTGGGGATGAAATATATTTTGTCAAGGAGCTAAAACCCTTGTGTTGAGAAATGTATTTTTTTCCCTCTGATCCGTTCTGTCAACAAAATACTTTTCATCAGAGACATCAATGCTATTTCATCTGCAAATTTCATTTTTTGAATCCCTTAATCTATTCTGTTGACAAAAATTTCTGTCAACTACCTCAAATCATTGTATTAACAAATTTCTTTTTGTCAATCATGATTTATTCTTCTGGCAAATGCATTCTATGATGCTTTGCTTCATTCTGTAGAAAGAATACATAAGTCAGCCTCAATTTTAATTTTTTAGGAAGTGAAAGTTGAAAGTAAAAGTAGTGTAACAGCTGCTAATCTACTGAATCTATCCAACGACTTGGTTTATTTTAAATATATCCAGTTGAATTAAATTTTCTGCTGAATAATGCAAAAGTTAAAGTAAGGAGGTTGTAGAGGCAATAAAATCACACTTCTCACTTAATGTTTTCTTAGGTATTATTTAGCAGACAGATACTGCAATCAGACATAACACAAAGATGATCTCTGTCGAGCTGTAATTTAGCTGATTTTTATGTGTTGGTGTTCTAGAGGTGTATTGTAACCTCGCTGCTTATAGTGAGCTACTGAATTAGAACAAAATATTGCAGCTAATGTACTCCATGATAATTTAGCATTAACCAATGTAGTATAAAAATGAATTGCTACCATCTTCATTACTTAAACAATATATCTATTTCAAAGCAAAATCAAATTATGATAAGAAAATGATAAATAAAAGCTTTGAGTGTGAAATGCCAGTAATCTACATTAAAAAATATTATTAGTCTCATAACTACTCCTTGTACAAATGCAAAAGAAAAGAGTCACTAGAGTTCATGCTCCATGTATAAGGCAGGGTAAGGGTGAACAGTGTTTTATTTCTTGTGTCTCATTGGTCTGCGTTGGATATCTTTGACTTGTTTGATTTTGATTATTCAGAGGTATTTATTTTCCAGCATTTCTTTAATTTCCAGACCAAATAAATTTACGTGGGAGAATAAGGGAAGATATAAACAACCTAACTACTAGATAAGGTTTTCTATCCTGTGTGTAATTCCATATCTATCACATGGTGAATCAGATTGTAAAATGCAATTATGCTATTAGTGTTTTATTGATAGTCTCGGCATAGAGTCCTGAGAAAACCCTTCAGAAGTGGAATTTTCCCTCAATAAAATAAGAATAACCAGGTCTCAATGTAATCTTGCAAATTTTTGCTGTAATGGTTAACTTTTCTCAGCAATGGGAAAAATTTAACAGTAACCTTGAGTCCTTGGCAGTGCATCATAATGGGTTTGAATTGCAGTTTCAACTCAGGCTTTGCTGGCTAGGAAAAAAGCGGTAGGCTATTTCTTCAGACCTGGCCAATTCCTTTCATCAAAAATTCTGGATTGTGCCACTGTGTACTTTGTCATGCTAATATTTGCCAAGAATTGGTGGGCACTTGGCATATGTGCTGTAGAAAGTGTGCCGTGCAAGTAGTGAATATGTGACTAATGATATCATTTCACTGCCAATGGTTAGAACACTGGAAACTGAAACTGTAAGATGAAATCACTGCAAGTAACACCAGAGTCGTAATATTCATTTCTGATTAAATTTCAAATTCTACTCTGAAATGCAAGGAGAAGTCCCATAGTTCTGGGACATCTCCAGCACATTCTGCTCATCCTGTCAGTCCCCTAACTAAAGAAAGGACACAAAGAAGAGTATTACAAGTATTGAGATAGAATGGGGATATTCTAGACTGGGATAAACTGCTACACTTGCATCCAAGTGCTACTTGAACAAACAGTTCAGTAAGTACGTAAGGTAATTTGTTGCTGAATGCCCCCTGTACCTTTACTTGTGCTCTTTGGAATTTCCATAGTAAGGCCTTTGAGATACTATTGTTTAGCTCTGGATTTTGGTGGGGCATAGTTCGATCATCTTTTATCCCAGTCCTATGCTTAAAAACCACGCACCAAAACCATTACGGCATATGGACAAGCACTGGGTAATTTTTGAATTCCTGCAACATGACATTTTAGGGGTCCTGCAGCGGAGTGTTCTGGGGTGGCTCTTGAAAGGGTAATGCAGGCTTTGGTTTTAAACAAGGACTCACCACAATATCTGAGGTAGACTTTTCCTAATAAGATCAATCACTTAGGGGTGCGTGGGCCAGCTGACCAGTCCAAAACCAAACACCCCCTAAAGTAGAGATTACATTAATATTTCTTATTTAATTTTCAAAAATGTAAATTGAAAAATCTTTAAAAAGGAATTAATCCCCATTTTCTTTGAAATTAAATATTACTGTGGGGCAAATTTTCCAGTTGCAAGTGAGTCCATTCTTTTTGTCAAGGAGTAGTCTGTGTTCAGTATTATTTCTGCTGACTCAAATATTTTTCACCATTGTAGAGTTTTAGAGGGACGTGAAGTCTTGCTGTAGGTTAATATTTTTTTTTCTTGCTGTGTGCTTCCTGCATTCTGGATCCTCTTTTCGTGGATTTAATTTCACACTTTAATGTCAATTTCATCTCTGGAGTTTTGCCCTTTATCTACAGAGGGGCTACAAAGCAGTCACTTTGTATAAAGGCTACAGTATGCAATCGAGTTGACAGGTCATCATTTATTAGCATCTTTCATTAGAATGCTAGGAATTGGGCATGTCATTCTGTTGGAAATAATGTATGATTGATTGATTGACACTGATCAAAGCTTGTTTCTTTATTCACTGACACACGAAGCGCTGAGAATGAGTTGCATGTAATGTCAGTAATTCCCAGAAAAATATGGAATAGCCAATCAAAGAGTATTTTGCTCAACACTAATTCTGCTACTTTAAATTCTTGAAGAGTAGGACTTGCTAAGGTTGAATTTTACTTCCAAAAATGTTAGTTCTTGTCATAACACAACAGCTAAAAATAAAAAAAGACACAATTATTTTTTCATGTATAAGAAGTCAGAGAAACAGCAGCATAATAAAAAATTATTATTGTTTGGATAATAATAATTATAATGTAAAATTAATACAATTATATAGCCACTTATCTCTTTAGGGCTAATTGCAATAGAAAGAGGTTCAAATTTAGACTTTAATCCTCGGGACAACTATACATCTGACATCAACATAAATATTTTTTTAAGAAATATGTAAACAATGTATGTATCCTTGACTTGCTTAGCCCTAAAGGAGCTTTTTTCTCTTTTCTTAACCTAGACAACCTGTACAGATCACAGCTGCCCTGATGACAGTGGAAACTGCTAAGAACAATTGGGCAGTAGATGAAAAGTGTGATTCCCAGAGTAGAAGTCTCAGTTCTCGAAAAACAACTTTCACTCATGGGAATGCAGTTGTTTTCAGTGGAGACTCAAATTGGCCACTTGTGTTAAGGATAATAAGAAGTGTTTTTACAAATATATTACTGGCAGAAAGAAGGGCAGTAACAACCTCCACTCCTTGTTAGGTATCGAGGGAAATATAGTAACTAAAGATGAGGAAAAGGCTGAGGTGCTTAATGCCTTCTTTACCTCCATTTTCAACACTAAGGCAGAATGTTCACTGGACAACTGGTCTTCTGAAGTGGTGGATGGGGTCAGGGTGCAATATAGCCCTCCTGTAATCTAGAAGGAAGAAGTTAGAGACCTGCTGAGCCACTTGGATCCTCATAAGTCTATGGGACCAGATGGGATCCATCCGAGGGTGATGAGAGAGCTGGTGGATGAGCTTGCTAAGCCGCTTTCCATCATTTATCAGCAGTCCTGGCTCACTGGAGAGGTCCCAGAAGACTGGAAGTTGGCCAACGTGACGCCCATCCACAACAAGGGCTGTAGGGACAATCCAGGTAACTACAGACCTGTCAGCCTGACCTCAGTTCCAGGTAAAATTATGGAGCAGATAATCCTGGGTGCAATCATGCGGCACCTGCAGAATGACTGAGAGATCAGGCCCAGCCAGTGTGGATTTAGGAGGGGTAGGTCCTGCCTGACCAACTTGATCTCCTTTTACAACCGTGTGACTTGCCTGGTGGATGAGAGGAAAGGCTGCGGGTGTACCTGGACTTCAGCAAGACCTTTGACGCTGTCTCCCACAGCAGACTCCTGGAGAAGCTGTCAGCCCGTGGCTTGGACAGGAATGTTCTGTGCTGGGTTAGGAATTGGTTGGATGGCCGAGCCCAAAGAGTGGTAGCGAATGGTGTCACATCCAGTTGGCGGCCAGTCACTGTGGTGTGAGGAGCGACTGAGGGAGCTGGGGTTGTTTAGCCTGGAGAAGAGGAGGCTCAGGGGAGACCTTATTGCTCTCTACAACTGCCTAAAGGGAGGTTGTAGTCAGGCAGGGTTTGGTCTCTTCTCTCAGGTGATCGGTGACAGAACAAGAGGACACGGTCTCAGGCTTTGTCAGGGGGAGTTTAGGCTCGATATTAGGAAAAAATTCTTCACTGAAAGGGTGATTGACCATTGGAATGTGCTGCCCAGGGAGGTGGTGGAGTCACCGTCCCTGGAGGTGTTTAAAGGGGGATTGGATGGGGCACTTAGTGCCATGGTTTAGATGAAGAGTAGATGTTGATGTTGGGTCATAGTCTGGACTCAATGATCTCAAAGGACTTTTTCAACCTTGTGATACTGTGGAGGTATGCCTTGTTGGAGTTGTTCTAGATAAGCTCAACGCCAGGTCTGTGTGCATAAATAGAAGGGCAGCGGGAGGAATTAGGGCTGTTCAGGTGGCTGTACAGGCACCTGCCTAGCTTTGAGCATACAAGTAATCTCAGAAGTTAAGAGGACTATTGAGGAGCACTTACATTTTCCCTGATGAGGATGAAGTTGATAAGGAGGAATTAAAAGAATATATCTTTTCTATGGATTTTTTCAGTGGAGGCCAGGTATATTGGGAGCTGATCACAATTTAATGCATTACTACAAATAAAGGACAGTGCTGTGCAGAAAAGATTTTTTTTATTTTTTTTTTTTTTGCACAGAAAGTAAAACAGAAGTAGAATTGGACATTTTATTGTTTTCTTCAAAGGTCAGCAATATTTTACCATTTTGTTTAATGAAGGCAGTAATTGCCCATGTTTTCCACAGTCTGTCCCCTCACCCTTCCTTTTTTGCGCATTGATATGAAGGGAGTCAAATGTGAAATGGATGCACAATGCCTATGTTGATAAAGGAGAAAGGCCATACTATAGCACATCTTGCTACTTTACTGAGGTCCAAACCTCTCACTGGTGTTGATGGGATTCCTTCATTGCTCCTATGGGGGGTGGGGGGAAGAGACTTTGAGCTAGAATATGATCCAGGAGTAGTTTTCGGTGAGCCTTTTGGAGATGTGCGAGTCTCCTCCTTGGAAATATAATTTTAGATTATTTTTATTAATAATATATTACTGACCTCTCCTGTTCTCACACTATGCAATAGCACTGGGGGCTGGAACTGGCATTGTTGCATTTCACTTTGCCTGCATAGGAAGAATAAGGTAAATATTGCTATTTCCTAATGGTATGAAAAAGAATGTTCTGTAGTAAAAAATTGGTGTAAAGATTTGGAGCTTGAAATAGCCAAGAGAATTGCCATACATTCCTTGATGCAGCCTTATCAGCTGATCTGCTATTATAAACCTTACTGTTTGAGAAAAGATGATTTTTGGAGGAACACACAGTTTCACTATTGCACAATAAGGAGAGCATGGTGAAGACGACACGTTTCTATTTCTTTTAGTTTCCTTTATAGATGGGGTCAACTATGTTCTGTATCCCCAATGTGTTAATTTCCTTTGTCCTTCTGATTCAGTTTGGTCATACTATAGCTGCAGAATAATGGTCTGCATCATTTGTTCACACTATATGTTGTAAATTGTATGTCTGTTTCTGCAGCTTTTAGTTTTTTGCTACAGCGTTAACTGTAGGATGAAGGAGTACCAGGATATATGGTTATAAGATTGTCATTGGTATCTGCAATATCCCTGGTTTTACTTAAGCACTTAAAAATCCTCTGTGAGAATTAACTCTATCTACAACCACTCTCATGATTACCTAAAATCAGCCTGCTATTTACTCAGATAGAAAATATAGCCTGTCATACCCGTGAATCATAGAATCATCCTCCAGTCCAGCGGCACTTCCCCAGTCAGCCAGGACTGCTGGTAGATGAGGGAAAGGGGTTTGGTGAGGACCTCTGTCAGCTCCCTCAATACCCTTGGGTGGATCCCATCTGGCACCATAGACTTGTGTGTGTCTAATTGGCCAAGCAGGTCTCGAACCAAATCCTCCTGAATCCTTGGAGCTTCATTCTCACTTTCTTCTGGCTCAGGGGGCTGAGTATCCTGAGAACATCTCACCTTACTACTAAAGACCCAGGCAAAGAAGGCATTAAGTACCTCTGCCTTGTCCTCATCCCTCGTCACTACTGGCCCTCCTGCATCCAATAAAGGAGGGAGGTTCGCCTTGGTCCTCCTGTTGTTGTTAATATACAATGGTTTAGCAACAGCTCTCCATCCACAGTGACTTCACGGTTAAAGCAGGGAACGGTTGTCTTTCAAAAGACAAGAGGATTAGAAATCTAATCTATGGTGTAAGAACTATGAAAGACACAAATTCAGTTCTCTGTCTGGGTGATACTGCCAGGCTGTACCAGATTGCTCAAGACACATAAAATGAATGAAAGGCACTAGGGCAGGGTGTTATGAAGTTATGTTAGTCATTGCATCACAGGAACCTCTTCATTGTGCACAATACAAGCCTTCAGTGGAGGTTTTACTGATGTGCTCAATACCTTTTACCTTTGTCCTTATACACCTTTGCAAATTCTGTGGCTTTATTTTCTTTCTTCCAAAATATTTGGATTTTTTTTTTTACTGGCTTTGTATTGCTTGTGGTTGGAGCAGATTTGAGCGTTCCACTGAGACTGATTGTTTCACTTCTGCGAACTTATTTCTGTTCTATTATGTTAGTATTCTGTTTTAGCTGAGCAAAGCAGTGCAGCATGTCCAGCAGCTGCCAGTGACAGAGAACATGCCAGACCAAACCAAGAGCAGCTGTTTCTCTTTTTCTGAGGTTTGCTATGGGTTCAGTGTCAATTTCTCGTCTTTCTCGATATTTTTCCTTTCTAACCAAGCAAGTCTTTAGAGAATAAGTAAGGAAGACTTGAAAATGACACCTGTCAGTGGGCAATTGGTTTTCTCTGACCTGCAGAGAGGATAACGCCAATTATATAGAGTTGGGCCAAGTTTCCCTACTGAAGTATGCCATGAAAAATATTATTCAGCTGATGTAATACTGTACTTAAACTAAACTAAGCAGGAAACCAGATTTAAAGTAACATGGCCAAAGCATGCATCTTCCTCCTTTATTCCTCTTAACACTTGGGAGGTTGTGAAATCCTGTATTTCTGCATGTTGACAGCTACAAGTGCATGAGCTTCTGTCTCACTTAAGCCTATGATATATATGCGAAAAGCGGAGAGGAAAGTTACCTCAGAGTTTCCAGGTTTTCTGAATGTCAACATTAGGCTCTCCCTTGGTATCTTTAAAGAGAGACTAATGACCTTTCTACTCACTGGAGTATTCTAGTTGGTTTAAATGAGTTCCATAGTTATTTAAAGTGTCTGATTTTATTATCCAATGTCTTAGGATACCTGTCATAAAGGCTGCTATAAAAATACATATAGACTTTTAGCAAATACTGACTTCCTGTGCTAACTCATCAACCATTTAAGGTTGGGCATGTCTGTTGACATAAAGACTTAATGCGTAGGCAGTTGTAGTCAGCGAGAGTATTTCCATTTACTTTGAGAACTAGATCAAGATCCCGAGGATATGGGGGTGGGGGATGTCCCACAGGGTGGACTTGAGAAAATAAGATTTGCTTTGCTTCTTTTAATTTAATCCAAAATCCAGTCCCGCCTTCATTTTTAGATGAACGTGGGTTAGTACTAGTGAACAGCTTCCTCTCTACGTTCGTTTATCTGCCTGTACAGAAGTAGCTGGTAAAAGAAGCAATATGGCAGAGACACTAAGGCAACACAAGGCTTGGTTTCTGCCTGTGGAGATGGGCTCATGTCTTCTCTTGAACCTTGAAAAGGTTTGTTCAGTTTCCATGGCTCTATGGCCTAAGAGGGAATGGATTCACTTCTGTTTCTCTGCAGTCAGCAAGACTTGCTCTTTGGATGGAGAAAAGGGACGTTTTATATGAGCTTTCTTTGACTTTATCCTTGTAGCAATTCTCCTGTTTTAAATGCTTATTTAATTGCCATCTGTTTTCTGTTTGTTGATTTTGAACCTCTCACTTCTTTTCCTCCATGTTCCCTTCTGTGTATTTAAAAGTTAGTGTGCTGTAGTGTCCTATGTTCATGTCAAATACCTAATTGCAGCTAGTGAAAAACGAAGACGATGTGTGAGTGTGAGGAATTCTACAGAAATATTGTGGAGCTGTTGTTAAGTACAAGCCAGTAAAGCCCTGGTGTCAGAAATTACTTTCTAAGAAATTGACCCTGATGTTCTCTCCACAGAGATAGCTGCTGCTGTCTAGTAAATACATCACAGTGAGGTGCATTTCTAATGTCCAGTGGTACGGTAGGCTTGTTCAGTGGGGGTTTTTATTTTTTCCCCATTGTGCTCTTATAACAATATTGGCCTTGCTAATTAGCTGTATTATTACAATATATCTCCCTTGTGGATTTTAAGCTTAAATCACCTCTAACCCATTACTAGCTGAGTGAGAATGAGGTCCTTTTGTATTGAATAGTGATGCTCACAAAGGAAGTTGATTTCATTTCTTTACAGAATATTTTCATATTGTATGTTTCAACTTCCAAACAGCTTTCCTATGTGAACAAGCAATTAGCAAAATTTGTCATATTCCAGTTTTATTTCCAAAATGGTATCCGTAGGCTATAGCCATTATCCAACTGAAAATATTTAATGCTTAGTGGAAGAATGGTGTATTTTACAACTAAATTTTGGCATTTCATTGGTATTTTTCTGTCTTTACCTATAGTTTTAACATGAAGCTGAGTCTGTAGCTGAAAAAAAGATAAAGGTTTACTCAGCTGAGGTTTCCCAGAGGTGTCATAACTCAGATTAGGTTGAGACGGAGAAATCACATTTTGCTTGATGAAAGTATTCTGCATTACACAGGGATGTTTGTCTGCAGGGATATGGGTTACACTAAATTACTATTGCTGTTCATGAACAAAAGAAATATTTTGTTTGCATCATCATCCATTCCAACTCATTCCAGTCTGGCACTTTAACTCTAAAATAGTCAGTACTGAATTTCATAGTATCTGTGAGAATTCATAGGTAGTGGATCATTCCAGTAATGTAGGAGTAAGTACAGCATTGGTATTTTGCTGTCTCGTTAGCTATGTCCTTCTCGCAATTCCAAACATGCCTTGACAAGTTTATATTCTGTACTTTCTTACATGAGTTCCGTTGAGGTACTGGTGTGGCTGGTGGAGTTGCACACAGGCGTTGAGTCTTAGTTTTTGTTCTCTGGTTCATTAATTTCATATGGATCTTGAAATATATTTAGTTTTTACTTCCTCTGTTCTTCAGAGCATTCTTATTGAAGATGACCATAAAATTAACATGACATAAGATCTGTTAATGTAAATGGAAACACTCTTACTTCATTAATGAATTGCAGAAGGACCTGGATCAAGGTGACTAACCTGATTCCCAGTTAGGCACTAAACAATGGAGGTTAGTAGGATGTTCAGAGCAGACAGTGTCATGGAACAATACAGAGTGTGGTATGAGGATGTTGAGTAACATTCTGTAGTTCTGTTCCTCTACATTGGAGAAAATCAGACTATCTCCAAGAAACTCAACACACTTGGTTGCACCTTGTTCTGTTAGACATCCTACAGACCTAGTTCTCTCTGCCCCTCTTGATGCTTTCTTGAAACCACCGTGCCAGTAATAGTACCTCTTTACATTTGCTTTCATGCCTGTCTATAGAAATAGCCTCCTTTATGATTTCTGGGTCACAAGAGGAGATGGGAATTTTCTACTCCATAGACAATGATAGTCAAAGGATACTGAGCAGATAAATATGCAAAATATTCCAGTCTGGCAATTCAGTTTCATACTACTTATTCTTTATCAAAATGTGGGTTCATGTTTCCCACCCTGTCTAATCCTTAGAATGATCTCAGTTTGGAAAGTCCACATTCAAGTTCATGAAGTATATTTTTAAGTTGCCACATTTTAAAATCATTTAGTTGTGTATTTCAGTAAAGCAATGCATTTCCATTGAATTTGATTTGTGAGATCATTTTTTCCTGACTGTTGCTAGGACAACAAAAGCAGTTTTTGTATTCCAGTACATTGAAGGTAGTACACACTGTATCTATCAGCCTTCAGAAATATTATGAAAATAATCAATATCAAATGTACTGAATATGTTAGATTTTTAAATTACATTTGCAGTGGAAAACAATTTTATTTTCGGTGTGGTTTAGGATCTGTGTGGCTCAGTATTGATTTTTATTTCAACTACCATGTTCTGGTATCTGGCTTGGCCATTATTGATATTCCCTCTGGAAATCCATCTTTTCTGTATAAGGAGTCATACGAAATGGAAATGACTAGTGCCTAACAAGAACAGTCACTATTTCACTGAATTTAGGAATCCGAAAGATTGTGAAGACTTTCTGCTGTGGCTATTTAAACCTTCTCTGAGGTGTGCTTTGAATGAAATGATTTTAATACTGCAAAAATGTCTGCAAGTGAATCTACAGAGGACCAGGACCTTCCAGGGACGCGCCTTGTAAACACAGTTTTTGCTGATCTCGCTAGGAGTTTGAGCTCACACAGCATCCAGCTGGATGGGAGGGAATTGCAGGGAACTTCATTTGAGAGCTTGAACTGCTTCAGATAGAGTAAATAATTAAGAAAGCTTTTAAAAATCTACTGCCAGTATCTATACTGCTTATGTCAGGCAACCTAGCAGCAATACCGTTTGTGCAGGATTATTGTATCACAACTAAAATGTCATCATGGTTGAGTTAACAACTAGACTGTGTGGCAGGTGGTAGTTTTATGTCCCTTAATTGTATCTTACTTCTAGTATTTAAAGGGAATTGACAGTTATATACTACAGAATGTTAGTCTATGTGAAAATAAAAGAAATCCATACACCATTTTAAAATTTTTATGGTAAAAACACATGCTACTTTTTTTTTTTTCATAATGTCGATGTAGAATCCTACAATACTGTGGGCAGGGTAGTTATCCTACTGCTCTCCTACCTGAATACAGCATACACAGATCACTCACTCAGATGCAGAGAAAATTTTAAACATGCGGTTAAAAATATAACCTAGATTTTGCACTGAAATGAACATGCACGAAGTATAAAATGAAGCATCTCCTCATTGCTAGAGGCCCAACCAACTCATAAGCCCTCCAAGAGAGTTTCCACCCCAAATATTTTCCAGCTGAATGGCAGATCAAGCCTTTCATTGTAAACATCATATTTTACACACTTGCTGCCATCAGTACGCGATACAGTACAGTTCTCCGTGGACTACATGAGCAGTTAATGGCAATATGTTATTTTTTTTTACTTGTGTATGATTTGATAACGGCACAATATACAATTGTAGATGTCAAAACATTACACTTCCCATCACAAAACATTAAGTAAATGTTTTAATGGAAAGATCATTCATACTGAAGCAAGGACTATCACTTCTGTCTCAGTGTCGATGTCTTAATCAGGTAGCAATTGCTAGTGGGGGAAGGTTTCTTCTTGGTAGCTGATACTGAAAATGTTCACCTGGGGAAGAATTTTTGTTGTGCTTTGGTGCTGGTCTTTTCCCTTTCCCCTTCCCTTTCCCCTTCCCTTTCCCCTTCCCTTTCCCCTTCCCTTTCCCCTTCCCTTTCCCCTTCCCTTTCCCCTTCCCTTTCCCCTTCCCTTTCCCCTTCCCTTTCCCCTTCCCTTTCCCCTTCCCTTTCCCCTTCCCTTTCCCCTTCCCTTTCCCCTTCCCTTTCCCCTTCCCGTGTATGTTGTTTGGTGGGGAGTTTGTTTGTTGCATTTATTTATTTATTTGTGGTAGGTTTGGTTTTTATTTTGTTTTCAATTGGCCAAGTAGGCAGCTGAGAAGTTCCATAATTCAGGTTCTCCGTTAGCTCCTGAGAGATGCTCTTTACCCTAGACTTTCACTAAATGTGGTGGGAATTGTACCACTGCATATAAAGATCAAGCCATGAAATCATTACGCAAAGCAGCTTAATTGCAGGTGTTGTCTTGGCTTCTCAAAGGAACCTAAATGCTGTCAAAATTTGAAGGAACATGGACATCTAGCTTCTTTTCTGCTCTGTTGAAAATCTCAGCTAGTATTTGCTAAATAAATTAGAATTTTACGTATTTCTGACCAAAATAATAATTTTTCCATTTCTTGATGGTTCTATAATAGTAATTTCTCTACTTTTGTGTGCTAGTGTGCCTGGACCAATAATAGATTCTTTCATGCAGCTGTCCTGAATAGCGTTTACTATGTTTTTGGCAGTAGCTTCAGCTCTTTGTATAAACAATGCAGGGAACATATTTTAACTTTTTATTCTGATAATCTACATTATTTTTCAAGAGAAGGGACACCTTTTTGTTTGAACATAGTTTAGCCTTCATTTTGCTCGCTAATTTTTCAGTAAGCCTGAAACAGACAAGGAAATATGGTTTCATTCAATCGTTTAGCTGGTATTGTATTGTCACCTTCCAGAAGAGCTACTGAGGACGTTCTGTTCTGTTATTTAATTAAAACAAAAAATAACACCAAAATGAAAACAACCCCTGCCCACTCAGTTTCACAGAAGCTTATAATGATCTATAAGAATCCTTGTGGAAAACAACCAGGTAGATTTTATGAATGGATCTAGTGGGATTTTATTTTTCTGGAGGCTAAGATTCTGCAGTATGTGTGCATAGACTCTTTTTAAAATAGATTCATAACTATATTTACTCCATTGCTGATGAAACCTAGATGTTTTTTCATGATAGACTTGCACAGGCTGAAATAGGAATCTATGTATGAGTAAAAGTAACTTTGTATCACAATGCTAGTTAATTTAAATATAAATCTAAACATCAATTGTTCTGTCTTTTCTATTGAATGAAATTTCTCCCCCTACGGTATTGCAATTTATTGTTATTTCAATCTTATTGAACCTTTTGAGCTATTCCCAAGTTTTGAAACCAGGTGAAATTCATGAACCCTTTTTCTTTGCATAGTTATTACCTTTTTTATTACTTGTACAGTCAGTTCATTTTTTTTTTTAAAGGAATGACATATGTAAGTATCGTCTCTGTATAAAAGCTGGATTGGTCTGAGGAAGAAGAAATTAGATTCTCCCATTGATCTATTTTTCACATGTTCTCTCTGGTTTCCATTCTACTTACTCTTGAATGCATTTTACTTCCTGTTCCCTCAGTTGAGTTTATCTTTTCTCATATCTTTCAGCTCTTCTTTAAAAATCTTTGAATTCAAGAACAGCTTCTGAATCTACAGTTTGAGTTGGTTTGGAATTACTCATCTCTACTGCGTTGTATGGGAATTCAGGAACACTGAACACTGTGTCAAATGCAGAAGCTGCCTTGACTGCTTCTGGACCCAGAAGACGTTGACAGTGGTTTCTGGTGGCAGCAAGTGAAACTAAGACACAACCAGTGGTCCAGCCACCTCATTTCTATCACGCCTACAGTCCAAGTAGCTTGATGAAGTAAAATATAATTTCAAATGCTTCAGGAGCTACGAGCTTAAGCATTAAAAATAGTCTAGCATTGTCCTGTATTGACATTGTGTGCTGGTTTGTATAATGACCAAGTCATTCAGCACTTTATTGGGTGTAAAATGTGAAGTTTCCAGCTTGCATAAAAGGGGCTTGTTCTTCTGAGTTTTAACTAGCCTTAGGAAAGGAACCAAAAATAACATGGTTATTAATATTCCTGCTGTAGAGGAGGTGGTGTAAATCAGCACAACTCTGCAGCTGGTTCCATGAAACAAATTTGCATCATTTTTATGGCTGCAAATCTAAAAATAGGAATGCATTGAAATAAGCTTTGCCAAGGCAGATGACAATCTAACTATGGATGTTGAGAAAGGGTGGCTTGGCTAACGTTTAGCTGTCCATGTATGAGTTTTGGTTTGGTAGTGTGTTGATTTCATTTTTCTTCCAAAGATTTTGACTAGGTTTTTGAGGCTTGGGTAAGAAAAGAACTGGAAGATGAAATCCACTTATTTCATAAGGTTTCGGTAATGTTGTCTATTCATGTTTGAATTTGTAATTGTCACAGCCAGTAAAGGGGGTTATAAAAGAACTGCAGTGAGGCAGGTATGCTAAAATTTTTAGTTCACATCACTTTAACTGTGTGTGGGGACTGTGGGTACAGTTGGCCATACTCGCTTTCTTTTGCCAAATACCTGGGCAAGTTTTAACATTTGCAACTGGGAAATTTGGGTGTATTCATAACTGTACAGTTGTATTTCTGTGGATTCTTTATCAAATAATTTCCTGATTCATTTTGACCACCTGTAAAATGGAGCTGAAATGCTTTCGGTGGTCAACTGCTCCAAAATTTGCTGGTGAAAATTCTTCATGATGTCTGACTGTTATGAAACTTAGAATCTATGTGAATTCTTGAACTCAATTCCGTTATCATAGTTTCTGAGTTGCTATGGGCTCTCAGGGAATCTGCAAATTAGCTCATTCTGGCTCAGTCATTTACAAACTAATCTGGGTCCTGATATCGCAATCAGTCTGCTACTCACAATAGCATGAAAACAAGTGTGCAAAAGCTTCTGAAGAGGGAAGTAGTCCCAACATAAGGATTATATCTCAGACAGAAAGATTGGGACAAAGAAAGAAAACCTTGATAATGCAGGGTACCAGAGGGCTTAGTGTTTTTTTTTCTATGATCTGTGGCTTTAAAGACCTGGATTACATATTGGTTGGAATATAATTAAAGGTACGTCCTTAGTAACTGCACATTGTAAAATATTTACAGTAGCCCTTGAGACAATGGTAGCTATACTTTGATTTTTATAGTCAAATCATCTCTTCTTGCTCTGTATTTTGGAGCATAAAAAGATTGTAATGATGGCTGGGGTTATTTGGGCATTTCTTAGGAAAATATTTGAGCTGGTCTTCCATTGATAGAGTCAAATCTGGCATGAAATTAAATCCAATTCAAGAATCTCATGAATAGCAAGAGAAGGTCTAGCTACTAAAGTCCTTACAATTACTTTATGGTCTTTACAGGATGGGTGTCCTGAAAACAGAAGTGACAAATCTGTGTTTGAGTGGTCATCTATGCCTCAGTAAGCAGATTTTAAAGACAGGTTCTAAAAGCCAGAGGCACTCAGATATACTCCATTAGAAAACCATTCCATTTCCCTTCATGGTCTGAAGATTTAGTATCTTAGGGGCTTTTGCTCCCAAGTCAATAGTGGTGTTTGATAAAGGCAAAGGGAAGGAGAAAAAAAAAAATGGTACTTGGATTCATAGTATGATGGCTCTGTATGTAATATATTAAACTGTCAAGTACCTTTTCCTGTGAGTAACACGCAAGCTCTCAAATAAGAGAACTGAAGTTGAAAGATGCATCCATGACAGGAGATATAGGCATGGCCTCAAAATTAGACATTCTTTAAATTTGTATGAGTACTGTGTTATTTTTATTTAAATTGTATGTTGTTTTTTAATTTTTTTGTTGGATTTCTGAAACACAAGAACAGAGGAACACATTCCAAGGCCTGAATAAAATGTAGTGTTTTTTCGGACAGACTTTTGGAAGTCTGTGGACCACCAGCTGAAATATGGTAGCGATTGCAAACAGATGCAGGGCGAAAGGAGTGAGTATACCCACAGTGTATTGTCACAAAATCCACAAGATGTATCAATTACTGTGGTGGCCAAATTCAGTCCCTTCCTCCTCCTTCCCTTTCCTGTATTTATTTCTAAAATACAGAACATAACGGTACTAAAGTCCTCTGACCTTTCCCTGGCACTGTGAGATTGGAATTTGGTAGATAAAATATCAGGTAACAAACTTCACAATGCTATGAATGTTTTCTCTGAAAACAGGGCTGGGCAGTGTGCAAATTTTTCTGCAGGGATGGTTTCTTCCTTAATAACCTGTGTAACTGCATCTCTTTCTAGGCCTCCGTGTGTTTGTAAGTGTAAGCCTGAAGGCTTCTGCTTAGGGCTATCCTCTTTGGCAGCGCAGGAATATAAATGCTTATAATCCTTGAGATAAATGCGTCCCTGCAAATCTCAGTATCTTCAAAAAAACCTTGTACTCAATATGTGGACACTTGTTGGTGAACTCTGACTTTTGATCTTGCATTCTGCACTTTGGATCATGCGGACAAAATAGTCTCCAGGTGCTTTTCCCGACCGTTGCTAAGATTCAGTGTATGGAACCATGTTTCGGTCTTGATGCAAGCTGCATTATAAACATTCTGCTTCTACTGACAGCAGAGAAACCACTCTGGGATAAACACTGGCATTAGCTCAAAATGTCTCTAAAGAACTGCGAGTATTTCATCAAAAGATTTATCTTCTGGTTTCTGTGGTTGTTTAAGGCTGTGCAATGACCCATAGGAAGGAGGTATTTGATGGATAGTCCATCAGTATTTCATATCACCCCAGGAGCCACCTTCTAGAAAGAGGACTGGAATTAAAAGGTTAATATTTGTTAAAAGCTGACATTTCTGCGTTCTCAAGGTTCCAGTTCCTGAGGGAGAATAAAAAATTTAATTTGCAGGATATATTTTAGTGTTGTGACTTGGAAAGCATATTTTGTTTACTTTGTTTGCTTTCTGAAAAATCTCAGTCTAGGAGAATACTGGTCTTAATCTAAGCCAAGCAAGTTTCACTGAAGTAAAACTCTAGCTTTTCAGTTGACAGTCTGTCCTTTATATTCTTATTAAGTTAGTGACTAGATTAGATGGGCTGATAAATAATTGCAAGGGAGATGGAAACACAGTTTACATTTGCATTTCAGTCAATGTCTGTATTAATGTGTTAAGCGATTTCTGCTGGCCCCACAGCTATACCTGTATACGATCTTATATATAAGCACTAAGTGAAATAGCCCGAGAGACACTGAAACCAGAAAGCGGTCCAACTCCACTTCCACACTTGAAGTTCTCATGAAGAAGTGAGCCCTCACGCTTCCCAATGGGTTAAACACAGTACTCTGCAACACAGAAGAACAAATTCACAGCCAGTGTAGTTTTACCAAAATCAAAGGAATACTACCAGCAGAATAATTTGCACTATTTTAAAATTGTATCTTTTAATCCAGATCCCTTTTTCATTTGATATGGTAGAAAGGACAAGCAAATTCCTTCAGGTGATTTGAGCATGAGTCTGCTATTGCTTCTGCTTATTAATTTCTTGGTAGCTTTTGTTCAGCCTTATACAGTTAATTTTTTCACTCCATTGATAATATTTATAACAACTGCATTTTAAAATATGGGCACGTATCTTGATAATATTATAAATTATAATCCATTAAAGACAATATAATTATAGTTGTATCAAGATTGGAATGACACCCTATGTGTGTCATTAATGTTTCATTAAAGACCAGTGGATTGTCAAGTAGTATTTTTCAGTGTTAACTGGTGTAACCTTGCAGGATTACATTTTCTAGAATTCTTACCATGAACTTTGGATAAAATGGAACCGCATATGTATATGCTTTGTTATTATGTTACCACTTGAGACTGCTGGATATTTTTTAGAATCCCCAAATACACGTTAAAGTTTCAATATTGGCAAATTTATTGCAGTATTACACTGGTGGGGGTTTTCCCATTAATACAAACAATAAAAATTTAATCATGTTTAACTAATTAAATATTAGTGTTGCATATAGAGAATTATGACATTATGTCATTTCAAAATATTAATAATGATAAAGTATGTTTATTTTTATGAAAATACACCTAATGGATGAAAGAAAAGGATTTAAGAGTTCTTGGTATGTTGCTAAATCAAGCAATTTAGCAATGATGGACAGGGTTCTGCAATCCTTTTTCAAAATTCCAGTTTTCTTACTCCTTGAGTAACCCCACTGGTTACAATAAAGATCACCTGGCAGTTAAGCATGATAGTATAAAAGAGGGTACCAGTATCTTTCTCAGCAGGAATTGGTAACAATTCTGGAAAGAAATACCTCACATTTTGCGAGTCACCACATATTATTCTTTGTTTCTTCCTGTTCACTCTTTCTCCACAATAGAAAGGTCACTGTCTCCTCTTTCAATTTGATTCCAGGGAGGCTGAGGAGTTTGGTAGTCATATTTTATGACCAGGAAACACACAACACTTCTAGGGTGCCTCTCAAGTGCATCTAAGCAAAATACACAATCACACCAGCTACAGGTGGCATCATGGAACACCAACATTAGCATCACAGTACAACTGGTAGCAGCTAAAGCTCACCTTAAAATCATAACTGCTTCTCATGTCCCTGGGTTGCTACTCTCATAAAACGTATTTTTCTCTTAAATTAATTCTTTGTTGGAGGGAAGATAAATGGAAGAAAAAAATTGAAATAATTTAGCAAAAATATTTGAACTGAAAAGTTATTGAAGCTTGACTCTAAGGTCTCACAGCTTTTCAGCACGAGGCTTTCCGGAGACACAGGGTGTGCAGAGACTACTGCTGGTCTCTCCAAAGGAGCCAGGTCCCCATGAATGTAAAGCTTCACATTAACTCTGCTCTGTAGAGACGGTGTCCAAGCTGACAACGTGTTTCAGAAACCTGAGAGAAAAGAAGATCCAACTGTCTGTAGCACTTCATCTGTGACCCATGGGCCTTACAGTAAAATGCTTGGAAGGACTGCTTGTTTGTCATCTGATAATGATTTTAAATGGATGATATATCCTCTCTCTACCAAGATGGTGGAATGAGAAAAGATGGGTTTTCCTGCCCTTTTTGTAGGGAACAGATTTGTTCCAGCGCTGTTTTCTGTTACACTAATGATTTATTTGGCAAAGGAAGAGCATAAAGTGGATTAAGACAGGACTTGAGCTGCTTTCTAGGCAGATAGGGGAGCCCCAGCATGCAACTACTCCACCCAGACTTTACTGGCATGGCTGAAATCTTAGTAGATCCCTAGGATGATATAAGGTACTCCCAGAGTGTGAGCCTCATTGGAGGTGATAGTGCAGTAATAATAATGAGACAGTCTCCAGAAAATATAACTGAAAAATAAAAATAATTTTGAAGTGTAGAAGACTTAAAAGTAATGAGGTCACAGAGAGTAGAAGGTGGTCCCTGGTAGAGAAAAATGCACACTTCACAGTACTTCCTGAGCTTAAACTCAGACACAGTGTCCTGTACTTATCCGTGTTTGGGGTTTTTTTTCCAAAAATTTCATTTCAGAGACACTGAAGAATCAGATCATGTATCTCTACATCTTTTGACATTGATTTGCCTCAGTAATGAGTTACTCAGGATTTCTAGCTGATTTGTTCCCATGCTATTATTGTCCCTAGGTTTCTTCCTGAAGTTTTGCAAGTGAAAGGCACAATCCATGGCTTGTTTACAACTGGGGTTAATGCTAGAGACATGTCTCAAGTATTTTAATTAGTAGCAAACACAAATTAAATTACAGGATAAAATACTGTCATATCTTAACATAGGCCTTTAGGGGGGTCAATAATTTCATGCTTTGCCAGACATGAGTGTTGTTAATGTTAACATTGATTAAAGCACTGAAGGTAATACTTTTTAGATTATGGTATATGTCATAGTCTTTCTTCTGGCAAGATGATGCATCTAGTTGCTGGCTGCACGACTTAGTGAGATAATTAGCTTACCAGCTATTATGGAGATAAACTACCGTAGGGATATATATTTGTATATATAGAACACTATATATCTGATTATTAGTACAGAGAAAGAAACAGGAATTGTTGTGCGCATTCAAATACAAATATGTGAGAAGAGAGAGAGAGGTAGATTGACTATTGCATCCAAAACCATTCAGCTTTTGACAGAGGCAGGTTGCTTTTTCACCCATTGGCCTACGTGAAAGAAGCCGGCACCTTAGGGTGTAAAATGGAAGAGTGTGAAAATGAAAATGGAGATGTCTAGTTCTGGAGATATGTAACAGAGAATATCATATCTAGTAAAAGCTGAGAATAATATTAAATCTGTTCTTAAGACGTATTCTGACAGCTTACAAAATGCAATGTGATAAGATAACTGTTTCAAGGAAATTATGTGAAGGTTTGTTTTAACATGTGGCAAGCCTAGATATAAATTTAAATATTTGATAGATAATTCAATAATTAAAATCTGTGTTTGGTTTTAGATTAATCTAAGAGCTATTGATTCTGAAAAATTGTACTTTGAGTTTAGTCTGGTTAAGAGACTGTACATCCAAATGTTTCCTTATTTTTATCTACATCAAATCAGACACTGTCTCCCTAGGTATTGTATTTAGTTCTTTTGTCCTCAAAGTACCTTCTCCGTCAGAGAAAAAGAATCTACAGCAAGACTTATGTGATAACGGGTTCCAGACAAGACAAAATATTCTGGTGGTTCCTCCTACCACATTTTGTCCCTTCTTAGTCCCAGGTCAGCTCACCTGACGAACAGGTGCTGCTACGCACATGCTCCAGTGATCTCTTCATCAGTGTAAGCATCTGAGCTTCAGTAGGACTGCTGGGACAAAGCTGGGTGAAAGGGACAGACAGAGTGGGTGTGACCTCATCCTCAAACAGACCGAAGCCTTTCCTGGGTATTGGAACAAATGGAACTGCTGCCTGAAGGGCAGTGACCTTTAAAACACTACATAGATGTGAAGATGGGTAGGGGATTGTGTGATAATTCTTTTTA
Source organism: Neomorphus geoffroyi (assembly GCA_033558235.1). NCBI lineage: Eukaryota > Metazoa > Chordata > Aves > Cuculiformes > Neomorphidae > Neomorphus > Neomorphus geoffroyi. The sequence goes on from JAUMJM010000001.1 coordinate 9,857,323, forward strand.
GTAATTCCACACTGGCTTTTTATAGAGTGAATTCCATGTGTTGAGCATTTATTTAAGGGGTTTGGAGAATTGGCAGATAACTACAGACATTCAGTGTCAGAGAACCTCCAAAGCAATTAGTGTAAAGCACATCTGTCTCACTTATCTCCGGAGATTATGTGGTATCACATGGGCATATGGTAGAGAACTAATTTTTTTCAGAGTTCCTACAAAACATAAGAAGTACTCAATAAAGGACATTCCTTTGACCTAAGAAGGAAATTCTGCAGGTGATGTGAGAGGTTATGCTCATAGGTATGCTTGCAACATGGCAATTACAGATGCTCAGGAGCTAATTTATTGGAACTAGAGGAAAAGGGGGCATTTCATTAATCTTATCATGAAAAATCATTTAGGGGAAGAACTGATGATAAAAAAAAAAAAAGGAAAATGTTACACTTTTGAGTCTGTGAGGGTGTGCTGAGGAGTGGCTCCTCCCTAAGCACCAGGAGCTGCAGGGGGACACTGGGGACATGACGTGTTCTGCTACCCCAGCAAAAGAGGAGGGCAGGTTCTAGGGGGCAGTGCCCAGCCCAGGCAACAGGCTTCTCCATGGGGAGGGGACAAGGCCAGGCCAGGGGTTAGGATCAGGCCTGGTGAGGGTAAGCGGGGCCAAAAACAGTTCCAGGTGAGGCAGGTCACAGCCAGATAATAAAGTAAATGGTGTCATCTATGTTATGCTTGCAGTGATTTTTAAATATTTTTAACCACTCTAAAGGATACTCAAGTAGCTTAATAATACCCCATCAGATCTATATGGCATGTGTCTTTACTACAATGTTTTCCTGCTAATACGGTCTGTATTTGATAGAATATCATTGATAAATACATTTGTTCTACTGCTCTTCTATTTTCTTTTAACTACTCAAATTTGCTGCAGGTAGCGAGCGAGGAGAAAATGTTTCGTTGCTTCCTAACCATCTTAGTCTCACATATAAGGGTGGCAAAGGAAGGTTCATTGTAATTCTGCGGGTTTATGAAGGTGAGAGGCAGCAGAGTATATAGATTGCTCACACTTTTCAGATGTACTGTGTCTGTGATCAATGCCAAAATGTTATCTGGAGGCAGAAATTTGCTGTGCATTTAAACCAAACACAATTCACAAGGCTTACGGATGTACACGAAAAGTCAAGAAAGAGATCTACCTTAGAATTATTACTTAAAAGTTTATAATGGTACAAAGAGAAAAACTGACAATATTGAGGTAAGCATCAGTTGTCAGAGACTTTTTTCAAATAGGGATAAAAGGCTCAGAAGGAGTTCAAGTTCCAGGAATTTCCTTAGTTTTTATCAATATACTCTTGGAGCTCTTCTTTGTTAATAGCTCTATGGGGGAAAGGGTTGGGAGGCAAATTCCCCTTTCTTTAGGCATCATTTGTTGTTAAAAGCTCCTATCAAATATTTTGATCCATTAAGAGTGACACCTCTATTTGTCACACACACGCAGAAGAGTTTGAAACAACTATTGTACAGTGGTTCTGAAAACTGTGGCTTCCTGCCAAGAAAGGGAAGAAAATTCATGTTCCTGTGTCTATCTGCTACTCTGAGTTTATGGTGATTCAACTGGTTATTATCGGGCTGCTAGAGACAATCCAGTACCTTCTCACAGTATTTACAATTGCCCGTTGCTAAGACTTTCTTTCATGGTAGATTGTAGTATCCTCCTCAAGTAAAAATAATGACATGGGGTGAGAGATCCCTTTTGTTTAGCAGCTGTTACTCAGTGCTACAGCTATTGAATGTGATGGTGTTTAGTAACCAAATGAAGTGTAGGAGTACATCTTTATTCTGCTCCCATAGAGCCCACAATAAACTTTCTGTGAACACAAATAATGTAATACTCTTTTTTTTTTTTTTTTTTTAAGGAATGATGGATAATTTTGCCTCTGCCACTCACTAACCAGATCAAGTCCATTCTATTTCTATTTCTCATTCCTCAGTGAGTACAAATATTTATTTAAATACCTGAAACGTATCTTGATATATCAGCCTGAGCCTTCACTTTCCTTACGAACACAGCAATTTATAATTAGGCTTGATTTATGCATGCTAATGTGTCGCATGGGTCAGACAACTGAGGGAGCTCCAGCAAAATGAGATACAAAATGGGGAAACCATAAAAGCTCCTATTGGCATTTGGTTTGTGTTGTGAGGTTTTTTTTCCTCACTTCATGTGATATTCTTTCATGCTAATTTGTAGGATATTAGACTTTTAGTCATTTCTTGCCTAAATCAAGATTCTTGCCTGACATGTAGATTCCTCCAGGCTATAATAGTTGGAAATTTCATGCAGGTGTGTGATTATTCAGCTCATCTGAAGTACTCTATAAAACTCTATGCCTGGTGCAAATTAAAAGTGAAGAATTTATACTTTTTTCCAAAACACTAGAATGAAAAGGTTCTTCTCATTAAAAAAGAATTTTTGCAAGTGAATGAAAATCTGTACTATGCAGATATTAAAGTTATTCACTGTAAGTAACCTTTTTTGATAAGATGAAATTTTTTTTATGTTAAGCCATCTAATTTTATTTCTTTCAGCTGTAAACTCTGCCTGAAATTTTCATAAAAGTGTAGCAGATCTGTATATAAAAATATACAAAAGTGTATTTACAGATCAATTGATAAAATCTATTGATGAGAAATAGTATCAGGAGAATTTTTCATTCCCAAAGGATATATGCCATGCTTTGGAAATCATGGACATATATATGTTGCAGTGAAAAGGGGTGAAAATCCCAGCACTCTAGGTATCCAGTTAGGGTCACTGCCACCCAAATGCGAACATTCAAAGGAATTGTTTTTGAGATAGAGGTTTTTGGGGTTTTTTTAATTTTTATTTATTTTTTTAAAAAATGAAAAAGCAAGCCTCAAAACTGGAGATGTTAGAAGTGGCGTTGGTTAAAGCTGCTATTGGAGATGAGGATCAGGAAATAAAATGACCTGAACTGAATCCAATACATTTAATGAAGCTACTGGATAATGCCTAAGAGCTCTACAAACTTCCTGATTAAAGCAAGTCATTTCACAAAGAAGGAGGAAAAGATTCTGATTTCTGAAAACTTCTCCATGGAAGGAAGTTGAGGATAATTCCCTGTTTTCTTATAATAGCAAAGGTGTTTATATGTTTGCTGCTGACATTTAGATTCTAAATTTGTACCTGACCCACCCAGATTGCTGCCTTGATACAGTAGATGGTATACTAGGATTCTGCAGTTTCAGAGTGCTCCACCTGAGGACTGATCAGAGAGACTTTAAAAAGTGTCTTTACTAGCGGATCACTTGCGAGAGTAAGATTTCTTATGCAATCTACATACTATGCTTGCTTTCTCTTTCTTCTCCTACAATGTCTGTGTGTATTTCGCATAACTATATTTTCAATTAGGGCCATTTAGATATCCTGAAATTATCTTGGCTTCTTGTAAAAGCCCTACTTATACGTCTGCCAGAGGCAGATAAGCAAGAGCACAGGCTGTGGCGTGGCACAGTTAGCTTAGACTTCTGCTGTTCTGCCTCCTATCATCAGCACTACTGAGCAGCAAGGTGTAATAACCCAGGCAAAGTATATCCTGAGACATTATTTCTTCGGCCCATCTTTGTTATTTGCAACAGGGCTTCGGCATCTTAATACAGTTTTTGTTTCCCTGCCTTCTCTGCCTCAAAAGTAATTTGTGTTGGGCTTTCTGGATGCTGTGGACTGGACCAGGATTACAGCCTTTACTAATGGTGGTGGTAATATTCCTCACACAGCAAAAGCGTGAAGATTAAGTGAAAGCAGTCTGATCCTGAAGGCTGCTTGATTGACTATGACTTGAAGCACTCGCCTGATAGAGACAAGGCTAATTCATACTTTGATACTTTTTTCTACGCATGTTCACACACTGGGGAAAATCAGAAAATTTAAAGAAAGACTTAAGGCTGAGTCTATGTTGATGTTGCACCTGACCAAAGAAAATGAAATTATTCCCTTTCTATCATTACACTGACAACATGAGTTATTGCTCATGTTTTCATCATAAATTTCTCATTCCTTTGATTAGAGCAGGCTTATGTTTCATATATCGCATTTCTAATGTATCTTGAAAGACTATTGAGTGGCTTCAATAGAAGCCCTCCAAAACCAGCAGGTCTGAGGGTCTGGTGGAAAACATACTTGAAAGTTTTCTTTATTGTAGAATGACTGGTATGGCCATAGAGCTGATGAGCACAGTTTTTCATAAACCGGCTGTATAATGCGTTGGTGTTTATGAACCTTCTTTGAATAACTGCATCAAGTGTCTTACCTTAAAACTTAAAGGGTGACAGCAGTGATTTTAATTCTCTGTAATCTCTAATCAATTAACAAATTATTATGAAGCTGCAGATGGTGTATTCATTTATCACTGAGACACTATTTAAATTTTTGAATTAAATTATTCTTTAGCTTACTTTGTACATATTGTAATTTATACATAAACACTAGGAATCAGTGTCACTAAATGATCCTGAATCCGTAATCCAAAATATATTACAGTAGGTGATTGTCAGTCTTCAGCTGCTGACTTGATTGCATAGTATTTTGACAACCAGATGTTACTAGGGAGACATTAGCATCTTAGGTGGGTTTTTTATAAACCTTATTTATGGGTAAATATTCTTCTATTACTCAGTTTCTGAAATGTAATCTTATTAAAGAAAATGTCAAGTTTTTTTTCCTTATGTTCCCATTATCTGTTTTTGTACAAAAGTGGGTTGTATTTATTATTGCTGTTATGCAAGGTTTGAAGCAAATCTCTGCATGGTAATACATTCTTCTTTGATCAGATAAATTCTTTTTGGACTTTATCATAACATTTCCACAGTGGAGTCAGGTTCTTTTGCAAATTAAAATACTATGAAAGGGCTTTGACAGTTACAGAAGTGAATGCTATCTACGCTTAGTAACTAGGACACAACCCTTTTTCTGTTCAGATAATCTTACAATATCACTTCATTACAAAATGTCACATCAGGAATAGCATTTTAGTTTCTTGCATGTATCTTATTTCCTTTATAAAGCAAAAATCTTTGCATCTTTCCAACTTTCTTTATAATGAGAGATTCAGCATAAAGAACACATTGTAGTTGTGCTGTGGTCTGATTCTTTTATCAACCACTTGCTATGTTCCAGATAATTTTAACAAATGTGCAGTGTGTAACAGAGTTATAACTGCACAATTTCTTCAGTCCGTTTGCTGAGTTCCCAGTGACGATAATATGAGGTCTTCTTTGTGTGGAATGAAAGCTGTACTGCAGTTTGCACCTGCTGCTGGGGTCTCTGCTAATTTACAGCTTCCTAAAATGAATGAGAAGTAGAAGTGATTTCTTTAGTGGCTTTCTCATTGCTCTGTTACAGAGATGATATTGGGGCAGGTTTACCATCCATTTTTAGAATCTTGATAATCTACATCTTAATTTTATTCTTAACTTGTATGGCATTTTTATTGGAGTTATTACTTCCATCTAAACTGTCTCACAATATGTTTGATACTACTAGAAATTTATGTAGGCAAAATATATGCTTAAGAATTGATTTCAAATCTTTAATGCACATTTTTCCTTACTACTTTTATACAATCTGATCAGATGCCTGCATTCTATATTGAAGTTAAAAACAAATTCCTCAAATCCATCCTATTCATGTGCTGTTAAATATCTCCATATCCAGAGATCTGCAAAACTCACAGTAGATGGGTACAAGGTATATGCCGTGTTTTTCCCTTCTTAACTTTCAAAAGTTCAAGTAGAGAGGTTAGAATACCCATGAATCCAGCAGTAGTTGAAATGACAGTTCTACCTTAAAGCATTATCAAAAGTTCCCCCCCCCATTGCCAGCAAAGGAAGAAAAAATTCTCTGAAAGAGGAGGGGAAAAAAAAACCAAACCAAACCAAGCTGAAACTATAACATTATCCACCCCGAATTTTTTCTTCCATGCCCACACCTCATATCAAACTTAAACTTAACTCATCCAAAGATAAGGTCCCCTTAAGGTATATGTCGTGTTTGTCCATCCTCTTGCATTACCCACCAGGTACAACCAGATCCTTGAGCAAACACAATCCCACGAATGGGTTTGCCTTTGCTCGAGACAGGCTTAACCCAGACGGCTTTCCCTAACATACCTCTCAGGTGGACCACAGGGACCTTATCTCCATCTACAGTGTGAAGTGATTCTGATTGGGCAGGGCCGGCTCGATTGACAGAGCCTCTAGTACTGACCAGCCATGTAGCCTTTGCTAGATGCTGATCCCAGTGTTTAAAAGTCCCTCTACCTAACGCCCTCAAAGTGGTTTTTAACAATCCATTGCACCGTTCAACCTTCCCAGCAGCTGGTGCGTGGTAGGGGATATGGTACACCCACTCAATGCCGTGCTCTCTTGCCCAGGTGGTAACTAAACTGTTCTTGAAATGAGTCCCATTATCCGACTCTATCCGTTCTGGAGTGCCATGTCGCCACAAGACTTGCTTTTCCAGGCCTAGGATGGTGTTCCGAGCAGTGGCATGAGGCACTGGGTATGTCTCCAGCCATCCGGTAGTTGCTTCCACCATGGTGAGCACATAGCGCTTACCTTGGCGGGTCTGCGGCAGGGTGATATAATCAACCTGCCAGGCCTCTCCATATTTATACTTATTCCAACGTCCACCATACCATAAGGGTTTCACTCTCTTAGCCTGTTTGATGGCAGCACATGTCTCACAGTCATGGATAACCTGGGAGATAATGTCCATGTGGAGGTGCTGATAATGCCATGGTCGCGGGTTCGGTCCCTGTACAGGCCACCAAAAACAATGTCTTAGTTTGGATGAGAAAAAAAAAACCAACCAAACCAACCAAAGTATGCTCAGTGATTTTAATCAGAGATTGTGAGATTGTGCAGAACAGATAACAGTTCTTTGCTCTAAGTGTATGTGTGCACAGAACAGAACAAAGTCAACAACAAGTGCGATTAAGTTGTTAATATGGATCAAGTCCCGAGCTCTGGTGGTGCCGTCACTTTAAGCTGCAGCTCCGCTCCGGGCAGCCCTGGCGCGGGGCGCACAGCTTCTCCCAGGCCGCAGCTCCGCTCCGGGCAGCCTCCTCCTCAGCGCCGATGCAGATGGTTATCGGTCACACTCACACACACAGAGAGGGAAAGGAAATAAAGATAGAGAGATAGAGAATACAGCAACGCAAGCACAGGTAGCAAAGCGCAACTATTCTCTATGCAGCAAGATGGAGAAAGAGGCGGAGACCGGGAAGTAGCCAGTGAAAGGAATGTCCGGGCAAACGGGACACAACCTCTGCCCCGCTCTCCCCGGAAATGGCCCCTGGCCCCCCATTGCCGGCAAAGGAAGAAAAAATTCTCTGAAAGAGGAGGGGAAAAAAAAAAACAAACCAAACCAAGCTGAAACTATAACAACTGGAATCCAATGTGGATTTTTTTTTTCCTTGAGCCTTTTCACTTAATTTCAGAATCCTCTAACAAAAGCTATATTCTTAAAGCTGTTGTAAAGAATAACGTCAAATCAATGTAATTATTGTTGAAACATTTTCCATATTCCATACTGTATGATCTTTTTTCATATTCATATGATGTTTCTGTTTCCGTTGGACCAGGTAAAATAAGTTTAATACTTTTTTATTGGATCCCATTTCTAATGACTAGAAAGGATTCCATTCTTCTGCTGTCTATAGTACCTGCTTTAGCATAATGTTCACCTTCAGTTTGCAGAAGAAAAGCAGGGTGAATATTTACTGCTCAAATGGACAGGAAATAAAAGGTCCTTTTTTAATTTAATACATGCTGTGATGTCATGAATAAGGAGATTCTGATTATTAAGGAGTAAATGGTATCCTGGGTCACCTTACAGCTGTAGGGTCCATCAGTAAATTGTCTGTGAGCCTTTATCGTGATGGTATATATAGGAGAATCTCAGATGTAGTTGTCTGTTGTAATTAGAAAGCAGCCTGTGCCAAATAAAACTTTTGGAGGGTAGCTACTGCATTTTAGATTCTAAAATGTGATGGTAGATGAGTTCCTGTTTTGAGCTGTAGTCATTCATAAAATTGTTTTGGGAACTATTGCAGAGCTACAGAATCACTATGCATTGATTATAGTGCTCAATATAGCGGTTGCAAGCTGTGGTATAAAATGTAATGGCCTTGGAAGTATTTTACATCAGTGAAACTCACTGTGGGCACAAAACAGTGCAAAATGTGTTTTTTTCACAATAGAACATAAGTCAAAAACCTAACAAGATGCATAAATCACTTGTTATGCATGAGTCCTGGTAATAGAAAAGATAAAAAAAGATTAGGATTATCTTCAAGCCCTAGATTCAGGAGTTCTTGAATTAGAAGACATCAATCTACCTGCAGAGAAGCTGAGTATTTGTGTAGTTAATGCATTTCATTTGCTTTTTACCAATGTATCAAATTATTTCAAGCACCTATTCAAGAAGTCAGCTGGGCAAGATGTTAGCTTAATTAAAGCTTCTTTCTTATTTCAGGGGAAACTGTACTTTTTTTTTTTTGTGACCTGTATTGGCAGATGGTTCTGTCTCCATTGGAGACAAATGTCTGGTTATAACTGAATGAGATACAAAAGTCAGTTGATTTGAACATCTAACTGATAAATTGTGAATTGCTAATCTATTAAAACTTAAGAAGTGTGTCGGTTTCTTACAGAACACAGGAAAAAAATGATTTAGTCATGTATTTTTTTAAAATACTATTACAAGTACATACTAGACTGGGCTTCTTTCAACTCTGTGTTCTGATCTTGCTTTAAAGCAGTTTTGAGGAAAATTTCCCAACTATATGAAAGTTTCTTTTCCAAAGTCATTATTACTTGTGTTTTTCTAGTCCCTGGAAGACACCACCTATACAACACTGGGGTGTTGTGTGGACATAGGCAGGGAGAGCATCTACAGCTCCACAGTGCTTAGAGAGCTAATGGGCAAATCGGGCAAAGGCAACACTCGATTTTACAAATGAAGGAACTGAGACAAAGGGACATTAGGCAATTTACAGTCTATATCAGAGCCAAAAACTGAAACAGCCTACACTTCTTCCTCATATTTATCTAATACTATTTCTAAATCTATCTACTAGATTCAGATCACTGAATTCTCATTATTTTCCTGCAGCATAAACAGCTCTTTCCTAACTACACATAATGAAGTCTTTTCTCATCCTCCTGTTTTCAAGGCTGAATGATTTAAGTCTTAAAGTTTTTTCTCACAATAAAGATTTTTTTAATCCATAAATACACCTTGTAGACTTTCAGGCATAATGTGAGTTTTGCTTTGAAAGAGATTTTAGTAGCTGTGCTTTAAAAGAAAAAATTTTAAGATTTAAACATTTACACTAGAGATAAGAGGAATTATTATATTTTTGTGGAGAAGGATTTTCTGTTTTCCCAGTGTTTCATTTTTGAAAAAGAACTGTGCCACAACCATGTAGTTCAAAGAAAATAAGATAGCAAAACAGCAACTGTGCAGCCCTGAATGAAATCTTGGCTCGGTTAAAGGCAATGGAAAAGCTCTCACAGATGACATTGAGACCTAAATTCCAACCACTGGTTTCATTGCCATTGGAAAATTCATGCTGAAGCATCTGACAACTCTCCCTTGTGCTGACTGACTTCTCCAGCAGTAGAGGAAAGTCAGAATGAGAATGTATGGGCTTCATCTGCTTCCCAAGAGTTGCTTTCCCAGCAAATGGCACAGAATCACAAATATATTCCTGATACTAAAGCTAAAATGAGAAGAAAGGGTAGATTTTTCAGTTAATTACTCAGGAATTTATGCTTATATTCTCCCAGCTTTAGAGAATCTTTTATAGCCCAAGTGGACTAAAACTGCAGAGCTGGCTGGAACTGCAGAGCTGCTGTTACATGTACACACGTTATTCAAGCGCCTCTGCTATGAGCACAGGCTGAGAGAGCTGGGCTCGTTCACCTTGGAGAAGAGAAGAGGGAGACCTTATAGCACTCTTCCAGTACCTGAAGGGGCTACAGGAAAACTAGAGAGGGACTTTTTACAAGAGCCTGGAGTGACAGGATGAGGTGGAATGACTTTAAAATGGAAGAGGAAGATTTAGATCAGACATTAGGAAGAAATTCTTCACAGTGGGGGTGATGAGACACTGGCACAGGTTGCCCAGGGAAGCTGTGGGTGCCCCATCCCTGGAGGTGCTCAAGGCCAGATTGGATGGGGCTTTGGGCAGCTTGGGCTGGTGGGAGGTGTCTCTGCCCATGGCAGAGGGGTTGGAACTGGATGATCTTTAAGGTCTCTTCCAACCCAAACCACTCTATGATACATTATACATATATATCCCATGCTTGTGTTGTATCAGCTTTATTTACAGCAGTTTATACAGCTCAGGTGGCCTAAGAAACTGCTAAGTCACCCATAATGCCTATTTTGACACTCTTTTTAGATAACTATTGGTCCTTCAAAGTAACACTTCATAGTTTCCTTTTTTGCTTTTAATATCTAAATTCTGTTGAAATCAACCCAGACAAATAATTTCTTCTCAGATCTGTTAAGTAAATATGAGTTTAATCATTTACCTTAAGCATATGGTCTATCTTCTAGAAATATTAATAACCTTACATAAATCCTCATCGATGTCCTATTTAAAATAATTTTGCATCCTCTTAAACACTACCTTTCTTCTATCCAAAAGATGCCTAATCATGATTAGATAAGGAATGTAAAAGTGGCTGGAGCACTTCAAGTCTTTTGCCCGCTGTAGGAAAACTACATTATTAGTTTGACTAATAATATTAGATAGTAATAAATGCATGATTTTTGGGGAAAAAATATGAACTTTGAAGTAATAGTGCAATTTCACACTCTTTTAAAAGAGTTTTCAGCTTTATTTGGGGTTGTTATTGACCCACTGATGAAGAAAGATAATCACACTATGCAAGTTGCTGTAGCTTCATTGACATCAAAATGCGAATTTAAGCAAGATACAAATCCAGCTTGTGGATTCTAAAAATACGAAATAAAAATCACTGCCAGACCAAATAATTTCAAAACTGAAGAGAGGGCTGCTCAAAGTAATGTCAACCATCTGGAAGAGAGACCGTGTAAAAAGAAAAAATTTCTCTGTCCAAGTTATCAACTTTTCCAAAGCTTGTAACAAAAACACGAGCTTGTCATTTTGGCAGAAGATCAAACAACAAAGCTGTGAAATGAACTGATAACTAGTCAAGGCCACGGTAATGAAATACAGTAAGTTATCACTACTGGTAATAAACGGGAAGAGAGTTGTAGGCAGATGGTCAAGACAATGGGAAGAAAACAGACTGACAAAGAAATCCACCTAATAAAGCAAAATAAACCTTTTTTTTTTTTTTTTTAGTGTAGTCACTACTGGCTACATCAGTTTTGCTTGGGAATTAACTGCAGCTGAGAAACCATTTCTGGATCTTCAGTAGGATGGAGAAAACAGAAATAGAAACCAACTTAGTTCTTGATTCTCTTTTCTTCAGGACGCCTTCCAACTCACATTCGCTTAAAACATCAGAAGTGTTGTCCACTTCCAGGACATGGGTCATAATCTGACAAAGTACAAGATCAGACATCAGATATTTGCACTGTTTTACCTGTTACTGGAGTTGTGTATTGTGCTCTGTAGACACGTTCTGTGTTCTGATAAAATGGTTAAAAAGGATTGGAAAGGAGCCTGTAAGTTGCCAGGTTGTGAGTACGCATAGGTGGCTGGCTGTGTGACTCTGAGGAAATAACCTTTTACCCCTGAAGGCAGTCACTAAAAGGGCTATTGCCAAACATAACTTCAGTCATACAAGGCATTTTAATCAGGTCCAGGTAAATAAAGAAATTATTTAAATAAAGATGGATTTCTGATAGCAGTACTGTCCTGAAACGCATTTTGATATTTTTTTTTCTTTTATGCTTGCATATGCTCTCTCTCGCTCACTCCCCACCCTGCTCTCATCCCCCCACCAACAGAGATCAGAGGCGTAGGAACTTCTTGTCTTTAACTTCTGTGCTTTCAATCCACAGAATCTGGTGTTCTCACAAGGTGCAAACGTCTGGGCATTGCTATATACCCTCTTTCTCTTTCTTTGTACTTCTTATTAGTAAAGGAGATGATTTTAAAGTATGTCTCTATTTTTGCATCAATATGTGCGTGTGAGATTGTTGTTGGTAGTTATATGCTCTCTTCTGAAACGAACATGGCCATAGTGGCTGTTTTAACATTGTCTGCAGTTTCTTACTAGAACTTCTGATGCCATGGCCTACAGAAAACCATTTCTGCCTGCAACACTCTTCAAAGCTGCTCAAGTAATCAGTGCAAAATCCTGTAATTACTTTGTTGAACCAGGGACAAGAGGCGTTCGTGTTCTTTTAGCATACTCATAGCATGTCAATACTTAACCTCTGTTAATTGGAGAAATATTACTTGGCTTAGCTGTGTGATGTCTTTCACAGTCTATAAGCAATGTTTCTCCTTCAAGAGATATTCCTGAAATGGGAAGAAATTCAACATTGACGGAAAACGCAGTGAGTCAGACATGCATGATAGTTACTCACATACGATGTGACCTATATCTAGAGTAAAATTCTGTATAAAATTTTCTGTCTGAAATAATAACTCTAAAAGTGACATTTGCCCTTTAGATATACAGATACAAATAAAAGGTAAATTAATCATAGTGAATGAGTCACTTTAAAGATTACAAGCTTCCACAGTATTGTTATTATGAAAGTTTTGTTCCCTGAAGATGCTCTACACCTGATAAGGTGTTAGAAATTTAATTGAAAAAGTTTAATAAAGAATTAAAATTATCATGTGCCCTTTTGCAGAAATACAAATGAACTGAGAGATTCTTTGTAAAAGAAGCTAAGGTGAATAGCATATTCGTATTCCTTTGAATACCATATCAACTTCTTGCTATTGTTAATAAAATTATGGTTGGTTTACTGGATGGAATGATTTTAAAATAAATAGCTTCGGTGCAGATATTACAAAGACTTCAGTATCACTATTTCACAGTGTTGAGATAATGGGAAAGAAGACACACTTAAAGGTCATTGCTTATGCTGTAGTTATATATCTTACAATGCCTGAATGATGTTTTTAAAAGTGTAACTCAACACTATAACTTGCGGGATTGGTATTCTTTCAGATGCTGACAAACATACATTTATCTAGATAATGGAAATTATTCTTTTTTTAGATATGTTTTCATATAAATACAACATATAGTGCATTCAGCTGTGACTCATGAATAAATCTTGAAGATGCATGAGAAATTGGAGCATTCAAATCTGATTTTCAACTGAAGGGAAAAAAGTTTGAATTGAATTTCTTTAGTCAATTGGGAAGAGGTGATTTCATTTAACCCCTTCTCCGTTAAAAATACTTGCCAAACTATAAGTCTAAAGAATTTTTGCAGAGATTTTCAAAAGCACCCAAGAGAATCAGCATTTAACTCTTACTGAAATAAGGCAGTAAACCCTACTGAATTGCCAACAGGAGTATGCACTGAACTACTTTGGTCTTAAAGGTACAGGACAGCTGCATTCCATATCCTCCACTGGGTTTTTGTTCATTTATCTATTCCACTCTTTTGTATGAAGATTTTAAAGACTTTCACTGATGTTATACTCCAACACAGTGAAGCTTTCACAATATACCTTTATAATTTCAATACATTTTACCCCAATCCTAAATTATTTGTAATAGGAGAATTTAATCCTATGTTTTCAGGAGAGGAAATCATAAGAAACCAGAAAATGTAGTCTTCTAAGTTTCAAGTTACTAGTTTTCTTTAAAGCAGTTCTGAAATTCTTTCAAGCATTTTGTACATTAAGCTACTAAAAATCATAACTGAGTCATCACAGGGCTAAGTGTGAGCAATACGTGTATAAATTACAGTCATATACATCTAAATGCCATTTATATGCCTAGATATGGCTCAGAAGTCTGTGCCTACTCATTTACAATGAATACTTGTTCAGGCAGTAAAGATTAAAAACTAATTATACGCACATTGTGAGTAGTAATATTTGTACTTAATTTGACTTACAGTAGACCAAATAATAAACCCGACTAAAATTATAAAAAATTATATATACAGTCATTAATATGCTTTTTATAGTACCTTATTCATTTTTTAAAGCATATTAAATGAGTTTTAATATTTGTAAAGCAGATGAAAGGCATGTAAAGCTAAGATAAAAACCAGTGAATATGGTTATTTAGCAGTAATATAGATTGCTTTTACACTCTTTTGTTTGAGCCCATTGTGATATTATGTATTTCAAGAGATGAAAAGAAGTCAAGATACAATTAATTACTATGAATTGAAAGCATCAATTAGGAAGCATGCAGTCCTTGGTAATGGAAAAAAGTGATGGAAACACAGTGCAAAGAAGTTTGAATATTAGTTATCCATTGATTTTGGGCTCTCATTATGTTTGAAAAGGAATATATGCTGTAATATGTCACACATAGATTTAGCTCTGCAGTCTCAGACTGATGGCTTGATGTCAGCACATTGCAGAGAGGGACCTACTTGGAATAAGCCTTCATGCAGCTCATACTACATAACATCATGCTCTCATCAGGATAAATGTTCCTGAGCTGAGACCGTGCTGCTGTCACTAGGCTTCTGTCAATACTGGTAGTTAGATGGCCAGTTTCGGCACACTCATTTCTTGAGAACCATCCTACTTTGCATACCTTCTTCAAGTTGTGGTGCTTGCACTCTTAAATCAATGGTTTGGCAAGCCAGCACATGTAAAGGGAAGAGGGAAAATGGGGCAGAGGGAGCATAACTTCCCAAACTGATGTCATAAATTATTACACGTGAAAAGCAAAATGAAAATTATCCTGACCTCAGGCGAAAGCAGAACATCCTTCTGCACCCATTCTACCTGAGATGCAATAGGAAGGGAATTGTCTCTGCAGACCAAGGACATTTTCCTCTATCACATGAGCACTCTGTGAGTCCAACACACTCCCTAGGAATTTAAAATACCTACAGAAAACATCTTAGAGATCCTTACAGCTGTTCCTGGTACCACAGTAAATTTGCTGGGGCAGAATGTTCAACAAAGAGAATGAGAAAACAAATTTATCATTTCATATCCAATAGTGGCTATCTATGCTGCTGTACTCACATTAATAATAAAAAATGCTAGGCTTATAAAATAAGGCATCTGCACATTTCTGAAATATATTCTTTCTGTTATCAGTACCCAAACTTTATGATAGACCATCATGTAATTTCCTGAGTATGCTGTTCCTTAGCTGAAGCGCATATAATACATCTGCCATTAACAGGAAATAAATATGTGCCATTTTGGCATTAAGATTCATGTCCCAGCTTGATATCAGATATTTTTTAATTTTTTTAACCGATACCTTCAGTGAACCAGAATGCGTAAGGACTTGTGTGATCAGATAACATTAGACACACATGGAACAAAAATGCTTTTCCTTTCACTGTCTTACCACCATCTGCTGCATTCCTTAGAGTGGTATTATTTCTACAGACTATTAATAGGAGCTATGCAGCAGCTTGAGCTGTTTCTAAATAATTAACTCCAAAAGTTATATTCTTGGCCATCTATTTGATTATTTTTTTTTACATCCTCAAACTGAAGCTGTTCTATATTTATTTTTTTCTGCTATTTCCTTATGATATTGTGGCAGTTCAAGCTGCTGTGCTGGAGTTTCTAAAATAAAACAAAACAAAACACAGTCCCCAACAGAAGAAACAAAACCTTATATCATATTAGAGAACAATATAGTGTTTAAAAGGTGATGAATTTTCCCATTTTCCAGTCAGATTATTGGATTGTGTGCAATTAACATATTACTACCATGAAATATGTTTACTCTTTAAATGGTTTACTTTTCTTCATCAAAAAAGTATCCATGAATGTGTGAGGATTTGATTAGGAATTTCGAACAATATTTCCTCAAAATATCAACTTTGGGTTTTTTTCACACACACTTTGCAGTGTCTTGCAGAAAGCAGTGTTCAGTACCTGGAAAAATGTTGCATTTGTGGGGTTTTTTAAATACATGTATCAATAAACAAAAAGAAGAGTTCCTCGGAACTCTTGTTTGAGGTACTGAACAATGTCTTTTTACTCTTCATGTTTTGTACCCTCATCCTGAATTATTTAGTGGCTTAGCCTTGTGGTGGGCAATTGGTTTGTTTTATTGTAGAGAAGGAAGTTCCCCAGGAGGCAGTTTAGAAGAAACAATTTTTATTTACTTTTAGAACTGTATATCTGCTTGTATCAGTTGAAAAATATATGTCTCAAATTGTGTACATGAATCTGTTTTCCTAAACTTTGAACTCTTCCAAGATTAATTTTACTAAGCTAGACGATAATATTATAGTTTAGAAACTATAAACGTTTGTATGCATCCTGCTGTAAAATATAGATAGATTCAAAGGAGCATGGTAGTCCTTTGTAATGTAAGTCCTAAATATGTGGGGTTCTTTATTTTTAAGTCATTAGTAAGCACATAATCCAACCAGTGTAATGCATCTTTGAAGTGATTCTCTCTCTGTTAAGGTTTAGTAATTCCATAGTCTTTACTACTCTTATCTAATAAATACTGTTATTATTATTATTAAGCAAGCTAGAAATTCACAACAGCATCAAAACCAACATACAAATTAACCAATAAACCCCACTTTCTACTCTTACAGGAGTATTATCTTCTTAATCATCATCGTGTATTACAGTCAGTGCTCCCATTGACGTCAAGTACTACACTCCATAGTAATGATCTGAGTCCTCTCTTACTCATAAAAAAAATCACTGTCCAAACTGTTGAAACAATTATCCCAGTACAGAAGCTGCCTATGTTCCCAGAGAATCTTTTAAGAGATGGTTGTTAGGAAAGCAAACAAAGACAGTTTCACATGCTTGTGGAACGCCATAGAACTGGCAGGGATATTAACAGCTCAGCATGATTCATTTGTCCTTCTTGAGTGCTCCAAATCCATCACTCCACATGACAAAATTCACATTTTTATTGGATTTCCACTTCTTACAAAAAAAGCTACATTTCCATTTTTAATAGATTTTTCAGCTTCCAGATTAAGACTTGAATATATCGTTATTGCCAATCTCCTAGCAATTCTGCACAAAAAATGTACAGCTTATTAGTTTATTTTTGTAACAGTGTGTATACGCACATGAATGACGGTTGCTGAGCAAAGGGAAAGAGGTCTAATTAACCAGACAGTTAATTACTAGGACAACACCAATCTTTTGTTTGGAGCAGTAGAATTTACATAATACTGCGGTTCCAATTTTTAGTCTGAAAGAAAAAGTGCAGGCTCTCTATTAAATGGTGGGGTTGGAGAGGCGCATCCTAAGCTCATTTTTATCAAGGTAGATAGGAGTTTTATAAATAGGTGAGTAAAACCTGAATCAGATACGAACATTTAGAGTTACTATTAGGATGCATTTACCAGGTAGGCAGAGCTCTATTGCTAAAGTTGTCAATAGCAGTCTACACGAACTAATAGGTAGTTTTGCCACTGCAATAAGATTTTCTGTTCTTTTGAGTCTTTCCAAACAGAGATTGTTAGTTTTTAAACCCCATGGGCAGCACAGTTAAGACACTAAAAATCTGTAGACCTGTTCTGATCCAGTAGAACTCAACCCTGAAGAATGCCTGTACAACCCAAGGGCTACTTTCCCCAGAAAATTATTGACTCTTAATTTGACTTTTCTTTTTTCTGGGGCGTAGGAGAGAAACATTCAGCTGTTTAAATTGAGGTGTGTAGTCTAGGGTCCTTCTGCTATTAGTAAAGGAGGGCACAGCGCCAAGGCAAACATATACCACCATGAGAAAGAAGAGGAGGAGAAATGCAGTAACAGATTATGCTTGCCCTCAAGAGTACAAATTACCTTTCTTAAAAAAAAAATCTCTATATTGAAGGTTAGTAAGAAAATCAGACAATAATCAAGACTAGTTACCTTAGATTATCACTTCTTAAAGTGAACAAACACAGGTCATCTCTTTAGGATGTTGTTATTGCCATGTGACTGCCTACACGATAGAGTTTGATGGAAGAGCTGAAATTCTTCCAGCTGCCTTCTTCCTGCTCTGTGCTGATCATGAAGGGATCACCCGGACAGCAACTGCTTCCTTCTGCTGTTCTGGTCAAACAGGAGCTCAGACTGTCCCTGTTGGCTTTTTTTTCCTTTGTCCAGCCAAGCAAGGATGAGGGTAAACTTGCTTTTAGGAACTTGACTATTGAGTGGGGTTTGTACCCACATTTCTATAGAGGGTATTAACTTGTGTTTTCAATTTCAAAGTAAGAGTTGTTCCTTTCTCCCTGTGTTCCTGCAAGAAACATGTCCAAGTGCCTAGTGTCCCTTACAGGTTCACTTGGCGAAATCTTCAGCCCCTCATTTTGGAGTTTTTGGTTTTCTCCACATTTACCAGATCATAGCCTGAACCTGACTTTTTGTTTCTGATCCCAGATCCCACAGCCTTCAAAGAGGTTGGATCAGGTAGTCTAGTTTGCATCCTTCTCTAGTAGGGGTTATATTATAATTCCCCTAAAATATTATTTTCATTCACGTATTGCTTCTCACTATTAAGTAATCTTTATGCAAATTCTAGAGGGCAACACCAGTCAGCTGAAGCTGCTCACGCTATACATGCAGTTGTCCCTGTTTTACAAGATGCTCAACACTCTAAGCAGGTGGATTCCATACATTTCTAAGCTCATTTACATCTCAATAGTATCACACCCCATGTGTTTGCAGATTTCTTTTGTTGAGACTTGTCATCTGAATGCTACCTTTTATCCCACCTGAAGATTTTACATAGGAATTATTGTTGTAATCTTGTGATCTACTGAGCATTAATATTCTGCAAGTCACTATGGGGGCTGTGCTTCACTAAGCACGTTTTCTGAAATGTCCTGAAAGCAGTTTTTTAATATAAATATTAGCTTAATATTCTGTACATTTAGAGTATTTTATCTGCATCAGTGCTTTACTCAAAGTAATTTAAATTCAATGGGAACTGATTATGCATAAAGAATCAACCTCCTTTATAGTAGTTTTAACAATATACATATAGATTATAAAACTTATATGCCCAATTGGAAGAACATTTTGTGTGGATAAATCCATGTCCAAGTATTTAATCTACTTCTGGGTTGATGCTGGATTGTATATTTAAGGCACTCTTCTGCACAACATTGTGTTGTGCAGATTTTAAAAGTTTAATTATGAGGTATGCTTTGCATTATAGTTCTTTTTATTGTGATAGTAAGCTATTAGAATAAGTAGTATCTTACAAAGGAACTGTTTCGGTTCTTTGCAACTGGGATAAACAAGCAGTTTTGTGAGAGGGACATAACCCTTACAGTCTTTGAATTGTTTTGTTGTAATGTCATTCTGATCTCACAGGTCTTTTAGAACATACTGGACCTTGCTGATTTTGAATTGATGATACATGCAAGGAGTTGCTGTGGATGACTTGAACGTTTGGGTTGCATTAATCTCATATAGTTTATAGATGACTGCTATTGATCTGTTTTTTTCTCCATCCCACATAGATTAGATACAGCTTTGGGGATGTAATAACCTAAACTCTGAAGCAATCTTTTCATTCCTGTTGACTGTTGACTATATCTTGGATAATTAAACTGGATGCCTAAAGCATCTATAGGACTGAAGTTAAGCAACATGAATCACAAATCAGTCCTTACTCTGCCTTACCTTACATGTTCCTGGGCTGCTGTCCTAAATCTGGACTACTATCTGGGTTTCCTAATAAGTAGCCTGATCTTCAGATGTGGCCAGACCTCCAGAAGGTCTAAATTATATTTTTTGTTCTTTGAGCTTTTGAAAATAATGTAAAAGTAATATGGGTTTTGGTACCTAAACTTAAATGTTTGAAGTTTGAAACTTCAGATTCTCTTTGTCTTGGTTTCCACGTCTATGAAATAGACTTAATAAATACTTAAATACTTTAGACAGAGGTCTATTATTAATGTTCATTTATAATTAATGTTCACACAGTTTTTGAAAATTTAAAGTGACATACAACTGTTAAATATCACAATCATGGTAGATGTAGTAATGAAAAAGGATAACTTGAACAACAAAAACCCTTAGGTTTATCCTTTCATTGTGTAGTCTGAGCACTGCAGATTTGAAGGGGTTTGTAATTCTGTCCCAGTTGTGTAGTATCTTTAGTCTAATGTGTTAAATTACAGAGGTTATTCTTGTAACATTTTGAAGACATATTTAGAAATAGACTGATGTCCTACTCATAACCATTAAAAAAACTTGTAAGATGTGTCTGTGCTGTGTGCTTTTGAGGTACGCATCTGGTATAGGCAACCTTATGATAAATTACAGCACCATGTGATAAATCACAGAAGAGCTGTTGCAAAGCATTATCTTGCGATTCATGCTCACTATCGCTGTATCTTGTTCGTGTAGATTTGAAGCTTAATCTCTAAGTAACCTCTAAAAATGGTCAGCCTAACAGTTTCTTCACATTCTCAAAGCATGAAATCTCTTCCTGTAGCTGGATGGGCAGAAAAGTCAATGCTTGTTTTAGTGACCATGACAGTGTAAAAGAGACCATTCCCACACTTTCCACAATTTCTTTAACAGTAGATGTAGCAGACAAATAACGGGCTTCTGAAGAACTAATAAAATAGGTGTTCAGCTTCCACTGAATTGTAATTTTTCTCTGCATATTTTTCTAGTATTCTCTATAGAATATTATTGGTTAGCTATTATATCTAATGCATTCTCAAAGCTGTTAATGTATTCTCTTCCCTTCTGCCTTACAAGTACTATAATAACTATAGTAGACACATATTCTACTTCTAGGTAGGTCTATTTGCTAATAGAGTCAACAGGAAATTCTGAAGTTCTTAGTGCACAATAGAAAAGAGTATTTGCTGTCCAAATGAAGACTGAAGGTGCTGTTCTACACAGAGTTACCAAATAAACTGGGGTGAGGGAAAAAGGGCAGTGCATAGTTTCTTCTGCACCACTATTCTTGGTGAGCTGCTGAAATGAGAGGATTAAGCCAAGAGAGTGGTTTCAGTTTTACTTTTAGGTTTGAAAAGCAAGCATATTCCAGACTCCATCTGTAGAAGTTTTGAATTGCTCAGCACTGGACTTTCCACAGGTTCATTTGAATATGTTTTCCGCATGCTGAGTTCTTCTCCTCTGAAAAAGAAGCCAGAAGAGGATTTGAAAAATATATTTGCATGAGTCTAACCCTGAATGATATTAGAAATTTGAGGATTTTACTCCTTTTTTTGAGATTTTACTCTGAGTTCAGATATGCTCCTCGTGTATCAAGAGATCTTTCTTTCTTGTTTGCTGTCTAAGCCCATCCTGACATAGAGCACTAACTGGAATCAAAGCTATAGCTAGAGTCATCAAGCAAACAGGGTCAAATACACTGCAAAAATGTGAAACTGCTCATCTCTGGGGAAAAAAACCTAGATTTGTTGTGAGCCTCTTATTATCTACTCTTTACTGTTATTTATACTACAGTCATTAGCCATTTTTGTTTCACGTGATGGTGTTGACTGAAAATTAATTTAATATTAATCTTTATTGCATTAAGGACAAATGTCACAGTAAACAAATATGAGAAAACACACAAAAGTTAAATAAAATAAACTTTTATGCTGCATCAAAGAATGAATATATTTGGGTTAATGGAATGACACTCATTTTTTTTGTCTGTTACAAGGTCCCACACATCTCAAGTAAGAACATACATATAATTATTTTCTGATCAAAAAAGAGGCACTCAGAGCTATTCCAGAATTAATGCAATCATTTATATGAATCCATAGGTTCAGATTGGGATAAAAAGTGTTTTCATAAAGTTTTCTGTAATTGGAATTGTGTATATGTTTAGTGGAAAGGAAACAACTTGTACCTTCTACTTTGCTGGTGATAATCTGCCACCAAGCTGTTCATGCAATCCATGTAGGCAGTTCTGCTCCCTTATCCAGAATTAGCCACTCATATCTTGCAGTCTACGGTATTGATTACCAAAACTATGCCACTCACCAATACGTAGGAAAATGAGATTTATTGAGATTTTTAGCCTTTTTACACTTAGTACTTGTTTTGCTAATTAATTTGCATAGCATCCTTTAATATTTCCATGAAAATTGCAAATCTAGTTATTACATTTTACCAAGATTAAATGTAGGCACTCTTTATTATAAAGTACCTTGTCTAATTTCAAGGGAGGAATTCAATTCAGTATAATCCAATTGTCTTCTTACGGTGATGGCTTAAGAGTTGTTGAATGTCCGTGGTTGAATGTCCTTGCTTCAACTACTTCATGCAGACACTTGATATAATTTGGCGACATAAATGATTATTTGTGTAGTGTTGTCAAAAAAATAGCTTTGAACTAAGGACCACTTAATGGAATAACCTTTCTATTTAGTCTAAAGATACAGCTTTAGACAAAATATTTAGCTCTGTCCTTTTCATTCCGAGAGATTGCTAGTTGGAAGTAACTGTTTTTCTGAAAGAAATGCAACTGAGCGTCGTTCTCAAGACTTATATCTGGTTTTTGTGACAAGAAACAAATTCCATTCTCAATGTAAGTCTGCAGTAACGTTACTGAAGACACAAACTAATGACCACAAATGGTCGTTTTGTCAACTGGTGGATGAGAAGCAAACCCTGACCATCAGCCATGAGGTACCATACAGGTGCGTGCCTGTATTTTGTGAATGTTATTTCCACGTGCGAGCCAGGAATTCATGGACGAACAGTGCCAAATAGCTCATTATTCATGTGTATGCACACATGAATTAGCTTGACCTCCAAACACAGTTGTTTGCACAAACTTAATGCGTGTTCACAAACGCTTGTGACCTGATTACTGAGCTAAGCCCACGAGCATAATGCATTTATGGACTATCATGGCTGAGAAAACTGTAATGTCATTCTAATAGTAAAAGCTGCCTAATTTCCCCCTTTTGCTACAGGGAAGCAATAGTGTTTTAACTCAATTTCAGCTTTGGTTACAACATGAGCTTGGTACAATAAGCTGTTGAGGCGGGCTTGTTCTCATAGCGATTGGGTGTTTATTGTTTTAGATTTAGTGTAAAAAAATCTTGCCAGTTTGTGTTTGGTCCCCCTACCTTTTAGCAAGCAAGTGGTTAAATGGTTTTGGGGTTCGAGAAGTAGTGTCTGCATTTCTTTTAAAGCCTCTACGTACAGCATAACTGAGAATGCTGAAAACGAGAATAATATTTTAAAAGAGAAGAAGGGAAAATAAAATATTCATGTGTAGAACCATGAACAAGTTGCATTGTAATGAGTGAAAGGTAGATATTGCAATATATACTCCAGAAACTTGAATATTGTTTTATGCAAATGATACAGAAGATGTGATCGTACAAGGGGCTGTTTTTCTTACATGAGCTGGAAAAAATTACTTTTTATTGCTTAATATCAAGTGGTTTTATATAAGAATTTGATAAGATGACATATTAAAGCATAAAAGTGTCTTTAAGACAATTATATGTCTACCACAAATAATTTAAAGGATTAATACAAGCTTCATCCTAAAAATAAACTCTATTTTCATCAGTCTTAAAATAATCAGATCATATATACTGGCTTGGTATTTTGGGGGGAACTTTTAAAATCAGTTTTTTTCAGTGGCAAAACAGCTAAAGACAGTCACTACCTTTTTTCTTTTCTGGGTTCACCAAGTGCAAGCATTTTTCTCACTATTTCAAAACAAAACAGGAAAGGCTGGGTTTTACAAGGATGAGGGCAATGAGATACAGGACCAAAGAAACTTTGTGGAGCCAATTTTCTCCTGCTCAGGTGCATCACACAGTAGTTAGAGCAGACGTGCTGCTTGAGCTTGTCGCATGCTAATATGTGTTGATTGGAAAGGCTTTGGTTTTTGGTTTTGCTATACCATAGTTAACCTTTCATCAAGACAAAACAAAGCAGTTGGGATTACAAAATCTATTCCATGATGGTGATGGAGGTACAGGCTTAGAAATCAGGCTGGTTTTGGAAGCATGGTTAGGATATTGACTTCACAAAATCACGTGCGGTAGAAAAGGAAGTAGCGTATTTGCATTTGCTCAAGTGACATGGCATTGAAAATAGGAATAGATAGAGGAGCAACAATATTTGTGATTTCTGATACCGTGTACAAGGAAATTAATTCAAAGTATTTTGGAAAAAAATACTTTTTACAAATGCAACAAAGGCTACGTATTCATGCACTACTGTATCTTTTAAGTGTATCTGTTTTCCATTAGAATTCATGAATTTTGTCTCTCCACATTGTTGGACAGAAAACAATCATCTGCATTTTAACTGGCTGAGAGATAAAAGAATATTGGAAGTTGAAAAATTGTTATTCTGTATTTAGTACAAATGAGGGCTTAGTATAGGATGTCACTCAAAATCAACCAGAGTAAAACCTAGGTACAACTTTACTAGAGGAAGTTGGAGAATTGGCTTATAAACTTATGGGGCTGGTAGGGGGATTAGGGTTTCTTCACCTCAGCCGTTCCATCCCTGCCAACAGAGACCCTGGAGCTACAGCAGAGAAAATCTTCTGACACGGAACCTGGACGAGGGGCTGTTTAGGCACTAAAAGATTTTCTTACAGGGTGACCAGTGCACCTGCTCTGTTTCAGAAAACAAACAAATGAGGTACTGCAAAAGTGAAGGTGGTGTCGTCTGCTCTTATATAATATACAAATACTTGCAGTAATTCAGAGGGGTATTTGCAAAAAAAAAACCAAGAAAGTTCTAAAGATGCAGATACAGTTAACAGCAAAATTCTGCCACTTTTCAAAACAAGATTTCTTGCTTGGGGCACTGTATAACCCAGCAAAAGAGCAGACAAACACCATTAAACACGCAGCGATACCCAAGAGTGTCTGAGCTTGTTACTCATTTGCTATGGAAATTTCCTGTAAATGTATCAGTGTGAGTCAGTCTGATACCTGCCTTACACTGAAAAACAGAAAACCTGTTTGGACAGGAGAGGAAATACTCGAGTTTTTGAGAAAGCACTCAAGACATTGAGTATTCACAGGCTGTTTAAGCATTTTTGTCTGGCCATACTTATAGGGTGCAGGTGAATAGCATTGCTTTGTTCAGAGCCGAGGCTGTTGCTTCACACACCATGGGAGCGAAGTCCCATAGTACTCATGTTCACGATTGTACTGGAGACTGAGAGAAACTAAACCTCGAAAACAAGGCTTGGGTCTAATTTCAGTTTCTTTAAAAAAACTCTTCTGACAGTACTAGACTTAAAGGAAGGTCTGACTACAAAGGAAGGAGAACCAATCAGAGCACAGCTGAGATTTGTTTCTTTGTGATATACCACTCTGAAATTAGTTATCAAGCATAATCAATATCTTACTAAGGTAAATAAATTATCATGATTTGTCCAGTATACAAGAAAATATAGAAAGGGGAATTCTATTTAAATAATCCTTTTTTCTAGATGGCTTCTTTATTGTAGCTATTGTAATTACACTGTTAAATATTCAGGTATTTTGATTACAAGTGATGTTCTATGTATACAATTAGACAGCAGCTTCAGAACTCACAGTTTCTAGAATCTAGAGTTGATAATTCAAAAGTAATAGGCTACTTCTCAGTTCTTAGGTTCAAACTAAGATGTAGAACTCTGAGTCTGACTCTGACATGGAATCTATATATTCGGTTTTGTAGGAGAAAAAGCCTCAAAATAAGTATAACAATGGTAAATGTGTATTCTTGGTGGCTGCAAGAGGGGCAGCCTGTGCTGGTATATAACTGATGTGATTT
Organism: Neomorphus geoffroyi; assembly: GCA_033558235.1. NCBI lineage: Eukaryota > Metazoa > Chordata > Aves > Cuculiformes > Neomorphidae > Neomorphus > Neomorphus geoffroyi. Next base: position 9,883,217 of record JAUMJM010000001.1, read on the forward strand.
ATACCATATCCATCTCTTAGCTGTTTCCCAGTGAGTTTGTTGCAAGACTACTATTCAAGTCTCTAATATTTTCATTTGCAAAAGCCAATCCAGTGCTCCTTGGTGTTGGATGGCATTAGAGCAGCTGTGCAGTGCCAAACTATCATTGTGGCCTGATGTCCCTGATGTTAAGAGTGCCAAGGAAAGGGTGTAAGAGTTGGAGAACCCTGTAGCGTTACTCCTCCAGAGTCATTCCCCAGCTTCCAGTGATTAGGGATCAAGTATATCCCGAAAAAAATGGTGGTCTCTCTCTTACTGTAGGCATCAGGTCTCAATGGGATTTTCCTTTCAACTGCTTCTTGAGCCTAGGTAGAATTTTAGCCTATCTAGGCTATCTACCATAAAAGGAGAAAATAATTCAGTACATTTCCTAACTCTTAGGGGGATATGTACTCCTTGTAGTTAGAGTGTAGACGTTATATGTGTTCCATATTTGTTAACAGAAAGAAAATGTAATGCAAGTACATCAAAATTATGTTTGTGCTATGATTAAACCTCATAGTGTCTATAATGATCCAGGAATGAAAGCAAATGTCCATTTGTCCCTTTGATGAACAAAGTGAGTGTCCCTTCAGTGAGGTTTACCTTACTTTTATTCTGAAATTTTTATCCGAGAAATGGAACGGATGGTTGAGTTAGTCTTTTCAAAAATTGTATGCAAATCTATCTAAGTATTTAAAGCCTAAGCAGCCACTAAAAGGCTTTTTTTTTGACTGGACATTTTGTGCACTATTCCTCCTAGTCAAAATATCTAAATGCATCTAAGGTTTTCCATCATCCAAGAGATATATTTTGCTAGCTTAAGTGCTTTTCTGACTCAGGGCATGGATCTGTGATCTTGCAGAACTGAAGGACTACACAGAGGGAAGAGCTAGAAAGTCTGAAAGACTGAAATAGATATCTTGGGAACTCGATAGGACACTATTCTGTCCCAACATTACACACTTTTTAGCCATTTCTGGACTTAGTGGAAAAACTTATTATGAATTTACTCATTAATGCTTTAATTGTGCTTGTATTACAAGATAAAAGTTTATGGTTATGTAAGATTTCTGCTCAGGATCTTAGTAACAGCACATGTGGAAGTTTATGACTTAAATGAACAGCAATTGGGCAATTCTAGTTGGCTCGAAACATCAGGTGAATGTTAAGTCTCAGTTGTCTCGGCCACTGCAGCAGTACTCAATATCAACACATCAGTCACACTTTCCCTGTACAACCTCATTTTCCAAAGAAAATGGAAGTTTGATGCACTTATAAAATTGCAGGCCTGATAGCAAATGCAAGTAAGAAGGAAAATTTCTAGATCTTTGAGTGCACCCAGCCATCAGGTAATGAGACACCAAAGCCTGCCTTTTTGCCATTGTTATTTGTGGATAGAAAACTGCTCACAAAAATAGAGGTTAGGTCGTAACCCTGTGGAAATTTGTTTCTATATAGCTCATGATATCTTTAACCTAAAATTTGGCAAATAGACTGAATTTTGTTATTTAGTTCTTAATGATCTTTCTTTGTTTAAATCCATGTAATGTTTAGGACGATAATATCCAGTAGATTGGGTAAGACTCAAGCAACTTCACAGTAATTAAAATGCAGATTTAGTTCTTCTGGAGTGTAATAACTTTGAAGTATACCAGGGTCTGCTGAAAGGAATCTGTTTTGTTTGTGTATCCTAATAGAACGTAATGACTGCTTTCAAGCCATTATAGTCCATCATGTTAGTGACTCCATATGCCGGATATCCTTATCAGCGATATTTTCCCTCAGAAAATGTACCATAGTTATGTGCTAGAGTGTGTGTATATAAATGTATATTTCACTTTTAAATCTGAAAAATCACTTCACTTTTAAAATAGCAGTCATCTCTATACAGACCTTTGAACTTGGGTTGTTCGCTGTTTTAATTTTCACTGAAAATTCCAGCCTAGAGGAAACAAAACCTCTCACTTATTTGAGAAATCAACCAACAAGATCATAGATAATGGTGAGGTAAGCTTCTCCATGGTGTCCAGCCAGCAGAATGTCTGTCAGCTATACAGTACCCTTTTGCAGTAAGACCTGCAGGTCCAGCCCGTGGGAGGCCAGCTGAAGTACACTGTGCCCTGTATGGTACTTTAAACTAAACCAGTAGCCAACGGTTAACTAGACAGCATCTTCATGACTTGAAAAATGGAAGAGTATGATCTGGTGTCTTTATAGCTGCCTTAGTTTATTATGCCCTAAAGAAGATGCAATAGTTTCCTTCCTGAGCTGGGCCCGTAACTCTGTGCCTTCTTTACCCTTAATTTTGATTACTGATGCAAATAGCTGTAGGATGGGTGCAGGCAAAACGAGAGACTAAAGAACCAGCAATGTGATCAAGTGTTGAGGTTGAGTTTTTAAAGGAAAAATCAAGATCTGGGACTATTTTTTTGCTCTTTATTTTCCACTCTCAGGAGTTTCATTTAAAAAAAAAATCTATCAGTATGTTTCAGGTACCTGTGACTAAGGTTACTCTGTACTGAGGCTGAGTGGGAGAGGTTATACTTGAATTATAAACACCTAGTTCGTACAGCGTTCTCTCCACGTGTCTCTGATATAGTGTATACACCAGCACAGAAGGCCTCTGCTGAAGGGTCGCAAAAGTGGGCAAAAGCCTTTTACTCAGAACAAGAGACGGTGGGCACTGTGCCCGTGTGCCTTAATGCTATCTTCTCTATCGTTATACAGTGAGGAATCTATCCTCAGCAACAGCAAGTGCTTTACGCTGCTTTGTTGAAGCCTCCCTCTGTTGTGAATGCCAGCCCTAATGTGTCTGTGTGTAGTTAAACACTGATCATAAATCAACGGTTATGTAGTTACAAGCTCAAACATAATACAAGAACAACATTGCACTGGTTGTTTGTGTGACAGCTCCATATTAACTTTAAGCTAGTGGTGTCCCAAAACACTGACAGGATGACTTTTCCTAGAGACATGTCTGAAATAATCAAGTTAAAGCGCACCTACCCAGACACTAAGGCCACGTCTGGACTGTAGGGCAGGAAAGGTTTGTTCTGCTTCCCCGTCTATATGAACTGGGGGATTAGTTAAAAGCCATTGGAAACACTGAGAGGAAAAGCAGTGTTTATCTCATACAAATTAGGAGTTAGGACATCACCCAAGCCTTGAATCGCATCCCAGGTCCCCATGCTGTGATATCTGAAATAGCTAAGAGGTAGTGAGAATATCTTCTTCTGGTGACAGAAATTGGCAGCAGAGTGGGGTGGTCCTGACCTGGGAACCTCCCTTCCAAATTCAGTCCTAAGGCAGAGCTACAATGTCTTGGAAAATCTCTGGGGCACGATTAAAAAGCTGACAGATCTTTAACTTCAGCTGAGGGAGTGGAGCTGCTGTAATACACAGGTCCTGTAAATTAGAGATATAAAGTATGTTTAAGTAGAACCAATATGTGTCTAGATGTTCTATTGCTTTTAATGCCCTTTCTGTCCTGTTAATTTTACTTTACAGTGTGACAGTGATGAATTGATGTCTACTATTTCCAACTGCCAGGTAGACTGTGTACACATTTATTAAGATTAATTAAAAAGTAAAAAAATTGTAAAGTAATAACATTAACAACTAGTGGAAAAAGTGTAGACATTTTGACAGTCTTTTTGAATTTCATTAAAAGATGGTAGTGACAAAAACCCAAGAGACTATTTCTACTTTACTAAAGAAATAGGTCACAGATTCAATTACAGTCACTGAAGCATGGACTCAATCTATCATGGCAAATTAAGTACATTTTAGCAACCTACTTTCCTTTAAAAATTTTATAGACACTTTCACTGGAAGAAGAAAGAGTACAGAAAAAGAAATTGCAAACTGAAGGCTTTTTTTTCCCCTATTGCTACTGAGTTTTTTGGGTTATTTACCCTAGGTGTAAGACACAGAAAAAAATCATTATAGAATGTCAAGATATGTAATCATTATTTCTTTTCCTGTTTTTCGTCTTTAATTAATGATATATCATTTGTTCTTTGACTAGAAAGCATGGTTTAGATTGTATCCACAGATTGTATCCACAAAGCTAGAGGCTTTGTTCTCTCATTGAAATCAAAGGACCCATTTACTTAGAAAAAATCACTGCACAACCTTTATGTGATTTTGCCACAGATCCATAGTGCTGGGCTGGAAATGTGTTGTACTTCCAGTTCCAAATAAATAAATAAATGAAGACACAGCCTGTGGATATGGTTTAGCTGAGTGCAAATATTGGAATGATGAAACACTCTTTTGCCCATAGCAGAATTGATTTCATGTTGACAACTGGAATTTATAAAGATCCTCTTTCAACAGAGTAGCAGTGGCCATATTTGCTGCATTACCAGAGCTGCAACAAAATAGCAGCTAACATAAGAACCGATAAGAGAGATGTAATCTGTTTCCTCTTTAAACATAACCCCCAGATTTACTGTGGTACCCCTAGGAGATTTGTGCACTTTCATATATTAGGGTATTCAGTTGACCTTTAGATAGCAGAGGCATGTAAGGATTTTATTTTTTTTCAATATATTACATTTGATCATGCAAAGAAATCTACACCTGCCACACAAATGTGTGATGTTGGTTAAAAGGAACACAGTGCCTTCTGAGGCAATGGTGATTAAATGTGTGATCTCCCCAAAGTACACTGGGGACAAGATGCTTTCCATTTCCAGATACACCTCTTTCCAACAACATTTTTTACTTACTGCTCAAAATTTTTTGCTGGTTAAATATTCAGGGCCAGATTCACCATTGCACTACTCCACTGTAACACCAGAAAAGCAAACAGCAGAATACCCATGGCACAGAGATAGACCTGTGATTCAAATTTCATTATACTGAATTGTACAAAAATACAGTCCACATGTGCGTCTCATACCTGTTAACAGTTACAGTCTAGCCACTATTGTAAGCTCAGGAAGGATGCTTCCAATGACAAGCATAACTACATCAGCACAAATTATGGATGCTTGAAAAACACCCACCAGTCCTATTAGTCATCAAATTCTGCTGTATGGCAGGTACCTCAACAATCATGGGAATACTAAATGACAAAAACCAGACCTACTTTACCCTGTCAACCTTAATATACTTATTTTCTTGTCAAAATTACAATTCCCTTTCAAACATTTCCACATAATTTCTATATTGAGGGTACACCATTTAAATAACTCCTGTCCTGGGTTCTCATGCACTCTCACTACAATCCATTATCCAGAGAGAAGTGATTGTGGTGCCAGCTAAAGCAATGATAAATGCTTTGCAGGAGGTGCAGACTTACACAAAACTCTCCTTCTTTTGGTAATGTTCTAGACTCAGCCTCATTTTTCAGGAAGCTTCTTAATTTCTTTTTAATGTAGTAAGCATAATATTTGCTTTTTGGCAGCATTAGAAGAAAAATATATTAGGCAATATTAATAATATGAAATAAAAAGGAATGAACACATAAATATTTGAAAATTGAGCAAAAATCATAGGATCATAGAATCATAGAAGGTTTTGGATTGGGAGGGACTTTAAAGATCATCCAGTTCCAACCCTACCATGGACAGAGACACCTTCCAGTAGATGAGGTTGCTCAAAGCCCCGTTCACCCTGGCCTTGAACACTTCCAGGGATGGGACACCCACAGCTTCGTTAGAAACTCAGCTGAAACCTGAATCTGACAGGAGGGTGGTGATGTTGGAATGGAGTACACTGAGCTCTGACTTTAGAGTTAAAGCTAATTTGGGGGGTTTTCATCACTGTGTTGCTGGGAAGTCCAAGTTTTCAAGGTCTGGCCCTTTCAAGAGCTAATCTGGTAAACCAGGAAGGAGCCAGCTTTATCAGAATTTCTAGTAAAGTCACTCTGATTTTTGTGGTCTATCTACTTTTATTATTGTTAAAAAATATATAGAACTGGGAATAGGGGATTGTGATGCATTTGTTTTAAGTCAGGAAAAAATGAATAGGTTTATTCATAGATTATGCAGAACACCTCCAAAAATATTCTCTCTTCTAACTGTCTTCTCTCTCTGTTTTGCATCTCATTTAAATAAGCACCTTTCGCTGGAATGTAGAAACATCCAAATGTACTGCTTTAAGTTTTTCTGTTCTGACATAGTAAATTTTGTTAGTTTTAACATGTTATTGTAAAGAATGCGTAAGGTTTGGAAAAACAGCTTGACAAGAACTACGTCTGTATTTGTGACTCATACCAAATAAGACATCCACATTTTTAGTTATAGTTAATAGTCTTGAGACTATTTACATTTTTGTACTGAATTACAGGACTGAAAGAGTTCTGTCATTGTTACCATACCCCAGTGGACATCCAAAGTTATATTTTATAAAAATCTTTACCACCACCTTGGAGGAATTATTGAAAATGTTAGAAAAGAGGGAGAAAAGCTACTTCCTTCAAGACACCAGTAGCAAGAGCTGGAGCTCACGATAGTAAACATCCTTTTACACTGTCTCATATATCAGAAAAATCTATAGGCACTGCTTTTTATTCTAACGCCTCCATCTGGGCTGCAATTTCATATTGGTACACCAGGTTAAATTGCTAACATCTAAAATACCATCTGGTAAGAGGCTCACTGAAGTTGAAACTTGAATCATGAGTACTTTGTTATTTCTGTGTTCACAGTTGGAACAACTGAAGAAGAGGAATACATTTGATGTTAAAAAAGTCATTAGGAGAATATCCAAAAGTCATTTGTGTGTACCAGTGATTGGTGCACTGAGAGTCCTGACTAAGGTGTACGTAACACAAAAATGCTATTTAATGATTGGGGAAAGACCATTTTGTTTGTTTTAAACCAGGTTTGGGAAGCCACATATTGGGGAGGGGGAACTTCCTAACCACAGTCAAGGTTCCTTTTACTCCCATGTTGTAATAACTGACAGCCTGGTTGTAGGGGAAGAATTCCTCCCTGAATGGCAAAACTCATCTGGAGTGTGCTCTCAAAGTATTGAAGTAATGGGCATCATTTGGTATGATTTCATGGCTATTGCGTCAGGCCTTTAGGGGATTCTGCATAAAACATCATGCTGTAGGCTTATAGTAAAACAGGAGCTCATTAAAAGGAGAGGGCTACTTGGCTTTCTATGTATTGCACTAGTAATTTGGGGGCTATTATCTATCTAGCATTTGGAATGTGTTTGCAGGAATAGCATAGGAGCCCTTCCCCTGAAGTCCCATTTGTTTTCTTCATTCTTGTTTTTTAATCTGTATATTATTTAAGATTTTAGCAGTAGATGAGCAAATTCTGCTCAGGACATTTTATTAATAATGACTGCTTCTCCACATGAAACCCTAGTGCAATGTAAGGATAGAGTGTGTCTTATCCTAAGGAACAGAAAGATCCTTTAGCCCTGGTACGAGTACATCTTCCGTGCTGCTGCTAGGATGGGGAGTAAAATACATTTTACTACACTTGAGTGAGACAGAGAGACTCTTCCAAACAAGACTTTCTTCAGTTCCTGACATCTTTTTAATGCTAGGTTTGGGAAATGTTATTCTAAAGAGGAAAACGAGGTTTAATGGATTACAGAAGTTTTTTTTTAAATGAGCCACTGTCCTAAATAAATAACACATACATATTCTTAATCAATGAAACCATAAATAAAGTTTTCATGTCAGACTGGAATAATTGACTCATTCCTTGTTACTCGAATTCTGAGAATGAATTAGGTTTCAATAACATCAGTTTGCTGTCTCAGCTAAGTTAGTGCTCTGAGCCATAAATAACTGAATGGTTTAGCATAAATTTATTTATTTTACAATTTATAAAGTGCACGCATCACTAGGATTCTTGACATGTATACAAAGATAACAACAAAATAAGAACTTATTGACTAGTTTCAACTAAGTGAACTTCTTCAATATGTCCTCAATAAGTGTATTATAAATCATTACCAGCATCTCCAAGAAAAGGCATCAATATATATATAAGCCCTGGACGTTGTCCTGAAAGTCAATGAACTAGAAAGTCTATCAGATCACTAAGGAGCAATTTCCAGAGTTAAAAATTTTCTAACAAAAGCTCTCTGACTCAGCCTCAGAATTAAAATCTATGTGGTGATATGTTTAAATCAGCCATCAGTGTTATAGTGGTGGACTCAATGACGGTGCTGATATACAGAGAGAGCGTCTCACTCTAGCACGACTCTGACCCAAAGATGCAGTAGCACACAGCCCAACCTATACTGTACCTACAAACAAATGAAGAAAATGCTTTGAAGAAGTTGCCATGTGGGAGCATGTGGTCTGTACTGGCTGTTGCTGCAGTCTTGTTTGAGACTTGATTGGAGAAAGGAAGGCAAGAGCTAGTTGAGTCTATGTCTGAAAGAGTCTGGAAACTTTCTCGGTTCAGTGTGTGTGTGTGGTTTCTTCCTGACAGCAAACAGACCTGAGACAAATACTGGGCAATTTGCAGTAAGTGAAATTTGGAAATGATTGAGAGTTTGTGCAACAGTTTCTCATTCAGCTTTCCTCCTAAAGGAAAACTTGGAGAAGATTTTTCACTGAAAGAGTTCACAATGCTAGGAAAGAGATTCTTGGCAATGATGATTTTTTCTTAACCCAGGGTCCTAGGCAGAGCTCAAATCGGCGCAGCGAAGGAGTGCTGACACCTGGTAAGTGGTTACAGCAGTTTCCTCAGAGGACCTTGCTCTGCGCTTTGTCAGTGACCTGGGCTTTGGGCACCACTGGGGCCTAAATCCTACAGGACGCTGGTATTCTCCTCTTACAATACCTCCAAAGAGTCTGCAGTTCCTCTGTGCCTTCCATCCACCTCCCTTTCACTGGGTTTTTGTGAAGATATTCTAACGAAAAGCTGTAGGACCTGTCTTGAGAGGTGGCCCTGCCACAACAGAGCAAAGCCTTGGTGCCACAGCAGGGACCGAACTGAGCACACAGCTCTCTCCACTCAGCTCTGCTCCCCTGCACCACCCTTATCACAGAAAACCAGGAGTGTTGCAAGGTGCCCCCTGCAAAGTTTATTCTATCAGACTGTGAGATTATTGTTAAATTATTAGACATAATTATTATCAACAGACTATCCACAAACTTGAGACATACTTGCAGATGATAGTTTTTCTGTGACTTTGCAATAGTATTTAGCAATGGAAGAGGAGAATAATACTGAAGCATTGCAGGATTGTGAATCATCAGCACAGAAATACCCCAGGCTAGTGTCATCCCGCCTTGCCAGTTTTTGTCTTCAGTTGTACGCTCCGAGCCTCAGTGCATCCTCTGAGGAGGAAGAGCTGAATGAAGTTTAAGTAGAAAGATTGTTACATTTGCTGCTTCTAGACTACCTCCTGCCAAGGAAGGGGCTAATCTGTCTTAATTCCAATTACTTTTATTCACAAGACACAAAAATAGATGAGGAGACAAGGAAAAACCGCTGCCTAAGTTTGCCAATCTGTTCACCTGTTAGGACTTCACAGATGTTACTAAAGATAAGGAATAATGTGTAATTTGTGACATAACCTAAGAATTTTAAACTCTCCATAAACCAGTCATAGAGATTTGGGCACTTAGACTGCTAGCAGCCTTCCAAGCTCCACCTGAGATGCTCCTTCTTCAAAAACCCTTGTGTACGTCTCTAGTTGTTTTCCATGGGATAATTGACACTGTTTCTGTGTCTCATACATGCAATCAATGGATGTTTCAAATGATAATCTGAAGATTAACACTGTATCATGCTTGAGAAATATTCCTGAAGCATTGGGATTAGATTTTCCCTTGTAAATTACCGATTTGATAAGACTTCAAAGCCCTTTCTTAATGCCTTCACAAGTAGTGTCTGCAAAAATAGCCACCGGTTTTCTGTGGAGGTCAGTTCTATTTGTGATCTATTTTGTGGTACTTTCTGTAACTTAGTCCTTACTGATAGATTTTGTGTCCAAAGTATGGCCACCAAAACACACAACCAAAATATGGCCAACTGATAACAGCTGAGTACACAATTCACTCTTATGTCGGGCAGACTCCTGTAAAAGCTAGATCTAAGAATTCCTTAGGAAAATACCCACTTAGAGAGTAATTCCCAAGAGAAATAATGTGCCTAAGTATGCAAACTCTGTTCACCTCTAAGAAAAATTACTTCAAAGAAGGAGTCATGATAGCTTAAAAGAGATGGACACTTGCTATTGAGTGCAAGTCCTAAAAATCTTGCGAGTCTTCACAGCTTTGTTTTGTCAATTATAAAAGGAAATGTAAATCTTTATTGGATTTCTTCTGCGTTTGAAGAAGTAACATTGATAAATTGTTATTTTTATTTCTACCAAAACTGTCAAGACAGGTCTACTTGCTTGCTCCCAGGATGATGTTTGTGTGTACGGGAGAGAGACATAATTAGGCTTTGAGTTCTGTACAACATAATCCGTAGCGAGTATGAATGACATGAAAGGCAGCAGAAATTGCCTGGGAGGAGGCTGTTTTTGTTTGTTTTGAAAAAAAAAAGAGGTTGAAAAGATTCTTTCTGCAGCTGATGCAATCTGGCTCTGTTTGCTCTGAGCTCAGAGACACTTCTGCATCGCAGTGAAGGCGATGGAAGGGGTGGGAAGAAGAGAGAGTCAAGGGGTAAATTCCACTTGTGTAATACCTGCTTTTGATCTAAGCTTTAATTGGATGTGATTTAGAAAACTGCTGGCATCACAGGGGATATTAATACTCTCCTCTTATTCTGTACGCTGCATGTCCCTCAGGGAGCTGTTATATTTCTGTCTGTGTTAAGATTTCTCTTGCCCCTTCCTTTTTCAGTGAAAAAGCATTGGACGGTAGGAGAGAAAACGTTGACGACACCTTTTTTTCCTTCCCAAGTGACATGACAACTCCTAGGGGTGTTTATCACACGCTTGTTTCATGCCCAGCTCACACAGTACTCATCCACATGTCCCTGAATGATTACAATGTTTTTTATAATGAAGTCTGGTTTTCCTGTCTTTCTTTTCCTTGTTTAACCAAATATTGGGCAACGAGTGTCTTAGTTCTTTTTTTCTTGTTGAGTCAGCTGTTAGTCATCCTTGGGCTAGAATGATTTGAAAATGCTACTAACTTTTAGAGTTATTAAAACTGGATATTGCCTTTGACTAAAATGCATAATGCATCTATGGAAAATACAGTCTGTGGTCAGTATCTACCTTACTCTTTGTCAGTCCAGTGGATAATATCTCCTTATATAAGGAAGTCCACAGAAAGGTTTGTCACATCATTTTATACTTTTGAATCAGATCTAATCACCACAGAAATAAATTAAAGTTGCTAAATCAAAGAGTATTTCTGGCAGCTCAAATCTTTTTACTCCATCTTGTGGAAGAAGCCAAAAATGACACAAATAATGTTAATCTACCATGTGCCATTGTACTGTCACCTAACAACCCTCAAAATACTAAGACTTCATAGATTTTTCTGTATACAATGTTGGCTAATATCTATTTTATTCTGAAACCTCGATTCAAAAAATATTTTAATGTTTGTGTAACATGAATGTTAATTTCTGTGTGTATTTCAATTTATATTGAATTGGGTTTTTAATAGAAGCTAACAGGGAGATTTGGTGGGTTTTCCCTCATTTGAGAAAATAGTGTGAAAGTTCAAATGACAAAAGACTGGACTCTTTTATGAAAACCAGGTCATTAAGTATTACTCTCAAACTATAAAATGTATGTTATGTGGTTTAAGACGTACTATTTCCGTTTTCTTTCTGTCAGGGTTTTGTGGCTCCGATAGCATGGACTGAGATATCATCTGTTCAATGGGTTGACATGGTTTTGTTTAGCTTCTTGTTTCTGTAGTTTCACTGAGAATTTTTTTCACAACAGAGACCTCTACTGAAAGAAGGAGAGCAGCTCTGCTGGAGAGCTGGAGTGGTTCTGTGCAGCAAATCCACTTTGAGTCCAGTATTTAATCAGTGGTATCACACAGGAATTTAATAAGTGTCAGAATAATCCATTGCTTACCACTTCTTCCCATTGAAAAAAGAAGGAGAACAACCGTAAAGTTGTTAAAAATCTTACTTTATTTAGTGTTTTCAAAGAATTGGATATGTATTTGATTCACATCACACCGAATCTGTAATACTTCTGCTAAAATCTGCATGCCAGTTGCTCCACTGGGACTAGTACATTTTTAAAGACAGACCTTTGTAATATATGATGTGACATAGTGTAGTCAAAAGGTTCTAAAATATTTTAGTTTAGTGGTACAATTTTCATAGAGAAAATTTCAAAGAACAAGACATCTTCCAAACCAAGTTACGTGTAACTTAAGCACAACACTGACATCTGGTGTTTAAATCAGATTTAATCCTGAGCAATGTTAGGTTAACAAGTACTAATACTTAGGGCTGGCAGGAGTTGTGGCAGAGGCCAGCATACAAAGGTACCTACAGAGGTAGATTAATGCCTAAGTGGTTTTGATGGTGTCAACCTAGTGTCCTCGAGGGTCTGTACTTTTAGTAACTGGAAAGGAAGAATCTGGTATTTTTGAAAATTTGGCCTGCAAAACTCGTGCTACTTAAAGGAAATGAAAAACTTGTGGCTAGATCTGAAGGTCCTCACACTAATTCAGACGGGTAATTGGGGAAGGAGGTCAGGAAGAGTTATTTCCAAAAGAAAGGCTCCCAGCCAAATAATTAAAATTCCAAACTTGCTTTAAAATCTAGTTAGGAATGTTTTTCCAAAAAAAAAAATATTCAGCTGAATAGTTCTTTTTATACACCAGTTTATCATTTTTGCAGTTATCTTTGTTTAATATGCTCTTTATTAAATTGCTGGTTTGACACATGAAAAGGCAGTTTCTGTGTGACCCTTGCATTTTACATAATCTTAGATAATCTCTGTTTATGTATTTCCTGTATATTTTAAAAACTATAAGTGAACATGATCAGTTGTCAGTATTTACTTTGTGTGGCATGCAATGTTTACATTCATTTAAGGGAAGCCAAAACCTTTTCCACTTTTCTACAAGGATATCTGGTTCTTGGCTGATTTTTGGTTTTGGTTTTTCCTGTCGTTCTGAAAGAAAATACTACAGGGAATAACAGAAGGAGTAGAGGTGGTATGGGATCAGGCTTGCTCAGGTAGCTTTGAGGATTAAAAATCATATACTTTAAGATCTATAATTGGTTCTTGGGTACAGATGAACTATTATCCTTAACCCTGTCACTTATAAGAACCCAAGAGAAGGGACGGATGCCATTTCCCTGTGACTTGTTTTCCACGGCTGGTGCAACTCAGAAAAGGTCCATGTCTTTTCCTGAAAAGAGGTGTCACTCCAAGTCTGGACTGAAGTTCCATAGGGATCTGTTTGCTTTGTGATGATGAACAGACTAGGTTTAGGAAATACCTGAAAAACAGATGTTTATTTCTTGCTATCTCCAAAAGTTTACTCTACGGATGAGTCCCACCCCACTTGAAGGAAGCCATCAGCCACTCCTGTTTTTCCTGTCCCGTGTAAGGCTGGCGTTTCTAGAGGTGGCATTGAATTACAAGGCAAACCACAATGGAAGAGAAGATCCTAAATGTCTGAGTTTAGTAATGACGTTAAGCATCTGCCAGTGAGTGAATGGAGAGGGTGCTGGAGGCGTGCAGTGCTGAACAGCACACCTTTAACAGGGGCACTTGTGTAATTACTTTTTAGCTCTGTAAATTGACGCAACTAGAGAAATGTCCAAAATGTGATAGGATCATTCAGCTCATGGGAATGAGAATTCACAGACTTCCACCAAAATATCAAAAACGGATTGCAGGAATTACAGGACAACACATTCACTCCTGCAGCACGGTTGCTGAGAATGGAAACACCTTATCACTTTCTTCTGTACAATCTGAAACACATAAAAGAGCTGAAGTAGTGGCTTTAAAATTCTCAGACTCATGAAGGTGTAGGTCTTATTTTGGGGGCAGGAAAAAAAAGGAGAAGTTGTGTAAGAAAGGATGTCTATGTAACTGCCAGTGTGTATCTACTGTATATAAACGTAGGGATTCCCTTCCAGACTGTATCCGCTACTCTCTATCTGGAGCCTGAGTATAAATCTTTTTTTCCTAATCAATATCCCATCCTATAATTTCAGTAGAAGTTCTAATGCTTCTATAAAGAGTCCTCAAGGAAATTAATCCTCTGAATTCCTTTTCAAAATACGCTATCTGCATAGTCTAAATCCATTCACCAATTACTTATGGGTACCAAGATCCCCCAGGAGGATTTCCACCTGTGGCCAAACCTGCAGAGATTTGCACATACTTAATATCTAAGTCAGCAGAGAAGCTCAGGCAGCAAAATGACTGCTGGCAGATCCTTTCTTCCAGCTCAGGAGGATTCTGAATTTAAGCCACTGAGGTATCAGTATCTTTAAGCATCTAAATTCTCCTGTGCAGCAGGATGCTTTTGTCACTTCATATGTAAATGGTACGGAGGAAAGACTGTGTTATATTTGCTTGTGTTTTTAATCTACCAGTATCTTTTCCTTTGATTGCAATAAAATGTTCTGGGATCTGAGCTGAAAACATTATGATATGTAATTTTAAACACTCCAGAAAAATATTTTTTATCTATTTTTACACTAGGAACATAAAGTATCATTTGAAGTAATGGATTGCAATCTCACAGTGTTACACAGATGCATTACAAAAAGCATCACTTTCTTTGTTTCTCATCAGTGTGACAAGACAAGGTAACAACAATAGGATTTGGTTTCTGTATAATTCAAAGGCAACAACTGTCTCTCTTTTCCCATCTGTGTACTCTAGAGTTGAAAATTGGATGTTCTGGGACCAAAAGTGATGTCAAAGGTAATGAGAGCTCTGCAGGCAAACATATTGTGTAAGTTAAAGGATGAGTCAGTAACCTGCATAGGAATAGCAGAAGGAGGTGGCTGAGATATTGATGACTCCATTAGCTTTTTGAAAAGCAGTTTCCAGTCTACTTTCAATGTCTGAGAAGAAATGTGTTTGAACACACACACATGCATACACAAGTCAATTCCTAAATTCTCCAGATTCTTTGTCTAGGATGGATGGCAGGGAAGATTTCTCTCCACCCCACGGCCCCCTGAAGGAATTTAAAAATACATTAACACAAGAAGGGCTTTCCTCTTTATGTTAGCACACACGAGGAGTGCTAGTACAGTTAAAGAAAAGGAAACCAGAAACACAGATGAGTGTTCATTACTAACACATTTCTGAATAATATAGAAAGTTGCAATAGGATAGATACTGACGGGAACAGAAAACTATAGGGATGTCTATGAGTGTCTGGTGCTGACAGAGCGTTCCTATAAAAATCTTGATGTTAAATTCTTACGAGACACAAAAAAATAACATTGGGATTGGAAAAGTCTCCACATTGGAATCTAGGTGTGGAGTGTATAACTTCTGTAAAAGCATAAATGCTTAATTATCATGGGGTTTAAATTTTATTGAATCGTTATTATCTAGTATTCTACTACTAGTATAATCCATGATGGGAGATGGTATCAGAGCTCTGTGTGTGTACGTCCTACTAGAAGAGCGGCTTTCCATATTTTGTCCAGGAGAAGAGAGGGATCTGAGTGCGTAGGCCATGTGAGGCAGCTGCTCCCACGTGGCAGGTCCAGGGGATAGGTAAATGCCAATTGGGTCTCCCAGCCAGTGCCAGGCTGCTGAGTGCTCTCAAGTTCACATAAAGAACAGCTCTGGCCACAGCAAAGGTTTGAGTTTCTTTGGGATTATCAGGAGTGCACTAGTATTCTATAAAGATGAAGAAAGGACGAGATAAATATATTCTTTGTTGGCTTTTACGAACTAAAAACTAGAAGAAAGCACAGGTCATTTACCACTCTTCACTGTTAGACTCTGAAAGCTTTCTTCAGGCAGATCTTGGCCTCCTCACTCCTTTCAGTCTGATAAACCCCTTTTGCAGAGACTCGTAGGCTGCTACATACTCTTGCATCCTCAGTGCTCTGAGCTAGCACTGCTATAGGAAAGGAACAGTTGCTTACCCAAACAGCTGATGCCTAAGAGAGGGTTTCCCATCTTTTTGGCTTTGTACTTAAGAAAATAAAAACCTTGGACCTAGTTTTAAATTCACTACGTACAAGATACTGTACATGTACAGTACAAGTACAAGATACTGCTGATCGGTTTAGGGTTCCCATGGAAGAACTGTTGAGCTTTGGGAAAATGAATATTTGTTCAGTATTTTAAAAGAATTAGTTTGCTGAACATATGCTTCTTATAAATATTCTAGCAAATTAATT
Organism: Neomorphus geoffroyi; assembly: GCA_033558235.1. NCBI lineage: Eukaryota > Metazoa > Chordata > Aves > Cuculiformes > Neomorphidae > Neomorphus > Neomorphus geoffroyi. The sequence continues at coordinate 9,899,497 of JAUMJM010000001.1, forward strand.
TATTGTCAGACACATTTGGGTAAACAGTGAGCCTTAAGCAACTAATAAAACATGTCTATGGAAAGATAGAACTCAAATTTGCAATATTATTCATGCTAGAAATATAACTCTAGGATTTATGTTTGTCCAACTGGGAAAAGAGTATGCTTAATCTAAACAGCTCAAGTGTTGAGCCTTCATAACTCACAGGCCAAAATAAAACAAAAATTACCTCTTTTTTGCAGAAGTCTCTCATCAGATGCGCTGCATCTCACTATACGACAGGGAAGCAGAGGGATCATGGGGCACTACGACGCATATGACAGCTTTGTGTATGTGTATGTATTATATACTTCATGTGCAGAAATGCAGAATAAATGTATGCATATTGCAGTGCACTTACATGGCATATGGATTTATTCAACAGTAAAAATGGACCTGTATTCTGTTGTATTATTGATAATGACTGAAAGACTTATGTAAATATTGTCCAGCTGTATTTCATGGATTTTATTATATTTTTGAGGTTAGATATTGAAAAGAACTAACAAAAGAGTTAAATTGATTCCTCTGCTGTGTACAGCCTAGTTTGATATACTTTCCCTGATACTATCTCTGTTCCTCTCTTTAAGGTGAAAAGCCTATTTCACCTTCAAATACTTCTCAGCTTACTATTTGTATGTCTTTATTTTTATCCTAGCAGTACTCCAAGAAATAGTTCATTCATTTTAATTTATTTCTATTATCTTCCTCGTGTCCCTCTGTCTGTCACTTAAACAAGCTACATTTTGTACTGCTTGGGTTCTGACAACTATTATAGTCATTCTGCAAAGGCTGGACTGCTCTACAGCTCAGGCGGTGGCTCTGCACCTGGTTCAAATCACTTCCATAGGTCGCTCAGTTATACTTAGTAGCAACACAGCTAAGACATTTGGCAGGCAGCAGTCACTGCAAGATGTTTGTTGGCGCTCACAGCAAATATGAGAAACCATGAATAATGACAGTATCAAGGTTGCAAAAATTAGGTGGTGTTAGATTTGAATTTAGTTTTCTTCTGTGATGAAGTTAAGAACTTTTAGTTAGTCTTCTTCAGAATTTAAAGGCAATTGTGGAAGCACTCTTCACAGGTATTTTTGAAACTCATTAGACTATCCTGCAACTAGTTCTTCATTAATCTACCTCCCCCATTGTTCTGTATTTTTAATGTAGGAATGCTGAATTCTATTCCACTCCATGTGAATTATTTCCAGTTGCAGTTACTTTCTTCTTGTCTGTTGAATTTCCAGTTTCTCTATAGTTTACGTCACGTTAGTGACTGTTATGTGTCGATCTACTTCCTCACTTCAAGGATTTTAATATTTTATAATACACAGTGGAGACTTTTTTTGGTTAAGTACATAAGATACCATGCCATAAAGTAAAAGATCAATAAAAAAGGATTCTGCAGACTATTTTCAGCTTATATTTCACAAATAAAACATTGATGCTCCCTTTTAAGTTGGCCATCACTCATCCAGCAGGTTTCACAGACAGTAACAGTTCGTTAGTAATTTCGGGAGGGGAAGATGTATGATGTTGTAAATATTTAAAATCAAATTTGAAAAAAAGGACAGAGATGAATGTGATCAGAGTCACACAATGCTGAAGGCAACATTTTCAAAGCAACTCGGTAGATATTGTTTTCTCTTGTAGGTGGCAGTATTGAAAAGGGAGTTAAACTGGATTTGGTGTGGGGAGCTAAAACTCCCTGCCTGAAACTCAAAGAAAGTTGGAATAGGAAGAACAGAATAACTGCTGCCAGATCCAGACAGGGTGAATAAAACTGTGCTACAGATAAACACTTGCTAATTTTAGCCAGAGGTGGATTTTCTTAATTTTTAAAAAATTGCTGTTGAATTTGGATGTATCACCTCAAATGTGACCCCACGCGTGCAGTGATACTTGCAGGAACTCTCTGCATTAGGGCGGGTAAGATTTGTCAGTTTAATTTTCACTTCAGAATTATGAATGTGAAAGAGTATTTCCAAAAAGCCTCCCATTTCTGATCTTTGACAAAGAAAGCATTTTGTATCCTTATTCATACATTTCTTTGCACATAGGGTCTAATTTACCATATGTTAATTGTTAGGCTTTTATTCTATCCTCTGCTGTAATTGTGAAGGAACTGCCCTATGGCCAACTTAGACTATTACACTACTTATGGCTGAACTCTGGAAAATGCTGAGTGTTTTTAAAGCCAAACAGCAATTGCTGATAGGGCTATGGATTTATTTTTCTCTTGATAGGGCGGTCTCGAATGGTGAGCACAAACATCAAAGAGTAAATTGCAAATTTATGTCTTTTAGCTACCAAGTTACTTTGAATTGCTTCCCAGCAGTCAGCTGGTGCCCTTCATTTATTGCCAGGAAATGCTATACCTGGAGGTCTTTGATGCTATTGTAAGTGAACATTAAATTAATAAATGAAAAAGCACAAACTTAAAACAACATAGCAACTCAGAAAGTGGTTTCAGTCAATTAATTTGGAAATGGATTGTGGGATGCAGTGGTGTCTGAATCTTTTTTAGTCACGCTTTACAGAAACATACTGCAAAAATTGGCATGGCAGTAGCTTAAACGTGTTCATTACCTGCTGTGCTTAATTAGCAGTAAGAAGATTCAGATCATTTGTGATGCACCCTGACTTTAGAAATATTCCAAGAAATATGAAGAACAAGGTAACACTGATGAATGAATAAAAAAATTACTGGGTTTCACATTCAATACTTTATTCAGCCATGTAATTTCAGACTCTAAATATGTTTCAAAATTAAAAATAACCTGTAGACAGTGTCATATACGACGTTGTTGTTCACAACACAAACATGGAGTCTGGATATTTTTTAAGAGTTATATTTTTAAAGATGTGGGTTTTGGTTGGGTTGTTTTTTTGAGCAATGGTAGTTACAAGGCTCGCATAGGGCTTTACTTCTTGCTTTTTATTTGCTGTATATCTGTACTATAGAAATAGGATCATGAGATCATTCAGGTTGGAAAGGACCTCAGGAAGTCTCTAGTCCAGCCTCTGGCTCAGACCTGGTTGCTTAGGTCTCTGTCCAGTTGGGGCTTGAAAACCCTCAAATGTGGAGACTACACGATGCCACCTGTGCCCCTGCTTAGCTCTGCTGGGTTCCCTCAATCTGCCCTCTTGACTCCTGCTCATACAGACCAGGATGCTGTTGGTCATCTTTGCCACCAGCACCCGGACTGGTTTGTGCTGAGCTGTGGGAGCCCAGTCCTTCAGCAGAGCTGGTCCCTGGGTGGTCAGTCCACAACCCTTTTCAATACTTTTTCTGGAATTTAGAATGTCAAAATTGTTTGGATACTAAACAGAAATTTGCCAAGTACTTACTTGAATATATTGATATTTAATTTTCTATTTCTAAAAAGTAAATTTCAAAGTGTAAATTTTAAAATCGTATACTTCTTGTTAGTTGGAATATAACATAATCAAAATATTTTCAGACTGACCCATTTTTTACTCTCTCATTTAAAAGTAAGAGACGAAATCCAAATAAGGTGTGTTAGTCACTACTCTTTTGCTTTATTATTTGTCATATATTTTTAATACATAAGTGACATCTGATGTATTACTTAATCAGGAGAAAAAGAATTATACCTTGCACATAATCAGTTATTTTTGCCATATCAAAAAAATTAGACTAACAGATGAGGAAAATAAATAAGATGAACTTTAAAAATGAAAATGCTTAGCCTTTGGAATTTTAGTTGACAGCTTTTGAAAATTAAATTATAAGTCTAGTACTGATAGGTTTGATATCTTCTTTGCAGCTTTGCAGATGATGTATTGCAGCTTTAATGGAATATCATTTATCATCTGATAATAACAAATGTAGTATTTCTGAGCTTGTCATCTCTTCTGTGATGACAAATAGTCCAACTTGTAGCAGTGATAATGGGATTTTATAATGATCTCTCCAAACTGTCTCTGCTCTAGTGCAAGCTATTTTAAATATCAAAATATCCATTAAAGGTAAATTACAATAGTCAAGCTTTTGAGACCTGCTTGTGCATATAAGTTTGTGCCACAAAAGTTATATTTACCTCATAGATTTCAAAGTTTGTTCCATTGCATCATGCCAGTTTGATAGTAAAAGTTGTCTACATTTGCTAAGCCGTATGTTTATAACAATTTGGTAACAAAACTCGGCTATAATAGTCTGGAAGCAAACCTTTATACCAATGTAACTTGCTTTATAGCAATGTATGAGAAGAAAAAATGCAGCTCAATGCCATTCTGAAAAGTGTGGCCAGTTACCTTTTGAAATTCTTTCAAATTATATTTTTCACATCCATTAATACCTTAAAAGGGAAGTATTTTTTGTTTAGTTGTGTTGCTTTTATCTTAAAGCATAAGCTATTTTCGTTAATGATGTTGCTTTCTGTAACACAGAATTTATACCTTGGTGTGTCTGTCCAAGACCACTGGATTCTTTGAAAGCATCCATGTCTTTCCAGGAACTAATAGGCAGAGTTCTAATATACTTGAGCTTGTGCAGTTAGAGCATTTGAACTTCAGGATAATGAATGAAAAAGGAGGAATGGTGAGATAAGGGTTTTTTATATAAAATGCACTGAAAAATATAACACAATAAAAAATAACTAAGCAACGTACAGTTCCGTATAGTCTCACTTTCCATGAATATTTATTGATACAATTATTTCAAATTAATCAAAAAGATTTGAACTTTACTAAAAAATGAAAATTTTGACTTCCTCTTTTCCAAATGTAGTTCACTAACATAAGGTGCTTTCAGGATTACTTTAATTCTCTGGCCTCTTTCATCACAGACAGTAGTCACCAAACACATGCTGCTCCATTAACCCTTTTCCTGCTTTTTGTGTGAGAGTGCCCTGTTAAGACAAGCCCCCGCAACCTCTGTTCTGGGAACAGAAGAGACCTGTTGGGAGAGTTCTGCCACACCCTGACCAGAGCCCTGACCTCAGTAGCCTTCCCAGAGCACCAGTGAGCAGGCCCAAGCAGGAACCTTAACCACAATTTTGCTTTAAAGAGGGCCAGACTGATAAATTCAAGAACTGTGCTATGAGGACAGGTGAAAAATTACTTTGGAGACCTCCAGGGCACCACATGCACTCTGTGCATCCCAGCAGCTGGCTGGAACCCTGTTGAGGATTCGCAGTTCAGGACCTTTCTCCGTGGCAGCTTCTGTAATATTCATGGCTGTGGTGCTGTCATTGAAGCACCTAAACAAAACATTGCTTAGTAGGCAGCAGTTTGGAATTTGCCTCCACATACTGCTCACAATTACGAAACAGCTTACATTTTACGCCAGCCTAATTGAAGAACTACAGCACAGCCACATCAGAGCACAACCATATTGTGCTTTATAATTGACGATGTTTTACTGTCACCATTTCTGAATAACATTGAATCTTAAATAAAATTAATCCCAGGTACTGCTTTTAATTATTACTTTTATTTATGAATGTTTGTTGAAGTTTCCAAGCGAAGGCTACGTAATCAAGCATTTGCAGGCTGGACTGATGGGCACAGGTAAATTGGATGAGGTTTAACAAGGCCAAGTGCCAGGTTTTGCACTTCAGTCGCAATGACTCTGTGCAACACTACAGGCTTTGGAAAAGGACCTGGGGGTGCTGATCAACAGCTGGCTGAACATGAGCCAGCAGTGTGCCCAGGTGGCCAAGAACACCACCAGCATCCCAGCTTCCACCAGCAATGGTGTGGCCAGCAGGAGCAGGGGAGTGATTTCCCCCCGGTACTCGGCGTTGATAAGGCTGTGCCTCGAATCCTGTGTTCAGTTTTGGACTCCTCACCACAAGAGGAAATTTGAGCTGCTGAAGTGTGTCCAAAGAAGGGCAACCAAGCTGCTGAAGGGTATGAAGAACAAGCCATATCAGAAATGGCTGAAGGAACTGGGCTTGTTCAGTCTGAGGAGAGGAGGCTGAGAGGAGACATTATTGCCCTCTGCAAGTACCTGAAAGGAGCCTGTTGTGGGGTGGGTGCTGGTCTCTTCTCCCAAAGGACTAGTGATAGGACAAGAGGAAATGGCCTCAAGTTGTGTCAATGGAGGTTTAGTTTACATAGTAGGAAAAATTTCTTTACTGGAACAGGCTACCCAGGGAAGCAGTGGAGTTGCACCTCCTAAGGGTGTTAAAAAATGTGTAGATGTGGGGACTTGGTTTAGTAGGCATGGTGGTGTCAGGCTGAAGGTTGGACTTGATGATCTCAGAAGTCTTCTCCAACCTTAATGATTCTATGACCAGTAACTTTTTCTTAAATTCTCGTGTTACTGTAAGAAATTTCAGCATCTTTAATCTCATAATTTCTTTGAGGTATCTTACATTCTGTTCTTGTGAAAATGAAGACCAAGTAATTTTATATTCTGTGTCTAAGGGTCCAAGAATATATGAATAATATACAGAGTATCAAATATTCAATACTTTCAGTTGAACACAATTCATGCTCATAAACTTAATCCATGTTTTAATGCAAATTGAAAAAAATTCAAATTATAAACCAACCTATATAATAAAATATATATCTGCTTATGAACAATTCATAGAAAGAAAAATTGTCACTTGCAAACACATTGTGAATATTTTACCCAGACCTCATAAACATAAAATCAGATCATGCTTAGAAATGAAGTAGAGATTAAGCAAACAAATCTCCTTGCACTCTTTCCTTCAAGTATACAGTAACTTAACATGTTGGATTTTCCCTTCAGTATCTAAGTAGTGACATAAAATCTGAAGACTGGGGAATTAACTTTAAGATAAGAGATCAAAAAAGATGGAAGTCTAGAGCTTGCCTAAGCGGTGATAAAGTGAGAGCATGATAACCATCTACAAGAATATCAAAAGTGTTAAAACCAAGGCAGGAGAGGAATTGCTAGGTAAGAGAGGATATGGTTGGAAGCTACAGGAAAATATTAAAAAAGGTAAAGTTTGGGGTGATTATCGGCAAGAAGCTTTTGACAGCGTTGTACATCAGTTGTGGGGAAGTGTCTGAAGTGATCTCCCCTAGGATACTGTAAGCTAGAGCAGACAGTCCACAATATGATTTAGGAATGGTCCTGAACAGTCAGGCACTGGGCCAAGAGCTCATACGAGTTTTTTGACATTTTAAAGTTTTCCGACTCAGTTTCTAAATGTAATTCTTGCTGGTGCAGAAAAACCTCACAGGATTTTCTATCAACATAAACACTTCTATTACCTAAGAACAGATCTATTGACCAGTGCAAGATCCTACAGATGAATACCAGTGCTGAGTTTCCTACGATGTTACAGTCTTGAAACAAATGACTGATGTCCAGTGCTAATCATTCACCTTCTGTCAGTTCAATTGCACATTTCTCTTTTAACGTGATCTAACCCCTGCAGCAACCAAGATAGTGTACATCACTGCTGTACTCAGCCTTCCATTCATCACTGGAGAAACAATCCACCACCTCCTCTCCCTGCCTCTGTACTCCATTGTTCCAGATGCTTCAGCCAAACTAAAGGGCCCAGGGTAGAAATTAATAAAAGTACCTTAAAGTTGGTGGGGTTTTTTTCCTGTAATTTTTCTTTGAATGCGACTCAGAGAATGAAGCATATAGGAATAAAAAGAATCAAATAAAAAGCAAAACCAGGAAAGTTGTAAAAGACCACGTGGTGAACACAAACTAAATTCCTCTGTATATGCTCACTACCGCATCCTTATTTAGCAAAGCGTTTGGTGAAAATATTTGACAAAATCTATTGACCTCAAAATCTAAGTACTAAGTCCTGCTTTCAAGTAAATCCAGCTGAGCACTGCAGGAAAGGCAAACTGAACTCTTAAATAATTTCCATATCCTTTTCTAGCAACACCAGAAAATCATAGGTAGTAGGTAGTTGCTCAGCTTTCATAAAATAAGCTGTTCCCTTAGCTGTTCCTTACAAATTCTCTTTTATATGTGCAACGGTTTATTTTACTCCATCATGCCTTCAGTTTCTAAGACCTTCACAGGGGATAATTTTGAAAACTGTAAGTTATAATTTTTTATAATAATTGTTGGATTTAATGAAAAAATGCATTAAAATTATTGAAGTTATGAGGCTGCATGTGTTTCAAGAACAAATAATATTTTTACACCTTTGGGGATAAATATTTCTACAATTTAACATTCATGACCACAGGCTGTAGATTTATTTTTTCCCCTGCTTAAATGAGCTTTTCTGAATGCAGACTCTGACCAATCCAGGTTCAACTTTTCTCCTGCAACTTTGTGAGATCTTTTCTAGAGTTTAACTGTCTGTTAAGAAATTATTGGCTAACTTATAAATAATGAAATGGTACATTTGTGTACATGACAGGCCCTATGAAGGATTACGTCTTAAACTGCAATTTTCAATGTGACAAGCTCTATTAATCATAAAATTGAATGTCATATGTAATGGACATAAAATTACATTTTACTATTAAAATTATCTTTGTGAGAGAAAATTAAATTTCTTTTAACTGAAATGTATATGAAACCTAATAGTAGCTGGCTTGATTAAAATAGGTACATGTGATAGTCTTCCCTTACCTTATCAAAGAGGTGACTTTCTATGCATACAGATACTTGCAGGTGGTGAATAATGTCAGGAATAATTAATAAAGTGTAATATGTCTTAAACCACTACTGTGTTAATCCCATTTTATCAGGTTTTCTGATTTTTAATTTTTTGCTGATGAGTTGATTGTAATTACAGCTTTCCTCCTTCTGCCAGGTACGGATTTCTAGTTAAGTTGCTTCCCCACAGAACAATATTTATCTAGAGAGGAAGTAGAACAATTTATAATATCAGTTAGTCCAACCAGGAAGCAAATTATACTATATGATTGATTATGCAGCTTAAGAATCAAATATGGAAAAAGTGCTTCTCTGCTGACAGTTCACAAGTCATCCATAGGTAGGAAATAATTTTCACCATAATTGGGACAACTTTAATGAGAGAATAATACGTTAAAACTGATGAAGAAAATTACAACTAGGAAATTACAGTGCTAATTTTCCAAAAGGGTTATTATAAACTGCTTGTCTGTGTTATCTGGGGAACTGTAGAGTGGTTGTCTCCATCCTGACTCACTCTGGGGATATTCCAAGTTAAATATACTCATCTCTCTACCGCTTCTGTGGAAAGGCTTCTGTACTTAAGGGTTGGAACAGATCTCATCTATTTGGGCCTGGGCACAAAGCCCAGCGGGCTAGAGGCCTGCTGAACAGTTGCTGAGTACCCGCTGTTGTAGTCTGAGCTTAGAGTCTGTGTGACGGTCTGCCTTCAACAGGCAAAGGATGTGGAACAAGGACAGTTGGTTGTCTGCATCTACGCTGTTGCCCCGGCTTGCAGAAGGCGCAAATCCAGGGGGAATATGGTTTGTGACATTTGGGGTTTTTTTCAATACATTTCTGTCTGGTAGGAGATGAAAGGTGTTCCCCAGTGCAGGATCTGCACAGCTGATTTGCTGTTCCAGGGCTGGATGAGATGTGTAGAACGAGGGCTGAAGAGGCAGAAACGTGTCTCAGATCTTTGCCTGCATTTTCACCTCCTATTGCAACAAATACCCTAGGACTCTTGAAAAAGAGAGAGAGGTATGGCATGTTTCTACAAACTTGAGTGTTCAGGTCCAGATTCACATCCTAAAAGATGCTTTTCCCTGTTACGCTGCCTGAGCTAATTGCTGAGGGGGGTTCAGTAGGGCTGTGGGAGTGAGATGGTTGAGAAACTGATCTAAGTAATTTTTAATGTTTTCTAACCACACTTCAAAATTCCGCTGGGAATTTGCCTTGTTTATGTGTCGATATCTTCTTTTGCCTGTGGACTTTGTTAGTATCTTTAGCCAACATAAAAAGGTGCTATATAATTCTTTGAATTAGCAAGAGATAATGTAATCAGACAGCAAACAATATTTCTTGCAGTGTTGTTTTTCTGTGGTTGTGTCTTGTTTGTTTGTTTTAGAAAAGGTAATTTAAAAGGAAAAAAATGCCTGTGTAGAAGAGAATGGCAAATTACAGGAATCCTTTTGTGGGGAGTAAGGAGGAACTTTACTACTCCTCATTAAAAAAATAATGATGAATAGAGAACAAACTATGGAGTCCTTTCACCTGTTCATACTGTTCATGCATCATACTGTAAAAAGCCGTAACACAGACTCTATATTAAATACAATTAAGTCTGATTTATACTCATGTACTCTTGAAATAAAATCGTAGAGTTCAACAGTCCTGTTTGTATATGATCAAGAGCAGAACTTTCCAGGCAAATGATGTTGGTACTACATCAAGCATACAATATTTTTATTATTTGTATGAATCATACCTATGACTCTCTGATACCTTCAGGCTATATATTGCTAGCAGATCTGTGCATTCAAAGGATTCATAAAGTACATTTGAGCAAACAAGCTACCTACTGTTCTTGTTCATCATGTCCCTTATCTTAATAAATAATGAAGGTGCCATGGGCTGACAATGAAATATTTTGAAAATAGTTTTAATGTATAGCTGGCAGAGGACCTGTTGGGCATTGATAAATTACACAAGCAGAGAAGATGAGAAATCTGTAAAATATTAATGGTCTGCTTCTGTAGGCAGTAAGGAGAATATACCTGTGTCTTATGTAAGGTCTTATACTGCCCGTGTAAGGCTAAAAGGAATGTTTCCTAATGACCCGCAGGGTTTGTGTGTTGCAAGCAGAACTCGTTGCCTTTGGTACTGCTCAAAACACTGGTTCACAGTCCGAGGGACGTGAAACACAGTGACTGAAGATTCATCTGTAATTATTGTAGTGTGTGGTCCAGAAGATACAGCTGTCCCCCATGGTGAAGAGATGTAGAAGTGGCTCTTGGCTTGTAAGGGGAGGGGTGAATATATAAGGAACAGCTTACGCCCCAGTGCTCAGGGTCCCCATTATGCCCTGGGTGCTCGAGTTGCTCTTTGCTAATGGCTCTTGGATTGCACTGCTGGAGGGGCTGGTGTACAGGGGGATGTATGAAGTGTGGGGAGCTATATGGGGCGTGCAGTAATGTCATGAATAAAGAGAGGAAGGATGATCACAGTCCTTCTTCCTCATCTTCTTCTGAGGCCAGGAGCTCTGCCATTTTCCTTTAATAATCGGCATATATTCTTACTGGGTGAAAACAAGTTCTTGCACACTCTTGTCTTCATTTGGAGCAATAATTAAATACTGCAATTACACCCCAGGGGATATTTTCTAGAAAACTATTGTCTAGCCTTACTATGAAACCATTAGACATCTAGTTACATACTGCCAGGAAGCTGTCTTTTATGCAGTGATTTGGCAATGTTATTGCTCTTTAAGAAAATCTAGTTTTGAGAGAAAATTTCCCTCAAACTTGTTGATGTTGTGATTCGGGTATTTTTTTATAGCTCAGAAGTAACTGTCTGCAGCAAAATGCCTTTTGAATTCAGCAAACCAAAGTGTGGTGTCTGTGTTGTAAAAAAAAATTAATTCCTTTAAAAGATTTGAAAGTTATTGAGTAGAACATATTTTGACCGGGAGATGGTTAATGGGGCAATGAATTCAAATGGCAGTATAACAGCATGGTTTTGGCTCACCTGTGATACTTCATTTCTGGAAAACTCTGAAGTTGAATTAAAGCTACAAATGTTAGTTTTAGAAAGAAAAACACATTTAAAAATAAGAGCAGTACAAACCAGTAGTGAGTTTAATTTTTGTAAATTTTTCATTATTAGCTATGCCATAAAACTCAGGATACTGCCTTAGCAGGGCTACATATGCAAAGGAAAGGATCTGGTTGGTGCTCCAGACAACCTGAGCCACAGCTGCTGGTGGGCTGGTGGAGTATCGCGCACCTCTGCAGCCCTCTGGCCACCTGAGAGCCATCTGTCACAATGCATCTGCCCTGAGTGGCAAGATAAAAAGTGTCAAGTTTCTGTCCATTCGGTGTAGTTCATAGAACTAAGCACTTATAAAATGTTTTGCATTTGGATTATGTCAAAACAGACAGTTTCTGGGTAGAGGACATTTAGGCATAAGCTGTGAGTAACTGAGACTTGAAGTACAAGTATGATTACTGGTTTTCTATATCCCAAATCCTGTTCAAATTGCTTGCTTATACCTGAAATGAACATATTCTTTATTAAAATTATCAGTTTATAAATAAAATCCCTGTAGTTATCTTAGCTTTGAAGCTCACCTAATATTTTTCTATACTTTCAACTATTCTCATTACATAGCCTGTATTTAATAAGAAACACATAAATGCATAATCCATAGGATAATCTAATATTCTGTATGCAATTATACCTTGTATTGTCTCTGCTATTGAATTTCATATGGAGCATAATTTTCTGTGCAGACAAATTCTTATTTAATTTCGTTGAAATTAATTTCGTTGCGCTAACCCTGCAGCTGGATTAACATGATGGACTATTAAGAATTCTTTAGGGACATAATGTACTGTTGAGTCAATAGTCCATGAACAAAGGAAGATTTACACAATAATCTATAATGGCTCTTTAGGAGCTGTTACAGTCTATCAGGATGAAAATCTGGTAGATAATATGAATAAAGTGCGTTCCTGCTTGTGGAAAGCAAGCATTTGACTACTTAAATTCTAGCCCTTTAAAGGTCAAATTAGATTTTTTTTAACATTTTGAATACAAGTTTACCCATGAGAAGACTTAACTCTACTTGGTTAATTACGTCCTATGAAATGAAGATGAAATTCGTTAAAATACACAGCAGGTTTATGAAAAAAAATCTTTTTAACCTCTCAATACTTAACTTAATAAAATTTGCAATGATTAATTTCTACTACCACTCTGCCTTGGTGACCAGTGAGTTTCCAAAAGGGGACATAGGGCTCCTAACCAAACGCCCTGAAGGCTATGGGGGCTCCAGGGAGGCGGAAGCTCATCTCTGCAGCAGGCTTTGGTGTTTCAGTGTGTCTCTGGCTATGCTGTCATTGTTTTGCTCAGAAATTGTCCTGAGTGCCACCGGCCCCAGGAAGTAGTTTATATCCTTTCGAGATGATTGACCAGAAAATACTTATTTCAAATTTTCTCAATGAAAGTGTATTCTCTAGTCTTACCTATTAAAATAATCTTGGCAGATTTGTTTTTTTAATCTTGCACAGTACAGGATGACACCATAATAGTTGTATTTTGACCATAGCAAAGGAAAAGGAAGGATTATATTTGTTTTAATTTAAGTGTTTTCCTATGGATAGAACAGCATCTCTTATTGCTTTTACACATAACACTCCTTTTTGGTGTTCAGACTTAACGTAGACATGAAGAAAGCCAAATTTCAAATTAAAACATTAAACATCCTTTAAAAGTGAAAAGCTGACATCAAAAAGCCGTATAGCATATATAACCTTCCATGTTTCATAAAGCAATACACCCCCCCGTGATCTTTGTGCAGTAGAGGGCAGCAGAGCAGCGAGGATCTGCTGTGCGACCACTGAGGAGTGTTGACATGAGGCTGGGCAATTGCATAATTTTTGATATTGTCCTGACACATAAACACCTAGAGTCAGGTTTTCAAAGGTTATTTGCACACTAAAAGAGGAATTAGCAAAATGAACTTACATGCCAAAAGTAATTTTGAATATTCTGAAAAGACTATGGTGCTATCAAAAGATTGTTCTGAGACGGAAAAAGCTCTTGCTGGCAGGAAAGTGAGAATAGACATTAAAACATCTTCAAAATAAATGAGACTGAATGACTTCTGGGAAAGTCTAGACATCAAAATATAAAATTACATAATTACAAAGAGGCTTAGAGTTATTTGCAAAATTTAGGCCACATCACCTCAGCCACAAAACCTCAATTTTTATCTGTTTAATATTTGCTCAAAGCATAATACCTAAGATACTGATGTTAATATGAGGAGTACCTGTGGTGCATAATATATTGTTGTGTTTGTTATTGTGTAATTTACTTTTAAGTCATTACTCTACCTTGTACATAAAAAGTCAGCAAATTATCAGAGTTTATTCCATTGACTTTCTCACACCTTGAGAAACAGCCCATTTGTATTATCACAGTTTGATATATTTCCCATTTACTGAGCTTCTTTGGCAAGCTGGCATTTTAATTTAATTATACTTTTTTTGCTAATGGTCTTTATTTTTCAGTGTCTCTGTGGTAAAATGCCTTTAAGATCTGGCTTCCTTTAATCCCTTTCCCCTCCCCCAACCCCCCTTTTGGCATCCTGTAGTGTAAATTTATAAACTGACAAAATTCAGTGCAAAATTCAAAGAAGTGTAACAAAGGAATCTGTGAAGAAATCCTGTGCTTAAATGATGAAGTATTTTGTCACATTGAGAATGTGACTTCTGAATATATTTAGTATTGTGTACCCCTAATTAGAACCTGTAATGCAAAGAGAATGTAACGTGTAACACAGGCATTGAGGACATTTTATGCAGCTTCGTGCGTGTTGTTTAAAAAAACTTGCTATGGGCCTCGGATCACTAAACACAATGGGAGCTTTCCTATATTTCTTGTTTGTGGATATATCCTTAATTCTTAGTATATATTAGTATATATATCTTTTTATATGTAAAACAAATATATATTTCAGATATCCTTAGTGTAAATTAAAACTACTAATAAAATACATGCCGTTATAATAATACTTCTGATATGTGATATGTATCAACATAAAATTCTATTTTAATGCATGAGTTCACTGGTTTTCCTTCTGTAGTTCATTTCACGACTTCTCTTATCTTCTTGCCTCCAGAAAGGTGGTACTCACGCATCCTGCTAATCCTTTTAGCATCCTCATGTTTGCACCGTCACCCTCCTAATAGCCTGCATGAACTGTTGGATCTCTTTTCCTGGAACATTAACAGAAGTTTCTGGTGTGATCACTAACTGTTTGCTTTGGCACCTCCTAGGAGCCAGAGAGAAGAGGGTAGGAATTTTTCAGTGGTGGGGACATTGCACACTGGGGTGTGAATTAGGAGATCAAAACACAGCTAAACAAGTGAGACCCGTGCTGAAGGAGGATGGAAAGCCAGGAATGGACATAGAACACCTAACCTCACTGCAATTACGGCTCAACTAAAGCACTAAAAACATTCCAGAGAGGGGAAAGCTGTGGTATGGAGAAAATGTACTGAAAACCTGTGACTTTTTTGAAATAGCACCTTATGTAAATTAAAGTTAATGACACTAGGCCTACCTCTGCTTCCTCATACCCTCATACTGGGTACGGCAGAATGACTGTAATTAAAATTCTACTTTTGATATAAAAAGACAAAATAAGGAATCACAATTTCAGTCCTGACAGGAAAGTTCTGTAATTTCTCACAAAGAAGCATCTGCTTTGCAAGAGTGTGCAGACATCAGCACCCATTGCCTTAACTGGAGTGCAAGCTTACTGAAAATTTACTAGTTACTTTTCTGCTAAATTCCTAATCTTTCTGATTTTCCTTTTGCTATTATATCTCTGTCCTCAACACTTGCACTTTTTACTTTATACTTTACCCTCCTAAACCCTGACATTTTCTTTCTTTGATCTGTGTTCGTACATGCCATTGCACTTTTCATGGCTAGTAGTCATAACGACACCTACAGTCACAGTACCATACACTGAAGCTCGTGTTACATAAGAGATCCACTTAACCGTATATATTAGCAGATTGTTTGCTTTGAGTTACTACTTGCTGAAGTAAGGATTGGTTTTGTCACACAAGCTTCAGCGTCTGCTTATCTAGATTCCGTCTTGGCATGGGTTGACTTCCCTTCGTGTGCTCAGTTCAGAGTTTCTGGACTTGCTGCAGTTGCTCAACAAGCCAGATTGTGCATCGAATACATGGCATGTCTTCATGGCAAGAAATGATAAGGAAAGGAAACTATTTGCTGTAACTTCGAACTGAAAATCTGTACAAGCTGGGCTGTACACAAGAGTCAGAGCTGTCTTGGCTGGAGCTGCTGCGACAACTGCTGTTTCCCTGTGTGCGCGTGCAAGATTCAGCATCACAGTGTCACCTTCCTAATTGAAGAAATCACATAGGGAAAATAGCTGGGCTATTTAAAGGGTCTTGGAAAAGGATTGACATAAATATCCAGGAGAGGATGAAAATGAAATCAGTTCTTGGTGTAAAAGAAAAAAATACTATTACCCACATGTGAAGTATTAATAAAGCATTTATTACTTTTTTAAGTTTTTCTATTGAAAAAAAGAACAAAACTCAGAAAAAGCCATGAAAAATTAGTTCAAGAGCTTGAAAACAAATCCATAACATGACTTAAGGAATTCAGTATATTTAAATCCTGTAAGAGAGTGCTAAAAATGGAGAATTTAATCACAGGAGGGAAAAGGAAACAAATGATAACAAGTTCCTTTAGCCAAGTGACAGAGCATAAAGAAGTTTGGGACTTAAAGAAACTTGAATAAAAAATAATATATACAAGCCTAACAGTAAGATTAATTAACCACTAGACAATTTGAAGTGGTGTTTTCACGTGCTGTTTCTCCATCATTTGAAGTCAAGAGTGGATATCTTCCCCGCTGGATGAAGTGCAGGCTGCAGAGACTCTGTTGTTCTCGTCCATCATATGTTCTTTTTCAGGCTAGTTCTTTAATCTGTTTGTACTTCTCACCATCCACAAAGATGTACACAGCTTTTAATAGAAAACTATTCTTTGTGGCCCCTTTCTATCATCAGAGCAGGGGCAGTAGATAATAACCTCTCATTTTACAACTTCCTCTGTAAATGTTGGCTTGACAATTAGCATTTGCAAAGACTAGGAGCAACCTTCAAAGTCAACCATCACCAAAGAGAAAGTTGATTGTTGAACCAAACATCAGGATTAATGGCAGAGCACTAACAATGTGGCAAAGACTACCTTGAGTGTTTATTTTGTGCCATTTTCTCTCCTCAGTAATGCCTATGCAATAAGAAGATGTCAGCCCAAATACTCCCAAAGTTAGCTTTGAAGAATATATTTACGAATTCCACATTTGTGTAATATTGACCTACAGCACTGGGAACCTGTTGGTGCTCCCTGAACTAGGAGGGACTGAAATGTAAATGCTCTGCCCAAGGCAGAGTGCAGCTGCCTACCTCAGCCGAAGCTCGAGGCAGCGTTGACGAGATCTGACAGATCCTGGACTTCCGTGCATTCAGCACGGCAGTGCCTTGGCCTCTCACTGACAGCTGGCTTTGTTTACAAGCAGTTAGGAAAAAAGTAAAGAGTGAGTTTTTCCACACTTTTTCAAAGTTTTCATCGTCCCTCTTTTGTCAGTGTTCGGTGTATGTAGTTTCTTGACAGTTGGAATTTTGACTCGGCTGCTGCTTTTGCTGCTGATTTAGGCAGGCATGAGTATCTGGGGGACGAGCCTTGAGCTTCAGGCTGTTTCTGGGGCTCTGGAGGTTACCACAGCAGTGACTCAAATCTGAGCAGTGCAAACTGTGTTAACATATCCCACTGTGACGGCTGTTCGTAAGGATAGGCATAAATCAATTATCTAAATGGATTGTACAGTTCATACAGGGCACCTTACAATGCTCTTCTCTCATGTCTTAAACTACGATAGCAAGAAGAGAGGACAGTTGTAAAGGACTACCCAGAAGTGGTGGCATATACGTTTTAAACAATACTTTCGTTCATGCAAAACTTAGAAGTGGAAGTTATACACAATGGAAGGAGAACAATGGGACTGAGGTCTTGACTGCAGTTGCAGTAGAGCAAAACCAGAAGACATTAGCCTTTACTCCTGCTGTGCCCTAAAGGCCTGGCATATGGTCGTAGCTTTACAAGCAAAATAATTTTTCTTCTTCTATAGAAAATAATAAGTTTTTGGGGTTTTTTTGTTGTTGGGGTTTTTTTTGTGTGGTTTGGGTTTTTTTTAATTCAAAAGTATCTTTCCCTTTTCTTTCTGTTTCGTAGAGTTCTGCATCCATTTTTTTCTTGGAAATTAACATGGTACTGGATATTAAATAACTTAGGATACAAATGTTACTATTTCCAGTCCTTTACAATGAGCATGGACAGATGCAACTGTTGCCAGATGGAATCTTTTCTGAATATAATTCTTGCATTCAGTTCATATTCCCTACAGCATCTCATACTAATGAAATGTAGTTTGGAGAGCTGTTAACCATTAATTAAATTCCATTTTATTGGATGGCGTGTCCATAAGTCATCAAAAGTGAGGCAAAAGAAATTTTAAAAAAATGTTTTCAATCAATTTTACATCTGAAAGTAAGCAGCCTTAGTCATTTGTAGCATTGACAGAATTAAAACTTGTGAGCAAAGTTTGTCCAGCTGCGATTCTAAAGGATGACTGTTCCGTAATGCAGCAGCATGAAAGCAGGAACGCCTGCCACTTACACTGGGTAGTTTAATTTTGGAAACAGGCTATTGGTTCTGGGAAATTCATCAAAGTGTGCTAAAGCAGGCTGATAGCTTTCAGTTTAAATCTCTTCAGCATTGCGATGGGGTAGCTGAACTACAAGATGCAAATGCAAATGAAGAGCTATTAGAATTCATGTAAAAAAGGACTTTTTTTTTTAAATAGGAATTTTTTTTTTAAATAACTATCTAAGGATGGGGCACTTGTAATATTACACAAGCTGAAGGCATGAAAGAAATGGCTGAAACAGCTGAGCATGAGTTGAACTTGACTGCTTCAAAGCTGACAAAAAGATACTTCAAAATTTTCTGTGAAGAATATAATAAAATTGTAGAAGTTTAAGAGAAGGACCAAGAGATTTGACATCTGGAGAAAAAAGCATAGCCTGAGAAACTAAATCTATTCTGCTTTTTGAAGAACATATTACCTAGTGACTTGATTGGGGTGCATAGTTATATTCCTAGGGAGAAGATTTCACAATCAGAAGGGCTCCTTTAATAAAAAGAAGGGATAACAAGGCAAAACATCTAGAAGTCAAAGCTAGCGGAAGTTAAAATCAGAGGAAAAATTGGATGCATGTTTTCAATATGAAAGTTAATTAATCATTGGAATACCATTGTATGTGTCAACTTTTTATTGCCATTACATCAAGATAAACCAAACCAGAACAGTTTGAGAGGGTTGCAGACTTTGGTAGTAGAATAATGTGAAATTGTAGCAATTGAAGTAACTATTCAAAATTTGTTTACAATTTAAAAACCAATCAGTTTTGCCATTAAAAAAAATGAAAACTCCCATCACTGGGGCTCCCTTTGGTTCAAGTGCAACCCTAGTAAGCCAGGGCATACTCACTGACACCCTTGATATACTGCCTCTTTCCTCTGCTTATTCAAATCTTTAACTTATTAGAAGCCAAGGCTCCTCTGTATAACAGCTCTGGATTTTGAGGATGCTGTGGATTTTGGTGGATCTTGTGGGGGTTTCTCAGTCTCTTCAAAAGTGCGTATCTTCCCTTTCCCTATCGTTTCCATGCATAAAAATTAACTCTGTGACCAGGCTGTAAAAGAACGATAGCCTCACATAGAGACAGTACAGGTGGTTGCTATCAAAGAGAGTGGTCCAGTTTCCACATCCATCTTTCTCCCTTTTCCCAGTGTTACGGTTCCCTGCTTTCAGTTTACTTGCTCTGCTAGCTTTGCTGAGCTTGTTCATCTGTCTGGGCATAAAATTGGGTTTGTGTTTTTTGGGGTTTTTTTGTTTGTTTTTTTTCTGTGCAATTTAGTTTACAAAGTTTATCAATAGAATCTGTTCAGCAGGGCACTAAGACAGGCAGGAGCACACAGCTGAGAGCGGGAAAGAGGCATGCAAAGGGAAAGGTGTTTGGAAGAGACCATCCCACAGCCCTGAGCCACAAATCAACTCAGAAATTGCTTGTGGTGGTGCCCCAGCTGTAGTCACATGAAGCGTGCACGCTGCTCGGTGATAGATTATGTTTTCACTGCTTATGAAACTCAAGCTACCCATAGATTTTTTTGCTACTGCTGCAGATTTATATAACTGTGGCCATTACTGTTTCTTTTGTCTTTGTTCTCTGGAATGTTTAAGAGAGTTGTGCACATGCTGTTTAATGAGATTTATTTGGCCTGCAAGCTGCAGATGGGCAGAAATCAAAGGAGGTGGAAGTGGACATTGACATGACCTCCAGCATGTTGTTTATGGAGAACATCCTTCTGGGGATGTATGACAAGTCTGAGGTCAATGATTAGTATCTATTAGCTCTTTGAAAAATGGAGAAAGCAATAGTTCCTGATGGTGCATGTTTTATATCTGGTTAAAATGGAGAAGCCTGATGTGAAAAGAAGAAATGCTTCAGTGTCTATGTACGTAATCACTGCACATCACCAGGGCACCTTAACACTTAAAATACTGACACACCACCTTAGGATGGGAGGAAGAACGTGGTCTAGAATCCTTTTCCCTGTTGCCCCTCTGAAACAGCTGGGTTTGATTCTTTAGTATTATTCACCTCTTCCTCTTTTTTCTTCCAAATTCTCATTTCTTTTTGTTTTTGTTGGAAAGCTAAATCAAAGAGGAGGTTTACATTCAGTTCTGAAAACAGTAAGCAACACTCTAACTTGCTCTTCTGCAAAAAAGAATCGTAAGATCTTGTGTGAGCCACCTCAGCTCAGCTCTCCCCCAGTTCAGGCACATCATGAAGAAATAGACAAGCTTTCCAAGAATTAGAGGAACTTCCAAGATAACATCAGCATGAAAAATCTCTGCAGTATTCTAGGGTACCTGGTAAAGTGATTTATAACCGCTTCTATTAAGTGGTACTGCAACAATATGTGCAAGATTCAGCAGTCTTTTCATAGACTTTTTTTTCATATAACTGAATATAGTATTTAAGTAAACCAGATTGAGGAATTGTGAAGAAATTCATGCATACTTGGAAAGGAGGCAGTCAGAACTGTCAAAAAAAAGGCTTTTTTACAATTTTATTTGTAGGACAACAATGGTCTTTTGACTTCAAAAAGGCTGTTAATTCTTCAGGAAAAAAGATTGAAAAATCAATTTCTAAAATTTACAGGAAATAATACTACAAAATATTCCTTTGCTTTTATTATTTGTACCAACATTGAGTGTTTGTACAGAAAACGCTGATATAGAGTCCAAAAGGACCATTGTCTTTCAAATGTGACCAGTGACCAGCAGTATATCTTAAAAATTAAGTTTTCTTCAGAAGAAGCCACTTTTGCCCAGCGTACTGTACTTGTTTGAGGAGGTAAGTCCCCAGTGAGAGCTGGCCTTCGCCTTTGCAGTGTCCAGGCAAAAAATCTTTTAGGAAAAGTGATGATTTGGACTTTGAGCATAAGATACGAGAGGCTGCAGAAGTTGATCAGATGCGAGCTGCAATGTCTCTGTGTCTCTCCGACAGGCTGTGCTAGAGGACATGGTCTAGCAGAGCAGCTCTCGTAAATTCTTTTGGAATTATTCGAATGCACTTTCGGTAACGGAGGAGGGAGAGCTCTATTGTCTGCATAACCGAGGCTTGCACAGAGCAAACCGTGTTTGTTTATGGCTGGGCTGAGACATAAAATGATCTAGGGGCTCTGAAGGACCTAATTGCCAATATTTCCTTTTGTTGCTTTGGAGATGCAGCTTGACAAGCAGAGTACCCAAAGTTTTATGTTACTTTCCGCGAATCGTTTTCCTGGTTCAGAAAGGATTTTAGTTTGTTCCCCACTGGCTCCGCTGCAACAGAGCAGTGACCTTTACTCTGGGGAATACTGAGCGTGGGTGCCTCTGTGGGAACGTGTATGTGTTTGGCAAGATAATGGTATCTATATTTGTATGCTGTCTTTCAGGTGTTGGCATCTGCATTGCAGCTCACAGTGGTGAGATTCTCTAGGATTAGCCCCTAAATCTTAGTGAAGACCTCCTGTCTTCGGAAATCCTCTTCCACAATGGTTTTCAGTGCTTTGGGCAGGCATACAACTTTCCTTTCCCATTCATAACTTGAAGTCCCTTGGAGCCTTTTCCTTTTTTTGCCTTTTTTTTTTTTCCTTTCTTCTTTCACAGAAATTAAATGGCAGTGGCTGGCTCCAATCACCACATTCTTTCTCTGCTTAATTTCTGCTACAAAGTTCTCCAGTTCTTTTATCTACACAGCTGTTTTTAATGGGCTGTTCAGAGAAGGAACTGATAATGGGCACTTTGTGCTGTTTGGATTATCACTAGTTCTAAGGTTGGCAGCCAGCATTGGCAATATGCTCTTCTTTAGGCAGCATTTTTCTTTAGCTGGACAGCAACCCAATGACACCAGACAAAGCTGCAGCAGCAGGCTGACTAGCAGCAGCACGCTATCTCCTCCCTCTGCTTCAGCTAATACCCCAGTGGCTGTGACTATCAACTTGGGAACTGTTCTCCTTCCTTTCTTTCCTTCTTAAAGTTTTCCCTTATTGTTTATTCTTGAACTTGTCCTCAAGCAAATCTAAAGGTGAAGCTGAGATCCACCAACACATGCTTTTGAAAATGCCCAGCCCTTCTCAAAACTACCTCTCAGTCTTGTTATTTGTAAAAAAATATTTGGGAAAATGGAAACAGGTGGATAGTGTGTGCTCAGAGTCTGCGTGAAGTGGAAGGAAAGTTTGTATCCTGCAGTTAAGATGTCAAACAGTTAAAAATAGCCTCTCCATTTTTATTATATTCTCTCTTGAACTCCTTTAGATAGTTTGGAGAGATTTACAATCCTCTAGAGGAAAAAAGTGTGAAAACATGAAGGAAAGAATATGAACCAGAACTTTCCTAAGTAATAATAATCTTCTCCTGGTTGTTAATATTGGCCACCAGCTTAAAACATGGACATATGATGAAGAACTCAAGGTTCTTATTTCAGTCCTGCATAGATACTACCATAATTTTAAAAATCAGTATGCTTTTAAGGTCAGGCCAGATGTACAGTCACTATTCAATCTGCTTTGTGGCAACATAAAGCAGTTTGTTCATCGCACTGAGTAAAATACTAAACTTGTTAATTTAGTTACATTTTAAAAAAAGGTTGATACTCGTTTTGGAGCCATTTCATGGGGTCAGTCACTATACAGTGTGTCCTCGGTTGCCAGGGATTTCTAAGCGCTGTTTCTTCTCTTGTAGTGTGCATTCTAGTTCAAGTATGAAGGAATTTTACTCACACAGTATCTTGTTGGTTTCTGAAAGTCCACTACATTTTACCTGATTTCTCTGGTCCTTAGTAATTTTATTCTGCTTTTTATTATTTTGGAAGTAGAATATATATGTACATGCAAAAAGTCAACATAGTTTGTCAAAGCTGCAGCTTCAAGAATATTATGTGGTAGTACTGAATATAAAGTTGCAAAAGCTTCTCTTTAGTTTCTAAGAAAAAATTGCATCCTCTTGAAAAACAGAAAAAGAAGGGTGGATTTGACCAAAAAATTACTAGAATTTATTCCAAAAGGGAGAAACACTCTCGAATAATTGCCATTGCTGCTGGAGAAGTCATTGGTCTCATCCTGAATTATCAAGACTGCAAAACTTTGTCAGGATTTTTCACAAATACTCCTTGGGAAGCTACCTTTTCCATTATGGAGAAAGAGAGAATTACAAAGTGCAAGTACCTAAAGGAGATGAAATAAACCTAAAATAACACAAAAGGAGTTGAGGTAAAAGAAAATTATAATAAAGCTGTTGTAGTGTAGCCTCTAGTACAGAGTCAACTTCTGAGAGAACCTTGTTATCAGTATACCTAGCACATAGCTTTAACTTAAATCCACAAGAAATAATTCTTATTTTTCCAGAACAAAAAGGCCTATAAAATCAATGTAGTCTGACAGTTCACAAAACCAGTTTGAAATTATCATGAACTTCAATTTCTGAAAAATTGTTGGCATGGTTTTTTGCATATGATGTGTATTTTCATCACAGGTTCCACTTCATGAATTGATTTCTACACGTTAATTGTCATAACACCCCTGTGAGTTTAGTTAACGATGTTAGAGTGAATTGAATAATTTACAATGAATAATTTGTTTGAAGTTTCCTGCTTTGCTCTCGGAATATCTATCAGAATCTTACTACTACTTCAGGCATTTAAAGATTGGTTGGTTGGTTGGGTTTTTTTTTCTATTTGCGTTCTAGAGATGGTTATTGATTAGAGATACTTCTTTAACTTCAATCTATTTCAGCTACTTTTTGTGGGCCTGATGTGATAAAATAAGATGTTAAAGTAATGCTAAGATGACAGGAGGATGATCAGGAGATGATTACATCCTACTCAAAAATCACATTTTCCTTCTATTCAGGCTCCACAATTGCTTTCTCTGTGATGTGGCAGATCTTTTGACCAAGGCACTCCAAGTTTTGGGACATACCTTTTTGTACTGGAAATATGGGGCAGTTTTCCCCCACTAATTGATTAAACTTGCTTTACTCTAAAATGAAAGAGTATTAGCTTGAAGTCAAGTCAAATTTGTAAAGCCAGCATGTCAGATATAGTGGATGTTCAAAGCCCAAATATAATTTGATTGGAAGGAAGAAGTTAATGTATCTAAACCTTTGCTATTTATAGATGCTATGTGACTGGCATAGGAGATTTCCAGCCTGGATGGGCAGGCATCAGGCTCAACTGGTAAAAAAATCCCCAAATCTTACTTTTGAAGAAGAAAGAATTGAGAAAGAGGGAAAGAGGAATTTTATCGCTAAAAGAATAGCACTGATATATTTAAGATTCTCATTGTTTTATTGGTAAAGAAAATAGCAGGTTCCCAGATAGTCTTTAAATTAAGTGCCTGATGGAAGCCAGTTGAAATCAGTGGGAAAAATGTGTCCAAACGCTTCAGATCTAGTCCTCAAAGTATGAATAAGTGGTAATCAAGAATAACTTTATCCTGAAGAACTACCATGAAAACACGAGCTGCGCTCACTCTAGTAGGATATAGTAAGAGACAGTGATTGTGATCACTGGATTTCATAATAAGTTTATAAAACTTCTTCTATTTTGGTTTAAAAGTGTGAACAAAGAATGACAAAACAGCAGGTGTTTTTAACGCATATTTTGAAGTCTGAAGAAAAGTTTTCCACATCAACACAAATACGATGCATGTGTTTATATTAATGACACTATATTGTATTGTCAGGTTCAGTGAACAGATGTTATTGTAGACCTAATGTATGGAAAGTGTCATGAATGAGGCTGCACAAGGGCACACACTATCCAAGTCTTTTTTCAAAAACCCAAACAGTTATTTAACTTGTAGGAACACTAAAAACACAAACTGTGTCACATAAAATTAGAAATCAGTTCATAAAATAGTAATAACTGACCTGCACAATGTAAATTTCCTGAAATGTGCACTCATGTTGGCAGCAAGTAACAGCTAATGAAGGGAGTTTACAGAGCTGATTAACAAGGCCCTGTGTTTTTTATTAGACTCATTTTGTTAATCCCTAAAATTAAGGAATTCCAGGTGTATGGAGCCAAGTATGCAAATGATTTCCTTCCGTCTAGCTGCTGATTTCATAAAAGGTCCTCCAAACAGTGAAATAAAACACAACACGCATAATGTGGAAAGGCTTTACTACGTATGAGAGAACAGTCTGGCTTTACAGAGTTAAGCACAGTGTGCTGTAAACTCGCCTCAGATACGAATCTGAACAAAGCTGTAAAGTAAATATAAATAAGTAAATTAAAGGAATGAATAAGACGGAAGGAAGAAAAACATAAAAGCAAAAGTATGCCTTCAGTTTACTGATTGTCAGTTCAGCTGTTGTTGCAGCTGAAAACAAAATACCTAAAATTAAGCTTATCAGACTGGTGTAAGGCATACAGATCTCTGCTGAAGCAGAAACAGATGTAAAATGATAAAGGAAACCATCATAATCTTCTAAAGAGGTACCAATTAGTCTGGTGGTGCTATGGTAGTGCCTATGCTTCTTATGTACAATCATGCCTTTAAACTGGCTTATTACCCTATAATGTATGCAAATATCTAACTCATTGTTTAATTTTGGATATAAAGGCCTGGCATCATTAAAGTTGATGATAAAACTTTTCTGACTAAAACAAATATACACCCTCAAGCTGCTCATTACTTTCACTTCCTTTCATCTTGTCACAGTTTGGAAAAGTATTTTAGCGTTTGAGGAGTCCCAGTAACTCTTAGAATTAATCATAGCTTTTGAAATTCAGCAGGCTATAAAATAGTCACTACCTTTTGGAGCAGACTGCTCTGCTATATAGACAATTCATTTCCATATTAAGTTTTAAAGGCTTATAATTTCTGCAAGTCCAACACTGTGTGTATCAGGATGCTCTTTATTCCATACAGCTATGGACAGGCAAATAGTTCTTATTTACCTTGTGGGACGAGTGGAGCTATAAAACGTGCAGGAAAGGGAAGAATTTCCAGATTGCAAGCTGTGGTTTATCTGGAGTTAGTGAAAAGCCATGAAGCCAAATCCTGGAAATGCAAGACTAAACAAGGATTGAGTTCAGGGAGAGGTAACATGCTGCTACAGAGCTACACTTTTTATAAGAGATAAAGACTCAGGAGTCCGAGATAAGACTAACAGTGGTTTTGATGATGTGATGAGAAAGCTACTAATTCCACACAAATAACTTGACTGTTAGTCTCTGGTTGCTGGAGTCCATGGTAATAGAAAGAAAATCCTCTGTACAACTTTATCACTTATCTTGTGTTTGTTACAATGAACCTGCCCTTAGGATTTAGTCCTGGGAAAGCATCCTTATCCAGTTAAATGGATTAAGTGAGCAGGAATATCCTTGTAACATAAGCTTGCTCACAAGTACCTAGGAATATGTGTTTAGGTAGCTGCAATCTAGTGAACTCATCTTGCAGGAGCGTGGCAAGGTGAACTGTTGGCATCTGACACAGGCAAACATTCTTGGGAATGTGCTGTATACCATGTCCTGTGGGTGCTAGAGGCATCTAGGCAATTCTCTAGCTTCAGTATCATCTCTAGGGGTTAGACTGGCTGTGGATTTTCCACAGAGCAGCCCCGGGAAGGCTACTTGTGGGCAAGAACTATCTGATCTTCCAACTTCATTTTCGTGATTAAATGACATAGAGATTTCCTCTGTGTCCTGACAGTTTAAATATTGCATACAAAGCTCTTAGATTGTTCATTTCATGTAAAAAAAGTCTTCTTACAAATGATTTCTTTCAAAATTTCAGGACACCACTCTTTATGTGCTGGGTCGGAGGAAAAGAAACAAAAATTGCCTTTTTCTCCTGTGTAATGTATGTGATTGCGATTGCTGTATTCCAGCTTTGGTCCTAATATATTTCAAAATTTTAATTTTCTAGCGATAACTTGAAAAAAAAATAGTATTTACATTCCAGCCAGGTTCACTCAGCTTTTTTAAAGGTTCCTAAAAAAAGGAAATAATTACTTTTATGACCACTTCTCCATAACCAAGCAAAAGGCAGTGATATAAATGACAGTATGGCCATGTGTGCTCTTAACACGTTTTTACTATACACATGCTGTTACATGACACTGATGTTTGCATCCTCATGAACAAGGAGTGCTTACAGTGTGTTTAGTTATGACAAGAAAAAAAATTATAAAGAAAAATAATTTATAGAGGTAAATATTAAAAGGCTGTTTTAGTTACTTGACTTCAAAGTTTGTTGGGCGTTTGATGATAGAGCATACAACCACAAACTCTGTACTGAGGTCTAAAGGTACTCACTGGGTGCCCGAAATAAAAAAACCACAACAATCTCCAAGTCTGTTGAGTTTGCTGAATGTTCAGATCTGGATCCAACTTTCAGTCAAATAAAAATATTGTTATAAAACTTATGCAATTAAATTAAGTGCCATTTTTCCAACCTGTTCTTTAATAGCACTTATATACTGCTACTACAAATCTTGTCAAAAAAGCTCTGAAGCAAAGAGTTTGGGTAAAAGTTGGAAGTGTGGCATGTGGTTATTATTACAAATTTTGTCAGGGAAGAGTAGCTGTCAGGACTGGGATTGACAGTGAATGAGCACGCCACGTTAGTACGCGGGGCATCAATTCACAGTCAGTGTTGCATAGAACTTGCTGATGTTTTTTTTGGTCCCCCAGGAAAGGTGTAGGAGGATGTGATGAGAGGCAGTTGTGAATGAGCATTCTTTGACAAAGGTCAAATGCAATTGTTTGCCATCTGCCCTTTGCCAAGTGGATTGTATTTAATCTCAGCCATCATCTTTAGCAAGCTGTACCGGAGAACTGTATGACATACTGTGATAACAGTATCTTCAGATACACCTCTCTAGCATGCAAGGATACCTTTTCATGTTGAAAATAAAACCTTTTGAATAAAAAGCACAGGTAGGAAAAAGCTTCCGTTAAATGAAATCAGTAAGTTTATTATTCAGCCTATCATAAATACAAAAGTAATAAGAGATTTCAGCATTCACCATAAATTCATTGTGAAACTGGTATAAAGAAAACATTTTACAGCCACAAGAAGTACGTCACTCATCCAACCCAGTGGTAACAAGAGTAAATACAGCTCAGAATGGTATTATCCAATATGCAAAACAAAGAAGTCTTTCATAAACTCACCTAATTAGTCCAACTAATGTACATGCTCAAAGTCTAGGCATTAGCCAGATATACACGCAACTATTACAATCTAAGAATTAAAGAATGACAGATTTTTTTCTTAAAAAGGAAATTAAACATGAGACTTGGATACTTACCATTGATTTTTTGTTTTGAAAAGACTGAAAACAAAAGCTTGACCCTTTCGTCATTTACCTGTTTGATTACTGTTGATTTTACCCGAAACCTTATGGGAGTATGCAGGATGCCAGAAGCCAGTAACTACTTCCAGTTAAAATATGCCTATCGTTGTCTGAACAAGTGCAATGAATTTTGGCGTTCTAACAGATAATTTCATCCCAACTTATAACGCTGAAACCTTTAGTCAGACCAACAACTAATAATAAATCTGCAACTAATACTTCCGTTAACATCATCATGGTGACTATGTGGATAAATGCTTTTCTATCCTACTGTGAACCTAAATAAGCATCTTCTGTTGCAAATACTCCTGGAACTCAGCTTGGGCTTTGATAATGAAGTGTAGGTCCAAATTACTGCAGCTCTCTTGAGAAAAATGCATCCCCAGGAATCTCGGACTGCATGGTCTCAGCCTCTCCAAGGCAGAATTTCAAGCAACGCCACAGTGAGCTGTTCGGTTCCTAGTTTCACATGCTACTTTATATCTTACAAAGCCAGACACAGGTACTGGTCTTGGCCACCTCTCCTTGCACCTCATGAGACATGCTACCTAAATGTCATTCCTAAATCCTGGGTCTGACTCTTCCCCCATCATAATGTGTGCCAGCTTGAATCAATGAAGATGAAGAAGATTTTGTAAACTCAAGCTGTTTATTTAATAGGTGAATATAGATTTAACATCTTATTCTTGAAGACCTGAAAGCAAACTTTTAGCCTTTATGGAACTGTTCTTCTAAACATCCTCTGTGCAGTCTGATGCTTTATTGTGACCAATTTAACATACAAAAATATCGTAGAACTTAATCTCAAGAGGACTGTTATAGTACATGTTATAAAAACCTCACTGTATTTTTAACTCGGAATAAGATTGTAGTCCTAGAGTTAGAGACTAACAGTTCATGGTAGGACACATCCAGTAACAATCATTTCAGGACTGTTACACAAATATGTGGAAGAATAAAGTAAATCTGCTAGCTCTAAAATTGTTCCAGGCATGGACTAGACACAGACTTTGGTCTCCTTTCATGTTATAATTTTCTGGTTTTCTTTCTCTGAGAGACTAAAGCATATATTCAATCAAACTCACTGCACTAAATCTGCTATATCGTTTATCTTGAGTTTTAACTTCAAAGTGGTTTTACCTATTAAGAAACTGATTGTTCCTCTGTAATTGAAAGAGGAAGAAACTATTTCAAGAGTAAGAAGATAACAAAACTGTTTTACTATAACATGAAATACTCATTATAATTTATATACTTTGGTTCAGGTTCTCCTTCTTACCTGGCCTGGTGCACTTTTCCCATATGCTTGTGACCTTTGAATGGTGGAAAAATCCGTTTTAGAAGGAGGACAAACTTGTATTATTACAGAAAGAAAAGAATCCACAGATACGATGGTGTGATTCAGAGGTTAAATTCAGTTTCTGCCTTTCATGTGATATAAGACACTCATCCATAACTCTTGCAGTTCATGAGGATCTTGGAATTATCTCAAAATGGGTTTTGAGAAGAGAAGAAAGGCGAGGTGAAATGAAGGAAATAATTTCGTCTGACTAAAATTTTAATTTATACTCTATTTGACTTCTCTTGGGGTTTGCTGTATTGCCTGCATGGGTAGCAAATCATGTTTCAAGCCATTTTAGCACACCTGAGGATTAGCTGTGTCGGTGCAAGTTGTGAATCCAGAGATTCAAGTTGTTAGGACATTGAAGCTTATTTCTACACTGCTTTGTCATTGGCAAAATACAACTGCAGACACCTGCAGAGGGTAGGGAACCTTTGGTGTGTAAAATGGAGTTGCTATTTTAAGAATATTGTCTGTTAGATAAGAGCTTTATGCCTTCAAAAAAGCTCTCATTAGAATAGGTGTGATTGACTGTAAGCCTCTTTTGTTATTTTTTCTCTAGTCTCCTATAGACAAAGATCAATTGATGTCACACCTACCTGTTTAAAAGTCATGAGAAAATCTCTACTGATTGTAGCCAGAATTACAGCCTGCCACAAACTGCCTTGTTTTCAGGAATGTAACGGTTAGTCAGAAGCACAGCGGTAATTCTAGCACAAGTTGAATTCCAGCTTCTTGAAACATTGTGTACAGTAACTATGAAAGAAACTTGAAAGGTGTGGGATTTGCAAAAATAGTCTTATCAGCCTAGAAATAGTAATGTCTCCTCTGCAGGATGAAAAAGTGTTTGTCAATAATCATGGTAAAGTAATGTTTAAAATATTACTCTATTTCCCTCTTTTTAATAAGCAGAAAATCTTCGTCGGGTATTGCTTTGGTAGGTGTTAGCTGCTTATTAGTGTTAAACTGTAGCATTTTACATCAGAGGACAAAACCTCCCAGAGTGGGGAGAATTGCCAGTGATGTTTTGGTGACCTGAAGTTTAACAGCTTTAACACTAGCTCTGTAAATGAAGGAAAAACAAAACAAAACACACCTCAGACCATGCATTAGCAGAACTGTGGTTATTTCAGCCGGGGTTTTTTAAGTTGTTCAGGTTATTTGTGTGCTGAGCATTAATTCTCATGCAAGTAAACAACACAAGCCATTCCACATAGAAAGAAAATTAAATTGGTGTAAGAACTGTTCCCATGGTTTAGCTCCTGTCACTGAGTACCAGTGACAGCGTGGGGAGACCACATAAAGCCAAACAGATTTTTCGTTAATGCAAACAGATATTGCAAGGTAACTATGGAGATATTGTCTGCCTTCCTCACTCACAACTGGTTTTAAAAATGTTTTGAACAAGTTGGAGTTTATCTCCTCATATTGAATCTCAATTTGAAGTCAAGTGGCGGGAGGCCATCAAAATATTTTCTGGCAAATTACATAGATATCACATCATTAACTATTGGGAAATAAGTTTAGAAAAAGGAGATTCTCCAGAATAAGAAGAAAAAGAATCCCATTGGAGAGGAGTAGAGGGTTTCATCCCAAGATGTTGCATGTCCACTTGGTTAGGGTCAGGCCCAGAGGTGCTCAGATATGTTTCCCTTCCTATTAATAGTCTGGTGGTGTGCCCTGGAGAAGTATTGAGTCACATCCATTGAATTGTTGCAGTTGTTGAGTAGAAACGCCTTTCAAAGTGTTTTAGTTCATTTGGTGGCCATACTATGCTATGCTATGCTAGGCAGATTTTATAGACTATTAAATAAAAATCAGAACCATGTCTCCCCATCAAAGAATTTGCTCTACTGCCTTTAGTTTACCACACAGAAATTTTTCTCTTTGTCTGTAAGACATCAGAAGCACAACAGGTGTGTAAGAGGCAGCTCTGGATATTTACAGATATCTGAGGAACCCAGGAGATTCCTTTTTACAATTAGGTACAGCTTCAAAGGTTTTGCCTTGTTCTTCTTCTCATCAGGAATCTGGCTACAATACCGTGTGTAACTACTCAAGTTATTGGCGTGTGTTCCAGGTTAGAGAATGTCTCAGTTGATGTTATGAAAAATTATTTTAGCACCTACTGTATAAGTGTATGTGACTGTTCTAATTAGATAGATGTTAAATTATATTTCAAATTTAGCTTGTTAATGTGAAAACTACTATCAAGGAACATTCCTTCATGTTCTAAATGAATGATTGAGTGTGTCATTAATTTATTTTATGGCAGGAACGTGAGTAGGGGAAGAAATTCTAGGTGGCTGTTTGGATAGTAAGTACTGAGATTTAATGTTTGATTGACAATCAAAATTTCTGTTAAACAGAAAGAACTGAAGAAAGAGTCTAATCACTGACAGAGAAAATCCATTTGCTTCAACATATCAAACAAATGTTTCTTTGTTATAAAAAGGAACATTTTGTTGATTTCTAAAGTATTCAAAATAACTGTTTTAGAGAAACTAATGGGTTTTTATATTTAGGCACCATGAAATTGATTGTTCTGAAAGCCTTGAAAATTTAATCATATGAGTAACTATACACACACTGCTAGTTCTATTAATTTTGAAGAATTACTTATGTGCGCAGTTTTAATTTTCCTCTGTTATGAAAGGTTATCCTATACCATGCAGCTGGAGCCTGTAGGACTCTAAATTCATGCAAAGACCACATAAGAGAGTCAGGAGGTTTAGCCTGCAGCGTGGAAATGTTTTACCCAAAGCCCACATGCCTGAGCTTTGCTGTTGGATCACCTTGATCACAGTTTAAGGCCACCGAGCAACCTTCCCCTCTCACCTCTGACACCTAAAGCCAAAAGCTTCCCTTCTGAGCCATCTGGGCCCTGCCCACTTGTGTCACACCTGTCCCTCTGCAGAAGAGCTGGGCTATCCCCCACCAAAGGAGGCTCCTGTTTATTCTGAAGAACCCAAGGAAACCTTTCGGTGCTTTTTAATTTGGCCTCCCATGATAATTCCTTCCTGGCTATTTGGCATTCCTGTCTAAACTGAGCTATGTTGCTGGTCTTCCTACAGCTTCACTAACCACAATTTAAGATTTACTTTTCATAAATAAGGAAAAGCTAGTTTCTGTTATCATGGAGTCCTACTGTAGTCTCAGCCACAGCGGCACTGCACCCTCACAGTACACTCCACACTCACAGTGATAATGTATTTTTATCATCCATATAGATCAAATGGTATTGAAGCATGAAAATCTTGTTATAATTATAACTTCATTTTCTTCTGAAAGTGTGACAAATCCGAACAAGTACTATCTGGCAATACCAAGACCATATAAAAAGCTAAAAAACCTGATTACCAAATGAAACTCTTTCTTTTTAATGTCTGAGTATTTCTGGGATTACAGACAAGAGCTAAATACATTAAAACTCTGTCACATAATTCTGATTGCAGTTTACTGCGTTTAGAAAAAATTTATTTGGTTCCTTTTGTGTAGTGCATTGACTTTAATTTCATATTCCCAGTGGAGTACTGTTCCAGCTCAGGAATTGTAATGTCCTGGCAGTTAATGAGTACTCGTTTAGGTTTCAATCTCTTTGTGACTAACTCTGCTCTTCAACTCTGATTAATTTATGAATGACTCTTCTACAGATTGTGAAGTATTTCTTATTCAAACTGGTATAAGGAAAGCAGAACTGCATCTCTTTTTTTTTGAAAGTCAAGGATAAAAGCTTTTAAAATTGCTTTAATAATTTAGGGTGTAATAAAGTTAAAGATAATAGAAGTTTTAAAGGCCATCTTCTAGCAGTGGTTTCTTTAAGATGTGTCAAAAAAGGCCAAGAGCTAGAAATAAGCTAAGTAAATATGTAAGAGTCCAAGCATATGCCTTAGTAATGACTTCTACTCTGCCGTTGCACTGGCTGCTATGTAGAAACTGTGAGTTAGGAGCAGTATCTTTGTTCAGCTAATTTAAGTGTATTATACTCTTCCAGTAGCATAAGGAACAGTTGCACTGAGTGAAATCCACTGTGTGCCAGGGTTCAACACTACTTAGTCACCCTTTAATTCCTCCTAAGTGCTGCTTTGAAGGCTTAGGTGATCCCCAGTCCTTGTGCTAACATACCACCCATGGGTATGTGCTAACTGTAGCTCCAGGGACTTGTTACAGCATATCTTACTTTGCCAAAAGAGAATCTAGAAATCTGTTCCTGTGCCTGGCAATTACAACAGCCCAAGCTTAGTTTTCAACTGCAGAAATAAAATCATTCAGGAGTAATGAAAGCTGTGGTGCTGAGCAGGGCTCTACTTGAGTTCTGCGACCTGAGCACCAGTCAGAAGACGCACTAGTATTGTCTAGATGTAATCTGTTGCACTGATGGCAAAATTATAATCAAACCATAACCTGTTAAGCACTTGTGAAATCTTGTCAATGAAAAGCTGGAAAAAGAGTCAGAGGGATGTGGAACTGGGTCCCCACCTGTACTTGGTTCAGCAGGAAGGAAAGGACATGGGAGGAGCAGGCGAAGTCTATGTATTCTCATAAGTACAGCTTTGACCTTCCTAAGGACCCCTTCACAGGGCCCTCTCCTATACAGTGCATCTCTTGAGTGATACCAGAAGCCAGGCAAGTCCTGTGCCTTGTATGTGACTGAAAAGTGCTGGTTACCTGTGGTTGAAAGGCACATACAACTTTCTTTCAAAGTGGTCACCCCTTATGAAATTATCTTAATGAAGTCCTCCAGATAAGGTTCATTACAATGCTGCTCAGCTGCTGTCAGCAATATTCCAGCAAGTGAAACTATATTTCTATAGAATTCTTACTATGTAATCATGCATCTGGCAGAAACTGTATTATATTTGCACAATACTGAGACATGCACTTTAGTGCGTTGTGTTTGAATTTAATTTGACCGCTTTTCTCTTTGAAAAGTTCATTATAAATATGAGTAAATTAGAAATGTCAAAAAATAAAAGAAATCAGAATTTAGGTTAGATCTGAAATGAACAGTTGAAAATATTTGATCAAGGTACACATTGCTGCTTACAATAAGATCTATCAAAAGGGTCATTGCAGTGTGTAGACCTACAGAAAGATGGGAGTCTGGTTTTATGTAATCTATATATAAGGCCATGGATGCAAAATTAATGATAACATCCTCAAAATCTCCTTGGACAACTTGAGAGTATGTTGATTCTGTAGATAGCAAATAAATGATCAGAAGCACAATATGCTGCAAAAGGACATACTTTGTGCAAACTGGCAAACCCCTCCTCAATTTTATTTGGTAACAATAGATTGGAAATGAGAACACACTCAGGATCTCTGATAAACTCTTACTGAGACACATGGGCAGCAACTCTTAAGAAAAGAATGAAGTACGGAAGGTAGAATGGAGAAAAACCTTTGAACTATTGCAAATTACAGTTTTAACTTATGAGCAAATTTCTCAAATCAGCTGCAGGAAGATTTAACTAAAAATGAATTCGGAACGTATCCCTCATTGTGTATCTGGAATCCTAGACTTTAATCTTTACCAAATCAACAAGATCCTCTTACTTCTTTTCTCTTACAGCAGAGGGAAAGGGGCAAATTTCATTCAAATCCACTGTCACAGGGATTTCTCAATAATATTGCAAAGCTTAGACACTGTCCCCTGTAAAAATTCCTACTGTCTTCAAGGGGACAGACCCAAATTGCTTTGAGACCCTTTAAAATAAATATATGTTGTATATGCACATAACTCTAAACTAGTTTCTGGTGGTTTCAGAAGGCCTCTGAACCAATCCACAACATTTTTCAGATATCACTGATTTGAAATTGCTTTTTTAGCATGCAACGCTTAATTCAGTTTAGCTAATGAGTATCTTGAGCTTGTCTTGATCACAAAGGTGATAGATAAGTTTATCCAAAACTTCCATCCGTCACTGGTAGTTTGCCTGATGAGAGAGTGACATATTCCCTGGTAAGAGCATCTTTATGATGCAGCAGGTATTTCCTCCCCTGACATCGGACAATGATAATACCTTATGTATTTATGTTCTAGATAGAAAAAATGATCAAAATCTGTACTGTTTGCTAAAAACTTCATATTTAAAGTCAAAGCACACTGACATCTGGTTAAACTAGTAGGAAAGTAAATAAAACACGGGTTCAATATCAACCCCAGCCATCAGAGTATCTAATCACCTTAGCAGATGAATGGATTAATTGAACACTGCATAAAACACTGAACATTTTCTTCTGTTAATCATTCACTGATTCACCTTGAGGGTAGGATAAGTGGTGGATTAACCTAAACTTAATTTGTTCCTTCTCAGGCCCCATACTTGGAAAGAGCCTTACTGTATTCACTCACCAATTTACTCACTGGCTGCACAGACTCCTTATCCTTTTAAAGGACGGACAGCTTTTCAGAAAAATATCTGCTGTATTATATAGACCTCTATAGGCTGAAGGTGTTAACATGTCTAATTATTTTGTGACAATAAACTCACTTTATAGTTTGCTTTTGATGTAGGGCTTCTTAAAACTAGCGAAGCTGCATGTTGCTAGCTGATGTCTGGGGATAAGTACTTGCAAAATCTTTCTGTCTCAGCTAAAACAGAAAGTCCAGCATCAATATCTTTGGAGGTAGTTCCCATGAGTCAGTTCAGCAGAGTCAGCAGAGTGCCACAGCTGGCTATCTTATCTCATTTTACAAAACAGTGACTTAACTTTGTCATTTGCTGTAGTAGCCAAAGCAAATAAACATTGGTCGTGCTGTGAAACATTAGGTTTTCAAGGCACTGAAACTTAATACAATGAGTTCCAGAAGGTATAGCAACCGATTTCCATGGAGTATATGTTCTGCCAAGGTTAAAGCCATGGGAGTTTTAATCACTGGAGATCTGTATAATGTATTGGATGTGCAGGAAGTCCTGTAGCCTGTCTAAGCTTCCAGGAGAAGCAGGGTTCCTAACTGTTATCTCTGAGAGAATTCATGAGTGTCTTTGGGTAAACAAAGGATTCAAGTGACATCACTATACCTTATCTGATATACATTTGAAGTTATCATTTTGAGGAGATTTGCCTTCATTACCAAAGACTGCTCAATAAATAAAACCACATTATACCGCATCATTCAAATCATAATTAACTGCTCTGTATTATCTAAACTTGCATGATCAGTTAGCTAGTCTATGCTTTTGCTAGAAATCTCAGTTGATCACTTATCTCATGAAAAAATAATCCACGGCTGAACCTTTTTCTTTTGAAAGTCATAAATTAAAATCAGTAGACCCTGTTAAGTGCAGCTTCACAAATTAATATGAAATATAGTGCTTTTTCATAAGGTTTGAGAGCCAGATTTAAAAGCATATTGGTGTTTGTGCACAGCAGGCAATAATGATCCATTATCCTGCAAGCAGAGGAGCTAGCAGCAACACATAAATAAGAAGCAATTGGACCATCTGCTTTGATTTCTGTAGCATCCCCAGAGGATGTGAGCAGGAGCTGACACTTCTCTCCATCTGCCCTTACATTATCAATTACAGTTAAATTATGCTGCATGCTACAAGGCTGGCAGATATGGATTGTAGATTGTGGCACCTGAAAAATATAGAAGAAAATACATATGTTGCAAGCCAGCTGTTTATTTACAAGTTCTTGACATTTTTCCTCACTTTCTTTGACGCCTTTTTCTAAAGCTTCTAAGAGACATCTTTGCTTAGTATGAAACAGAGAGGAAATTAGGTGTGTAGTTACAGCACCAGGCATGAAATATTCCAGTTCCATGTTCTATAGTTGAATCCTGCACGGACTACAAAGCATCAGGTAGAGCAGGTTTTAAATTTTGAAAAAAATAAGTTCTGTGTACACGTGGGTTGGCTGCTCTAGGTAGAGTTTATAAAGCATGTCAGAGCGGGGGGGGAAACATACCCTGTACTTTTTTTGTAGGTGAGGAATCGTGCAAAACCGTAACTTTTATGAAATGTTAATTGTTTATGAAAGCTTTGGGAGTGGTAGAAGCTGGAATTGAGGCCACGGTTGCTGTGTGTTGTGAGCAAACGCTCTGTTGATGTGTCTTAGCGCAATCCGTAGGAATGCTGCTCTCTTTCGACCGGGGATAATTTTGTTGTAAGTTCATTTGATTTTCGACCTGTTTGATGGATGGTTGCCAGTCGTGCTGAATTGCGTTTTGGTTTTATGGTATGGTATTCTGGCTATCGAAGTTGACATATGAACACTACTTAACAACTTCGCTTTTGCCCTGACAGCTACTGGAAGGCTGGTGCATTCATCAATCGCACTAGGCAGTTAACCAAGGGATGCTCCAAGGCAAGCACACTGCAAACTTTGAACATTGTGCTTTTCTCATAGTTTCTAACACTACTTCTTGCATTTTCAATATCATTAGCTCTGTCATTAAACAAAGCCTTTAGCAAGTGCTACGAAATAATAAAATTGATTACATATATCTTAATAGCTTTGTGCCAATGCTGTCTGATCAGTACAGGCTATTAGAACACCGCACAGGACAGAAGTTAACAGGAAAAAAACCAAAAAGACTCTGTAAAGACCAGAAAAAAACCCTAGAACAGAAAGCAGCAAATAGCATGCAGCAAAGATGAGCTAGAAA
This sequence comes from Neomorphus geoffroyi, assembly GCA_033558235.1. Classification (NCBI taxonomy): domain Eukaryota; kingdom Metazoa; phylum Chordata; class Aves; order Cuculiformes; family Neomorphidae; genus Neomorphus; species Neomorphus geoffroyi. The sequence goes on from JAUMJM010000001.1 coordinate 9,938,129, forward strand.
AGAGATTTACCTCCATTATGACTACCTGTTATAATAAGAAATTTAAGGTATTTTCTCTTCCTTAAATTCTAGCACAGGTCTGTCATGTCTGACCTTTGGGAGTTTCAGAAAGGAAAGATAGCTATATATGGGCTATGTTCTCGTGTTCTTACGATTTGCATATATCTTACTTGTTTTGCCTTTGCTTACTGGGAGCATTTGGCATTACCAGTGGGGCTATTTGAGAAGGGTATATTGCATACTCTTCCTCCTGTGTCTTACTTTATAGGACATTTAGGAGGTCATTCTGCCCTCTCTGAAGGAAGGGGGTTTGTTACATGTAGTCTAGAAAGCAAAATATTTTGCTCCCTGGTTCTATTCCCTGAGCCTTCCAAGGACAGTCCTTTCCCTTCTTTGTTGTTGTGCGTTTTTGTACCTGCTCATTATACTACGGCTTCTTTTCCCGGAATTTGCATTTTGAGGGTTATGTTCATAAGCCCATCTTTCCAGGGAGGCAAATATAGTTCTTACTGGCTTCACACCTGTTCCTCTTCACGTGTTAAAAAGATAATATTATTCTCCATTGGAAAGTGATTTATCACGTGAGGGATATGAGAGTTGTCCCTGGATAACGAAAGACAGAGCCCTACTCAGAATCCCAAGACACAGGCAAAGTTGCCGTATTTCCTCACTGAAGTGGAATTCATCAATATGTTTGTAAGAGGATACATCGCTATCTGTCTTGAGCCTGCCTGCTCTGCAATGTTGTCCTTGGCATGGAGATGTAGGAAATTCTCTCTATCAGCCCCCTGTTACTGAATATGCCCTTTGGAGAGGCCAGAACTTCCCTCTGCTATTGGTCATAAAGCTCACACTAACGCAGCAAACTCTAAGCCCATTCACGTACTTGTTGTGAGAGCTTTAAAAATCTTGTGAAATGAGACTCTTCCAATTTTCAGGACTTTCTTATATGTGGTTTTGATAACTTTATGCTGACCTGAGAGTTTTTGTGTACTTGTCTGCACCTGGCCACTTAAACCTGTAAGACTCGTTCAAACCACATAAAATGATTGTGATGGGAAAATTTTGATTTTAAATGCAAATGACTTAAAATTAATTGAAATTGTCTCAGGTTCCAGATTTACACTGCTTTTATTGAATGGTCATTTTTTTGCTGCTTTGTTGCTATGAAAGTTCAGTGTTTACCCTTTTGAGGAGGGAGGAGGGAGATCAGAACAGCTCTGTAGGGCCATGTACTGTCTGAATCCTATAACTAGTAGCAAGCTGACTCAAAAATTTTGGATTTTTCCAGTGAAGCAATGATAAGAAAACTGTAAAATAGAAAAGAGTGGCCAAATAGTCTAAAGTAGATTAAAAGCATTTCACATTCTGGATATACCTCACAATAAGCCATCAGTAAGAAATCACTAAGAAAATTTTTATCACAATAAGCCATCAGTAAGAAACTGCTAAGAAAATTTTTACTTTCTCAGTCATCATTTTAAAATAAATTTCATTTTTTTCTTCCAGTTCTATGAAGTAGGCTTTCCATTTACATGCTTATATACAGTAGATAACTATGTGAAAAACGTTAGTTTTCTAGTTTACCTATGTGGTCCATAAAAAATAGAGTTACTAGCTGGGTGGGTAATTATTTCTACAAAATTATTATAATAGTTTTGAACAAGGATTTATATTACTATGGTAATAAAAATAACGGACAGGTATGTATATTATTTTCCATTTTTCAGCAGCAATTTTTGTGTTTTGAAAGAATGCCTCTCATAAAGTGTATATCTTTTGGACAGGGAAGGGCAATAAATGAATGTGTGTATTCTTTATACTTGCATTATAAAGAACAATTCAGGTTATGAATCTATAACTTAGCTAAAAGCTCAATGAAGACAAAAGAATGAATTTGCCATCTTCTTAAAGAGCTGTTGATGATATGTGTGGTTTATGTTATTGATCAGATAACCTTAAAATAGGTGTTTTGTCTAAGTAATAGATTGCAAGGTGTTTTGTAAATTAAGGAAGGAAAACTCTTTCCTTCTCTGTCTCAGCCCAGAATGGAGATGCAAATTTTCTTTGAGCTAAACAAGTGTCCAGTGGATTTTCAGGGTAAGAGTGGAATTGAAAGGTACAGTTTCTAAATCTGTGTTAACTGCATTAATAGTGCCTTTTATATTTGAATTGCTCTAAACTCTAAATTCTCTCTTATCTTAATAGCTTATCTTTTAAAAAATCTACTGATTAAGTAAATTATTTTGTAGCATGTGAAAGTCCTTATATTTAATTTGATAGGGTGGGAAGCTGCATCTCCCCCTTAAAGTCTAATTAACTTGGAGACTATCTTCTCTGATGAGTTCATAAGCTGTTCACGGACAGTTGGGATGTAGCAACTTTGCAAGACGCTGTTTAAAGATCTCTGACATCTGAGAAAGCCACAAAATCCAATAATCCTACTTTCAGAACTCCAGGGTGTCCTCTGAGATCAATCTCATATCTAAACATCACATAAAGGGAGTGCATTGCGTTATAGACTGGTTTCTATTGAACACCAAGTAAGAAACAGCATTAGACATTCTTGAAGAAAAGCTTTTATCAGGGGAATAGAAAAGGGTGTCAAATTCTTAAAATTTGCCAGTGATTAAAGCAGTACTATGAAAATTGTTACATTTTTAACAAAGGTAGGCTTAGTCTCCATAGACCTCTCTTGAGAGTATCCAGCAAATTATTAATTAAGAATAGAGTTGAGCAGCTTTCATGTTTATCTGTGCACATTAACAGAGCTGGCGTTAATTCTTTTGTCTGTAACCACTGTGCTATCAAGTCAAATATTCTTTCAAGTAGTTTTGGGTTCTGGTTTCAGTTGTACTTTTGGTCTACATGCATTTAGATAAAATTACAAGGCAGTTTTAAATACAGTGAAACTATCTGAAAAAAAAAGGTTGTGTGGGATTCGTAAGGTATTGATATTTTTATTCTCTTTGTTTCTGTATTTTCATAGATACTCGGACCACTCATATTCAGTCTGCCATGCTGATCTTTCACAGTGTGTTTTTCATAACAGTATAAGTGGATCTAAGCATTAAAACATTTATACCTGCTCTGCAACAAAAACAGAACTAAAAAGGAACTGCTGCTCTAAGTTTAAATTGGGCTGTTTAACCCAATGGAGTAGCCATGGTGTGGAGTTACTCCAGAATGCCTCAGGGGAATACACTTCAGGAGCATGTTTTACTTTGCTCCCAACAGGAAAATTTCTCACACTGTTGGTTGCAGCATGACAGTGCACTGTGACTCAGCCATACAATTGAACCCGTCTCCCTGTGTACCTATTTGCATGGAAACTCAAATCAAATTTTCTTAATTTGTTAATTCATTGACAATTTTAAACAATTTCATGTAAGGATTCAATGAAAGTTTCTAATATCTATTTTCATTCCACTTTGAGAGGTGAAAAAATCAGTTCAATTTTTTTTTCGTTCTTGTTTTTTTTTAAAACAAAAATTGATGTGATTCATGAGATTTTGTTGCCTTTCTTCCTTTTGTTTTCCAAATATGTGGTTTTCTGTCTTAAGCCTACATACTAATTTTGGCAAAATTTCTTTTGCACTTTGAATTGTTTCATTCAGTGGACAAAACATGAAAAGACTAGACTTTATAGTTTAAATATAGCTAATGATGGATTGTAATAGACCTTTTGCATACTATCCTTTCAGATAGTCTTAAAATATTTAATATAAAGCTCTAAATTCTTAAATGGAAGTTCCAGATGCAGGCGTAGCCTGAGAAAATACATTCATGTGTCTATATGACCAAACTGTGTAACTCTTCATACAAAATAATTTTATTGTGCACATTAAAAAATAGATGTAGTAGTGTTCAAATTCCACAATACTGCAGATAGATTGTTGGGATTGTTAAACAAGGTGCAGTTTTCAAATACGCAATAGTGAAAGTCTTCTGGAATCTCAACCTCTGGCTTTCTAATATTTCCCTCTATGAAATAGGAGGAGAATGTCTGGAAACTGCATTTGAACATTTGGATTCTACCTCAAACTTAACATTTTAGAAACTGGTCTCATGTTGGACTCCTCCCTACTTTCTAGAGCTGATCTCTTTTCGCTGAGGAATATCAGTGTTGAGAGAAACATTTATGAGCAAAACGAAAGTAGTAGTTATAGATGAGGTAAAATTAAGCAGAAATATTTTGTGTAAAGCTAAGAATGAGTAGTATTGTGTACTAACTGTGCCAGACCTCCAAAATACCTGTTTAAGATGTCTTCAGGGAAATATGGGTTGTTAATGTAAATAATGACTACAGAATAATCAGAGTAAATAAGATTTCTTTTCTTACATTAGCAGTTAGTAGGTGATGGCAGTTTCTAATACCAGTGTAATTCTGCTAGATTACAGACCAGGGGACACGAGTGTGCTCTGCATTAAAACCTGTCAAGAAACAACATGTCAATAACATAAATCTTCTGATTAGTTGCTCCAAGTTGGCAATTGTCTTACAAATACCACACCTAGAGGTCTATTCTGTATTTCCTACAACTGCTAAAGATTTGTGTTAATCAGGTTTCATCACTATGAAGACGTTTCTCAAAGCACTGTTAATTTGCTGGTGGTCAGGGTATTCCACTGATGCACGTGCCTCATTTTCATATCTTTAATGTTGACTATATACACATATTTATCTTCCTACTCAAACCTGCTTCTGGGGCTTAGAATTCTGAAATGCAAACATAACATTTGTACTGTTACATTAGAACAATTGCTAAGAAGTACAGCTACAAGTGCTGTGGTTGTGGGGGACATTTTGTGGTGTCTGTATTGGAAATGCTAACTGTAACATCCCTTTTGGCTTGAGGAGGAGTCAACAGAATCATATTTCAAGACCTTACAAAATTCTCTTTTAATTCATTGTCATGGCTCACACGTATATTACATTTTCTACCTTATTCTTCAACTTGAGTCAATATGTATCCACTGTAAGTGCAGTTCATTTATAAATAAATTGATATTTTGTCCCTCATTACCTGTATTTCCAATGCATTCTGATACATTAGTAAATAGACTTGTCTGATTAATCATTAGCACATGAAAAGAATTAGCTGTCTACTGCCAAATGGAACTATTGACAATGATAATAAGATCAGCTACTGTATCATCTGGAAGCTGGTGTTTTACAGGAAGGCTGAAAATGGACGATGTTCCATTCATACACCAAAACTGAATGACAGAATTCATCAGTCTGGGCAAAAGAAAAATAATAATTTCTCCATAGGCTTTCATGTATTTCTACCACTAAAATACAATAAGGCCTTTGTACCAAGGGTATTAATTGGACTGCTTTCATGCCATCTTCAGTTTGTTATTCAAATGGTAGAAAAAAAGATATTTTCCTTCAAAGCAATGTGTATAAGTTTACAGTATAATGATGCAGAGGAAAAAAGAAAAGCAAAAAAATACCCTGTTCTGAATATTGTGTTGTCTTGCTGCCATAATTTACCTTAGCATATCTAGAAGGGAGACCACCCCAGCATTTGAAACCAGTCATTTTTTTTGTACCTTTAAAAAGCAGGATTTAAACCCATTCCAGTGCCACTGCCATAAACATACAAGTTAACTATATGGTAAAAACGGCAACTTCCTTTACCAAAACCTTGTTAATAACTATGGTATGGGTAGTACAATATCTGCATTATATGCTAAATATTTGTAACAGGTGATAAAACACTGCCAGTGTTGAGTGCGTTTGAACTTACACCTACTTGCACCTTTTCTCAGATACTCAGAAATTCACGTTATTTGGAAAGTTCATTAAACGCTGACAAGAAAGCTGAACAGGATTTTATAAACACGTTATTAGCCTTCCAATATGTTCAAATAATACAGTGATCAAAGGCAAAAAGGTGTTAACTGTGTTCTAAGTATTTTTAATAAGCACTGCACGCACATAAATGCATAGGAGTACATGCAAGAAAATGCAAATGCCGAATTCAAACACCTTGAGAATTTTCCCTTTCCTGAGCACGATTTACCCTGGCAAAGCACAATGATGCAGAAACCAGTAGCTTGTGCTGCTCCTGGTCCTCGCCTGTAGGACCCGTAGAAGCCACCAGTCAGAGACTCGTCATCAGTGTTTGCTCTGCCAGACCTGTTTGCTCTGCAAGAAGCCTGGTGTAGTGGCCTTGGAGGTGCTAGGCTTGGTGCCCTGCTCACAAGCACATCTTCTGCTTCTCATCCCTTACGAAGGCTCACCGAGCCCCCTGCGGCCACCCACACCTACACGGAGCCGTAGGGTCCATTGGTGCCGTCACCGACCTATCACACATTTGCACCTACTAATTTCCCAGTCAGGGCTGCTTTTCTAGAAAAGTTTGTTAGCCATTCCTGAGCCCTCTTATTATCTTTTCTTTCAGGTTGGTAAAACATAAAGAGACTAAGGGGGAGCATAAGTAATAAAAATGAAAATGATCTGGAAATATTTTTTTTCATTGTGTTAATTTTCTTGCACTTAGTTTTCGTCTTTGAAGAACTGGCGAAAACTGTAATTATTAGAGACTCATTTTAGAACAACTTTTCAAAATGTGGACCTTGTATCCTTGTTATGAAAAGTGATATTTTCTTTTTTAAAAAAATCAAAAATCAAAAATTTCAGATGTTCATTAGACAAGTAAACATGAGCAGTTTGCCAATCCTCAAATTTATTCTTAGATAAGCTGAAACACTTTTTGTGCATCTGTGATACCTAAAGGCCTTTGGGGACTCCACTGAGAAACTAAATGACTTCAAATGCAGAAGGTAAAATAATCAGTCCCTCAGCCCTTTTTGAGGGCCTGAGGTATGATAGCCCTTTTTGATTTCCCCATTAGGAAAAGTAGCCGATGCCTTACTGCAGTTTAGATTTCTGATTCTTTTTTTAATGTTTTGGGTTAAGAAATAAGACAACTGCCGCAAAGTACTGCTTAGCATGCATATGTGAAATAACATTGTGTGGTTGAGTTGTAGATATGAATGGAAAAATCGATATGCAGTGAGTAGAAATGCTATAAGAAACAATATTTGTAAATATGTCATATCTAATGCATAGAATTAAAATTAAGCTATGGTATTTGATGTATTATTAAATACAAAATCCAAATAAAAGCCAGGAAACAACCAAAAAACCCAGTCTGTGGGGAAAAAAATAAAATATGACAGCATATGTATGTATATTTGTCTGTGGGAGGAAGTGGCAGACTGCTACCCTTTAGCCAAATATAATTTCTGAGTGAGATATTTCAGATCTTTAAGAAATTTAGTTGATAAGAATATGTGAAATTTAGGGAAATTGAGAACACTAAGTTTATTCAGAATAAAGACCTAATCTGCAATCTTTTTAACTGTTCCCTTGCTTATAACAGAGGATGTGTAAGGCCATTTCTATTAATATGGATTCACAGGATGGGGCTGTGAAGTCTGCTGTATTCAGCTTTGTGACTACCATATTTATAGTGTTTAGATTGCATAGTATCAGTGCTTCCTAGGTTCACTTACCAGAGCTTTTGAGACTCTGTCCAGGGACCTAATTAGTGCTTGAATTTGCAGTTCTCTTGTAAGAAAAGTGCTACATTTAACATAAGTCAATGGGACTTTTACTTTTGCAAAGACTGTTGGATCAGGCTCTTACTGTATACAAGAAATATTTCAGCTCATGACCTTCTCTTTGCCATATTTGAAACTGAAGCAAAAAGGAGGTCATTGTTTTATGAAAAATATTAAAAATTCATGATATGTTTTGGTTTCTGCACTTGAATTCCTGGAGTAAATAATACTAATGGTATATTTTCAACATGTCTCTTAGCAATTACTGTATATTATGTAAATAGTAGCAGGTAGCATACAGTAAATCTGCAACTGAAGAAATATTGACTTGAAACAAACTCATTTTAATTGAGAAACAGTGAACTGTTTGTGCCTTTTTACTGGCCTCAGGTTCATGGTGTAACAAATCCTTAATTTCCTAAGACGGTACACAGAGAAACTGTAAAATGCCATTCTCAGTGTTCAGGGAATAAAGCAAGCAGAAAGATATTTTACTAAAATAAACAACTTGGCTAAAACCGATACTATAAAGTCCAAGTGTAAAAATCCTACTTTAGTTGTGAAAGATTAAAAAAAATGCATCCTCACTATGAGTAAAGATATTCCTTCAGCGACACGTAGTGAAGGGAACAGAGTAGATAAATCCCAATATGCTGCTGTGATGTGTGTTCACAGAAGGCAAAGACAATAGATCTCAACTGCATATTGGTTTTGATTTCTTAGTGCAATAATGATGCTGAACACTTTACTGAAAGGTGTTTTCCAGCAATTACCTCTTCCCAGTACTATTTTGAGAAAAGAATACTCTGGAGTACCATTCAGTGTGTCCTAACTCAGCACATTATGATAGTGTGAGTAAGACATAGTAAAATCAGCTGCGTCTTGTTGAACATAGCCTGTTCTTAAGCACAGCGTCCTTTCTGCATGGACCCAAACAGGGTCATCACTGGTACTTGCTTAGAAACGGGAGCAGGGTCTGGCTGGCTGGTGGCAGTGCCAAGCAATGACAAGGAAATGGAAACAAGAGGTGCATTCGGTTTCAGGTGCTTCAGAACACTCGGCCACACTTATTCACCAGGTAGTTGTTCCCCTTTGTTCTGGTTTCAGCTGTGACAGAGTTAATTTTCTTCCTAGTATCTGGTGTAGTGCTGCGTTTTGGATTTACAAAATACAGACCCTTGAGTTTGGGGTTAATCCCAAACCTGCATGGAACAGTGCAGGGAAAGGGATAGGGTTTTTTCAGATATTGTTGCAAAGTGTAACAAATTCCTTATTTTTCATCCATTAGTGGCAAGAGGGTATTTTTGAGAATATTTCAGAAAAAAAAAATCATCGTATATTATTCTAAAACTACCAGTTAGATACCATAATAGCAAAGTTCCTAGCATTTATTTCCCTAGAATTATTGAGTTCTACTTTTCTTTATTATAGTTCTCCTGAATTAATATGCCAGAATCCTGCTTATGCATATCAACTCTACATTATTTTGATATTCTATTAATCTCAAGGGATGGAGGCACAAATAAAGAGAAGTATCTGTTGCCAGAAACCTTTGCAGCCATTTCACCACCTAATTTCCGTTTCTTGTAGCGCGACAGGTACAAGTCCTAATTCACTGCTCCATGTGTTGATCGACTCTTATATGATACTGAACTCCCAAAAGAATGAGTGAGCAGTAAGGTACTTTGTGCTTTGAAACACTGATTTCTGAAGGACAAGATCACATTTAAAAGTTTTTATCCAGCTCTGATATTTATTAGATTTCTGTGTGTGAAGTTTTAGTTCCAAATTCTCAAAGGGATGTATGTTAAATATTTACCTGTCAGCTCAGCAGTAAGTCCTTACATCAATCTATATAATGTGCGTTTAAGGTTCTTGCTTGGTTCATTGTTCTTTCTTTTTTTAGCTCCTTTTAGTAAGTTTTGACTTCATAAACTCAGGAGGTTATGTGGAGTTGAGGGCTTTGTCTTCCTATGGAAGGTGACAACATGGCATAGAATAAGTTTTTAAGTAAATAAAATTACTTAAAGACCTGAAAGTTGCCATAGACAGCTGTGTCTAAATATGGAAAAAAAATATATCATTGTGTGCTTCAAAATCTGTTTCTCCCACTGCTGAAGGTGTAGGGCTATGCATACAGACCAGAGAATGTGCCATAAAAGGCCAAATCTTTCTACTTCGCTTTCCTGCCTTTGCTATCCTTAGAACAAAACAGGAGCTGCCTATTAAAAGTTGTAAGAAATTCCTCTTCTTACTCTGTTTGCTTTAAAAGGCTGAAGTAACCTTGTATTTAGCAAGATGTCCCTTACTTAAAAGATAACAAGGACATTTTTAAATTATGCAGGAGTAACTTTGTATCTCTCTACCTAGACAGTTATGGAAAAACATGACAGTGAAATGTTAAATGCAATTTATGACATGATGTGAATTTTATAGGCAAAATAATTTCATTTACTTGATAAAATATACTAAACATTTTTAAGATCAGATTATGAGCTTCTCTATCAAAAAGAGAAGAATGTGAGGAGTCTGAGCAAATCCAGTGGGGAAAAAATGCTACCTGGTGTAGCGGTGTGATGGGCTATTCCCATTTTGCCAGAATTTCCCAAAGCAGATGCGGAGGAAGACTACAGTTTGTTTAGGCAAAGGGTTTGGCATCCTCTCTCCGCTGGTGATTCCAAAGGGAGTTGGTAATTTTGCCTGGAGGCTCTGTCTATGACAAGAGAACAAGGTTTTCTATATATGTATAGCAGTGGCCCAGGTGGCCAAGAGGGCCAGTGGCCACTTGGCCTGTATCAGACACAGCGTGGCCAGCAGGAGCAGGGAGGTGATTGTGCCCCTGTGCTCAGCGCTGGTGAGGCCGCACCTCGAGTGCTGGGGTCAGTTTTGGGCCCCTCACTCCAAGAAGGACATTGAGGGGCTGGAGCGCGTCCAGAGAAGGGAACAAGGCTGGGAAGGGGCTGGAGAACAAGTCCTATGAGGAGAGACTGAGGGAACTGGGGGTGTTTAGCCTGGAGAAAAGAAGGCTGAGGGGAAACCTCATCACTGCCTACAACTGCCTGAAAGGAGGTTGTGACGGGGTGGGGGCTGGGCTCTTCTCACAAGTGACAGTGATAGGATGAGAGGAAACGGCCTCAAGTTGCACCAGGGGAGGTTTAGACTGCACATTAGGAAGAATTTCTTCACTGAAAGGGTGGTCAGGGATTGGAACAGGCTGCCAAGGGAGGTGGTGGAGTCACCATCCCTGGAGGTGTTTAAAATCTGGGTAGGTGAGTTTCTTAGGGACAGGGTTTAGTAAGGAGACAGGCACGGTTGGACTCGATGATCTCAGAGGTCTCTTCCAACCTTATGATACTATGATCTATGATTCTATGATTCTATATTAATCCTCTGCATATTTTCTATCCAAAATGTACGAATGGTGCAATGGTAAAGTTAGATCTCTCAAGTGGATTAACTTTGTTTTGTGAGATTTTAATTTTATTATATGTATTGCGCCAACATATGCATGTTATACATTTATAGTAAATAATTAGTTGTGCCATTACTCTTCATCAAAACTACTACAAATATGTTTTCATTTTAAAGGTTAGAGTTTTCATTATAAATGGATTAGTATTTTATTTTATAAGCCTTAGCAAATGTTGTATAATTGAAAGGCCAACCCTTAAAATAAACTAAATTCATGTTTAGTGATTAAGTGGTTTGCTTATTTCCATTAAAAAGACTATATAAATTACTTAAAAGCCACATGGACGTTATTTATGAAGCTTATAGATTGCTTTTCAAAGTTCCCTTGAAACTGTCAAAGGACAGAGATCCTTAGAAGTTTTACTTGGATCACATTATACTAAAATATTTTCAACTATTTTTACTGTTTTTCTGAGTGCTAAGTATAAAATGGTGTAAAATGCTCAGTACACCATGTTTTGTTAGTTTTCATTCAGTTAGTAATTTGACTAGACCATGCAGACAGACTTCATATTATATTATATTGTATTGTCTGGTATTTTTTTAATGTAACAATTAAATATACTGAAAAAAATGTCCAGTAGCAAAATTCTTAATAGAAAAAGTCACTCAAGATTTATGTGTATTTATATAAATTCATTTAAATACTATATAAAATATCTACAATATTGGATAATAAGATTACACATTTGCCTTAGGCTTAGTATCAGGAAAAAAGATACAGGAAAAATGCATACCAGTAACCTTATACCAGCTTCTGTTTCTAACTGTCTTCCATACTAGAAGCAACGTGGCTCATTCATTATTTATCAGGGATATATTACTGATCAGCAAATGTTGTGTGGAAGTTTGTAAGAAAGCAATCTGCATTATACAAAGCTGTAATTTTCCTGTAAAATCTGATAAGAGGCAGCTCTTAAGTTTACTGAAAATAAACCTTTCAGTGACTCAGAACCCAATTATACTTAGAGCTATACTAGAACAAAATGTCAACAGATTCATTTCACTTCCTTAGTGGGTGCTGATCATATTCAATTAAAAGAATTTCATATGATTAGTCTTTTTACTCTCAGTTTCACCCCCAAGAATAGCTGAGGTGTGTAAAAATTGTTAAGAAGTTGGTAATGGAAACAGTTCTGTTCTCCAGTGAATGAGCCAAAATTTTGATATCTAGCTCTACTAAAGGTAATGACAAATCTCTTATTCATGTAAGTACTGAATGAAGAATTCATAAAGCAGGTGAGTTTGGAAGAGAGACCCAGCATTCTTTTCCCACAAGTAGCACAAACACTAAGTGTAGATTCAACATCCTTGAGAGTGTTTTCTTGAAAGAAGAACTAGTTTTAGAAACATTCGTTATTTTGTTTTGGGGTTTTTTTCAGCAGAAAATAAAAAATGTAGTGCAAATGATCAGTCTAATGAGATTCTCAATAACAGAGTGTAACTACCTGGATAGAGCTGGACTGAATAATGGCTTTCTAGACAACATAGTTTGCATGTGTAAAAGCAGCAGAATTCTATATAAATTGATACTTAGTTAAAACCCAGAACATTTATAACAAAACCTCTCCCCAAACCCTTTTCCTTCTTTGACTCTTTCATTTTCTCATTATTGGAAAGAGCCAAGGACTCAGTGAACTCTCTTGTGAAGAATAATGGCCAGAATAGATGATAAATACAATAATTCTATGCAAAGAAATTTACAATAATTTGATATACTTCTTTAAGCATATTATAACTGTCAATTTTCTATGTCTGTGTTAAAAGTAGAAAAAAACTCCCTAGGGGTTAGAAGGGCAAAGTTATCTTGCAATTCTGCTGCACAATAGGGAACGCTGACCAATAAAACTCGTGTTGGCCACCTTCACATGATCAGATATTGCATGAACAAAATTAGTGAGAAAAACGGACATTAAATATGATACTTAGATGTAGTGAGTGCAGAGTATATATGATCAGTTTCTGAAAAGAGTGTAGAATAATTTTGATATTGCTGAAAGAAAATAACCTGTCTGAATATTCACCCTATAACTCAATTGGAGAAAGTGGGCAGAGGAGGAGACAGAGCTGTAGGTTTCTGATGATTGCAGGTTGTGTATAGAAAGGGAGATAAATATTAAGAAATCTGGTCAAATCAAAATACATTATATTTCCCTACTAAGCATTGCTTTTTCCTTTGTTGACTCTTGCTTTTTCAATGTAACTCTGATTTTTTTAATAAATGTTGCCATAAAAAATCAAATCCAATAAATTTTCCTTTTCATAATCTTTCAGAGTGGTTTGTGCAGTCAGTACTAGGTGGAAGAATTATCCTAACTTTTGAGTTTTTATTGTTTTAACTTAAAATTCCTTGAAGCACTTATTTCTTTTGATTCATTCTGTTAGAAGTTCTATTTTTAATATATTTTTTCTGTCTCTATTAGTTCCTTTCCATCTAAAAGAAAAGAAAATTGAACAAAAAATTTTCTCATGACTTTCTGAAAATTTGTAGCAAGACATTGGCAGACCAGATGCTATAGTCTTATAAATTAAAAAGGCATTATATACAGCCAGCTGTACCATATAAACTCAGATTTTTATACCACATTGTGGTGTTCTGTGAATCCTTATTTGTTTTCAACATCTGCTCAGACCTGTCCACAATTCCCATGTATTAGTTATATACTAGAACATATCTTTATGTTTGAGGTTTGACTCAAAAGGAAAGTTATTATAGTATATTTAGTAGATACTTGCTAAAAAAGAAATTTTATTTCATTTGTGCTTCTTAACTTTGAAGAAAACTTTGGTTAATTTCTGCAAAAATATTATGGAGAAAAAATTCCATATATTTCTTCTGGGTTTTTTCACTTCCACTTGATTATTCAACGGAATTATTCAATTGAAAATGTTACGCTCTCTGTCCCTCTGATGTATGTCCCTTCTTATTGCCATTTCAACATTCTTAGAGTCTACTATTCAAATTTTTGTGGGAAGTTACTAAATCCTTCTCTGGGCACATCACTAATAAGGCCTTTGCATGATCTCCAAAGCCACTTTCGGCTTTCTGTGTGCTAAGGTGACACAATGAATTAAAAATAGAATACTTGAAATTCAGAGGTGTTTCAGCTGAGTCTGCATTTTCCTGTGTAGATCCTGCGTAGCTTTTCTGTTCAAATTAGAAAATTCAAGAAAAAATCCAAACCAAGAACTTTGAATAAAGCAAAGGCTGAACGGTACATTTCTAGGATGCTGCAAATGCCACAAAATGTGGCAGTGTCCTAGAGGGTGCTCAGATCTCTACAGGCAGGATTCCCATTCTGTTCCAGGTACTGTAAGTTTTCACCTTATTTCTGAGGGACTGGGAGCATCTCAAAATATTCTGCATCCAGGTCTGCAGAGTCAGCACCAAGAAAGAGGGACTCAGATTAAACCAAGTGCGGGGAAGGGCTGCAAGCATTTGTTGGAGGGCAGGGAGTTTTCTTAGGGGACAGGGCTAACTGAATTTGGCTTGGTTAGCCTGACAAAACAGGGACTGAGTTGAGGTACAGAGCCAGCATTGTGGCTGTGGAGCCATGAACTGCACAAGCTGACCAGGAATAAATTTAGATTGCAAATACAAGAGGCTTGTCATGTGACACAGAGCAGCTCTTTCCTTGGACTGTGACCCCTTAGTTTTCTTTGGGAAAAGCAATCCTGATAGGGTTGGGAAGTTTATTAGTCTTTGGGGGTTGGGCTGCAGCCTCTGGTTTTCCTGTCTCCCTGTAGTTCATGGAGAGGACATATTCCCCAAAACTAGCACTTTATCAGAAGTGGGCTGGCCATTTAAATGCTTTCCTCTCTGAGGGTTTGCTATCCTATTTCTCTGAAAGCCAAAAAGGGTAGTGGGGAATAATTCTTTCCCTATATTTGCCTACAGCTGATGTATAAATAGTGGATAAAACAAGATATGTGGCTAGAAGTAATTTTTAAGAATTGAATACGCATAAAGTGTGTAGTGTTTCCATCCTTCATTCACTTCATTAAATGCAATGCAAGCAAAGTTTTAAAATAACTTTAATAAGTGTTTAATAGTTCCTAACACATTTGAATGGAAATCTTTATATTATCTTTTCCACGTAGGAGATACTATTCGGCCATGAGTTTAAACTTAATATTTGCAGAATTGTATCTACCATATAAATACTCAAACCTTTAAAATTCAAACGTATTTGGCGATTTTGACAATACGAATTTTTAAATACATATTTCTAGTTTGTAAAAGTTCTCAGTACACTTTGAAACATATATGCATTAGGCTTAAAGGCAAAAGGAAGCAATGAGTGGTAAATTACTAGTGGCTGAAATAAAACAGTGTTTCAGGATCAAAGTGTGGGCCAGCATTAACACAAGCCTCTCTGAATTTTTGAATGTTTTCAATTCTACAGCTAAAATTGATGCCAGAAGAGTTAGGTTATATTTATTTAATTTCCCCCTTTTTATCATCAAAAATGGTCTGAAACACGCAGCACATAACACAGTCCACTTGTATTTCCCTGGGGTGTATATAGTCTTGTATATGCCCAGTGAAATCATGAGAGTCAGAGTAAAACTTTGCCTTCAGAAGTGTGAACTGAATATACCTGGTCACCATGAGAAAGTTAAAACAGATTGTATTAAACTGTGCAATATAGTGTCACTGATTAATAATGATTGATTCTGTAATAACCATGCAAATGTAAACTATTCATTTATTCCAAATACGTATGAATTGGGAGAAAGATATCTCATATAATCTGGTGTTAGTCTATTCACTGCATCATAAAAATTAATTTGTCTAATTAATGACATTAGTCCTTTTATACATGCATAATTCATATTAATTGATAGGTCTGCCTAAAAAGAGTACCTTTTGGAAGAAAAATGATCCTATTAGTGCAAGTTTAATCCAAATCAGGGCTGACAAAGCATGGTGCTTTCAAGGCTTATCTCCAGCTTTGTTAATTGTCATAAGCATTCTAAATTGATTATTCTTACATTAGCATGGGACATTTCATTCATCAATGCTTTGCTGTAAAGAAAATTTGTCTAATGGATTTGGGTAGCAGCACTAAATAAGTATGTTGGTCCATTTTTCCACTGTAGCTACAGGGGAATTCAAAGCATATTAATTCACTAATACTGAAAAAATTAACTGTTAAAATATATGGAAATATCATACAAAATTAGATTTCTGACACTGAAGAATTTTTGTGATATTTCAATAGTAAATGAGTGTGTGCACTAGCACTTTTATTGCTTTTCTCTTTCACAGATGCCTTGATAAACAGCCAGTGTTAATATTTCTTATGAGCAATGTTGTTTCACCTTCCAGGGCCACAGGGGCACAAAGTACAGGATAAATTAGTTAAATATGCATTTTAAGGAGCTGCTTGGAGGAACAAAAATTATAATATAGTCAGACTTTATAATGTACAACCTTATAGTTAACATTTTAATAATTTATTTGCAGATGATCAAGTTTACTGTTGGTCAATGAAGGAGTTCAGACACAGACTGAGATTTGGTGAAACAAGTGAATTTTGATGTGTTTGTTACTCTTTCTGCCAGTTAAGTTATAGTTCTGGGCTTTTTTTAAAAAAATATATATATAAACACAAAAATGCAATCATTACAAATTCATCTGGTTTCTGCTCAGAATGGGAGGGATTAACTTTCAAAAACTACACTCCTTTTATAAGCGTTGGCTCTGCTGGCAAATGGAATGCACTTTATGTGCGCTTTTATGATACTCTAGTTTCTTTTCCCCATTCACCTGATCTTTGTTTGCCTTGCACTTTCTAGCATTCTGTTAATCACTGGAAGCCACTGTGGAATCAGATCTGTGGCAGTGCCAAGAATTTCAGGAAGCTTTTTATAGCACTTTGCAATTGAAGGCATGCATCATAAAACAAATGGGGAAAGGGAAGATGCTGCCCAATAGAACTTAAAGGCCTGTTCTCTCCAGCTCTAATCAGTGCATATTTTTCCACTTTGTTGAGCCTATCATTGAACAGTGATCTCTAAAACGGGGCTGTACTTGACCTTGCTTCTGCTATGGTTTAAAAGGATCCATAAGGTAAAAAAAAAATGCTTATCCCTGTTTCTGTTCATCTTGATATTGCTTCAGAGTGAGTAAGTTAACGCTTCCATTTAGCCTAGGACTTTTCAAGTTCGCTCTGTGCTTGTACGGCGCTTTGGGTTCACAATACCCTGTTTCCATGCCTGTGATGCTTTATTTTGATTTTCCAGTTACATGGGGCAGGTTGGAGGTTGTTTGTTTATTTCTGTTATTTCAAACGCTGCAAAAAGTTTTGATCTTTGTATTGTATAATTAGATTATTCTTCAGTCAATGAGGGCAACAGATTAAATAAAAAATGCAGCTGAACAGCTGGCTGGGCTATATTCCATTCTTCAAACACCAAACTTGGATAGAAGTCACCAGTGTTGGTTTGAATTCTGCGGGAAGGGATATTTCACTCTTTTTTTTTTTCCGGAAGTGGTCTGTTACTCTGTAATAAATCTCTGACAGTTACATTGTAGTTGTACAGCTTAGGGTGGTTCTTCAGTTTGCACTGGGCTACAAATCAACATAAGCTTCAGCCTGATGTTTCTTGTGTTAAAACACAGAAACTTAGAAACTTACCGTTCACGCAGAAAGAGAATGACAAGAACCATGTTTTTGCTTGCCTCTTCTGTAATCCTGTCTCATAAAAATAGTACAACCTCACTTTCATTTGAAATATGTATCTTAACAATCTAAATTTGATTCCTGTATAAAAATGTATTTAAGATCCATGAAACCCCTATGTGCTTCTCCTTTTTGAATGCCATAATTTATAAGTATGCTGTATTCATTTGTCACCTTTGACTTAGATCCGTTCCTGATTTCTAAATTATATGTCCTAATAACTGAAGCTAGGCTGGTTTGCACCTTCAAGTTTATATCCATTCCTGTAGTATATATAAAAAAAATCCCTTTGTTCCAATCATGACTGGTTTTTCACATCCATTTTTAATCCATATGCCAAACATTCTCCATAGGGTTCAAATTTCAGTGAAAAAGGAATACTTCCGAAAGTTGTTCAGTTTGGTTTACAGTAGACAATGTTTGGGAAAGACAGAGATATTCCATATCCCAAAACTAAAATATACCAGATGTGCAGCTTTATTCTGGTTAAAAACAGATCAGAAAAAAACATATATAATATTCTTTGTTTCCTAAAAGTAATTTAATATTGCTTTCAACAGAGAAAATGATACTCCAATTTTATACAGTAAAAATGGAAAAGCTATGTATCTATGATAAAGAAGGAAATTAAAACAAATGACCTGTATTTAAAATCCAATAAAACTCAACAAATACCTTCATGTCTGATATTAGTTGAATACACACTTCCAAGTCACAGAAGAAATAATTACTATTCAAGTAATGTCATTTACCGGTGCCTGCATTTAACAGGTTGCTCAGGTTGACATGGAAGTCTTGTAATCTTTATTATTTTAAAATGAATGGACCTAACAGGTTTTTACTGGTCATTGAAGGAAGTATTATTAGGTTCCAGTATGCCTCTCATGTGCTCTGAGTTTGAAGGATAAAAAGCAAAGGGGTAGTTTTTCTCATTAAAACACAACAGTGAAATGAGATACTCCCGTCTTCTTCCTTTACACCACAAGAAGCAGAACACAATATTTCCTCCAAATGCTTTTGTTTGTTAGGGTTTTCCTGTAAGTGTGATTGTTTTAAGAAACAGAAGAAAGGAGGAGGAGCTGAACTTGTTGGAAGATGTTTAATGGTCTTATCAGTTTTTATCTTGGAAGTGTCTGCAAGATATTTTCCCAGGCTGACAAGAAGAGGCTTTTAAGATTCATTCACCTTCAGGTATGAGAGATCATGGTGAAAGATTGAAGTATGGGATCTTCACAGACTAAGAATACATAATGTATTAAATTGCTTTTCCTTGTCCAAAACTTTTTTTAGAGTGAGTTCAGATTGTCTGAGCAGTATTCTCTGTATTCTCTGCAGTCTTTGTCTTTCATGCAAGAGATTCATGTCTAAGCATATATATTACTACCCTTGGATTTCCAGCTTTTGGAAGATTTTGTAAACTATTAAGTTTTGAGTGTTTGGAGTTGGAGTTCTGGGTCAGCTGGTTGCAACTTGCAAACCTCAGCCATGGAATTCACACTCTGTTACAAATTCTGACGGATGTGTTTAGAGATGTTCACATTTGGGTTTCTGTTTTGGTCTTTGATTTGGTTATAGTACAATGGAAGGAACAAACAAGATTAAGGAACCAATTTCAGATGAATCTTCTCAAGTCTGCCTTTCCATTGGATAAAAACCTAAAACCCATCCCACAAGATTTGTGTTCCTGGGGGGTGTCTGTGAGAAAACCGATGAACTTATTGTGGAAGAGATCCCTTATTGGAAGAATGTCTGCTCCACATATCAGTTCTGTATGACATCTGTCTGGCAGTGTGTGCTAAATCCACACAAAGTCCTCTTTCATAAGCATCTTCAGAGATATTACTTGCAGGAACATAACTAATATTGGCTAAATCAAAAAATCAATAGATGTGTACTTTCAAGAAATACAATAGCTTGGGGGACAGCGTGGTGGATTTATAGCTTTATCAGCCTATAGGGGGAGGGAAAATTCCAAGTGTGGTGCTGCTTAGGCTGTCACATTCCAGTACACATATAAAGGTAAACGAGGTAATGGACAGAAGAATTGTCATAAAGAACCGGCTTATGCTTAGAGGAAAAGACACCAATGAAACCTGTTTCTTCTATGTTTATGAAATTTTGTCTCTAAAACCCCACAACTTCTCACTGTAATTGGGTTTAGGAGAGGGAAAGCAGAACAATTTATGATCTGCTTCCTGTTCTCCAAAGTTAATCCTTAGAAATCTTGAAAGACCTTGTTTGAACAACCCCGACTCAGAATATCTGTATTTGATCTCACTAGAACAGCTCTTTGTGATGCCTTAGTTTAATAAGATTTAACACAAGTTTCTATTGGGGAAGTCTTCCGTGTAAGGTCCAGCAACTGTCTTATTCCTACTTTTTGTTTAGGCTACATTCTTCTCCAAAATAAATCATCTGTAGGCTGGTAAGAGGGAAGTGACTGAGCAGCCTCATGTAGAGGATCTTCCTCTACAACACCATGGATTGTCTATAGCTGTTAGGCTGGACTCTCTGGATTGAAATAATGACATTCCAAAAATCAAGTTGTGGAATCAGTGCAATGTCACTAATAGATTATATAAATTAATTAAATAATTCCAATTAGGTAATTCTTTAATTTATCAATAAATTATTAATTTATTAATTATTTAAGTTATTAATTGCAAGGTATTCCAATAACCTTTCAAGTCCCAACCAGGTTAGTGTTAATGATTTTTCTCAGGGTTAGATGATAGGGGGTTCCAGAAGGATGGGTTTGTGGGGTTCTTTGGTGTCTGTTTTTATCATGTGACTTTACTACAATCTTAATTTTGAGCCATCAGAACACAATGAAAACTACTTGTCAGAAATACAGTGTAGCTTGTAAAGCGATGCAGCAGCTCGTCTATGTCAAGTTGTTTAGAAGACGACATACCAATTACACCATGCTCTGTTACAAATTAGCGATGCCATGTCTCACTCTGTGAAAACTGTCATGAAATGCTGCCGCAGATAAAGGACATTATATGACCAAATGTTTACGATCATCCAGAAGGAGATAAAAGGTTTGCATTGTCCCAGAGACAATCAGATTTTTTCTGTCCCAGCCCTAAATGAAATACCAACTTCTAATATGTTGATGAAAGATTCTTTCCCATTTGCCTCCTCCCCCATTCCTTTGTAAAGCAATTTCAAAGTAAACAGTGGCCTACCACCAAATAAGAGTTTACTAAGAATAAAAATTGAATTTGGTCTGCCCGTTGACAAGCTGATTGATTTGTGAGCTCTTATGACTGAATCCTCTCCTAAATGTGCTCTCATTTATCATGTGTAAGATTGTTTCAGAATCAATACTAGCTTAACACAGAAGCATTTCTGCTATGGACATTTTGAAAACAACTTACCTTCTCAATATTGCTGCTAATTTTTTCAGGCAGAATTATCGGAACAGTTTAATTGCACTTTGCAAGTTAGCACATGCTTATACTAGGTTCTGCTTTGAAAGGATGTTTTTCAAAGTAACTTCTATATATCATCTTTTTAGGAGAACAAAAATAGATTAAAATTGCATTTTCCTTTCTCTTCTAATGGGCAAACCAGATCGAACTTTCTCTAGTTGTTTAACGTGCCCTTTGAAAACCCATTTTCCAAAAATTGGATTTCTTAAATTAGTGTTTTAACATAATTATTAGCATTCTATTGGAATAAGTACCAGAAAGCAGTCTGGGAGAAAGCCTGCTTGTGTTTATGGTCCTTTTCTTCCCCAGCACTTGGAAGAATTTAGAGCTACTTTTCTTGATTAATCACCCATAAATTATATTTTAAATTATAGAGAAAGACTTTAAAGTCAAATATAGTACAAGGGACAGAGGAACGAGGAAAGAGAGGAACATGATAAAAGTTTTAGAACTCTTCAAGGAGTTCACGTGTTATCTTGGTCTCAGAGAGCCACTTGGTCTGCACAGAACGATGGGGCATGGCAAAGCTCGGCTCTGCTCTCTCCCTCCTGTCACAGGGCTGGGTGCACCAGCAGCGATGGCAGAGTGGCTGGTGGGGAAGAGCAGAAGTGGGTCATGCTGGCTACTGGGCTGCCAGCCAGCAGGGAGGACTGGGCAAAGGAATACTTGGTGCCAGGTATCTTCCATCTGCCTTCGGCGATCAATGTGGGGTTTTGACTTATTTTTACACCTTCAAAGAGCACAAACAATCTCGATATGGCAGGATTGATTTGGAAAATAATTGGAAGTTTTATTCGCACTCTAATTTAACTCTGAAACCTGAAAGAGAGATTTTTGTTGGGCCTGCTTGAATTTGATGTTCCGAAGGGCTTCACCGCCCGATTTGTAGTCTCAGATGGTCCTACTGCCTATGGGTTGATCTCAGTGTTTAGTCTGTGGCACTTGCCTCAGTTCCGCGTGCGAGGCACTGGGCTGTGCATCACACAGGAAATGGCCATGCTGTCACTTAGGAGCACTGAATGCTGTTTTCGAAAAGACCTGTATCATCCAGCCCACAGGCGTTTCATCAATACCCACACCATACAAACCTTTTCATACGTGTGTCACACTCAAAGATACTTCATTTGAACAAAAGGATTGAACTTCACAAGACAAAAACTTCCTGATCAAAATCAACTTTTTATGAACAAAACTTTATTTTATGTAAAAATTCGTATTTAATACACAATTATACCACATGCAACTATTCTTATACTTCATTATATTGCATTTAATACATAATTATTTATTATTCATAGTTAGGTATATTTAAATCTCAATTATTTCACCAAGGAAAAAAGAAAAAGATGTCTTAATTTTTCATGGAGTGGCTTTGCCTCTAATCAAAAGAATAGGTTACTCATGCAGCCTTATATGATACGTTATTCACAACCTATACGTGTTTTTGTTGAACAGCTTTACACTCTGCTACCGTGTTATCTTGCTCACACACAAAGTAAATCAGAAATTTTATTTTGAACAATATGATAGCTCAAAAAACCTTTCCAGTTTCACCTCGCTTTTTAGATCTCTGCTGAGGGTAATGGCAAACACTGAGTTGTGACTGCACCAAATATATGCTCTTTCTCCAGTTAAATAAAAGTTTTAATTAGAGCAGGATGTTATCGTATCATTGATGTAAATGATTTCATTACTAGAAATTATGTTTATGGAATAAATTCATCATTCTGATGGAAAATAACTAAAATAGTTGAACTGCTATAACAGTTGAAGGTACGTGCAAGTGACTAATACTGGATAAAATGACAAAATTATCATAAATAGAAAACAAAAGAAGAGAAATGAGCACTTAAATAAACATGTTACTGTACTGTGCGGTACAAATTTGGATAAGAGCTGGAATTCAGCTGAGATTTAATTGGTGCAAAAGTAAATATGTTCTAGAGCCATATTATAGAATTTTTAAATTTTTCCACTTTATGCTAAATATGTGTCTGTTCAACTATCATTCTCAATAGAAGAAGTGCTATTTTTTGTATTAAATATCTGTAACAGCCTATTTTTGTACCATACAGTACTATTAGGGCTTACCTCAGAGTGGGAGATGATGATAATGTATACATGCGGACAGATAAATGATTCAATTCTTACTTACAAGAACAGCTGACAGTGATTGCTTATGCTCATTTCTTTTATGCACACCCTGTAGACCAGGCAACCCAGCTTTTGTGGCCTTTCATGTTCTCCAAAGTAAATCAGTCACTCATATAATAATTATTAATTATTTCAGGTTGGCAGATTGTTGTACCGGTTTATGACAGTTGAAAGTACCATACAAAATGCAAAAAAAAATGCAGTGATAACGTTCATTGCAGCTCTGGTGATAGCATAAAAAATTATCAGCTGTTCGTAAAAATCTAGCCAGGTAAATTGAGATATTTGTTATTGGGACTTGGCTCACTTCAGTCTAAACCTTCAGGTTTGTAGATTATAAAGCTGAAGGTACGCAACAAAGGTTTTGGTTCATATTACAGTTGGATTTATCCAGGTCATATTTGGGTCTCTACCCTGTATATTAAGAACATATGTGGTTAAACTTTTATTATGCAAGATATACACCAGTTGGTTGTGAATTTCTTGCATTGTGCTGACTCCAATATTTAATTTCAACTTCAGCTCTCTCAGAGCTGTGGTGTTTGGAATATTTCTGATCTTAATCTGAACTCTTTATCCTGCTGTGCTTTCAGACTGGACTCCTAATCACCTAGCTGAGTTGAATTCTTCATCTGGGAGAAGGCTGTGAAGCATCCTAGCCAAAGATTGGATACTCTCAACTGCTGTGCAGCATGGAAGTGAGCCAAAGCGATCACCAAAAGCACTGCAAAATGGAAAGGAAGACGTGATGCTTTTGATATTTTTCTCTACTAGGAAGTGCCTCCGTAGCTGCTGAATTGGGGGTATCTGCGGGTAAAGCAGGGCCTCTCTGAGCAAAAACATGGCACAGAGAAGACTGTTGCTGTCTATGACAGGTTTTCCTCAGCAGCAGCTAGAGAACCAGCAGGCAAGCGCAGGGCTCGCGGCGTCTTGCCAGCACTGTGAGGTCTATGAAAACTGACCCTGTGATCTTGGCCTTCTTGAGGACTGCCCACCCTGTCCATGTTCTTCCCCACCACTAAATTTTCTTTCAGCAGGGTTGTTAAGGTGGAATAGAGGAGCAGAGAAGGTGTTTGGTCTCTGCTTTAAATAGATGAGATCATTAGCTTTTTAGCTTAATTCCAGTTTGGTTGGCTAGAAGAGTAGTTTTTACCTGAAGGTACGACTGTACCTACTACGGTAGCTCATGCTACTGGAAGCCATGGAAAGAGCTGGAATTGACAAACAAATATATTCTTGATCTTGATTTGGTAAGTCTCATTTTCCTTTCCTTTTCTTTTACTAACTCTTTTAAAAGATGGCATCTTTTCTTTATGGTTCCTGCGCCGAAGTAGGAGTACTAAGTTCATGTGATACCCATGTAGTAAATAATTGCAAGCAGGGTGCTGTTATCCATACTGCAAAGCATACTATGTGCTTCTGAGTGGTTCAGCTGTTAGCCACAAGCCACTGATACTTTTCGACTTTAAAAGGGTCTCCAAAAATAAATGAATTGTGCTATGAAGCGTATGGACATTGTGTATCAGTACTCCAGTATAATTTTTAAGCAAAAGGTTGCTACACAAAATATGTATAATTTTACCATAATATATCACTACAATCAGGAAGTTTATTCATTTATAAACATATCTTATCTTTAGCATCTGTCATATGCAACTGAGTTATCATTGTTTGTATTACATAGATGACTCATTTCCCTTTCAAGGATGTGCAAATCATATGTCATATACAGTTCCTGACCTTTCTTATTCCAGTGTCTACAGGCCACCATTTGATTATTCAAACCAATGCTTACAGTAACAATAACAATGTCAAGCAAAACAGTGCAGGAAAATAAAAATTGTCCCTTAAGGATGGCTGATATTTAATGCATGCAATATGAAAATATTACTGCAAAATCAATACTGAGAAAGTTTAAAATAATAGTAGAGACCAATTGGTAATGAGGAACAGCATGAAGAAAAGTGCAGTGTGGAGCAAACATGAAAGGATTGCCTTTTTGAAAATGTAGATTCAAACAGGGAGGCTCTAACCAAGAAGGCAAATCTGTAATGCAAATCTGCCATGGTTTCAAATTGCAAGTCGGACAATGTCCATTCATGATTTCCCCTCTTGGAACAGATTTTCAATGTGCTAATCATTTCATGCCAGTGGTTGTCCCTGGTAAGATCTTTGAAGGAAAAGGGATAAGGTGAAGGGGTATCCCTGGCAGCAAGTAGAGTTTCACCATTTTCAACGTCTTCTCTGATCACAGTCATTTACAATGTCATGAATCTACAAAAAACTTGCCTTCAGAGGTGCCCGGCATTACCTCCGTGCATCCTTGTGTGTGTCAGGGGTTTGCAAAGCATAAGGTGCTGTACAGACACACGGAAGAGGGAATGGCCAAAGTCACTTTTACTGTTCGATTTGATAATGGGTGTCTCCCTGCTCCCCTCTCTTCGTTACAGGCACTGTTTTCCACAGGGCGCCTTCTTTCAATATCTTCTAGCTTCATATCCATTACTCTGACTCATTCTAGTTTGGTGGAAAGTCTGTATTCTTTTCTGTATAAAATCTCTGTTTATGACATGTGTCAGGATAGCATATAAACTTCTGCTGAATCCCACCTGTACTTTTAATCTTCTTGGAACTGAAGTATTTTACTAGGAATGGATGTTATTGCAATGATTTTAGTGTGTGTGGTTTCCTAATTTGCTAACCTTACTATTAAAATTAATATTTAGGTTTTATATCTTTCAAATGGGAATAATGATGTTAGTTATCTGATGTTTATGTCTTTCAGTCACGAAAATGTTCCTATTTAGGCTGTAACAGGCCACACACATGTAATCACAATAAATAGCATTTAATATGTTTACAGTAGTGGAAGGATGAGGTTAACTTCTGTTTTTATATTGATGGACTCAGCTGGACTTGGAATACTATTGTTTACAATTAGCTACATTTTTGTTGTTGTGCTTTACCCTCAAATTAAATCTTTATTTCATCAACTAACCCTAGGGATTCCCTGTTATAACCAATGTAATAAACAGCATTAGTTGATAGCCTATAGCTGATGTTCATTTGTAATTAGGCCTGTGTTTAAAGAAGAATAATTTTCTAAATTTTACTGCAATAATTTTCCTTTAGATTTATTTATGAAAGGCAGGATTAAAAGTTGACTATGGTTTGTCTTGTCTCCACATGTCTTTAAAGTAAGGTCACTCAAACGGGACAGCATGTTTCAGTCTTTTTTAAGCATAATTTTAGAAGGGAAATTACTAACAGTCAATATGGGCTGAGTACCTAACTATCAAACACTCATTCAAAAATCTGCCTACTACTTTGTCAAATGCTTGTTAAAGACATGGCTAACATATTGACTACCTACATAAGACCAGAGCATATGGCAAGTGTCAGTGACACCCTACTAAACAGGAAAAAAAAGTGGGAACAAGATGCAACAAGCCAGGGCACAGATAACAGCCTCTGACTTAAGTTTTACTTGATGAAAAAATATGGCCAGGGGCAGAAGTCCTGCAGGACTGAAATATAAACCTTTAATAGCAGTTCTCAAAATGCAGGTGACCCCCAAAGCCTTTTGTGTACAGTGAGCAAAGGGAAAGCTAGTGAAAGCTGTCTTGCAGAGGAATTGCTAACTTTACCCATTAACTTACACTTCATTGGGCAATTTTTGAAAATTTATAAATACCTGCCTCGGCAACATCAATTTAAATCTAATGAAGTGATCTGTACTGTTCTGATCTCTGATGAAATTAATCTTGTAACGAGCCTTAACTTCTAAGTAAGACGTGAACAAAACCACTTCAGTCATCTGAAAGAAAATAAATGGAGACAGTGTTTTAAAAATTGTATTTTTGACCAACTGAGAGGAACATCAAGCTGAAAGAGGTCCCAAACATTAGGTATGTTTTATGAATATTGTCAGATTAATATTTTTGATAAAACAGAACTTGGCAAATATTTGTGCATCTCAGGTTAGACCATTGAATAAAAAGAGAATAAAAGGAGAAAGAAGCTGACAAGAAAACTGATAGATTATTTTGGTGTGAGTGGTTTAAAGCATATATCTATGTGAAATCAAGACAGCCCTGAGCAAGTCGCTGTGGTTGTACAAGTCATCCAGCTTGCACCGTCAGTACAGTGCTTTATTTCAATCCAGCTTGCACCATGTAGATCTGAAACAAGATTAATTTCCCCTAAAAACCACTGCTAAGACTCTCAAACCTCCTGCTTATGTGACTGGTTTCCTGCATTTAACTCTGGGAGGAAATGTTGATCCACCCCTTCTGATTCTCTGGTTAACACTCCATGCTGCCAGCTCGTACTCAGGCTGGACAAGATGAGCTCAATAATAGACGGCTTTAGTTAATAAAGAACAGAAAAACAGCAATAAAAAAGTAGAAAGGTATAACAAGGCGTCCGATTATTCTGAACTTACAAAGTATGGACTTTTACACAATCTGTAGGATGCAAATTGATCATCCTTAATTGCATGGTTACTCTTATGCATTTTTATTCAAATTTATTTACAAATACTCGGATAAAATATATATATAGAACAAAGACTGATAAAATAATTTGGAAAGTGCAAAGCTTATCATCTTACATAACAAAGCTACTGAGCTGCTCTGGATGCAGAGTGGGATTGTTCACCCTGAGCTGTGAGTGCAAAATACATTTCACTTGAGAGACCTGAGAAGTTTTTCCTTTGAGCTGGCAATTCTGTGTATTATATGTTTCCAGTAATATCTGCTTATCTATGACTGTGGTGATTTAAAACTCATGGAGCAGGATCTCTACTAATCTTTCCTAACAGTCTTTTCTAATGCTGTTTTGGTTTGTGTGCCGTAGGTGCCATCTTGCCTAAGTGAAACGACTGGGAAATCCCAAGTGGTATTGCAGAGATACGCTTATGGTATGAATTGGGTGGAGGCTTGTAAACAACAAGCTTCTAAAAATCACATGGAAGAATTTAGTCTATGTGCTTGTTATTTAGGATTTTACCTTTAAGGACTAAGATACAGGTCTCCAAAAATATTTGAGAAACCTAACTGAATTAGATGGCAATCAAGTAGAAAAATAGGGTTGAGATGGTAAAATGGCTTTTGGAATTGTTTGAGACGTGTACATACAGTTGCCTTGGATCCATTTGAAGATACTGTGCTAAAGCAGGTTTTCACACTTGTGATCCTGAATTTTTCTGAGAAAACCCTTGCACTTATACAAAACAAAGAAAAACAGGGAGAATCATTTCTCACGTAAAGAAACACAGAATGACAAAACATCTCTTCTGCCCAACAAAAATTACTCTTTCATAGGGATTTGTATTTTTTAATTCCAGCTATGCATAGGAAGGTCTCATTGTTTCTAATTATTAGACATTAATTCAAAGGTAAAATATGCCATATGACTGCATTTCTGACCAGACTCTGAAAGTCTGATTTGTGCTGAGTAGTTTTCACTCTGTCAGTAGCTGCCATGAAGTCAGTCGGGGACAGATCATGACTTACCTTGGTATGCAGCTGTTCACCTCAGATTCCTGGGAAGACACTGGCCCTACACGTGAGTAGGTGCTCACTGTTGTAATGAAGGGGCTCACAATCTGACCTCTGGTGACAGAGTGCATTAAAACCTGGACTTGACATTTCAGGAAAATTTTAATTGAGAGTAAATTAACCAGACATCCATAGCAGGTCTTGGAAATCTCATAATCATGTGAGGAAATGCTTTTAATATGGGAGGTTTAAATAAAAATAATTTCATTTGCATTCAGGTAACATTTTTATAGCATAAATTTTATGGTAAACACAACAGCTGCAGCAAGATTGTTTTTCTTGCTGTAAGGCATAGTAGAGAGTGTTTGCCAATTTTCTGTCTCAAAAAAGGTGTCTTCACATCTTGATTTAGCCCTGAATAATTCAGCAGAATCTTTAATAACAGACTTGCATGATACAAGATCTTCAAACATGTTATAACTTAAAGAGCCAGGAAGAAATCAGTCATCATTGGACTGATTTACAAAGAGTAGTATTAAGGATATGTTGTACATTACTTGGTTTGTCATGACTAACTTCTGCTTGACCTAGGTCAGAATCTGTGACCCTGAAACAAACTATATTTGCTTGCTGAACCTCATAAAAGGAATAGAGAAAAGTATGTGTTTATCTATTGCACTTAATTCATTCTCTGCCAAATACATTCTTTCACAATGTGGCTGTTTTCACGAATGGGAAGGAAAGAATGAATGTAGGGGAGCAGATCTGCATCTGCAGTTTCATCCACAAGTAAGGAAAAGAGGTGTTTTGCCATAGCATGTAGGAAATCCAAGAGCACCAGACTGAATTTTATATTAGGGTTTTTTAAATTGTTTGAGCATTGTTTGAAATAAACATAACAAGGGCTGACATGAAGACCAAAAAAATCTAAAGTAATACGTATTTCTTTTTTTCCCAAACTTTTAAACTTTCAAATACAGTATATTTACATTAATGTTTCCTCTCTCAATAAGACACAATCATCTCAAGCAGCAATGGCAAGTTATTCTGTTACATAACCAAACCTTCAGTTTGCTGAAAAGTGTGAGATGTACCAAATAAATTCCTAGGAAAAGATAGAATTCTGGGAATAGTTTGTACATGGGTGTTCCCAGAAGAGTCTGCTGTTCCAGTGGCTGATAGTTTGGGCATGAAATTATGGCCTAAGGTGTCCAGGCTCACTTTTACAGACGAAGATGTGGAGCTGCATTACAAAGTCACCCTTGGCCATCTAAGTTCTTGGGAGCTGCACATATTTTAAAAGCCATATTTAAAAACCCCCGATTCAAGATACTCAGCGTAACTAAGTAACGTAAGAAATTAACTAAGTAATTTAAAGAAATTATTCTTACAGTGCCCTTACCATTTGAATAAGCAACTTGGAAAGATGAAATAAGGTATGAGCGGGATATCTTTTGTTGACAAACAGTCTAACACAGGAAGAGCAGAATAAACATTGGCTCTCAGCTTTGTCTCTGAGTTGCATGCTGTGCACTAATCAGCATGGCGTGGTATTTTCCTAAAACGGTCATTAAAGTAATGGAAAATCTGAACAACAAGAACTTTCACAAAAGGATACGTTACATTTTAATCAAACTTATGGTGGCTGCTAGAAGGGATTGTCAGTTTCTTTTATGATGAAAACCCACATGGGACCAATTCACAGTGCTGGCCAAGTTACAGGTGTCACATGTATAAAACGTCTAGTTGGTTTAAGATTTAATTAGGACTTGCTTCTCTGATCATAACACTTTAAAAGAAAAATACACTTAGGATTTAATTTTCTTTGAGAGTGGTTATTAATTTGATGTGACTGATGTGAAGTGGGAATTAAATCATAAATGTGATTATGCTTGTTGTTGGATGTTGTCTCAGCAGATTGTCTCTGCTTGTCACTTTTGAATGACTGGTGACGTGATATGACATGTTGATTTTTATTATTGCTTAAAGATTTCACTTTATCATCATTTGTCAGGAAACTGGTTTTCCTCTTAGCCCAATCAATATGAAATCTGTCATAACTAGATCAGGATAGAGCTGTTATCTACTGAACCTATAAGCACTGGGCTAAATTTTACACCCAGCAAAAACACATAGGGGAAAACCAACCATCTAATGCAAAATAAATCTGGAATGTGAATACCAACATAAAAGAGTAATTTTTTTTCCCTATAATTGTGGTGTATATTTCTGTTTACTTGCCTAAAACATATTTCAGAAGTGTTTACAACTGAACTGGAAACTTGCTCTTCAGTGTTGGAATAGGTAAGAAAAACGACTAAGATGAGGTATTCAAACGTTGATTAAGAATGACATAACTTTTAAAGATAAGGATTTACGGTTTTAGAGAGGCAGTAATTTTGATTTTCCTGGCAGAAAATCTGCCTTTGGCAAAGAGAGTAGAGAGCCATATCCATTTTGGTTCAGAATACACCTAGGAAGAATAGTAGGGTTTTGGCCAACTTACAGGATGGACCCGCTGTAACTAATGTGCACTGCCCTCTTTCGTTCAGAGAATTGGTGAAGGGTGGTTGGTGCAATATACTGTTTTACAATTAGAGTCTGAAGACTGCTAGGTCAACCGAATGGCCTCACGTCAAGCCTTACATTTGTTGCTCATTTGCACTAACCAATATTCTTCTCTGGTACTTATTTGATGCCCATTACTGTGTTATCTGAGAACAAAGATCATGGAGAACAGATACAATTTCTACCAGAAAACAGAATTTTGTATTGTTGCAGAAGCAGAAGAATCCTATTAATCCACAAAGCACATCAGAGTACATTCCACACAATGCAAGCCATGTGCACTCTGTACAGAAGCCACAGCACACAAGCTGAGATAGCTGTGGCATATCCCTCAGTCTGAAAAAAATTTTTAAAAAGTGGGGTTTTTTTAGAATTCAAAAAAACCCTGAACAATTATTTAAAGCCAACGTTTGGCTTTCTTGATTAAATTTGGGGATAGAAATAAGTATAACCTTGTAAAAATATATGTGTGTGTGGTTAATATATGATACCTGGTTTTATATTAGTCTCAAAGCTAGTATCTGATTTGTTGGAACCATCCTTGTTATGGACGAATGTATAGGATTCAGGCATCTACCTGCTTGATTGATCTGCCACCCACTATCAATCTTTGAGCCACATTGTGAAAGGTACGCTATCAATTGCAAATGACACAGAGCAGGACAGATATCTCTGGATGCTGTAGTTTCTGGGTTTCTAAGAACTAGTGTAAATAGAATGCTGTTAAATGAAGAAGCTAAGCAGAAGCTGATTTTTGTTCTAAGCATACCAATAATTTACAGATCTTTTAAAATATGCTTTTTCGACTTGAGAAATCAGTCAAAACCAAAGCTTTCTTGCAAGCAATTTTTTTTTAAAAATGCCCTTTTTTTAAAATGCACTTTAAAAGTTCAGTAACAAAAAAAATCCAGAAGTGAGAAGATTCAGCAACCAGGACAGGAAAGCAATACCCTCAAAATGTTAATTGTCTAAATGACTACGACTTTCCAGAAAAGAATGCATTTTGAGGAAAGTCTTCTAATACAGTACAGTGAGACTCTGATATTCACCATTAGTTACATTAGATTGCAGTTCTGTTTTGTTTAGATCTGTGACTAAATATGCTGAAGTAGCTTTTGCTAGCAAGCACTAGGTGTGTTAGAGAGCGAAAGGAAGAAGGGGTTAGATTCTGCACTGTTCATATGGAAAACAGGAGAAAAGAGGAATCACGGAGGAGAACAAGTCAGAAATCAGAATCAAGCCTTTGTTGAAAAACCTTATGATGTTGAATATTGAATTAATCTAATTTGCACTGTCTGTTGGTGGCCATTAGTGCCTGAAGTAGAGGCAATGAAATGCTAATGTGATTAGTTAGGAACACTAAAAACAACCCGTACATTTTTCCTTTGATTGTCTATGTGTTTAAGAATATTTCATTACTTCTTCTTCCTTTGAAATACGGGTAAGATATAAATCATAGGCACAGATATAACTAGCAGTTGTGACATTTTGTTACAGAGTTTAATTACATGAATCATAAAATATTGCTACAATTTTCCAAACTGTTAAACCTTAATTAATATGAACCCACAGGGACCACCTTGATGGTTCATAATACTCTGGAATCTTTCCTCCTACAGTAGTAGTTCATATGGTTGAAGAGTGCTTTATAATTTACAGAGAGTGATCAATTATTAGAAATGAAGCCAGACAAATTAATTTAATATAAATGGGGTTGTATGGAGTTTGACTAATTCTTTTTAATTACCTATATGTTATTTTTTCAATAGTCTAACAAAGGGAACTATTATTCTTCCCCATGTACAAATTCATTAATCTCATTACTGTGCAGTATTAATATAATTTTATCACACATTCCAGAAGTGGAGTACATTTACAAACCATAATGAATCACAGCATTAGTGTACTATCACTACATTAATTTCAGGACATGCCTAGCTCATCTGC
The DNA here is from genome assembly GCA_033558235.1 of Neomorphus geoffroyi. Lineage (NCBI taxonomy): Eukaryota > Metazoa > Chordata > Aves > Cuculiformes > Neomorphidae > Neomorphus > Neomorphus geoffroyi. Next base: position 9,971,474 of record JAUMJM010000001.1, read on the forward strand.
AATTTACGTTGAGACTTAGTATAAAATGAGCTGAATAAGCATGTAATTATGACATCTGCTTCTTTTCAGGTACCTCTTTGTAAATCAGTGACAAAGGCATAACAGGTTTAAATATGTGTTAACACTCTGATAACATGTATAATTGCAATATGGCAATGTGTAATGAAGATTAAATTAGACTGTAGTGTACCTGACATATGCAAGAGCATAATTGAACTGCAGTAATTGCAGAATGAAAAAGACTATAAAGTACTAATATTTCAATTCAGTAAGGTAAAACCAATGTAAAGAAGAAATATTATTAAAAGTGGTGATGCAAACAAATGCATTATTTTTACAAGGAAACATTAGTTATGTTCATAATTTTTATCCTCAATATATGCAACCTGTTCTTGGTGTTAGGTAAAGTTTTCATGGACTCTTCTGTTTTGATCCTTCTTGGATTTCAGGTATCTAGGCCTTTCATCTCTACAACCGCATATAATGCCCATCAAATATACGTAAAATAATATCGTGCATGGTTTTGTGATATAGGAACTGACTTCAAAAAATCTCCAGTGGTAAAATACATTCATTCACTGAAGTCGTGTCCTTGAATCAGGGGTTTGAGGGAGGTTTATGTGCTGTGTCCTGTACGTGAGGCACAACCTGAAACATGGGAAATCTAACTGTAAGCCAGAGGGTATGGCAAATGATTAACTGCATTTTAACTGAAATCATTATCACATAACTGGTAAAAAAACTATTTTAGTTGTGCATTGTGCTTTATTTCAACTTTAAATCACTTATGGAGTGATTCTAGAGGTTAGTAAGGCAATAATAGGTTTTGAGTTAAATATTCTTATTCAAATGAAAATATACAAAATCCGTACATATGACTCCTGTGAAGTCTGTGATGCTATACCAGATGTTTACATTATAACCTAAATTATACTAGTAAAATTTAAGTAAAAATCTCTGCTATATGAACACAAATTAAGACATTTGTGTGCAATAGGATATTATATTAATGAATTCTCTTTATTGTATTATAATAAATCATTCTTATCATCAGAATGATTGCTTGCATCTCTTATAAAACACTAAAACCTCTTCATGTTTATGACAGCATAAAATAATATTTTAAATGTAATCTGTGATCCCTTTCATACATTTATGTACATACGTGTACATACATCTGGGCATATATTTATGAGATCACACAGTATATTTCTCCTGAGAAATGACATGTCTAGGAACTGTGCAACTTCTTAGAGTTTCTTCTGACAGCAGCTTTTCTTTTGTACTACCAAACTGGAAAACAACAGTTCTGCCAGATGAAACTCACACATAAATATGTTAAAAATAAATTTCAAGTTGTACAGAGGGGGTTCCAGTGAAGGCATCAGATCCTGAACAACAAATAAAACAACATGTGACCTTCTAAATAAAATTGTGACACTTTTAGCTCACAGTAGGTTTCCCTCTTTCAGAAGTCTCTGTGACTCTTATTATACAACTGGCTAAATGAATTCCCTTGTGACATTCCAATAAAGGCATGTTAAGCAGCCCGATCAGCCTACGCCACAAAGCAGGTTTCAGCTGGAGTGCCGACTCCAGTTTGCTTGGAATTCCTCACGCAGGAAGTTTACTGAGTTTCACATGGCCAACAGCCACGGAGTCTCGTTTGGGTTGGACAGGGCCCTAAGAAAGCACACCGTGGCAAATAGTTTCAGAAATTTCTCTTTGCAGGTCTTTCTAGTTTTCGAAGCCTCATCTGTAACTATATGTGCACACTCGTGTACACGCATACAAATAATCTTCATTAGAAACAAAAACAAACTACTTTATCAAATTGATTTTGAGTAGGCAGATTCATATAGAAAGGCAAATAGTAATTTAGTCTTGATATGGACGTGAAAATTGCAGAATGTAGTAGCTCCTCCTGCAGTTCTACTACTCTCACTTGCTAATTTTCATACCTCCTATCTTGCTGACTCACTTGTTCTTTGATATACTGGGTTTTAACTAACAAACTTTCCACCTGATTCCCAATAGAGGTATTAATAGCAGAATATGAAATTAAACCAGAAAACGACAAACTCTAAATTTAATGGAATGGCGGAATTTTTTTCTGGTGGTCTTAGTCAATAAACAGAAGTATTAAAAGATCTTAATTAAGATTAGAAGCATTATTGGAAAATCAGGACTTTTTTATGGTTTAAAGAAGCATTTAAATAACGGCATTGAAACTAGTAAAGACAGTAGTATAAGTGAGAATGGATTTTACTTGAAATAATCCAAATTTTTTGTCTTACGAAAACACGTATAAGTCCTGGGAAACAGAAATGTCAAGGAATTTTATAATTATAAATTTGTTATGTAAATGAGACATCAGTATTTTTGTAAAGGTACTTTCATACCAATACAAATATAAGGATTATTTAAATTGAAGAGTCACAATGAAGAAACTACAGAAGAATTGTCGGAGCTGTAATTAAAGTGTAATTTTAGAAAGCAGGCTAAATGATGCTGTAACGTTTTTTCCAACATGCTTGAATATAAATAACAAAAAGCCCTAAGCATTCTTCTAACAGTTTTTATGAATTACAATTTCTAAATTTTCTCAGATTAAGCTGATAAAAGTACCTCCTTATGCACAAATTCTATTTAGTCACCAGATTTACAGGAATGACAATTAATAGAAATTTTTAATCATTTCTTCTGCTATACAAAATTCATTAACTTGTAGAAATATTTTAGTCATGTAATGTTAATGTCACCTGAGTTTAGGAATGAATAAGACTACTTGCTTTTAATGTGAATGAACACTGATTAAATTTAAGACTATTTTATTGATGTTAAAGTTCTCTTCTTCACATAAATGCAGGCATTTTCTCCACAGCACGCTTGCTAGTATGTTGTTTTGTTACAAAATTTGCTGAATGCTAGAAAGGATCTTTCTTCTACCAATTTAGGCCATCGTACTTTCAAGATGTTTTCCTGATATTTGCCCTAATTTTCCTCTTTTTAAATTAACCTTATAACTCCTAGTTATGTACCATGAACATGACTAGATATTTCTTTGTCTTATTTGTGTGTTTGTATTCTTGAAGTATTTATAGACTGCTACCGTTCCTCATCACCCTTACCTAGTCATTATTTGCCCAGTCTGTGTTACAACTTTTAAATCTTTCTTTATAAATCTCTTTCCCTTCACTGAGATTTTTTGCTGCTCTTCTATGAATTCCCTTCACTTTTCTGTGTCTTTCTCACAGTGAGGTGGCCTGTGCTGGACTTAACTGTTCCAGATGTGATTGTCTTCAAGCCATGCCAACATTGGCCATTACCTCACCGCCCCATGCTGTGATGTTTCTGCCCAATGTAAAATGACTTTCTCCTGTGTGTACATACTACTTATTGCAAACTGATATCCAATATCTTATTAGGCAACAGCATTAAGAATCTTACCTTGTTTCTCAGATTTCTCTCTTCAAAATTAAATTATACGTTTAGTTTCCTTGAATGTATGAACAAATGAACCTACACACAATTCAATCTCCATTGCCTAACACGTGTAAAGCTGAGCTAAAATTTTGTCCCTTCTCCCTCACATTTGCGAACGGGTTCAGACCTAAGTTCTGGGGCCATTCATTAGGAAGACAGATATTGATGTTACTTCTATTGAGGATATCCTGAATTTTTTCTGTGTACACAAAGATGTGGGCTAAGTTATCATCCAGACTTTAGGGTATAATTCTATAGACATTTAAAACCATATAGTTAAGAATGTCATGGTTGTGCCCTTCTCCTACCATTAAATACATGCTGCCTTTAAAGGTAGTAATATGGTTTGGGAAGCAGAGACAGGCAAAAAGAAATATGTATTTATTTTGGTTTAATATGCTTATATTTTATCAAGTCAGTTCCCAGAAATGACTCACTGTGCAGTGCCAGGAATGTGAATGCTGGTATAAGGAAGAAGGAGGGGAAGCCTGGCAAAGGCAGGTGCAAGCTAGGCACCTATCGGCTTTGGCTTAAATTGGTTTAAAGAGCAGGGAAACTGCTAACATTAACGGTAACCAGTAACAACAGATATACACTATCACATGAAGGCATAATGCTCTTGGTAAATCGATAGTTCAGTCATATATTTTACTTTATATTCAAGTGTCTGTCTTAAAATCTATTTTTATCTTTACTTTCAATAATAATATTGTATATTTATTAGACAAAAACATTTCAGTATCATATGCTGAGATTTATTTTGCTCCTTGTTGTATATGTGCATTACTACTTCATGCATACGCATTTCTTTGGTTTAACCAAGGGAGTTTTTTCCATTAGACAACATTTACAACAGTTTGCATATATGTAACAGCTTTGGTAAATTAAATCAAAGTGAAATGATGAATTTTCAGAAGTAAAATGAGTGACCAAATCCTTAATTATTGCAGCTGTAATAACATTGAAATACAGAACTTTTCAAAACAGCTTTATTAATTTTAATGCAGTGTTTAGAAAACTCTGCTTTTTGTTGAGCAATAAGCCAGAAAAAAGCCTGACTCTTTCTTCTAATGGAGTCAAGTTTTGCCTTTTTTAGTTCATAAGTTAGCACAATGATATTCAAAGTATTTAAAGATGTCATAATGACTCTGACTTGTTGTAGAAATAAATAAAGATGGAATCCATATGTTTTTCTTTTGATGGATTAAGGGCCATGTTTACAACAACATAAGTTTACACTGTTGCTGGCCTTAAGTATTCTGCAGACCTTCATGGGTCAGCCCTGCAGAGGCTCATTATTACTCAAGAGTACAATTAGAGCAACTGTTTCCATGGTTAGGGAACAGTCTGTTCTGAATACAACAGGCAGCATGATGTAGATGTATTTTTTTATGTATTTTTGTATTTGAGAACAGTTTTTGTTTCCAACAACACTACTTCAGTATTTAGTGATTTATTATAGTTATAGATTAACATTCCTCAAATATCATTAAAATATTTTGTATATGTTCATTTTATTTTGAATGGAGCTAGATTATACTTTTGTCACATATAATACATAGGCCTGTAAGAAATACAGAGTCTTATTTTGTCACTGTTTTCCTTCCTTCCTTCGTTTTTTGACTTTTGTGTTTCAAAATCTCCATTTTAGTCTTATCAGGTGCTGCAAAGACCACAGAACTAAGCTGTAAGCAAATGATTCCCAGCTTCATTTAAGTTAAGAGATTTAGGAGTCACATTTTCACCAGCTTCATTTTGCTGCTTTTTCTTTCAGTGGAATTATCAACAGATTAATCTGGGTAATATTTTTACAATGTTCATACCGTATCAAGATAAATGTGGAGCTCTTGCACATGTTTATAAGGTCAAGTTTTAAAACGCATATATTTATTCCTGTTAGTGTCACAGTTTGAAGAATACTCAGTCTTGATGAGCAATTGTTGATATTGGTGTTTATAGACTCCAGCCCATAACAGGAAAAAACATTTGCTATTGATCACTGCCAACTGTGAGGCTGTTGTTGGCCAAACTTACCCCCAAGGAGCATTGCTTTACTCCCATAGTCATACTAAGTGGTTGAGACTATGTCCAGCACTTAATGCAAGTGTACAAGCCAGTCTGACAAACAGAGAGACTGTCCCAGTTTCCCAGCCTCTGGAATTAAAATCTGCTCTAGCTGACTTTCTGTACCTTCTATGGATAGAGAGCAGCACAGAGATGATCTAATTCCACAGTTTCCAAAGGCCTAATATGGCAGAAAAGAGAGAGAGCACCAAGAAATAATGTAACACAAACCGTAGAGCACATTTCCACTGAAGGTCCTGCAGGACGATCTCGGTGCAGGATTACTCATGAGCTTCCTTACCATGTAGTTTTGTGTACCGTATCCATTTCACTTAAGAAATTGGAAGTGGTGAAGCAGTTAAATAGATTCAGGATAAAAATCATGGTGGTATTGGCAGGAGATACCAGTGTGCTTTGTATGTAGTATTTATAATTACTATGAAAATACTATGTAGGAGGAACATAACTGTGGAAGCAATTTCAATAATGGGAGAGAGGTTTGTTTGCCTGCAGTGGATTAGAATGCAGAGCTTGTTTCTTTCTGACACCGTTCTTCATTGGTACATTATATATTTTTTGTAGGGTTTTTATCAAATTTTCCATGGAAAGCTGTAATGTTCAAGTAGAAGTATTAAAAGCTTGGAGGTTTAATTATTTGTTTTCTTTCTTTCTCTCCTATTTTCTTTTTTTTTACCAGTGCATGGGCATTTGTACACATGAGTGTGGCTTGAGCTCATTTCCAATGATAGTAATTTACTTGGTGAATTTGTATTAATCAAATGCTCATATATATAAATATTTTGTTTATGTTTTATTAGTACTATTTATTATTTTCAAAAGTAATTTTCAGTGACTTTAGATAGTTTTGGCTACTCAAATCTTAAACCAGACCAAAGGATGCTATTTCTCTTCCCGCAAAACTTGTTATATTTATTAAAAGAGTAAAGTTATGAGGTATTATTTTTCTTAAATGTGAATATATTATGAAATTATAAATACACACTTAGAGGATTAGGAGTTGACTAATAATGGTCAAGTAAGTTAAGTGCTCATCTTAGGTTCTACAGACATGACTTCCCAAAAGCAGCTCCCTTGTGCAATATTTCCTGGACCATTATCCACAAAATATGTGGTTATTCATTTGACAGTCATTGCCTGGAGAAAACAGTGGGAATGTTATTGATGGGCTTTGGTATTTTGTTATCTAAATGGTAGGCTTGCTTCAGCACAGAAAAGTTGTCATGACTGTATAAAGTGCTGTTTGATGCGACACTGGGAAAAGGTTAGGTGGTTCCCACATTAGGGCAGTAGTTTCTGTTAGCGCATCAGTACTCCCTTTTATGGCGTATTGAAAGAAGTCATTTGGGAGGCAGATTTTGTCTTTAGAGCGATGACTGGTAATAACAGGTTGGAATATGGAAAGCACAGAGTGTTAATGACATCATGTACAAACAGAAACACGCATGAAAATTTAGAGGTCAAACACTTGGCTATGGCAATTTACCAAAGTCCAGTTAACTACTGAGGAGACAAAAAGATAGTGGAATATTAAGGAAAATACATCCTTCAGTGACTTATGTCTGATATTTAAAACTAATATTTGTAATGCTAATTTTCTTGGTTTTCTCCATAAGTGGCCTTTATTAAGGCAGCAGTGGTGGGTAGGACAATAATAAGACCAGAAGACTGCTTCCTGAAAATTTCCTAAACCTGATTCTTTTCTGTTGTCCGTATCTTTAACAATTTCGGAGAGGGGAAATATATGCAGGTTTTTAGTTTTGTTCCTTCTGCAAGGCATACAGTTAAAATCAACCTTGTGGGTTTCGAAGTTTCTTTATAATTTATAGACTGCTGGAGACGGCTGAGGTACTCAGTGACTTTTTTGCCTCTATCTTCACTGGCAAGGGCTCAAGCCATGCTGCCCAAGTCACAGAACAAAAAAGTGAAACATAACCTTCATTTTTAAAAAAAATTAAAAGGAACATCTAGGGAACCACAGGTCAGTCAGTGCCCAGCAAGGTTATTGAGCAGATCCTCTTGGAAACTCTACCGGGGCACATAGGAAAGAGGTGCTTGGTGATGACAGGCATGGCTTCACTAAGGGCAAATCGTGTATCGGGGTGGACAGTCCTGTGGACAGTGGGATTGAGGGCACCCTCAATGAGTTTGCTGATGACCCCAAGCTGTGTAACACAGTCAATATGCTGGAGAAAAGGGATGCCATCCAGAGGGACCTTGGACCAGTTTGAGAAGTTGGCCTGCACGAACCTCATGAAGTTCAACAAGGCCAAGTGTAAAGTCTTGTACCTGGATCAGGGCAATCCCAAGCACAAATACAGGCTGGGTGGAGAACAGATTGAGAGTAGCCCTGAAGAGAAGGGCTTGGGGGTGTTGGTGGATGAAAAGCTTAACATGAGGCAACAATGTGCACCTGCAGCCCAGAAAGCAAACCTGGGCTGCATCAAAAGAAGTATGACCAGCAAGTTGAGGGAGATGATTCTGCTCCTCTACTCTGCTCTTGTGACTCTCCTACCTGGAGTCCTGCGTTCATTTCTGGAGTCCTCTGCACAGGAAGGACATGGATCTGTTAGAGTCCAGAGGAGGCCACAAAGATGATCAGAGAGCTGGAGCATCTTCCATACAAGGACAGGCTGAGAGAGTTGGGCTTGTTCAGGCTGGAGAAGAGAAGGCTCCAGGGAGACCTTATAGCAGCCTTTCAGTACTTAGAGGGGGTCTATAGGAAAGATGAGGAGAGGCTCTTTATCAGGGAGTGCAGGGACAGGATGAGGGGTAATGGTTTTAAGCTGAAAGAGGGGAGATTTAGATGAGATATTAGGAAGAAATGTTTTTCTGTGAGGATGGTGAGGCACTGGCACGGGTTGCTCAGAGAAGTCATGGATGCCCCATCCCTGTAGGTGTTAAAAGGCTGCGTTGGACAAGGCTTTGAACAACCTGCTCTAGTGGAAGTTGTCTCTGGCCATGACAGGGCGGGTTGAACTGGATGATCATCAGGTCCCTTCCAACTCAAAACTTTCTGTGATTCTATGATAAATGAGTATCTCACCAGTTTTTCTCTCTCTTATTTTCATGTACTGTGTCATCAAAAACTTGAATTGGACAGATTGGGATTTGAGAGTAAAACCGAGGCACAAATGTCTTGTGGATTAGGCGTGGAATAGAGTCTGAAGAGCCAGATTTTCAGTCACGGTATTTCACAATCTTTAATCTTATGGACCTTTCCATTATAATATCTTTATTTCATAAATTTCTTTTAAAAAATGTCACATGGTCAAATGTACAAGTTAATGAAGTCCAACCAAGAGTAGATAGAATAGACTGGTATCATCTATGTCAATGTGTATTACTGTATAAATTTAATATTTATCAATCACCTAACTGTTTCTGTTATTGCTCCTGTTGTACAGCACTTCTGAACACAGCTCCCAGAACCTATTGCAAATAGCATTCAATAACATCATTTCCACTCAGATGGCCCAGAAAACTAAAACTTAATGAAAAAAGCAAGCAACTGGAATATGAATTATTAAGTCCTTGCTTCTTTCTTTCACCAATATGAGTTACACTAAAGCAGAATATTTTTTATTTTGTAAAAATGAAACTAGCTTTAGAGAAGTCTGAAGACTAAAGTGATGTTTATTATTCTGTAGTTTACACATGTTCATTGACACATGATTCTCTAGCTCTTTTCCATAAGTAGAAGAAATCTATGCAGAGACATATTGGTTCAGAGATGCAAGGAATGCCTAAATTCTTTTTTGAAGAGAACACTTTCAAGTACATGTACTGTGTGGGGAAAAGATGGCTACATGCATACACACTTCAAGTCTGTCTGAATTCATGTCATTAAGTCCAACACTGAAGCTAACTGAATTGTCTCATCTGAATTTATATAGACCAAAATCCTTGAAAACAGAACTTTGATGAGGTAGGGGTTTTTTTAATAAACATTCCAGATCTCTGACCATGTTTGTTCTCAGGGAAAATGTTACGTAAAATGGAACAGATAAGCATTTTAAACACATTTTCAAAATTTACAGGTAAATACCAAAAAAAGTACCTCTAGCACTTAGATCTGCAATATAGTCACCTTTGAAACTAAAATACAGTATTTCTTATTCTATGATAGAAAAGGGACATGGGAAACTCTTTTTTACTTTTGCTTTTTTGTTTGTTTTGTTGTTCTGCATGTTGGTTTTGGTTTTGTGGTTGATTGGGTTTTTTTAAGCAAAAAGGAAAACTAGATTATGAGTGACTTGAGGCGTAAAGTCATACAATATAACTACAACAGAAGATGTCATTCTTTCCCAGTGAAGCAAAGAGAAATTTGCAATCGAGGGAAATAGTTGCACATGTAATCACCTAATCAAGCAACACAGTAATAATTAAGATTAGCAAGATCTTATCTTATAAAACTGGTTTTGTATGTTCTTGAATGGTCCAACTTCAGACTGAGAGTTTATATCTTTCACGGTAAACTTGAGCTGTGCTGCAGGTGTTTTAGTTTATCACTGAAAGGAAATGACTTTTTTTACACCTAATTTAAACTGAAGCTATTCACAGTTTAAAATGTTCGCAACAGTGACCTCTGTAATGACTAACACATTGCAGGTGGTCCGATAGCAGGCCAGTGGTTAATGTTTGCTATCGAGAGAGACAGAATTAAATGTCCACCCCAGAGTTTTTTCTTACTTTTATAGTAAGAACACAACAGCTGGCACAAAAGTAAGCCACAGTTAAAGGGCTTCTGAAAAGTTGTGATCTGCTTAGTTCCTGCAATAGGAGAGCTTTCCTGTTGGCATCTATTAAAATTGTTTCATTAAATTTGAAGCAGATATCCTGGCAAATATTTGCAATCTAAATCTCTGTATTAGACTTCCAATACTTCCAGCCTTGCAGTCCCTGTTCAGTCCTTCAGGCAAAACTATTTTTTCTGTAGTTGCACTGTTGGGATCATGAGTGTTTTGTCTTGACAAACTTGAAGCGCTTTATCAGACCTAAGAAAACTCCTCCAAAACTCTTAGATTTCTCAAGTAACTATCTGAAAAGGCAGTTCAGTGTTTCCATAACATCATATAAGGGAAAACTGGTGAGCCTTTTAGCTTATTTTTATTTTGACAAAAATCAAACACCTTTACAGTGCAGCTGCTCTGCAGCTTTTCCAGATGTGTATAGAATCATAGATATGGGCAGTATCTTGGCCAGTGGTAACCATTGTCAAGTGGCAGCCTGATTTAAAATTCTATTTTTTTGTAGTGCTTACTGAATTCTAGTACTGCGTAAATAGAGCTGATCCTGAATCTCTTTTGTACAGTGCAATTTTAGAAGTACAGGAGAACATGGAAAAATGGATGAGAAACTTAGGTAATCTTTCTTGGCATGACACGAGCTGTTACATCAAAAAAGAACCTCTGAAATTAAAAGACAATCTGCTTCACAAAAGATAATAGTCTTAATATCTCAGAAAATATTTATTTGCAAATTTTCTTTGTTTAAAACAGCCATATTTTCATAGAAGACAAGGTAACTGACCACAACAGTTGAGAAGATATGGTAGGTAAGAGAAGTGGTTATGAAAAGCATGTTTTAAATTATTTGACGTTCCAGATACTATCAATAGCCTTTTATGAAACTACCAGGATTAGGATTTATCAGCACTTTTTGAAGTAGTCCTTAAAGGAAAGTAGTCATCTTCCTACAGGATGCCTAAATAGGACCCATTTCACTGCTTTGTTAATTATGCACAGATGAGACTCAATGAGACTCAAAGGCCCTCTGTAGTGTTATGTGAAATACATCAGCTGACATTGCTTTTTGCTGCATGAATGAATGTAGACAAAAAAACTATACAGTATGAACAGTAGATAAAGTAAATTGAATGCTAATTGGAAAAGGGATTGGAGCTGAAAGAGTAATCTGTTTGGGTCAAACTGAAAACTAAATGAAAATTGGCTATACCCGCTACTCGGGAGACTTTCAGTATCTATTTAATTATTTTATTCAGCCATTCCCACTTTGGAATGACATATAATCTGGTTTTCAGGTTTCTCTTCTGGAAAGAGGGAAATTCACATTTGAACTCTGTTAGGCTGAGAGTGGGATTGAACTTGTGTTTCCTGTCTCCTAAAAGAGTGCAGTGCTCTGCTATATCATCTTCTGCTAGGTTTAGCAACAGCTTTCTGAAAAAAAATATTGCTTTCAGATCTTTCTTTTACTGAATGTTCATTCATACTGAAAGAAGTACATTCTTTGTACAGCTGTGTGAACAATTGGTTTCTCACACTCTTTCCCAACTCTCTTTCCTATACACATTCAAGATCTAAAAAGAAAGTACTGAGAGATGTGTGATTAACGTGTTTTATTTATTATTTGAGGATAGAAGCAAAGCCTAATACAGTTATTAGAATGAATTGGATTAATATCAGTTCTATATTCATAGTAGACTTTCATTGTCAGATCGTTGTTCTTTAATTTAAAATAATTAGTTTGCCAGAATCTTTTGATATCTACATTTGTTCAAAACTATTCAGATTGGTATGGTTTCTCAGTAGGAATGACAGTGCAGCATGACCATCTTTATATACGTATCTTTATATATTTTATAAGTCAATTGAATTGGTTTTACTTATAATTCTTTTAAGATTCTATCATGTTTGAAATAATTTGTATCAGACATAGATGAAATTATAGAGACATATGCAGATTCATTAGTAAAAAACCCCATAATTGTTCTTTTCATAAGTTATACCTTATATGGTGCTCAGATAAATGATATTGTATCTTTTCTGGCTGTGTTACGTAAATAACACACACAATGAATATTCAGCCTTAACCCACCTATATTTACATCTTTATCACTAAAAATTTCCATTTGCCCTTGAAGTCTGTATATATATGTTAGCAAGGCATTTTATTGTCTTGAAATTAAAGCTTTTGAAGTTTCTTCCTCCCTGAGACAAAAGAAAGCATATAGTTGACATCAAAGTGGAGACATACTGCTGACTGGTAATTATGGTAACTTAACGTTGCCCAGTCACCATCCATTTACAAGCTTGCCTTTACTTTCCTCAATATGTACTTATTTTGATCAACACCTTTAGAAATAACTAGACAGCCCAGCAACTTATAAAGTTTCTGCAAAATTGGATTGGAAAACAAAATACTGTTTTAATAATTTATTTTTATATATAATATTGGAATTTTTTTAAAGCTAATTTAATTACTCTAAGTTGTAACTGTTAGCTGGGTGTTGCCAGATGTGAAACCAGACACAAGGGTGAGATTTTACAATTTAAGCACAGCTGCTTAAGACAAAATCTGGTTTAAGACAAAAGAGATGTCTTTAAAATACTGTATTTATATTAAAAATATGCAGGATAGCTAAAGGCCTTCTTGGCAAGCTTATTAACCTCAACCTGTCCAATCAAAGTCAAAAAAAACCTAGCAAAGAATATTTCCTGTCCGTCTTGTCCCCCCATCCACCAAATGAAGAAAACAAACGCAGAGCACTGCTCTGTTTTCACATGAAAGTCTCAGTTCTTTCTAATGTGTATGCTAATAAGGTGAATGCTGGACCCAAGAATGAAATGCCTCTGCATTTTGGAACAGTTTTAAACTTCTCTTAAGTACCAGGATGATGAACTCTAAAGAATTTTATTTTCTTGGGCATATGAATTTTACAGCTTAAGAGGGAATAACTTTAGAAATCTAGGGGAGGCGGAAGGGGCTGGGGGACAGGGTCCTCCCCCATTCTTCCATATTCTACTGCATTGGCCAAATTGTAGGCCAATTGTAGGCCATAGAGCATGTAGGTTAGTGCAAAGCAGCTGAAATAACTGCACATCTTGTGCATGTTGACCTCTGCACCATGTGTGTATAAGGAGGGAGGAGCAGCAAAACATTTATATCCATATTTTAATAAGAGATGTGTGGAACTGGAAAAACCTATTAAGTGAGTCAGTCTTCTTGTTCCATAACTAAAAACAAAACAAGTTTGAGGTACTTTCATTATAAGTGTATTTGAATTATAAAGGTGTAATGGTTTTGCTAGCTTAACCCAAACTCATGGGTAACATGTTTGTCCTCTTTGTATTCTGTCTTACGTTTAGGTGACAGTTATACAACACTTTGAAGAGACCTATTTTCCTTCCTTCTGAATGCACTCTAAACCCAGCAGTGACTCATAAGAAGTAAAAAACCAAGGCAATGTAGCCACAACAAAAAACTAGACTCTTCCGTTTAGCTTGGCTCTTTATTTTGCCTCACTTGACAAAAATGGTAGATAAAATGTGCACTTTTTCTTCTGTTTCTTCCAAGTTGCTCTCTATTAGCCATTCCATGCTGATCTTAGTTACTGGTTCAGAGCAGTAACTAACTTCAACAGCTCATTATAATCAGCAGTCCCTACTTCCTCTGCCTTCTTACCAGGTCATCTCAACATTCATTTTTAAAGTGATTTTTTTCTAAACTGGAAAATATTTTTCCAATAAAAGTCTGTAAATATTTTTTTCAGTAGTAATAGCAAGTAATATTTAACCTGATCCTGAGGTCATTCAGAAAACATCAAATGTGATAATGTTAAGCTTTTAGCTATCAACAATAATTTCTCACTTTTCCATAAAGTTTTCAAACATACAAGCATGAAGATATCTGTTTTATTTGTCAAGCCATGCAACTAATTTCCTTCACTATTAGTAGGTGTTCCAGTCTTATCAGAGACATTATAGACCTCCCAAGTGTTCTACCGTGAGTTAGGTCTCACATTTTTATTGATTATCTGTGCTGGATAACAAGGTACACAAATCTGTGATTTGATCAAGAGATCCTAATGAAGCTCATAAGTTTTCAAAACGAAACCTTAGTGTTTCATAAATACTTTCCAAACCTGGTGACGGAACTGCAGAGTGACACGAGCAATGACTGTGTTTATCACTGTAAAAAACAATAGCTAGTCTCTGCTTGCTCTGTCTCCTCATCACGTTTTATCACTTATTTTTTTCTCTTTCATTTTCTCTTGTATTTTTTTTCTTTTCCTTTCATTATGACACTAATTTTCTGTATGGGCCTTCTTGCCAGGAACAATAGTTATTCTGAGGCATTGCATGTTGTTTATAAAATTCAAGTAGTCAGTAGAGTAAAGCATTTATAAACTTCTCCTAAAGAATTTATAAACTTCTAAAGCATTTGTAAACCTCTCCAACAATCATTATTTACATAATACTTATCAGGATTTGATCCATTCTGTTTACTTACTGGTCTACCAGTTATTGTCGTCATGTTGATCTAAAAAGAATAAGAAACACCTTTTATTCTGATTTGTTAAGAAGTGAGGAAGTATTGGAGTAATGCAAACGTAATTGTTCTGCTACTGTAATTACGAAACAGACTGATGGATGAATTCTAAAGAACAACTCTTCGAACTTCTCAACTCAGTATGGAGAGAGGGACATCTTTCTCCTCTGGTATCCATTTGAAAATACTATCATCTTTTTTAATTAAAAGAAAATATTTGGTGATTTGCATGCTAAGTACTACTAATGTTTAGGATGGGCCTTCTTCGGTGTTATTGTCTGTATGTAGTCACCTTATACCCACCTTATTTTATTCTCATTAAAAGCAACTTAGTACATATGTAAAGTTTATCCTTCCTCGAAAATTTTACTAGGCTCCAACATTTACCTACCAAATCTCAGGTTTAACATGAGAAATCAGGCTATTGTTCCAATACAGAACATTATCTGACTTTATAAATATGTCAGAATTACTTGGATTTCCATTCAGAATAGCGTTTAGACTTTTCAGTTCAAATGTCTGTAGCTATTTATCTTTATCTGCCTATATACGTTGAGTGTTTTTTAAAGGGTCTGTCTCCTAAACCACTGCACACTGACTACCTGGTGTAAAGAAAAGGGAACAAGAACTTCACGATGATCAATGACTTTGCCTCTCAACACATTTGAAAATATAACACACATTCTTCAAATAGTGTTGTGAAATTGGACAATAATAAAACAGTTTATAATGGCTTTACTTGTTTGACA
Organism: Neomorphus geoffroyi; assembly: GCA_033558235.1. Taxonomy (NCBI): domain Eukaryota; kingdom Metazoa; phylum Chordata; class Aves; order Cuculiformes; family Neomorphidae; genus Neomorphus; species Neomorphus geoffroyi. The sequence continues at coordinate 9,987,082 of JAUMJM010000001.1, forward strand.
ATAAGCCTATTTCTAATTTTGAATGCGTTAGAAGTTCTCCAAGTTTCATACAAGAAGTCCACTGACATTGAAGATATTCTGTACTACTCAGAACCCTAATTCACTGTGTGTATTAGGATGTCAAATTCCTTTCACATGACTGCCTTAGAAGAGCAGACTGATTCTACGGGAGTCATTGTTGAGTAGAAACAAGTTTTTGTGATACAATATGAACACTTGTTATTTCTAACCAGTTAAGGAAACTAAAATCCTAGTATTTTCTTTTCATTCCAACTAACAATAGTAACTTGCTGTGCAGAGTCTACTGCTGATTAAAAATATTAGTAGTGTTAGCACTGACGACTAGCTAAGTGATTTGTCTTGGTAACAATTAATCCAAACCAGAAGCAAGAAGTGGGAACAATTTTAAAATTAATTACCTGAGATTATTCATGTCAATCTTCTGATGAATAGATAGTACTGAATTCCATGAAGTAATTTAGTACATAAAAGTCTATTAGCTAGTTAAAAGCCACGACCCCATTTAACAGTTATGGACTACAGTAGCATCTAATCTATATTAGTTGATTTGTATACCCTTTATGATCTGAAACAGATCCCATAATGTCAAAAATCATAGATAGCACATTGAATTATAAGTCATTAAGAATGCAGGATTGACAAAATCAGATGCTTGTCTCAAGAGTGAGTTCTGCTGGCATATTTACTCTACAGAGAAATAGATTCTGCCCACTGCATTTCAAAAAAATTAAAAATCCATCCCCCAGTGCTTTTAAAATGAAATGGAGCATGGGTTAATCAGTTTAAACTACTTTTAGTTCGCTTTTCAATATGGTCTGCATAAAAACATGATTAATCAATATTTATATTTTCTTTTTAATATCTGAATATAAGTGTATAGCTTCTATCATTTGGTGCATATTGTTTGCTCACGAAATGTAGAGCAGCAGATAATTTTAAACTGTATCATGCTTCTAAACCCCACAGCAACTGTGATGGAAGAAGAAAACCACTGATTCTATGTAAAAATGTGACGGGAAAAAAGAAAAACATGCCTGAATATACTCTGGTTTTGCTCATTAAAAAAAAAAACAGCCAGCAGTTCTTCAGGACTAAGTATGATGGGAATACACAGCAGACTTACAGTTAATCACAGCATGTCTTAAAACTATTATAATTATGTATGACATATTCATATCTCATTATAACAGAACCTCAGCTTTTTGGTGATATAAACTGAAAGACATAAGCATAGTTTGTTTTAGTATTGCAATAGATATTGCAATGATTCCTTCTGATCAAGTGCGACTCTGTTACCTAAATAAGCCAGGCTAAATGTCAACATTTAAAAGTTCCACTGCCTTCTACTTTCACAGAAAATTCTAGTGATAACTTCTTTTCATTTCCCAGTGACTTCTAATACTTACCCAGACTGGGAATTTAAGTATCAAAAATTATATCACAGAGGCTGTTGATTTTTTTTTTTTTTTTCAGTTCAAATCCTACAAATCCTGACATAGGTTCCTAACTAGAGGCAGAATGCAAAATTATGTTCACTTCCATATGCAGCTAAATATATCAAAGTTCTCTCAGTTATTAATTTGAAAATGAGAATGAAGTTAAGCTGTCACAGAATTTTTAGTGTCTTGGACGTAAGCAATGTTAAGCTTTGACAGCTCTCATTCAGCCTCTTAAGTGTGTGTATAAAATACCTTTGAAATTGAAACTGTAATTCTTTCTTGTTTAGTATAAATATGCTATTTTTTTCTGAGTATAGTGCATATTAGTAGGTAAATACAAATTTGCATTTGGAAAAAATGCATTTGTATTTGTACCAAAATGTCCACATGAATTAAGAAGAGAAGTAGAGATGAGTATGAAAACTGACCTAGGAGTAAATTAATATAATCTTGAATAATTTTAACTATGTATATGGAAAATAGCACTTTCTAAAGATGCCATTATCTGACATTCCTGAATAAAATATGCGTTTAAATGTAAGTATAGAGTTTCTTTGCAATGCATGGTTTTTTGCCGCAGGTTGTATGAAACTTGCAAGCAAGGAGGTTTAGCTCTCCATACGCTGTTTAATACGGACATATTCATGGAGCAAGCTGCCCTTCCGTGTGCAGAGATACCTTCCTGCTTCTCTCAGAAAAACAGGCAGAGTGTCATTGACAGCCCTGGAGTCCCTTCTAGTGCCCATTGCATGTAGAGTTCCCATAATGTATTGCTGAGGATTCCATTTCAGTGTACAGAGACTAGCTTTGCAATTCTTTCATATTATTTTTCACGCTGTAAATCCTTCTGGTAATGTGTCGATTTACAATAGAGTTGCCCGTAACACGTATGGAAAATACAGATGGAGGAAGGCATATATACAGTTGCAGGGAGGGGCATAAATAGCTACTATTCTTTGGCATTCTAGGGCATACCCACAGACAGTAAAGAATAACAAGTGCGACAAGTGGTTTTGATTTTACCAATAGATAACTTGAAATCCCTAATACAGAGTAACCATTTTCAGTAATTCTGTAAGTGATCAAGAACACAATGTGCTGAAAATGCCACCAAAACCTAGTCACTTAGTTCCAAGTTAATGAAGTATTTAGGCCCCAACTTGCCATTAATTTAAACAGGAAATCAATAGGAAGTTAGAAATCTAAATGCCTTGTTGAATGAGGGCCTCCAGGCCCTCCCATAGTGATCACTGGAAAGGCTTCCATTAAAGCTCTAGACTGTTTTAATCGCTTCCATATCTGCCTGTTGGTACCTACCTGGTTCATTTACACCATTTATTTTGTGGGGTTTGGTAGGGGCTAAAGGTGATACTTTCAAAGCATTTAAGATACAGTTTAGACGTATACTTTGAGGAGGAGCTAAAATATTTTCTCAATTATTTCTAGTGCCTGCCTTCATTTCCAAGTGCATATCTACAGAAAGAGCTAGCACTAGTGATTGAAATACCCAAATCTTAAATTAAACTTTTTCTCCTTTCCACTTCAAAATGATTATTTCAGAATTTCTATCCTGAATGTAACCAAGAATTTGAATTGCAATAATTTTTTCTACCGCTATGTCTGGTATCAATCAAAGACATTTGGAAAATAGGCTTAGTTTGTGAAGCTTTCTAATGGAATATTTTCAAGATGTTGAGGAATCTAGAAAATAAAGCTAGATTTCAAATTTTTCACTAATTAGAAAATCTAAGACAGAAGACAAATTAATTGTAAATAATATCTCTTGGTTTGTTACTTTTATCCTACTAAATAATTATTCGGTTTTATCTTAAAGTATTCTCCTGCTCATACTAACTATCTTCACTTAAATAATTCATTATGGGCCAAACCTTGATTGTACTGAAGTCAACGGCAAAAATCCTGTTTTCTCCAGTGACAACAGCATTTAACCAGTAGGAACTGACCTTAAGGTTAATTAAATGTTTGAGAAAACCTGAGGTGATTTATAGTTTCATGCTGAAAGCAAGAAAATTCCCCACAGTTTTGTTAGGTTTTGATGTAAAAGAAGATAAAATCTAGTGCTCTCAAGCTGAGTTTCACTTTCAGTTTTTATTTTCTTTTAAAATCTGAAACTCAGAGAAACTCAGGTTAAGTGAAATGCACTGAGGATTGCATCCACATTTTTTTGTTAATTTCTTAAGAAGTTGGACCCACAAACTTTGGTACACCTTTGCTTCTACTAGCGCCTTTACACTTCCCTACCAGTACTCAGCCTTTTTATTGCAGGTTGGTTTTCATGGTAAATTTTTACCAGAACTACTGCTAGCAGTGCTGGGTTTATTTCTTCAATGTGCATGTAAACAGTTGTGAAAGAAGAAACAAAAGAACACTTCTGTATACATATTTCATGGAACGGACAACATTTGTTATGTACTTCATTTGATTAATGAGTTTTGGGGAAGTTATTTCTCAATTTTATTCATGTGCTTAAGCACTTTAAAGTAATTTAGCATCTAATTGCAATGTTTTCCAGGATGTTACATTGCTTACATTATACTCACAGAATACAGAAATTCAGACCCATCCTCTATGTAGCTTTTTGGTACATAGTAGCATGATTCGTTTTACTAGAAGGTAACCAGATTACACATGTGAGTATAGTATTTATTTAAAGATATTAAACTTTTGTATATGTTATTAAAAGTAAGCAATACCAATATGTTAATACATAGATTTCACGAGGTTTGCTGCACAGTTCTGCTATTTGATAAAAACAGAGAAAGATTTTTCCACTGTAATTGCATATAGAATATTATGGGTTAGACTTCGCACATAAAAATAATGGTAGTTTTCCTTTTGATTTCCACAGCTGATATTCACTCAGACAGAAGGTGGCTATTATTTAAGATTGGAAAAGCTACTGCTGTATGCAGATTGTACAGGTGGGAAGGAGAATTAAGAGAAATATTTATCAGCAGCTCTACAAAAGAACACAAGCACTGAATTCATCAGAAGCCGTGTAAGCAAAGAGATCAATCTGAGCAGAAGCTGTAATGCTGAATTGAAAGTCACATGCACAGTCAAGACCTCATAACCTCCCTGATTCTCTGAAGAGGCTTTTTCATAACGGAAAGAAGCAGAAAGCACCTAAACCAGCGTTGGATGACTCAGCTGATATAACAGTAAGATGAGCTTTGTCCTCAGAGCAAAATGTTGAGAATAGAAGAAAGGTTGTTCAAGAATTGCTTATACAGTTCAGTTTTTCAAAGCTCTCTGTTGCTTGCCCATGCTCTAACATCACTGCTGTTTTCTTCATATTGGTAAAAGAGTCTGGAATTACTTTTTCTTCTGTGCCACTTATCAGGAGTTAGCAGAACGAAATCACAACCACAGACCCCAAAATGGACAAAAGGAAGACCTTATCATTGAGTTAGATGTAGACACCCAGACCAAGAGAAAAGGTAATGACCTGTTATCCTTTAGTTCATTGCTTTATCTCGTGTTCTGAGTATCTACATCTGGCTGGTATATTATTCGATTTCTCTTTCCTCCTGCAGGATGTTTTTCATGTTTTCTGCTTTCAGTTTGCCTTAAATTACTGACCTTTAACAGAAAAAACATATATTTCAAGAGGATTTTTCTGAAACCTAGACATTTAGAGAGAAGTCTTCTACTGTTAATACCCTTGATGATGTGGAACTGAGTCCCAGAATATTAGAGTAAAACATGCTTTTTGTGGAGACAATAGCTTTTTCAACTGTATGTCTGCTCTTTAAACTCCAAGTAGGCTAATTTAAGGTTGTAACATTTTAAAGAGTCTCTCAATGTCATGAGTTTCTCTTTTCTGTATTCATACTTGGGGCTGACAGGGGTTGCTTTGATCTGAGTTAGATTCCAGGTCAGTTTTCAGAAATTTCATCTCATCTTCAGTTTCCTGGATAAAATATTCAGGGAAAATATAGGGTATGTCAGTGTGCAATAATATCTGAAGTCTTGTTTTTCATGCCTGTGCTGTGCTAATTGTCATGTATGTTAGCTTTGTCAGAATGGCTTAAAATTGCTGAATGTAAGGAATTGACTATTGGTGAAGAATGACCTTTACAAAGGGAAGGACAGCTTGACAAGAGTGAAGTATCAAAATTACTTCCTTCATTTAAAATCTGTTCAATGCCAACAATTTTGCTTTTTGAAAATGTTATCTGAGTTTTATTTTTCTCTAAATTTATTCTCTATTGTAAGCATAGATACTGCAGAGAATCTAGAACAAGAAGGAGGCGGTGAGATAAATTTTGCTTTAGTGAAGATAAATAATCATAGAATCATAGAATCATCCGGTTGTAAAAGATCTCTGAGATCTTAGAGTCCAACCGTACCTGTCCCCTTACTAAACCATGTCCCCGAGAACCTCAACTATCTGTCTTTTAAACACTGACTCTAGGAAAATCTGACTTTTGCTTTCTGATTCATATTTAAAGCTTTAGGGTGTGATCAAAACCTGCACAGATTTTGACAATTGGTACTGAACAGTGTGTTAAGAATCTGCTGATTTTGTTGGCAGATGGGGAACCACTCCCCATTTTGGGGTACTGCAATCAAGTGGTTTTTTAACTGGTGCTGCACATCTTTATTTACAACTGTTATGTACTCAGCACAACTTGTAAAGTGTGTTTTTTCTAAAACTTTCCATGTGATACAGCTCTATATATTATATTACACTTATAAAATCCCACCAAACCCTTATGAAGTAAAAGATAATTAGTGGTTCAAAACACATAAGATATTAGGCCCAAGGTGTCAAAAATGTCATGAAAGGCCATAAATCATAGTATACTTGCATTGATCCCCTATATAGTTAGTTTTTAAATCATCTCTTTAACACCTTGTAAATGTACAAACAACTATGAACCCAAGGGAAACTTTAATATGTTTTTCATACATATTTTAATTTCATTTCAAAGTACTGGCTGCATAAAAATTAAGTCAGACTCACAAAAACTCATTGATTTCCTCTGGATAAAACCCATCTGTCCAAACTAATTTAGAACCTTTTTGAAGCTGTAAAGTTAGTCATGCAACACTGAGGTCATTATGGACATCCTGTACTGTAGGAACTCTAGTGTAATTTTAAGAAGGTAATTTTGTTATATTTACTGTATTTAAATACAGTGCTACTTTTAAGGAACAAAAGCCTTACTGTGTAACTGTATTGAAAGTAAACCAGAAGCTGTGAAAAGTGAGATCTGTTCTTTTCCTTGTGATTAATGCACCTTTCTGCCAAAATTGAAACTTCTTAACTGAGCTCATTTAATACAAAGTAAACGAATTCTGCTCTTTGGATTTGATCCGCTGGCTAAGCTCTATAGATAAGGGTCTAACAGTGAATAGCTTTCATTCTAAACAAAGGATGTTTTGATAGAAAGGTCAGAGCTAAGGTCTTTTATATTGTGATAACAGGAAAGGGAAATGACATATTAATGGCAATTCATGCCATGGTGGTCTGCTGAACATGGTGGATCCAAAAGAAAAAAAGAAGTCTGCAGTGCTATTTTTTTTAAGGACATCAGTTTTTAATTGGTCTTGTTTTGAATGACAATTTCTTTCATTGCAGTTGACAAGACAGAGATGCCAAAATGTACAACACTACTACCACAGAGAAGATTGAAAAAAAATTGTGTTTATTGATCTGGATTCTGCCCGCGAACATTTTGCTGCCAACCAGAATATTAAGCAGGCTTAGCCCCTGTGAGTCACACTTGTAACAAATGGTGATCTGTAGCTAATTTTTATAATGCGATAGACTTTAATTACATGCTGAATCACTTGAATAGGGCAAATAAGTTTAAATTAAGAGGTTCTCACTGTGGCTTAGGACACGTATAACACGTTGTGTGTTTTATGTGCAGCGTTCGTGATACTGGGAACAGGATTTGTCGTAGCACAATCTTCATAGCTTCTGCAATAGAAAGCAAAGAGTTTTAAAACATTTCTGCACATTAAAAAGCTCTCCTGTAGCTGGAGGACTAATTCTACCACAGAAGTCTTTATTCTGAGATAAACAAAATGATGTGATTAGGCTAGCCAGTCACTTCAGCGCAGATACTCAAAACGGTTATTCCACTCCCCTTCCCAGCCTCCCACCCCCTCCCCCTGGGGCAGGCTGCTTTATCTAGAGCCAGCTGATGTTATCTATAACACTAGCAGTTTCTTACATATCCACACTGAGTCCAACAATTTCATGACATAGTATGATAGTGTACATTCCCATGTTACCTAATGAAGTCTGAACTGAATAGCATTTCTTTTATGTTTAGTAGAGCATCAACACAGAAAACAGCAGGATCAAGTATTCAAGAAGCAGTACAGGATGACAGAACAGTACTTTTTTCCTGTTCATGTCTCACATATCTGAAGAGAAAACTTCCCCTTGCCTGCTTCCCTCTCTTCTCCCTTGAGATGCATTCCCCAGTAGTCAGCTAGTTTGTACGTCAGGCAGCAACAGCTGAATTGGTGATGTTAGCAAAAGATGCTCTCCTTTGCTGCCATATCCAACCACCGCAAGCTGCACTCGCCTCTGCTGAACTACCACAGCACAAATAATGCCATTATATTTGCTTGTAAAGGACTGTCAAGCACTTTGATGACACCAGATATTTCACATAGGGAAGACACCAGAAACCAAACAATCCATGCCCGTACCCATGTTTGCTATTTTAACAACATTACAACCCCAGACAGAAGATTAGAACCACTCTCACTACTTGTGAAGTGCAATATTGCATGCCATCTCTCGAGAAAATCTTTGAGTATATAAGCCCACCTTATGGATGCTTTGTTCTGCCTTCTGGGAGCATCTCTGGGAAAATACTCTTTTAAAAAAATGAAAAATCAGCTGCACACAACTGATTTAAACTACAGCAGAGAGAAATCCAGGAACTCTAATAATGTTGCATGCTCAGGAAAGAAGCTGTTTTCTCTCTAAGTCACTTAATATGAAGATAGTTACACATCTGAGGTGCACATAAGGTTGATGTATTTCGGTCATTGGACAAGAAGCAACAGAAATTCAAGTAATTGAATCCTCTTTTCACTACATCGGTGTATCCTTTTCCAGAGACTATTTGCTTATCTTAGTGGGACCCAGCTGGATGGCTGTACTTGTCCTGCAGGGAATAACATAGGACCCAGAACCAACAGCTTTTCCTGAATTTTGATGGAAACCCAAGTCAAACTCTAGTCATGATAAACCTTCTCTCTACATCTCCTTTCCACTTAACAATTCTCAGAAAACTCAGATGGTAGGTACTGTTCATTCACACAATTTGCCAGCTATCCTACTCAGAAAAGAAAATATCCGCTTAAAATTTATATTCCCTACTATCATTCTACTCTATTTCCTACTATTTGCCCATAGTACCTGGTGTCTCCCTCAGTCTTTCTTATTATACCCTGCAGTGGTGTGAAAAACTTATTTCAAATGATAATCAAACACTGTTATTTTATAGAAGTATGATTGTAACATAAATGTTTATCTTTGTTCTCAATGACACTAAATGATATCCGAAAAAATAAGATATCAGCTAAAATTTGGTTTTAGAAAAAGTTTTAAAATGAAGATAAATCTGGATACTAGTGAAGTATATGCAGGTGAATAATCGTGATGACTTTGAATTTTCTAAAGTTATAAAAGAATAAACAGCTCTTTTCAAGATAGTTCAGTTTTGTCAGATTTTAATCGAGCTGTGGAACCAAAACACTTCCCTGTTTTATAGCCTGTTACCAAGTAATAGTAATTTCTTTCAAAATCAGATTTCTTTCTTTTAATAGGTAGCTATTTAAGTGCCATAGAAACAAGGCAGTAGTGTTTTCTAAAATCTTTTAGGAGTCCTCGGGATTTTTTTTCAGCTCTCTTTACAGTTATGTTATTTAGCTCCTACATCTAACCAATCATGCTACAAAAAAAAAAAAATCTGATATGCAAAGTTTTTACCAATGCCAAAGTTCATGAACATAAATGAAACTGCATTTATTTATTTGCAGCTTAAAAAAAATTAAGAGAATAACATACTCAGGAAACATAATTTAAAATACGATTTGATTGTGAAATAACTCCTCGAATAACTGCCACAATTACAAACAATTGAGCAATTGTAGGTGACGTCAAAGGCAAAGATCATTGTGTAAGTCACCGTGTATGTGCATGTAGCACTTCTTTTATAATGGTATTCTAAAGGATGGAATTGGCATCTTTTGAATTCACACTGCACTTGACTGAGCTACTAATGGTACAACACGGATTTGCTTCAATATGCTTAAATGACAATAACAATTTTTTCCCTCATAGTTCCCACTTCTATCTGTAAACTGGAAAGAGAGCAAGCAGAGCTTAAGGGATACATATGTAATGTTATTCTACAAACATGGATGAATTTAATTTTCAGAGCTGACCTGGTCATTTGGCGGTAGCATTGCAGTCTTCACTCATCAAATCTCTTTTCAAGTACAAACTATGTAAGATTTTCTTTAGCAGTTTTTTAAACTAGCAAAAATTCCACTCTTAATTTTTTCTTAATTTTAAATAAAACCAAAAATCCAATAGTAAAATTATTAATGAAGGAGTAATGTGCTCATAGCAAGTGTGTCAAGAAAAGTCTACATTGTACTGGTGAAAAAAGGTGAATTCATTTACCCCATTTTACTTTTCCTGCTACCACAGTTTTTATAACACTGTCAAAAATTCCTGTCTCATGCTTTCCTCTTGAGTGTTTCTTTGTTTCTATAGTTGATGGCATAGTTCACCAAAAAAACAGGGAAGATGTTGTAATAATACAACTGTTCCTTGTATTCTCCAAAAAAGATTTTTCTCATGCAAGGTCCTCATGAAAAATGCATCCATCACACTTTGGAACATTTTATTTGATCTCTCTTTTAATTTCTTGTAGTCCTAATGTTTTTTAAGGCATAACTTTGGTATAAGAAGGTACCGCTGTCTCTATTATACTGAAGGGAAATTAAAGCACAAAGTGGCTATATGAATTGGCAAAATCACAAGAGGCCTATAGGGGAGCAGGAAATTGAATATCAGCCTTGTAGCTTAAACAGTGTGTCAGCCTTCTCTTAGAGGAGAATAAATGGTCCTGAAACTACTGAATGGTTGTTGAAATCAAAGTGCAAGAAATAAAAAATATTTTAGGGGTTTTTTTTGCAATGCTTTAGCCCTGAGTTGAGGTTTATATTTCAAATTTCAAAACTGATGTACTTTTAAATGACAAAACTAGGCAGATCTTCCAGCAGAAATCCCAAAGTTATTACAACTACAGAATTGCAAAAAAAAATCCATATAAATCATTGTCAGATACTTGATGGTAAAATATTTCACATATGGCATTTATTTATTTATGTACTTTATTCCATAAAAGCTGTGTTTCTTCCCTCACTTCTGACTTCACTGTTAAAGTCATTTGCTGTCAAGGTAAGATGTTATTAGAAGTGGACTTCAGATTTTTGTACAATGCCTCGATGATAAAACATACCCTTTTGTTCTCTGTTAGTTAATGCTTCATGCATATCTCATGTATGCACAATAAAGGCTACATTTATTTATTAGTATTCATCACAGAATTAATTTCTATTTTTGATTGATAGAATTATAACAATTCAAAAATACCCAGGACTTTTAAAAACATTCATTATCATATATTTTCCCAGTTATAAATTATGAATGTACACACTTGCTAATATGGCACGTTCTTCAGGATCTTAACAACCTTATTTTAGTACATCATGGTTCTGAAATGCCAAGACTGAAACAAAAATCAAGAGGCCGGAACTTGGCATATTTCTGTATGACATTCGATGCTAATTATTAGCTACGTTGAGGAGGTCTTGAGCTGTTATAGTGCTGAAGTCATTAGCCTGACTGTTTATAACCTATTATTTAGCTACAGAGCAGCATTAAAGACTCAGCTAGGTACATTTGCTACTCAGGGAGAGACATTTATCACCAAAGAGAAATTCTATACACTGTGGTTATGTTGACATTGTGCTTGGCTTTTCACTACATATTGGAAATCATGATGACTAAATTGTGTGTTAAATTCAACATAAAGTTTAATGACTTAGAGGAATATACTTTACTAAGAATTATGTTTAACATGGATGTCCTAATATTAATATTCACGCTCAGAAGGAAAGAGAATTTAGCAATCAATTTGTTCTGTTCTCATACGTTTTCAGTTTTCAGTCATTAATTTATAATAAAAGTTTACAATATTGTCACAAGTTAAATCTGTAAATTGAGGATGAAATTTCCACCTGAGCAGAACCTTTTGAGCGTGCTAAATACCAGTAACTTTTGTAGGTACATTTATTTGATGTCAAGAAAAAGGAAGAAGGATTACAAGTTGGAATAATTAGTATTGGAAACTAATCTTCACATTGAACTCTAATGGAAATGAATGGGGGAGTTTTTGAGAGCGACTTTTAATTACCACTTTTATAAATAGTGAGCCTCTTATCACTGCCTCTTAAACCCTTCATTATTTTCTCCTTTTGAGACTTTTCCTTTTCTTTCAGACTTTGAACTGGTTCTTCTAGTCCTAACAACAGACAGTTTATACACATAAATAAAATCTAATATATTTGAAAAAAATAACTGGCAGGGAAAAGATGATACCTAGTACAATACATGTTAACTCACTATAACCTTGAGAACTAAATTAGTACATGCAATGGTCTTCACTCTAGTCCAGTGAATGAATTAGTAATCCCTGGAACTAAATTCATGACTTTCTAAAGAACTTTATCTAAGTGCTGCAACAAATCAGTATCTTCTCTGAATTAGGGATACATCAAAATTACCTGAACGTTAGAGATCAGTAAAAAGTTCAGTTCCATGATAAGCTATTTTATCTTAAAGAGGTAACACGTCTGATAACAGAAACTTGCCATTGTAATTGCTAATTCATTGATCTATGCAGAGTGAGAATTCAAAATAAAAGGTTTAACGCAAAAGCTGTAACACAAAAATAAGGAAGTATAAGAGAATAAGGAAGTATCAGAGATTTTAGAAATGTCTGTAAATTTTGTGCTATCCAATTTTTAATCTACAAACATTTTGATTTATGTGAATACTTGCATCCTCCCATGTGTTAGAAGAATGGTTACTTTTTTCTTCAGTGTCATTTATCTCATTGTAATAAAACAGTACTTCCTTCCCTACTGACCAACACTGATATCATATCACTGGTAATAGAAGCAACTTTTGAAGTGTACAGAAGATCAGTATAATCGAAAATCAATGATTTGAACTGAGGGTGGTTGTTCTATAATGCGGTTTATGTAATTTGATAATGCCAATCCTAATGGAGTTAAATAAAATCCATCGAAATTTCAGGATGCAAGGGTCAATAGGGAGTGCAATGCCTCACTTCCCAGCAATTACCACTTATTACTGGGGCAGTGCGTTTGCTTTGCTGTTCTGCTTGCCTCAATAAATAATATTTGGAGACCCTGCAGCTGCAGTCAATAGAGTACAGTTTTATTGTCACAGCTTCATAGTCAGATCAATACCAAGTCTTCTGAGACATGGGAGAGAACCACCACGTGCCAATCTAATGAAACCATGTGTTTTTATGATTCTGAAATTATATATTTTATTCATTGCTCATGCTTAATGTCACTGTTGCTTTTAATAGGGCCCTTTCAACTAAACTTTTATGTGCCCTTCACATGACATTTATGCATACAAAGAAAGGGAATTTGTGTTCTGCAAATGAGTTATAGTGAACTAAAATTGCAAACATTTCCTGATTTTTTTTCCTGATGTCGGCTTCAGTTACAAGATTTCTCTATATTGCTGTTGCAGAGTGTGAGATGAAACTAGAAAATTGCCAGAGTGTCTAAATGGACCTCATGCTGTAGTTTAAAATCTATTAAAGGACAGTGTAAGCTTCACACTCTCACCACTGTGATTCTGGGCCTTGGGACAAAAACTGGTTAAAAAGAGTTGCTGATATTTAAATATATTCAAAAAGATATCTGCATCCTTTTGAAATCTTGCCTGTTACAGCTTGCTCTGCAAACGCTGGACTCAGAGGCTGGCTATGAAACTGTAAAAGAACCTTAAATGATTTAAAGGAACAAGTTCCATCAAGGGAAGCTGGGCTCAGTTCAGGAAGTGCACTTAAGATGCAAGTCAAACTCTCTTGAGCAAACATAAGTAGTGATGTGAGTAAGCATCAGGGAATGTGAGCTGGTGTAAGGAGTTCTGATTTAAAACAAGAAGGTATTACTTGTGAACTCATTCAAGATTATGTGAGTCTTTTTCTTCTTAAGTGGGACATGCACTTTCTTACCATGGTGTCTAAAAAGGTATAATAATTAGTGATGGACAATATTTATATTCTAAAATTGTCACCAAATCCACGTTTTCTTTTTGCCAGCCTCCTTTTTATCCTTGCTTTTCAACACAATCCCATATAAGGTGCACAAAAGATGCACAGACAGCACAAAATAAAGAAATCAAAGAGGTTCTGGAAGTATCAGAAGAAAATTGCAGCCATTCTATATTAATGACAAATGCAACATACAAGAAGTGTCAATACAAAAGGAAAAGCATAGAAGAAGTCTTTATATTGCAGCTATTTCCACTACCATTTGCTTTTAAATTACATGACCGATTTCCAGGAAATACATTATACCATGAAAGTCATTTTCTTTACAATTATTTTTCAACTATTACTTGTATTTTTTACATCTCATGCCAGTGATGTTCCATCACAGGACTACAGAAATAAGGTGATCACTCATTTCCATGGGGTTAACATAGATGTGCTTTAAAGGAATGCTTTAGGAACACTGAAAGCTCAATTTTTTCTGCTGGTAAAAATTCCACAAGGTGTATAGACACTGAAAGTCTGTTCGATGATTTAGAGTCAGGTAAAAAAGGTGAGGAAGAATTTCAACATCTTTTTAAAACAGAGACTCTCTTTCCAGCACTTTCAGGAGGGAGTTTTCCTTTGCAGTAGCATAAATATTTATAACACTCACCACCACCTGCACAATCATCCCCATAAACTGATATGCTCTCATAACTACGAGTAATGAAACGTGTTTTACACTACAAGCCTTTGGCAACGAGTCTATGCAGTGCAGACATTATCAAAACAAGAGCACTAGCAAGCTTACCACTGTGGCACAGCTATTGGCTATTTTAAGGTGTTTTCTCTCCCAGACAGGCATCTCACATGCACATTTGTACATATAGAAAACTACAGGAAGTAATATTGCCTAGAAGCTACAGCAAAGTCTTGGGATTCAGGTTCTGTTCCCAGTTTTTTTCCACTGATTTAGTGGTAATTTTTTGGGAACTTTATATTTTGATAACTGAAGTCACTGCTTGTAAAATAGAATATTGATACCTTATTATTCTATGTGCTTTGAATTTAATGAAAAATGGCATATATTAAATAAACATTCTGAATAATGTATTTATATTTGTACTTATTTAGATTTTTTAAATGAATAGTTCGGAATTGATAATATATAGTTACCTCACTGTAGAATAACTATACTTATTCTCTTTGTGACATCTAGAAACTCATAGTAACCAAAACAAAATCACTTAACTACTTCAGCAACTATTTGGGACAGCTAATAATTTTTAAAGCATTTAGAATAATTTTGAATGGAAATAATATGAAAAGAGGAAAATAAAAATGAATAAATTTATTAATTCCAAATCTTTCTAGAAGGTATCATTATTTAAAATCATGGCTAAGTTCCAGAATTGTCTTTTATAACTTATGAGTGGGTGTTGTGCATTTGTTGGTCGTCATCCAGATCTATATAGATTCGACATTTTTATAATGGAATAAGTAGGATAAAATTCCAGATTTACAATAAAATTTTGGCAGAACAGAAATTCATCTTTATGTTCAACTGTAAAAATCCTCTCATTGTACACTAAAAATAAAAAGCAACTATGTACAATGAGAAAAGAATCTGGATAAAACCCATGAAATAATAAAAGTTGATCGAAAACTCACTGAAGACAATAAAAGTCTCTTCCACTGATTGATATTGGATAGGATCCTAAATGGGAAAATTAAGGCATTCATCCAGTGAAGCACTTAAACATAAGAGTAGCCTCACTTAAACCTCATTGAAAACCTCTTAGTTTTGATTTCAGTGGGATTACTTGCAGGGTGAGAAATTACTCAGTATTAGCGGGGGTAATGGAATACAGCCTCTGGAGTGGTATACCTAGACCAGATCTTTGTGTCAAGGAATGCAGTCTGCTCCACATCTTTAAGCAGTCATAGGGGCTGCCTTAGCCTAGCTGAAGTACAGGTGATGAAGCATTGCCAGGCTGAAGAATGAAGTAAGCCTCATTACATGCCACCGCCACCTCCACGGAGGTTGATCGCTACGCTATGTCATGCACAAGGCGTACCTGTTCCCAGCCTTCTGCCACCACGTTTGTTCTGCTGCTGAGTTTACTGGATCACTCAGACAGATGTTTGTTTCAAGAAATCTGAAGGAGGGACTTGTTCCATGACCTTTTGACCATCTTTGTACTGTATTTCTTCTCTGAGAATATGATAGACGAACCTGTATTTTAGCAAGACTGACATCATGGCAGGAGGGAGGCTATTATTTAGATATGCATCAGTAAAGCTGAACAAGAAAGCACAGATTATTGCTACATAAAAATAATCCATACTGTAAAAACTGAGACCAAGGTTAGGATATTTCTCTAAATACAAAATCTTCCACTTTTTAAAGAATATACCAGTGTAAGTTCACTCCTTGGTTATCAACAGAAGTACACATAATACATGTCAACAATAGAATTGTGTATTTTCTCTTTAAACTGTTGTGTATATGCACTGATTATTCAGTGAAAATAGGACAGCTGGAAAAGCCCCTGCTCTGCCAGTCTCTGTATCCCTGACATGCAAAACTTGAAGGTGGAAAAAAAAAAAAATGAAGAGGCTATACATTAATTGTTGAGAAAAGCAGAATCCAAGAACAAAAGACATATATTTTAGTGGGTTTTTTTAATGAATCACAGTACAAATGAGATTATTGTTGCATATGAAAATGTTCTATTGTACTGATAGTTTTTCCTAACAAAAGCATTTGGAGAAACGTTCATATATTTCACAATGAAATGTTACTGAAAATGGCTATGTCCTGGAAAATGAATGAGGTCTTATGTTGTCACTGAACATACTGAAATGGACTAAAGACCGTAAGTTAACTCCTTATGGTTCTCATTTGAAATGTGTCAAAGCATCACTAGAACTAGATAATTCATTACAATCCAGTGCAGTTAAGCACCTCATAAAGTTAATATTCAACACTTGTATTTACAACACTTTCCCTTAAGTATGTTTTTAGGCATGTTGTTTAAACCAAACTAGTGTTGACACAATTATTTCATTTCGCCTTGTGTCAGTATGAGATAACCATATTTTTCTTTATTGAGTGCTTTCCCAAAGTTAGACCGATTATTCATCTTACAGCACAATAGAGCAACAACTGAAACATACCATTCCAAATGGGGAGGACACTGCATGTATGGAAGGACCAGAACTTTCAGTTGTGTTTCTTAGTCTTCCAAGAAATAGTGTCTCCCTTCCACATCATAAAAAAGAACAGTATGGCATTGGGTCAGAATCCCCTTTTTACTTGAAAGTCATGCAACTGCTGTTTTATTATACAAGGGATCTTTGCTTTTCATTATGAACACCAGAAAATAGGCTGTGGTTTTCATATTCCTTACCTATGTAATAGATAGAAAAGGAGAAAATACAGTCATACCATCAGATGTATAAACTATTAGCTATTGTCTCAGCTTTTTCTCCCCAAATGAAAATATTTTGACAATGAAGTGACATCCAGGTTGCTTAGGTTAACCTTTTAGTTTTTCCAGAGTCCTACTGCAATCTGCTTCACCATTTTCCCTGTAAATTTGTTAAAAAAAAAAATCTAAAAATTTTCCTTGTAAAAACAGGCCATAGTTCTAATACTTATATTGTCCTTCTATACGTAAACACTCCAGAAAATACCTTAATATTTATAAAATGTTAGCTTATGATCTTAGTTTGGATGCAACAGCAGAAAAAGAACTCAACAGTGTTTTATTGCAGTAAACATGATGTAAAAATATGTGTAGGAAAGTTTGTAGTAAGAAGAAACATTTTTTAATGATTATTTTTTTAAACGACTCTGTTGTTTTAAACTTCATCAATTGGTCTAAGAAAAGACATTGCCACTTCTTTTGTGAAAAGTGAATAGTAATAATGATGAGATATCTTTAAAATGCTTTTACCTAGGATTGTGTAAAACTATGTCAGAAAAGAAATTATCTATTGTCCATTGCAATTATTGCTTGAAATCACAGACAATTACATATGATTTGATGGTGTGCTGTTATACTAGTTCTGGAATTAATTCACGCATTGGTTGTTTTATGTATACTTTTCTGATTCTGTTCAGTGTCACAAAATATATTGAAAACTCTTAACACCTTTTAAAACTTGATTCACTTCTGATGCAATAACAGAGATTGGTCCAATAAAGTAGAACGAAAATCCATTTGTGAACCTTTTCACTGAAGTATATTAAAAAAAATCTCCTGTTATTTGAGCTTACCTTATAAAATGTTTACATGCCATTAAATAGTACTAACATCTCCTGTGTAAATTAAATGGGCTGTGATGTTCCCTATGTCCTAAAGGGCTGTAGTACTTGAGGCTATAAAAATACCTTCATGTAATAAATCAAATGCTCTGCTCCTAAAACTGAAATTATAAAAATAAAGGGACACGATCCCTGCCTAATTAGCTTGTATGTACACGCATTGCTCTGCAAGCACTATAAACAAAAGTATGTTTAAACTACAGTGGTTCCTACAAGTCAGCATATTTTAAGAGCAAGTGCGTGGTGAAGGAGGGAGAATTTACTTTTCGGAATAATTTTGAGAGAAAAAATTGAAGTGTGTGTACTAGTTTGTTAAAGATTTTCCATCTATGTAAAAGGTAGCATGCAGCACTATTTGACAGTATACAAGTCGGACACAACAGTCTAAATTCAGAGGGGAGGCAGGGAGTGAGGTAAGTTGATCCTTTTCATGCTCACTTAAAATATTTGCTTTCATCCATTTACTGATGTGTAAGTGGAAGGCAGTCTAGCCGTGCATGAAGGCAGGTACAAAACTTAAGCTGAACTAGAAACTTCCCCCCCCCCACCCCCTCAGTTTACATGTTTCTGCATGCCTTGTTAGTTTCTTCCTTTGTTACATTCCTCTCTACTGAACCTTTTGCAAATAAATTTTGCCAACATGGGAGTTTGCCAAACCTTTCTTTTTCCATTTAGTTTCACATTTGGAAATATTTTTGGCTTCAGTTGTATATACAAGTCGTATCTTTAGATAAGCTTACTCTACAATGAATAAAGTATACGTTGTAGTGGCTGAAGGGAGCTCACCTGAGCCATTTTATCTGCTAGAGCCTCTTTACTGTCTACTACAAAACTGAGTGTTACTGAAATTTATTTAAGAGCTGAAAGAATTACTCCAATGAGGAAAAGTTTTGAAGAGTGCATATTTTTTACATTAAAATATAATTTTAAATTAATTGAATCAATATACAGGAGTTACCATAAATAAATGACAGACCTTCTTGCCTAGCTCTCACCCAAACTGATCCTTAAATGAGTATTGATTTAACTTTATCTGCATAAGTTGTATTTTCTGGGGTTAAAACTGTTCCCATCTAGGCTAACAGCTGGTATAACAGAACATTGTGGAGGCTGCAGGCTGAACTGCTCTGTGGTTTCCTTGAAGATGAGCACACAAGACAAGTGCTCCAGCCATGAAGGTAGTTTTTATTAGAGTCCAAGAAAAATAAAGTTGAGCAATATCTCCTTAAAGTTACAAAAAGATTAAATAGGTTGAAAACATATCTCCCCTCTGACCACCAAGGCTTTGTAGATTCATTCCTTTTTGCCATCCTGCTTTCCCATCCAACAACATCAGTGCCATCAGGAGTTATAACGATCTCTATGGACTCTCCTTCTCATCCCTAGAAACCTCATTCTCTTCCCGCTATGCTCTGCACTTGCCTGGGAGGCTGATCCTGCTCCTATCCTTGCACCCCTGCTGTGGCATCACTCCTGCCAGCTGGCACTTTGGAGGCACCCACAGGGTGCCAGGGCTGAACACCACCCTGACCCTCCCTCTGCTTTCATGATTCTTCCCTCCCTCACAGGCCTTCAGTGTTTGGGCTTTTATTCTGCAGGACATACACTAATTACAGACAACAGAGGCAGACTGAGGGCTTTTGTCACCTAATCACACCCAGTGAAGATGTCAGTTACTTCGGTGACATGTTTGCAGCCTGTTTTCCCGACAGTGTTAGTAAGGTTGCTTTCTGACCAAACACCATCAAAATACCCCTCAGCCATCAGGTTTTTCTAGCGAGCTTTAAAACCATTAGTGATGAGGAGCACAGCTGAGCTACCAGCGGCAGAGGAGAGAGGCCGTCCCACCCACCATGAAACGCTCAGGTGCGCCCCTTAGTGCCCGCCCGGCTGCAGCCCCGCTCAGGGCCAGGGCTGCCCGGCCCGGTGGCACTCCATGGCGCGGCTGGGGACAGGAGCCGGCACAGAGCCTGAAAGCGGTTTGTTTCTCTGCTGTGGTACGTGTGGGGCTGAGTTGGTTTTCTTCCCAGTGAGGTTTCTGGTTTGAGTAGCTTAGGAGCTGCTGTTGTGGGGGTCGTGTGTGATGGGGGCTCTCCACCGGCTTTGCCCCGGAGTGCTGGTAGTGGGGTCCCATACATCCCCTGGCTACCCTTGTTGTGTGTGTGGGCTGCCAAGTCACTGGCCTTAGTGCTCCAAATAGGGGAGTCTGAAAGAGCAGGTGGGAGGTCGGGAAGGAACCTGCTGGAGCCTTCTAGAATGCTGCTGGCCTGGGGCAGAGCCGTTCCTGGTGCACTGCAGTCAGAGCCCAGCCCTGCTGTGAGGGGGCTGATGTGGGGCAGCAAGCAGGCCCTGTCCTGCTCCAGGTGCTGTGCTGGGGGTTTCTCTGTGTGCATTCTGTGTACGAGTTCAACAGGGGAAGCAACATATGTTGTGGTTTGATAAGTGCCAGGTGAAAACAGCTGGCTTGTTGCTGTTTGAAATGCATCGTTTTGCATATTGTTCGGTACATAAACTTTGTGAGAAGCGTGCACTGCTGTTTACTTTCACGCCAAAAGGGGCCTGTTTTTAAAAGAAGAAAAAATAGTGGAGTGAATGTGTGAATGGCTTTTTGGGGTCTGTGCTAATATGTTTTTGCAAGACAGTTACTAGTGTTTTTCTACTGCTAGTCCAGTTTATAGTTCAAGTTAATTCTACAAAGCTCCCTTCCCAGAGATACAGATATATGTGCTTTGTAAATTCAATTTAGTGTTCCTGTAGAAGGTACTGTTAGTAATATACATGAGTAAATTAATTTATAACTAGAATCGAAATGATGGTAGAATGGAAAGTTTGAGGCCTCAGTCATAGAATAGTTTGAGTTGGAAGGGCCCTTAAAGATCATCCAGTTCCAAACACCCTGCCTGGCAGAGACAGTTCCCACTAGATCAGGTTGCTCAAATTCTCATGCCTCTCCAGGGATGGGGCAGCCACGATTTGTGAGCAACCTGTTCCAGTGCCTCACCACCCTCACAGTAAAACATACCTTGAGAATACCTTTTACGTGTAAAATCCCTAATTTTAGTAGCAGCAAGTACTAATTTACCTGTAAGTAAGCTGTGTTTATGTCTCCATATTGAATTTATTTGTCAAATAGCCTGCAAAATGTGTATCCTGGCTGCCTTAGCCCAAAGCTCCCTGAGAGACTGCAAGCGGTAGGAGAGGCCATAGAGATGTTTAGACAGAAGCTGAGTAGGGGTTGGCAGGGAGAGGGGGAAAGGCCAGGCCATTTGACAGCATATAAAATCTAACAAAATTAATTGTGAAATTTTAACATGTAATTTTATTGTACCTTTGTAAGGGAACAGGAAGACTGGTGTAGTTATGTTGCTAGTCGTTCTGTTGGTGTGGCAGAACCTTGAATGCCTCGGTATTTTCAAATAAAGCCAAGGGGAATAATGCACTCTTCAGAGATAATTAAGTTCCCTTTAGCTTGGAAATCATTATCTGAGAGGAGGTGTGGTCATAACTACTGAGTTAACTTCAAGAACTACTTTCTTGCCCTTCTTGGTGTGATGCATGTGCATATGGCAAGTACACTTGTTGAAAGACATTATCAGATTTCACAAGTGAAATCTATGTCTCTGATGACTTGCTTCACAGAGGACAGGAATTATCGTGTAGAACAGCATGGGAGAAATTTAAGAGGTCTTAAAGCATGGAAGAGGTGAAGGTAATGGAGAGGCACGATACTCTGCATTATGAATTGCAGCTGGGTATCTGAGAGCAAAGCTAGGCTCTGTTGCAGCACACCTCAGCTGCCGTACATGGATAATGTTTTTGCTATATGCCTGATTGCACACTGATGCTTGATAATTTTAATGATTTGTTACATGATGCCTCAAATGTGCGTCTTGATTATCTCACATGACCTAGTGTTGAGTTACAGTTACAGCATTTTCTACTTATTTTCCATTGGATCAAAGCTGAGTATTTGGGTTGAATCATGGATAAAATGTTGCTAGTCATTTCATTTCTATTTCACTTTGGGAAACCTGAGATGTCATCAAATTTGTATTTGTTAATGGGAAACCAAATATTATTTTTGGGCAGATTTATTTTTAATGTTACTGAAAAGCTTGACCTGTCCTCTGTAGAAAGTTACAGTATTGTATCTTGTGGATGGTGAGAATGTGTATTGATGCATGGATCACAATTATTTTAGTTCTATAACATTATCAGCAACAGACGTATGACTATAATAATGAAATTCTCTTTAACACAGTCTGTAAAAACACATTGATTTTATAGCTCCCCAAACTGATTACATTAATATCTGTGCATAATTAGTTTACACATTACTAAATTACTGACAGATTAAAAGTGAAATAGTGCAGTTCATACATGGCCACATAACTGCCAGAAAGGAAATTAATATGGATTCAAATGGTCCTTGGAGACCTGCGCTGAAATAGCAGAAATCTATAAAGACTGCTTGCGTTAGGAAATTTCTATCACCAACATGTTTGTGGTTGATGCTTTGCTAAGTCTGTTAATATGGGTAAAATTTAGCACAGGAAATGATGTTTGAATGATGCTTTTAGTGTTACCAGCTCAAGAATGTGTTTATTAAAAGTAAATTCCTGACTTAAATGGCAATTACATTGGATGTGAATATGAATTTTAAATACTTTTTTAAGTGTTTCTCATGAAGTGGCAGTAGCATAAAGTAGCTACTACTTAAGAATTTGAAAATTATATTGGTTTTAGATATCATAAAAATTGAGAACTTACTCTTGGTGCTTCTCCCTCAGGACAAATACATATTAAAGGTAACACTATATCAAAAGTTGATCAGATTATACAACAGCGTATGCTTCCAGACAGCTTTCTGTCTTGAGAAGGATTTTGACATAATCTGTATAAACCAAATTTATATACAGTTCAACTATCTACATTTTTTTTTTACTTACTATATACACCTTGATGAAGACTGGGCTACTTGCATGTCAATCCAAGCTATCACTATGGAAAGGATTGTGGAAGGAATTGGTTGTGGTTCTTATAGGTTGATTGTAGCAGAAAGTTGTGCTAAGGTGCTTTTTTTTTTTTTTTCCCATTTTCTTCTCTGCCTCGTTAGATCTATGTGGAACATGACATTGAAAGAAAAATTAGAAGAGAAGCAAGAGGCTGCAGCCAATACTTCCTTTTGTAGGCTTTAGTGAAGGCTGGAGGATGTGATCTCAATGAATAGGTAGTATTGGTTAGTTGAGCACAATAACAAAAGTGAATTGTGTTGAGCTGAGAACTGCAGCCAGATTTGCTATCCATAACTGAATACAAAATGGAAATGTTAGATGAATTCAGTCTCAGTTGTGTCTTTTGAGGCAAAATGCCCTACAAAGTCAACCAGCATGATGTGCATAAGGATCTGGCTTCTTAGAAATCTCAGTATTTATAACTCCTATCACCTTTAGCAGAAGCTGTGGGTGTTGATGACTGCTCTGAAAGTCATATTACAAAGTCAGTAAATCTTTTATTTTGGGGAAACACTACTGCTCCTCTACCTTTCTTCTTCTTTAGCATAGCCTCTAGTTAACACTTTCTTACTAAGCCTCAAAAGAATAGATTTGTGTGTATATAAAATATTTGGGAAGACTCCTAGTAAATGTGGCTCACTGGTTCTTCTAGAAGTGCGCTTTCTTTAAAATCAAACATACTTCAGTAATGAGGACAAACTTTTTTAGCTTACTTATGGATGTCTTGTTTAGCACATGGCCTTTATGCACTATGAGTTTAGCACAAAAATAAAGCTCTAAAGAAAAGCTGTTAATGTGCATTTCACTTATTTTTTTTAATCAGTGGTAAGGAAATGGGCTTATTGGTCTGTTGTGGGTGAAAAAGGAGAGAGAGGGAAGAGTTAAAAGTAGTCAGTGCTGCAATGAAGGGATTGACAGCAGCCCTGCAGAGGACATGGGACAGACTGGTGAACGAAAAGCTGGACATGAGCTGACAATGGGTGTTTGGAGCTCGGAAGGCCAAATGTATACTGGACCACAGCAAAGGAAGTGTGGTCAGCAGGTTGAGGGAGTCAATTCTGCCCCTTTATTCCTTTATGGTAAGACCCTGCCTGGAGTAGTGTGTCCAGCTCTGGAACCTGCAGCATAGGACACAAACCAGTTGCAGCGGGTCCAGAGGAGGCTACAGATATGATCAGGGATGGAACATCTTTCCTGTGAAGAAAGGCTGAGAGAGCTGGGGAGGCCTTATTGTGACCTTTCAGTACTTAAAGGGGGTCTATAAGAATGATGGGGACAAACTTTTAGGTATGGCCTGTTTTGACAGGACAAGGGATAATGGCTTTAAACTAAAGAATGTGTATTTTGACTAGATATAAGGAAGAATTTTTTTATGCTGAGGGTGGTGAAACATTGACACAAGTTGCCATCCCTGGAAGCATTCAAGGTCAGATTGGATGGGGCTCTGAACAACCTGATCTGGTTAAAGATGTCCCTGCTCATTGCTGGGGGGTTGGACTGGATGACATTGAAAGTTCCCTTCCAACCCAAGCCATTCTATGATTCTATGAAAAGTAGTACATGGAAAAGAGATTGATATGTCAGATGAAGAAAAATAAAAATAAAGTTCAAATGACGGTTACTTAGAGGTATTAAAAGATGTCATTGTGGATGTGTTAATTCCTTTCACTTGAATGGTAAGAAATATGTAGATTTGCCAAATAGGGATGATGTCTGCACTCATGATTTCACATGGAATTGCATGGATATTGCAGTCTGGCGGGTGACAGGTTTCATGTTTAAGATAATAACAATTTTAACATCGCGATCCATTTCACTGTAGTCGGCACTGACTCGTTAGGACTATATTTATGATTGCAGGAAAAGTACTTCAAATTCACTGGTCTTTGCTGGAATTAATCACATGTACATGCCAATTTACTTAGTGGATTTGGAAGTAAGATGGATCTGTGTGAAACATGACGATTTTGTTTGTAAGTATTTTTTTGTGAACGTTTCCTTCAGTTATAACTCATGCAGTGAGATGCCATATGGGAGGTCTGCCAGATTTCACGTAGCCCATATGAAACACATTTGGCAGTCCTGTTGTGTATTACTGCTGGATTGTTGTACGTCTAGCTGAACTATCATTAAGTGCTTTGCTTCTTGCCAGCCAATGGAAGCTACTGTTGCACTTATTTTCACATTAAGCTTGTGGACAAAGCAGTAGCCAACACTTCTAGGACGAAAAAAGGACCGCACAGGGATCTAAAAGAACCAACAACGATGCAGAACTAGGGTTTTAGTATTACAGATGATAGGAGGCAGAATGAAGGTTAACTGTAGTTTCTTTTGCTTATTGGTTTTTTTATAATTATTTTTGAGCAGTATCATCTGCTATTCTGGATAGGACTGCAGCGTAGAGCTGTTATCATTTGCTCTATTAATGAATACAACATTATTCACCTAGGCTATTTGCCCCAAGTCAGCACTGTATTTGCGTGGTCTTTCAAGTGGGAAGCGATAAACAATGTTACAACTGTTGTAACTTCGTTGCTTTATATAGAACTTTGAAGCACCTGTAATACTTAATACAGTCTAGCTACAGTTTGAATGATATTGTCAAGTAAAGAAAGATTGTTGTTCATGCATATCAATGCCCTACCTCAACAGACCTACTTGTCTGGATTAGGGCGGGAGTGGGTGCATTTCTTTTGAATGTTTGTGTGGCAGCTATGGAAATGATGACGTTTGTTACTCCTGTGGTCTCCTCAATATTCCAATTTTTAGTTTGAACACAGCCAAAGTTACAATTCTTTATGTTGAGCTCGATCAAAGTAACAACAGTTTACTACAAGAACTTAGTCTCAATCAAATTCACCCACAAGTGCCGAAGGAAAAGTGAGGTAGAGTAAGGACTGGGAGAGAAAAAAAGAAGACAAGCAGCAGAAGAAAGGGGAATATGACATAATAATAATCACCACCTCCATGAATCCAGCTGAGG
Organism: Neomorphus geoffroyi; assembly: GCA_033558235.1. Classification (NCBI taxonomy): domain Eukaryota; kingdom Metazoa; phylum Chordata; class Aves; order Cuculiformes; family Neomorphidae; genus Neomorphus; species Neomorphus geoffroyi. The sequence continues at coordinate 10,013,247 of JAUMJM010000001.1, forward strand.
TTTTGGCAGGAACTGTGATCCACAGGGTGGAGGGCATGCATGTGTGCTTCTTAGCATGGATTGCTTCTAGAGGAATGTGCTGTCTGCATGTGCAGTCTCCTGAGCGAAACCCTCGGCACTGGGTCTGGTGAGGATGGTGCAGAGAATGCCAGTAGCCTGATGCAGGTGTGTGTCAGGGTGCAGTGCTTCTACCTATGTCTCCCTTCCTTTCTTCTGCTGCTGCCAAACTGCTTAAAACCCCAAGCACACATACAGTTTTGCACGAAAATGGATGTTTAAGATGTTTAATGGATGTTTAAGATACACAGACAAATACAAATAAAGAAGTTGGTCTTTACAATGCAGGTGTGTTGAAAGCATCAGATATTTAATGCGACTTACTGTCTTGTTTAAAGCTATTTCATGGGTTTTGAATATTTTGTTTTCACAATGAGTATACCTTGTTAGTGTAATTAAGAACTGAGTAGTTCCTGTTTTGTGATCATGTGCAGTAAATCACTCTAAATGTTATGTCTAGTATATTTTTCAGAGTTCTTTTGATTTTTAGTGATACAGAGTTCTTGGAATTATTTTTTGGTAAGGTGAAAAGTTTTGTTTATATATTTTACATGTTTTACTAGCTGGTGTAGGGAAATAGACAATGTCAGATTAGTAGAATTTTACTTATTACATTATTATTCCAAGGTTCTTCCTGGAGGTGTTTAAACGACAGGTGGATGAGTTCCTTAGGGACATGGTTTAGTAGGGAGACAGGTATGGTTGGACTTGATGATCTCAGAGATCACTCCCAACCTTATGATTCTATAATTCTATTCAATGTCTTGAACTTATGTCTTCTGTACTCATAACAAGTTTCTAAGAAGCAACTATGTAAAAATAATCAAAACAACACACTACCACCACCTCCAAGAACCTCCCCCCCTCCCAAACCAAACAAAAAACCAACCAAAAAACCCCCACCAAAACCAAAAACCAAACCAACTCCCTCAAAATCCAGTTTTCTATATTTCATTTGTTATGAGCTTTATGCTGCTGAAGTAGAATTAAGATTGCTTTGGAGCTGGTCATAAAGACTGTTTCTCTTTAATGAGGTATGTGACTGTTGAAAGAATGGTGAAACTTTAGACTGCAGTTTCCACAGATGTTGATTTGACATTTTTACAGGAATATTCTCTTCACTTGTCTGTATCAAAGAGGTCTGTAACTAAGTAATTATTTTGTTTTAGAATTTCTTTTGTTTCAGTACATTCTTGCTTCCCTATAGTCTGTTGCTGTTCTCCTGCATTTGTATAGTTAGAGCACCAGTGTTTTACCAGTTCTACTGGTTTCTTGAAAAATCTTAAAACATTCTGTGTTTTCTCCTTGTATTAAGTCCTGGAGACCCAAGATTGTGAAAGTTGAGGTTCTTACAATAAAAGGGCAAATTAATTTGGCAAATCAGTATTTACTGCTAAGGTTGCAAAACTTTCCCAGAGGCTATATGATTAACATTCTCCTCAACGGCTCAGGCTTCTAATTTTCTCTGCGTGATCTTGGAAAAACTTGATGGTTAGCAGTAGCATCAGTAGTGGAACAATTTCCCATAAGAGTTCATGTATTAGGTGGGGGCTTTATGCATGGACTTAACTATGCACAGCTGAAATATGTATATGAAATGTGTGCAGCCTGGAGAAAGAAGGTGCAGTAGCAGGCAGTCAGGATTGTCAAGTGGAATGGAGACTGGCTTTTTAGTGGCTGAACTTTTGGTGCCTGGATGTGCTGAATGCTTTCTAAAATAAAAATCAAGAGGTGATTGTTTAATATTCTGTATCATAATGATAATACAGAACCCTAAAATCTGGGTAGAGATATAATGGTCAAATTTATTGCTTTTTAATGAGAGCTGCCTCTATCAAATATATGAAACCTTGATTCTTTTTAAATTGTCACTGAATTCAACATAGTCAATTTGAAATATTGATTGCTCATTTTTAAAAATTTCCCAGAAAAATAGTTTTCTTAATTACTTTTAGTCTTTTGTGAATTATTTTTTATTTTAGACAATGCAATTCTACTCCTTAGAAAATCTCTATCACAGGAAGTAACTGTAGCCGCTGATTCACTTCAGTGGAAGCAATATTGTTACCTTGCAATAGCTGCATTTTCATTGCTGCCATCTTCCTTAGGTGGCCTGAATGTGAAAATTCACCTTTTTTGCCTAAATTGTCCCCCTTGCACTGAACAATTCTTGACCATGATGTTAATGCTAGATGTTTTTTTAAGTGTGGGAATGTAAAGAGACAGAAAGGAACAATGTTTCTGTTAGTATTTTGCTTGTCTTCCCTGTATAATTGTACATACTGGCTACTGGACATTTTGGTCTTTTTTGGAGATGGCATATTTTTTTTTTTTCTTGGACCATGACTATTTGAAAGGAAGTCAAACTGTGAGATTGTTTGAAATGTGAATTGCTATATTCATTTATTTGCCTTTCAGTAGTATCTTAGCATTTTCATGACACTTCCAAAATTCAGAAGTACTAAAGTTTTACAAAATATAACGACAGTGAAGAACTGTTTCTACTATTTTGGAAGACAGCTATTATACAAAATAGACTTGATGTGAGATGTTAAGCAGGTATGTGATTGTTACCATAAATTGGGAATTATTTAAGTCTTTGTTTTCCATGTTGGATATGAGCAGAAGCAAAAAGCATCTTTAAAATGCTCAAAGCTCTCTAATTGGTCACCCATTGAATAATCTAAGCGTGTGAAGAATTTTCCAAGGGGAAGCTGGAAGAAATGCTTTTTACTAATGCAGTACCTAGAATCTGTTTTTTCCTAGGAAAGGATATAGGAGGACATAGGATGACTAAGGTGTTTTTTTGTTCTGTTTTGATTTTAAAGTGTCATATGAAGCCCAATAAAAATAGGTAATAAAATAATTTTATATTAAGAAAGTGTTGTCTAAGTAACAGTTCCCTAATCTGTTTAAGGAAACTGGTTATCTTTTTTTTTGTTCGTTTGTTTGTTATGCTCTAAAAAAGCAAGTGTTTGATATTTAGAAGTTTCTTTTTCCCTTTAACTTGGAAAGAATTACATCAGTGATCTAACAGTCCCTTTGAAAGTTAATCTTCTAAGGCAAAAGAGGGAACAGTTCTTTAAAAAAATGAAACTAAATTGTACTTTTTCTGGTTTTGTTATTTCTGCTGTTTCTTAAGAATAGTGAGAGTGGTTTTCTGGCTTCTGTGAAGTAAACATAGAATTCCTCTGCCTTATCAAATGTAGTTAATCTTTGTTACATGATAATTTTGTTTATATTGAAGAAACAGGGCTTCTAATTAGAGAAATATTTTAAAAAAAATATAAGATGATGTCAGGATGGAATTATGTTTTATGGATGACAATTTTTAAAATCAAGTTGTAGGTTGGTCCTTATTTTTCAACAGTTTCTGAAAGGAATAAAAATTGAAAATGAGGGAGATATATTTACTAACACTGTGGGTTTTTTAAGTGTTGAGTAAAGTTTGAAAATCAATTTCACTTTTTTAACAGTAAGTACTGATCTACCATTTGGATTCTTCAAAGAAGAAGTGGCAGGTGAAGATAAGAAAATAAATGTGATCCAAAGGTTAGCTGGTTGGAAAGCATTAACTTTAATGAGGAGATTTTATAAGTTTCTCTAGGAATGGGTTACTGGGTTGACTGCAAATATTTGTATAGTTATATGCAAAAATAAATAAGCAGTAGGGGAATTGTTTTGTTCCACCCTTCACCTTCCCACTGCATCATAATTGATACTTTGAGACTTATTTCAAAATTTCTTCTCTCTTGTATTATGTGTAAGATGAAGGGACCTGATATTTTCATTACGAAAAGACTTTACCATAGATATGTGCTTCTGTTTATTTAGATATCGAAATTGCATAATATGGTCTGTGTAGAACTATATTTATGGCTGTTTGGCAAACAGATGAAGCAAGTTTGCAGCCTAAGTAACAAACTGCACAGACATAGCCCTCCATTAAGAGTTGCTTGTGTAAGCATATCACATTTCCTGGAATGTAAACCACATTAAAAATATATTTTATATGCTGTAAATCTCATTAAAGCACTGAAATTAACTCAGGTATTTTTTTATATTTGCCTCTACTTAACAGCATTTGTAGCAGCGCTTTCAAATGTATCGCTGCTTTCCTTGAGTTTCTGCATGGTAATGAGCAAACATGAATACTTGTTATTGTACTTCTTTTTTTCTTTCAACAATTTCCTTAAAAGTTGTGCCATTCAGACTAGTACTTCTAATTTTGCTGTATATATATCAGTAAACAACATGAAGGTGCAGAACCTAAATTTTAGGTGAACTACTTAAATTTTTAATTCAAAGCACATCACAAAAATTATTTGAATGCTTTCAAGAAAGTAAAAAATCTTAAAAGCTGCTCCAGTTCTGCTAAATCTCTACCCTTCTGAAACTCAGAAAATTAATATTCAGAATGAATATTTTTTCCATTTAAATCCCTTGACATGCTGTTGATTCACTTTTATTTTCCCAACAATTTATGACAGATTTCTCAATGTGGATTACTTGTGCTTTATTATTCATTTTGTGACTGCCTTTGAAAAGTGTCTAAAAATTAGACCTGCAGCAAACCGTTCACTAGAACTACAAACTGGTGAACACAACCTTTGGAATTAGTGTATTGCAAGGATTCTGACAAAATACACCAACAACGGTCAATTCAAAAAGACCAGTTCTTCTCCATGACAGACCCCAGTGGCACAACTCACAAATGACTCTGCAGAAGCTGCATGAACCGGGCTATGAAACTGCTCCCCATCCAGCTTCCTCACCAGACCTTTCTCCCACCAGTTATCACAGTTTCAAGCATCTTGACAATTTCCTGCAAGAGAAGGTTTTCCGCACCCAAGTGGCTGCTCAAAATGTCTTTGAAGAATTTTTCAGTTCCAAGTCTCTAGATTTTTTTTTCTACCAAAATAGGCAGACTTCTTTCTTGTTAGTATACATTCTAATGGTTCTTATTTCAATTAATATCTTTTATTTTAAGCTGAGATATACTGCTTTAAAGTTGATGGTTAAAAACGACAATTATTTTTGCACAGACCTAATATTGAAAAGTAGCAGTAAGTCAAGTACTTAATTTTCAGTGTGTTAATAACCAGATCAAACTGCTGTGCCTAAAGGAGCACCTGATGACCCAGGTCAACAGTTCTGGGTATACACATCAAAGGAACACCATTTCAAATACAAACCAAGACTTAATACCTGCATCAATGTACTTGTTATAAAAACAAAGAAACTCCACAAAATACTCAACACAATCAAACATGGAGTATCAGGTGAGGAACCTGATTTTCAAGGCTTTTAAGTTTTATTCTTACTGGGTTTGTATGCTCCGATTTTTTTTTTTAAAGTGTTTTTCTAGGTACTTCTCCAATTTTGGAAACAAATTCTCTGAAGCATATTACACCTTTGAAACTTGCTAAATCGTAGAATCATAAAATGGTTTGGGTTGGAAGGGATCTTAAAGATGATCTAGTTCCAGCTCCCCTGCCGTGGGAAGGGACACATCCCACTAGACCAAGCTTCTCAAGGCCCCATCCAACCTGGCCTAGAACCCTTCCATTCTTTTAAGGTTCTTTAAGAAGGAGGTTCTAACCTGGATTTATCCAAATTACTATTACATTGGCAATATATAAGCACCTCATATTAGTGTTATTATTGAGATTTTTAAGTAGAAATAATGTAATGTGTGCAATCTGTATCACAGTTATGCTTAAGTAAAGTTCAGCTCCCAAGATATCATGATGATCATCTTGCTATTCTCTGTTTAGTATTCTAATTCACTATGTATTCTAAATCGAAGAAGGAATAATTTAGCAATAGACACTTAGCTTTTGATCTATAAAATACACTGTTATTAAATTGAGAAAAGGAGAAAACCTGTAGGAATTCAAGGAGGAAAAGCAAATCAATTAGGATTGATATTTAATTTTGAAATTGAAATATTATTTGTTTTTGGAGGAAATTTATTATATTGAGTAATTCAATTTCTGCTGTTTCTGGAGTAGATTATTCAATTAAGAGATTGGTTTCTTTACAAGTTCCTTAAAATCTTCACTTAACAGTTTCATAGGAGCAAACTCACTGTTCTTTTTATAGCAGGACTTTTTCTGAGTCATGATGAGAATTTTCTGGCAAACCATCCTTTGAGGTCTTTTTAGTTTTCTAGACATCTAGATCAAATTATATCAAGTTATTACTCTTAATTGGGAATTAGCAAAAATGCATACAGAATTTCCACTGTCTGATGGCTCACTAATGTTTTGTAGATTGTTGATATAGAGGTGATATCTTTGGGCAGACTTTGTGTGTGAGAGTGTCTGTGCATCTATTCCTAAATTTTTTTAATTTGGTCATTTGGGAGTAAATGTGATGAAGAACTAGAAATCTTAAAGATATTAGAGTTCTGTGAATCCTAGGAAAAAAAACAATGGTTAGAAGAAAATAAGTCATGGTCTACTGAGAAGGAAGGGCATAATGTAATCTCAGCCTTTATTAGAAATCAGGAAATCCATGTGAGTTATCAACCCTGGGGCAAAACTCTGCAGAAAAGGAGGATTCATTAGTTTTGCTCCTCCAGAAATTTTGGGTTGGTTTGGTGTCGTGTTTATCTAAAGCAAAAGCTCCTGTTACTGTGGGAAATCCCACACAAGCAGCACAGAAACTGACCAGTTAATTTAGAAAACTTGACTATAAATAATGCTGTGCATGCTGTTTTGAAAAAATGAATGGAAATATTTTATCCAACTTTTCCCTCTCACCTTTGTGTTTACAACTGGTTATTCACAAACAAGCTACGGTTTGGGGGGATAAATTCATTATTGAGTTGTCAGAAAGTAGTTCACTCTCATGAATCCTGTGCTGGTGCTGTTAGGTTATACCTGAGAAAGTTTGTATAGTCTTCTCAGAGCAGGAGTGACTTCCCAGTCAGGTGAGATTGTTCAGGGTTTCTCCAATTAAATACAGTAAATATCAGAAGCTGGAGATAACATAGTCTATTTGAGCGCCTGCTTTAATGATGAAACTCTTAATTCTACTGCAGGACTGCTACCTGCCTACATGGTCCTTAGCCTGCACTCCTGCATGGAACTGTTGTACTCCAAAACAGATCGTTTTGTTTGACAGGGTTCTGTTGTTCCAATTTGTGGCCTGATGACATCCCCTTGAATATAAGCTGCTTCCATTCACAGGCAACTTGGGATCGTCCACAACTTACTGCAATGTGCAGGTTGTAGGTGCTGTTGCTGGTTTCTGAACCACTTCCCATTCTTTACCAGTTTCAACTCTAGTCAAGCTTTGGCCTTTTGAGTTCCATTCCTACTCACTCAGATGAATTATCGCTTGGGTCTGTTATTTGGATATATGACAAATTAGTCTGATTTGAGGTAAACATTTTGTCAGTTACTAGAATGTTCAAAAGGCCATATCTTCTGGTTCAATTTTGGTGATGTATGGTGGTGTGCTGATGTAAAACAAGAAAAATATTCAAAATCATATTATTCCTTCTGTATTTGTAACAAAGCATTTTTTGACATGTTGTCAACATTTTCTTTGAAGAAAATATTTTGAAAAGGCAACTGCTTAATGTCTTTAGAGGCACTAACATGAATGGAACTCTTAAGCCTCTTATTTTTATGAAATAGAGTATCCTTAGAGCTCTTGCAGTATTGATCTCAGATTAGATGAAAGCTTAAGATAGGCAAGGAATGAATGCTTTAAGATACTGTTCCATCAAATGGCTAAATGTTGTAATACATTTATCCTAAAAATGTCATTAGAATACCTAATGAGATATTGTAGTTTATGCCTAATTATGATTGTTTGCATAGATTTGGTAGACCTGCTAACACGCTTAGACAAGCACTCATATATAACATTTACAGAATTGTGGCAGTAGTTATAGGAAAAATCAATATACTACACTAAGATATTGAAAAATAGGGTTTTCTACCAGCTAGATGCACACCATTAAGGTGTCGTAAGAAATTAAGCTATTGAGTTGCTGTGTAGGACTCCAAGTGGAATCCTCATTCCTTTGTTTGCCAAGTTTCTCATTTTTCAATATATGCTCATACAAACACGATACTTCCTCTAGCTCTCTATGTAAAGCTGTTTTCCAATATGAGTGGTTTTAATTTTTTTTTGTTTGTTTGGGGTTTTGTTATGAAAGGAATGTAGTGAGTCCCATGGCTTGATTCTTTCAGGATCCTTTTGCAGCAAACTTTACTGACTCTGCAGCCTGTGGTGGTAGCTTCTGTAAACAGGCAGGGTGTCTGTAAACTCAAGGGCACAGAACAGAAATAAGAAGTGTAGCAAGAGATCACAGTGTTAATAATACCATAAAATATAGTAGTGCCATAGTGCTAACCAAGACTAAGGCCCTGTTGAATGAGGACATGTTCAAAGTGAAACATGAAGAGCACCTGCAGTCCATCCTGCTCCCTAACCTGTGTGATCAGTGCTGTTTGCTTTGGAAACTGCACTCTGTGCTGTAACACATCTTTGCTGGAACTGCTTGGGAACTTTGGAAGTCTAGACTTTCTTTTCCTATACCCTTTTGTCCAACAATAGCACTGCGTGTTAGCCCTAAGTTCATGTTTACATTGATTATACACATTTAGCATATGAAAATTAAGGCATTCTCAAAACTTTCTAAGCTGCAGGCGCAATATGCACCTATTACTCGAGGTCATTCTTGCAAATTTTTTAATTGGTTGCAGAAGTTACTATTTATAGTACTGTATTAGTGAAAAAATTATATGTCACTATTTTAAAACAACAAAGTTCTGTTTGTATTTATTTGTGATAGATGTTAACATTTGTAGCTGTCCTTTAACAAGCAATGATCCAAAATTTTTCTATATCAAGAAGAAGTGATCTGAAATATTCAGTAGTCCATGGGCAATCATATTAATGCAGTTATATCACTGAATTAGAATTTTGAATTGCTTTTTGCTGTCTCCAGTTGTAATTTGAGTTTCTTGTGGCCATAGGCAGTAGCTTAAAAATTTTTTTCTATTGGAAAGGTTAATCTTTGAGAAATGGCATGTTATGGATAAGTACTTCGACATTAGTTCAAAGCATATATATATCTGATTTCCATGCTGTTAAATGATACTTGGATCCTAGTAAATGACACCTTGCTGAGGTTTTTTTTCCTTTCATAGTACAGTGAAACTGTTAAATAATTGGAATTTCTTACTGATTTATTCTGAATAGTATTTAATTAAAATGCAGTTTGTGGCAGGATTTGTTGTGGCTGCCACTGAGATTTTTTTTTTTTTTTTAATGCTCTGTTTGTTATGGCACTTGGCAAAAAATGTGGACGTGTTTTTCTGTCCCACAGACTCTATAAAATAAATGTATAAACCAAAGTACCTTGAAACTTGTGAAAAGTAGTCTCTTTTCTATTCATGTGTTGTTTTCAGATGTTGCATTAAAACTTTTTGAACAATTGAAAAATTATGTTATTTTTGAAGGTTATTGAAAGTAAAATCTGTTATGTCCACAACACTGTGCCTTTATTGAAATTGGGAGAAAATGTCCAACTTCATACTGTTTTCTGTACTCTTACAAATGTCCTCTGGGTTATTATATTCTTGGCACATTGAATATCAATGTATTTACAAGATGGAAGCCTTTGTTTTACATAGTTTTAAAATACCTGTAAGAATACCGGGAGTTAGCAAGAAGGTAGATGTTTTAAAAAGAACAAAGATCAACTGTTTGTAAGTAAAATTTGAAATAGGTAGTTGGGCATCTCTTGGTATTGGTAACTCAATATTTTGTAGCTTTCTGCTGTACTAAACTTATTCTTTGCAATGCTAAATAGTAGTGCTATATGTCGATATGGTAAAGATGCTGACACAAGAATTTGGCTTGAGGCTGTGCCAAGTAAGTAATATAGTTCAGATGGATATACGACTTTGGATCACTTTTTTCTCATCATTTTGTTGTTTGGATTTATTGGTTTGTTTCTTTTTTGTTTTTTTTTGTTATTGTTTAGCAACTACTGTCCTCTTAAAAGTGGTGCAAGAAACTTACGTGTGACATCACACTGAGAAGACTGCCTATCACTACAGTGACAAATTTATGCTTAGTACTTACCAGCTGAATTTCAGCAGGAGTTTTTGTTAAAATTCAAAAAATAAGCATATTGTGGGATTAGCAATACAAAACAACTTTATAAAAATACTTAAGGGGATAGAGTATCCTAAACTAAAGACATTTTGAGGTTTGACTACTCTGACGCATGGTACTGCTGCCAGAGGAATCTGATAAGCCTGCTCAAGGCATTTTCTTATCTGTTACTTGACTACCTTGATCTTTTCCTGTTTATACAAGTGCTAATCAGGATTATTGTACGACTCCGTATCTTCATTTCTGTGGTATAGACAAACGATGATATGTCGTCCTTTGGATTTGCAAAGCTTGTTAGAATCGTATGCCGTCTGCAGGAGGCAGGCACACTGGTTTGATTTGTAGCTCACTCAATGGAAAAATTGACTACTCTGAGGTGTTGTGTTGTTTTTTTAATCACAAATCTTACACTGGCTTAAATACGAAGTACTATATCTATTAATTTGAATTATGATGTAGCAAAGGCATGTGAGCTGTTGGGGGAAAGAGGGAGAAGGATTGTTCTGACCCTTAATTTTTGCCCCAAACGTGAAATACCTCTTGCTGAAATTGGTAAATGTATTTTACTAGGGATTGAACGCAGTTCTGACTCCATGCTTAGCTTAGACAGCTCAGCAATAGGATTTTCAAAGTAGCCCATCCTATTTATTCTGAAATGCAAGTTCTGCTCACATTGCTTACCTGTTTCTTGCTCGTGCTGCCCAGTGTTCTCTGCATCTCCCACAGGCAGGCCAGCTGTTTATCATCAAGCTGTCACAGACCACACTGTGGCCAGGACCCCACAGTGGGTACTAAACGTGTGATATTTTTGGTATGCACGTGTACCAGCTAAGGCCTCTGTACACCTCATGAAACAGGCATCAAGTAAACAAATTAATTTACAGGGAGCAGTCAGAGGTGTGAGCAGAATCTGGGTTTCCCATCTATAAATTTCCACTGCCACAGTTTGAGCAGTGTCACTGAGGAAGGATTGTCAGACCCAATGCTGTCATTTGTACTCTTACAGTGTGAAGGTGGTGCTTATAAAAGCAGCTCTGCTAATGCTGCAGAATTTGTCTTTAATTTTTAGATCAGGTCTATGGCTACTGCTGATACATAAACTGCACAGGAAAAAAAAAGTTAACACTTCAGAAGTCTGGATCATCCCATATTTAGAGCAAAAATTGATAAACAATTCCAGTTAAAGTGAGGTTGGTTGTATTTTCCTTTTAAGTAAAAATAAAAGAATAAAACCATAAATTTAAACAGCTTCTCAACTTGTTCACCAGTCATTTCTCAGAAAACATTCCTAGGGCTGTTTTTGCTTTCATAATTTTGTGATGATAGCTTTCCATTTATCACTTCTTTTTTAATCTGCTTGTGTATATGAAGCCTGGGAAAAAAATCAAAATATATTCTTCATCAGTCATGTTTATAGAATTTTTTTATGTTTTCATTCACTATAACCCATAATAAAATAACTATTTCTGAATTTAACATTTATTAAGTAAAGATTAAACTAGGAGAGAAACTGTTGTGATTTTCTTGTTTAAGAAAAAATAATTTACATCCTACAACCTCCTAATTTTCCTTGAGAAAGAAATGGTATCTAGATCGAAGCGAGAAAATCATGTCCATAAAACAGTTTAAAGAGCATTTCTGGACTGGGACAAAGGAAATTCAGCTTTCTTTTTTTTTCTTTTGAATAAGGCCCTCCTGCTCAGATTTCATCTCTGTATGATTTTCAGATGTCTTCACGTACACATCTGATTCTCTGTGTGTCTTTCTCTTGTTCTTTTTCAGTTTGTACAGTGAATCTATGCAGAATTCTGCAAATCCTGCGGAGTTAAGGTGAGTGGAATGTTGTCTGTTTAGATTTCAGATAACGCAAAGAATAATTGAACATGTTGTCTCCAAAGCCCATTGTTCAAACCAGCAGATGGTGCTATGCAGCATCTTATGACTTCACGTATCAGCCAGAGTGATTTTTGAACTAGAATACTACTTAAAGTTCCTAGTGCAATTCCTGAGCTGAAACAAATGCTTGTGGAATTAAGTAGTGATTTCCTTTAAGTCTGGGGACTATTTTACTGGGTATGTTTTCAGTCTTTAGATGTTAACATATGCCATGTATTGTTTTGGGTTTTTCCTGATGGAATCAGGGGTACCCAACCACATTTAAACCAGCTGTAACTGTTCATGTCACTTAGTAAAGGTTTGAATTTTCTGACAGAATTACTAATAAAACTTCCATATTAAGAATTAAAATGGTTTAGAAGAGAGAAATTCTGGGAACAGTAAGTAAAACCAGCAGCTAAACATTTTATTTGTGGAATACAAATGAGGGAAAGTTTGGGGTTTTTTCTTTCAACAATAACCCTAGTGATGTGAATAGTGCAAACCAGCTGAAATATTCAGTTATGTACTGCATACTGTCTGAGGGGCTAAAAAGTATGCAGTGAGCTGATGCACTCTGGATGTCCTTTAGATAATTTCATTTGTTACACATTGGTTTTATCTTGTATTTAGTTTTAAATTGCAGTGTAGCTGTATATTGCTCTGAGATTGTTATTTAACAAAAGGGTTAAGTGAAAAATCTGATGCAAGAATCAAATATGGAGCGTTTGAATTGTAAATAAGATTGTTCCAAGGTTTCGATTTGTTGTATTAGTCAGCGACAAGTACAACATTTTTAATGCATGCCATAAGATTAGTCTACCCAAAGTAAACAAGCAGTAGTCTGTGTGCATCTCCAGCAGTTGGTTAGGGTTATATGTATGCAGCTTTGTTTCTGATAATGGATTCAAGTTCAACATAAATAAAAACAGTGTACATTAAGGAGGATAAATATCTAATTGCCATAATCTGCATCTGGAACTGAATGGATGTAAGCATGCTAACTACAGAAACAATTCCTCAGCACAGAAAGTAGCTGGTTGGGTGACTATTAGCAAAGTATCTGTACTTCTTTTGTCTGTTAAGCCTTTCCTCTTCAAAGCTGGAAACTATTGGTTTTAGGACACCTAGGAAATCATAGTTTTTGAGTCTTTTATATATGAGATGGAATTGTATTATATGTGTTATACACACTTTGTGGCAGCGTAGTGAAATGCATCCTTTAGACTGTAAGATCAGTAGAGAGCAGACCTATGCTGTTAAAAGTTTTTGGTATAATATAGAAGAGTTTTCATATTCAGAATTCAATTTTAGTTCAGAAATTGTATTGCTTTTTATCTTAATACTTTAAAGAATGAAATATTTTTATATCAATATGCATGAACAAGGGACAAATAGTATTTTTTTTGTTATAAGCAATGTTTAAAAATGCACTGTACTTGCTTAGTTTCAAAAAGAATGCAGAGTGTTTGCTTTGATGCTTTTGCATGATATAGGCCCAGACAGAATTGTTTCTGTGAAGCACCCTGATTAGTGAAGTTTACATTTAAGAGAACTCAAAATTACTAATGTTAGGGTGAACTGTTTGTAGGTGAATATACTGGTTTAGAAAATTACTAGGAAAATGTGACATATTTATAACATGAATTGTTTTCCCAAGAATGAGGATTTTTTTTAGGTAACTGTATAACATTTTAAAGTAGCTAGATTCACTTTTCACTAAAAAAAAAAAAATCTTAGACAAAATTTTATTTTTTTTTTAAATGTTAGCTTTTCCAAACACATAAATATACTGAAATATATTTCTCTCTCCTAAAAATGTGAAAGTCTTAGATTTATGTTGAAACGTATAAGATTTTGAAATTAAATGTCTTGTGTATTGAAAAGAATAAATGTGATAAGAATATATTATTCATGAGTTACCAAAGTATGGATTTAAAAAGACAGTTAAGCACAGTGACAATTTCCGGACTTAGTATATTCATTTCAGTGTTTTAATTGTCTCTTAGGAAACTGATAATTTTTTTTTTTTAAGGAAATCAATCTTTTTAAACAGACATTTCAGAATTTGAAGCCTCTTTTTGAATTTACTGTAAAACTGTGATATTAATCACAAGTTTTAACAGTTTAAAAATTTCTAAAAGATGAAAATGCTGTCAACTATTCATAGTAAAGTTTCTTTTGCCAGTTGATTTATTTTTCTGTATAATTGAGCACTTAATTTTTTGAAAAATTAACTGTAGATTTGCAATATTAGTGCTGTGAGAGTAATGGATGACAAATTGTAGTTAGCATCACACTTTCAGCATTGTAGTGTTGCAAATAAAAATGTATTTGCAATATAATAATATAGACCTGCTATCACTGGACTGGAAAAATATACTTGGTGTCCACAACAAATTAAAATTGTCCATAAGGGAGTGTTAAAACTCGTAAAGATTTCATTGCATTTATAAATGAGGTAGATTTCTAATGTTTCTTTTAGGGGAAAGATCTTGCATAAGGCAAACTTTTAAGTACCATCTTTAAAACATTAATATGTATAATTAACTTATAAATATAAATAATTTTGTGCGTGTAATAGACTGTGGTCTAATTTCTTCATGTGTATTCTATTCAATATCCTGAAAATGAATATTGAAATTACTAACTTGCTTGTCCTTGAACTCATCGTATTACTACACTTCATCTCACTTCATCATTTAATTTGTATGGTTTCCAAATCGTAGTGATTATCATCTATTAGTACCCCTGATGACAGAGGGCAGGACACTGTTGTATCAGAGTTAATAAAGCAGAAACACCAGCCTAATTACTATGGGAGGTAAGCCATGCTGGCAAGATTTACCTTTCACATAAGGTCTATATGTGATTAATACTTACAAATAAAGATGGATAGATAGGCATCTGTGTGTGTGCTTCTTAGGTTGAAATAATTCATTTTTGTATTACAATTTTTGATAGATTATCCTTTATTGTTGGCTTCTGTGCATATATATTACAGTAATTGTTTTCAGGTGCTTTATGTTCAATTTTGAAAACTTAGCTGTACATGGAAGCTTTCATCTGAGTTAACTTAAATGATTATGCAAATATAGTGTAGACGTTTCCAGACATTGCTTCTACCTCTGCAGATTTATATTTTAGAGTGTGCATGCTGTATATATTAGCTTAAGATTTATTAAAAACTGATCTGTATGTAACTAAAGGAAAATACATATCATGATAGTATTAAATATGAGTAGAGAATATGAAGCATGATTCTGTATAGATTTTTGATAGAGGAGTCTTTATATATTCATGTACAAGTATGTGCATGCACACATATGTAGAGAAATCTGTTGCAAACAAGTTTTTTTATTTTGCACTGTCTCAAGTACACAGTGTTGGCTCGCAGTGATCATAGTGATTTTAAAGATGAAACAGTTTAATCAGAAAGTTCAAATCTCTACAGCTAATACACATATTTTTAAAGGGAAATAAATCTGTGATCTGCAAATACAGTTGTATTTAATTTTCTGGATATCATGTGATTGCAGAGACTTGCAAGTCTTTATCCGAGTGCTATTTATGATGATATGTTCTGAAATTATATAGTCTTTAGTCACAGAACAGAAACATGCAAACTTTTTATGCTATCAGATTGAAAATATTATGATAGCCTATACAAGACTTTTTATAAAATGCTTTATTGATTGACTGTATGTCAATTTTAATTTAAGCTTTATGATTCAATCTGTGTCTATTTTTAATTTAAGTGGATTACATTCCGTAAAGATCCTTTTACTGTATTGACTTGGATGTACCATATTATTAGGTACTATGAGTTCAGCTTCTACAAATCTGTTAATACATAAAACCATAAGAAGCCTCTTATGTTCAAACCAGGTTAGAGTGAAGACATCAGATTAATATTTGATCATGTAGAAGTGCCCTTAATCAGATTTACTTATTTCTCAGAGTGTTTCTGCAATTATCATAATTGTTGTGCTAAATATGTTTGTCTTTATATCTGGCTTTGGGCATAATCTTCTCTCTTGAAACCCTCTCATTGTGGGACTCGGATTCCTGCACAAAACCCAATTAATATTAAGATGACAGTCGCTGATGAGTTCCCAAGGAGCCAGCAGCTGAGCAGACTCTGTAACGTTCTTAAGTACAGACTACTTGAATGATCAAGAGCATCTGAGGGAGACATACAATTCAATAATCCCTTTCTCAGGAAAGTCAAGAGTCCTGTGAGATAAGAGTGAAATCAAAGGAACACATCAGAAAGAAAATGACTGGTATAGTCTTGTAGTGTCTCTATTAAAATGCAAAAGTTATGGATTTTTTTAGGGGTGATGGGAACCTTTTCGGTTTCATTGATTTCTTTTTATAGTTTGATGATTTCTCTAAGATTATCTTAAAAGCTTAAAGAAAAAAGAGACTTCATCAAAAGGTATTTTGTGTGACAGGAGCATACATACTTTTTGTTTCCATTATATTAACTAATGCAGCACATTTCAACAGTTCTTGGTTTTGGGACTTAAACTTATGCAATTTCTGTGTATGGTATATTTCTTGTGGGTTTTATTCTGACGGTGACCCACAAATTATAAATAGGCCACATGTGACCTACTCTGTAAGAAATGTTCTTTGAAAATATGGAGTTGCAGAAAAGCAATTCTGTTTACTGGTTTATGTATGCATCAACGTATCAACACCTCGTCTTTTCTGATATCCTCTTCTATGGTGTAATATCAAAAATGAAATTTACTGTCTGATGGTATCATGCTAACCTATTGATTTGCAATCAGAAATTGGTTTCCTGTTGCTTTAAAGGGGAAGCACTAAGGGGCAGTAAAAACAAGCCTGTCTGTTCTAGATGGAGCTCTTTCAGACTCCATGCTATACATTTTCTTTAAAGAATTAACATTTTCTTTAAAAAGAAGATTCTACTGTTAGACTGAAAAGGCCTATTTCTTTTTATTTTATTATATTGTGCAGGGTTTTTGAGTTTAAATTGCTTTTGAAGTCCTTCTAACAGTTATCCGTAATTCAGATTTTTTTTTTGGTTATGATTGTATGGCTGAAGCTGATATTTCTAGAGGTAAAAAACACAAAACCAAATAAAACACCTCAGTGCTGGTAGGGGTTCTTTCACTATAGATTTATATCATTAACAAAGTTTCATTATCTGAAACTTGTTACACAGTAAGATAGTAGACATTTCTGCTAAAAATGCTCTTCTGTGTCTTTGTTAGTGTTCCTGTGTTGTACCTTAGGTTTAAGTCTTATGTATTTCACTGAATAGATTTATTCAAATAGTTACCTAAAGATTTGTTTCAAAATTGGCAATACTGTAATGGAATGCAGCACAGGCACTTCGTAAATGCAGATTTTTCAATCTTGCTCATTCTCTGGTTTTAGTTCAGTTTATTGTTTATTATGGTAAACTATGCAGCTGATGACGTCATCCTAAGAAAGGAATTAATATTACATTAGAAGTATTGTCTGCCAACATAAGCATTTCTGTTCATTTTCCCATGCCAAACTAGACTAGATTATGAAGGATGTAGAATAAAATGTACCTTCTATTTTTCTCCAACCTAATTAATATTCAAAAGAATCAAAGAAGAAAAAATGAATACCTAAATCATACATATGTATATATGCCTTTTGAGCTTTATAATAAAGGCCAAATAACCCCTTACTTGGTTAAAATCCAACTTAAAAGTCAAGATAGAAAGGTGACTGCTGTATAATATTAGACATATCTGTATTATGTGGGCACGTTACTGCTCCACCAGAATCTCTCAATAGTAATTATTATGCCAGGCACCCTGTTGGCACAATTACACTAAAGCTCTAATTAGTAGCAGTAAGATTAGAACCCCTACATGTTAAATCTGTAGAAGCAAAGCTGAGTGAAGGATTTAAAACAATTTCAAAACATTGTATTGTCTTTATTACAGTCTTTATATTTCAGTAAAGAAGGGTTTTCTATAAAACGCACTTAAAATAATCTGGTCCTGTCACTAAAAATAGGAAAGATAAGGTAATTGCAGTCAAACCTCAGTACTCTGCTTCTACCAAGGTGCTTTGTATCTGAAGTGACAAATCCAGTGAACTCTAGTGGAAGTTACATACTTTGAAGTTTTTTCCTTCAATGAACTGATGTTTTTTGGATGGATAAAAGCTTTTCCTGGTGCCTTCACTTAGTTCTTAGTGATCGTTGAGTGTTCTGTTCCATAACTTTCTGGCATGTGGCAAGCCTTATGTTAGAACTTTATCGGTAGCTAAACATGATCCTTGTTTATTCACGCCTTTCTCAATTTCACTCTTCACCGTTCTTTCTGTAAAGTAATGAAAACACAAAGTTCATTGTCCCGCTACAGCTTTACGGACAGTACACAAACACTGAGCAATGCCAGTCTGAATCTGTTCCCTTAGCAGGGAAGAAACGGAAGCCAGCACAAACAATGTCAAAGGATTTATTTCAATATTTAAAAAGTTGCGGTCTTACCACCTGTCCAATCGAAAGGAGGTTTTAGCAGTTTTGAAATGACTAATGATGCTTCTTCATCCAGATTTAACATCTACTAAAACAGGCTTAAAAATGTCTGCTTCTGTATAACACTTTGCATATACTAAATCATCTTTTTCCCCCAATATCTGATCTTAGATACAATATATTCAAGTAATGCATCAACTGTTCACTCTTAGAGTAAGAGAAGACTTGTACTCATAATTTTTTTTCTTCTGCTTCTCTTTGTGTTTGAGGGGGAGAAGCTGGTGTTTTCTTGATTCTCTGTTTTAGGAACAACTTTGTAGCTGCTCTGAGTTGTAATAATGATTCTTCTCATCAATTTAATTATTCTTATTTATAGCATATGCCAATTTCTGACTGAGAAAATGATTATATGATTGCTTTGTCTTAATGTTTATTGATTGTATACTGCCATTACCTCTAATGAAGAAAGCTGGATGTAAAGCTAACTGAATCTCGTAAATATATTGCCGCTGGTTCCAGTAAGATTTGAATTATGCCTACACTGGAAACAGACTTTGCAAATTTCTCTTCCAGATTTTTCTGAAGGGAGGAGGACACCTTTTGTGGTTCTCATCTAGATTACTTTAGATGCAATTCACAAGTAGAATGGGAAGGCAGGGACATGGAAATTAATTTTATGAGGGATTTTGCACTTCAGCCCTTCATGTTTTAGGATGCTCTTTATTACTATTGCACATCTCATTAACTTGATCTGACAAAAAAAGCATAAGGACAAAATTGGGAGAGAAGAGGTTGCCTACATTTCAAATATTTATCCTACTGTGTTTTTTCACAGTAGAGGTGGGAGTCTTGCATGACTTCTATTCTGTTTTGTCAGCCCAGGAAGAAACATTAAGGTATTTTTCAGTGTATGTTTTTCAGTATAGCTTCAGGCTGGCTCAATGTTGCAGAGAGAAGCACAGTCTCCATTACATAGCACTAACTCTACTCAGACAGCCTCATATAATCAATCTAGTTAAATACCTTTCTCTGTAAATGCCTAGATGTTGAGGGCACAGGTGAAAATCATCAGTGCTCTAAAGGTATTGAATTTTTATATGCATTATTCAAACTTAATTTATATACAGTCATTGGTTTCTATAATATGTGGCAGACTCGAGAGCCTGCTGTCTTAGCTTCAGTACCCTCTTTTTTTTTTTTTTTTTTTTTTTTCATTTTTAGTCTCAAATTCAGGGAAGCTTGTAATGAAAAATGAAAATTATTTATCAATAATAAAATAGCAGTCATAATACAACAAGTTTTATGATTTTAAAGAATTTTTAAACTGTTTAAGTTCATGGTTTTCTCATTGTTAGTACTATTAAATGCATATTAGCATGGTCATTTTTGTTTAATGGAAACAAATAACAGTTAATCTTATTGCGAGGTTAAGTGGGTTTACTCTGTAAAGGGCAAATCCCAGATGAATGTTTTCTTTTTTAAAGAATAGCTTTAGTCACTGACAGATGGTCTCTGTCTGAGTCTCCCTGTAGACAGATACAGTTTCTTTTTACACGTTTATGAAAGTTGTAGATACAGATATTCAGTAATATGCTGTTGTGTAGGACAAAGAGTAAGCCTGCTGGACTGATAGGATTAGATTTCAGAACAGTGACATATGGTTGGTTTACCAAAGTGGACGAAATTTGAAAGGCAAAAAAAGTATCTGCAGTTACAGCTACTCATGTAATGGAAGAACTCATATTTGGTGAATTGCCTCTTAAAAAAGACACTCTGGTAGCTCTTACTTGACTCTGTTTAGAGTTGGTCTATTGTTATTATGTCCTGATTGTATGCATTTCTGGCTTTCAGATAATTCTACACACAAATTGCCACATGGACTTAAGTGCAGAAAACCAGCAATGTCCTAATTTAAAATATTGATAATTTGATCCCTGACCCTAACCAATCAGATATCAACATTGCTTACATCTGTATTGCAAATTTCTTTTATAAATACAACTAACAGCCTCCATAATCCCGCACGATATGCCTCCATTTTGCTTTCCCTGTGTGTTACATGTAAAGATATAACATCATTATAACCTTAGTCAAATAACTATACAACATATTTAGTGGTAATTTGTCACACTAAAATTATTCATAGGTGTCTTGAGTAAGTCTGATTATATTTATGTGTTATGCCATACCATGTTTTTTGGCAATGGAATTTGCTAGATTTCATAGATTTACTGTGTCTGCTTTTTTTTATGACTGACATAGCAATAACCAGATTGCAAGAATATTTATGTTGTTTGTGGCTTAGCAAGATAATTAAAGGATATAAATTAATCAAGTGCAATTAATTAGAAACTTTATGTTCACAGCAGTCCTTCTTTGCATGTATAATTTATATGTATTGATTTCCTGGCTTTCATTAGCCTATGAGATAACAGCAAAAATGCATTAGAGAAGAAAATGTACAATTAGCGTGAGAGTGAACCCTGGCATAATTGATAGATCAGCACATGTTTGGGGCAAATATAAAGCTTTGTTAACTGTCATAAGCAGTTAGAATTGATAAGTGGTATTTCACTACATATCTCTCAGCTGATTAATGGTGTTTTTAAAGAGTCCTCTTAATGGGAAGCTGATAGGTTGGTTGAATTTACATTTTAATCAGAGTATTTATGATGGAGGCAGCCATAAGAAATTCATTGGCACAGTGGTAAGGACCTTCCCCTGAGGGATTTGGGGGAAGAGAAAGCATTTTAATATGGCTACTCACCTTCCCCTTCTTTGTATGACCTGGTCAGCACATAGGAAGGGCAAGATTACTTGCTATCAACTAGTAACTGACTGTCATTTAAGGAGAATTTCAGTTTCTAATGTGCTAAGTAGTAAGGATAAATGAGAATGACAGCCTTCAGAATACTTCAATGCTTTTTCAGGAAAAAGTAGCTGTTATCAATAGAAATAACCTGTAACAACTACTCATGGACCCTTATTGTGTGAGCTGCCTTGTTTTAGATACATTGTTGTTTAAACAACACATTTATTTTATACCTGTAGGTCCTACTGTAGTAGAACTCTAGATTGAAACTAGTTGCTTATTATCTGATGAACAAGGATTTAGAGTAGTTGGATATGTTGGAATAGCCTCAGCTAATTTAAAAGTGGGGTTTATGATTCATTAGTCAGACATCCTTCATTAGAACAACTATATGTTGCTTGAAAAAACCCCACCTACATTTGTTACTTGCAGATACTTTGTTTCTTGAAAATAGAAGCTTTCATATAAAAGAATTTTCAAGTCATAATTTCTATTTAATATTATTTTCTGATTTATATATATGCACACAGTCGACTTTAATAAAAATATCTAGCTAATGCACATATTACATCAAGCTTCTGTCTTTCCTATTTAAACTAGTCACTCATATGGAACAGGAAAGCCAGACTACAAAGTATCTTGCTTTACTCCTTTTATTGAGATGTCTCAGAACTGAATAGGCTCATGCGTTGTTTTTCGTCTTGATGAATTGTTTTGTATACCTGTTCTACAAAATAAGCATGGATTATTTTGTACATATTACATTAAATAAGGTTTTGTAGTTTATGTATTTGATATTTTTGGTTTCTCTGCTAAATTACGGTAGCTTATTGATAAAAATAATTCATAGGATACTAAATATTTGGTACAAGGAAATGACCTCTAACCATGAGAATAAATTAAGCACCCCATGCTTAATTTATTATACCCCGTGATAGCTTATTATTGTCACATTAGCCAAATAAGATAAGAATCTTGGGCTCTATATGCTGTTATGTTTGCCTTACGTATGTCTTAAATATTCAGTGTTCATTGGTTTCCTTTTCTCACAACTCAAAATAAATGAAAGTTGGATGGGTTTTGGTATTCAGTAGCAGTAGCTATGGAGCATCACCAAGTGACAGTTTCATAGACGTCACGGAAAGGGCTTATTCCTTGAGAAGGAAGGAGACAAAATGGTTATTACATCTCTTATTATTTTAATTCAGAACTGAAGGTTTCCTGGATTTGTTAGATTGCCACCTTAGTGCAAATTTGTCTTTTGTATTGTGTCCTTACTTGCTTAATTTACATTTTGCCTTTTGTGTTACGCAGAGTCTTATGTTGGTTTTGTTAGCATTGCAAAGGTGACAAGTATTGTTTCATGTCTCTGGTGGCCACCAGGGAAGAAGAGTACCCAGCATTGTCTACAAAGTAATTCCTTTTCTTTCATTTCTAGAAACTGTAAATATAAAGCTGGAACAAAAGACTTTGGTATTATTTGGAATTACAATCAAGTCACTTTAATTTTTAATCCTGCAGGTTTCTTTGTCCACAATCAGGAAGATGAAAGCATTTTAGATACAGACCTAAGCAGTGCTTGGTGTAATTTGAACTAGAGAGATTCCTTGTCCTGCAACAATTCTGTTCTCACCCTTTTGCTATTTTCTTTTATACTTTCCATGCCCTTGTGTCCATTAGTGACTGGCACCACTCTGAGATGGCAGGTGCTTGCTGATATTTTGGTGTACTACTAGCCCTTTTCTCACATGCTTGCCAGTTATGGAGGGTCTAGGCAGCTCCTCTGCCATCCCTCAGTGGATGTAGAACCCCGCGATGGCTGAGTAACCTCACTTGCAGTGGCCTCAAGAATGAGTCTTTCTGGAAGGCCTCATGCTGGAGACTCTTGTTTCCCTTCTTTCCTCTCAAGAATTATTCTTCATATGAAATTTGATTACCAGAGTGTACGATGTTCGACACAAAAAACCCAAGCCTGTGCCTGTCTCTTTTTTTTTTATTTAACAAGTTAAGAAAATCAACTATGATCCACCTTTGAAAGTTCCCTTCTGAGCTGACACGCAGCGGCATACGTTGCTGCCAATGTTCAAAACAATTCCAGAGATCACTTTCTGAGAGGCTGTTGAGGATCTCCATCACTTTTGCTTTCACATCTCCTACTGACAAAAAATGGGTTCCTTTGAGCACCAACTTGATCTTTGGGAAGAGGTAGAAATCACAGGGAGCCAGGTCTGGTGAGTAGGATCAGTGCTCAAGCACAGTGATATTGCTATCAGCATGCTTCATGCTGAGAACTTGCTTCCAAATAAACCAGGTTTGCTTATAAAAGTTACTATTGTAGTTGAATTTAAAGGTAAAAAAAATTTAAATCTGTCCATATATAGTTCTAAAATTAGTGTCATTATAAAACTAGTTAAAGTTATGGCATATTACAAAGAATTATAGACAAATGTTTCCTTGATTCTCAGTTTACTTTTGAAGTCAGATGTGAAATAAATGGTTATTGCTTAGCAAGTATGTTGAATACATAATATTATCTTATTTGTTATGGTATACTCCATACCACTTTAAGAATAAAAATGAAATCTACTTAGGAAAAAAAGATTTTTGTTCCAAACTATGATGATATCTTCTTTTGAAAATGTTTGACTGGACAGTTTTCCAGTGAGATATGTACCTGTTTTATTTAAAATATTACACACAATAAGTTGCTATACGTATATTTTAGCATTTTTAACTGAAAGATGAAGTGCTTTCATTTTATTTTGATTTGAGTTATCTCTAGTCTGATCCTAAGAGCTCTGAGAGTGACAGTATTCCAACAGAAAAGATGGACTGGCAGTAGTATGATAAGGATGTGGAATGTAAGTTGATGATGTGAATGTATTAAATTAGTTCATATGCACCAGGAGAAGAGCTACTTGAGCAAGGTATTACTGCCTACTAACCACTATAAATTCTCCAGTCAATGGGAGCATATCCAGGATTTTACATGAGATTCTTTTTCGTTGTAGGATCGCCATCACTGGCTGACTCAACTGCAACTTGATTCAGAGCCTTATACAGTAAAAGCAGTTGGAGAATGCTGTACTAGGCTGTTTGTTAGGTATAGGGTATTGGAAAAAGTACCTAAAGAAATATCTACCTGAATGTTATGATGGCATTACAGATGTTGGTGTTTTTCTACAGAACAAAACTAGCTAAAATCTATCCTGAATCTGTAAATAGCCACCTAATACTTATTTCTGGGAGGCAGGACATTGTTTTCAGTTTTACTGGACTTATAGCGTAGAATATGCTTCTGCTGTGAATAAATGTATTTTGCCCAGAATCAACCATGCAGTTTAATAGCTTACATAGATGCTGGCTTATAGTCTGTGTTCTTTTTAAAATAAAAGATAATGAAAACTTTTTTCTGATCAAAGTTGCCTCCTGTACCTTTTATTTTTATGATAGTTGTTTTAAATTTACAGGTTAATGGAAGTAATTGAGGATAGAACAACTCCATTGCTCAGGAAAACATGCCATTTATCCTGAAAGAAAGAGGGAGCTGTTAGTACCCAATGTTATTGTAATACAGAATTTGGTAAGGGACAAAGCAGCCAATCCAACTGAGGTAGAGGATTGATTGAGCCAAACTTTCTGAGATTCTGGAAGAGAACGAAAAAAGCCAACCAAAACCCCCAAAACACAACATGCAAAAGAGAAAAGTATGTCCTTAGCTGCAGTGGAAAAGGATGTGGCATTTCAGGAGAACAAAATACAAAGATGAACGCTTAAAAAAGAATCATAATTACTATTAGCTTTTTGTGACCAGCCCTCTTCTAATGCTGATTAGTTCTACAGAAC
This sequence comes from Neomorphus geoffroyi, assembly GCA_033558235.1. NCBI lineage: Eukaryota > Metazoa > Chordata > Aves > Cuculiformes > Neomorphidae > Neomorphus > Neomorphus geoffroyi. The sequence continues at coordinate 10,038,479 of JAUMJM010000001.1, forward strand.
TTGATGCGATTGCTAGTGGTGGGCTGATGCTTTTATTTCTATATCATAAGCTATTACTTCAATACCACTTGGCCATTTTCATCACATGGGAACCAATGAATATTTTGTTTGAAAACTATAAAATACAAAATTTTGCTATACTTCAGTTTAGATGTGTATGAAATGCATTGTCAGATAAAAATAGCAAAATTTCCTCATATGTTTAGCTTATGTTTGTTTCTTCATAGTTAGTTCCAATTCACAATGGAAAGTAAGAAGTGGACAGTACGTACTTGGCATACCCAAGTGTGAACTTTGTCCCTTTAAGTTCCTTAATTCATCAGGGTGCCTGTGAGTGCTTCAGCATGTGACTGTTACATGAATGTATTTGAGGAAGTTATGAAATTTTTCACTTCAGTGAACGTTACAGGATTAGAATTCATGTGTTGAATTCTTTATATAAAATTGTAATGTTTTAAAGAAAATTGTCAAATATTGTGCAACTTAGGACTGAGAGCTGTGCCCTTTAAGGTGAATATCATTAGTTTTAAATTTTTAATAGAATATATTGAACATGACTACAGGAGAAGAGATTGTAAAAATCTGCTTGTGCAAAGATGAAATCCAAAATAGTATATTTGCCTTTGGATGGTGAACTCAAATTTTGAAAAAAACATCTGCAAAATGCTTGGGTATCCTTATCAAATGTGGTAATTACATCTTAATTTCTATTTTGCTATGGTCGTTCTTCTTTAAGGAGGGAAACTTTTTTAGCAACAGCTTTGTCTGGCTTCCTTTATTATGTTTCCATCTATTTTTGTTCTTGGATTGCACCTGCTCCGTAGTTATCTAATCTTTCTTAGAAGTTTACACTCTCAAGTAAAAGCTTTGAAGTTTACACTGATTACTGTTTTATGGCATAAGAGATACTCATAGATCTTTCTTTTGCAGTGTTAAAGCTATTATGCACCTGGTGGAAAGATAGACATTAAAGTGCAGATGACAAACCTTTAAAATATTTAGTAGATTAAAGTACTGAATTACTCCCTACTCCTTGTTCAAGGTCCTTAATATTACAAAAAATTCTGTTAGTTTAGGTTTGGAAGACAAGGGCCTTTAATTTGTAGTTGCACACTGTCAGACATCAGACATTTTGCAAAAAGGTAGCAGGTAGTTGTGGGAAACCACCTTTTTAACTAGAACCGTATTAAAATATTGCTGATGATAATCCTCTACCACTGTATTGGTTTTTGTTTTTTTAAACAACTTACATGATCATTATTGATTAGATATTCATTTTTTGGTTGTCAGAAAACAGTGCATTCAGCAAACATCTCTGCAAGGTGATCTGGTGTAATTTTGCATATAAAATGTGTGCTTATGCACTGATAAAATACAGGACTATAGGTTACCTGAAAGGAATTCTTTTTTTTCTAATATTAGAAGTCTGATATATGTATATATACACACACTATATGTATAAAAGCAAGCATCACACTAGGACATAAGTTAGATCTTGTTGTACCTCCTTGTCTAAAAGCTAAGAAAAATGAATTTCTTTTGTGTAAGTATAACATAAATATGAAGAACAAATTTATTATGCATAATTAAAAAAAAAATAATTAGGAAACCTAATATTTGTTGTCACCAGGCTTAGAATATACTAGAATACAAGTGTACTGTTTTAAAGATATCATGCCAACTTTTTGGAACTGAGATTTATATTGCTAGAAGAAGAAAGTGAGAGGGGAAAGTAGATAAGTGTTTTCAGGTGCAAAAATGATCTTGAATGTGATAGTAAAGGTGTGGAAAAATTTATCTTTGAAACTGGGATTTGTTAATCACTAGAATCCATTGGATAATGGTGAGTAATTTAAATATCTAAACACTCACTGTAAAGACTTTTTTTTCCTCTATTTATATTGTAGATTGCCACATAAATTGTATCTCTACCAAAGAATAGATGACAACATTCTGCAAAGACTCCACGGTTAATACAGAATAACATGCCCTTAGAAAAACTTGTTAAAAATCAGGTGAATTTAATAATAGATATGGAACAACATGCAATCATTTGATTTGCTACATTTGGCTATTATTTATCAAAATCTAAATATAGGATGCAGAATTAAGTTGCAAATTTAGACGTGCAGGTCTTAGAATGCTCCTTTCATTAAGACTGAAACTGAGTAAGCCAGCTCTGGGTTTATGTTAAGCTGAATACAGTCCTACAAGCTTACACCTGCCCTGGAAGGCATGTTTGCTTCAGAAGCTGAGAGAATTGCACCAAGAGTACGCCAGATAATGCTGTGGTTAACTGAGTGGTTTTGGTGGAAGCAATCTAGCTACCACCTTAGGTTCCTTTCTAAATCATTGTCTTCATTATACTATAATTTTTTTTCCTTTCTGCCAGATAGATAATTGTAAAAGCACTTTCTTAAGCATCTCTGAATTAAGAAGAGTTGGCTGAAAAATGAGGTCTGTGTTGTATTTGTAGCAGTAGCTGGAAATGACAAGAATCTTTGCTATTCAACATAGCAACAATGAAGCTCCTAATAAGCAGTGAATAAGTAATATTAATTTTGTTCATTCCAATAATTCTAGTCATGTCATCCTCAATGTTGCATTTGAAACTTGTTTACCTGCTTTGTTCCTGGAGCCCAAAATTTTTAATTTTTTTTCTTTCACAAGCATTTTTTTTCTGCCGTTTTTCACCATGTTGTTTGAAATGACTTGATCAGACCACCTCAAATCAGAGCTTTTTATTTTTTTTAGCCCTAAATTTGAGTGTCCATATACATGCCTTGGAATTGTCAGCACTGTGCAATGACTGTTTTCTATGAATTGTGTTGCATGTTATGCAAAATAGTATTAAAGTTTTAAAGTGATGGAATAGTCTTTCCTTGTATCCAGAGGCACACTTTTTTAACAGAGGACGATGAGTCACTGATGCCCACAGTCCTAAGTTTTCTTGTGAAAGTCCTACAAGAAGAAAAGCCATCTTTTAAAACAAACAAATAAAACCCATAGAACAACAACAAAATATAACACCCACCCCCCCCCCAAAAAAAAAACCCAAAACGATCACAAAAAATGCCACCACAAAATCCCCACAAAAAAAATTTGGGTTATCAGCAAGAGGAAATTTTTAGCACTGAGACACTTGATTTGGCCAAGAAGAATGAAACTGAAACAGCCTAGTGAGATTTTATCAGACTGGGACTCCCATGGAAATAACTAAAGGACAAGAAGGGTGACTTGGCTCCTAATGATCAGACAGCACAGTGAGAAGCTAGGGATTAAAAGAAAGTAGAAAAGATGAAAGTCAAAGTAAAAGCTGAGATAGGGTTATAAAGTGCCAGTTACCATAAGATTAAGAAGAGGTAAATCAGCTGAAAATCTGCATATTGTTAAGTGAGTGGTAAAAAGTGCAATAATCATATTCTCCAAAAGATCATAACAGGAAAAGGGGTTGGGGGAAGGCATTCCTATTGTGTGAAATGAGACGTTTTTGGGGGGTCACTTGAATAAGATATTTACCCTAACTAGAGGAATTCTGAAATGTTTTCTGTAGTCTCTTGAGTTTATTAGTATAGATTGCCTTAAATTAAAATGCAGTTTTTGGCTTCCTTAACCAAGTCTGAACAGAAGGTCACCAATTTCTGGGAAGTCTTGAAGCCCAGCACGCTGGGCTCACAGAGTCTAGGTGTGCAGACACAAGTGTTCCTTTGTACTGTAGTCAGGGTCCCACATAGTTTTCCTCCTTTCTGAAATAGCACTGTAAGAGCTGTTGCTGCTTTAGAGTCTCCCATGCTTTGTGTTGGAAATTGAACATCCATCTCAATGTTGGTGCTATAAGGAATATCGATGTGCCTTCTGGAAAGCACTGGGCATGGCTCTCTGGAAACAGATGAATAGCATTAATTGTCAGTAATAAACAGACAGACCAGAAACTAATATGGAATTGTAAACTGTTTAAATACTAGAAAATCTTTTGGAGGTAAATTTTTGTTGTATGTATTGCTTTATAATATCACTATGAAAAGTTTGGGCAAAACCACAGGAAACTATATTATTATGAGATTTAAAAAAATTGGAAAAAAGACCCCTACTGTATATGATACCGTATACATTGAAAAGGCTCAGTACCTTACCATGTTTTCTTTGAATTATATTACTAATTATCTAATTAAGTAGAAAATATGCTATACACTGTATATCTGATGATTAAGTTAACATTTATATTTTCGGTAATAGAGCCAGCAGTAAAAGATAATAGAAGTTTTAGATGACACCACTGTTCCCTATGTTTCAATGCAGAAAACATATCATGTTTAGAATTCTGTCATGGAAGGCTATGTAAGCTGTCAGTGTCCGAGAACAGCTTGTTTATGACAGTTTTCATGGTCTTGACTGTTATTTCTACTGTGATGCTATGGTAGTTATGGAAGTGGAGTATTGTGTTTTCTATCACAGTTGATGAAAGTGCTTGAAATTATTAAGCTCAGTGGAACAGTGTTTTGAGAGCAATTTTTAATCAGCTTTGACCCGCGGATGTGTGCAAGTTGTAGCTGGGCAAGTACTTACATCAGTACATTTGTGATGACCCAAGACTGACATAAAACTGATGTTGCTGTTAATGGAAGAACCCAGATGCTTAAAATAGAAAATCTCCAAATATTTGGCTGAGTTGAAATGGAGGGAGAACATACAATACATCTGTGGCATCTTTGCAACTTAAAGTAGTTTGTTTGCCCAAATCTTCAAATTTGCATGAAGAAATATTTTGGCACATAAATATTATGCATGTTTTTTTTAAAGACCACATTTTATTTTTTTTGTAGATTAGCTTTTAAAGGCAATCAGTATCTGAAAAGCATAGTAGACAAGAATTAAAATGTACAATCTCTTTGGATGCAATTTATATGTGTATGGTAAAGTAAAAATGGGTGTTTGATCTTCAGTGTTAGGCAAGTGGGCTAAAATAAGGATGTAGGTCACAGATTTCACTGCAGTCTCACTAAGTTTTAAATAAATCCATATCGACGAAAATATTTAGTAGGCAAATTAGGATCTAAATATAATACTTTGTATAGATGGTGTTATGTTATAGTCTTTGATTAATAAAGCTAATAAAATTCAAATGTGAGAATATCCAAAATGCCTGGGATTAAATGGAAGAAATGGAGGTAGTTCACTGAAATACATAATTTCTGCTTTCTCTTTTGGGATATTACTATTGAATGTCATTTTATGTCTCAGTTCTATTTATTCTAATATTAGTGGAGAAAGATTTCCACTGGCTTCAGAGCTTTACTGATGCTGAGAATTCCTCCAAATTCTGCTATTTTAGGTTAGCCTTTCTAGGAAAAATCCCACAGGTAAACTTTGTTAAGTAATGGATTTTTTTTTTTTTGGTTGGGGTGGAACGCCTTTCCCTCAGTATTGAAAAATCAGAAGGCAAATATGCTTTGAAAAACAATGTACTGGAGAAATTTAGCTTTGTGTTTTGGGATGGAGCTGGTTTTAGTTTTGTTTGGTTTATATTAATATATAGTTGATAGTGCTCACTGGAATCTGAGTTGAGGTATATTCAGTGTGCTCAGAAAGATTGCAATTTGATCTAATCAGGGCTTGGACTAAGAATGTAATAAATTGTCAATGCAGGCCTTTTGCATTCATTTTACGCTAATATAGAGTGTCTTGTTTCTGAGAAGTAAATCACAGTGGCTTCACTACTTTCTTTTCCATCTTGTATGTAAGTAAACTGGAGGATCAACTGAGGGGTTGAATCAATCTGCTGTTTATTACCTTGAAATGTGATACCCTATTTTAAGTGCCTCAATCCCTTATGATTTAGACTGAGTAGTGCATTATGTTTAAAAAATATAGAAATCAGCTTTACTGTTAGTGGATTTTTCACTTTGGATGTGATGGATTTACATTTGTAGAAAACTTTCAGTGCATCATTGTGCTATTACGTAAAATAGAGTTTCAAGCAGACCGGTATGAAGAGAGAATAACAAAAGTCGTTTCACTTACTTTTTCCTGTCGTCTAATAAGTACTAATAATTCCATAGGCTTTTTTCCTAGGGCTTTGTTTAAATACACTTGAAAAACATATTATTGATCAGTTGTTTGATTTTCATTTTTTGTCTAGAACAGTTTGGCATTTATTAGGATATTATTTTCCAAGAAAGTTGTGTTTTCTTGGAGAGCATATCTAAAATACTTTCCCCCAACTGGGTCTTGTATTTTAATAAATGTTTTCTTCATTAATGTATGCAAGTAAAAAGATGTAATTTGTTTTCAATTATTATTGGTTTTCATGGAGAGTATGAGTTGAGAACTAACACTTTCCTCCTCTTCCAACATGCTATTCTGGGGCCATACACCAATTTGATAACTGATGGTGTTAACTTATGTCCTTGTCCTTATATCTTTATACTGATTTTTTTATGTGTTGACCTACTACTTAAGTACTGATGGCAACAGACAGGGAACTTACCATTACATTAAAAGTCAAATAGATTTTGTTGGATAAGAAGAAAATAACACCTGTGGTGATGAATATTTGAAGAATTTTTACTTCTTTGTCACATTGCACATAACTTACTTGGGACAAAAATCTCTCTAATTTGTTTTATGCCTCTGCTCTGATTTTTCCACTAGCAAATTCTCATTACATTCCATCAGCTCTTGCTTACAAAATCAGTGTTATATTTTTGAAAATATTGAACTGATCAAATTAAGGAAAGATGTTAAGATTTTCCTTATGGAAATGGAAAAGTAACCCATTTTCTTAAGTTAACATTTTAGACCCCAAGCTGGAAAAACAATTGAACATATTCTTTTTATTTCAGCATGTTTGAGTGAAATTTTAGTGAGATCTTGTCAATTCACAATGACTTTCTTACTATGTATCACTTAAATGGAAAACACTTCAAAAAAAGTTATTCTTGCAAATTTTAAGAGAGTTTTTATGCATGGGCTGTTTGCAATTGTTATCTTTGATGACCTCCATTTCCTTACAACTATATCATATTCTGAGTAGAAAATTTGACCTAAGGAGGACATTTACCCACATTACCAACTTTGTTCATGCAAATATCACTTGAGAAATACCTGCTATGTAGGAATAGTTGCAAAGGACTAACAATTTTATTCCACAATTGACCACAACTGATCAAAATTTTAGCATAGAGGTGACTAGATAAGCCATATTCAGGCACACACAGCTATAAAGGTATCTTGAATTATTTCCTAGTGCTTCAATCAGTTTTCTTTGACTAGATTTTTTCCCCTCCCTCTTTTATTACAGGCATACTGTATGCTCAATAGTAAAGACAGAAGAAAGCATATGGCCTTCCATTTGAACTTCTGTAATTAATCCTTGCAAATACTATTTCCTTGGAAAGTTATTTTTAATTTTATTACAGTCTGTTCTTGTATTTTCCCACACAATCACTTGGGCAACATTTGTATCGATGAAAACGACATAAAGCAGCTCTTAACTAAAAGGAGACTGCTGTTTTACACAACATGTAAATGATTAAGTGATAGATTTTTATTACTGTTTATGTGTAGAGTGCACTACAACATTGGAACGTTAACCCTCCCCTCCGCCCCAAATCTGTGCTGTCCTACAGAGGGTGTTTAGGATTTTTTGCTATTTAAATCCTTATGGCTTATCATTTAGAATTTTTTTTTAAATGCTAGTTATTCCCTCAGTTATATTGACATTTCTGTATATGTTTTGTGGATTCTTGCAGTCATGTAAAATAAATTCCTTTGCTGTGGAATTGGTAAGAAAGACATTAAATTAAGATTCTATCTTATTTCTATGATATTGAGTTATGGAGAAATACTGCCAAATGTCACAATAAAAACCCAATCAGTTTGGTCCTATCTCAGTCAGTAGCTTGTATAAGAAAAAAGAAAAAAAATTCTGCCTGCTCTTAAAGCTTTCTTTGTTGCTTGCCTATATGCAGAATTATGTATATGTGCACTAAGCAAGGCTCTCTATGGCAAGATATCAGATGCTGCAGCGTTTTAAGGGAATATACAGGAGTAACATTGGAAATGAGATGATATGATGATAGAGAACAGCAAGGGTTATGTTTTGGAGTATCTTAAAATATTTTATGGAAGTCCATGCATTGCAACCAAGTTGCAATGATATTTTTCAAGTACAGAGAACATATTTTGTATTTATTACAATTGCCTACAGAGCATGGAATGGTGAAAAATTAATAATTTAATTTACAGTGCTTTCTAGATATTTTCTGAGATTGGCTTGAAGTACACGTTAAGAGGAACCTTCAATCCCAGTTTTGTCTTGAAAAGTAGTAGTATTCTAAATTTCAAGCTTTTGGAAATCTTATAGTAAAATCCACCCTTTTAAGACACCCCATAGGATGTTTCTTTTGCCTCTTCTCTTCCACATCCCTATCCATTTATCATTAATGGAGCTTTCTACAGGTATGTGAGCCTGTATGCTGTTGTTTTAAAGGTTGTAATTGGGAGCATAATTTTAGTTAAGAGGACTACTGGCAAGAAATAAGACTGACTAGGAAGAGTGGATATAAAATGTGGTTTTATAATAAACTAAAGAGTGAAAGTAATGTTTAAGATTTCTCTTAGCAATGTCGTTCCTATTCAAGGATCACGGTAAGATCACATTTCCAGAAGTGTGGTCAAGGTCTGCCTCTTAGGAATGTCCAGTTGTTGTTTTCATTCCTTGAAACCGAAATTGCTGCATTGTATCAGAGAGGACAACACAAGTTTGATTTACGTAGGCACAGTCCTCATTAATTCAGGTAGAGTATTAGGTCAGAAACTCTGCAAAATGAGGATTAGATAGTGCCATGTCTGCAAATTCAGTTGCTGTTTTGCTTCAAAGATATGCTTTTCAATTCTGTCACATAGAAACAGTAGGCTTGAATGGAGCATTTCTTCATGGCTAAATGAAGTCATGCCTTTGCTGAATAGTAACGCTTTTTCTTGACCTATATATATGACTTATACATATGAAATGGCGCTGTCTAAATGTCAACTTTAAACTTGGATGCTTAAATAACACTAGTTAAGCATGATTAGTTCATATATTTTTAAGTAACATTGATTACATTGTATAATAGTTTTAGGAAATATTATAACTGCTTTTTTATAAAATATGCATGTGAATTAGCAAAGATATTTATGTTCCTTAGTTATGGAAAAATCATACTTTTAGATTTATTCTAGTTTTTTGTCTTGTTTTAAAAGATTGTTGATGTCCTTGTAAAAGTCTGTTAAATCTCTGCTGTACTAGAAAATTTTACAGCATTTAAAAGCAATATTAAATTTATTTAGGCTGCACAGACATAGACAATTCCCACACTTACCAAGAGCCTTAGTCCTTCACGTCATTCATGTCAAAATATGTGATGTTGTCATAGTTCATATTTTAACCAGAAGTAGATATTAAGTTAGCTTCTGGAATTATCAGGCAATAGTAAGATTTTGTTAATGCTCTAAACTTTGTAAAATGCTTTCATTTTTGTTACAATTTATTAATGTTCTTCTAAAATGAGATTCATTGTAGCCATAAGTGTTGCAGATTTACGGTAGTTTTTCTTGTCAAGCAGCAAGCTAGATCCTATTGTCTTAAGTGAGGTGATCTGAAGGGCACAGTGGAGAAATGTTCTAGATTCTGTGAATTATCAACTATTTCATGTCTTGGAGAAATGAAGCACTAGTAATTCTCTACACTATTAAATAAGTGAGAGGCTCAAACCTTTGGACAATGTAAAGTGTAACTGTGTACTTCATTACTGCAGGATGGTTGTGGATGCTAAAACTTTACAAAAACACCACAAGGCAAATAGATTAATTTGAAGAAGAAAAGACGCTCTCTCACCAAGGAGTGTTGATAGACTGGAATTGTTTTTGAAGATTACTGGATATAATTTTATACTTTTGAAGGGACAGTCTTCATTGAATGTTTCCTGCTGGTAATTCTTGGAGAAAGGATCAGTCGTTTTGTGTGTCACAGTTTGTACGTAGTTGCTGATTTGCTTGTATGGAAACAAAAACCAACCAACCAAAACTCCTGTGGCCCTTCAGCTCATTTAGGATCAGTGCTTTTGAGTTACCTGCTTTTCTTTCCGTGAAACAATGTACATATAACTAAAAAAGTGCTTCCTAGTTTTAGATTCTCTTTGTGTTTGAGGTGCAGATGGGTAAATGTTTCCCAGCTCTGAGGCCTGACTTCAAAACTGTAACTATAGCTTTGGTAAATTCCATTGCGGTGATCTCTTTCACCTGCTATGTCACAGAAGCATGCCTAGTGTTTCTTTAGTATCTGTCCTTCAGGGTAAATTTGTCATTGCTCTCCATGATACTTCTGTTTCTTGAGATTTTTTTCTTTTCTGGTGCTTGGATTCAGTTTAATACACATCTAATTTTTACACTGCAAGAGTAAGCAAGTGATAATCTTCATGCATTAGTTACCTTCTGAGACCTGCAATTTGCTAGAGAAATTAGATGAAGGGAAAGAAGTCTTTAGATTCAGAACTTGAGAAACTCTGTGCCCCAATCCTATCATTCACCAAGGAGATTTTTATCTAACCGCAGGAATAGAAGAGAGTGCTGCTTAACTTCTCATGCATTCATGTTTTGCTTGTGCTCTCAAGTTTAATCTGCCTACAAAATATATGATGACTCTGACTCCAGTTAGAAGCAGTGGGAGGCTTTACCTTTAGCAGGTGAGTCATTACAACATGACATTTCATTTTAATGGTGTTATGCAAAACCCTTTTTGATGTTTTCTTAAAACATATGGGTTGCACAGAATTTATGAAAGAAGCAATTAAGTGGGTGTTACCTGTGAATCAGGATTATATTTAAAAGTATGCTCATTTACTGGAGTAGTGCTGTAATTATTTGGAGCACTCCAGCCTCTAAGACCTTAACATATAGACAGAAGATATTCTTTTACCCTTTAACAAGTTCTTTGCCCTTTCATTCTGCTAGCAAATATTCCACTAGTGTCCTTTGTAAGTTGCGCATAAGTCAAACACTGAATTTGGCTCTTGTAGCCTAGGACAATGTTGCAGGATGACACTTCTTTACCCTTCTTAAAATTGATTCTTTAATATGCTTAGGTTAAAGTGAACTGATTATATGAAGCTGATGGATGCTCATTGGTGAGATATTTTAGTAGTGAAACAGCTCCAGTGGCTTTTGAGCTAACAGCCTTACAGGAGATAAGATGTAGGTATATATTGAATGTAGACCTGTATTAAAACTTTCTGGAGACAGAGGATTCTTGAGATTGTGGGTTGTTTTTTGTTGTTTTACTTTTAAAATACTTCCTCCAGCCCACCCAGCACAGTTATGGTGCTCTTTATTGGAAGACTTTTTTTCTGCAGATTTTGGGTTGCGCTATGCATCTAGAAATGGGCTGTCAGCTCTATGACATAGAAACTTACTGTAATTCAGGCAATGGTGCAAAACTTGTTCAAGAAAAATGACCATGGTTGTATGAAGAACACAATCTATTTCTTAATCTGTTTGTTCTAAAACAGTTAGTTATAATTTGTAGCAATAGTCTGGAGTGCAGTCGGAAGATTTGCATTATAAAGTAAAACATTCCAGTTAAAATAAGACTTGCTCATAAATGATTCATTTGGCAGTTATTAAATCACATTCTGACTCCCACCTGCTGTAAGGAGTTTATCAGAGTACTTTAATGGCATGGCAAACAGCTGTCTATTAGCCATTTAAAGTTGGAAAGCCACTGGCCAGTTTACTGTGTAGATTCGTTCTTTACAGGGAGTTATTTTACAAGCTGGATGGTGTTGGAAGGCGTTTTGGTTTTAGTTTATGAATACTTTATTTCTGTGGTAAAGGAAGGATAAACGAGGCTTGCATACCAGGAAAAGTTTTAGTACCACATAACTAGACAAAGTGGCAGTTAGATGGCCAAAGGCCACTTCAGAATTAATATGCCATTTTCTGTAAATGAACCTCGAATCCACTTGCCCTTCCAAAGCTATGAAAATGAACATTTTACCTGGGAGTTCAGCATGGAATGGGAAGATGACTATGAAGCAATGAGAAGTGAATTCCCTCAGCACTATGCTTTGTCCTCCCTTAGTCTAGTGTCTATGGTGCAGTAATGTCTACACTACCATGGAGGCGTTTTTTGAACATCTGAGTACAAACTGAATGTCAACAAAAATTTAGAGATCTATATAAAGCATTTGCACTAGTGTCCCTGTACATTGCATGTAGATGACCTGTATTTTTTACCAAAGTGAAGAGGAAGGTAATTGTCCTAAGAAGTAGTCGGTAGCTGAATAACACAGTATATTTTGGTTTAGGAGTTGTTCCTTACCTGGGTAAAAGACAGACAGGAACATGTAATCTAAACATTGACTCCAAATGGTACAAGGGTTCATCGTATGGTTAAACACAGCAAAGATGCAGAGAATTTCATAAGACTTCAGGCCTTGGTTTACTTGTAACTGGATGTTTTTCTTAACTTTTCTTCCTTCGTTAAATTCTTTGATATCAGGAAGAACATATTCCTGCTTCTTTCTACCCCTGTATACCAATGCTGTACTTCATTCCATTCTGAATTATTTTAACTTTTTTTTGTGCTCAATCATTTTTTTTACCTTTTTGCCTTTGGGGTTGACTGTTTACTTTTTGTTATATTCTTGAGGGGAACTTGATCTGAATTCTGTAACACTGTTTATATATGCATGCAGACAAAACTACATACCTGTATGTTGGGACGTGGTTTTTAAGTATACATTAGGTAATAAGTAGCATGAGCAATTTGAGGTTGATTATGAGAGACTGTCTTTTTGCTCATGATCCCTTCCATATGCAAACCTTATCTAAGATTCACACTTCTGTAACTTGACCACTGATAAGATAATTACTATTAAGGAATTACTATCAAAGGGCCTACCAATGTCACTTAAATCTGTCACGTGTGTTTCACATAAGCTCTGTGGAAACAGAAGGACTCTTACATAAGGCTCATTGCTAAACATGGTATTTAGTTATACATGAGACGCATTCGGGGAAAATCTCAGGTGACAAAGAAAGATGCTTCAGAGCATTAATCCCAATATAGTAACATGCCATATACTGACAAATATATCCAAGCTTAAGTAATTAAATCTTTTTTTGCAGACGCATTATGAGAAGGAGTAAGTGTCCTGAGCAGATTAAATTTCTTTTTCCTCTCTCATACATACAGTTCAGCAGTGACCATTTGAAAGCTGGTCTCTCCCCCTTCTGCTGCTTTTTTCTTTTAAGACCCCTGGGGATTGCTTGAACACTTATAGTGCCCTGGGTATAAAAAAATAGACACTACATTCTCTGGTCTCTTAAATACAAACTTAGCACCTCCCATTATTTATATGCCACATTATTACCATTATTTAATCTTGTTATCTTGTTTTCCTTTCAGTATATCCAGCTTCTTCAGAATGACAGGCTAAATATACCTTTGTTTAAAACAATAGTATCCTATCCCTTACATAAAAAAAATCTTTAGTTCAAAGAAATTATCAGAGAAACTGTTGAATGCCTCTGTCTCACCAGTGGAATAATTCTATCAATATTTGTGTTTAAAAGAGTACTGAGACTACTTTAAAACTCAGGAAGTTCTGTTTCATCCTATCTAATTCATTTTGGTTTACTCTCGTGTAAGTCAAAAGATCAAGCCCAGATCAGTGTCAGTGCAGCTCTCATGTTTTGTGTCTAGCTGTGTTCACGCATTTATTACAGGACAGAATTTCATTTAAGCCAAGCAGCCTCTGGAGAATTCTTGTTGCATTGTCTATGTGAGAAGGAGAGTTAGATGTGGAGTGTTTTATCCTTTTTTCTTTCCCCCCCTTTTCCTCTCTTCTCCTATGTAATGGCTTCTTCTCTGCCTGAAAAAAAGTAGATGCTTCCATTTTTAAGAGGCACTTAAGTGCAAAACTTTCCATCTGATTGCACACAGGCATTTGTGCTTTCTACATCCTGCATTACAAATGTGAAAGAATAGGAAAAGACAGCAATTCTGCATTGCTAAAAGAAATCTGATTTTTAGTCAATAGGCATTGACATCTGTATGGAGAAATAGTCAATAGTTAACATTCCATTCTTTTTAAAATACTGTGAGATGGTTGTTTGAAGCATTGGTGTTTAAGTATTCTTAAATGTGTTCTTCTCTTAGTCCTTACAAATAAAATGGAAATTATAATGTTTTAGCACAAGCCTCCACTTAACTTGCAAGTTGAAATCTAAATTCAATGAAAATCTGAACATGAAGGACTTTTCCCTTTTAAATAGTGTAACATATCGTACCAATTGCATCTGCAAAGATTGCTTCTTTCCAAAGTAGACACCAGGTGAAGTAATTTTTTTTGCGTGGGAAGACTTGCAAAATCTATGTAATAGGCTTTTTATGAAGGTGCATAACCTGGTTTGTAAGGTTTTCAAGATTTTTCTATTATTTGTCAGATGAATAAATATTAAGACTGCTATGTGATATAAGTAACATAACACTTGTCATTATTCCCAAGTGTTTGGTTAAGTTAGCTCTAGGCTAAAACTGAAATAGGAAAAAAGGTTTTAATTTATGTATTGAAGGTCATGCTTATTTTAGACCTTGCATGTAAGATGTTATCTAATATATTGCTAATGGAAACGCTGGTGGGGTAAACTGTAGGGTCTCCTTTCCTGGAGATATTCAAAAGCTATCTAGATATAGTCCTGGGCAACCAGGTCTGTGTGATTCTACTTGAGCAGGGGTTTTGGACCAGGAGACCTCCAAAGATCCCTTCCGAATGCCGCCATTCTGTGATTCTGTCATTTACCTTGAAGGATAGTTAGATGGAGCTAGAGTATACAGCTATACGCTGCTGTATATAGGTACACAACTGTTTACAGTATCGCTAGATCAGTTTTCTGCACTGGGGGGAAGTAGTGCTAAATGTCAAAGAAACACATAAAAGGCAGTACTGTTGTCGATCCCCAGTACAATTGAATGATTTGATACTACCATTAGTTTCGCCTACTGAGAAGTAGGAGGAAATATCACAGATGAAGCCACTGATTTTTAAAGATGGAATGGCATGATTAGAGCAGTTACAGGTAAGAGATGAAAAATAGCCCCAATTGGAGGTGCTCCAGTAGATCCATGAAACTGTTTATCTTCAGTTTTAATAGCACAGAACCTAAATCATCAAATATCTTGATTCAAGTTATAAGTAACGTATTGTCCTGTTTTGAAATAGGATGCCAGATAGGGTTTATTTTAAAAAGAAGCCCACAGTAATTCTTTTGTGTAATACTATTTTCAAGTGAATCCTTTTTTTTTCTTTTCTTCCCCTACTTAAGATCCTGTATCTCTTAATAATTTGCCATGCTCCTCAACAGATTTCATCCAAAAAACAACAGATTTCATCCAAAATCATATCTAGCACAAATAATTTCTCAATTTGGAACAAGTACATTACTAGTGTGAAATAGAAAAATAAAAAGTTTAATTGAATTAATGTAGGCACTTTGTCAATGATACAACCATTGTGATTAATGAAGATTAATCCCATTCAGAATAAATATTCTCTGTAAGGGCTTGCTCTTGTCAAAGATGAAAAATATCAGTGAATTCAGATTTAGCAGAGTAATATACAGTCTGAGTAAATTATTTCTTAAATTTGCTACTTGGGTTAGGTTGTAGCTTTAAATGCACAGGTTGCTCTAACTGGTTGTAGGTATGCAAGACTGAATTAAGCTGCTTCTCAAATTATTCCATTTTAAGTGAGGGGAGTGACTGATGAAATGAGAGGGATGTTAACTTCATCTCTTCCTGTTTGTGAACACAAGTGTATGCTCCTTGTTCAGAAAACTCTGCTTGCTTTTGGGAAGGCAGCCAACAGTGAGTTCCTTTGATAGAGAGCTGTTCTACCACTATGGGCTGATTTCAAAGTGCATTATCAGCCAGGCTGAAATGATATTGAGAAAGGAGTGGGAAGAGTGATTTATGTTTTATGTTTAACACAAATGATAGAAAATGGATGTAAGTGAGCTGCAACAGTGTATTGTACTGGGAAGGTGTTTGAGAAAATGTCCCTATCAAATAAATATTTGTACCAAGTAAAAAGCAGAAAATATGTATGTAAACATTTTATCTTATTTTTTCATATTTTAATTTTCTTTATAGTTTATTATATAATTATATAGTAATAAAATTTTTCCATAAGGGTCTGGCAAACATTTTTAGTCAACAGTATTACCATATAATTAAGAAAACCCAACAGATTATTAGGTGAAGTAAAAAATACTAAATGTTTACTTATATACATTTGTGATCCCTTTTATAAACATTTTGAGCTTGGGTTTTTTGAGACACACTACTCAAGTTGGTCCTTGTATGATAACATTTTTATTTATATTTCTTCACTATTAATAGCTGCAAAAGGAAGATTATTGCTAGTAAGATGACCCACTTCCCATTCTTGCACAACAACACTATAGAATTTCACAACAAAAATCAGTCAATGTATTACTGAGTTTGACTTACTACATTAAAGAAATCATGAGTATGTTAAGAAGCTTAAAGATTTAGAACCTGTATCTTGAAATCCTTTGTTTTTCATCTAAGATTTCTTAATCAAATATGAAGTTATTATCGGCAGCTACCTGGATTTAGACTACTAGTTCCTGAAGAGCCACTAAAGGAAAACAACTTTGGTATCAATTTTAACTTCCTGGGTTTGTGAAAGGTGATGGAGCAGTACCTGTTCTTCCCGCTAGTTTCAGCAAGAATAAGCAATTATCCTGTTCTGCATTAAGAATATTATTAAATCCATTGATCCTCTTAGTCACTCAATAATCTGGATAATCATTTTAAATTTAATCTTTCATGTCATAAAGAGATGTCTAGGCTTTCCAGGTAATAGCAGTATCCAAGTTTTTCTTTCATATACTGACGTAAGGTGCAAAGGGATATAGATGTCGACCTTGCATAACCAAAAGGATTATTTAGGGGAAAAAAAACCAAACCCACACACAAAAAAGCCCCAACCACCTGCGAAAATAATTAGGACGTATTGCTGGGTATACTCTTCCTTTCCCCTCATGCCCCTACACTCTAGTAAAAAAAAAAAAAAAAAACAGCAAACAAACAAACAAACAAACCCGGAAAAAACCCCAAACCAACTCTGAAACTTAAAATACAAAGCAAACAGTCTACAACAGAAAAACCACATGCTATGCTATACCTTATCATATGCAGTTGTAGTCATGGGGCTGAAGTGAAGAACTGCTAATCTTTCTCTAAAGTCTTTATTCTAGGTATATGGTTTTCTTTAAAAAAAAAAGATGATACAATTAGGATTTTTTTCAAAAAAATATTCAATTTGTATTTAATGAATGAAATAAACCCATATTTTAGATGGGAGTATTGTTTGGATATTGAGCTGAAAGAAATACTCAGAATACTCCTGCTCCTGCCTTCAGATCTTCTAGTTTGAATTAATTCATTAATTAGAAATAATAATTAAAAAGATAATGTGTTATAGCAGTTTCCATTGCTGTTCTGTAATACCAGAAATTAGAAATGTTTGAAAATTGTTGGGGAAAAAAAATTTTAACCATTATTAGAATATGATAAATTCTCTTAGTAATGTGTACCTTAGGTATATGTACATGGATGGAATTGCTCTGTATGAATTTATATCTCTGTGTTGGGATGGCTTATTTTGTGCATCAAATAATGTATACCCATAGGGTTAAAAAGATGTTGAGGTTTCTAATCCTGTTTTATTGCTTGTTAACTGATACGATCACTTCAGGATTTTCCATAAGGATTCAGAGATGAAGGAGTTAGTTTATTTACAGAATGTTAGAAAATATTGTCCCACTTTTGTTAGAAGAAGACCTAGCAGTAGAACAAAAGGAGCGTTGTGAGACAAAGTATTGGGAAAATTCTAAGAGACTAAAATTTATGCTGATAAATATAGAGAAATTATATGTACTGGAAGAGATTGATACTATAGGTCCAGTTCTCGTGCTGCTCCTAAGTGCGAATTGGCTGCATCAGCATAGAGGTAAGGGCAGGTAAAGAATAAAAGTGTTTGCTCTCTCCAGAAGTCCAGGGTGTACTCAGAGTAGGCTGTTCCACAACAAGGCGTAGGACCAAAGCCATTGGCAGTTGGAAAGGCTCACTGAACTCAAATGTATGGGAATTCAGTCCACTGCTACTGAATCATAATGAAAAAATATATTTGATTTGGAAACTCATCAATTAAAATTTTAAACAACTGAAAAAATGTATGAAACTGGCAGTGAAAGCTGTTTGATTTTTCTATCTGCATTTGAAGCATGGGCATGAAAAGAGAATCTTCTCTCCTATGCTTTAGGACTCCAGTACCACAACTGAACCTGGATTAGACTGTTTTCCTCCAAGATCCTATTGCAAATGCTGCTGGAAAAGAGCTTTAATTTTGAAATTCTCTTCTCATGTTGATCTGAGAGAGGATCTCCTCTTCAGAACATTAAAGCGCACGTTAACTTTCTAATGGCCTCATTCTTGAGCCATGGTGTCTTGGTTTTTTTGTGTGACTCTCACTTTTGACTTTTTGCTTCATAAGCTGTGCTTGTCTTGTTTAAAGTATGTCTTTTTTTATTAAAGAGATAAAAAGCTCAGATGAGATAGTGGTTATTTCATATGTAATTAGAGGAGGGATGAAATGCTTGTGCTTTTATCTTGAAAAAAATTGGCAGATAAATTTGGGGGTTTCAGATCTTCTGCAGATGAAATGAAATCCAGAGCTCAGTTAAGAGTTCATGTTACTTTATGGAGAAAATAACTTGCCTTCTTTCTCTGATGACTTAACTTGAAATAGATTTTGCGTGAACACCTTAGCATTCAAAAGGTTGCTTTATTTTTAATCAAAAGCCAGGAATATGTTGTTGACAAGGAAAACATAATCCAAATTACAAAATATCAACACCAAAATTTCAGTTTATTACTAATTAAATTGTGGATAAAGTAGAAAATAATGCCATGCAAATGTTTGGAATGATAGAAAAGAATGTTCACATTTTCAGAACAGGAAAGGGAGGGAGAGTGGAGATTGAAGAAGTGGAAGTAAGTGAAGTTACCTCAAAAAAGGAAAAAGTTCTTTCTGTAGTAACTGTGTTGGGGTGTTGAGGAGACGGAATTTTGTAACTCTTTGTTGACTTCCACTATTAGGTGAAAGGGAGCCAGGGATTTTTTTTAATAGAGGCTCTCCTGTAAAGAAAGAGTGGAAACAATAGCTAGCTGTCACAACAAGCTGATATATACCTTTGATCAGCCAAATGAATGTTGCAGGCATTTCTTATAGAAAGGAGATTGCTTATCGATCTATATCAAAATATGCATGCTAATCCCAGGCAGCAGAGAGTATTTTCAAGTGGAGTTAATAATCTGATTGCTGTCCTGTCTGGTGCAATTCACTGAACTCGGAGCTCTAATCAGTCTGGGGTCTTGCAGTCAAATGTATTTTGCTGTTTAAATTTGGATTTGTGACATTGATTGAGGAGTCCTTGTAAAGGTGTTGACAAATCAAATTGTTTGTTCCAGTACTGTTTTGCTAGAGATCAAGTCCAAAGTAATAAGCAGTGAATTTGTTCGTTACTAGTAGGGTGAAAGGAATGATAAAATTCACCTGCATCATTATCACAGACACAGTATCAATAAAATACATGTTTTCAGTGAAGAAAATGTACTAGTATTTGTATATAAATGCAATGAGTGATGGAAACAAAAATGCAACACTAATTCCAGAGTTACTTAATAGCTTGGAGAAAAATAATGCTTTTGGTTTTTTTGGTTTTATAACAACTTTACAAAACGAGGAGAAGAGATAAGAAAAAAGCAAATCTTAAACTTTTTGTTTGGAATTTAAATGATCTTCTCAGATCAAAAAAATATTAGTGAAAATATACAGTTTATAATGCAAGTGTTTGAGTCAGTTGTCTGTGGCTGTTCTCTATGCATGCTAATTTTGATTAGTTAAGATATTGAGACATGTACACTGAGTGGTAAAGCACTGTTTTCTCCAAAACATATCCTTTTTGTCTCCACTGAGAAATTTTGCCTGAGCAGCATTTAAGGTGTTCGGTCAAGGGATGAAAACTGGAGCAATCCAAGAACAGAGCCGAACTAATAGTTTTCACTATGTTCAATCGGATGTCCTCTGTTTGCAAGTCCTGGCATGTGCACACTCAGCTCTCTATGGTACACATCTTTGGATAACCAAGACTTGCTATGCTTTCATGGTTTACTTGTATGGAGCATATCTCTACCCTAATATGTTGTGAATAAGACGTATGATATGCAACAGCCTTACTGGAGTTATGTTTTTCTTTGATAGAAGCATGGAATCGCTAGATTGGAAAAGACTTTTGAGATCATTGAGGCCAACTGGACTTGTCCACTACTAAACCATATCTCTAGCATTTCATCTACCCATCTTTCAAACACCTTAAGGGATGGTGACTCAACCACCTCCCCGGTCAGCTGTTCCAGTGCCTGACAACTCTTTCAGTGAAGAATTTTTCCCTAATGTCAAATCTGAACCTCCCCTGGCTTGAGGCTTTGTCCTATCACCTGTCACTGATGAGACCAACACCCACCTCACCACAACCTCCTTTCAGGCAGTTGTAGACAGTGATGAGGTCTCTCCTCGGCCTCCTCTTCACGAGGCTGAACAACCCCAATTTCCTCAGCCACTTCTCATAAGACTTGTTTTCCAGTCCCTTCACCAGCTTCCTTGTCCTTTGCTGGACACACTCCAGCCCCTCAGTGAAAAAAATATTTATACTTTATAAATATTATTAAAGCATAGTGAAATGGTTAATTTTACTAAAGGAGAGGGCAATGAAAGGTAGGTTTTGCTAGGAAAATATGTGAAAGTGTTTTACATTTTTTTAAGAAAGATTTTTTTAAATGTGTTTTTTGTCTTTGACACTAGAATAAAACATTGTCTTATAAACATTAAAGTAATTCACTAGATCCCTGATGGGAGTTCTTTCATTTCATGTGTTATAGTTTCATCTGTTTATAGTTTTCATGTGTTATGATATGACATGTCATATCATCGATATAAAATTTTTTCTAAAATCTTATTTTAAAAGAAGTTTAGACCTAGAGCTGTTTGGAAATTTTCCTTTGGTGGCAGGTTTGGAGTGCTGAGATCTAGTGATGTTTTGTGACAGGGAAAAAAAATCAAAACTTTTACACTGGATTTATATACACTAAAATAAAAACTAAACTTTTGAGAAAGTACGGGATTTGTGCTGGTGGAAGCCAAGCTCAAGGCTTTTCTACACTCAAATTCTCTGTTACAAAATTTGATTCAAAGGGCTTCAAACACTGCTCACCTCTGACCAGCTTCTTGGTGTGTCAGTTTGTCTTTTCATGAACTCCTTGAGCTAAACATATTTTCAAAATATCTGTCAAATATTCATATTCTGATGACAAAAAAAAAAAAGAAAATTATTGTTCAAATGTTTCATCTGTGTGTTTATTAGCTGTGCAGTAAGCTGTTTACTGATGGTGGCTTGTCATGATCAGTAAGAAAACCGGACTGGTTTAAGAAATTAGTTTCCTTGGGAACTCTCCTGGTTTCTGAGCAATCATAGGACGATCCAGGTTGGAAGGGACCTCCAGCATCTCCATTGCAACCTCCTACTCAAAGGCGGATCAGCTACAAGATCAGGCTAGGTTGCTCCAGGTTTTGTCCTGTGTGGCTTCAGCTTCCAAGAATGGAGTCTTCCCCACACCTGTAGGCAATGTCCTCATGGGAACAATGTTTCCCTCATATCCAGTCACAACCACCCCTATTTCAATGTGTTTTCACTGTCTCGCTCTTCCATGACACACGCTGGCTGAGTGCCTGGTTTGTAATCTCAGCAACCTCCAGTACTGGTGTAAATTCATGTCATTGTCAGGTGGGTTATTTGCAGCTTAGAAAGACTGTGCAAGCAGAGGTTTATTGTGGGGCTGGCAACAAGGGGGAGTTTTTTCGGAAGGGGTCGGGAAGGCACATTGGCTGTGGTTCGAAAAAAAGCTGGTACTTGGCTTGCATGTCCACCTTGCCTATGTTGGGAAGATTGGCCATCCTAATCCCAGAGGCTATCCAAGTTCTCATTTTCCTCTTTTTTCTCTGTGAAATCAGTGTCCCAGGAATTAAATACATATTAAAATATTTCTTTTCTGTTCCAAAACAAAAGGTCATGATAGAAAATTGCATCACAAATAGAAAAATACAAATTACCAGAGGTGATCATGGATTTTTTTCTTGCATTTTATAATCCTTCCTGTAATTGGAGTTTGAGTCCTTTTTATATTTGGGCTTTTCTCCTACTGTGTATTGATTTAATGACTAGCCAAATGTTATTAAACATTTTTCCTTTTGGAATATGATTACGTTCTCAGTTTGATAGACTGACCTTTTTCTTTTTTCCTCTTGACATGCATGCAATTCACCCCATCAAACATATTTTTTCTGATGTTTCACTATTCTTTCTGTTCCTTTATTTAATTTCAGTGTCTAGGGCCCCCTTCTGTTACAGAGAAAGACAGTGAAATGCCTAAACCTATGCAGTCTGAAAGCATTTTTTTTCTTGATAGTGGTAACTTTTTGCCTTTGTAACCAAAATATTTCTCTTTTCTTATGAGAATATCTCCTAGACTCAGTGACATGGATAATTTTGCTTTCTTTTTGCATCCTCAAGTACTTCCTTATTCTCCCACCCACATACCCTTTGGGCTGTTTTTATTTTTTTTTTGCAGGAGTTTTGTGTCTGAGAACTATGCCACATCCCACACAATCCTTTATGAAAAAGAAAAAAATGTAAACTATATAACCCTTCCAGAACATGTTTTGAAACCACAGCAGCCATCTGGTTTTCCAGAAGGCCTGCTGTTCTTTTCATGTTTGGAGTAATAGTTTGATAACAAACTTGTCTAATAAATATAGAGCTGAAAGACAACAAATAAGCGTTCGCTGTCTCCTGACATTTTTGATGTTTTCCTAATTTATAACATTAAAAACTGTTAAAACAGATGGGGTTTAATATATTCTCCTGTACAAACACATGGCTTAAATTGTTTACAATATCAGTGTTTCGGATTATGCTTACTCTATCAGATTTCACTTCATCCATTTATTCTGAGTTTTTCTAGAAGAACAAAGTTTAACTACTAGCAAGCATTTTTTGTAAAGGTAATCTGTTAACAGTCAAAACCAAAGTTGAATTTGCATATAGTATAACATAGCATAATCATTAATCGTCAGTGTAAACAGAATGTTTTGTGATTGAATTATTCTAGAAAACTTTGCTGGTCAAATTGCAAATATTAGATCATATTTTTCACTAACTGGTTTGTAACAACCTTTCCTTAAACCCAACATTGCCTCATCTGATTAAATGCTTAAACTCGTAGAATCATTATTTGATGAAGTTTGTCTTGAAATAACCAATAGTATATAAATTGAAAGCTCTATCCATATGTTAAAGGATGTATTTAATTCACAGAACCAATTTGGTGCAATTCCATATGTGCCCGTGCACCTTACCTTTCTCTTCAACTTCAGATCATTGAATGTATAATATTCACAGCAGTTCTCAAAATATTGGAAGGAAGAGAGTTATTTATTAGTCTAGATGAACACTGCTGTTGGAGATAAAGGGGAGAAAGTAGATATTATGAAATTCAATCAAATAATCTATCTAGTCATTAAAATACAACATTCGCTTATACTTGTATAGAAAGTTCCACTTGTATGATACTGTGGCTCAGAATGTTGGAAGGCTATAAATGTTTTTAAGAGTTTTAAGCAAAATTTGAGATCAGCAGTGGAACATAAGAAAAGGTGTCTGTGCCCCTCTACTGCACTTCAGAATAAGATATGGCATAGGTGTTCTCCTAATTTGAAAATATCAGTATGTAGAGCCATACTGTAGCTTATTTTATTTTTGCATAGGGAAAAAAAATAAAATCAATAAATCTTGAATTTACCCCATTTGTAAATGACTTCAGCTTTCCAGAAGGTGATCTGTTAAGTTTTTTAAATAGGAAAGAAATTTTCCTACTGGTGGGAAAGAAATCTTATGGTGCTGAAAATTGTCCCTGTGATCCAGCAAAATGCTTAAATCGCCTGCTTAACTGCTTGTATGTTCAATGTTAATAAAGTACTGAATAACTTTGTGATCAGAGCAGGCAACAGCTATTGAAATCATCAGAAGGCTTGTGCAATCTAAAATAACCATTAATCTAGTCTGATTTTTCAGAAAGATGTGTTCGGGATCAGCTTTTCAAAAAGACTGTATAAAGTGGCTGTTTTCAGCTTGATGTATATTGCCTAAAACTTAGGTTTTCAAACAATTTGCTATCTTAATTTTTATCAGTTTCACTCTTTTGTGTGTTAACAAAAACAACTATGCAAATGAGCTACCACTTTGCTTTCTAGCAAAATATATTTCACTGCAAGTGCTTGACTTATAACATACTTCACAATTCTATCCTGTAATTAGATGCTAAATCTGCATTTCACTTTGGCTTAATTGTTGGAATACATGAGGCTGTTTATATTTGCATTTCCAATTAATCTACCTCTCTGTCCACCTTGGTATTCCTTAGTTTGGTTTATTTTACCGCAAGAAATGTTTATATGCATATAAATGTTGCACTTCTTTCTGTATCCTTAAACATCTTAAAGTACAGATATTATTTTTTTTTACTTAGATGACAATTAAAGAATAGTAAGATTTTTGCCTAAATAGCCTAAAAAATCAAAATTTATGGCACTTCTATTTTTCCTGGTCTCAAGTTGGTTCATTGAATTAACTTTGAATGTGCCAAAATGCCTTTCAGAAGGAGAATACCTAGGATTGTACTTGTGACTTTCTTTTCTGACCTATTTTATTTTTATTAAAACTTCTGTGGAAGGCCTGATCTAAGGAACGTGCTTAAATATTTGTTGCTAAATCTTAACTATAAAACAATTTCAAAGGAACTATGTTTTATGGGTATGTAGATGGCTTTTTTTTGGACCACAATTTCATCAGGATTGTTCAATAACACAGTAGGTGCCTCCTGTAGTTTACCATGCCTGTCAGGGGTGTTTGAGAGTTTGGGATTAGCACTAATATAATCTCTGCCACAGAGTTTCTGATTTGGAGGGGTTGGAGAGGGACTTTCCATTTTACACTTTTAATGTGCTTAAGTGTTTTGCACAATTTTGGGTATGGTATGATGAATAAAACTGAAATCTGTGAAGTTAAAGGTGCCTAACATTTGAAAGTATACTGCCATAACAATTTATGTAAGATGTAATTCATATTGGAATTTAGTTTTTCTTATGAAGTTGGTACACAGTAATGTAGTTATGTTTATGCCCGTTTTAAAGATCTGTCATTTCTAGGAACTGTTCCTCAGCTTGAGTTTTACTTTGCCTTCTGCTTTACCTTAAATGTAAAATTAATCTTTAAAAGTCACATGATTGGACAGTTATTTATATTCATACATGGGAAAGTGTGAAGTGATACTGTGTTTTAGATTCTGAATGTTTGGGAAAGATAATGCTTATTGTAGTTTTCTTGTGTGGCTTTTTTTTTTTTTCTTGTGTTTTGAAATATTGTCAACTGCACAGCCCGATGGATGCCTAAAGTTATGCTGTGTTTACCTTACGCTTAATGTGACCATATATTTCGTGTGCTTGAAGGTCTATTTTGTGTGTTCTTTACATCCTTTATTTTCTTTGTGTTTGGAAAAATGTGTAATTATCAATCTATAACTCATAGAAAAATGTATTATTTTCTAAGCAGAGTAGACTTGATTCAAATTATTCTGCAAATTTTCAGAGTACGCTTTGAAATAAAGTAAGAATATTTTTCTCAAACCCTACTTTTCACTTCCAGTTGAGTATAAAAATATAACCATTCTTAATTGTTGTATGCAGAACAACCAATCTATAAGGTATAAGTGGACTCAACTGGGTTTTTACATTATAGACCACCAGCAAATGTAATTGTATGCTGTACACTTGATGAAAAGTACAACGTATATATCCTCTCAGTAAGGGTTCTTTATTATAAAAGGACTAGGTATTGCTTGGGTATTAACTACACTGTACTAAAACCCATAAACACCTTTTTACACATAGAGTGCACACTTCAATGCAACAAGCAAATGCTTTTCCATAAATAACAAACTTATGGAAAAAGAGGCCTTTGATTGCTTTCCAAGAATGCATTGAAACCTTACAGAGACTTTATTTGATTCCAGGAGCTGAGTGCTAGTTGATGTGTATCAATATCAAATCTCTCATAATTATTAAAAAATGAGAATTTATTTTAATATTCGAATCTGCATTGTTTACAAAAGGGATTTTTCATACTCTGATAAATTATTTTCAGGTAATGCTCTGAATATTTTCACGTTGTTAGTGCATAAAAGGATAGTTTTTCTGAAAAGGTAATATACCTACTAAACACACAATTGGAAGTAGCGTGTCAAATAATAGGGTGAGGGTTGGAGAGCAACTTTTCTCTTTAAGTCACTTCCGTGCTGAGCTTTTGGGTGAAGTGTCAGACTTTTTCTCTGCAAATAATTAATGTGAAAAAAGCCCGCTTTGTTTTATGCCTGGAACAGGTGACGCCTAAATGCTAAGTGCACATTTGGTTGAATGTTAGATGGTAGCTGCCTGTGACATCAATCATTGAATTTCATTGTCAGTCTGAGTAAACAGCAGTTGTTTTGTCTAAAGGTGGGACTGAGTTATGTGTGGCCTAACTGCACAGCAGATGGAATGTGGTTGCCTCTATGTATGAATACTATGAATCTGGCTATTAATAAACATGGTACAGATGGTAATTTGTAACCAAGTACATAAAGCTGAAAACTACAGCAAAGTAGTGTAATCCATGAAAAGCAGTTTGCTTGCTTTGCCCTACCATATATGTGCTCTTCATATGTGTGTGAATGAATGAAAGTTGGCTGGCAATGATAGGCTTCTTTATAGGCGTTCTTACTCATACACAAATTCTAAACCTAAACCAAAATAATGTAATTACTTCTTTAAAGAAGGTGTAGAAATGTTTTTACTTTTCCTTGAGAGTTCTGTTTTTGCTGAGCTGTCCACCCGGGAAGCTTGAGGCGCAAGGGAGTTAGCAACTTGCATAAAATAACAGCTTGACTTAGATTAGGTGTCTTCACCTCGGTGGTTTGCTCTGGTTAGTCAATTGCATTGCTTGCTTTTGGCTTTGTAGGTTATACAGTTGAGAAATAAATTATATTTCTGTGTCTCATGTCCTCATTAGTGAGTACCAGTGGCTAGAAGAACTAGTTTGACACTCTGATTTGTATTTTGCTGAAGCGTCCTGGCTTCCTTGTATTTTTGTCTGGCTACACCAAACCTTTGTGGGTTTCCAGCAGTTGATTTGGAGGGTGAAGAAAGCATCAGCTTCTCTGCCTGTTGCTTGAGGATTGCCTTGGAGTGTGGAAGCCGTGGGATTTGTTTTCTGTATTCTCAGCACTACTTCCTTTAGAGAATCAGTAGTGAGACAGGCTTTGGGGCGTATATAGCTGTATCACTGCTTGGGAAGTGCAGGTTTCCAAATGGCTTCAAGGTAGCAGTTAGCTTCTTAAAAGTGCTTATAGGCAGTCATTTCAAAGACCCAGATTCCCAAGCATTCCAGATGTTGTTGTCTAGAATGAAATTGTTCTGTTATGATGGTAGTGATTTCTCTTCAAATGCTTTTGTTGCAGGTACTGTGACTTAATTTGCAAAGAGCTGACCAAGGTATTTATTTTAGCACACCAATCCGTTCCTGAGAGAACTGTGGTTTTTAAGGTTTTAGTAGCTTCAACAACTTTGATAGATGTCTAGCATTTGTTAAGACATCTGAATAGATGCTTTACTTACAGAGAATAATACTGGATTATGGTATAACTTTGGTCAAATAACTTCCTTTCTGTCTATTTCTGTTCGCTATCTTCATTTTATATAGGGAGAATATAGATTCCTACAAGCATAATGAAATCATTTGCGCTCTATTCTTGACTGGAACTTCTAATTGTTCAGTCTAGTTTTTGCATTATAGAAACTTTTCTAGAACCAAAATTCTGTTGTCAGGTCCATGGACTTCCATGGAAACATTTTCTTCCTATGGCCATGCTAATAAGGAGTGAGCACATGAATGCTGGTTTAGAACTTGAAGTAATTTGAAAGCCATGCATGTACTTTACAGACTGTACTGTAAGAAGACAGCTGAGAAAAGCAAACATTTTATCTAAAAGGCTTACATTCATTACCCTGATGGACAATAAAAGAAGTCTGAAAATTTAAAACAAAAGTGAAAATTCCTGATTTGTAGGTAGATGTCTAAAATAAACCTTCATACTCCAGAGAAATATATGGGGAAAGGGGAAAAAAGTCACTATTATTTCTCTTAGTCTTTAAAATAAAAATACTGGATTTGGCAAACATAAGTATATCTAGTTATGTTTTTTTCCTTGATAAGTAGATGGAATCAGGCATACAGACATATGGTAAAGATTATAATATTTTGTGTATCTGAATTTAGCTTTTGAATTTGTTTCTAATAAAGGTAAAAAATGAGCTACCATAAACATTATTTGATGCAATCAAGTCAGGGAGGAGCTTTCTGATTTTTCAGACTTATGCTACTGTAAATATTTAATTAAGTTTTAAACATTAGAGGAGCACTTTGACTTTTCTTATACTGTTTTCCCGGTAGAGTTGTAGATCTTATTAAAAACATTCATTATGTTGGTACAGCACTGTTAAATGAATCAGGCTTAATACTCTAGTTCTTCACCTTTGAAGGAATGAGTTCAAAAGTCTAGCTCAGGTCACAAGGTAAATTAGCTTGGTAACCCTAACACAGCCCCTTGTGGATGGACAAACTGCTTCTTGCAACTCCCTTCCCTTTTCCCCCACCCCCTTCCCCCATCCAATAAAAAAAAGTCAGTGTTTTCATCTTTACCCAACACTGAAAAAGATATCGGGTTTCAAGGTACAGGCATGTTTTGGCATTAGAGATAATTCTGTAATTGTATGTCTTGCCTTAAGGATCCCATTTTTAAACAGGCTTTTTTAAAAACAAAAATAGACTACAAAATTTTGTACGTTCCCGTAAATAGTCATCTACATTCTGATCATAGCTTTATTTATTCTGATAGAATTCTTACTCTTTATGGCAGATTGCAAACCTGTTCAATCTGATATCATTGCAGTCAACCTCTATTTGTTTAAATTATGTTTCCTATATTGGTGGGTAGATAAACTTTAATTATTTGAATCTAAATTATAAATAAAATGCTGAATATGCAGAAAGCTCTGACACCATAATGCTGTTATTTTTTTCCATTATTGTGGGTATATTTTTTAAATGATCAAAACTCACTTATCTGGAAAAGTTACCTTATTAATCTATATGTTTCTGAAAACTTCAGTGAGGTGTTTTTCTTGTATTAAAGGTTCACTCTTAGTGTATTCTTTTGCATACATGTGGGCTCTAACAATAACAAACGTCAACGAGCTCACAGCCTCCCATCTGTGCTTGGTAAATCACAAATTGCCCTACTTCATGTTACTCAAAATACTGCTATAAACATAATTTTTCTGGCTTATAGCCTTAACAGTGTGTTTGCCTGGACTTCTGTTTAACTGTATTCAGATACGGATAACTGCTGTGTTCAACAGAAATTACTTGGTCTTCCTTTGAATGACCCCTTAAGTTTTCCAGCTCTACCAGGCGGTATGTTTTAACAGTTGTCCTCTCTAACTCTGTTATGGAATGGTGGTGCCCGGCTTTGTTGCAATCTTGATGCCAATAAGCTCTTTTGTTCTTTCTCTTAATTCTTCTTTTTACGTTTTCTCTTTTTCTCACAAAAATCTGAATATTTGCTGATAAGTTGTCTGACTTTCCTTCTACCCGTAGCAAAAAGTTTTGAAATTTTTTCTTTATTGTGGGACTGAGGGACAGTTAAAAGTGCATTCTTCAGCTGGAAATTAAATGGTAGATATAGACATTAGGGAACACTCATTTGAGCTAGCTGCACTGGAAAGTAAATAAGTGTTTCTGTCTTCAGCCCACTAAAAAAAGATAAGGAACCAACTCTGAAAATGAAATTTTGAGATAAATTTTCATAGTCATCCTGTGACCATTTGCACTCTTATCCACAGTACGCCCGTGTCACCCTGAATTTTAAAAGTCTTATGATAAGGAGAGGAACTTCTCTTTCCTTGTTTGTACAGCACTGAATAAATGTGACTAGTTCTTGCAGAATCTCTAGTCTGCTGTAAACTTCATGCTAAGGTTTTGCTCATTTAACATTTTCTTGGTTGCAAAATGGCTGTAAAATAAAATATAATAAATGCCAATTATTTGGATGGGTTCTTTGCCTTACCATCTAGTCATGGGCTCAAGTGAAGAATCATCTGGAGAAAATGTAGATGCACCTGTCCAGATGTACCTGTAAAATTGTACCATAAACCAGCAAATTAAATTGGTAGTATATTCATTTGCAGTTTATTTCTAGCTTTTTTAAAATTTCTTAATTTTATTTAGTTGATATAAAGACTATTTTTTTTTTATTTTCAAATGTGTAACTCTTGAAAAATGCAGAAGAAATAATTGTCTTCTACCTACTCTGTACTGTAAACCGCAACAGGGTCTAGTAATATTCACAGGCAATAAATAATGCAAGACTGGCAGGCTGTACAACCCTGTTTAACAGCAAAGGCTTTAGGAAAGCACACAGCATCTTAAGTTCTTTCATTATTTTTGACATTGATTTGTCATTAAGAAAATATATTAGTTCAGGGTAAAGTGATCTGAAACATCCATTAATATGGGTGATAGATTCCTTTTTGTTTGTTTGTTTCCACTTCTTTGATATCTCAAATTAAGCAATGCAGAAAAAGCTAATTGTACTAAATATTTTTCTCTGATAAATTTTGTTCTGAAAATGGGACTGAGACCTAAGGTGACAGGTAGATACAAGTCTGTATAAGGCTTGCTGCTAATAAGGTCAAGGATAGTTGACATCATCCATCTGTAAAATGGATTAAACATTACTTACCAAAATGTACTGGAATATATTCACAACTACGTCCATAGAATTAATGACCCCAAAGTGCAGAATGGTACTTGGGTAGAAAAGTATATTTCTTCTTACCCTTTTTGATATCCCATAAAGTTTTATTTCTTATACTGTTTCTTATCCATATAACTTGTGCTAGGTAAAACTACTTTGTATACTCCATATGGTTGAGAATATTCAAATACTATCATTTTAAACCTTTGAAAGCAGTTTGGAATTTCACTGTTTTCCTGGAGCAGATTTCTTTCTCTGTCCTTTCACTGATCTGCTCTGCTCCTTACCTGCTTTCCTCAAAGAAACTATTCAAAACAATCGTGCTGGCCTGAGATACAGAACAGTAACATGTTTAGCTCTTTCACAAGAGCATGCAACTCCAACACTCCATATGCTTTGCTTTGTTCTTTCCAAAGTAGTTATTTTGAGGTTTTTATTTTTTAAGCTATTGTTAAAGCTATATTAGTCACTTATTTTGCATCCCACAGAAATTGACTCAATGAAATGTCACAGAAAGATGAGGCAGTGAGTTCTGTAAAGTGTATGCTATTAGAGCTATTAGAGCTGTGTCTGTGTGTCTGTATTTGAGGTAAACATTCCCGAAAAGGGATTCTTTGAGCTTCTGCTCTTCAGAGTCTACTTTTATATGGCATTTACCTGTTCTAGGCTCAGTTCTGTAGGTGCTTTTGGGTTTTGCTGAACCTGAAGCAGACCAGAGAAACTGGTAACTATTACTAATAACGATCAGTCTTGGAAGAAGTCTGCAATAGCTCTGAATAAGAGCTCTGTCGATATCTGAAGAAAAAGTGGGTACAATGAAAGTGAAGTGAAGGCAATATTTACCAGTAAGAGGTTTTTTTATAATGATACCTTTAGCTCTGTGTGTCTTAATTGT
The DNA here is from genome assembly GCA_033558235.1 of Neomorphus geoffroyi. Taxonomy (NCBI): domain Eukaryota; kingdom Metazoa; phylum Chordata; class Aves; order Cuculiformes; family Neomorphidae; genus Neomorphus; species Neomorphus geoffroyi. Next base: position 10,070,530 of record JAUMJM010000001.1, read on the forward strand.
GTTGCTATGGTTCAAGCATCATCAGTAGAATGCAAATAGATACTGTAAAGAGAATTTTTCAGATCTTAATGACTGCCTTTGGAGTGGGAGGGAAGAGATAGTAATCAAGATGAATTTAGCTCTAGGTTAAAACCAGCTTTTTTTTACTGCCCTTAACTTACTGCACTCCAGAAGGCTCTAAGGAAACAAAGTAAGAAACAAAGCACTATGTCTAAAAATAACTTCATTTAAACTCTACCTGAGTGTCTACAGGATACGGCCATAAATTTAAGGCTGAGAGTGAAGTGTTGTAATTGACATTCTGGACCATATTCTAAGCAGTTCTAATAAGTCCTTCATACTATAGAAGATATTTGTACAATGTCAAAATTTGTAGATATATCATTGTAATTCTTCAACATCTGATTCTAAAATATTATCAGACTTCATCTTTTAGATTCATCAGGCAACAAAATGATCCATGTACACCTATTCAGATTCTCATAATTCTGCCAGGTAAGAGAAGGAATGAGGAGCCCCCAGGAACTCAAGAGTTCTTTCTGACACTGAACAAGTGCAGTTTCACTAAGACTGTGAAAGCATGATATGCTATCCACTAATGCAGAGTAGCTTATCAGCTTTGATTTAAATTATTTTTGGTACCAGTAGGACTGACTATGCATTACACGTATTCTTAAGTTGCTCCCTGGGTGAGTGGTTTTGATATTGCAAGGTAGACAGGGAGTAATCAGTTAGAGGAAGAAAAAAGAAGACTGAGAAAGAAGTGGTCTGTCAAAATAATGTAGATGTTTAACTTATGGCAAAAGTTGCATAATTTATTGAATTGTGACTAAGCAGATCTTATTCTACCAGTGCTGATTTGTTGTTTGCATTTTACTGTCATTAGCACAAAAAAAAATCACTTCTATCAGGAAAATAATTATATTTCCCAATTATTTTTCTAGATAATGTATAGAGGACTGTGTGTTTGGAAAATTTCCAGTGAATTTTCAGGATGTTAAGAAATATCTGTAAAGCCATGCATAGCACTGTAAAAGCTACGGAAGACATTTCCCAGCTTCAACAAGCTTTCATAAAGCACATTTTTCAAGTACACTTTTGAAATGAAATAATTAGGATGCATCTCTCCATTCTGTTACCATTTTATTTTAAATCAAAGAATGTCATATTGACACTTCATGATTTTTTTTAATAATCTACCATTTATAATGACCATGTTTAATTGCTCTAATTTAAAAAGCCTCTATCTGATTGCCTGCATGCATATAACAAAAAACGTAATTGTCTTGTGCAAACCACTGAATAGATTTAGGAATCTTCAATAACAAAATTACATTAATAGCATATGCTATTAAAGATGATTGATGGCAAAATTGGAAGCATACTGGTTTTACACCACACAAAAGCATACGGTGCTTTGAAGATGGTTCTGAGAGTGTCAACAACCGTACAAAGAAGAAAAACAGTGTAATACTGAAAGTCCCACTTTATTGAAAAAAATTGATTTGGTACTGGGGTAGACCAAGTTTTATTTTACTTGAGATGACAATATTTCTTTACATTTTTTGAATATCTCTTGTCTATGTAAATACATATTTCAATAGATTTTGTGTTTAAATCTGCCCAAATACCTACTTTATCTCACAGAAGAGTAAGAAACTTAACTTGTAGTCAGGTTTTTGGAGACGAAAAAAAATCTCAATTCTATATTACCTCTGAATTGGTTTAATCTGTCTCTTACTGCAGTTCTTACTGTGAACATATAAGAAAACATGAGTTCCATTAATCAGTTTACAACTTTCTGTAATTTGAAAGCCTGATAATGAATTTAGAAGAAATCAAAATGCTCTTTATAAAAAGAAGAATACAGGGCAACTGATGAAGAAGACATTTTTAATGTGCAAGTTTGGGAATAGCTTCTGGTTTTATTCCTAGCATGGTTGTAATGTGGAGATTCTAAAACTCAAAGGTTTTACAGCAGGCATCTTTTTAATACATATATTACTTCTGCAAGGACACGAATGTGAATTATATTTTTTCTCCTGCAATTTTACATTATGCTTCCAGGTTTTTTTTAATACCTTTTACAGTAGCATATATCTACAAATAAAATATGTATTGTATATAGGTATATTTTCATATGTAAGGAGTAAATGGAGGGGAAAATGTTTTGGAAAATGGCTGAAATGCTATACTTTCTTTTCAAAACCTGTATAAATAGTCTAGCTTTCTCACACAATACCTAGTGAAAATTCCCTTTGCCAGTTTAGCATTGGTATCTGCATGAATTGTGGTGGAAATATAAAGCCAACTTGAAAGACAAGCTCCATATTTCTGTTAAAGGTTCTGAAGAGTTTTTTTGACGCCTTCTGCAAATGTGTTAGATGCAAACTTTTGTTCATAATTACTGGAGGAAATTCCTTAGGGTTTTTAGTACTGATATATACAAAAAAATTGTGGGAAGAGGCAATATAGTTGAGAGCCACACTAAAAAAACTTCAATAAAACTGGCTACCTAAAACTACCTCCAGGTTCCTCCTCTAAGGATTATATCATCTTTCAGCTTTGCAGATATCTCTTTCTCTCTTCCTGTCTCTTGTTTTTGGAGGTAATCAAGGGGAGAGAAGTTATCTTGTCCCCATTTTGGTTATGGGACTGTCTACCCTCAACCTCTCTTTTTCTGCATATTTGAACTGGTTAATAACTGTTTAATGGTATCCTGTTGCACAGTTTGGTTAAAAAGGGTATCTATTTCTTACTATAAAATGGAACATTTGTCATACCATGTTGCCAAAATATAGATTTATATTTTTGATTTATAAATTTGATTTTCTGAGTTCAGGTCACTTTTTGTACAATAATTTGTATGATGTGTCATAATTTAGGTGATAGCTAAACCTAAAACTGAGTCAAAGTAGTTTATTTTTTAAATTTACAGTGTATCCTATTGACAATTTCAAGCTAAAGATACTCTGTTACAAAGATATAATTAAGAGTGTTGCTGTTTGGTTTTTATGTGTAATGCATAGTATTATGGAAACAGACATTTTGTACTACTTGGAAAAAAGTTAAAATTAATAATTTTATTTGTACTACTGGATACTACTGGGAGCACAGATTTGAAGTGACTCCTTTGGTTTTGTCTGGATTTTTTTCTTTATTTTCTCTTAAATTCTTAAATAATTGTGTGTGAATCCAATATTTTACAAGTAATAGTGTATAATATTTAAGAATATGATAGTCCTTTATCAGACTGTTGCAGTTCAAAATTTTAAGACTGCTTTTGTCCAATCATAAGCAAAATGAGCAAATATTCTCACTTTGGTTCATGTGAATTGGATATTTTGTCTTGGATTCGTTGTGCTTTATTTTTGCATCTTCTAATGTACTTGCATGATAGTTTAATAAAAATATTTGGAAGGATTCAGTTGATATCGTGACATCACTCCTTATGCATGTTATTAATGCATACTCAAAGTTTTCCATCTGTAGTAATTACTGCTGACAAATATTGTTTTTTGTTTCTTCAGAAAATTATTTTGTACTGTAAAAGACTTACTGATGATCTCCAAGATACACTGAATCCTTTCAATCCACCTATACAGTTGTAGCTCTATTTTAATGCCTCATTGAAAGATGTTTAATATTTTTGAAATAGAGGATTTTTCCTTTTCTGGCAGGCAGGGGGAGGGGTACTGTTTGCAGGCCCCACTTTGTCAGCATGAAACCAGTCTCATAAATTTTTATTGAAATGAGCTCATTACTTTTAATTTTTACCGGCTTCTTAGTGATTCAAGGAGTAGTTTTCAATCTTTGAAAAAACACAAATCAATTAGTTAAATATATGCGCTATTATTAGATGTGCAAGTTGGCCTTTCAAGGATGGTATTAAGCAAAAATATATTGTTGGCATTTAGTCTGTGGCCGGAGCATGGCTTCTGTGATTCTGTGACCAAGAACACTTAAGCATATGTTTTGTCTGCTGGTTGGCCAGCTGGTCCCTTCTCCAGCCTGCTTCCTCTGTCAAGGTATAAACTTTATGCAGGACTTACAGAGTATCCCTTATCTATAATTAGGATTTCTCTGAATGTAACAGATTGTTATCAACTTTGAGGAAATATACCTTCAGGTGACAGAGTTCATCAAATGTGTAACTTTTCTCATAGCTGCACAGTATGTAGCATTTTGCAGTGATGTGATGAGAAAGTACTTTTATAATAGTAACTTGCTGACAACATTTGAAGTGAAAATTGCCAGAGTTCTTGAATCTTTACACATTTCCGTGACTGATCATCGTTTCCTTAGAATTCCAGAGACTTGTGTGAATCATGCCTACAGGGTACATATGTTAGACGTTAACAAGAAAATACTTCCCAGAAATTAAATGTAAGATTCTTAGAGCTTTTGAAGTGCACCTACGAGGTTGAATGATTAGAGCCTTGTAGAACAGAATGAAGAAATAAGTTGTTTGAGAACTAAAAAGTCAGAAATACTGTAGTCATAATAAAAGTAATTGTTATTTTTCAAACAAAATAACTGTTATGGCATAAGTGTAAATACATTTTAGGTGATATGTACTCTAGAAGTGCTTAACCATCACTCTGGTGATATGTCCTTTTGGTAATTTATGTGGATGCAACTATCCTACCCTATTAAATCCAGCTTAGAACAGTACGTATATGTAATAACTACGCAATCAGAAGAATCACAATATTAGGCATTTATCTAAGTGAAATTAAGGTCTAATTTAATAATCAGTGCAGATAATTCCTACTGTATGTATCATTGAATTCCTCCCAGCTACAGGCAATCTATTAAACTTCTCGATTGTAAATGCTTTTCTGAATTTCTTTGTCATCATATCCCAGTCTCCAGATAGTATTTCAGTCATGTGTCCTATGTTAAAATTTAGAATAATTTTTTTGCAGTATGATTCAATATAATACATTCAGTGTAATTTTAAACTTTCAAATAGACCACTGAAACGAAAACAGACAAATCCTAGTAAAATACGTATTTGTGTATGTATGTAAAATTAGATTTTACGATACTGACAATTTGTGTATTATATTGGACTTTAAACTAAGTCTGGATCTTAACCAGGGCTATATTGCTGCCCTTAATCATGTTATGTAGGACTTTTTTTTCCACAAGTGAACTAATTAAAATCAATACACAAAAGAATTTACCTCATTAGTAAGAGTGGCGGAATAGGGTGCTACCTTGTTATTCAAGCATGGGTATTTAACAGACTTAAAAAATCTGACTGTGCTGCACTTCTGGTGCAGACACTCTAAGCATTGCTAATATACATGACAGGACTTAATTAAGCTGTTTTGTCACTACTTATAATAAAGGAAGAAAATATGATGTTAAGAATATTAGAGTCACTTTAAAATATGCCTGTTTGTTTTCTTGTTCCTACAAAATTCTTAATATACAGAACTATGTATAGCTTATTTGAATGTTATTGCCCAAGTTTTGTGAACAATAAGGCTGTTTTAAGACAAGCTGCCAAAGTGTAAGTAGACTTAAATGTAGATACAGTTGAAAACTGAAAAAAGAATTGTAAGCTTGCTGGAATTACACAGTTCGTTGAAATGTTCAAATCTTATCAGTCATTTGTTATGTTTGCATTTGCAAATGGAGTTACATTAGCCTAAATTTTGGAAGAATAGTCAGCATACACTTAAAGTATATTCAAAATGTTGCTAAGAGGAGTTGCTAGCTTAAAGGACTGAAGTTTGAGTTCTGATTTCCTGCCATCTCCCCATGTATAATAGTTGCCTACTGATCAGGACACACCCAAAACTTTATGCTTTTTCCATGTAATCTGAACAATTACAGTGTCTTGGTGTTTGCAGGACTCTGTTGGCTGGGAAATATGAAACCTTCACATATACTGATTATCTTTAACAGAAATTCTACAGTACTAATAACTCAGAATTCCCGAATCTAAACACTGGAGGAAAGCTACACTACTAATCTAAACTAGTACTAACTATTTTCTTTTTTTCTTTTTTTTTTTTTTTTTTTTTAATGAATTGGCAACAAAAGAAGGCTTTGTACTGAGTGCTCAAGATGCACAGTCTTTCAAATTCTCGTATTTCCTGCATTATTTTCAAAGTGTTCTACAAAACATCGTGGATAGGGGACAATGTCAGGGGTGTTATTTGTATACTTTTAAAATATTTGTCTAAATCTAGTTATAGATATCCAATATACTGGATATAATTAGGTTATGATAGGCTGTGACCTTTCATCTTGAGTAGTGCTTTTTTGGAACAGCTGACTGTTCACCGGTGAAAATTGACTGTTCACCGGTGAAAATATATGATCGTTTTGTTACTTAGCTTCAGGACACAAGCTAAGTGTTTTAGAAGTTCTCTGTCTGCAGCATCGGTATTCTAAATGGGTACAGAAGAGCAAATTATTCAAATAGGTGTATAATTGCCATGTGTGAGACTTTGCTACGTATGGAATGGAGGATCACTTGTACAGACACTGACAAATCTCGTGAGAAGCACCTGCAAACTTCCCAGTCTGTTTTACTTGAACAGTGATCAATTTTCAGTCTATCCCCATCCCTTTGAAGGACCTGAAGGCTTATGTTGGGTGTACAAATAAGACAGTGCTGGTAGATAACTGGAGCGTTAGAACCTTTTGAAAAGTGGAATTTCTATCCTTAAAACAGGTTCTAGCACTACTTTCTTCTATTGATGTTTCAATAACTCCTATTTTGGATTAAGATATGGATATTTCTGTGGGTTTAAGTATCATTTTTATGCATGTAGAACACATGATTTGAAATTTTTTGTTTATAAATGACAAGATATATACTAATTATTTTTTAATAAATTCTTACTTTACAAATTGTTCACAATGATTATGCTACAGTTGGTGAATTCTGCTGCGTCCTAGGTATTTTTGTGTGTTTGCAGGATGTATTTGCTTATGAATATGATACAGCAGCTTAGAACCTGTTGTCAGTTTCAGTAGCTGCTACTGCCTTCAAGGGACATCTAAAAAAGCTCAGAAACATTGAACTTACTTCAGCAATTGTGCACATCAACAGTTGCCTTGGATTAGGAGACACATTATAATGGTAGGTTTCTCCAGCTAGAGGTGGCCTGACTTGTCTTGGAAATATGGCTGGAGTACTGCATCCTTATGCCCTCTGTCATGGAAAATATTTCGCATACATGTTATAATATTTTCAATTAAATCACCCAGTATGCAACTATTAAAAAAACCAACCAAACAAACAAACAAGTGGTGCCTTTCACACATATAAAAAAAAAAGAAAAAAGTTTTGAACATCTCAGTGATTGTAAAACTGTTGAACACCTTAGTGATTATGGAAAAAATACCCAACAGGAACATGCTCCTTTAGCACATATACAAAAATGCCATGAGAGGTTTGTGAGTGTGATCACTATCATTTAAAACTAGGGTTGTAGAGTACAAGAAGAAAATAAATCTTAAATATCTTTATTATTTGGCACACAGAAACATTTCAAATTTTAGGAAAAATAGTGCAACAGTTTGTGTTCTGATCAAAGCAGATTAAAAACACGGGGAGCGATAAGAAATGCATATGCTTAAAGAGTCTGCAAAGTTGTTTAACTTAATAAATCCAATACAGTTACATTAAATTTAGGACCAGCTGTTAGGTACATTCAGGATGCCAATATAAAATCAGCATATGTAATCTTGGCCAAGTTGGGTTTTTCCCCTCAAAGAGGACATTTGTGCCAACAGCACATGCTGCAAAAGGACTAAAGCACAGTCCCATTACCACTGCAGGGTACATAATTACACAAATTTACCTAAATATGGAAAAATTGTAACAAATAGGGGAGGCTTGGCAGATATTTTGGTTTCACATTTGGTGTTTGGCATAACACAGTGTCCTGTTTAATTCCCATTGCTGCTACTTAGTGTTTCCTTTAATTGTGGAGCACATGGCAGCTCTTGTTCTATTTAATTTTCTCATAGCTGCTCTCACATTTTGGTTTCAAGAGCATTACATGAAAAAGCACATAAGTATAGATTATACCATACTACACCCTGAGGGCATGGTGTATAAAAATAGTAATTTCTGATGAATAAAATCTTGCATATAGAAGTTAATCTGTATTTTAGAAAATAAGACCAAGACACAATTCATATGTGTGCACATATTGAGAATACCTCTGGTGTCCTAGATTGGTGGAGGGGAAGGAAGGACAGAGCAGGACATTCCAAACCTCAACTCATAGCTTTTGGTCAATTTGGCATCCTTTTGCATCTGCAGTCTGAGGACTCATGTTGCTTTCTTTTTCTATAACAAATCTTTTATTCTAGTTGTTTTCTACATATGACTTCCCATGTTTCAGAATATAACAAAAATCCTAAATTATCTGAATGACTTTAAGGATAGAGTCAGTGATCTCTTATACATTTAGAGCAGATAATTATTTAATCAGATCAGTGCTACATCAAGTTTTAAGTGTGCATTGTTACAGTGTGAAGTTTTTGATTGATTTGATAGACAAGATTACTATATAGATATATTTTGCATGTTGCATTAGGCGTGTTTTTATTTTACTCCCAAAGTTGTCAGAGATCTATAAACACTCTTACATCTTTTTCAGTGTTTTGATACAGAAGTCTTATGCCAGCTAGTTACCTCTTTTTTTCCTTCTTCTTCCATTTCTGCATGTATCTCTATGCAATCCTAGTGAAAAGTGGTGTTGCAGTACTTATGGGGATGTGGTATCAAAGCCTTCATTCCCAGTTGTAGGGTTCTGTGAGCCCTCATTAACTGCTTTGCCATTTTACTGTTGTGTTCAATAGCACAAATTTGTTTCAAAGTAATTTTAAATTTTTGGAAACAGTTTCTTGCTATTTCAATTGCATGGGGAGGTTATCTTGAATGATTTTTCAGCTTGTATGGATGATGCTACAAACCCCTAACCAACCAGTTAATAAAGTTTGTTAATAATGTTCAAAGTAGCAAAAGCCACAGAATAGAAAATGTGGTTGTATACTTAAATTTCTTGTGTTTGAACCAATTTGAAAATTTATAGGACAAAAAGTTGACAGACGTCTGCAGTAGTCCCTTGCGGTAGACTTTGTTTAGTCACACCATGAGGAGAGCTACAGCAGGCTGTAGTGGTAGAAGATTACACTGCTCCTGAATTTAACATCCAGTGGACCCATCTTATACAAAGCCTCAAAAGAATTAATGTAGAACAAGCATAGTAATTGAATAATTATTACATCTGTTACTCCAGCACCTCTTGGTGGGAAATTAACTGAAGAAATAGCAGGTTCAAAGATGTGTTAACACTTCAGTAGCATACATAACAATGAGGTGGGGTACGGTAATGGAGATGAAATTGAGCTCTCAGATAATCATTTGACACACAGGTAATTGAGCAGCTATCCAGTGCCCTGGGGAAGGAAATGTATTCATTGCCATGTGAGATATTTTATGCAGTATTTATGCTTTGGTAGCTATTCATAATCTGCAGTCTCAAATTAATGAGTAATTGGGAAATGAAAGGATTATTTTTCAAAAAATTGAAAAATAATTCTCATATAAGGCCACCTTACTGATAAATGGAAAGAATCACATATACATTTCATTCTGTAAAAAGCTTGACAGGGGTATAGGGAAGTACAAGTAATCACATTGACTTTGAGGTGGCTTGTCAAGTTGATGATCTTGTGTTAAAAAATTACCAGCCAAATTCTCTATATACTAATGGCAGCTTAATCCGTAAAGAGCCATATATATATTTTTCTTCTTCATTATTTTTCTCTAAGTAACATGTGATCATGTTTACTGATTTCATTTGGAGAATGTCTGATGCACAACTTTTCGGCGTACAAGAGTGACTATCAGAAATATGAAGGAATATATAATCTACCAAAAAAAACAGTAAACCTCATTAAGAAAGGTTATTGCACTTATAACAACTTCTCTCGGTGCTCATTGATTAGAGATTAAACATTATCCTTTGTTCTATTCAGATTGGGATTTTTAATTAGGATGTCATTATTACATAGATATACTAAATGCTAAATTGATTTTTGAGACCTTTTGAAATAATGGTGCTACTTCTGCAAGATGAAAATCATAATAGATTATTGACTTATACTTGGCTTTTGATTTGAGGGCACATCTCCAATGTCAACATTTTCAATATTTTTAGTTTCATGCAAAGAGACACTCATAATTAGGCTTATATTAAAAGTTTGTGCCTATTGACTCATTTTTTATTAATGGCAATAGTATAGCATTGATTGTCTTTGAATGAGAATAGCAAGCAATGATGCCTGTTGGTGAGTAAATATAACAAACTTTCTACTTGATTAGTTTATTTAATAATTTTCTTCATGCAAACATTATTATAAAAGCTATTGAAATTTTTAAGCAGATATTTACTTCAGCTGGAAGCTACTTTTAGATGAAGAAATTCCTGGTTTTGTCCAGAATGTGTTGGGTGTTTGGGTTAGTATCTACCTTGAAAGGGTGATATATTCCATAAACTTAGCTTCTCTGCGGCTATCTAGATCAGTCTGCTCTGGTTTTCAAAGCTTTTAGCTAGTTAAGGTAGTTAATTCACCTCAAGGTATTCTTCTGTCCCTGAAAGAGCTTTAAATTGAGTTTGCCAAGAATTCATTTTCCATCTTCTTTTGCCCTTTTCCATTTGAATTTCCTGACGTCTGCATTTTAGTCTTCGGATTCGGTATAACCTCCATGCATCTGGGGAAGTTTAAGCCATTCGTTCTTTGAAGATTTGTGTTGCAAGAATAGAAGAGGAGTTGTGTGTGGTTGTTTTACGCTGTTCTCTGTGATTACTGTTCGAGACAGCATATCAAGGGACAGAGGTGTGAACTGACTGAGTGTAAGTATTCTCATGGAAATACCTGTAATTTAACTTGTTGCAGTTAGGCATGAAAACATATAGTGAAACCCTAAAAAGCTTCAAGCATTAGATAACGTGAAAAAAAGTTCTCATATCTAATGGAGTTCTTGATATTGTAAATCCTGTTCATCCTTAGGCCCTATGAACTGAAGCCAGAGAATAGGCTCACCTCTGAAACGGTTAATTTGCTCCTGTTCATCGCACGGGTATCAACGCTTCCTGCCAAGTGCTTCATTGGAATCCTGAAAAATGGATCCTTGTTTGCTGCCACTATTTTATGTTGGTTCCCTATAAGTTTTGACGTCAGAAAAATGCTAATAAATGATTCTGTCTTTCTATCTGAACCTATAAGGAAGACAGGAGTGAGTGAACAGGGACAATAAGTCAGTTTTCTTAATATTTAGCGGTTAGAGGCTCTCTCTCTCAATGTGCAATTGCTTAGGTAATGCCAGAATGGATTAAAACAATTTGCATGGTTACAAATATTCAGATATAAACCCCTTGATCAAGTAAACGGATGCTGGAATATAAACGTGCTAAATTTGACTTTTAATAAAAAAAAAATTGAAGTGCTTTCTGAAGTGAAATGTGTTCAGACTCTTAGAGCTGTGGAAATCAAGGGCGAGGAGGAAGTGTCACTGCTGTTAGTGCTACTAAAAGTTGTGTAAGTAAAACATCTAATGACGTACCTGTTGCCCTAATAGCTTTTCTTGAAGAGTGGTCTCTGTCCTCTTAGAGACAGACATGTAGGAAAACAGTGATGCCAGCTACCTTTAATTTTCCAAGCCATTTTCTGCATATAAAATTTGTTGTTGCCACTATATTTCATCTCTGCTTACATGGAATTCCGTATAAACTGTCAACATCTTAACTACTCTAGAGCCAGGAAGCATCCCTTCTACAACTAAGAATAAAATGCAGTTCCCTGAAATTTCCTTCACAAAGAACAGTTCATATCACCTCTTTGCTAAGCTAACAAAACTTAGCCTTCATGTACTGTTCTTCTGGGAGAGTGTCTGGAGTGAGACTTCCAGCTTGCTTTAAATCAGCCTAAGCTAGAATCACTTTAAACTAGAACAAAAATTGAATTGAACTTGGAAACAAAACCGCAGAGAACATTTTTATCCTCCATGTCTTCTATACTGGCCTTTCTGATTCAAACCAATACACTATTAAAATTAATTTCTAACATGCATTTGCAGCTTGGATTTACAACCAAATTATTTCATATACATAGTGGTCTAAAATGTGAGTTAAAATCTACACACAGTTGAAAATCATACAACTGTGTTAATGTGGGAAACTACACATTTCCTCTTAGTAATACAGAAACTGTATTCTATATTCCTTATTTTAATTAGAGTGTACTAAAGTAAAACTGTTAGGAAAGAAATGACAAGTTGTGGGGTTTTTTTATTAAACACTTAGCTAAAATAAAATTTTTATTGGTATTAATTAAATGTATGATGTCCTCTCTATGAGTGAAGCACCAACAAATGGCTGATATATATTTTAGAAGGATTTATGATAACTTAGCATAGTGGGTAAGTATTCTTGAATAAAGCTGTTTCATTTTTCAGGAATGAATTAAACTTGGTTTGGACGCAGAACTTTAAGGAAAGTTGCCTATTTACTTATTATTTTACAACACACATTCCTTGAAGCAATTTAATCATATTTTGCATAGTATACATCCTGAAATAACTACAAAAGCAGGAGACAATTCTTTGCGAGTTTGTCAATGCTTGTCCTTATTTGGTAATGGGAGTTGATGTGATTACATGAGGCAAAAATGGAAAAGATCCTAAATCACAAACCACAGAATCATAAACTAAAATGAGGACACTGTTTACAGTTCTGTAGCTCTCTTAATCTCTGTCTAGTAGTCATATAGAAGAAAACTAACATGCTCATTACTTACAGCATATCCTCCCAGTATAGTTATGTCTAACCTTCATCGTAGATAACTAACATAACTGAAAGCATCCTTCTGCAGGTGTATTTCTCGGAAACAATAGCACATGAAGTCTATATGTATTCACTCACTGACAAATAATGTCATATATTGCCTTTATTGAGATTAAACCAATCTTTTCAGTTACCTAACTGTAAACAATTTGGGAGTTGGGGACTGTGTATTTTTCATAGTTCTAATAGAAGATCATTGCCTGAGCAATTTATGTATTCTCAAGTAGACCAATATTTAAACTCCCTACTGTCACCATTAATAATTTATTAGGTTTTATTAATATGTAAGTACACAAAATGTGTCCCTCCCAATACAGATAGGCATCTATTTAAGATAAAGGTATTTCTCAAAATAAGTATGTATAACATGGTATGTTAATACCCACAGCTCTGAATAATTTAGCAATGATCCTCTCCGCATTCATAGCTATTACTTTTTTATAATTATGCTGTGCACATATAAAATCATAGAATGAGATAGTGCTGATACCACAGTCGATGTACTTTTTCACTTTGTATATACTGACCTCAAACTAAGATAAAACAGCATTTTTAGAAGGTTCTGAAGAAGAAAATTCTGCAGTACTGTACTAGATTATAAACATCTCTTATTTTAAAGATATACACTGGGGAAGAAAAGTGACTAACATAACCAAAGAAATATTTGAATAGGTATCACTAACTGTAGAAATGAAGGAACGCAATACTTCTCCACACACTGTAAATCCAATCAAGTCAATATAGAATAAAAACTTCCCAAATAGCATGTCAGTTTGATTCGAAGTAATGTTAAGTTATAGTGTTTCGCAAAGGTACCTTGGCAGAACAGATCAGCTGGTCAGAATGTATCAACAATTCTACACAGACAAAATCTTTGGAGTAAGGGAAGGTGATTTTTCCTGGTAGTAGAGTACAACACAGACTTCAAATCTGCTGGTTATCTTGGAAAATAATTTCAAGTATTCAAGTGTTTCATTTTTTCATGTTGGCCACCATTACAATCTCTGACGTCAGAAGACTGACAAGGATGAGCATATGTGCTTATAGAACATTCATCTATATTGATGACTGTCAGTAAAAAGGGACTTTTCAACAGTTTTAACTTAGAGTAAGTCTTATCAGAAGCTTCAGCAATTAAAACCCAACCAAAACTAATGAACTAATTAAAACATAAAAAAAACCCAATATACCAACTCCCCCAAACAAAGAAACCTCACCACACCCTGAATCTGAAAAGAAACAACTACCCAAGCACTAGTATGTGCTAGTTCATTGATGAAAGTTTAGAGATTGAGATTAAGATGAAAATTACTTTAATGCACTCTTCATGTTTAATGAAGAATATTCCCAAGTGCTTATCTGAACCAGTGTTAGTATTTTAAAAATCACCCCAAACCTTTCATAGGTGAGTGTTCTTTTTTTACAATTAGTGATTTTTGAAGATGGGGGTGCAGCTTCATGAAGGATTATGAGACATTTTTGGTAAAGAAAAGATTTTGTGGAAATGTTTCCTTAATTCTTATAAAGAAACTCTTTTCCTTAATTTTTTCATTAACTTCAGTATTTACTTGCAATTACAGTTGTTCAGTGAATACAATGGCAGAAATTAATAATTCATGGCTTTTCTCAAGAAACACAAAAAGGGATATTTATTCTATCAGATACAGATTTAAATACACCATTTTTATTTGAATAAATATAGAAGTAGCAAGGTCTGTTTACAACTGACAGACCTTTTTCTTTACTATTTTAGATGAGTGCTATGCACATGAATGCAAAGTCCAGAACTGAATGCATTGTCCACCAATATGTTCAGAGCATATGTACGAAAATTTCACATTCAGATTTTCTGAATTAACATATATGAAATACTCTGTTAAGATTTAATTTGTATAAAGCTGATACAATTGATTTTAGGAATTTGGGGCTGACCAGGGGTGTTGCTGGAACAACACTCCAACAAGTGTATCACTAGGGGTGTCTTAAATGTGTGTCTATTTTGCTGAGATCTGACTGTTTGTTATTTTTTCATAGGTAAATAAACAGGTGATAAAAAATATCGTGATATTTGAAACCATGAAAGATCAGATTTTGAAATTTCTGGAGGCACCCACAAAACAGAAAACTGCGGTCTAAATATGTGATTTATGGAAAGATATGGGCAAACCATTCAGTGTAGAACACGAAAAAAGTTACACTCAGAATAATAAATAGCTCAAAGATTACTAGGAAATGTCCACTTTTCACTATTAGTTCTCCAAATTGAGGTATTTTTACCTAAAATAGGATTTTTTTAGCATAAAATTCCTTAGAGTATTCTACTAATTTTGTAGGTTTTTTAGCATATTTTGTTTCCAGTAGACATGTAGGTGTAGATCCACAAATGTATTTAGACATCTAACTCTGCCTATGGGAATTGCTTGCAATCAAATGTGTCTGTTGTGTTTTCTTAAATAGTTCTGCGTATTCCTACAGAAAATGGTTCCTCAGAATCTGTCTTAATGGGAGCTCATGGGAACTTAGTGGGAGCTAGGTATCAAAATGCTTGTATGCCATCTGCCTAAATTCTTACAGTCTTTAACAGGATCTGAAACAGGATGACAGAGAAGTTTTTCCAAAATGACTTTTTATTTGGCCAATCTGACCGACCTGAATAGCAAAGACTCTCAGTTTATCTTCAAATAATTATAATATACATTCTTGTATGGAGGTTTTTATTCTTATTATATTTTCAGCTTATCTTGGTTTATGTTTTTCTATAAAGTAATAATAAAATTAATTCATTGAAAAGATCTGCCATACTATTTTTCAGAAAAATCAACACACAATACTATGGGAAGTGTGTATGTTTGAATGCTGAATTAATTATATTATAATTAGCTGAATTTCACATTTTTTTGCCAGTGTTTAACTCAAAGTTTAAGTATAATTCATAAGCAGAGAGCCTAGATTTGAAATCTTAATGAAAATGTATCTGTAAATCCCTTTGAGCCAAATTCAGGGGTTTTTTTTTAAAGTAATATTAATTTATCTCTGTGAACTGAAATACCAAGTAAAATTGAAATGGAGGAAAAAAAGATAAATCTGCAGATGTTCTTTTCTTTAGAGAAAGTAAAAGAGGATATATCACGTTTTTGTTTCCCCACAGTCTTTGGTAATATGCTTCCACATTGTGCTGTATTTTGGTATAACGTGCTTTGGATCAACATAAAAATATGTGACTATAGAGAGCTACTGGCAGAACGGGGCTCTTAATTCATTTTAAGTAAGATAGTTTACTTAGGGGACAGTCTGTGAAGAACCCACTTTTAAAAAGAAGTGTAAAACTAAAAATCATATATTGGAGAAGACATAAGAAAATCTTCAGGAAGTCAATTTTACTAAAGCTAGTTTTAAGTACTCAGAACAGGAAACCATTTACCATGGATGTTAGATCTTTCTAATGACAGTCTAACTAGAAACAGACTATCTTAATTTTCAGCCCCGAGCAAGTACAAATGGCTTTGCTTCCAGACTTCACTACAATATTTATTGCAATTTGGGTAGAAGACTTTTGACACCGTAGTCATAAAAATTACAGGGGACCACTTATCTGTGTTTGATATGAGACAGAACGTAGACCTGAAAGTCCCAGTCTGCAGTAGGCTTTGACATTACTCTTTAATGGTTTTGATGGCCAAAAGCCTCTTCAATTGAAAAGGTAGTGGTGGTCTGTAAATTTCCTTCAAGTGTACAATTTCTCCCCCTCGCTGAAGAAAACTAATTGTGTATTGCTCCTACTGATGGCAAGAGTATCTGAATCTAAGCATAACTAAGTAGGTAGTGAGTACAGTTTTTAATTTCCATTTAAAAACATTTCTGTAATATTTATTACATGTCTTGTGGTTTAGTCTCACAAAATGCTACTGTATATTATAACTTTTTCTAAAAATTAAGAAATTTTCTTTCATTATCTTTAGAGGTTCCTAAATTTGTACTGTCTTTAGACATGACTATAATACTTTCTCGTGTAGGACTTAAGTACAATGAAATCTATCCAAATAAAAAATAAAATTAAAAAATAAAAATGAATGTTCTGACCATAACATTTTATTTGTCAAGTTCCAGGCAAAGAATGTGAACTAATTTATACATAAATATATACTCTTCTTTTCCGATTGAAGACAATACATCCATCTTGCTTCAGATATATGTATATATGGATGTTCTTTTTTGTATGTATACACATAATAGCAAACCCAACAATTACTAGAGATTTGGTTTCTTCAGATAATCCTGTAAGTCATGGCAAATTGTTTCCATTTTGCTAGTTTTAAGGAGTTAAAGGTATCATACACTAAGAGGATGGTACTTTTGAAGTTCTTGTCCACAAAATATTTTCAATTTTGGTTTCTAGTCATCCTTTTTATTTTCTTTCTGTGTACCTCAAGATGCATGCTTTGTGAATAAGTGTATTCTTAAACTTACATACATTTATGATCTTATGAGTCTTACAAGAAGCGGCTGAGGGACCTGGGGCTCTTTAGACTAGAGAAGAGGAGGCTGAGGGAAGACCTCATCACTCTCTACAGCTGCCTGAAAGGAGGGTGTAGCAAGGTGGGTGTCAGTCTGTTCTCAGTTCCAACCAAGTGATTCTATGACACTATAATTATTTCATGTCTTTAAAGTGTTTAAGATGATGTTCCTTGTACCTAGACACTATTAATGATAGTTTAACATCAATGAATCACGGATTATTCATTCAATCAATTTTCAAGAAATGTTTTACTTAAGTGGCCAAACACTAAAATACAATTGTAGTTCATGTATAAATTCAAATTAATTTTTTTCTTAATTAAGGTGTCCTATATTAATAACAGCAACAAACTTACTTAAGAGCATATGTGATCATTTTCTAGTTTAAGGCTGTAAGTCACAAGTTCCACATACGCATAGGACAAATAAATATTTATTCACTTCTACAAGTAGCTATTAAATAACAGAGCCAGAACGCTATGACTACTGGTGCAGTGTGGTTAAAT
Organism: Neomorphus geoffroyi; assembly: GCA_033558235.1. Taxonomy (NCBI): domain Eukaryota; kingdom Metazoa; phylum Chordata; class Aves; order Cuculiformes; family Neomorphidae; genus Neomorphus; species Neomorphus geoffroyi. The sequence continues at coordinate 10,088,438 of JAUMJM010000001.1, forward strand.
GTTTAAAGCTAATTTTTTTGGTCATACGAGGTTAGCATCACGAAGTTTGGAGCTGTTGGACTTTGTTTGACATTGATCCATTTTGGGATTATCCAAAAATGTCTCATGCTGATCAATAATACAGTAATCAGTTTTAGATTATTGAACAATGGGAAACCAAATTATTTCATAGTGCATCTCTGAAAGGGATCCCTTGCTGTTTGTTCTGTCAAATTATTGAGTTAATTCTCATCTTAAACTGCCTAGCTAGTTCATTTCTGTTATGTAAACTAGTCCTAGTCTCTATTCCATAAGCATCTTTAAAAGCTTCATTTTTATATATTTCAATGCTTCATTTATACTCTGAATTTGATGTTTACATATCCTAAATGTGCTGGTTTGTGTTTCTGTTCTTTAAAGCTACCACAAATGTCTCAACATCACTTACCAAGCTTTTAATTTAATCACTAAAGCTGAATATAAGAAGCTCTTATATAGTGTTTTCTTTTAATAGATCTCAGCTTGCTCTATTATGGAAAGTATGTATTCTTTCTTCTTCCATGTGGAGCAGCTGAAGGAAGAGGAAGTGGTATTAAAGGAATTTAGGATTAGAACTGAGATCTAATTAATTCACATAGCTAAATTTGGAACTTAGAAATACTGTAAGAAGTTTAATTAGTAGCAAGAAATGCTCTTTAGAGTGGGCATAAACAAGGTAGCTATTTCAACCAAGTTAAAAAAACCTTACGGTGATTTTGACAGACCTAGTGTATGGCATCAATTGTAGGCAAGCTCTGGAATTTCTGAGATTTAAATGAAGAGTCTAAGTGAGTGTAATTTATAGTTTTAATAGGAAATAAGGTCATATAGTATCCAAATCATAGACTACTTTTGTTCAGAAATAAACAGTAAAGTTAGCAGCGTAGTTTTTCTTGACATAAAGCTACGAATTTGCCTTGTCTGGGATTTTAAAACTTAATATGCAGATTGCTCTGGTTGGGACTGGTCTGCTCATTCTTCTTTCCTCTGATACAATTTGAGAAGCATTCAAGAATTTGTCACTAAAGAAATAGTTTCATCAAGTTAATTAACAACTAATGTTCACATTTTATCGAATTGACCATATTTATTTTTACAGTCAGCAACAGGACTATTATATTTACTTGCTCCAAGATGCCTGTTACTTAATTGGTCAGTAGGATTAAAAACATTCTGATGTAGTGAATGCGTTTAATGGCCTCACACCTCACTTCCCATAAAGCTGTTTTTCTATTCCTGTTCTGCATCCTTTTAAAGCACTTGCCCAGCAGTTTACTGATGTAACCAATTAGACTACAAAAGAGGTGAGATTTCAGAAGCTGCTTGAAAATTGTTGGCCCCTTTCAGATCTACAGCAAAGGAAGCTTATTTACAATTTTAATTATAATTACTTTTATATGTTGTTTAAAAGTTTGGTTAAGATTAATTTCATTTGCAGTAATTTATTTCAAGATGAGAGTTTAAGTGGAGCTCAGGATGGACACAGATGTTTTGCCTTAGACATTTTGAGAATTGAATTTCACTAATGCAAGGATTTGTATTAAAACTGTGATTGCAATGTACCTTGTATACCAATACCAATGTATTATTTTTAGTAATATATTTCACTCCAAACTTTGCTATGCGCAATGTCATGTATTTCTTCATTTTGCAATAGACTGTAATACTGTCTCTGCACTAAAGCAGGAAAATAAACGTGGGAAAAATATCTGATACATAAAAACACCATCAGAAATTGTTTAATAGCTATGTTTTTCCCTTGTTGCTTGTGTTTAAAATAAGAACTTAGTATTAATTACACTTAAGCTGACTCCTGGACTGTATTCCAGAAGAAATTTAAGGACTACCAGGAAAAAAGATTCTTTTGAATAGCCTGGGAAAGTAAAGGAAATGCAGGTGATTGAGTGATCATGTTTCACCAGTTCATTGAAAACTATTGAATATTATACTATGAAGATTATTTTCTATAAAGGGAATTTTGAAAGAAATATGAACATTCCATTTCATGTGCAAAGAAGTGAACCTGAGATACTCTAAATTATGTAATCCACGCTTTCTTACCTTTCTGCTTATTCACTGAACGTCATTGATTAACAAGGGGGATAAAATCAAGTCATTGCATGCTGCAATAGGATGTTTATTTTTTCAGTTTTAACTGTTAAATCCAATAAAAAAAATTATGAAGTTTCATTAATAAAAGTAGGCCATAAAGGGTGCCTAGGTATAGACGGATGTTAAAAAAGTTTCTGATTACTAAGAACAAATCTGTCTATCCTACTGTGCCTGCAGTTCTTATTACCAGCCGTGCAGCATTTTGGCAGTATATACCGTATCAAAGGCAAAGTCTTAGTTGAATTATGCATGACTGACATTGTGTTAACTACCAGTTTTGTTCTCAGACAGAGTAAAACCTGGATTTTAGTAGTAACTTTCTGTGGAGTTCTCGGGATAAGCTACATGCAGGATTATGTTAACTGATGGTATATTTTATTTCTAGTTACTAAGAAGTGTTTATTATACCCAGACATTATGCTCCATCTTTGACATGTCCTTCTCTGTGGTCTCGCTTTATGCATTGCCTTTATATCATGTACTTTTCTTTCAAATTGCATGAAATGAGTTGTGAAATGTTTAGGAGATAGAGTTAAAACAAGTGTAATCTTAACAAGAACTTTAAAAAGGTAGGTATTTTTAAAAGGTGAGGTTTTGGGTGGAGACATCTTGCTAATGTGTAAAAGTGTCTCCTGTCTGCAAAGGATTCTCCTTTGGTTAGCTGGTTCTAAATCTTTTCAGTGTTATTACTTGTACCAGTGACTTCAATAGTCTCTGGCTGTTCTCCAGGTCTGCCTTTCATCTGCTATGCCTTCTATCAGATGAAGTTACGTGGTGTCCAGTTGTATTTCAGTTGTTAATTGAATTCCTGTATAGACAAAATTGCCATTTAATGGACTGATGCTGTAGAGAGTATTTTTTCTTAGTTCGAAGTTCTGAAGTAGGTCTTAAAACCTGTCAGGGTAACTTTTTAAGAATGCTTATAGTGTTTATCTTTCTTGAAGATGAAAGATCACTTTGTACTTGGATTGTTTGGTACAGGATTTTTTTGTTGTTGTTATTTTGTTTACTTCTGTCATTTGCTATGGACCAGTGTTGAGACATGTTATACCTAAGTGATATGGACTGTGATCTGGATTAGTAAAACAGTTTCCAGAAGGTATTCTCTGCGTGCCAGAGATCCTATTTTTTCCATTAGATCTCTATCAAGTTTTGTATCATTGTGTTTTGTTCCTGTTGGTCACTTTTGGGTATGTCTATCCACGTGAGAACCTAAGCAGATGCTTGCCTTTTATTACAACTAATACCAATCAAGGTGATGATAATATGCTACTCCCTTCATAAAACAAATATGGAGAGAAGGCAAATTTTGTTAATAGGAATGTTCATTGTGTGAGAATCAGTATTTTTAAATGTGCGAATAACTTCATATTGGGTTAAGCCGAATGCACTGAATTGCGTATTGTGTCTGTACAGTACATTGCCACGATAAACAGCTTAGTCTTCAAGAGAAATTTTTCTCAGGTTATGTCATAAGCCAACAGTCTGACTTTTGAAATTGTGCCAAATTCAGAGAATAAATGTCATCTCTGATGTAATAGCTACGGTTTGTCATTAAGCAGAAACCTGTAAGTAGTGATTCAGTTCTGTGTTTTCTTTTCTTTTCATTCTCCAAACAGCCTCTGTTTCTAGTGGCAGATTTAATGGTATGATTTACAGCTCTAAAAGACCTTTATCAGGGCCAGAAAAATGACAAACAATAAATATATGGAGCGTTATGTTAACAGCCACCACACAATACCTTGTCAGTTACAGCTTGATAGCGATACATTTTAATTTTCTCTTTCATAAAAAATCTTGGCATGTATGCCTCATTTGAACACAGACTTGGAAGTCAAGTGTGTCATCCAACCATGCAGTTTATCACCCTCTATATTTTTTGTCCTTTTCACTTAATGTCATCTCTATGGCAACAGGCATCGCCCTGGAAATAATTTTCAAAACAGCTTATGTGTTTGAGGGGGACTGACTGAAGTTCAAAGATGTTTGGTTTAGAGGAGCAGATTTAGTTTATGTTTAATAATAATTCGGAAGGGTTTCATGTAAGCAGTACCAAACTGGATACAGAGAAAGAGAGAGAGACTAGGAAGATATCCTTGCTAATATGCTTAATGTTTTCACATGCCACAGAAACCAATAGTAAGGAGAAAAATTTGATCTTTGAACTTCTATTTACTCCAAAATAGATATCCCTGTGAACACAATAACATATGGGTCCTTTATGGGCAGAACTTGGAGCCCTTGCCGTTGAGCTTGCAGAATGTTACAAGAGCTATTACTTATCTCAGAAAGTAATAGACTTCTTTCCTTCTGGAATTCTGTACACGGTCCTTGATCAGAAGCTCACTAAGAGCTAAATGCAAGGGAAGGATTTATGGTTTGGTTCATTTCACTTAGGAACAGGGTTAGAGTTTGACTCAGTTAATATTACTTATTTTGATTGCTATGGATCTAAACGTGTATTTCAGTAGAAGCCATCAATACAAGTAATAGCAAAACTGAACCTTTTGTGGCTGGTATCTATTTGAATCTGCCAGGGGCCATATTTAGATGTCATGAGTTAAAATCCTAGGTAGATGATCCTAAAAGCATTTATTTTTTTTAAATAGGTAAGTAGTACATGTTGCAATTTTTTTGGTCTTTTAAATACCATGAATATTTAACTGGATGAATACTGCAAATAGCATCTGCAAATGTTCATTCCCTGCAAAGATTTAAAGACCTGAAGTAACTATTAAATCATCCTCCAAACTTTTAAGTATTATATATATTAAAAAATGTAAGAATTTTTTAAAAAGTCATTAATGACAGCTATTCACAGAATTTAATAAATAATTAAATTTGTCTTTTAAAAAACCTAACAGACCCCCGTGCACTGTTTCATTGATGATCTGTGTTGAAAAAGATGCAGAAGGAAAGCTGGTCTTCAGAACTCATTCTTAGTGTTGTTGCTCAAAAGATTTACAGTAAAGCAGTGTGTCATTCTCCCTCCAGTACCAGTCAGGTAAGTGCTCACAAATGCACACACATATTTCCACTTCTTAGCACCTGGTAAAGGGAACTTTCCTTAGAACCATACAGTGCGTGAATTCAGGAAAACAGCAGATGAAAGAAATTATAGCAACTTTCCACATCATCTGGGTTGATGGCTGTTACCACTACCAGCTTGCTGTGGAGAGCTGTTGCAAGAAGGGGATTATATGGAAAATGGACTAGTGAAAGATATGGAATAAAAAGCAACCCCAAGGGAAGACCTCCTTTTTGGTGTTTTGCCATTACATTAACTAATGGACTTTAGTGGTTTCCTTCCTTCATGGTAAACAGTCACACACGCATAAACGCACATGTATATTCAGGCTTCTAAAGAAGGGGGAGAAGTAACAGTTTTCTTTGCAATAATTCAGAGCATATGGTAAGAAAATATTGTTTGTTATAGCTCACAGGCTTATGATGTTTAAATTAAAATAGCATTTCCTAAATAAAAATAGTCTTTATGACATATGGCTATTAAAATGGTGCTTTTTTCTTTCTCAGCGTTGTTAAAAAGTAATGTTTTTAAAATGTTTTATACCACCTTGGATTGCTGGCTGGCATTCAACACAACTGAAACTTGCCATTCAGAAACTGAAAATGAAAAGTAGCACAGATGATACGGTGTCTCTGTAGCCCAACACAGCTTCTCTCTAATTCAATTTTGAGGATTTTTCTATTTACTTTAAAATTTCTCAGAAACTGGGTTTTTTTGAAAAAAAAATCTTCTCTGGAAAAAATTTAAGTCAGTACTTTGAAAAAAGAAAAATCAGCGAAGAACAGCTAGTTGTGAATTGATGGCAGGGAACGTTCTTGATGATGTCAGCTCTCATTAAAATCGAACAGATTGTTTCCACAGCAAACATCTAACAAAGCAGAAATCCAGGTGCTTTCCTACTTTCCTCTCACCTCTTCTTTTTTATTTCCGAGTTTGATTTTATTCTCCCTTGAAAAAATAATTATTCCTTCAGTAATGTGGAGAATACAAAATAATTGGATAAGTACTCTAACCTTGCTACATGCTTGAGAAGAATATCGTAAATAAAAATATTTCTATATGATTTTGTGTCCCTATAAGCAACATATTTGAATGATGGTAAGACACTTCACCTTACATTGCAATTATGATGTGCACGTAGACGAAATTTAGTGCATTGTGATCTTAGCTTTGCTAATAGTAAAATTGAAATTGTACAGCAAAAGAAGTACTGGTATACTTTTAATAAACTATTTTGAAATTTGCATTTATGAGGCTGGGACACAACTGAGGACTCTAGCTAAACACTGTAATGCTTGTGAAATGTTCTGCTTGTAGAATAAGGCAGAAAAAAGAATGGATGTTAGGATTCCCAAGTAATCATTAATCCTCTTTCATTTGACTAATTGAAGAAGTAGTCCTTTTCTGATGAAAATTTACCAGTGCAGGAGTGCTGAACCACCAGTAGTTTACAATACATTCACCTCTCAAACTAGAAACCATATCTAGGCTCATCTTTTTTTAGTATAGTATTCTAAATCACCTGAAAACTGCAGGTGATTGAAAGCTTGGCATTACAGGGCAGCTTTTTGGTTTATGTTTTCTTCCCAGAAGCCTTCTGTGGAGAGCTACGTGCCACAAAACAAACCTCAGAGTCAGAAGTTGTCGCTTTCTGTCTTCATTCAGACAGATGGAAGCTCAGGTAAAGGGGCAGACTGAAATGTTGGCTAGAAGTAGCCTTGGGGGGACTCTCTCTCTTGATCTGACAAGTAAAATATTAAAGTTTCTCGGACACAGATTTGGCAGGCGTATTGGCCTATATAAAATCTAATGGTCGTTCAAATAGATTTATAGTAAATTTTTACTCTGCACCTGCCTTTCTGGTTCTTCAATGTGGGAAAGCATTTTAAGAACTTTAAGCAGGTTGGTCTTCAAAGCTGATTATTAGCGTGCTGCCCTGAGCATTGTAATTAGAGCTTGCTATGGACAGGTGATCTTGAAGGCTAATCCCAAAAACTGCCTCTGGCAGATTTTCTTGTGTCTTTGATATCTTCTTGAAGTGTGAGTGCAAAAAAATCTATTCTTCAATTTTGCAACTGCAGAACCTGATGACTACAATTTGCCGAAACAGAAAGCAGTGCAGTAAAACTGTCCCAGTAAAACAGAAACTGGGATACGGCCATGTTGAAAAATTAGACTTAAATGTTTGGTAAGGGGTGAAAACTGCAAAGGTGAAACTCTGAGAATGTACTTTTACTTTTCTTTTTTCATGAGAATAAACAGTCTTTGAGGCAGATTGCTTTCTGCACTGTACAAAAACGTATAGAAGGGATGATAAAGTTTAACAATGCTAGATGATTACCTGCCAGAGAGGAGAGAAAATGAGAGGATATAAACTAGATGGCCTTCAGAATGATTTCTCTTTTTTCCAAAGGAAAAGTTCACAACGTGAACTATGGGTAAGGAATTTAGAAAAATTAAAAAGTTCGGAATCTTGCTGGTAAACTGAAAAAACCAGCAAAACCAATTTCCACTTTTACTGCTTCCTTTAATCATCTCTCCCTTTTTTAAGCCACTTAAGGAATAGACATTCTACAAATGCCATTTGAATGGATGTCAAATCTTGAAATTTTTTTACTTTAGATATAGTGCATTATCCATAATTTTTAAAAACTGCTTAGGTTCACTGGAGTTGACATATCAAGCAAGATGAGAAAAATATAGGAAAAAAAAAAGAGGAGAGTGAGGTATATAGCATTTTTTGAAGTGACTACAAACATACCCTAACCTAAAACAGTTTACACTGTATGTTAAAAAAAAAAATTTCTAGTCACACAGGGAAATGAAATTTAATATATGATTTTTGCTTAGAAGCAACCTGTATTCTTAAGAGTAATATATTTTTGTAGAGCAAATTGTACAGACCATACATTTTATTTTAGAATTCTTAATTGTAGAACATATATTTCAACCTCTCAATTGCTATAGGAGCTGTTTTCATGCACACAGCTGGAAATAAGCACAGCTCTCTAAATAGCACACCTCTCAGATCAAGATATTCAAGTAGTTAGCTGTGGTTTTAATCGCAATGTGCTTGAAACAACCCTTTAAAGAGCAGCCTGTATTTCCATGAAATAGTGCTAAAGAGTTACCATTTTTCCTTCACTGAAAAATGATAGCTTCCTTGAAGATAAGGCATGTGTCATGGGTACTGATAAGAAAGAAAATGTTATTTTTACTCTTGTTTAATAAATACACTGTAAAAATCAAGAACTTTGGTCTGTTTTGACAGAAAAATTATCACTTTTCTAAAAAATGTTTTCTAAATAATTAAGTTAATTAGTTTCAAGTTAGTTACTAATATTTAGCTTGTACACAAACTTCTTTTTAATTCTCACAGTATTACACCACCATAACCTATTGATGAAAATTAGTTTATTGGTAAAAATACTCCGTGCATCTCATGTTGCACAAATTTATATTAATACAGATATTAAGCTCTGATAAAGGAGAAATACAGAAATAACAGTAACAAGTTGTTCTATTAATGCCTTAAATCTCCAAAAGTATTAAGATTAAAAATTCAGCCAGGTGAAAAGGCTAATCAAACATTCTGATACAGGAGACCAGATCCTGTCTTAGGGTGGATAGTTAGGATTTCAGAGTGTTGGTTTGTTTAGGGGCCGGGGGTTTTGTTTGTTTGGGGCTTGTTTTGGACTTATTTTGGGTTTTAAGTTCAAAATTATAATGCTGTAAAATAATTTTTCAAATATTTTTAATGTCAAAGTCAGTTTGAGACCTAATAAGCAACCTGGAGTAATTTATAATATCTATATTAGTGCTTCCACTTGTGTTTTATAGTCAAGAAACTGATGTGGTCATATAATGAAGGACAGCAAAATATCATAGGTGGAAACTGGGTTTTTCATAAAAAACTATGTTTGCATGTCTGCTTTCACAAAAAAAAAAAAAAGCAAAAGCACATCCAGGGAGATTATAACTTGGTTAATAGTTAGATTGCAAGATTTGTGTTTCCCAGAATATTCTTTATTTCCAGCATATGATGTGTACATACTCATTTTCCATGTCTGCACATATAAAAGTGGTGTTGGCAAAGACAAGGACATAGAGAAATTTTCATAGAACAAGCTGTAGGGATTTTGCTGTGTGTATAAACAGCAACTCTTCTTTGCATAGCTTAAAGAAAAACATATATTTGCATAGATGTAAATCATAGGAACAGATTTACACTAATGCCTTGATTCTCCTCTAAGTGAAAGCTGCTTTGCACAGCTTTACTTCCTACTGTTGCTGTAACTAAATGATTAAAACAATTTACCACCCACTATACCCAGCACTGCGGTGTGTAATGCACACAGTGTCGGCACAGACTGTACAACTGGTGAGGAAGAGGTGTGATGGGATCCTCCCTGCATCTCAATCATGGTAGCCTGCTGTAAGGATACTGTGATTGATGGATTCTCTGGTAAACACTGGGAATGAACCCAAATTTGTGGGCAAAGTAGTGAAAAAAGGGCATTTTTATACATTTCTGTTTTCCTTTCTTGTTGAGCCATGTTTGACTTTTCCTTGTGTAATGAGTGGGCCTAGGAAGTGCTAGACAGATTCAGATGAAACAAAGTCTCTAATTTTGAATAGATTCATCTTGGATAGTCTCTCTCTCATAATAAAATCAAAGATAAAATCCACATCTTTTGAAGCTGGGGAGAAGGAAGACAAAGCATTCTCCTGACAATTGGTTTTGCTCCTCCTAGCTTTTACTTGGCAGCAATACTTCTGAAATATTGGGCAGGAATTTTGTTCATCTTTAGGCCAATTGTAATTCAGCAAACTGTTTGACAGAAGACCATGACAATATTTTGTTAGTTTATTTTTGTCTGTAAAAGAAAATTTACAAAATTTCATCAGAATATTATTTCATAATATAGTTACCGATTCCAACCTTCCTATTTGTTTCATGGATTTCACTGTTTCATTCACTGCAGTGAAACACCATTAACCTTAAGACCTTGGGATCCTGTGTGTTTGGACTTACTGAATTTTCTGTCGTTGCTGTATGACTGTTAATAGTGGAAGTCTGGAAGATTTTTCAGATAAACAAACGGGTTCTCTCACTGTCATGTGTTTTTCTATAAAACAAAGTAAGCCAAAGTGTGAAGCGGCAGATACAGTAAGAGATTTGTATTCAGCCCTCAAAGTTTTTCAGTGAAGGGAGCTCCAGAATAGAATGGTTACATTATATTTCTAACGCCAGTGTCATAGAAAATTGCTCTAGCAACAATGAAAGAGGACAAAAATGCTTTATGATCATGTATTCATATGATTTTTTTAGCAGCCTCTGCTTCTGCATAGTAGGAAGGAAATAATGTAGAATATCTATGTAACGTAGAGTTCTGTACAAGCAAGCTTAGTTCTGGAAAATAGTTGCAGTATAATGTAGCAGCATCTTTTTCTTGGCGATAAAAACACATGCATTGTGGTTTATACTTCTTTTTGTATCCAGGCTAGCTCAAGTATCTCTGCTCGGTGCTGTCTTGTTGTCCATAGACAAAACCATTCCAAGGAAATTTAGAGCTCCTCTAAATGTCTGGGTAGTTTACGATCACAGAGAACTGGATCCTAGTTTGGAAATATTTTTTAATGGTTTGAAGGACTTCTGACAGTCGCTAGGGTTTACTTCAAAAAGAATAATCTGTTTGACAAAGTTGATAAATCAGAATTCAAGTTAGAAGGTGAAATACTTCTCATTGTTCTCTATGGCAAAGACAAAATCATGTCAAAGCATAATTTTATTCTACTTTTTTTCACTGTTGCCAAGTTTTACTGCTAGTGTAACCAACAGGACTCTTTAATTATGGTATCACTGTCTATGGTAAAGTCCCAGGAGGCTGCTGAACATGGACTGTCTGCCTGCTTTCTGTTCTGTATTTAGAGCATGTGGTGTATGATTATTTTGCAGTGATTGTGATTGAATTTGAGGTTGAGAAAGGAAGATTCTTTTTAGCACTGAAATATTAATAGTGCAGCAATGACTGTAACTCAACTTGCAAGCATTTTCTGGTTTTTCTTAGATTTTTCTAAATGTATCATAAATAAAGGAGAAAACCACAGCTGGGTGGTTGGTAGATCCCATCCTGGTAATTCTTGCAACTCTGTTTTGTTCCCTCAGTCCTAATGATAAAGTCTGTTTCTGTTCTATTTCCCATATACAGAGAGAATTCCACTAGGAAAAATCTCTTAATTCTACAGTATCCATGTCTTAATTCTGTCAGATGTCTTAAGACACACCAGGCTAGAAATTTCTGTGCAGAATATGCAATTATAGGCAAAACTATTTACTGTTGCTTGGTGTGTTGGTTATTATGTTGCTGTTCATTGGTGGTGTGTTTAGCCCTGGAGCCTTGAGAGTGACATCTGCAAGTCCTGTTTCCTGCATTTACTGCTAAAGCTTAGGAAAAGAGACGTCAAGAACAATTTGATATGTTAATTGTCTTACATACACAGTGATATCAAAGCAGTTCATAGAGCAGAAGGCAGTTTACTTACACATCAGAAATAACAGTGAGTTTCCATGGCTCTGTGTGCAGAGGTGGCTGGGTTTTGGTTTTTTCACTCTGTTTTGTTTTGTTTGTAAATGGCATTTTGAAGGTATGCGTGGTGGTCCTGAAGTAAAAGCAATGTGTATGTTGCTATCTATACTTAGACCTAGGTAAACCATTGTACCACATCTGACCTTTATTTGCATAAATGTGATCTGTCTGAAGCCAATTACGCAGTTTTGCTGTGTCCCGTGGTAGCTGATGTTCCTCCCAAATTCCAATTTAATAAGGCAAGTGATCACTTGAAGAAAAATAAAGAGTGGTCTATTTGATCCATATGTTTAGGAAAGAAGAGTTGTGACCTGAATGTACCCTGAGTACTCAAATACAGAAAGCAAACAAATAAAAAAAAATAAATAACAGATTTCACCATTTTGGAGGCCTGATTATTACCTTTTCAATTAACTGCAGTATGTCTTTTTCGTATTAGTTAATTAAAACTTCTGTGTAAAGCAAAGTTGTAGTTCTCTGGTTGAATAAAAGAAGCAGCAGGCTGTGAACAAATAGTAAATTTAACCCATTTTTATTTTGTGTTGAAAATATGACAAAATTTTATACAGAAGAGTTTGGGGACTTTGCTATATGTTACATAACAACTGTATATAAAAGTTCCGATTTTCCATAGGTTTGTTTTGAATTTGGCTACTGGAAATTCTTCAGTAGGATTATGTGTGTTTGTTTCCTAAAGGTTTACTAAATTAGACAACATTTTGAGGCATGACAGTTTAGACTGGGTTTGCGAATGTCAGTAGCATCAGGTCACAATTCTTGTACACAATGGGATGCACACATTTTGGAGGCACAGCTACAGTATGTTAAAAGCATGTAAAACCTAAGACCCCACATAGACTAAAGCAAAGTAACAATGTTATTATTGTTTGTTTCAAGGATACTTTTGGAAGAAATAATCTGTTGACATTAACAGCTGAAGAATTTATACCAAATCTCATAAAAAATCAGTAGCACGTTTGGGCCAGTTTGAAATTTTCTGGGCAAGAGGGATGGTCAGAGGATGATTAATGTATCTGAGAAAGCTGTGGAGCAAGAAGACTCCGCAAATATTTATTGAGAAATATTTCTGTGGACCAAAAGAAGAAGATGGGAGGAGGCAGGATGAGTGGATTTGGAGGCTGCAGGAGAAGCACCTGAGTGCAAACTGCAGTTACCCTGACCAGCTTCAACTCTTCTGGATGCTTTCCAGGATTTTTAGCTATACCATGTAAAGAAAATTTGAGCCTGTTCTGAGTTTCTATTGCTACAGTGAAAACCAGTGGCTTGGTAGTATATTTGGAGAGCTCTCTTTTCTGTAAGAGTTGATAGAATATCTTCTGCCTTGAATTTTTAGTTTGCTTTTATTTTGCACTGTCAAATACTTTGCTTTTTGAAATGTTGCAGTCTGTTTTGTTTAAATACAAATACAGTTTCAGGTTGTTTAGTTCCTATTTGAGAATAAGGAATGTTTGAAAAAAAAAAAGAAGAGAAGGTTAAAAGAAAGGCATTTTTTTATATGCACAGGTTTTTTGAAGGGGTAAATTCCCTGTTGTATGTTCTGCCAAGAGTTGCAAAACTAAAAATATTTACTGCTTTTTTCTGTTGCCCAAGTTCTCTGGCTTTTGAACAAGTCATTTGTCCTTATCTTATGGTGAATTTGTAATGAGTGTAAAAGTACTAGATTGTTGAGCAATATAATATTTCTTCTGAAGCACAATAGAAATAAGACCTAATGATTCAAATTCATAGTCTAAAAGAAATAAAAATTAACAGTGCTTATGATAAGTATGTATATAATTTCAAAATTGCTCTTCTTTAGGTTGAGATTCTATCTTAAAATGAGGTAAACTTGTGCCAAAAGGGCATTCAAAACCACAGATGAAAAAGAAAGACATTAAATTTTCAAAGTTTCAACATCACTCTTATTAGAGTCCTTTCCTCTTCCGCAGTGTTCCTGAGAACATCTTCATGTCCTTTGTATTTGATATACGATATTACACATTTCCTTAGAACCCACTTATATGTAGAAAATTTGTGACAAGATCTACACTCTTCATTTGTGGATGAATGTCACAATGATTAGGAGCACATAGTTTGCATTTTTTTATATTGAATAAAAGTATATGTTATTGCCTTCTAGGTTTAGTGGCAGCTGCTTCTTATAGTTATACTGTCATTTACCTCGATGCTGTTGTCATCATTTCAGGAGTTCAGTGCATCTTGCTTGCTATAGTAGACAAAACTGCAAATGGCTTTTACCATAGGTGGGCTTTTTTTAACCTTGATCCTACCTTAACTTTGCTTGTTATTTCCAACATCACTTTCAATCAATTCAAAGCAAGTTTTGATGCAATCTAATTTTTGCAGTAGATATTGAGTTTGAGGAGGTTTTTTTAATATCATCTAGTACCCTTAAAAATACTAAAGGAAGACTTTTGATCTGGTAGGCAGCTATATCTAGTGATTTACTCTCCAGAACTGTACTTTACTTTGTCTTCAGACTTCTTTGTCAGAGTATCAACCCCACCCCCATTCAGAATTCCTAGATTGATCCTATATATACATATACATATATATATAATTTTTACAAAAAAAGTGATATGTTTCATTGAAATACTTTGACTATTGCTGTGCTTGTTTATTCTGTTGCACAAAAGTAACCTTTGTAGCCTCAATTGTTTCTCATATGCCATCCTAAACCACCTTTGAACTTAAATGGTCCAATATTAGACGTATCTATTAGCAATTTATTTGCCAAGTTTTTAGTCGTTCTCAAATTCAGTATTACATTTAATTCTTCAAGCTAGCTTCTTGTAGGCTGGGAAACTGTTTTCCTGTGAGGTTTGGTATTACATTGCTAATCACGAAAGAGAACAAGTGACTTTTGTAATCTTACTTCTAAGAATGCATCTACTTTAAGGGATCAAAAAATTCCAGTGACTTCATGTTATTTACTGACTTAAAGCATACATGTTTTTCCCTGCAATATAATAATAAGAGCGTTTTGCATGTCCTCCATAGTTTTTTTTCATGTACCCTATTCCTTTTTCCAGCTGCAGAGACAGTATGAAAACATGACACCCATTTAGGCTATGTCGGCAAAAGTTGGAATCGTTTATTTTATCTGAAAATATATGCCCCCTTGGATGTCTCTCCCTGTTGAGATTCAAGTGACTCTTGTTTTGCAAATTAAGCTTGATTTAAATATTATTTGACAACTAATGCTTCTGCAAAATGTAGCTGTTGTGTGGTGATGAGTGGTATTTTTTATATTATAAGTGAGCTCTGTAACTTATTTTAATCTTCTCTCCAAGGGTATGGAAGAGTAGTTCTGTAAAAACAGGTTTTGTACTTTTAGGTCATAATGTGTAGCTGAAAGAAACATATATCTTAATTTCAAAAGAATCTAATTAATAAAACATTTTTATAACAAAAATATAACTAATCAAAATAATTTGAATGTACAATAGCAAAGTGCAGTTGTTCAGTGATACATATTAGCTAGAAAAAGAATAATTATGGGTTTTCTGAAACTAACTGGCAAAAACCAAATGTACTCATGTTTTATTAAAAGCCACTTTCATTGCACTGGCTGTTTTGTCTGAAAAGTAATTTACATTTCCATCTGCAAGTACTTACTTATAAAATTCTGTAGATAACTTCCAGTTGTCAGTACTTTTATACTATTAACTTTTCCTTGGTATACACTGAAAAATTACATGTTGATTAAACATACTTTAAGTATCTATCTTTGTTAACTTACAAGATTGTAGCACAATGTGTCAATGAGATTTGCTAAATTCTTTTCTGCCAGCTTACTTCTATTTTGGCACTCCCTCTCTGCCCTTTTACAAATAGATTTCTTCACATTTCTAGCATAGTGGTTATTTATAGTTCTAGCGACAGCATAGCTTCCAGTTAATGGGTGAAGTACATAAATAAAAGTTCTAAATCAGAAATACAAAATGGCAAAGCTGATCCTGATCTATGCTAGATGTCAGCATAGCTCAACAGCAGCAAACAATGTATTTAGCAAGCAGATATAGAAAAAAAAATTATTAAGTACCAGAATGGTTTTCTCAGAGAAGCTATGGAGTATCCACCTCTACAGACTTGTGTCAAAGAAATTCTTGCTCTCCTGTCTCTATTTTGAAACATTTCTCCATTTTGAAACATTTGACCTGAATAAGACTTACTGAGCCCATCTATGAGTTTCTGGCAAAGGTGAATTTTCTGTCTCCTCTGATGTAATAATAGTTTGGGAAGTCCCTAGTCCCTGAGATATGACACTATCATGTATGCTTTATTTGGGGGCCGGAATCTAGGTCTTTGTAGGATGTTTCAACAATTCAAGTGGTGTTTGTAGCTAGGCAAGCTGTCTGTCACAATTTTATCCCTTGCACAAAGCATAGATATTTAGGATTTCACCTGAAATTCATTGAGTTGATCAGTATGCCTGCCTTAGGTGATACTAAAAGAAGATTTTAAATCATTCATCTAGAAACAAGTTATGAAGTAGACTTACTGAGCCATGAATATTAGCATGAAGTTCTTTAAAAGAAATCTTATGTTACTGGAGGTTTTTAACATCAGTGGCTTAGAATATAACTGACCTTATTTAGGCAGGAGGACAGATTGGGTGAACTTGCAGAGATCTTCCAAGTTTCTGTTTCGTGCAAAAGTGCATAGAGGAATTATTTGAACCCAGAGTACATTGCAGCATTGCAGGAACATAGATACATTAGCATAGTATGATCATTCATAATCCTCCATGAACAAGGGAAAGATTATGATAGTAAAGTTTTTTAAATACAGTAAGCAAGAGACTGATAGTTCCTGTTATACATTAAAAAATGTATCATGGTGACATTACTGTAAAAAAGGATGTCTTTTTATATAGGCTCTTGATGACAAACTGTACCTTCTCAGATGTTAAATGTAATTTTAATAGTGTCTACCCTCTGTACAAAAATTTATTATTGTTAATGGATTCTTTACATGATGAGCAGTTCCTTAATCTAAATGATGTTCAGTAATTTAAATTGCTTTTGTTGGGAAACAGATAACTAAAAAGTGCTAAATTATTTACAAAAATAAATTTATAAAAATAAATTTTGAAATGTTCTCTAAGGCACAAGATCAAATAAACACAAGTGCCTTGAGCTCATTTTCTGTTCAACAGTATCCATTTGCGTAGATCATTGCTACCCAAAAGGGAATAATTTGCATTGTGCTGCTCATGTATAAAATTTCACATAAAGATTGGCACATAAGCGTTCCTTAACAGATTGAAGTCTTTGGGATCTTGAGAAGCTTGCCAGATCCATGTTTACTGTTCACAAATGTCACTGAAAACAATTGTGGTCTAATTATTAACCTGACACACTTCTCAATGAAGAGCTAACAGGAACATTTGTGAATCATATAATAATGAATCACGAAACGTGACCTAAAGAGATTTTTTTTTTTTTTTTAATTTGGGTTTACAGACTCAGATTCCAAAAACTGAAATGTAATTAGGGATTTTCATGTGCTGTGTCTCTCATTGGAAAGTGAGAAAGAATAAAATCTTAGTGTGAAGCAGAAGGCACGATCATGAACTCTGACTCGAGGTTCGCTGTTTGGTGTTCTTCACATTGAAGTCTTCTGGATTAACAGTTACTGCTTTTTCCTTTTTCTTTTCTTTCACCTTTCTTCTCTCTCTGGAGCAGCTCTACGAATCAACATTTTGTTCCACAAAATTCTACAAATTTCATATCCTAAAAGTTTCAAGTTTGTATTCATACTTACTTAACATTGAGATCTTCAATTTGGACAAGTCCTTAGCATTTTGATGGCAAACGTCTGCTTCTAATACTACTACTACAGCAGGAAAAAATATCAGCATTTGTTCCCATGTTTTTGTTGTTGTCGTTCTTCAGACAGGGAAAAGTATTTTGTGTTTATTTACACTGAATTTTTTTTTCACAGAGTAACATCCTTGTCATTTTCAGTCATGCAGATATGTCATGGAGGGAGAATGGATGTTTGGAAAAATCCATGGATTTATTCTAAGGAAACAAGGCTTGTATGGTTTCACTGGTAATAAATATTCCTAGTTCAGTCTGTCTCTGTCTTGCTCCTAAATTTGACAGGATTAAAGATTGCATAGATACTAGTTTAGTGAAAACTGGCAGGTTGGTGAATTAGCAGCCCCACATAGGGAAAGGAAGACAAACTGTGAGCATCTTACCATTTCTGAACCTGCAAGTATTTTGGTCACTCATTGTGCATCTGCAGCTTGTAATTAAGTGCAGCATGTGCTGCCACTTGCCTTGACAAACAGGTGACAGGTCTGTGGAAGGACAGTGGACTGAGGGTGAGTACCACAGAAGGAAAAGTAGCGAAAATCAGACTATGGATTTTAGCTGGAAGTAGTAGGAGTAGGGAAGGGACAGATTTGGAAATGAGTATTCAAATTCAGTCCTTCTCTCTCTTTAAATAAAGTGAAAAGTAACTTTCTGAGAAAGTATAAGGATAGCATCCTGGGGACTGGAAACTCAGTGATATAGTGAACTTACAGCCAAAATAGAGTTGCTTTAGCTAAATAAGGCTGAGTTGAATGGTTCCTCAATTTCTTTAATATAGTGCAATCTTTAGATGATAAGAAGCCAGCTTTCTTTTAGTTACCTCTATCAACCCTAGCATACCAGAACCCTTTCTAAAGGGAATAATGGAAACTCAGAGCACACTACTGGTTTTGGGTTCATCGGTTATACAGAAATAGTTGCTTCAGGTCTTCATTTGCAGCTGTATTATAGATTAGTTGCAGAAGAATAATTTGGGGAAACAGCATATGATTTTGGGTAGCCTCTACAGGTAAATTCATATATTCTGTAAGCAGATACTCTTAAAAGGAATAACTTTCCCTATTAGGGCTTAGGATCTCAAAGGATGTAGAATCTCATTGTACTCAGTGAGAAAACACCAGCCTGAACAAATAAAATATCTGATATGAGAAGGATACTCTCTGTATGCTTTTGATACTCTATAAAACTGCATTTTCTGGTGGTTTCTTCTCTGTGTTTTAGGGACATGGCTTGCTGGTGGGCTGTTCATTTATACCATGAAACAACTTATAAACTAGCTTTTCATTTTATTGCCTTAAATGAACTGGGTTTCAAACTCTACAGATAATTAGATGATCAGTAGAAAAATACGTTGTTTCTTTTCTGAGTTTTTAGTCATGTTTTAGATGTGTAGTGTATGCTTCGAAGTAAACATGTATCAAAGTTTAAGAAGCACAGCTGCACTTTATAGGCATACTGCAATAAAATAAAATCTCTAAGTGGTTTTGAACCAGTGTCCCTATTTGTTTTACTCCAGTCCATCTTGGGACCACTATTTCTTCCCAGGAAATAAAATAATTTTAGAAGCTATTTTCAAAATGGGAAATAAAAGTTGTTTAGCACACGTGTTTCTATAGTTTTGATAGAAGGGAGGAATACATAGCCTCAAAAAATGTAATTCCACTTGCTTACAGTGTAAATTTGATATAAAAAATAAAACAGTAGACTGACTCTGACAGTTTCTGACATTTTCTGACTGAGGGTAAGAAAACATCTATATTTGAGCCCTGTCTCACTGTGACAGGTTAGAACATGTTCTATAACCATCCCTTTGTCTCTCTCCTCCCACTCTTGGTTCCTGAGCTATAGGGTTAGTCTTGGGGTTTTTGTGTCGGACCTCATATTTCTGGTTTCACTGAGGAAAACTTCCTTCCCTAACCAAACCCTGCATTGTAAAAATAACTATATAATTAATGGAAAGCTGTTGGATAAGCAAGATAAAGCTCAGCAAGGACAAGACTCCATAAAATTAGTACCAATCAACTAGGTATATTTTAAAAGTTGTGTAAGTTTTAAGATTAGTTCTTATATAAATTTTCATAAGGAAGATACACCTTTTTTTAATAAGAATAGAAATGTAAAATGACTACCTTTGCAAATGCCTATAAAATACATCAATATATATATTTATATTATGGAGCTATAAAAATACGTGATACCAAACGTGCATATAAATTTTTGTCTGATTAAAAAAAAAAAAAGAAAGGGGAAGAAACCATTTTTAATTATATTGTTTTGTTCTAAGTACTTTAGAATACAGTAAGCATTTGTGTGGATTTATTAAACTGACTTAAGCAATTCCATGGCATGAATTAGGTTTTGTGTATTTGCAAATAATTACTCCAGAACAGATTTTATTTTCCTCTCTGCCTGTATCTACAGCTACATAGCGAAATAGATCTTCTGATTTCTTTTGTTGGAGCAGCTCTGTCTTTAAGTCAGATTAGGTAAACATGTATTTTACTTCTGATTTGAGATCATACAAAATTCAAAAGACCATTAAACATGTAAGTTTATGCAAGCTGGGGGTTTTCTTTATCAAGTTGGTGATTTGTTCCTACCACATGGGGACTTTGAAGCGTGCATTTCTCTGGGTACTTGAAGGCAGTAGGTAAATTTCATTGGTTGTCATATTCCATTTTCGAATCTTGATATTAATGGCAATTGTATCTGTCTGCTGAAAGCCTGAGCTTAACTATTAAAATCCAGTTTAAAAAATATAGTTGTCTTTCAAACAGTAATGTAGCTGGTTGGGTTTGGGTTTTTTTTCCCCCTCCAAGGATATCAGATGCAGGATGGAACTGACATTCTGACGAGCATCACTCCAATCTGTTTCTTCTGTAAATATTCTTATATGGCCTGCTGCAAAAGAAGTGAATTCTGATTACAGCTCAGTTCCAATGTATATCCAACTGGTGAAAAGTGGCTTTCCTGATATCTGCTAGATCATGTGCTTTGTGCTGCAGCAGGATTACACATGTGCTGCTGTGAAATGTGAAATCAGAGCAGAGCTAGACCTCCCCTGAGAAACACAGGCTATAAATTGTAAAACATTTAAATGAAGGGCTAGAAGAAAAAGGCTTGCCTCAGGTTAGGGTTAATTGGTTTGGGTACAAAGAGTTTTATGTCCATAACTTACTGTCTGTCTATCTATCCTCTTCCTGATTTCTCTAATGTTGTTTTGCTTTGGGGCAAGTTTGTATTTGTTTTTGCTGACAATGATATGGTTGAAGTTGAACTGTTCATCAGCTGCTATGAACTTGAACTTATTTACTCAATATTTATCAGATCTTTGCCTTGAATACAGATTCAGTTTTTTCTAAAAAAATTATTTTCCAAATTAAATTTCTTCCCCTCTTCTAACTTTTTCTGTTTCGTTACTTTCTCCTTTGACATTAACAAGTAACTTTGTTTAATGAATTTTTGCAAGGTTTAAGCATTACAAATGTTACTAACATAAACCTTAAAATGACAGGAAAATGCTTGAAAAATAGCAGTTCACACAAATATTGTTTAACACAGATACCTTTTAGGGTCAGATCTGCTGGTAATGAAAACAGGACAGCTGTTTTCTTCAGTGTGTTAGTTCTTCAACAGTTGACACTTACGTATGGTTGGGTTAATTCTTTCCATGAACCGAAGAAACCCAGAAGTGTTTTTCAATTTAAAGCATTGAACTGGTCTGAAACAAACAGATCAACAAATAGCTTTTTTCTTAAAACTTCAGTTGCCTTGGCAAAACTCTGCCCTCTGACAGGTCCACTTACAAGCAACTTAAGCTTGCTAAGAAACATGAGCTGTTCTGTGTAAATTAGCAGGCTACCCCACAACATTTAAATGAAATGGTGCCAGAAGAGGTCAGATCTCTCTTAATACTGTAGTGACAGTCCAATGATTTGTTAGAAAAGCACTTAAATATAATATTTTGAAATGTTACTGACAGGGCAGAAATCAGGTAGGTCACTATTGCTTTGTGCTTTCAGCCAGGATTATCTGTTATCATCCCTTAGTCAAAGTCTGTTTAATTTACCCTGACTGAAGTTGGCCTAACATATTAAAACTGCAAGACATTAAAAATGTAAAACATTCCTGAACACAGCTCTGTGTACAATGAAAATATGTTTATAACTACCCTGGATCTGATAGTGCACTTTTATTGCCCTTTGAGATGCTTTCTGAACTCATTTGGACCCATGTCATGGGAGTCACTTCTGCTTAATACAGATGAGACTGAGATCAGAAACAGAACGTAAGTGGGTTGGCAGCAAAGTGGGAATAAAATGCAGCAGGAGTAGACTGGTTAAGAAGGTTAGAAAGTAGATGCATCACCTGTAGGAAGAAAATGGGTTTGTATTGCCCTGGAGAATTATTTCTGCATCTGCTGTTCATGCCCATGTAATTCTGTCAAATTGTGTTCAAGACCATATTCGAAACCAAACTCCTTTATTATTCCCCAAGCTTTTATACATTCATTTTTTCTCCATGTGAGCCCAGTGGCTTTCCAGATGAAGAAAATTAGAGGTGGGTTTGGGGATACCTGGTCATACAGACAGTTTGAAGGTGATTAACTTAAATAAGATGAGGTGTTGCACTCGAGATCTTTTCTGGCATAACTAATACTCATACTATAGACATAGCCAGCAGTGCCCAGAATTATGCTATGATTCTAATGAAACCAGTTTAAGATCATTTATTATTTAGCATAAACATCGTGTCATAGGATTTCACAGGGTGATTGAATGCTGAATGTCATTTTTGTTGCTAGAATCTGTGGGTGCACATGGTACTGTAAAGCCATTTGAAGGCGTTAAATCTTAGGGTTCCTAAATTAGGCACTAGGAATTACTGAAAACTTTTGATCTTAGCATTCTTTGGAAAGCTTAGTTTCCTATCTTTAAAACAGGTGTAATAATACCTGTATATTTGAAACCATCATTATATAAATATTAAATAAATGCATGCATGCTTAGGAAGAACTGGAAATGGTCATAGAAAAGCTGTTGAGAAATTAGCAACTCACTTTTCAAGCAGGAATTTCAGAGTGCATGCTAAATACAGCATCAATTCGTATGTTGAAGGAGGAGGCAAAAAAAAGATTCATAGACTAATATTTCATGTGGTGAAGCTCTTCCACTGTCCTGTGAGGAAGAAAAAAAAAAATCAAAAACATGGAAAACAGTAAAGAATGTAGATATAGTTTAGATACTAAGGATTTATTTTCAGCCTATCAGGACAATTCATCTGTCCTGTGCATCAATTCCCCGTAGTCATTTCTGGTGGAGTCATCTTCCCCTCATTTCCATGTTCTGAAAGATCAAAAATAGCTTTGCCTGGGGAACTCCTGAGCTCAGGAGAGATGAGTACCTGTGTCCACAGTTAATCCCTGTCTGTTTGTGTAAAAGGCCATGATAATAAGAGAGGCTGTGACAACTACTCTAACAGTTAGCGCTCTAAACCTGACTGCCACACTGTCAGAGTGCTCCCTAAACCCACTGAAGATGCAAGCTGCTGCCCAGTCTCTTGCCCAAGAGGTGGTCTGCATCCCTGCAATAAATCCAATGCTTCTAGGAAGCGTGTGATCTACTGTCAAGCGCACAATAAAGAGGCAAGGTGCGCAGGATATATGAACAGGAAACAAGACACAATATATGGTCTTTCCTTGCCATGGGTGGCATACACATAAGGGTTATCTCTGTTGGAATAATGCATTGAAAATGTGCATTTCCTGATTTTTTGACTTTGCAAATTTAGCTTATGTGTTTACATGCAATATGCCTTTAAAAATACATGACTGTTTGCCCCTAAGAAAAGAATGAAATTACGGAAGGAATAGAAAAACTTCTGAAAACAGCAGATACTCTGTTTCCCTCTGGGTTGTTATTATTGAATACTGTAATGTCTCTGTATTCTTTCATATTTGCTGCAGCAGATTGGATTTATAAATACTCCCACTGCCTTTGATTGCAGTTAGATTGTTGTGTTGATTAGATGAATTTGGCAGGCACGCAGCAATAAGCAAAGTACAAGCTGAGCAATAAAATGGATAGCAGCATTTAATTTAAAGATGTTTTTGACTAAAATTGGTAAATTAAACTTAGGAAACATACGTAAATTATGTGCTGTGTAATTCGAACCATGTTGGCAACAGGCAAATTTTTAAAAGTAATAATTTGTTGTAGATAACTGATAACATTACAAATTAAATTTATGTAGACTAAATTTATGTAGATTCCTTTTTCTAGGAAAGAATTCATTATTTGTCTCAGATTACAAGTAGGGAAACTGAGGCATAAACTGAAGCATGAAACACATTTAATGGTTTCTTGGTGAATCCTAGGAAATTTGATTTTTTTTTCTCCTTTTGGTTTTAGCTTTATGTCCTGTGTCCAATGTAAATTATAGAAAGTTATAGTAAAATCCTTATTAAAACAGTTGCATTATTATATTCTATTGCTACGACTATTTCTCAGTTTCAAGATTTATTTTAATAGGGCTTTTTGGTAGAGTGTTTACCATCTTGATTACAGTGAATTGGTCAAATTATGACCTCAGCTTTATACTGTTGTTGCTACAGTGAGCTTCTTTTGAATCAGCCCTACCACTCCCAAAATTAGTACACTGTGTTTGTACCACGTGAATGAAGAAAGAAGCTCTCCTGCACTCAAATTCTCAGTTACTAAAAGCTTTATATATTTCATATCAATTGAGAAAAGAATCAGGTTTTGTGCATATATTAAAAGCTATAAATTTCTCATCTGTTCATCCTTGGTTTGGAAATGTTTGGGGAATTGCTGCTGCCTTGGAACACAACATGTCTGTCCATTTTACAGTTAGATGAGTCTTTTTTTTCTTGATCCTGGAAGGGATGTGCTGATACTGCCCTAGGCTGTGATCATGTCTCCAACAGCAATCTCTTACAGGAAAAAGGCTTTAGCTAGTGTAACTGTTAAATATTTAGGACAAGTTCTTTTAACGTGATACTGGGGTTTTGTGTCAGCTTTCTGGCAAACCCTTAGCAGAGAGCTGATAAAGCAAACATGAGACAGAAATGCCATAGCCTGAAAAGAATTCAGAGGAAGCAAAAACAAGTCTTCAA
Organism: Neomorphus geoffroyi; assembly: GCA_033558235.1. NCBI lineage: Eukaryota > Metazoa > Chordata > Aves > Cuculiformes > Neomorphidae > Neomorphus > Neomorphus geoffroyi. The sequence goes on from JAUMJM010000001.1 coordinate 10,113,170, forward strand.
TTTATCATTAAAGTAGATTGCACATACAGGGAAGAAGAAGGGAAAGGAAGAGAACATCAGTCTTCCAAAACCATTATCAGCTAATATTCTACAGTCAGCTTCGTTGTTTTTCTGTTGCATGGTGGTCCTGCATAGAGTGACCTTAAAACTAAGGAAGTGGTGGGGTAGCTGATGACATCTTTGTTACATGTTGCTTTTCACTTCAGTTTAAGTATTTGAAAAGTCTGCAAAAGCTTCTGAAGACCAAATTAAATTTAGAATAAGAGTATTTCAAAATCATATTTTCTCTTCACATCGAGTTTTCTAGAAACCAATGTGGGAAATATTAAAATGTATGTTAAAGTGAACAGAAGCTAAATAACCCTATCAGACCTCAAACATTTTTGCAGTGATTTCCGTTTGCAGTTTGCCTAACCCCCAGATATTGATTGCTCTGGTGGTGACCAAAGTGGGAGCTTCCAGATCTATAAACGTCCACACCTCTCCGCAGAGTCTCAGCTTGTGTCAGATTCACATCCTTTGTGGACATACAACATACATCAAATGTTAGGTTGAATTTGTCTCATAAAGCCTCCAATTTTGACAATAATAGGCCTGCACAGGGCAACTGTAAACACGTGAAAAATCTGAAGAACTGAGGATACGGTGAAGTTAAGTACCCTTCCTCATGGTGTCATTTTCTTAAGGAGAAATTCAGCCATCAACCCCAACAAGCCTTACAAGCCTCCAGCATCAAAATATGGAATGCTGTTGGTATCACATCTGCCATGAGCATGAACTTCACTGGAAAAAAAAAGGATCAGTATTTTTGTATCAGTATTTGGAACTTTTGTTTTAATAAAAACCTCCAATTAGTTCTCAGATATGTAATAATTAAGTGGAACAGCGCTAACGTGGGGTGTGAAATGTGCATTTCTTGCAGTGCGAGCCAAAGCCTGTTAAAGTAAATGGAAATGTTCCTGTTTATGTAAGCGGACATTGGACCAGAGCCTGCACAATCACCTGAGAAGCAATTTACTACTGGATTTTTCCCTGTATACTGAGAAGACTGTTAAAAATGCGGTCTGTAGTGTGCTCAGCTGGCTACCTGGCTGCACTGAAGGAATGCTTAGAAGTATTGCAGTTTTGTGTTCAGGGCCCATTATTTTAAGTCATATTTTGATTACAAAGGGAAGTGAAACAACTTTGTCTGTTTCATGGGGAAGAGACACTACTTTCCATGCTTAAAGTACCATCTGATGGGATTAGAGCTCTGTGAAGTGCACTACCATAAAAGCGATCATTAATTTGTAAGCTGATTCTTGATTACTAAGGCATTACAGTACACATTCTTAAATCACTGTTTAAAATTGCACTTTATAAGTGATAAGAATATCTTGATAAAATTGCTCTAACTAGCACTTCAGAGCAGCGTCAATTAGCCCATTTTCTGTGACACCTTTAAATAACCTTTAATTCATACACTCATGGAGTAGCACACATTTCACAGATACTACCCCTAAAATGAGTGTGTGTGTTCACATAGCAAAGTTGCATGCAGACTTTATTCCAAGAAACTTATGGGTTTAAGATCCTTTTAATGATAGAATTTAAATGCATATGCAGACTTTTAAGACCAAGAACTAGTTTTAGTATCATATCATTGATTTGATAATCAGAGCAGTTCCAGCTAGATCAGTGGGGGAGTCTACTATGGGAAAGGGGTTCGTTCACCATTTGACTTTCAAAAACAGTCGTATTTATCCCAGCTAAAAATATATAGATAAAACTTGTGACCTAGGCAATTTGAAAATGCTTCGTGTGTTGCTGTGTTTTCTGCCCTTCTAGTCTTTCAGTAAAGCTTATTGTGACAAATTATGCTGACATCTTCAGTATGTTCTGTCCTAAAGAGCAAGAACCCCCTCAAACCTTTTGAACTTTTCCAGTTGAAGATATTTCCCTCGAAGCCCTTATCAGTGCTCAATTTAGCTATTATACTACTTCGCCCAAAATATATGTATATCAGAGGATTCTCATGACGATTCAAAAGGATAAACTAATTCTTAATTAATTTAAAGAATCTGCCAAGGACAAACAGTATATTTTAGCACTGGCTACTTTCTTCTTTCCTGATATTTAAACTCTGTTGTTAGGCAGATTTCTTGCTTGGGCAATTGGTCAGGTCAGAGTTCTGAAGTACTGAAGTTTTTCATTAAAATTTGCTTTTATTGGGAGGCTTGTTTTAGAGGGGTAAAAAAAGATATTTTTTCTGAAATAATTTTATTTTCTTGTTAGCATATTAGATACTTACCACTAGAATAAATATTAAGCTGAATATGTCACATGGTGCGTCCTACAAATTCAGAAGACTTTTAAGTACTTCTTTGCATAAGCAATATTAAAATCTAAATGAACATCTCATTTTGGGCTAGTAGCAATGATGAAGGCTGTGCCAGTCATAGAAGAACTTTAGTTCCTCCACTCTACCTGTTATTTTAGTTTAAGATTTTCAAGTTATGCTGTAGATTTATGATAGCATTGATAGTATGGTTTTTAATTGTTTTACTATAGAAATGCAATCGTGTTACCTAAGCCACCTTACGCAGTAATACTTCTGAACACATAACTGAATAGCACCACTTACCATTTCACAGAAGTAATGATTTATATCCATATTTAAGGAAAAAAAATTGCGCAGCCTGTATGCAATCCAGAAAGAAAAGGCATGTTGTTAAAATGTCATTGGAAATCTAGGCTCTTGTCTGTATAAGTTCCTTCCTCTGTATTGTTATTGATCTAATGCGGCGTCATTGTACTCTAGCTAACACCAAGGTTCAAATGTTCTGAGAAGAAAAGGTTTAATTGTTGAATTATTGATCTCACATGAAGTCTCTGGCCACTCATATTAATTTAATGCATGTCTTCAAGGACTCAAATTAAAATACACAGGCGCCCTTAGGTGTTAATATATTTTTTGAAATTTTTGACCCTCAACAATTCAAAATAACTATTCTCACTTATGTTGAGGGGAAAGGTTCCATTGACTTCAATGAAAGTCCCAAGAACTATGCTACCTGTGTGCACTTCTGAAAATTCTGCATGAAATCCAGCATAGTGTCAAACTGTTACTTTTAAGATCTGAAGTTTTTAAAATTAACTATAACCTTTCCACTGCAAGAAAATGTCCATGACTCTTTTTTTGGTGAGTAGGGAGTAGAATGGATTAGTTAATATTATTAGGCCAGCACAGCAGAAGTATAGTATATCTGAAAATATTTCATGCTTGTAGAGTAATCATTTAATACTTTAGGCCATGCAAACAAAGCAAATCGCTTTTCACCTTTCCTTGAAATCATCTGAATGATTTGCATTGATGTCATGATAACACTTCAAATGTTGATGCCTGTGATCTTTCCAAGGATATATGCCTTGTGACTCCACTGCGTATTGCTGGAAGCCATTCCAGTTGTTCACTTTGTGATATGGGGAGTCTTCTAGTTAATTTATTTTTAACTGTTGATCTCCAGACTGTTGTTTGCATCTGTTTATTAAATTGCAAACTTGGCTGTGAAAATGTTTTTTATAGTGTTGTTTTATTACCGTCCCATTTAGAACTGGAGCTGGGCACAAACATGATAAATATTTTTCTTTGTGAGGGCACACATTGTTGGAGGGCCATTTAAATAACATGAAAACTGGAATTGTTTGTTTACGAGATCAGATTCATTCATTACTTTGGTGAGGAGCTGTGAAATGTAAATCTCACATTCCACTGGACAATAACAGCACCAGCTTGAACTCATTTAGAGGTGTGATATTCCATTCAAAGGCCGGCTGTTAATTTTATTGACCAAATTTTGGAATTGGAGTAACATTGATATTCAGGAATGCTTCTGAATTGCTTTACTTCTATACCATTTTTCTGATCTTTAGGAAGTAAAAGGGATTCAAAATTTATCTCAGAGTATAGTTTTGAAAAATATGTGGGTTTGTTGATATTTTGTTAGCATTCTTCTGTTTTACATTTTCTTGTCTTTCTCAGAAAATATGTGTGTGTGTGTGTGAATGTGAGCAAATGTGTGCAAAGACAAAACGAATTGACATAATGGTAGTCTTTAGAACCAATGTTCATTTTCTTATGTGGGTTTGAGCTTGTGTACTTTTTATGCTAGTGGAATTTAATGCTTTTAGCAAAGTTTTGATTAATTAGAGACAAAAAATGGGTGCTGGTATATGGATTCTGTAAAACAACAGTTTAAGCCATCTAAAGTTTAATGAAGTTTTTTAACATAGTGACTGAAACATCCGTGGTTTAAGGAATATTATGGAATTGAGTAAATTCTTTGACAAGACTACTTAAGACCAGCCTGATTCATAACACGCATGAATAAGATTAAAAGCAATCAAAAACTGGAGAATGACCTTATTAAAAATTGTTACTGATTTCAACTAAAATTGCTCAATGAGACTAGTGACACAATATTGAACTTTTAAAGTAAATCACTTATTTAACAAGTGGGTATGCAGCACTTTTCTAAATTGCTGGGTTTATTCCTGTTGGTTTTGATTTATCCCCTGAAAACTAGGTACCCAAAGCCTGTAGTCAGGTAAAACCAAGATCTGTAATGCTGTCTACATACCTATGCGTTGCCACTTTGTATTTTACTTTATGAAGAAAGGGAACAAATATTGCTTTATCACCTTGAGCTGACATATTAGATCTTAAACAGAAACCACATCAAATTCATTTTGTGACTGATTAATTTCCTTTTCTGTGTTTTGTTACTGTGTATGACATGCTGCTGTTTGGACATGTTATTGATACATGCAAAGTAAAATCAAAGAAAAACTACCAACTGCTGCTGCCCAAGATGTCAACAGCAGCCTCATCTTATAAAGGGATTTGACACCTTGATGTATTCCAGATAATATCTATCTCAAAGAGAAACATTAGTAATCAGTATCCTTGATTATTTGGAGGGTGGCTGGAGCTGGATCTACCTTGTGTATGGATCCTTATTGTTAAGTTTTTCTTTTTTTCTTGAGAAAGGAAGAATATTTACTAAGATATTCTTGGGGAAAAGAATGCAAGTTTGGAGTATTGAACAGTGGCATATAGAAATATCAATGATGTCACAAAAGCTCTGCCACAAAGGCATTTTATTGTTGATGAATTGTAAGAACCATCTGGGTACTATTCTAACGATTCAGAGGCCTCTCTATGGATGGTACAGATGCTTCTTTTGTTATTGGTGTGATCTTGTAAATAGTTAAAATATTTACCAAGGCACCTCTGAGCAAAAGCTATACCATTTTATTATTTATACCTTTTCAGAAGGACAAAAATGGAGGTGTCCACTAAATGTGATGGATTAGGCTTATAAACAGCCATTATTGCCATCAAACCTCACATGTCAGCTCCCCCTTTTGTGTCTGTGCATTTCTAAGCTAACCAGTGATCCATGCATAAGATAGAAGGTTAAGAATGTGCAAAGAGAAAGGGGGTTGACTCCAAGCAAGATGTATCTTCTGCTGATTAGAAATACAGCTGTAAAAAGGGGAGAGAAAAGAGTTTTTGCAACACGACACTCCCCTTTTCATTTCTCACAACTCACTGTTTAGAACCTGCAAATCACTAACTAGCAGAGTCACTTAGCTGTTTCGTGTAACTTAGTGCAGCTGCCTTTTGTTTTCTCAAGATAAAAATCAGGAAATGCAAAAAAATTAAACAGGACCAGAGAAGAGGAATAGCAGAGGGAATGAGAGGAAGAAGGTTGAGCAAATGACTTCACAACTTGTTGACAGAGCAAAGTACCATTTCGATATAATTAAGTATGCTTTAAAAGCTAGAGAAGGGAAAGTTAACAGAGCTTATTCAATATAATCCCTGTCAGTACCTTAAAGCTGAAAAAAATTATTCCTACACTTAATGCCCAGGCAAAATAAGAAATTATTTCCAAAATTAGTAACGTATCTTTTAAAAATGTTTCTCTTCTCTCAGAAAATATAGAGCTCATCATAGCAGCTTTTCCAAAAGTGCATACTTTGTCACTTGATTTTTTTTCTTTTCTTAAGGAAAAGTGTTAAAAATTTTATGAATATGCAAATTCTTTTAAAACTTCAAATAACTGTTGAATACAGTGGGTCTGTTAATTTTTGGTGTGATACTGAAAAGTAATTTGCTGTAGTCTAATTGATTGTGATCTATTGCATGTTATTGTTAAAATTGCTTATTATGGCAGAGTGTAACTGCTGAAAGAGGAGAACTGATTATAAAAATTGCATTTGATGTTTTCAAGGAATCATGTAAGAGCAATGGTGATTTATTTAGGCTTGGTTTTATGCTACTATATATCTAATTTCTCCTTTGTCTTAACCAGAAACTGATTGTAGCAAACTATTAGATAAAACGTGTGCACAACTGGAGTTGCACAACTTATGCACAACTCTTACGCACAATTCTTTCTGTATATTTGTGACTGCAGAAAGAAATTAAATTTTAAAAAAGTAAAGAAAAAGTTTGTAGTCTTTCTAATATATTGTTCAAGAACTTCAAATTCAATGCTGCTCTTAGAGCAGCTGAAAACTTGAGCTGAGTTTGCGAAACTGTCCCTTAGAAATAATCAGTGAGTCTAAAAGCTATGTTTCGATCATAAAATTGTGTGGAATGGTAGTTTCTGATGTTAAACAGTATTTTTACTTTAGTTTATGAAATACTAAGAATGGCCACTCTAGTAGTCAAATGCATTAGTATGCTGGTGCACTGACCATCTCATCTCTATAAGTACTACTGTGACCTGAATTGCACAACCGATGTGGCAAAGGTCCAGATTTCAGTTGCCACTCCCACTGGGAAATTATAAAAAATCAAGCCTGTGCACAATTTATGCCTGCAGTTGGTTCACTGTATCCACTGAAAAAAAATCTTGTCATTAGAATGAGATTCAACCTCATTTTGCTCAAATGTAATCTGCATTCACACAGCATTCAAAAATGTTTAAAGAAAAGGAAAAAAAGTTTTTTCTAAAACTTATCATCACAGTGAAGCGGATTTACAAATATAGATGCTTTTGCATGCAATAATCCTGGTCTACTCTTCTGTCTTGCTGTTACCTAGCATCTCACACAAGAGAAAAATAACAGTAAAATGACAAATGCTCAATAAACTTGCATCTAAAGTAAAGGAATATTCTCATCTCTGACCTCACAGTTAAATACAAATTTCTGCAGGCTTTGATTTAACTCAGTGGAACTGGCAATTGGGAATGTGAAATTAAATTACTCAGAGCAGTGAGTGTGGGAAGAATTTCTAGTCCCAGTTAGTCTTAATTAATGCTTTTGTTTTTCTGTGAGATCTGCTTGATAGCTTGATAGCAAAATAGGCAAAGAAGGTTAGTGCTATGCCTTTTGAATCAGTTTTTAAGTTAGGATGCAATCAGATTGCAGGAACCACAACTATGTTGTTTAATAATGTATTACCGGTAAAGGTTTAACTTTACGCTGTACTCATTCTGTTTCTGCACAATATGTAAATATATTGAAGACCTTTCAGAAGGCCTCAGTCTTGTGATGAGTCTTGCAGGTAGCTCCAAGTGGATTGTCTCATGTTAAAATCAGGGATGGGATATGGAAATTCTGCCTGCGTGTGGTTTTGCAGGTTTAGGTCATGAAGACTTATTGGAATTTTAGCCTTTCTAGTTTCAAGGAACTGAGATACGTGTTTAGGTTCTCTATGTGATGTTTTCTTTAACATCTCCTAATGTCCAGACTGTTCAATTATAAATAAAAACAGAAAGTACAAAATGAAAAACTAGTAATGTACATGGTACTGGAGGGGGGTTTTATTGTGTTTTGTGAATGAAGTGAAGATTTGTTTGGGATTTTTTTTCTTCAGGCAAAAGGCATACATCACTGCACTGATTTGTAGCTCAGCTCTCTTTGAGAGCTTGAAAAATGTTAAAACAAATCCTTCGCCATTGTCTCTTTATGGCCTACAGAGCAAGTGTTGGGTTATTCAGTGTCTTAGACCTCCCGTTAGCTGGACAGAATCAGGAATTCTTCTTGGTTATGATTCAGTGATCATACAGGCAAAGTGTATGTTTAAGTGAAAAGCAAAATTTATATACTTCTCAGCCCTGATGCTCTTACTGGTGCATTCTGAATATTTGAAGGGAAAGAGGAAAGAGGCTTTTAAAAAAGAAGCCCAAATCCAGACATTCTTGTAATCCTGTAGGTACGGATGACTAATATCTCATGGAGACAAAAGCTAGTTAAAACTGACTTGAGATAAGCATTCTTCTGCAATGACTCATCTTCCCTAACAATAATGGAAATGTAGCCCCTGTTTATGAGATAGCTGAAGTGCAAATAGAAGTGTCCATGAAGCTGAGGTTAATTACAGGAAGGACTTTCATGGTAATTGCTAATAAACAACACTTGTCCTCCTTTGAATCTGTATTATTCTCTGCAGAGGAATTTAGCTTCTGCAATTTGAATAGAATCTTGAGCATTTGCTCAGAAGGTGTAGGCAGTAAGAGGCAGGAGTGAATAATAAAAGTCAGCCATAAAAGGGTAGGAAGCTGACCACATCTGACATTTTCTCTCCTATAAAATGTAGAATTCTGAACGGGTTACTAAATTCCCACAGATCGTCACTGTCTCAGCATGTAATGTCATATGACCAAAAAGAAACTAACCCCTGCATCCATTCAGAGATTAGAACAGAAAACTAGTCAGTCTGGGACTGATTGTGTCTGCAAAGCAGCAACAAAATATTCTTTTAAGGGTTCTTAGTGGTGTTTAGAAAGCTGATTTCAGCTTTAAAAGGTGTGTTCTGTGGGAGATTAAAATGGATTACAAACCCACATAGAAGTGAAATTGTAGCAATTAAACTTGGAAATGTACCACTTCTATTATTTTAAACTGTACGGAAAGCAACTATGGCAGTATTTTGAAAGTTGAATGATTGTGATATTAATTTCATAAAAGAAATTGTGCTAAACCCCCCATCTCACGTGTATCATCCTTCTTAAATTTCTACATATCTACTGTAAAGTCTGCTGTTTTCACAAGAAATGCCTGCAAAGGTCTGTAATTGGGAAGGTGCAGAAGGTGACCAGGTCTTAGTCTGTGCTCTTTACAATACCACATAAGTATCTTTATCTTATCTATATTTGTTAAATCAATTAAAAGAACATATGGAAGTTAATCCGTGGCTGACTTACTTTTGTAATGTGACACAGTAAGAACACGTGGGATTTCTTGTCAGTGCAGAAAATACAAAGTAGCTATTTGGTAAATAGCAGGTCAGATTTGTGGCTGTATGGAAAACAAGGCTCTGTTCTCTTTGATAAAATTATTCAAAATTTATTTTAGGTGGTTAATGATTTAAATTTCTTTTTACCACAAGTATTACAACAGTAAAACAAGAACGATATGCAGCCTTCTTGAGAGATGCAGAATTCAACTGGCTTAGTGACAGAATTTTTGGTATTTATTTAACTGTTACAGTAAATGAAAAACATCAATTCAGTGATCCAAAATTAACCTACCATTATACTTATTTCTAATCAATCTGTATGTAGTTGCATTTTCTTAAGAATTTGAAAATTCAGATTGCTTTTGTTTAGGTAGACTTGAACCTGCACCTTTTGCTTCCAAGGGGTTGCCTTGTGCAGGAGATAGGGGACCCTCTTCTGCTTAATCAAAATAAACATTTACGGGAGCAGGCATCAAAATCTGCGAGAGGTGGAGCTACATCCCACAACTGGATAATTAAGGCGTTCGCAAGAACTGAGGCATATGTTCTCCAGGGGAGAAAGGAAAAAGATATGAGGAAAGTTGATTACTTCCTTTTTGCCATCTTTTATGGATGTGGTCATGTCCCTCGTTTTCCTTAGAAGTATCTCAAAATGGGATACCTGTTGGTCATAAATAAAGCATTTAATATGAAATATTTTCTTCTTCTGTCATTGAGAAAATACAATTTGATACAATATTTCAGTGTATTTTCTAGGGTTATTTATAGCCTGACTGTTAATAGTAATGGTAAAGTAATAAGTGATTTTTTTATAAAAGTATTAGGCAATGCAGGGCACCTCTATCAGTAAGAAATGGGATTGGCAAGTGCTTTGAAGTCTAGCATATTCCTAAAATCCATCTGCAGACAAAAGTTTTGCTGCAAGCCATAGATCGTAAATCATAGGTGTGTGTGACAGGAGCTGTGATACTTGGTGGGCAAACCAGGGCTGTATATGCAACGAAGCACACAGCATAAAGTATTGTTTAGGATCCTTTGTGTGCATGGATGTGCAGTGGAATGGAGAAACAGGAGCCAAATTTTGTATACATTAACTCAAAAAAATGTCTGAAGTTTTGGAAGTTGTCATCTTTAGAATCCCATGGAGGTGGTTGCCAGGCAAATTAGATACTGAATAAAAGAGTGGGGGAGAGAGAGGAGGCTTCCTGCCTCTGCCTCTGCCTTGCCCTCTGCCTGGAAGGGCTTTGCTGTGGTACAACAGGCATCCCTTGGTACAGGGACGTCCCTTGGTACCGCTCATGGTGCTTGCACTCAGGGTTGTACTATCACCAAGGCACAGAGAATCTGAAGTATATTATTTTAGTATAATTACCTCTTATAATTGTAAATTACCTTCCAACAGGCTTTCTGTTTTCAAATCAGAGATAAATCTGTGAACTTAGTGACGTGAAGGCATCCCTCTTAGGCTGAGCACTAAGAACATAGTGTACCCTTGGTTAATTCAGATTTTGTAATAATATATAGTTGTTCAGGAGTGATCACATAATTGGCCTGTAATATGTGAAAGTTTGGCTTAAGCTATCAAGAAGTTTCAATGTGTTTTGCCTAAATACATATTAAAAGTGATTTGCAAAATTACAGTTACACAACTGCCTTGAGCTGAAGAGTCTTCTGGAAAGCTAAAAACCAAGATCATGAATAATGTACAGATATTTTATTTTTATTGTAGCCTCTTTGTAGTTCTATTTCTAATATTTTCACAGGATTTAAAAATGAAGGCTAGTTTTTATTAAATTTGCATTAAATCGATATTTTAATGAAATAATTCCTATTTATAAGAAATAAAATGAACTGAACATAGTTCTGTAGAAGATGTAGGTAGAAGCTTCAGCATGAAACTCAGAAAAACAGACGTTTGTGAAGCTGTTACTCAAAACTTAATGCATGTGTCTTAGAGAGAGACTTGCTGAGCATATCAGAGTCCTGAACACGCAGTGCTAATGGAGTTTGAAAGAATGAAATATTCTTATTCCTTAAAATAGGTATATAATGATCTCATTAACATGATTATTTTCCCTGTTTTTCCACACAAAATCTTTGGAGTTTTTTAAAGGATTAGTGAGAATTTTATTCAATAAGTCAAGAGGTAGTTTTATTTGAGTTGTAAAATATTTAAGAATTCATATGTTTAAACCTTTTCATTTACGAACCGGGATGTTCACATTAGAGATTTGGTAATGCTTTGGAAACAGTTGCCTTTGATTATTTACACATTAGTGGTAGTTCTTGAGATCTCCAAGAGATGCAAGAAAACACCTAAACTGTTTCTCATGAGTGACATTTTTAAGATCAATCTTTACTATTCTGTGCAGTGATATTTTTTTAACTTTAGAATGGCTTGACCTTCAGATGTAGCTTTTCTGTGGTTCTTTAAAATAATAAAAAAAAAAATTAAAAAAAGAAGAAATGGTTGCATCCACATTTGGTTTTGTTGGCCTCTTTCTGAGCTGTTTAATGGACAACTGGTTTGTTTTATTTATCTGACAGGGTTTCTTCATATTGTTTCAGGTTATCAGCACTCTTGCAGATCATATTACAGCTTGTGCTCAGATTTGACCCTCGCTAGGGTTCACTTTAAATCAGATCCTTATCATTAATGCAATGATAAATAGAGATGCTTTGGAAGCAGTATACAGATTATTTATTTAGTGCCTCTCTGTATCATGTTTTATACAACCAGGGATCAATGTCAGACCTTTATGGATATAGCTTAGGTTGCATTCAGTAACTACAAACCAAAGCTCTTTAAATAATGTTACCTTAATAGCTGACATTTTTATGAAATAAGTCTGCAAGGGGGAGAAATGTAATATTGCTCTACAGTGAGGAAGTTTTTGATTTTTAGTTTCATCCCAAACCTAGAGGGATGTTTTTAGTTTAACAATTGCCTCTGAAGTCCCCACTTTAAAAAAAAATAAATAAAAAGAGAGACAAATGCTTTTAAGGAAAAAATTGAGTGCTCTACCACAGGGATGACCCTGGGTTATTGCTTTTGTAATGATACTTTTTGGGTGGCTCTAAATATTTTTGTGTTTTAAAGTCTCTCGTTTCTACATTATTCCTCTTGTAAGTCTTGCTGGTCCTCTTATGTCATAAGTGATTTTCTTTTTTGTTAGATAAATTTAAGCTGAATTAAAATAGATTTTCCCACTTTCAATGCTAACTTTGTTTGCAGACTTATAACTTTCTCAATTGCCCGTCTTGCTCTGAAAAATGGCAGATTTATAGTCTGTGTATTTCATGTCTTGATTGTATTTGCATTAGTTTTAAAGTCTCCTTCTAAGCCAAAAACATGTAAACTCGAGAATGAAGGAAACAGGTTTTTCTATTAGAATTATCAGAAATCTATTCCATGTAAGAAAAATTGAACTACTGCTAGATAAATTAAGTAATTCATTTAAGCTTGTATATTGTTACAGATCATTTTATAGAAGAGTTTTAAGCAATATAGTAGGCATGTAAAGAGAGGAGCGGTGCGGAGTAGAAAGATGTTTAAGTACAAATCTATCTTTTGGCAAAAATATTTGGAAATAAAATCTGTATGAGTGGGTTGAGTTATTTGATTCAGTTATAAATCACTCTTCAAAGAGAAAATATCAAAAGCATTCAAAACTGTGAAATGGTTTTGAGATTTGCAACTGATGTGTTTCATCCTCCATAGGGTCTATTACTGTAGAAACATCCTCTGTGAAGTCTGAAGCATTTGAGTCCTAGCGCATTCAAGGAAAATTGCTGAAAGAATTTTGTTACTTTTACTTTTTCTTCCACTTGCAATTTTAGTCTAAACTGGGAATCATATGGCTAAGATGAAGAGGGAAAAAAAAACAAAACCCAACCTGAAGCAAAATTCAGGTAATTCAGACATACAGTATAGTTCATGCAAACAGGAACAGTGACTGTTGCAGAGTTACCTCCAAGCTTTCACACTGTTCAGGAGACAGCCAGGGAGAACCTGTCCTCAGGAAAATGTGAAGGATGTTAAGTTAGATTGAACTATGCTAGAGATTTGTGTTGTATTGATGGTCTTCAATATGTGATGCTTATCACAGGATGGTTGTGTGCTTATATTCAAATCAAAATCTAATTTAATTGAAAAGTTGGAGGGAGATTTGTATTATTTACTTTGAATGGCCTGTACAATTCCTCTTATAATCTTGTAGTGCTGTAATAGCACTAACAAATGCACAGAAAAATGTCAAATGTTCATTACAAAGTTATAGTTAGTTTTACTTAAAATTTGTTAGCCTTTCATTTCTGGAGCTGCCTTTGGTTGTAGTCATTAACAGTACAAGATTATTAGAATGCTTGTAGGAATCTGTGGGACAGGGATGTTTGAGCGTTCATTTTGATATCACACAGAACATTTGAAGTTGGCTGAATTAGAACATGTTTCTTTAAAAGGATGTTCATACTTCATTCGCTGTTAATGTATTTTATTGTTTAATTGGAGATGTGTTACTGCAGAATTATATGTTTGGTATAACAATTTCCAGTCTTTATCTTGAAAAGGATGAACGGATGATCCAAGGAAATGTAGAAATATTTTAAAATATAATTTTTGACTTTGCTGAACTAAATTTCTTTATAAGTGAAAAAAGAACAGGTAGAATTGTGCTGATCCATTTAGATACTCAAGATTTAAGTTGATATACTGTATTCTTCCTAAATAAGAAAACTGGAACTACATAATTAATATGAGATGTTTAAAGAAAATTGAAACAGAATGCATTCCTATTAAACAAAGTGTTAATTCATTTATCTGGAAGTCACCCAAAAGAAACAACTATCATCTAGGTTAAGTTTGTTCTGATACTGTATTATTGCGTGTTTGTGAACTAGCTTATTTGTGAACTTATTGAATTGGATTCCCAAAATATAATTAAATTGCCACTTTATTCATTTCTCATTTATTCATTTACATGAAATTTCAAAATCTCTTAAATTTGGGGATTTGGGGTTGTGTGGGTTTAGGGCTTGTGGGGTGTGGACTTTGGTGAGGAGAAAGAGTATCTTTCATTAGACTGACTGGTTCTTTTGATGAAGGGTGGGGAAGACAGACTGTTTCCAGGAAAAAAAAAATGTGGGCTTTTTTTGAGAAGAACTGTTTTCAGAAGCGCTCTCTTGCCTCTTCCCATCTTTACTGGCTGCTCTAAAAAAAAGGAATTAATTCACTGTGGATAATCTTGCTTACATCTTTGAATATTATGGTTAAAACAATAACACATCACTTATTCTTAGTCATCAATGGTTTTCTATTACATCATTTGTCTTTATAAGTCAACACCTAAAGCTAAGAATTACTCCAGTGATTGATAATCCAAATTTCAAATACTATCTCCTATAAATGTCACTTCCAGGTCATTATTAATAAAGCAGGCACCTATGTGGAAGTACACATGACTCTCTCTGCTGCTGGCTTCTGTATACGCTCAGTAATACCAAGTATGAAAGGACTTTAAATGGATATTTAACTGTATTATCTGTACTTGTTGACATGTTAATTGGTCTTAATGGATCTTGACAAATACTAAGTTAATGATAACTGAGTGCAACAGATGGATAATAAAGGAGTCTAAAAACCTAAACCCAGATTTTCTCAGTAAAGACTGAACTTACTATACAGCAGGCTGTTTCTGTTAGAGCTCATTATTAGGTGAAATGCTACGGTTTGCAGAACTGCATTGTTCTACTTTTTCTACCATATTTTGTTTATTCGGAGGTGGAAAGAATCATACATTTTGTATAAGGCAAGATATTTTAAACTGAAGAGGAAAGTATAAAATGAAAGATCTTGCAAATTTTTGTATTATGAGTATATAACTTGTGAATATTTGCACAAAGAACTCATTATGATGTGTCTTACGCAGTGAAATGAGAGAACATCCTTGAACTGTCTCGTTGCCAGTCAGTAGAAGTTGTTACTACCATATTAAGAAGTGTAGACAATCCCAACATGCAGTATTGGCTTGTCTTTAAGGTGAAAGATGTATTGATGGTTTTAAATCCCACTTTAAAGAGGATGATGTATTTAAATCTGGATACAAGGGGGAAGGGCAAGAACTTCCGCTGAATGACAGTTACTGATATTCTCTCAATGTTATTAGTGATTACTTTTACTCACGCACCCCTGTGAGAATGTTAATATTGCTCTCCTGGCTTGGAGCTGAAATACTCATAAATTTCCATTTAAAGAGAAATTTCTAAACAAAATATAGGAATAAAAACATGTATTAAAATGTCATATTGAGCACACTGTGTACACACTGTGTTTACAATTCAGTGCTAAATGTTTAAACAAATTCATGTATGGGCTCTTATGGTTTGGAGATTGGAAATAAGTGCCAGAAAACCACGTCTTAATGGAATTAGGGATTTGGCAGTGGTTGATGACAGCCAGGCAATTCCACATTATCCTACGTGCTGGCCTACATCATGCCATGAAAACTGTTGCTGAGCTCCAAAGAGATCCTGTCTGCTTAAAACCTGGCCTGTCAGACCGTCTCGGGCTGGGATTTCCACAGCGCTGTGCAAGACATGAGCGCCCAGTTGTTGAATAAAGAGCTTTAACTGTGTTCTGCAACTGTTTGTGTAAGGAGCTTGCAGCTCACTAAAAAATTTTGCCGCCTTTCCAAATATACCTGTCGGAGTACAACTAGATATTTCATTCAGATTCAAGCACCAGTTAGAGGAAGAAGAGATGGGCACCATGAGCCCTGAAAGTAGCTGGGAAACAGAGGTAAACTGTGTAGTGGAAGCTCTGCTCAAGGCAGAAACCGACTGACATGGTTTGCAACTGATGAGTGGCTCCAGCTTGATTAAAACCTTCTTCTGGTTTCTGCTCACATTGGTACTTCAAATGTCAACATAAAAAGCTGGTGGAAATTAAAGATAACAGAATATAGCATATGTAGAGAGTGTTTGTTGATACGTCTGCTTATCCGATGTGCAAAGTTAAACCTACTGTATTTCTGATCCATTATCTTCTGTCTGACCAGAGGCTTCAGAAGTAGGTGAATGAAATGCACAAGCCCTCTTACATCATGGCAGTGGCATAATCTCCATATGGAAAAAGGGAAAATCTTTCCTAAACCCTAAAAGCCAGTTAGACTCTACCTTGATGATTATCTGATGACCCAGATCTTACAGTTTTAGCTTATCCCATATGAATTCCAAGCAGGTCTTTTGGCTTTAAGTTACTCTTGGGCGTACTTACAGCGTTGTGTCTGGTTTTTTTCAGCATCTCTGGTACATTTTATATTTCCTAGTCTCTAAGGTTATCTCTTCTGGAAGCGAGAACTGCAAATTCAGCTTCTCAAGGAAGCCAGAATTGATCCTATGCGTGACATTCCTATACAATTTACAGATTCACAGTATCTTTGGTCTGTGTCAGCCGTGTGCATGCGGTTTACAGTTTACCTTCTGCACTGGTTACACTATAGATTCAACCTTAACAAAAGCAGTCAGCCCACAAAGGTGATCTTTAAGGTGAATGATTCTGACCAGAACATTCCTGAAGTTTAGTGATTTTTAATCTGTTGACCTTAACAAATATTAGACTAAGGCTAAGTAAAATGATAGCAGATAAAGGCAACAGATGAAAATTTAATTTTACAGCTGAATTCTCTTCAAATACATGCACACAGAATTTTTATATGTATACATGGATTTCTGGGATGTCAGAATCCTAGGACTGCTCTTCTTAATGTTCCGTTTAGAAGAAGTTGTAGGAATCTAATTTTTTTCTGTAAATGTGATGCTTTTTAGAAATATAAATGCTGTATATTTCCCCCTTTTTCTACACTTACTGCTAAAATCCCCCAAAGAATTAAATAGCATGAGCCTTTTTTGCTAATAAAAATTCAATAAATATTTTCCTATCTATACAGTTTCTTTTAAAATAAATATTAAAATTAAAACTCATACCGTAATGAGGGGGTTTTTCCTGTTTCATGAAACCAAAGTTTAAACAAATGCTACTGAATTTATTGGGATGAAATGAAACCTTTCAGAGCCTCATGTATGTATGCATGTACATTCTCTGCTCCATCACTCACTGGATTTGCAGGGTAAACACATTCAACTCTGTTCTGAATTGAGCAAAGTAATTATTCAAAGGTATGCCTCCAAAAGTATGTGATTATCGTGGAGAGTCCTAGCTGTTTTGAAGGTTGTTTGCATGTGACTAGACTTCGATGTATGCTGAGAGATTTTCAGTGACCAAAATTTTGTTTGGTCTGAACAGGCAAAAATTTTCAGATTTTTCCTTTCCCTTGGAAAAATAAATGTTTTCTCAAAGAAATTATTGAGAAAGTAAAGACGAAAGTAATATCTCATTTTAAAGAAATAATACTTCCTACTTTAATGTGACTGTTAATGAAAGTATTAATCTTTCTGATTCCAGTAGGCATTCATGTATACTGTTGCCAAACAAGTGCATGATATTTAGGAAGTTAATTCACCCCTTCTGTGAATAGTGTATGAAAATAATCTGGAAACTAATTATTGGCCTAAATGATCAATTTGACATTGATATCAGTTTTGATATGGAAAATTGTACTTGGTTATATATTTTCTAAATTTTATATTCACATTGTGTTAGATTTTCGTTTTGCTAAGAATAGATCTAATAGATACATAAATGTTAGCATGGTTTTTGGAAGAAATAGGTTAGGCTATTTTTACAGCTACATAATGTTGATTCAATCTTCAAATTTTAATTATGACTTTCATTTTACGTGTACATAATAATCAATCACTTTTCTTGTAATAATTCATTATCTTTGTTTAAACATCTCTCAAATGCAATTGTGATACATATATGTAATTTATTTAACCAAATAACCTGGTTTTATATTTTATATTTGTAGTTGTTTCCAAGCTTATTTTTTTCTTTCATATTATTTTCTTTTGTAGTATTTCAGTTTCTCTAAATGAGGCCACCTATGAAAATGCTGGTAGGTAGTAGTAAAATAAGTGTTTAATGAGCAAGGAAAGGGAAATTATGGCATATGTAATAGGACAATCATTACTTTTGTAAAATTCAGTATGAAATTGTTAATGTCTCTTGACAGTTCTTTGGTAATTAAGATTTCATCTTGATTGTCTTTCTGTTAACATGAAATGATATGATGATTAATATTGTTTAAATCACAATGTTAAGTGAATGAAAAATCATAGTGTATAATCCTCTGCATAGTATTGGTTACAGGCTTTAATGTTATATTAAACCCAATTTAGAAAAATATTTTTCATTAAATTGTGACTACAAGTTTATAAAATTGAAATTACCTCCTGATTATATTATATTTATATAAAATATGTATATGAGAACATATTTATATACTTTCTAGCTTTTGAAAATATATAAATTATATAAATTAATGCAAGTTACGAGATATGACTGAAAGCTAGAATTTCAAACTAATCCAGCAAAACTCAATATGTGTTAAAAACATCGATAACAAATGTAATTGCTCCAAAACATACTGATGAGACAAGTAGACAGTTATTTTACCATTATTGTACCTGAAATAGTGTTTCACTTTGGATATAATCTAGATAAAAACATCGAGACAATAATCAGTCTAAGCAAGGTGCTTTCTCAGAGGATAAAGGTTGTCATGAAAATCAGCCTCCCACAGAGCTAGAAAAGAAGGGGTTTCAACTATTGGGTCTTGTCATAATGAGGCATGACAGAAAGACACAGCCCCCCTAGCTAGAAAATAAAACAGAAACTTACCTCTTTTCCATAACTTTGTTCCAAACACTGTTAAACAGCAGTGAACGCTTTCTCAGATGAAAAGTAGAAAGCAACGAGTACTTACAGTGTGTACGGTAATAGGTATAAAAATCAGTAGGGTTACTACCAGGAACATACAGACTTTCACTATCAACCATTTAAAATCAATTTGAAGGCATTTGGAAAGCATTTTAAAGAGCAACTAGGCATCAATAAAATTTAATTAATTAGGTCTATGGATGCACATGTAAATTGAGTGTTAATTGTGCTACCAATGCTTTTCCATTAAAAATTAAACTCATGATTAGTAACGAAGCAAAAAAGCAAGCCAATGTAGTTCCATAAACAAATCTCATTTTCTTTAATTGTGCCCCCACTTTAGATAACAATCATAATCAGGCACACTGCTTAATGTATTAAGGAGAAAAATAAGTTTGTCAATCATATTTCTATAAAGAAGAATGTAATAGTAATGTGGTGATTATTGGAGTAATCTACTGTAATTTATTTACCTATATGTCTGAGTATAAAAAGATGAGAACTAATACCAGTGTCAATTCAGCCCAGGATGTAGGTATTTGAAGCTTCAGTTCCATTTCTGTTTCTTTCACAAACTGTGCTCCTATAACTATACCTTAAGAACAAATACGAACCAAGGGAGGTGGGGAAGGCTGTTCTTAGTTCTTGGAAGAAAGTCAATAGATTTCAGGAGTGAATGTTAGCAAGAAGTGCTTGTCGAACAGAAATGCATCCACACGAGCTGGACTGAGGCTGTGGGTGTGAGTTTTAAAGGCAGACCCTTTTCTTGCACAATGCTGCGGTATCTCCATGGCTCTGGATTCTGTTTGCAGGCAGGGAGCTGGGAGTTAGAAGTTGGAGACCCTGAGTTTCATTAGCCAGATCCTCTGGACGATTTAAGCACTCATTCCTCAGTTCCTTTACCAACAAAATGAATGCCACTTCATTTTCTCACTGTTGTAAAGGTACAAAACCCTTAAAAACTGCAGTGTTCTCAAGGATGAGGTAGACATGATTAGGGTATAAGTAGAGAGCAATGGTGTTCTTGTCTTTGAACGTTACATGGAGGACGATGATTAAAAGAAATATGAAAAAAATACAGAAAAACGCCCAGAAGAATCTGAATCAATACACTCTGTAGGATTCTGAGTCCAGATCTTAATTCATCCATTTATTCATAGCTGCTTTACCAGCAGAGCATCACTTGAGTCCTAGAAAAGCCATTCTTTGTCCCTCCATATGAAGAAAAATGTTAGGACAAATCAGCTTGTGATCACACATTTTTCATGTTAATTGTTAAATCGTGCATTTTATCTGGAGATTGGATTGTTGGAGGACTTTAAGATGATACTATTCTGAAAGGATTTGAAGGCCAAATCAACTAAACCAGACAAAGTTATGTCTCACTAGAATCTAAGCTGGTGACAGTGAGGAGTCTGTCATGTTCTAGGTTTGCAGAGGATTACTCAAAAATATTTCAGTAGAGTTAAAAGAGACCTGAATAAAAGGCTTAGGAGCAGCAGGACAGTATTTTACAGCTAATGCAACAGCAATTAAAATATGAAGAAAGTATTTTATAGCTTCCATACTGAGCTTTGCAATTTCTCACTGTCTTCTGGACTCAGGAACTACATCTATCACTGTAGGACCCTCATTTCTCGGGAGCTTCTTGGACAGTGCTGACTAGAATAACAGGAAAAAGAAAATTTTAGGAGTATCACAGCCTTCCTCTTGGGGTCTTGTCTACCTTCTCATTATTCATAACAGTGTATGCTGACATCTGGGAAGCAGGGGTGTTCCATACTTACATGCTAAACTATGCAAGTCCAGTTCAAATTTTTCATAGCCTCAGGAAGAAAAGTAAGAAAACTTTGATAGAAGCAAATTTTCAAAGGCAAAGAATTGATTTTCTCTCTTGTTCTTGAAAAATCAGAAAAAAAATGTATACTAGTGTTGATAAAGCCTCGATTGCCTAAATCTCACTGTCTTAAAAGATAAGTATGTGCTTGAATTATTGATCAGCTTCTTTTACTTAATGTGAAACTTTTGACACTCGTGTGAAACCTGGAATTTTGATAGGTGAATGCAAATATTCTATCAAATGAAATTTGTGCTCCAAAGGTTTGTGGGTTACTTCTTTCTCCACATAGTGCTAAGGTGCACTTCCCTTCCAATATCAGCCTTCCTCCCTCGAAGAACCTCATGCCCACTTGGCTGAAGTACTCTGCCTTACCTGTGCTTAAGTGGTGACCCGTATATTGGAGATGTTGTTTAGTATCTCCAGTGACTGAAACAATAACATGAAACTGTGTTAAGGCAGCAGTGTTCTAGTTTCATAATTACTTCAGGACTAATCCAGCATGGGTTGATTTGCTTTTCCCAAAGAGTATGTCCTGTCCATCCCAACAATATCTTCAGACTAAAGCCAGGGAAATAAGTGCACAAATTTAGTAGAGGAAGTGGCCAAATCGTGGTTGTTTCGTATTTATCCATGCATTTTATTTATTACAGCCATAACAATGTACTTCTCTGAAGCACATAGAGAACTATAAATTTGTGGGTCTAATAGATTTTCTACTTTGACACATGACCAAAGTGCTTAACGATAGTATAATGGTTATATATTTCATGTAGACAACAACCACAGGAGATTTGTGCATCTGACTGTGAAAAGTGGCTTGTGCCTTTTCACTGCGGTTTGGAGGACAGATCTAGCGAATTCCATATGTGTTTTAGAAAAGAGCACAGAAGGCAGTATCAAGGGTAAAGTGAGCTACTTGAAATCCAGGCAGTCAAGTCTGCGGTAATCATTTGTCTGATCCCAGTCATGTCTGTCCACTGGAAGATTTTCAGTGCACACAGATGTTCAACTAGGACTGGACTTTGTGTCTTACCTGCTCAGATAGGAAAGTAAAAGCTCTTCATACTTCACGTTGCTTTGAACCTAAGGTGCAGAGCAGATCCTGATTCCCACTGCTCTGTGATTTAGAACTGCGATCTGCCATTAGGGGGACAGAGAGGGTAAGAGCAGCTTTGTTTTAATGTCCCTTTTGCACTTGGTTTCAAGTAGGGAAAAGAAAGTGTCTTTTGGAAGGCAGTCGTAGCTGACTTCATAAGGCAGGGTGGGAGCAAAGAAGGTATTTCAGAACAGGCTGAAGAATACTGGGATCCTCTAAAGAATCTTGCTTGTTAACTGCCCCCTCCTCCCATGTCAGATAAAGTTTGCAAGCATGCTTTCAAGCAGCTTAAGTCTCGTAATCTTGTAAGAGAAATGGAACTATTTGCTGTTGCTTATATCTACAGTGATTTCTGTCTCTTCTGGCTGTCATGTGACTCAGTTCCTAAACTTCTTTGTAAATGTCAATTAGATGCTTAGCCACAGATTGGGGGATGTTTTTTATACACGCTTTGGTAAGTGCACTAGCACGCTTTGGAGAGCAATTTGAAATTATAAAATAACCAGATGGATTTCTTTTTTCTGTTAGACTTCCAGCTGATCTGATAAGTTCCTGTTTTCACACACCAATGGTATTTTTACGAGTGCAAATCATTATACATTCAAAACTGAGGCCACAAATTTAAGTCTCCTTTTTGTTAATATGAGCTTTGTACTCATTAGTGTTCAATCACAATGAATTTAGAGGTGGAGACAGAAGGTGAGACTTTTAAATGTGCTAAATAGCAACAAAGAGATTAGTAACCACCGTTCTGGCTTTGGGTTTTCAAGTTTTAGGAATTTTGGTTTTCTGGGGGTTATTGTTTAATTTATTTTTTTTTGGTTGGTTTTGGTTATTCAGATTTTTTTGTTGGTTTGTTGTTTTGTATTTGTTTTTAATCTGTCATTTACCTTTGAGTTGAAATATCATTGCTCTGGGGCCTTGCTTGATGTTTGTTCATTTAGAGCAGATTTACAGCACAGGGAAGGGGTTGTGTTTGAGCTGTCAGATAAGTGTTAGATCTACTGCAGCACCTTCAGCTTGAACACGTTATTGCCAAAACCAGTCGTATTGATCCTTATACAGCTGTGGACAAGCCGTACATTCTCTTTCCTGCACATCTTGACATTTTTATTATTATTCGAAAATTCTGATAGTGTATGGCTGGATTTGGCAGAAAGTTGTGAAGGAGAGGTCTGTCCTCATCTTGGATGTTGAGCAACAATTGTGTACAAGTTGCTTTACTTCATGGTTATTTTTACTTTCTATTAGTTATAAGGGCACTTACTAAGCTAGTAGTGATAAACAAATATTCCAGTTCAATGTCTAGAATATGTCACTATAGTGGGTTTTTAGTAGAAATCCAAATGCTTTTTATGAAATTATAAAATTTTACACATTGTAAAATGCAAAGATCAGTCCGTATTGTGAAGTAAAAAAACTGGAAATAGAGCTATTTTTTTGGAATATGTACTATCCCATGCTTATTTCTATCATAGTAATAACTAAAGCTAGTGAATCTCAAGATAGTAATTTTCTATTAGCAACAGGTGTTTCCACAAACTCATTTCTAAAATATTATATTAATTTTATACCATTAAATATAAAAAGACAAGTATTTTAGTTTGAGAAAGAATTACTCGTATTATGAAATTTTTGTTGATTGTTACTCCCTTTAAGTTTTAAATTTCACAATAAACCAAATTTATGATGCATAATGGATATGAAGATCATAAATTATTTTACTATGGCAGAGAAAAGGGTGCTTTTGATCTAAAAACATTGATAAGGTAGTTCAATCAGTGCTAAAGAAATAAATTTTCAAATTAAATTACATCTAACAAATTGTAATCTATTATCATATTAGCATTATGACAGGCTAATATTACATAATATAAAGCATTTGAATGCACACCAAATATTATCTTCAGATATAATACACCAATAGTATTATTCTATAATAGGCATTACTCCCACAAAGATATATAACAGGAAAATAATGATAGATCTATACAATGAAAATATCCATTACTTCTCTCTGAAAGAGGACAACAGTATATTATTGATTATAAACCAGATATTCTTAAAAATTCATTTAATGGGAAATTAAAAAAATAATTACTCTTATTGGGAATAGAATTCCTCATGGGAAATGAATAAATTTCAATAAACTGACTGTTTAATTTAAAGCAGAAATTCCAATATTGAAATTGGCTCTGCTAGGAGTTGTCATTAGGATGGGATTTTTATTTTTAGATTAGATTAATAAAATCAAAGAAAGAGACGTATGCCACAGTCTCTTTTCAAACTCAGATACTATATTTGTTCAAGATACCAAGGAAAATCTCATCCTATTAGCAACCGAACATACAGTAAGCAGATCCTTGTTTTTGCTGTCTAAAAATACAAGAAGGAAAGACCAGGGAAGAGTTGAAAATGTTGTAGCAGATTTTGTAAATAGCAAAGTGGCAAAATCCAAAACTTTATTCTCAGCATAATGTCCTATTTTATGAGGTATTTTTAATTTATTTTTGCCGATATTATTGTTTTTATTTATTGTTTAATAGACAATATGGAAAGACCCATCATGAGAAATACATTTTTCCCATTATCAACTAACTCACAAGCTGAACAATCTTCATAAATCATACTTATTTCCTTGGTAACTGCACTATATTGATGGTTGTTTGATGCTGTTCTGCAGGTGGTATCACATGCTGGTGACTCCTCTCATCTTGAGTTCTTTCTAACTTCGTTCTGTATCGTACTGTGAGTTTGGGTAGTATTAAAATTTATAATAGTTTCACAATATCTTCTGACCTAGAAGGCATATTACCTTCAAGAGGAAATAACTGAGCTTTATGAAATCTAGAAAGAGAAAAATAGGAAGGAGGAAAAATTTCTGATGTTTGTTTTTCTCATGCTGCTTTGCTTGTGTCAGGTTTCAGGCCTTTAGAGCCTTTTGGTTTGTCCATGTACTTTTTGTTTGTTAAACTTCATGTGCTTATCTAACTTCCTAATCTCCTGTCAGGATTTGATAACCTTAGTGTTTTTTTCATGTTGCTTCTAGTTTCTTTGCCATGATTAATGGGATAGACCACTAAACTGGCCACCTCCAAAATTATGGAATGTGTTAATCAGATGGGCAGATGACCTCAGGGAGTGCAATGACCCTTAGGATCAAAGGTCAGACTTAAACAATATGACAAATACAAGGATGTTGTCATTTCAGACTAAAAAAGGGTAAATAGATAAAGGGTAACTTGAGAGTGACATACATATATCTTGCAGTTTTTACGTGTAAAAATTGACTTTTACCATTAAATAGCACGTAATATATGTTCTAGGACTTGCTATATGAATTTGAAGTTAGAGGGGGAAAATTATGGTAAGGTACAAGATAAGAAAGAAAACGAGACTTGTTTTCAGTTTCAGTGTATGGTGTAGAACAATGTTATTTCTGTGCCTTCATTTTCATCTCTAAAAGTAATATAGAATGTGATTCTTTGTAAATATGTTCAATAATCGTGCATTCATGATACTGCAGAGGGGCAATACAGTGTTGCTACCGGTGCTGCTGTTGAGTTGCTGTTTCATATAGCATCCATTTAACTGGAAACATGACACCATATGGTATAGTTAGTTTTAATCGGGAATTTTATGTTTCTTTCTTAATTGTAAAGGTAAAGCGATCTCTGAGGAGTTGTATTAGAGAGGAAAAAAGGTTCAGTTCTTCAGCGTAGTACAGCTGAGAAGAAAAATAACTTAAGACAAATTTGTGCTTCCATTGCGCTGACTGGCCAGATACCAAACCAGACTTCGTCATAATTTAAGACATCTCTAAATTACATTGGCTGAATAAGCTGGGAACCTGTCAGAGCATTGTATGATTTTTCCTGAACAGGGCATGAGTTCTGCCCCGTGCTTTCTAAACCAGCCTCCTACTAAGTCTAGGAAATAATTAGCATAGAAATGCATTATGTCAAGGAGAATCATCTGTTAGCCTTCATGCTAGCTTTTAGTCACAGCTATACAAAGCAGTTCAATGTGGGACAGATTTTGAAGCTTAAGTCTGTCAAGTCAGTGAACCATCAAGCAGACAGTGCTGTATCTTCCATAAAGCTTCTATTCTGCAGGATTTGTAGTGGATGATATAGGCTACAGTACCTGTATCTTGGTCCAGTTATTTAGTATTTTTTCCTATTGACAGTCCTGAATATTTCACAAATGGTATACATAGCAGTATAAACCCCCCTCATTTCTAAATATACTAAATATAAGAAGCATTTTATAAGTTTTCATAATGTTGTGGTTGTTGTAGCTGTGATGCTCAACAGACATCACTAAGCCAAGTTTTGATCTTGATTGTAATATCTTTTATTATGATTAACGTATCTACTTAGGCTGAGTCTTAGCTTCTATATTCTTTCAAAGTTTGCTGCTTCTGTTTCAAACTTAACAATCAGTCAAAAGTATCCCTGCTAATTCCATTCCTCAGTTACTTGTTGGCTAGCTCAATAAAAAAATTTCTTCTCCCTAGAAACCTAGACTTGCCTTAGGAAATTCTGTCATGAATGCCTGGATGCTCTGCTACATGTTGACTTTATTGACATTAAAGGAGACAAAGCTGTGAGGAATAACTCATAAACTATCAATTCACCTTTATTACTCAGATAAAGCTCTGACTTGGTTGTGATTGAGTAAAGAATGCAGCTCACCATAGAAACTGAAACAGGCTGGAAAAGTAACACTTTTCGTACTGTCAATTAATATTCAGCATTAATAAAGTAAAATAAGAGCAAGTTGCCTGTTGGAGAAATATTTCCTTAGTCTGTCTTCAGACTAGTTTTGGTGGTAGGTAATACCTCAAATGTGTACTATTGAATACAGTGAACTGAGACTTGGGATGGAATGAAGTATTCCATTCTGAGGGCATATGTATTTATATCGTATGTTCACAAAAAAAAGAAAAGAAAAAGAAAAAAGATAGATAAATCTTTTGTAACAATAATAAAAAAAAAAGGAAAAGAAACCATTTTGCATGAAAACATGTTTTAACTGTATTTGTAACACTCAGTAAATAAATTATAGGTTTTATATCATTCAGAAAGAGCTGCGAGTGATTTATTCAGTTATTAACTTCACACGCTTGGAAGAATGAATTAAATACCAGTCCTTGTTGAAGGCTTTTAGATTATTGTGCCAGAATATACCACTTAAAAGTTTTGGCAGCTCAGTGTGTGTTGTGTGATGAGCAGGAAGATTTTGGTGGAAGCTAGAGCAGATGAGTCTGTATCTTGACAGTTTACAGCATCTTATAAATTCCATAAAATGAAAATGAATTATGTATTATTGGGTTTACATAAGGTCACCAGATGAACTCTGACCTTTCTTTTTTCTCATTTGGCTCAATTATTAGATGAAATGACAGATCTGATCTCTTTTCAAATTGTATTAGAAGGGGCCTCTTTATTTTGCCCTCTAGCAGCAATTTTCTGACAGAACTAGGCAAGTGCATTAATTATGATTGATTTAGTGGGTCTATAAGGTGATTATTTCTCAAATTCTACTTCTGTGCGAAAACCTTTTGACCTCTCTCAGGCCACACAGCAAATGAAATCCATAAGAAGATTTAAGAGGGGACTGACCAGCACTGCAGTTTCCTTCTGCTGTTTGAACTCAAAATACTTTGGGACGTCCAAGCAAATCCAAAGGATTGAATTACCAGGATGTTCTGTGGTTAAAATGTTTAACAATTTTATATCACTGTTAAAAGAAAATGGCATGAAATTGATCAGAAGGGGAGGGGAGGGTAAAATTCCCCTTTTTAGAGAGGGAGAAGTGGCAAATAAGCCTTTTTGCAAAGTGAATTAGACACAACAAAAAGATCGAGATACCTCATATCAGGACTGCTGGAGTGTGTTACATTGCAGTGAGAAGAGTCTTTCAGCTGTATTCTTTTGATAAAATGGCAAAATAACTTCAGAGAGCAGTTTAAGGGGTTACTTTTTCTTGGTGTGACTAAAAATATTACGAATTACATGCATGTATACATACGATCATACATGCACATATATAAGTATAGTAAAGAAAATAGTTTTAAACCATATCTGTGTTCAGAAAGAGAAACTGCACGCTATATATTTATTCGTTAAGTAACACTGATATTTTGATTATAGGTTAATAGAAATGCAAATCTTATTTCCAGAAAAGACGCTCTGATTTTTGCCAGCTTAGTTCTATGGGAGACCTGCAGTAATATGGTAGTATAAGTGCAATAATTCTAGATGTTAATATTGTATAATAATGCTTTTACATCTCTGTTTTTACTAACCAGTCAGAGGATATGTGAACTGAGATCAGTTTCTTGAGAGTAAAGCTGACTGGCCTTCAGCTGCCAGCTCAGATCGGTGCATACTGGGTGCAGAGGAGGCCACAAAGACAATCCGAGGGCTGGAGCACCTCTGCTGTGAGGACAGGCTGAGAGAGTTGGGGTTGTTCAGCCTGGAGAAGAGAAGGCTCCGGGGAGACCTCATAGCGCCCTTCCAGTACCTGAAAGGACTGCAGGAAAGCTGGGGAGGGACTTTTTACAAGAACCTCGAGTGACAGGATGAGGGGGAATGGCTTTAAACTGAAAGAGGGTAGATTTAGATTAGGTGTAAAGAAATTCTTGACTACAAGGGTGGTGAGGCCCTGGCATAGGTTGCCCAGGGAAATTGTGGATGCCCTCTCCCTGCAGGCGCCAGGTTGGATGGGGCCTTGAGCGACCTGGGCTGGTGAGAGGTGTCCCTGCTCATGGCAGAGAACTGGAACTGGATGGGCTTTAAGGTCCCTTCCAGCCCAACCCACTCTATGATTCTATGATATCCACTCTGCTTTCTCTGTTTTGCTTCATTTGTATTTTTCTTGAGTTGCTCCTTCCAATAACTGATGTCTAAAAAATAGAGATAGGGGGGTGTAGATGTAGAGGAATAGAAATAAGATTAAATACGCTTCTCCTTACTAGCCTAGAGTTCTAGGTCTGTTACTGGAAGAGTAAATGTTTTGGAAACATGCAGTAAATGCATTTTTTTTCTTTTGAAAATCAGATCTTTGTAAGATGGTAATTGTGTATAGTCATCTTGTTAACACTCAACAGTTGACTCAAATCTGTATTTAGTGAGCATAGCTGTTGCAAGATATTAATTAGGAGTACTGTAAATTTGTCTGAGCTGGTTTTCATATACTTTGTAGAAAGGGCTGCTATTCAAGTAGGTCTTTCAGGAACTCCTACACCAAAGTCTGAGAAACCACCTAATCCAGATGAGGGTTTGACAGTTGATTGTGACTTTCTAAATGTAAAACTAAACAAACAATAATCAAAATAGAATTAGAAGAGAATTTCAGACAGGTTTCGGTACCCCATGGGTCAGGAAACTTTGCAGTTTAACATACTACAATAAAATAATTTAATGGTATTAAAGGTGATGATTTTAAGTAACAGAAGATTAGTTGCAATGTTCAGTGTTGTTCCAAAGACATTTTTAATTCAGATTCATATTGTTTTCTTTGATTTACTTAGGAAAAAAATCAGGTTTTGAATTGCAAATCTAGGTAGCTGAACAATGCATAGAGGTGTTCAACAGAGAAAATGTCTGGTGCTTTTCCGTGTGGAATAATTCAGGAATTACCCTAGGATGCAGAAGGTGCGTTCACATCTCATCTCTGCTTGAGGCAGGGTGATCTGAGACGAAATTCTCTGCTTTGAATCAGGCAGAAAAAGAACATGACCTGGCTTTTGCAATTCAGGAAGCGTTCCTGCTGGTTAGTACGAACATTTGTGCACATACAATCAAAATTGGAACCACGCTATAATTCTTCTGTGGAGCTGTTGAAAGCCACACCTGTGGTACTTTGACAGTAGTCACAAGCAGTATTGGTTGTACTCTAGTCACATCTGCTAGTGACGCCATTCCAGGGAAAGAAAAATATGTTGGGTAAAGTTTTCAGCTACCCTGTGCCACTTCAGGACAGGGTGTGGCCTTGCTTTATTCGGTAGCTGGTTTCCCATAAAATTATTCCTCCTGATTATAAATTATTTTCAGGTCCCTTTATCGCTAGTAAATTGTACATGGTATCTCACCAGATATTTCACATCCTTTGCAGAAGGCATAAAATATTTAAAGAGCAAAATGTGTGTTGAAGTCATTTGGGAGAAAAGTGCCTGTTGAACTTTTAGTGCTGAGTTTTCTGGAGGATTCCTTACTGTCTAAATTAAACTCTTCAGCAATGCAAATTCCTGTGCTGGAGCATGGGCACAAGCCAGAAAATCACAGCAGCTGTCTTCATGTTACGTATCAGCTGTTCTTGTCTTAAAACATATAGGTGTTCCATTAAAAATTAGATGAAAGTCATAATGTCTACTTTTTGACATCAGCTAAGTATAACATTTCCAGTAAAAACAAGCTGGTAACTGAAGTTATGCTAATGAAATAGAGTACGATAACATGGACTGATATTCAAAATACTGGCTTAGAGCTGCATTGTATGTCCTAGTGTTGTGTGGGAGGCTACAGCAATGTCTTAGCTGTGCAGTTTGCTGGTTGTAGGTAAGTGAACATCAATAAATCGAAATAGTAAGATGTAGCTGTGGGTCAAGTCAACCATCTTGATTTCTTTTGAGTTCATTCATGCCCTCTGATGCTTCAAGTATAAAATGCATAAGTATTCCAAATGATTCTCAACTGTTGATAAACTTAGTTGCTTTTCAGAAGGAATAATAGGACTCGTAGGAGATATTTTCAAACATTAGACAAGATTTGGCACTGATATGGAAAATAGTTCTGTGTTCCTTTTTCTCATTATTTACTAGAAATATTTGAAGACATCAGTATCTTGAAAGCTGAATGATTTATAAAATCTGACCCTAAGCTTCCGGAATTCTTTTAGAGTTTGGCTCAAAAATTTTTTTAGCCTCATTCTGGGTCGTGTATCTTTGTGAGGAGTGTAGTGTTATATAGAGGTTGTTCATTCTCAGAACTGATAATTCAGTTATTCAGTGTAACCATTAGAATTTTTCAAAAAATGATTTTTTGTTTTTACTGTAGCAGAAAATTAATCAGCTTTTTTCCTAAATTTTACATAATCAAACTTGGAGCCATTCTAGTTTTTTTGAAAAATAGTAATTATTTCGATTTCATCTTCTCCTTACTGTAGATAGAGCTGTGGCAATCAAACATGTAAGCTTGCTTATTGATGTTTTATTAAATAAATAAGAGGTTTCAGGCGCTGAAGTTACAGTCAGACATTTGTAAACAACACTAATGTTTTTATTCTTCATCTGCACCCTGTTCAGCCATTGGATAACAACTGCTCACAAATAAGTATTCTGTAAAAAGAAGATATCTAGTCAATTTTTAGACACTAGGAATTCCTCATAGCATATTTATGACTGTTACATTCCTTGAGACATAAAATAAAGGAAATGGAAAAAAGAGGAAGTCTGCTCCCACATTGAAGGTACTGTGAAGCCATTGCGAAATTAAATGATATTTCCAGGCATGGTGTATTATTGGTTTCTGTAGAAACCTTAGAGATAATATACTACTGGACCTACCACATTTGAGACTTAGTAATTTTTTTTATATACTTTGAAAGTTTTAGAAAGTACACAGACTTTACCAGTGATTTTTACAAGCGTGTGAGAGAAGACTTTTTCCAGATACGATTATATTAATTTTAAAATTATATAGTATGTTTGCTGCTACAGTTGGTTTGTATTATAGATATTATATTTTAGGACAACTTAAAAAATATCTGCATAGGAAACATAGCCTTTGAATATTGCATCTCAGGAGATTAGTGGATATGACCAACCGTTTGGGTGATGCTGGTGTGTCTCAGAGTAAAGTCCTGCAAGGGGTGCTAAAATTTTGAGAGGTCCCATGATCAGCTTTCTTTCTACCCACTTGGCAAAATTGGGCGTATCTAGTAAAGTTACTTTTTTAATGTAACTTTATGCTTGTCATTCTTCTGTACATGAATAGATGCTAATGTTTGTATGGATAGAAGAGCACTAATCTGGGTTTTATATAATATTAAGCTGTCCAGGTACACAGGCTTGAGAATGGTTTATATAAATTCTGCATAACTCAATATTCATTTCTGTCCTGCCACGCTGATAAATCAGCTTACATTTCTTTTTGAGAAATAAATGTTAATAATTCTAGTTCCTGATTATGTCAGACTAGGACCCTAAAAGCCTTGGTTTTACAGTTTCTAACTCCCTTGCAAATAGCAACATTTTTTATAATAATGAGTATTATATTGTGAGCAACTTGATCTTGGATCTGAGCTGAGACTGTTGTTCTCAATACACCTAACAGCTGAATCAAATTGGAAATGACGTTCAAAGGTTAGGTTTTAATCTCTGAGTTCCTTTTAATCTCTGAGTGCCTTGTTTAGAGATAACTTTGTGCTCAGAAAGCTCAGTTCACTTGGCTTGAATCTGAAAAGAAAATGTATTACATTTTAATACTGACACAAACAAATGAGTTGGTTTTAGTTTCTGTCATCCACAAACCGCTATGTTTATAATACCATGAGTATATTAATGGACAGATTTAATGATATATATATTATTTCTGTCAGGATCCTCTAAATTACTTTTGCTACCACAAGGCACAAAATGATGATGTATTTCAGGGAACAAAGGAAGGTAGGTTACACTTCTAGTGCCCATAAATTCTTTGTTTTAAAAACATCAAGGCCTTTGATGCAGTACAGTGTATTCTGAGAGATTTGCTAGTAAAAATTAAGCAGTGGGGTGGAAGAAGGTTTCCTGATGTGCCTACCTGTATCACATTTCCCCAGCCCCTATTCTTCCATTCGATAGATGGCATTGCCCGACCTCCTGTTTCATTACGGTTTCTCAGTTTAGGTGGATGCCATCACAAACCGTAGAATAACGTGTTTGGGGGCCAGAATCACCTTACCATAAGATTGGAAAATTTTTGTAAAATGAATTTTTTTATTTTTTAAAGTACTTCCCTTCTTAAAATGCCTGCTATAGAAGTTTGTGCTCCATATTTTATCGGAGTCTCATTTTCATTTCTGATAATTGACTGCTCTCCCCCTGTTGCTGTTTGAGTTTTAATTTCTGGAAGACGTTTGAGGAATGGGAGGTTGAGGGCAGAGGTAAGGTAGAGATTCGTTTCTGTATTTATCATAATGGCTCTGTAAGAGACTTGATCACTTCAGCATTTCATCATTAGTTTGCAGCTCTGTATATAATGAGAAGAGGAGAAATATTTATGCTGCTTTTAAGTGTTTCAACCTGAACACCTATGTAAAAAGTATGCAGTGTTACTAAATCAAGATTTCAGAAACTAGGAGGGAACAGTTATTCTGTACTGTGCTGCCTCAACTTAATTAGAGAATCACAGAATCATTTAGGTTGGAAAAGACCTTCAAGATCATCCAGTCCAACCCTTAACCCAGGACCGCCAAGCCCGTCACTTGGGAGATAAATCATATGCAATCATAAAATTAATATATTAAAAAAGAGTAAATTTAAGGCTACAAGGCAGCTTGATATTGCATAACTATTTAGTATTTATAAGGGAATACTTGGTATTTTGGAAACATATTTTACTGTAGTTTTGAAACAGAAGTTGCTTTTAAAGTGTGTCTTAAAAATATATCCACACCCTTATTTCTTCCTCTGT
This sequence comes from Neomorphus geoffroyi, assembly GCA_033558235.1. Lineage (NCBI taxonomy): Eukaryota > Metazoa > Chordata > Aves > Cuculiformes > Neomorphidae > Neomorphus > Neomorphus geoffroyi. The sequence goes on from JAUMJM010000001.1 coordinate 10,146,866, forward strand.
TGTTGTAATGAACAAGATTCAAATCTCTCCATAGCAGATATCTCTCCTTTGTGAATCAAAAGAAAGCAGATAGAAGTAAGAGACAGTTTGTTTAGATGAAACTAAAACCAAAGGTACCCTTTACAGCAGTCGATGTGACAGTTTGCAGTCACTGAAAAACAAACTTTCTGATTTTTCTTTCTCTAAAGTTACTTACAGAAAAAAATTACGTAACCGTGGTGTCTACTTACTGCTGCGCTACACTGTGTAATTGTCACCTGTAAATGTTTGGTTTATATAGTTTAGGTTTTTAAGTCATGGATTCATACAAAGACATCCTCTTTTTAAGAATGAAATATGTTTCAGTGATATTGTGCTGTATTTACTGTCAGAAATTTAGAAAGGTGATCTGGGAACAGAATGAACCTTCATAATTTATCAAGCAAAATATCATCAGTCTGTTGAGGGATATAATGGTGGGGGAAATCAGTTTCCAGGCATCCTTATAATACGTTTATCATCAGAGATACACAAAAATCAAATGTCTAGCTTCTTAAAGATGTTTTGACTCCAATCTTTTAGCAAAGATTTGGGCTATTTGATCTTCTCATAAGATCTTATTTTTTATTCTTAGACCTTGCTGCAAGAAAAGGAATTCTGAAAAGAAAATGGTCTCCTGTGAATGCATTGCAAATAGTTTCCTCTTTCTATTTTGAGCTTTACATGAATTAGAGTAATCTTAGACTCTAGTTTGTCAGTACTTTTTAATTATTATCACCAGCATTTTCTAATCTAGCCTGAGAGCCTTTTGGAGAAGATAGGCCCATCAGATATCTTGTATTGTTTTGGTATTTATTTGATATTTGTTTTGGTTGAGCTTAAATATTTGGTGTATTTATTTATATTTTACTGTGAAATGAGAAAGAATATATTGGTTTTATTTTCAGTTTGATACATTTTTAATTTATAGCAAAGACAAGTAGAATTAAGTTTAGCTTTTGAGTTGTTAATATGAGTAAATAAAATTCCAAGTGGTAAATAACAGTTAGTTGAATATTACAGTCTATTTGCAAATTAAATGGATTCTTCAAAGTGTTTAAAAAATTTAAATAATCAGACAATCTGTACAAGCAAGAAAAAAAATTATGGGTGGAGGGTGCAGGTGAGGGTTATGTGTACTAAATTATTTCCTGCAAGCTGTTTACTTCATGATGTAACCTATTGTTTCAGACCAGATGCCATTCTTCAGAAAATGAGTTAAATATGAGGAAAGGTTATTGGGATTTACGTTGTACAATGGCGTGGCAATTACAATTGACTAGATGATTTAAAAGAAAAAAGAAATCTTTGAATCTGAACAAACAAGATAATGCAAGTCTTTAACTGAAAGGGTGTTGAACTGTTCCCAGTGTTGACTGACTCTAGAGAATAATTTCCCTCATAGATTCAGTAATTTTCATGGATCTTTTTTACTTTGTCCTGCAACATTTTCCTTGTTTAGAAGTTCAGTAGTAATCCCAAGTGAGGGCAGTTTTATATGCTATAAAGAAATACAAATCAAAAGCAAGATTCTGAGATGGGGACTAGGGGGCTGGTGGGAGTAGGAAAAGGAAAAAAAAAGCCCACGCCACAGATACTCAAATGTTCATTACCCAGATCTTTGCAGGAAGTCATTGAATAGAATTACCTACAAAGAATATGTGGCATTTTAACATTATACAATCATGTTCCTCATGGCAGGTGACATCCATCTCCTTGACGGAGACTGTATCTCAAAAATACATTCAATGAGCTGTCTATAAATTCAAATAAACCCTGCAATTTAATTTTCAACATATCCATATGTTTGAGAATCAAGCTTTCAGCAGTTGAGTACAGTTTGTGTTGATACTACTGTACCCATTGAATAAGGAGGAAACAATGCAGTGCCACTACAGCTATAGCCAGGTTTGGCAGGGGGCTGCAGGAGAGAAAGGATTCGTCCCAGTGTTCTGGGTCTGATTCAAGATCCAGTGAATAGAATTTCCCAGAAGTTCATCCTTTCTTGTTTGGTCAAATGCAACATTTTTCATGGTTTAGAGGAACTATGTCATTACTTAGTTAGAAACACAAAGAACCAAATGTGTCATTGTGTACCATGGAAATGCAGCCAAGAATCTTTTAAGATAAAATAAAACCTTTAATTCTTTAAGAAAAATAATAGAGTACAATGCGCATTCATTTAACTTCTTAAGTACGTATTTTCAGAATATCTGATCAGTTTTACTATATGCAAGAGGGAGATCACCTGAGACAGCTGCTGTAACAATAGGAAAAATGCAGTAGTTAGTTTTCAGTTTCCAGAAAGTCTCATTCCTTTGTGCATGTCTTGATTGTATTTTTGCTAATGAAAAATGATATCTTCTTGTAAGCAGTATGAGGGCTGAAGGAACAGCTTGAAATAATGAACAAATAAGTAAAGATTTTAAATGAGGATCCGTTTGCTCTTCTGGAATGTGACAGATACGAGAGGTTGTGAAATGTAGTCCTGTAGTGGTAGGTCTAATCACACAGTCAGTAGGATCCATGAGAGTGGGTTGCTATCATAAAATTCCTATCAGCTTAAGTGATTTGAAGATGATTCTGATAGTAATCACCAAGCAGAGCTATAGAATGTGGATTAGGGTGTGAAGTTTCCTTCCTAGTGTTTGATGCAACCTCTGACTCCGCAGTGGTAATTTGAAATTTTGGGCTACGCATACAAAAGCTGTTAATTTGACTATCTGTTAGATAGGCAAAAACTCAACCCATGCCTCTTGCTCTACGACGATCTTTGTGTTGGGAGCACTTGTGTACTCCCCAGGACAGATGCATTTTTATTGCATTGTGCGAATAAAAAAAGAGCAAGGAACATCCTCCATTCAGTGAGGTGGACTGGCCTCACTAAGTCTCAGACTTTCCTCAGATAGTCTGGAAATATCAGATTCTGTTAAACTCTGCAGTCAGGTACCTAACCTGTGACATGTGGTTGCAAAAGTATTTTCGGTGACATTTTTAGCTTTTATAGCGCAGGCAAAGTATTGTTTCACATTTTGCCACTGGTATTTAAACTTTCTGTCTTCATTTGCATACTTCAGCCTTTTAAAGGCCAAAGTTAGGATGTGTCAAACTTGTAGAACAATGAATATTTGTACAACACAAAGTGAATTTGGGTACTAAAATGAGTAGAAGTCAGTAGTCAGGTTCTCCAGGGTCATCACGGAGAACATGATGATCTCCCATCAGATCATTAGTAGTTTGTTACCTGATAGATAAGAAGATACTAATTTTTGGTGTCTTGGGTCATGTTATACGATTTCTATTCTTCAGTAACAAACTTTCTGAGTTGTCTAAAACGCAAAAAGTTTGTTATTGATAACTGTTAAGACTATGATTGTCAGTACATTCAATCAAATTTCCATGCCAGATATGAATTTAACCACTTTTTTCTTAACAGCAGAGAATTTGGTGTTGAATATTTCAGTACATCTCACATAAAGTAGACACATATAGTTAGAGCATAAATTATGGAAATTAATCTTCAGATAATCTAATGTTAAGACACATGGGTTTATATCATCTTCATAGTCTCGTGAGGCCTTCAGATTTGAACCGTGGCCACTGATATTTTTTGACGTAATGGAACTATGTTGCCTTATCCTGCCAAGCATATGGCCTTTGAATTTGTGGAAGTTTCTGTGTAATGTTTCAGTAAACTTTTAATTGATGTTAGGAAGATTTTGATGTGGAACAACTACCCAGGATACTTTATCTTATTCATATCTAACATAGAATCTTCTTAGATTTTTTTTTTTTAAAGTTGCTAAATTATTTTAGAAGAAATTGTTTTCAAGGACTACAATTAATTAATCTTGTAATATGAAGTTACATTCTAATCAGCAGTTTTCTAATCTTCCAATTTTCATCAGCCAGGATCATCCATATGTATAGGAATTTTCTTAAGTCTTCTGTTATTGTTTGGTTTTTTCCAAAATATTTTAACTAAAAAACAAGGGAGGAAATGTTTTAAAAAAATGTAGTTGCGTAGCTTTGAAAATTTATTGCACAGCTGGGGACATTTAAAGAACTTAATTAACAAGCTCCAGCCTTAACATTCTCCCTCTTTAAGGGGGAAAAAATCAGTTAAGGTTTGTCCAATTAAATTTTAGGAGAGTTTGCTGATAAAAAAAAAAAAGCTGTGATTGTGAGCCTCCAGTTTAAAAAGAGAAGCTCCAGAATAATGAAAACTTGCAAGCTGATTAATTCAGTGGAAAGCTGTTCTGTGCATAGTTTCCACAAACTCATAAGCACTTGGGCATTTTTAGCCCAAATTTAATTATAGCCTTTGATAATCAGGCTTCGCTCAAAAGAAATCCCCTTCTTCCCATAATACTTGATGATGTAATGCTCTATTATAACTCAGAACTCTTCCCCCAGCACCAAAAACAAGCCGTCTTCATGTCAATGGAAAAAAAAAAGGTGACCTCTCCTCTCTTGAGTTTTAGATTTCATGTTCTGCAAACTGATATAGATCATGCAAGGCTGTGCTGGTTTTTAGGGGTTTTTTTGTCGTGTTGTGGTTTTGCTTTTTTTTCTTTTAATTTGCTACTGGCTGAAAACAGCTAATAAAGGCTCAGTTCAAAGCCGTTTATTTCTTAGTGGGGGGGAGAAGATGTTATTCTGACATCATTGCTCTGAATGAGCAGCCTGCAGTTCATACAGTATACGCTCCCCTGGAATGACAAATTTTCTGCCTTTTTCTTGGGGGGAATGTTCAGGCAAAAGGAAAAAATGCATAAGAGAAGCAAAGAAAATTCATTTGTATAAGCTGGCCCCCCTACTGTGGATTTTTCAATTATATATATCTAATTATGGCTGTCAGTTGATGAATTGAGAAAAGACATTTTTTGTCCCCCCTCCTTTTTTTTGTCTCTTCGTCATCTCTTCTGTTAGAATGATTATAGCACACTTACACAACTAATTGCCTTACTGCTTATTAGTGATACAATTATGCAGGCCAGACTCCTTGTGTGAACAACCATCTGCAGAGAAAAAAAAAGTGACACTATTCAAAACTATCCATAATTTAACCAATGTTATTCCAATGCAGTGAGCTCAGACAATTGTTGGGCCTTCATATTTCATACCCACCCTGGAAAAAGAGGGTTGTGGGATTTTTTTCTTTTTTCCCCCTCTTTCTCTCTTTTTCTCTGTGCACTGATTCACCTCTTTAGACCCACTGTGAATTGGAAAGAAAGGAAGAGAAAAAAGTGCTTCATATGTCAACAAAAAGGAGGGAAGTGAAGCATGGCTAATGCCCATTCCTCCTGTGGGCAATTTTTCTTCAAATTTTATACTAATAGGCATTTTTTCTGCTTTAGAAAAAGTTGAGAAAGTGCAGATGTCCTGACCACAGAAATCTGTGTATGTACATTTTTTGGCTTTTAAATAGTTTTAAGGCAGAGTAGAAAAAGTCTGCAGTGCACGTAATTGGTTCTTAGGAGAATGTGAAATGAACGTCTTTCTATTGCAGCTCCCAGAGTGGTAGGTGTTAGAAACCAAACAGGTGAGAACGCAGGAGTCAAAACAAAGCTTTGTGTGTTGCTGATTAAGCTAATGTGGAATGTTTAAATGTCTAAAAGATACTACTTTTAAGTAGTAGCTTAGAGATAATGTCAAAATGGCTGCTGAGGGAAGAGGGTGGAGAACAGCTTTATTTTTGTCATTTACCTTAGTTTCTCTGTACAGTTGTATTTGTCAAGTCTCTGAAATGTCAATCTACTCTTACTGAATTTTCAGAATAAGTAGGAAGAAAGTAAGTTGTTGTGGAAACCAGGATTTCTTTTTTTTTTTTTTTCCTGAAGTCAGAACCAGAAACATATATAGAAAAATAGGGCAGAACTTTGGTGTCAGTCCCTCACAACACGTGTTGCAGAAGGCTCAGAATTCTTTTGGCTTACTAGAATGTAGTCTGACTGTAAAATAAGGAAGAATGGAGACACAATCAGTCTTGGAGACACACTTACTTTGTCTTGGAGATCCAGTTAAAAATGCACAATTCTTACATTTCCTGGCTGATAAAAATATCAGTGTCTATGTCAAGGAGAAACCATCAGATGATTTGAAAGATGATACTTGCCGTTCCCTCATCATTCTTCTCGTTCTTTCTAGTGCTGTTTGTCATCCTTACAGCAAATACTGATGGAACTATACATGTTTATACTTTTGCTTGCACTTCTAGAACTTTTGGGCTCTACAGATGAGTGTTCTGATATAAGCTTTAGCCTGGACTTGGACCTCTAGGTCTTGGAGACTTAGGGGTTAGAGGTTTAGTTCTTCAACCTTATTCGTTCAGAATAAGTGTAGTGTCATTTTTCTGAAACATTTTTAATGCAGTGCCCTGTTATTGTGAGCATGCCTATTAGAACAAGAATGAGGTCTATTTTTCTTCAAATAGGATTCCTGCAGTTTTGTTCATGGAGCCTCTGAGGGGCCTCCTTTAATCTCAATGACTTAAATGCATGTTCAAAACTGAGAACTCCAAATTCCATAAAAATGGCAAATTTATGTCAAATCTGTATAGGAGGGGAGTTAAAAATCCAGCTTCTAATTGTTCTGTTCCTGAACTTCTCAACATTGAGTCTGTCAGCTACAACAGGAACTAAGAGAAGCACTGCCTCGCAAATTCCTGTTTTACTTATTCCTCAGTTTCATAGACTGGACCATTTCCACTTTCTAATATTTTTCTTTTTTTAGAACATGAATTGAAGTGGCATAGTGAAGGACTGTGTATTTGCAGTTTGTCTGGTGATGGTGTTACCTGTGCTGTGATTTCTTTCTTCTGTACATTAGTGCAAAAGTTCCTAATAATTCCGATAAGACTCCAGCACTGGAAAAGCTTGCAGGCTGGAAGTTAAAGTGTTCTTGAGGAAATTGAAGTTAACCTCACCAATACTATGACACAAAAGTTGAGTAACTCTATTTTGGTCTTTCTTTTCTGTTCTGGAAAGTAAACCTTGTTTTTCTGCATTCTGAAATTACAGCCTAAATCAGAGGAATAATAGTGGACATAGTTAGTTGTTCACTACCTTATAGAATACTTGCATACCAAAACATCTCGTGTTTCTGACTGTAAAATGTACTATTAATACTCCAGGCAACCTGACCTTCTAAGCAGCTTTACAGATTTGCTTCTTCACTTAAGTATGGATGACAAAATAGCTTTGAGCTGTCTCAGCTCTTTAATAACTGGCACACTTCTCCCAGCAGTTATCAGTTGTGATACCTTATGTTCCTCTCAAGGCACATATCTTTGGTACTCTGCAGAAACAATAATCGCCCAGTTAACTGTTTATATTAAAATAGATAGCTAAATAAATAAACAAACAAGTCTTCTCATCAACAGGATATAACAAACTGTGTGGAAATCATCCAGACATCTCATACCTGACGACTAGAGATCCCAAAAGGTAGACTAAGACGTTCTAAGGCTGTAACCTCTTTCTTAGTTCCTTGACACTTTCCCGTGATGTTATGGTGGTTGTGGCAATAAAAACTGCCTTGAACCACAAGGAGGCCAAATCAATGGAAATATTCAGAAATTGTATCGTTAGGCAGGCGTGTAAGGCAGCTGAACTACGCAGAGACAGCTTTAATGCTGGCATATCCCACGCTTTGTGTGCCTTACTTAGCAAGCTTCAGAAATTTTTTGGATAATTTCTTGTGTGCACATCTAGACTGCCTTGAAGCAATCTGAGAGCAGCATAACATAACTTCTCATACGCTTACCTACCAAAAGCATACTCTACGGTTAAATTACTTTCTCTTTACTGGTTTTGTCTCTCCTTAACCCATTCCTAAAAAGCATATGAAGTAAATATAGGCTTAAGAGATGTCAACTATGAGGATGCTTTAAACAGCACTACTGCAGTGCTTCCTTGCACTTTGTGAAGACTCACAGAAAATGGTTACATAAAAGGGGCGGAGGTGGGGCAGTGGCTGAGGGACAGCTATTTAAACAGTTTCCTACAAGAAGCTAACTTTTAAACTCATTGAGTATCAGTGCTACTAAAATAGTTATTGAATTTAGAGACTGTCAGCAAGAATTAACCATAGGAACCTTCTCACTCACAAAGAACTAAAACTAATAAAAAGCAAGCAAAAAACAAGAGTGAGAGAGAACGCAGGCATGGAGGTGCATATATGAGCAGTATCATTTTAGATAGCTTGGAGCCTTCTGGAGGAGTTCTCTGTGTGTTTTAGAAGCAAAATAGATAGAAACAGTGGGTGGGGCACACTCATGATGTGTGAAATCCTGCAGGGGAGGGTGGGTGGTGGTGTTTGTTTTGTTTTTTTTTTAATGTAGGACATGAAATTCTGAAGTTTCTAAAATGCTGATGAATACCTCTGACCACCAAGCTGTTGAGTAGGCTAGATGTCACACTTTCTGTCAGTTTTATCCTGGTAAATGACAGAAGGTAGTAGTTTCATATCTCATTGAAAAGCAGCGCAATTCAATGTCTTAATTTTTCATGAAACAGCTGGTTTGTTCCCTCCTGCACCCTACTGTTAGGGAGGGGTGCTTCTTTTATGAGTTCCATTATCATCCAAATGCCTCTTCTTGGTTCTCCAATAATTTCTGTGATGCACCCTAATGGTTTTGTGTTTTGAAGAAATCCAGTGGATATGCGTGGAATTCATAAACTCACCTAGCTCGTCTTGTATGTCATATGATTTTATCATCTTTTATAGATTATTGGGATACTTCCTTTGTAATCCATTTCAATATACAGAAACTTTCACAGGAAACAATGAATTTTAAGGAACCTCTGTTCTCTTTAGCTTCAGCTAGTGAGTTGGGAACAAATAAGAATAACCACAAGCTGATATTTCATTTGCCATTTTCTCCTCCTTTGTAGATAGTGAATTAATTATCTATAAACCATGTTTCACGATCCTTCTAGTTTCTAGTATTACACTTAAAACCAGCCTGGCAAAGGTAAAAACATTTGCTGTCTACTAGTTTGAACTTTTACCCATGGATTTTGTGCTTCTCCGGTGGAGCTCCGTGCGCACTGGGTAATAACTCTGTTGCACCAGCGGGAAACGTGTAGAGCTGCAGGGTTTTCTTCCCCACACTGCTTCTCTGTGCTCCTCATCGGGATAACAGTCAGACTGAGAACAGGAAAGTCTGACAAATACACGAGGCAATCAAATCAAACCATTTTTTTTTCTGAAGATGAGAATTTTTCTGCACAATTCTTATGCAAGAAGTGTTCAAGAATGTTTCCCATAAATAATGTCGAAGTGGCTTGAGGGTAGGTATAAAGCAAATAAAGTAGCTGACAAAAGACTTGAGTGCGAGAATTTGGGCAAGAAAATCCCAGGCATGACTCTGCTAAGAGAAGAATTGAGTCTTTCACTTCAGTAATCTTTTTTTTTTATTTTTTAAAAAAAAAAGTAAAAAGGGAAACCAAAAAACAGTTACCATTGCCAAGTACATACCCTTCAGAGTTTAAGTAGAAGTCACAGAAAGTTGATTGCCTTAACTTTGTCTAGGAAAACAGATTTATTGTTACCTGCAACTTTTTAATATATTAAAATATATATTAACTCTTCTAATATAAGTTTAAAATAACTCTTATAAAAGCTTAAATACAGTATTATTTACAAATATTCTTTTTGTTAAAGCAACTGAATCTAGGACTAGAAGAAATTACCTTGTAGAACTTTATGTGTACTGCCTAGTGTCAGAGGATTTAAATGAGGATGTGTTTGGCCTGTGATTTCTTTATACTGTGGCAGCAATTCTGCAAAAGCCCCTGGAGCATTGCATTCAAAACTAAATTACATTAACATCTTTTTTTTGGCTGCAAAAGTTGTAACATAACCTTTGAAACAAATGGTAGAAAAGTATGAAAATAATCCAGGACTATTCTGAGTGATACATTGCCTATATGAAAGACATTTCTGATGTTTAGGTTTTTAAGACCTTAAAAGAGTGTAGCAAGATCAGCTGGTTGAATATTAATGTAAACTGAAGTTAAATGAAGATTATCTGTAAAATATTTTCAACAGCAAATTTAGCTGTTGACATGGCAGTTTTGTCATCACTTCTTTGAAGTAGATGGTCACAATTGTTTATTTCTGACTTAGAAATGAATTAATGTAGCTTTTGTAGGAAAGATCTCCAAAAGTAGCAGCATGACAAGAAAAAAATATTAAGAAAGAGGACACTGAGTTATAAGTTTGTGTCTATATTTTTATATCTCTAATAATAGATCACATATAATGTGATTCCATAGTCAGTTTTGGTAAGTCAAATATTGCACTTCTTTTTCCCCTGATGTTTTTGATTTTCATGTTGACCAGATCTAATCTGGTAACTGACATGATTATACCAACACTGGGACCTTAAAGAAATCATGTGCTGTCACCACTATTAAAGTGAGGGGGGAAAAAAAAAATCATGGCAAGTGAAATAACTTGCTTTGGTTGAGAAATCACTTAGCCTGTCATTATTTTACACAACCAAATACAGTGCTGGCCATAATCTGCTGCCTTTCAAGTAGGAAAAAATACATTACTTATGCAGCGAATGTTTTAATGTAACAAAGAGAAGGAATAAAAATGCCTTACAACAGTTTTATTAAAAACAAATTCCCACAGTAAATACATATACACTCTGGTACCATGGTGAAACAGCCAAAGACATCACTGTTAAGTGCTATGGGAAGTACTTATAAATTACTTGAAATAAAAAACATTGTTGCCTGGACATCAGGGTTGAAATGCTGCAGTTTGTAATAAATTAACACAGAACTTCACTTCCCCTCCTCTAACAAAGCAGCCATTTGTCTGAATAACCCACATTCAGCTGTGAGTTATATTTTCACAACTGCAACTGCATTCATTTGCAAATCATTCTCTAGTTTTAATGCTCAAGTTTTAAATACCTTAAGAACTAATAAATAAAGCAAAGTAGAGCAAACAGTTGGCTTGTAGCCTAAAAACTGGCCTAATTTCTGGGGGAGTTTTCTTTCTTCTTTTTCCTCTTTCACAGTAATTTTGTATGTCTGACATTTCTTTAAGCTGTGTTTTGTTTTTAGTCTGAATGTTTTTTCACAATATTTAAATTTAGTGAGAACATTTTATGTTAGCAGCAAAAATAAAGAATGCATTTATTCTGTTTTCAATATTAAAATACTTGTCAGGATTTCATTCCTTGACTAGTTTAGAATAATCTTTACGTTACTTTGAGATTTTTCTGTTGTACATCACTTTTATTTCTTGCAAACAGGTTTTATTTTTGTTGATCCTAGGTCCTATGCAGAAGTTTTATTCTTGAGAATGGGTCTCTCATTTTCCTAGATTAATTTTAAATATAAATCTGAGAGCTATTCTGTCTAAGAGAATCTTCTTTCATTACCTATTGGTAGAAATGAAATGCAATACTTTATGAATATTTAAATAAAATCTTCAAAGGAGTATGACAGAAATGTCTATTTACAAAAGTTGAGGTTTGAGGTTATTTTCCAGGCATAATTGAAGGCTGATTTCTATAGATAGAATCTTAGGCTTTGTTCCACTTACTCATTTTGTTTTGAATAAATTCCTGTGGGCACGCCTGAAAGGGTTGGTAGTCATTTTCAGGAAGTGAAATTTAGGGAACTAAGTTCCTTGCAGAAACTACTTTGTTTAGAATTGATCAAGTTTTCATAAAAGAGGATCTGAAAAACTTCTAAAATCTCTTTTCTCCTGCTTTGAGGGTAGCCCATCTGCGTGGTGAAGTGTTTCTTAGTGTAAACAGTGTCCTATGAACAGAAGCATATAATTTTAATGGAAAACCTTAATTTACAAGAAATATCTGTCATTCATATTAGTTAGCACTGTAGTTACTACTTCAGAACAAAGAGCATTTAGGCAAACTATTTCTGTTAACTGTAACTACTTGTTTGTAAATATTGCTGCAGGTTTTGAAGAAAAAACGTTCTGGTCCCAGTTCCTTTCTGCACATCCTCGCCCCCCCGACTCCTTGATTAAATCAGCTGTATGCATATCAAACACCTATGTTCTTTGAAACTTTGAAATAATCTCATCTCTCAGCAGATTTAAGCAGATAGGCTGCAGTATCTTATTTCACATGACTTCTATGCTAATCTGAGAGAGAAGAAGGCAGTTCTACATAACTCTTTCCTCATACCTTCTATTTAGTTTAAAGATAAACCTGTCTTCTAACCAATCCAATTTAAAGCTGTTCTGTTTTCCCCCATAGAAAATTATCCATATTCTACAGATTTCTCCTCTTGAACAAAATGGATAAGGAAAAATGAAAATACCTAGTTGACAACATGGAAAGGTTTGAGATTAGGTTACTTAGATTGGTTTGTGTGTAACATGAAACTGCTCCCAGTAAGCTACATTGTGGAATTGAAGATGGGTACAGGAAGTAAAATTAATTTTTGAAACTGAGCTTATAGGTATGATGCTATAATTCCTCAGGCACTTCTGCAGTTCCTCTATTGAAGAAACTGGCTACAACTCTTCAACTAATGCATTTTATTTATTTTTATTTATATTTCTATTTTTTATTATCTGGGTTCTGTTTAACCATCCATCCTATGGACTTGCCTCTGATAGCCTTAAATATAATTGGAATTTATCTTAAGCAGGCAGCATTTTATTAGCAAAGAAAATGAAGGGTATACAGGTATCCTACAACACCCACCCAGTGCAAACCTCTGTACAGCAGTACAGGCTGCCATGCATACCAGTTATAATTTTAACTTGTACAACAGCCATGTGTAAAAAAATTATTATGCGTATACTACAAAGTTAAGCCTTGCTTGCCTAATAAAACTAAGTAATCCCTTCAATTTAAACACAATTATTGAAAAGAAATAAAGCAAGACTTGTCTATGAAATTTGCAAGGAGCTTTTCTATCGCATATGTTACTGAAGGGTTTAAAACTCTTCCTGTGCACTTTTTGTACGTTATTAGCAATAAATAATGTAGAGTCATAAAATTGCAAATACATTTTCATTACACGTATGAACTTTCATAACCACCCAAATTTTAATTCCTTTTATTTGAGAGAGATTTGTATGAGGATGAAAAAGATTGGGGTTAAGATTAAGAGGTAATGATGTGACAGGCTTTAGCTTAGACAAAATCACTTCTCTAGTTAGCAGAGTAATTTCAGCAATACATCTTCTGTAATTTTTTTTAATCACTTAGTGATTACTTGTGTGGTGCTATTTGATTCATTGGCCATCAGTACCTGATTAAGATTCTATGCTTAGGCCATCATTACTTTTCCACAGGCCACCCATATGGTGTTAGTGTTGAGCCAGTGCAAATCCCTCAGCTTAGCGCTGTATATTCTGTTAAAGAAGACTACGTGAAATGCTGACATTAGCATATGTTCTTGTCTTAGTCTGTTGACCTTTATCCATGGCATTACAATAACACTGGATCTTTGGAGTTGGTCCAGTAAGAAATTGGGTTGAAATTATAAAATTAGCCATCTGTCTATTAAAAATTTTACTGAGCCAGGAAGTTGAAATAGAGGAGCATAACAATGCAATGAAATGTAACTATCAGATATTAAGTTGAGTTCAGATTTGATTTTCTGTATTTTTTATTTTCTTTCATTTATGAATTAATTTTTTTCCATAAGTCAGTTTTCCATAAGTGATTCTTATGAGAATACATGTATACCTAATGAGAATCTACATCTTTAAATTTATTAGATATTCATTTTTCTTCCTGTATGTTATTCTCATTTGATATTCTGAAAATCTCACTCTGATCATTAATAATAAAAGTCTTTTTAAAAATGAAATTAATTATATAAACTTGATATTCCAGACATCTCTCTTAAGGATAAGTGAGTTTTTTCCTTTCAGTCTGGTTTGCTTTTCAGTCCAGATTATGTGAAATTGATTCTAAAAGTACTGTGAAAATATATAATAACTTAAAACATGATTGTAATAATGATAATTAGTTGCTCAAGAGCTACAATTTCAATGAAATTGAACACTTTCCCTCTGTGATTGCAAGGTCTATTAAAAGTAGGAACTACAGTAGCTTGGGCTATAAAGAGCCTCGTGGAGCATTTTTGAAAAATAATTCATTTACTAATTAACAAAATAGTGTTTGTTTATTTACAGTACATAAAATGTTTCTATCAGGAAACAGCCTGCTGAGACTGCAGCTAGCTTACTGTGCTGACAGCAGAACATCTGCAGTTTAATTTAATACATTAACTAAATGAAATGGGTAAATAGAGGGATGTTAAACAGCTACTTCCCAACCTCTGATATTTTTACTTTTCTCCGGAGGTCAGAAACGCTGATGAATGATTCCCTTCTTTCCTTTTGCCTTGTTTACAGGAGGCTCCCATGTACCAACACTGTTTCAAAGGGAGCCATGTTGCAATTGTGATTGATGAAATTACATTGGCCTGTCATACCTCACTTTATCTGCTCATCTATCTCTTTCAATGCTCTGTATGTTACTATCAGGGATTATTTTATTCCAAGTATTACTTTATGTCTTTCCAAAAGCTTGAGTCACTCTTGGTTCTGCATCCTCTTCCAGGCTTTATGTAGGTAGATGATAAACCCAGAGGAAGAAGCAAATTTGGGTTAATAACATACCCAAAGGTGGACGTTTTACAAAATACAGTACTTTAACCAAAGGTAATTTTAAAATTCTCATCTTTACTGTCTTGTATTTAACCCAAATCCAGTTTGACAGGTAAGTCTCAAAAAAGCTGTAACCTTAATGAAGGTATTGAGCTCCGTAGTAAGAAGTGCTTAAGCCGTTGCTTCTTGCCAGAAAGAAAGGTTCATGAATTTATGGCTTGAATCAGAGATTTGTACAACACTATACACAAGCTCTAGGACATTGCAGACACAAGAATGCAGTTTTCTTCCTTTTCAGTCATGTGTCTTATCCAGAAGTCCATTCCTATTATTAAATGTTCATGTATTTTTCATGGAAAGGTTAAAAGGTCCATTTATCTAAGGCTGGGCACTTTCTGTTATACCTTATAATCACTCTTGGTAATTTGTTCCAAAGATGATTACTTATAAACTTTGCCTATTTTCTGTATGGAATTCAATTCTATATTCACTGGTTTTATGGGTAAAATCCAAGTACCTCATTTAAACCTGGTAACAGAATGGTGGGCATTAGGATGATAATCATTTGGATGAACTCGTGGTAACTGATTGGCTTAGCGGGTACGGCACTGCGTGGCTCTGATCTGTAGACTTTGTGGTCAGGAGCCTGGCTAGGAGAGGAGCGCTTCCCTCGAATAGCGCTTTCATTGCCCTGTGGCTGAATCGTGGTACTTTGTTAGTTCCACATTGTAACAGCTAGAGTCAGCAAAATAAGATTTCAAAGTTTGTAAATATATAAAATAACTTGGAAAATTTAGCAGTATACCTTAAATGGATGCTGAAAGTATTATTCTATATACTATATGGATTAAGTCAATGATGTTAGGAATTTGCAATAACTGTTATAAAATTAATAAAATATATATCTGTAGGAATATACAAAATCCAATTCTCTTGTAGTGAAAGAGTAAGTTAGCGTGTTCCTTCCTCCCTCCGAATAATCAAGGAATTTAAAAGGCTTATGAAAGAGGTCTGTTCTTTATAGATTGTGAGCAGGATGAAAAGGATTTTTTTTCATCAACTAATAGTAATCTATTTCAATGTTGTAATTAGTATTGGAAGAATTGAAGAGAATATATAATGTCAAAAATCTACTGGACGTTACCAACTGCTTGTGATTAATCCTTGTGTGCCGCTAGATCTATACATGTTTCACTGGTGAGGTTGAGCTGAGAAGAGATACGCAACACTTTCACTCCTGTTTCTTTGAGATTCCACTACCAGGACTCACCTTTACATTTAATATACAAGGTTCTCATAAACAGTTGTTTTATTGGAGGTCCAATAAATTAGAATTCACACAAGCATGGTCTTTCCTCTGGCTACCCTCCCCCCCCAACCCCTACCCCAGGAGTTTGGTCCCTTGGTACAAAGGGGTGGTTCCATCAAGTTTGCTGCTGGGATAGTGCCCTATAATGGCTCGTTGTATATGGAAGTCCCAGAAAATTAACTGCACCGTGAATCAAGTACAGAGCGCTGAACAAGGGTTTCTATTCTGTTGCTAAAGCATCTGTTTGTCAGAGCAAACCCAAAAGTTATTTATTAGCAAAAACTGATGTTTACATATTCATACAGAAGAAACTATTTAATTCGGACTCTCTTATATGCACATACATACCTGTAACAAAGATTCCCCAAAACATGCATATGCATTCTTTTTTATTTTAAGGGAGTGCATAAAAGTTTTCTAACCGTGCTTTGAACCTATTCATAAGATTTTATGTGTCTACCTGGAGCAGATTTGAAATTGCTTTTTATAAAATATGCTGCATTTATAAAATGCTTTTTTGGATGCCTTTTTATTTTTCAGTGTTTTTATCAGCCGCAACTTTAGATTTCATAGAGCCTGGGGAATTTACAAAGGAGCCAACTCAGAATAAACTAAAGTCACAGATATTATACATACAATAGCCCATCTGCTGACGCCAAGCTTCACTTTCCTCCTCCACTAATAAAAGCCAGTAAGAGTTGTCTGATCTTTTGCATCAAAGACAGTGTTTATGAAGTGGCCTGTATCGTTATCTTAAAATGTACATATAATTCCTGCATTAAAAGCTTGAGAAGAATTATGAATCAACATTTCATAGTAAATTGTACACAGATTTGAGGACTAAAATAATGTTTCATTCATGAATTCTGGACCTTCAAAATAGGAGTACCTATGAAACAGGCTTCCCTCTGCTGCATATTTACTTAACTTAATCTTTTCTCTGTCTGTGTCCAGTATTTTAAAAATTTAAATAATAATAACAATCACAGGCTTTGGGGTGCTAGTTTCAAATTTATGTGGGGTCCATCTCTTTACATAAACAGCTTAAAGTTCTCTGATTATTAATAGAGAAGTACTGAAAAGACCGAAGGACTGTTATTCCAGCAGTGTATTGCAAGGCTTAGGGATCACTTAGACCACCTAGAAATAAGAGAGCTCGTGGCCAGTTGGGACTATTCAACCTGGCTGCCAGTTTACTTTGTCATGAAGTTCTCAAGAGTTTGGACTGTAGTCTAGGCAAATCATCTCAGTGGTTGGAGTCAACTCCTAGGCTTACTCGGAGTCCCTTCTGCCCCTAGTTATGTACATAGACAATGTACACGATCCAAGTTTGCCATGGGAGGGCACTTTGGAAGGAGAGCATCAAGGAGCACCCAGCCAGCCTAATCACAACTCGAACTGAAGGATCTTGAAGGGAGAAGGGAGCTAAGAGTGGTCAGCATGTTTGGTACTGTCTCTATCCTGGTGTTTCTAAGCACTTCTCATGTTGGAACAGCTCAGGATCAGGAAGAGGGGCTAGAGATAAAACCAGTCCCGGGAATCAGAGCATGCATTGCCAGGTGCTTTCTGTCCACATGTAGATGGTTTACCTGTGGGTGTATAGCAGATCGCCGCTTTGCAGACACCTGCATGAACAGTAGATTTGAAGATGGTTCTATGGATGACAGAAAAATTCTGTAGTTTACTTCAAATATTATTTTTGTTCTTCTGTGATGACATTTTAAAATGCACAACTCGAAGGGCTTTAGTCAGGGTCCTTTAAGCAACAGTAAAATGGGGTGACTTTTTGTACTTTTTTTTTTCCTGGCAAATATCTATTCACTGAGCACCATGATTCTTCGCACCTAGAAGTAAGGAATTCTGGTTGAATTTGATAAATGCATTCAAATAAAAAAAATTCATTGAAATACCAAAACATTGAGTAAAGTCTCTGGTATACTCAAAAACTCCAATGGGATTTTCTTAGGTGTGGTAAAATACATGAGAACAGGTTCTAACATTGTTATTTTTTTTCTATATTGAGGTGGATAGCTGGTGTTACGGTACATACAGGTGTAATATTTGTGAGGAACTGAAGTAAATGGCAAGAAGGCAGTAGAACTTTAGACATCCTGTTGGCCTCATCTAGAATAGAGGATTTCATCTCCCACTCAGACTTTATGAGACTTACTCGCTCCCTCTCTCCATGTATCTAGCCCTTTTTTTCCAACCTGCAGAAGTCTATTTTTAACAAACAATTAAAATTCTCCAAAGACAACAGTTAATTTTGTGCCAAAGAAACATTTTGGGTGGTTTTTTAGTTTGCTGGAGAAGAAACTTTTTCTTAACCTGGATGGTCAAACAAATTGATACAACTTCTGAGCTTTGTTTCTACAATTCAGTATTTTTTATAAGTGTCAAGTGGGACAACTGCAGCTAAAAAAAATTCAAAATTTATTTTAATTGTAGTTTGAAATGAACGTGAAATAAAACTAATGTTTTGGAAACCTTGATCTTTATTTACTTTGGTGTTCACACTATTTTGAACAGGTTTCAAGGTAGATCCATTCTGAAATTAGATACTGATATATCATCACAAATACGATAAATTCTGAACAAGTTTGGCAGTGCTGTCAGAAAAATCTTCCAGAAACATTCATATTTTTGCCAAGTTCTGCAAGATCTCCAAGCACTTGCCTTAGCCAGAAGAGCATATCAAGCAGCACAGGGCAAAACAAAATGAGAGAAAGTAATGTGCGTGGAAGGGACAGAAATCTCTTTCTTGCTTTCCTGTTTGCAAAATATTGAGTTACGAATTTTGTTTATAAACAAGGGAGAATGGAGAGCAGAGGGATAAGTTTAGGTTAGGTATGTTGCTCCCTGAAGTGTAGCAAAATAGCTATCCTAGAGTGTATTTTCCTACTAATTTTTAGGTTACAAAGTGTTCAACTATCTGCGTGAACTGAAATGCTCCAGTATGTAATCAGCTATTTCTGTTTAAGTTTATGAACCATCTTAGGTCTTTCATTTTTGTCATAATAAATGCAGTATTTTTCATTAATTAGAATGATTTAAAAAATATAGTTACAGCTAGAGAGGGAAACTTTAATACTTTGCTAGAATAAATTTAGTATAAAAATTCACAAAGCAAATTTACATATATCTGCTGTTCCTGTTTCGTAGTTCATGTTATAGTTTACTTATGTCTTAGTCATTTGCATCAATTAAATTGAATTGGAATATTTTTCTCCTCCTACTTTAGCCCTTCATCTTCAGCTGTCAACATGCACATGCCAGTCAGCAGCGTAGCTGTCAAAGCTGACATCAACATCTATAGTTGTATTTTTCTAGTGTCTGTATCTGTCTTATTCTGAGTATTTCTTAATGTTTGTCTTGCTGCTAATAAAGGATTTGCAAAGAATTAAGTTTCTACTATCCCCATCCTTAAGGGCCAATGGAAAATGGGATATCACTGTGGATATCTGACTTCAGCACAGTTACTCTGTTCCCATCATTAGAGTGAAATTCTGAAGGCTTATAAGCTTTCAGTAGTTTTTTTCTTTGCCATTGAAAAAGTCCAGCTTCACTGAGGTTAGTAAAAAATATTTGCTTCAACTAAGTCGATTATTGCATGATTTAATATTCCTGGTACTTCAGCTAACACAAAACCTGTGGTATTTCTTGTGAAAAGTGGAATGAGAGAGCGTGTTGAAAGATAAAACCATTTATGGAAAAATTGATAGTAGTGTGTAGTGCTGACCTGAAGTTGTGAGAACATTATTACTCAAAATATATCCAAGTGATATTCTTTCATTGAAGTGAAAAACTCTATCATTTGCTTGAATGGGTGCAGTATTGGTATGCTTTACAGATTACTGAATAAAACCCAAAATATTTCAAACATGATTCTTCTTATACAGATTTCAAGAAAATATTAGAAGCAACTCAAGAATAAAGCGTTTATAAATAAATAAAAAGAAGCTAATTTTCAGAGCAAATGAGAGCACACGATGAGTGATGTGCTCTAATGACTACTGAAAACCCTACAGTGTAAATAAACAGACGGTAAAAATACTTAAGTTACAAATTTTTCAAACCACAAATACCTAAGTCACAGGTCTGTGCTACAGATTTCAAAGGGAAACTGTGCACCAACTTTTCCATAATGTAAACATTTTCTTCCTCTTCACAGGGAGATAATAAATTGGTACTTACTCACTGGAAGGTTGTGAAGCTTACTGAATACCTAAGGTTTTGAATCTTAAAGGTGCTTTGTAAAACAGGCACTAGTGATGCGGGAAGAGAGGAAGTTTGATGTGTGGATTTGTCAGAAGAATCTTTAAATTGAGTAGCTGCAAAAGCAAGTTGTGTCCATGTGAGCTCTGATCCCAGGGATTACCTTATTGGCCTCCAGGGACATACAGTTGCTGTACAAAAGTGCTGGGAGACTGCTTTAAAAACTAGTTATTTGTGTGAAATGTGTCTCACTGCTTGTATTAATCTCTGAGTTACCTCATGGTTTCATGCTAAAGATAACTCATAGGAAAGTCACGTAAACTTCAGAAAATAAGGGCAACATCTGAGAGACATGGTTACATTTTGTCCTATAATTAGACCTGTATTGACCCTCAATGCAAAGAGAAAATTGAAAGGATTTTTGTTTCCCTGATTTAGGAATGAAGTTATAGCTTACATACAGAATCATTTCTAAATTTCGGGAGTAGTTCAGAAAAACATTTTACTTTTAGTGAGTTTATGGAAATCAAATACCAGTCTAACATGATAATATTTATTCATGGTAAACTAAAATATTAATGTTTTATTAGATTAATAGTTTTATCAAAATCTATTGCAGATAGGATAGCGCTTTAAAAAGACTTCCTTTTTCTGTCAGACAGCTTCCCCTTAAAATGCTAAAACAACCCATAGTATCCTCATTGGCTCCATGTCTCTGCAATAGGACAATCCTGTATCTGAAAGGAACCACGCGATGTTACCAACGCTGTTCCTCTGCTCTGAGCTGCTGCCAGCTAGTCCTGCAGGGCTGTCCATCATACTCCTATAATCCAGTGACAATTATCATATGGCTTCTCTTGGCACTCCATCATATTGCTCACTGTAGCTACCCTTTATAGTAGCTTGTCCCAATGTCTATCCTAACTCTTCTTTATTACATAATTTCTTGACCTTTTCCCATTTACTATTAAACCAATTGTCTCAATTTCCAGATATCACCATGTCCTTTGCAGTGAACTTTTATAGTTCTTAACTTCTTCTCTAGAATTAATGTCCTCCACACCCTTCGGTTCTTCCTCTTGATTCTTTTATATGTCCAATGATTTTTGTTGGTGTGCTCTGGGCTGCATATATCAAATTGTTCCATATACTTAGTAAATTATGTTGCTTAATTCAAAACTCAGCTGAAGTCTTCCAGCGCCAAGTAGACAAACTCCTTTCTTTTACACAACATATCTATGTGTTCAAGCATGCCTATAATGTTTACACGATAATATGGTATGTTCTACTTCGTTATTTCTGAGTTTTAGCATGTTTCAAATTGTGATCAAGAAAGAAATATGGAGAAGTAAAATAGAATTTTGTTTTTATTTCTAGGACTGAGCCTCAGTCTTATGCTGTAGTGGAGCAGCAAATACCGTTTTATTCTTTTTCCTAGCAGAAAATGAGAGTCTCAGTTGGTGAAAGGACTGACTGTTTAATATAGGCATAGCCAACAGTGATT
This sequence comes from Neomorphus geoffroyi, assembly GCA_033558235.1. NCBI lineage: Eukaryota > Metazoa > Chordata > Aves > Cuculiformes > Neomorphidae > Neomorphus > Neomorphus geoffroyi. The sequence goes on from JAUMJM010000001.1 coordinate 10,168,540, forward strand.
TCTCAAGAAATCTTTCTAACATATTTTTGATACATCTCATGTTTGACATGTTCCAGTAGGAAAAATGGGAGTAGGAAGTTTTGTTCACTAAGTAGTTGTTAAGGTTGCTGGTTTGACTCAGTTGTTTTATACACAAGGTTTATTTTGAGCCTAGTCCTTTAGCCAAAATCATAAATGAGCAATGTGCATCTAATAAAGCTGCTATTTGTCTTTATTTGTTAAGCTGATCTCAACAGTGCTTAGTGTCAGAAGAGTCCAAATTACACCCAAGGCTTAAAAGTAAATTCTTTTCATGGCAAGTAGCACACGAATATGGGGTTTTTTTCTCTTACCAGGAGCCTGGTGTGTTAGAATGAGAAGCTTTTCCCAGTTTTATGGAAGTGGCAGAGTTTGACTACTTTGAGTTTACATGATGGGTATCCTGAATGGGTCAGATCCTGTCTGCTTCCAAAACTTCCAGGGCTTCAGTTCTGCTCTTGGTGCTGATGAATTTCCTGGAGTGCACTTTAGAAACACTGACGACATACAGAGGAGGCAGAGTATGATGATCAGAAAGAGCATGAGGACGCTCTGCCTGAGAAAAACTGAAAGAAACCCTTTTGTAGTTACCTGCTAGAAAATAGAAGACTAGAGACTTGCATACCTAGAGAAGTAAAGCTTTTTGCTTCACTCTGTTAACCAGATACTCCAGACAGCCTATTGTAAATGATTCAGTAGCATCTTTGGCTCCCAGCAGGAAAACTCTCTGAATTGTTCTTGGTAATAGCTTCAAACCTGCAGGTCTGACAGGTATTTTTAGGTCTGTCTTGAAGACTTATCAGCTTCCATACACTTCAGCTTCTTTGTCTGGAGTCATTGCAGCTCCAGACATATCATTGAAATGGGGTATAATTGTGGTCTCATGCCTTCTCAATCCACCCACCAATCTCAACTGCTTTAAAGGAGCCGCCTGCTGTGCTACAGGGAGTATTTAGAGCCTTTATAAGCAAAGCAAACTTGAACTGTGGGTTGTGCCTGACTTTAAAGACTATCTTGGAAGGAGGAGGAGGGAAGATGAGTTGTGAAATCTCTTCTTTATAACGATATTATTTATAATAGTGGAACGCTTCAAGCTCTGAATCTCACTAGAAGTATATGATTTACTCTACTTACGCTTCTGGCAAGTTGAATTTTCAGTAAGCATTTTCTGTTATTATAGGACAAATGCTAAGATATTATAAGGCTGATTAATATTATAATAGAGGTCTGTTCCATACCGTTATAAAAGTGAGTGTGATTTGGTGAGAACTAGAGGAATAATACAGTGAGCACCACTTCAAAGAGAAATTTACCAAAAAGGGCCAGAGAGAGGGGGTGCAAAACCCCTTTCACTGCTCCATTTGGGTCAGGATTGTGTCCACACTAGAACACTAGAACATTTATTCACAAAACTAATCCCTTTGAACTCAGTAAGGCTAGTAATTGAAGTTTTGTGTGCAAACTGCATGCAGATTCACTGGGCAGCTGCTGTCTATCTCATGCAGTTTCAGTTTGTTCCCTTTCAACAACTCCTGGATGCTTTCTAGGTGATTCCCAATAAAATGGGAAAGAAGAAGAAAGGAAGGGTTAAAAAGGAGGTTGGGAAATTTGTAAAGTAACCTAAGATAGGAAGATTTTTTTTCTTATTTGTACAACTTTTGTGCAGCCCAAATGATAAAATCAGCAAGATTGGAAATTTTTTCAACTGGTGCTATATTCTTGCATTTAAAATATAATTTTCAACCTTCTGTAGCTGTTGAAAGATGCAGCTCTGACTTCTAATCAATGAATAAAGTACAAATACCACCAAGTCTGTCTTTCATCATGCAAGGGAGAAATCTGTATGGTCACTCCAACACATCTTAGCAAAGAGCAGCTGGGGTGACATCCGTGCTTTGGCAAACTGGAGTAGTTTTAACTGCTGGAATCAAGATGATTGAATTGTTGGCTTTTTGCAGTACAAGTTTTTATGACTTCTCATATAAATAAAGAAGAAACAATGCAAAATGTCAACAGCAGATAATGTTAACTTTATAGTATATTCTATTGCATAGCTTCAAGAAATATTTCAGCCTTTTCTATCAATTTAAATTAATTGTTGAACAAAGCACTATTAAAAGTCAGAAAAATATCAAATAGAAGTCAGTGCACTTAATATGGATGATAATGCAAATAAAGTCTTTTGAAGATTCTAAGGTATAGAAGTTAATCTCATCATTTATATCAACTCTTTTTCAATCAAATAAGGGCAATTAGTTGTTGGAGCAGTATATTAAGAAAAGGAGAGAGCGCAAACGTGAAGATAAGCTGATAACCTAGAAGACTAAAAGGGCAATATGCATTTTTCCAGTATGGAAAATTTAATTAAATTTATCTCTCTAGATCTTTTTAGAACTACAACCATGAACAAAAAACAAAAAAACCCACCAAACTAAATACAGCAGTAGCAATGACATTGATGTCTTACATAGATTCAAATTAGTTTGTTACAACTAAAGCTGAACATTTTTTTCTCAGGAAGTATTCAGTAGAAACAAAACCATATAAAAACAATAGAAAGAAAATATTTTCTTCATTAAATGTGTTCATATCCATTTCATAAACAGTTGAGTTATTTAGCTTAATTGGCACAAGTGCACATAGAGAATTAAAGCTATGTATATAAAAAATTTCCACAGAAATAATAACACATATTGGAAATGGAAAATTGGAGTAATTTTGTGGCAAAAAATATATTCGGCAACAGAGGTGCCTAAAAAAGAAAATGTTTTTCTTATTTGAATATCAGGAAACATCTGCTTCCTACTGAGGTAAATTGCCTCCATGCAGAAGCCCACTGTGCTCAATGTTAATCTTTCTATATGTTTCAATGAGCTCTAATTAGGTGATAATTTTCATTTTGCCCGTCTGCATCCTCTTGTCAGCAACTGGTCCATTGGAGAAGCTTTTGGGCTTAGTTTATAACGAGTTTGCAAATTTAAACTGGTAAGATCATATTTGTTTAGATCCCACATGGAATCAATGACTGTTTACCTTGAAACACAAATTCTACTTTAATTCTGAACTTCGCCGGTCATTGCTGGGCTATTTTCTAGATCAGGGGAGCCTGGACTCCCAGTTTCTACCTGCCACGAGCTTAGCTAGCCTAGTTCCAACTAGAATATAACAGTTAAGGAACCCTCTCAGTGGAGTTGCATTTAAGGCTAACAAAAATGTCAGCATCACATCAGTCAGAATCTTTCTTCATGGTTTGTCCCTTTCATACCTTCTCTTCATAAGGTCTCCCAGGCAGTGATTACAATGATTATGCTGGGATATGAATTTTTGAATTTAAAAATAAATATTTCCAAAATATAACATTTAAATTACTCCTCTAATAGTACATCAGTGATTATATGCAATATAGACTGGGTTAACGCACATTCTGTTCTGCCTTGGATGGATTTAAATCTAATGCAAAATGGACAGATCCATTCACGCCTATGAAATTAAATCCAAATAGATTTGCATTAGGTTTAGTGAACACTGCGCAATATAATGAAAAGATGATGTTACCTGAATATCAGTTTTTCTGTCTGCATGTTTATTTGTAGTTTTAATTGAAAATAAACAAAATCAGAAGAGCAAAAAAAGTAGAAAAGATGTATGAAATGTAATGATAATGGTTGACTTCTAAACAACCAAGGAAATTATAGTCATCTTATGTGTGGGACAGGAACAAACACCTCTTAATTGCACTTCATTATAACGTACCTTTCTCTTCTCAGTTGTATATATTAATTATAAAAATCATGTTTCAGAGACGAAAAGCTGTACAATAGTTTTTTTTTCCTTTTCCCTCCCTCCCTTATGCTGTCTGCAGCAGGATGGAAGAACAATATCAACTGTCATCCACAGAAAGAGCTTAAGAGCTTTCAAAGACAAATCATAAAAAGAATGAAAGGCTGTTATAAAAAAAGGAGGAAAATGCTTTGATTTCACAGATTTGGTACTTATTAATGTTTAAGGTTCTCTCTTCTTTTTAAAAGTATCTTCTCATATTGTTTTGTATGTGTTATGTGCAGGTACATCGCTTTTTGATGACTATATCACATGACATGACGTAGATCATTATTAACAGATGGAGGTTGCAGGGATGGAATATGGGAAAAGATACTATAGCATCCCTTCAGGGCTTGTATCCATTCTTTGGATAAATTGTGGAAAACTCAAATATGAATTTTGTGACACAAAGTGGCAGTGTCTTTTGAGGTTGATTTCTTTTACCATTTCATTTGTGTGGTTTTTTGGAGGAATACATATAGACTCTTAAAAGGTAAGAACGTGGTTGTCTTACCAGTATTGTAAGACAATTGTCTCGTGTGCTCCCTAAGCTTAAATGCTTCATTTTGCTTGAGCCTTACAGAATCTCCTGCACCTTCTGTGGATATCACAGATGCGGTGTCTTTGTCAGGGTTATATGCAACCCATTTTTTTGTTGCATATGTGGCCTATTGATAGTAGATGAAGATCTGCTTTTGTATACATTGTGTGTATAACATCTATATTCTTGGGGGAAAAAAAATAATCAAGCACTGCTTCATTAGTAATTATGATCAGCGATAATTCCTGAAGTGGTAGGTACTCACGGGGATACGGGTGTTTTGATTATACAATAAGATTTTCTGTATGTGACTTCCGAACTTTTAAACTGCATCTCCTTCAAAGCATAAAGAAAAGGAAAAACCCTCCTATCCAAACGATGAGTGTGTTACTTCAGTACATTCCTCAAAGGCAGATGCTGACTTCTGTCATTTAAAGTCTCCCTGGTAATTCATTCAGATTTAAGGTGTTGCTTTTTCAGATAGATCAGGTAACTCCTCCCAAAGCTGCAATACTCTGTACTAGACCTTATGTTTGTTTTGGTGGGAGGGACATTCTCCATATGCAAGAACTTGAGGCTTATTAAAGTGGATGTAAGACATGTATGAAGGGGATAGGAACTATTTATAGGTACTGTGTTCAGAACACAAACTATTACTTTAGCACTTTTCATAGTGATGAGTTCCTATCTTTTTCCTTCCCCCCACGCTCCCCAAAAGACCCCAGTTAATAGTGAAAACAATGATAACCATAAAAAGTACGACCCTTTTTCCTCTCATGAACACTTGCAGCTTGCATATTGTTTCAATTGACTAGTCAATTTATTAAAAGACAAATAAAGAGTAGAAAAAGAAAGAGAAGTTCTTTACAGAAGTGCTCTAAATTGCAAGTAGAAGCTATACCTGTCTGCAGATCATCTTGAGATCCAAGGATAGCAGATCTGCTATCTTTGAGTTTCTTTTTTGTATCATGTATGTTTCCATAAAAGCAGCATATGCACCTCTGACTGTTTTCTTCATTATTCCTATTATAAGCTTTGGTCTGTGTTATACATCAGAGTAATTCAAAGACCCAACACAATCAACATAATTTCTCTGCACTCCTCACTATTTTAATGCCATTTGTGAAGTAGTTTAACAATTAACATGTATAAAGCTATCTAACTACATGAAGAATTATCACATGATCCCATTTTTCTGAGGAAATATTAACTTTAAACTGGAATAACCAACTTCCCAGAATTCACATAAAAGCATAATGAAGTTAATATTAAATAAAAGGTTTGTGCAAGCTTTTATTTTTACAATATGTGCTGAAATGTCCTTGATTTAATCGTGTTTTGTTTATGATCAATGAAAGATTCACTTTGGAAAACAAACTGTCATTCATATCTCATTGAGAATTTGAAGAAACAATTTCTTTTAAAAATAAGAAAGCTGTTTTATGTGCTGTGGTATTAAAAATTTAGCACAAAACACACCCAGAAATAATGCATGGAATTGAAACTGACAGGATGTGGGAAAGTTTCAGTTATTATACAAGTGTTACCAAACTTCAGACAGTTCAGGAAATCTTCACATGTAAATTGTATAAATTCAAAGCATGGAAAATCCTCCTTTTTTTGTTCTCTATGATGTTTCATTCATGAATGTAGTCTTGGGCAGCGGAACTAGAAATGTAAGAGTATGGAGTATTGTTGGTTATTTATTTTCAATATTTCTATTTATTTATAAGGCAACAATAAATACATTCATAAAGAAAAACAGCTGGAAATGTGAACACATTGCTTTTGTTAAAGAACGCACAGTTGTGCAAGCTCAGAGTTTATGTTTCACTAGTGGTTATAGCTATTTCTGTGACACTTCACCTACATAAAATCTTACTAGGTAACAGACCTGAGGGAAGATATGAAATAAACCACAATAGTAACGAAAGTATCTCTGTATAAATCTAGAGCACAAAATTATTTGGCTCTATGATAGATGTGTATCAATCTTAACGTGATTTTTCTTTTCTGATCATTAAGTAAGAAGTATTTTAAAAAGATCCATGTTGGAGTGGGAACAGGTAAATTTACAGGAAATATTATTTATAAATAATCCTTCATATAATGACAACACTTTCATGTGCCAGTAACCTGGGACCTACAATACTGTATGTTTTGATTTTTAGAGGAGAAACACAGCCTGAAAATTGCCTGGGATAGATAGATAATCGTTAATTTGATAGCCTAGGCATTCGTTGTATGATATTTAACAATCTTTTCTGCAACATAATTTTATTAAAATGATAAATGAATGACCATTCTAGTGTTATAAGTGGATGACAGAAAATTGTTTATGCCCTAGAACAGTGATGCAAAAAAATTGTCTAAGAATTAATGCAAAACTTGGGGCAAAATTCAACTTTTTATATAGAAACATATATTCATCTTTAATTCTTCTCTGAAGAGTCAAGGAGCAGATTTTAAGTAGTGCTATTATCTGCTACATTTAACTTTCTCAGAATAATTCTTCAGTGGTAATAATGCATAAGCTACAGGATGAGCAGCTGAAAATCACAGTGCAAAATCAGACTATGTCAAGTGAGTTGCAGTTTATTTGATAGTTCAGTTTTTTTCTCTCTAGAGAAATGCGTTCCTATTTTCTTGGTGGGAGAAACCCTTCTCTCTTGTTTTCTGTATTTACTCATACATAAATTAACAATCAGTTACTTATTTTAGGTAAAGTCTCACAAGCAGGGGATTATATAATTCAAGCTGATTCTGGTGGTATTAACTTATCAAAGTAACGTAAGGATAACATAATTTTATAGTTGATTAGTTTACATGGAATTCTCTTGATTATTTGGACTATAACTTGGCCAACTTAAAGGAGTTTAATTAAGAACTTCTGAAAGAATTCATTTTTCTAGTTCAGTGAGTTCATTGCTGTTCATTTAAACTTTACAGGCTTTACTTGGCTTTTACATTTCATAACTCTTTGTGGCTTGTATGATTCAGGCTGATTCACCTTGATATTGACATCACAGAGTTCAATGACTTCTGAATGGTTTGTGTCACCACTTAAAAATAATATAGCTCCGAGAATTTAGAGTGATCTTTGTCCTCTGGTTTGCTTAATATTGTGGGTTTATGTTTTTCTTATTTGTTCAGAACTATTTGTACTTTGGATTATTAATCTATAACTAAATGTTGCCCTCTGTGTTCATCCTGCTGACGATATTTGGAGCCAAACCAAAGCTATTTTCCTTAAAATTGTGCAAAGCATTTATGACTGTATTTAATGTGAGTTTCTTCTTCACTTATAATCTTTTTGGAATCATGTCAGAAGGGGGCAAAATTAGCACAGAGAAGTATTAGTACCTACACTAGTTCTATCTTTTTACAGACAGAAGCCTTGAATATCCTGCCTGAACAAAACCTTAAGCTAAACGCTGTCTGTTTCTCTTGGTAGCGGTACATCGAGCAGAGAATGTATACTGTCACTGGAACAATTACAGTTTGAACTGAATTATGGCCATTCACTGTCTGAACTCATGTAAATATCAACTAAAATGGGTAAGGAAATGTCCTGTCTCAAGGAAGTGGTAAGGAAATTAACCCCAAGGCCATCTCCAGGCTGTCTCTGTCTGCCTTCTCCAGCATCCCTTGGAGAGGGCACTTCTGCATGATCATGTGTAGACCACAGCACATTGCCTTTCGGTGAACTATTTGCAGGACTGGCTGTAGAGGGGGAACGTCCTTCTTCCAGTGAGAGCTTTCAAGCCTTGCTCAGAGTCATTGCTAGAGTCTGAGTTGTGCATTATTAGGATCAGAGTTTTGGCCCACTCAAGCTGTGTGAAAGATTTCAAGCTTAGAAGCTGTTTGAAAGATTGTACTATATGAACCTATAAAGAAATTAACCAAATGTAATGCCTTAAGGTAGCTTCTGTTCGGGTTAAAACTTCAGATTTACATGTTGTCGGCTGTTCTGAAAGACTGAATGAATGAAAGTGAAAAATTTCTTACTCACAGGTAGACTGAGACTGAGTTCCTTATCAGTCTTACGTCATGAGGGTTGCATAGCTTCTGTGCCTCTGCTGCTGCTGTGACCTGTACCATTGCTGAAAGCAGCCTTAATGAGAGAGTTATAAGATGGATATTTGTATAGAGGTAGAGATCTAGATTATAAAAAATACATTATTCTTAATGAGCATGTAACAGTTTGATGTTAGTCATATAATGTGTTTTCCTTCACTTTTTCACTATAACACTGTGTGACAGATGGTATGAAACAGAGCACCTCAGCTTTCTAAAAAATTAATCCAGTTATGAACATCTGGAAGCACAGAATGCTGAAAAATAGAGGCTATGTGCAGAGTTTTCAAACAAATGGGGGCCAGAAGGTGTACGTGGAGCAGACTCTTGTAAGTCTGCTTTGTTTGGTTGCAAGTATGCCACATTATTGGTAAACCTTTTAACTCAGGCACAGTTTCAACTGCCATCAAACAGAGGGGTTTTGACTAATCTGTATTACTTAATCTTTAAAAGCACTCCATTGATTTCAAGGGAAGAGAGGAAGTTCTGATGCTGCAGTTCAGATATCCATCTCACAACTTATATATAACTGCATATTAATCTCATCACATTAAAGTTACTTAAGTTGGAAACCTTCATCATAGATTCTAAATTATGAAGAAAATATTTTTAATTGTAAAGGGAGTATGATGAATGTATCAAAATCCTCATGATCATATCTGGCATCTTGAAAAGAGAAGATTCCTGCTAAATGGTATGTATAGCACCACAGATGTACAAAGCACAAGAGTCAAAAATGCCAGAGTCTCTCTTCCTCTCATTCTTCATAGTATGTGCTCCCTCTTTCATGCTTGTATAAGTAAGGTTTATTTCTGAAATCCATGCAAATTCAGTTCTGAATTTTTTTAAGAACTCTTTTTGGTGTCTGGCAAAATGTATCCTTAAGCTAATATTCACCAGTGGGTGCACATTAGGTCAAATATTTTAGTATTACAAAACATGATATAAATGGTAATTTTTATTTCAGTAGCAGAATAAAGAAATTACTTCAAAAACAAGTGGAGGACTGGCTGGGGGAAAAAAAAAAAGACAAAGTTTCAAAGTTTTAATTAGTACCTTTTATCATGACATTTTCAATGCAAGTCTGCAAATTGCATCAGCTATCAAACAGAATGGAACAGAATCTATTTTATATCAACTTATGACAGATTTATAAATTAGTTACATACATAAATAAGCGTGGGATAGGGCACAAAACCAAAATGGCTATGCTATATTGTGATCTTATATTCTCTGCTGACCTAGACCAAGAAAATTTCCATCTAGCTACAGCTGTAGTAACCATCTTTTTTCTCTTTATAAAGCAAACGCAGCATAATTCCAGTAGAAGAAATAGACTAATTTTGAGCTTCATAAATATAATGCAGAATATGGCTCATTACATAATAATGCAATAAACAGCGTGAAGAGGAATCAATATGCCTTAAAAATATTACAAAAGAAATGAATTTGCAGAGAGAAATAGATGCCATAAATTGCACTGTAAATAGGACTGCAAACCTTTTCAGTTAATTTCAGTTCCCTGAAACAGTTAATTTCTAATGATTTTATTAGCAATGCAATAACCTAATAAAAATGGAAGCTTGTACTGCTTCGTAGACAAGGCCTTCATAACGTGTTTAGAACCCTTTAGTTCTGCTGTTGTTTCTATGTAAGAATCAATACCACAGGCAGCAATTATGTGTTGTTGTCTTTTGGCTAAAATTCCCACACATCTGGGATAAACAGATATTCTATTCGAACTTCCTCTGTTAACTCCACCAGTTTCCATGGAATGACACTCTCTATGCTTGTTAAGTAAATGATTGTTGTAAGACTATAGAGACATGGTCGATCAAATTAACCCCTTTTGTCCACCCTCCAAAATGGTTCCCTTCATTTGCCTAAATTCAGCTGCTTTGGGGAATTTTTTCAAGCTTGAAGGACTCTCTGGATTCATCACATTAGCAAACTGTAACCTGAGAAGAGGGTCTTTGGAGCAGCAGGACTTCTTTGGCCCCCAATTGTTTTGCTAATCAAGATTATTGCCACTATTGAGATGTGGAAAGATAGCCTAGCTGACAAAATTTGTCAGCTTCCCATGAAATAGTTCTGTCAGTTTAGTCAGGGTGCCGGCTAATATTAACATATAAATGAAGTCTCTCCCCTCACCCCTTAATAGATGCACAGAAAATATAAACACACACACAAAAAACCCCTCTGTGCTTAAATCAAACAAGCTTCTTTTCTCAGCTCTAGCCCATGTCCCTGGAAATCCTGTGAGTAGTGGAGCTAAAGGGAGGGGGGAGGGAAGCAGAATTTGCACAAAACTACTTTTAAGCCATAAAGCAGCAAAGCTCCCCTCCCCTGCTGATAGCAACAGGAGATTGATTACGCCTGCAAAAGTACAAATGGTTGCCTGAATGCAAGTGGCAGACCTCCAAAGCAGTATGTTCTATGTGCTGGTTTTACATTTTATAGCAGAGGGCTTGGATACAAAGTGAAAAAGTGGAACAGGGGGTATGAAAGAGTTATCTCTGCCCAGAGGTCAAGCCTATGAGAACCGCCGCTGGTTTGAGTCGGACCACAGAAAGATAGCGGGGCAACCGGCCTCCGTGCCGCGATTGGCCCCCACTGTCACCCAGTGCCTGGTTTTTGCCTTTCACTCTGTTTTCTCATAATCAGAATACATATTGTATTTTCCGGCTGACCCCCAGGGTGATATAATCTAACGCTCTTTCACCCACTTAAGCGAATTTTGCGTTATTTTGTCAAAGGCAAATGCTTTGCATCATTCTGGCGGCAACTCTTTCAAATCCCAGCTGTACCAAACCATAAAAAAGTAATTCAAACTGCACTCATTTTAATTGTAAATGGATTTACTGAAAGTTCTCTTAATCTTTTAGCCTGATTTAAATATAAATAAATTAATATCTCATGATATTTGTAATCTGCAAGTCAGCAATATTGGCCTTTTGGTACTAAATTAGTTCTTGAATGGCAACTGTGCAGCAGCTTTGTGTAGTTAGTGTACGCATCAGAGATGACTCTTCTAACAAGTTCAATAGGCTTTGCAAAGCATAGCTTTAAATAGAAGAAATCCTTCAATCATGATTTGTTCTTGCTTTATGAGAAACAATCAGATTATTCCTTTGTGCTGAACTGTGACAATACTCTAAAGCATGAATGAAAACTAGGATATATGTTCCCCCAGTGGATTACATCAGCCTTCTTGTTCATTAGGCTAACATGAAAAATAGATTTAATGTGTAAAATATCTGTCACTGAAGAGAATATTAAGGAAATTACTTGGAAGCAGTTTGTGGGAACTTCAGAGATAATGAGTTAATGACAAAGCACGGTATTTGTTAAGTAGTTCAAAGCAGATCATTCCTAAAGAGTTCCAGGCAAGTAGCTAAGCTCCCTACTTCACGACTTTCAGAAGTTGTTATGCAGGGTTGATTTCAACGTCTCTGAAAATGTTGTGTAAAATACTGCCCGGAATGTGGAGCTAAAGAAACATAATCCAAACAGCACCATTTTTACCTATCACCCAGAGTTTAGTGGTACATGCACTGTTTCTGGTCATACCTTTGATCTGAACCTCACTTTTCAATATTCTGAGAAACTTAATTAAGATGTGTTAGACCTACTGTCTCAATTGAGGAAAAACCATAGGAGCCACAGTATTTGAGTATTGCTAGCAATAGGATAAAGTTAATAATCACAATAATATAAATTTTGCTCCATTTGAAGTCACATTCTGCTTAAAAGTTCAGATCTCAGAATCTTTGTGAATTTTCTGGATTTCCCTTCTAAATCAGTAAAGTTTAATTGCATTGAATCCTTCTTCCTCCTGTGCTCTGGCCCCTCTCCTGCAGGGTATGATGTGGGGAAATGCTGAAGGATATCTTACTTGCTACCCAATATGCAGTGTGTTGATGGTTTTTGTACAAATGAATGACTAGTCTTTGCCCCAGGTTTACAATCTGGAAGAGCTTTTGTTATTTGTTACAGCATCAGTTCATCAAAATATATATGTTCTTAATTTTAGATTCATCCAGCTCTAGACCCTCTTACAGTCTGGCTTCTGTTATAAGCATCAAATTTAAAACTTCTTAGATACCTTTAAATAGCTAAAGGAGTAATATTGACGTTTAGAGGTCAATCTTCTATTAAACAACTATCTTTAGGTCGATGTCATCCGGAGCTCACGTAAAGTTCCCAGGAGTCAGAAAGGTACACTTGACCATGTGCATTAAAACCTCAATTTACTCCGTGTGACTTTTTCTCATATTTGTTTCTGGTCACACTCCATTGTTTTGCATCCACAGGATGGCATATACTTCCACTAAGAAAAACGAGTCCTGCCCAAAGGGAAGAGCAGGGAGTTTTCCTCCACTGCGCCAATCACCCAGCTTGCAAACTTGCATTGGAAGGGGAGCCGAGTGGTGCCTATAATGGAGTACTTCATACCTCAGAGAGAACAGCTGCCTCACACTTCAGTGCACACAAACAAAACACCTGCTTAAACACAAAAAAAACAGTAAGCAATGAGACTGAGTATACGTTGGATGTTGTTTAGACTTCTCTTTTATCTTTTTTTGAAATATTTTAACATTTCTCTGCATTTTGGACATTTTGAAAAAATTGTAGGCTTTAGTCCATAGAAACATGATTTTTCTTCTCTTTTTTTGGAACAGGGAAGACTACTGCCACCATTTTGCTTTTCATCATTGGTAAAGATAAAACTGTATAAGTTTGGTTTGGACAAGCATCTTGCAATTTTGACTACCAGTTTTTCAACCAATACTACATCACTTGAATATAAGCAGCCTTTCATTATTACCTATCTTTTTACAAAATTTTGGATAGACACTGAATACTGCTTAACTTGGTATTTTTCTCTCATATGTTGTAGATACATGGGCGTTTTTCTTGCGCAAAGAAACTATGGATCTTCATCCCTGCTGTTGAAGGGGTTTACAGTTTAATTTCAAGGGTGTAGCAATGATCTTTGTAAGGAAACTGGCATTTTGACATTTGAGTTTTAAGCAGTACTTTTCAGTGTATCAGGCAAGGAGACAGAAATGGGTTTTCAGCAATGGCAGAGGGATAAGTAACTCCACTGAAATTTAGTATATAACACAAATTAAAAGAGGATTAACATATATATCAGGATCACCAATAACATATTGTAACTCCTCATTTCTGAGATCTGTTTCACATGGACTGATGTTCATTTCTGATACATTTCCACAATTTTCAGCTGAAATGCCCATTAGTGCCGGGAAGCTGTCCATACTGGTCAGGTTCTGTGATTCACATCAGTGGCTGTTGTCATATGGTAGCTGTTATCGTCTGGTCTTTGTGATACAAATTTGTCACCTCCACCAGTTCATAATGAGGCTGACTCATACGTAAAACTCTATACTGCCCACAACAACAATTGCCATTCTATTTGGAAGTCACAGAAGAGAGATTCAAGATTCAGTGTTTCAATTTTAAAAAAAATATTCTCTCACCATTATGGGTGGTCTCCTTCCCAAGCGTTGGTAGGACAGTATAGTAACACTACCCAATGCTGTTGCCTGAACTATGCATAAAAAAACACCTTCAATGCTTTCAAACTTTCAGTGTTCTAAGTTGAATACGCACATAGCACATATATCAATCAAAATAAGTTTGAACTTCCTTTTTTTATTTTTAGTCTTGCCCTGAATTTTATTGGACTGACTAATTCTAAATAATAAGCATAACTGTTTTATTTAACCAAGGGAAACGAGTGGGAACAAGTTCTGACTGACAATGGCTCTCTGCTGGAACCCAGAGAAGCAAATGCAAGCAATGCAGTAAGGAAGATCAAACTTGTTACACTGCTGATATTCTAAGAGTCTGAACTCAGACTCCCTGCTGGCCTCAATTTTACAATGATAATCATTTCCTAAAATGTCTTCATTTTGTAAATGAAGCCGTACCTCCCTCTGTAGCAGGCGTTTGCAAAGATTAAATCATTTACATTTCAAAGTGTTCATTTTTTGCCAGTGTGAGAAATACTCAAGCAGGAAAATGAGTGCTTCTTTTAATTTTTGAAAGCTGGGGGAGCATTCATAGTGAAAATAATCACAGCCTATTACAGCAGCCTTGCTTGCCTATCCCCACTTCAAAAGGATGAGCCTATCTTTTCCCCACCCAGCAGTGAATGACCACTTAAATGAGTGATGGCTTATTAATACTATGACTCAGCCACTTCTGATAAGGAGAACAATAGGAGGTCAAAGCTTGAGCATCCCTTACAGGAATTAATGAGAACATGTTGCTGGTAATTTGGTCTTTTGGAGATTACATTTAAATTAAAAAGTTCTTGTGTCAGGCTTAATGGTGTGACCAATACCGCCACTATTTGAAATCCAGAGACAACATTTTTGTCCTTTCCACCTATATAAATTCATTGACCTTATTAAGGTTGCCTTGGGGGTTGGACACCGTTTAAAGGGAAGAAAATCAGAGAAACTGTCAACATAAAACTTTAAGGAAGTTCTCCAAAAATAATACTAAAAAATTGCACATATTTAATGTCTCAAATTAAACACTTGGGCATACTGTTGTTTTCAGAGTCAGGTTATATTATTACAAAAACAATGAAATACACGTATCTGGGATATGTTACATTAACATTTCTGCATAAGACCTGGCATAGATTCATTTTCAAAGAATACTTACCCTGAACTTGTGTGCTATTCTTTTTTGAAGAACTGTTTAACCAGGCAGAGGTGACAGTGCTTGTGCAAAAGAGAGGGCTTTTTCTTTGGTGCCTCATGCTTCTTGCTATTAAGGAATTAGCTCCTGGGATGTGTGGTTTTATTCTTAACTTTTATTTCTGCGTTTTTTTATCAATTTTAAAATTGTTCTTGACACTTCGAAACAAAGGCATAAAATACAACAGGGAGATCAAGGTTATTTAAAGGAGTTAAAACTACTTATGTTGTTGTGTATGTAATTAATTACAGCAGGGAAATCCAACCTACCATTTTCTATTATCTTTTTGGTTTTTTAGTTATAAAAATAATACATGTAATATCTTTTCCTATCCAAAGCCAATGCTCTGATGATCCAGATAAGATTACAAATATAAAACAGTGTTCTTTGTGCTAACTAGTTCAAATTTTTATTAACAAAGGTGTATTGCATTTTCAGGGGACTTTGAAAGGTGTGAATCAAATATTTATAAACATTTTGAGATATAATTCCAAGGGAAAGCATAGATAGTTCCATTCTGCTATTTACTCATTGGTCAGTGGTGATAAAATTGCAGAAAAAAATCTAGATTACTATAAGAAGAGGTAAATTATAAGCCTAAGAATTTTTTATTAATTTTGATATGTCATTTCTGATGTATCTGGAAGTCATATAATAATTTCCTTTGTTTTATTTATCTTCTGTCAAGATGATATTGTTAAACTTGTTGGAGAACTTCTATAAATCTTAAAAGATATAAAACCAATACAGTGCTATAAAACAAGCAAATATGGTTGAGCTGTGATTAGTTGAAAAAACTTATAAAAAAAAATTAAGGGAAGACTATCCTTATACAATACCAAGCCAGAGATAAGATTCTCTATGCCAGCCAAGAAAGATTTAGGTTTGAACTGGAACACAGAAGAACAGGTTCTGGTGCAAGTATACAAAACATTGAATAAAGCCCCAGTGAACCCACCTTATTAAGCATTGGTTCAACGTTTGTGCGATTCTTGGGGAACATAATAAATGTCATTAACAATAGTGTGATTAAATTAGGAATTCAGAAGGTGGAGGGAGGCTAAGTCCATTTTGATAGCATCATGATGAAAAGGGACATTGAATTATTTAAATCCTTCCCTAGTCTATAAAGATACATTAAAATATATTGGAAAAATGAATACTGCAAATGATGTCTTCTATAGCTTGTTCCTCTGTTTGCCATTAAAACAAGAGTTTCTGGTAGCTGCGATTGTTTCTTGTCCTCTGTTCACCAGATTGACAAGATCTCTTGATTTTATTAAGAGGTAAAATCTTTGCTGACATCTGTGGAATGTTCAAAATATACTAGTTCAGCACTTACAAGATCTCTACAGCTCACTTCTCATAGGAGCTCTAAGCCTTGTAGGCTCTTAATGAATTAGAAGCCATTCAGATTCCTTATGACAACACTTGTTTGGGCCTCTGTGACAGTTTGTGTCCTTTATTAATGGTCGTTTACCCATCGATTGCTCTGCCTACTCATGATGCAATAGGCTTGTACTACAGCTCTTGCCAGAGGCAGTGAAATCTTGTACCATTCTGAAACATAAAACATGACTTCTCCATAATTAGGAGAGTATTTCATGACTTGGAGTCTTAAATGGCTTCTCTTTGCTATGCAATAGCTTTTAAAAGAGGAATGTGATCCAGAGAAATAAGGAAGAGCAGTAAAAAGAGGGGATGACTGGGGAGGCCGGTACAGTTGGTGCCAAGGAGAATGGCTTGTGGCCCCCAGCACTGGGCACCGGGAAGCTGGAGCTGCCTGGAACTGCTGCCAGCCAGAGCCTCCCTACAGGGGGGCTGGCTTGATGCAGGGGACAGTTGTTTTGTGACTAGTGTCTTACTTATTGTTGCTGAGAAAAGTGGCAACAAGCCAAGTAAAAACCCTTTTTGTCCTTTACTCCCAACAGGGGACTTGGTAGTGTTTTGTCATGTGCCTGGGCATAATCCAGTCAAAGTCCCCATATACAATGGAAATAGACTTTGCTACTGTATGTGTGTCTTAGGAAGTGGTACTCCAAGTTACTGGTACTGTTCAATTATTTATTTAATGTTTTGGTATGATTTCAGTGCTTAATTTTGTTGGGAATTGTTTTTGTCTTTTAATCAATACTCAGTTCTCAATATCATCACTCCTTTAAATAATTTTAGCAGTGCATACATTACATAAAAGAGATATCACTTATAAATAGCAAAGTTTATGAGTAACCATCTCTCCTTAATGTAAATTCCAATATAGTCCATGATCAGAAATCTCCAATGTATAGGTTTACCATTTAATAAAATATTAGTAGCACAGACTTAAATCTCACAGATTAATTACATCTCTTTTGAACTATTATCACAGTTTTCTATCATTGTTATTTTTATGCCATTGTAGCTTTAGGCTTTTATTTGTAATTTCAAAAGATTATTGTTGCTATTATTATTCGGTTTTAAGGTACTTGAATGTAATGGACCTAATGATACTAGAAAATCAGTCTTAGTTATTTATCTGTAGTTATTGTAAGGTTTTGTGCCATTTTCTATGTTTTTATATATTCTATAAGAGGGCTGTAGTGGAATACATTGTCCCAAAGATCACAGTTACTAGGTGATCATGACAGATATATGGCAGGCAGAGTCTCACAGTTATTCATTCTGAGTAGTAGTTCTCCAGCAGAGCATTTCTGTATAATTCAGTGGAATATTCCAGGAAGAAAGGGACTGTGCAGCACACAACAAATAATACCTTTTCTCCTGGCAAATCTGTTTTTTAGAGCAATATTAAGAATCATTTGAGAAAAATGTCATTCATCAGAAAATATCATCTCATTAGAAACAGGAAAGTTCATAATCCTCTTAGTTTCCTTAAAAATGAGATGCCTCTGCACTAGAATACAAAATGTTAGGATTATCCCCTCCTATGTGAGAGCATGTTTTGAAGCTCTGTTCCAAGAAATATTTCTA
Organism: Neomorphus geoffroyi; assembly: GCA_033558235.1. Classification (NCBI taxonomy): domain Eukaryota; kingdom Metazoa; phylum Chordata; class Aves; order Cuculiformes; family Neomorphidae; genus Neomorphus; species Neomorphus geoffroyi. Next base: position 10,186,706 of record JAUMJM010000001.1, read on the forward strand.
CAATATTGTAGAAATATTTATACAATAATTCTATGTTACCTCTGCATAATCATAGATATTACAAATTAAAAACTTAATAGATGTTGAATTGATACTGAAGGTATCTAGGGAGTGGCTAGAGTATTCTCGGAGAATGGTGCCACATCCATGTGTCTAATTAGCCCAGACTGGAGGCCTATTTTTTGAATATAATCTTAACTTCTTGTGCAGATATAAGGGCGGAACTGGTTGGATGTGAGACTCGGGACAAAAATGTGGTCATCAGTTCTTTTTAAAGTGTATCCTAATTGTAAGTATCTTCAAGAATTGTTTCTTTCTGGTAATTTTAATAGCTCAGGTAACCTTATCTTGCTATGTAATATCGTTACTATGCACCTATAAGATTTTACTTTTTCTTAGGAGTGAACACTCTGGATCTAATCCAGATCACTTAACAGAACACTTTCGTTATCGGACATGGTGTAAGTCCTACTTTAAGTCAAGTTTGTATATGTTTTCATTATTGAAGCCCTCAAAATACTTCATATTTATTCAGGTTCAATTCTTTCCTAATGATATTGGAAGTAGCATGGTTCCCAAAAACCAGTTTTAGCGTTTCTGTCCTAAGTAACTATGAAATGCTGAAATGTTTTCTATTGAGTTGATTTAGATTTTGTATCTCATAGGTTCAGATCCTTCTGTTGAAACACTTAATGGGCAAATGTCTGGGAGTGGTGGTTTTCTAAAGAAAACATTACTGAAATGTATGTAGTCTAGAATGAAGCGTGCTATTGCCGGATTCAGTAGATATCCCAGTCTGACCTCGGCTACTTTAAAAAAATTTGCAAATTAAAGCGCGCTGAGCACAAGGCCAATCTTACAGTGAATTAATGTAGGACCCACCTCCCTTGAGCTAAATTTTTTTCATAACTTATTTTATTTCCCTTGATAGAAAGAGAAGTGCAGCATACTTTTAGTTGCCGTCTGATAGTGAACAATCTTCTGGAACACACAGCCAGTTTGATTGTGGGACACTTAGTCCAGGTGGAATTTCTCCAGTTTGCTGGAGTTATACTGTTGCCAGGATTGTGTCCTGTATATAAATAGAGGAAAGAGATAGTCCTGCTGGAGACTTGATTCTCAAAAAGTTTTTTTTTAAAACAAATGGCTTTTCTGAGAAATTGAGCAAAATGTTTCAAGATAAAAGAATGTTAAATATAGCTAGAAATTAGAGAGCAGTATGTTCAAAGCACATCAGCTTTGAAACCATGTACTTAACCCTGGGACTCAACAAGATTTCACATTTTAAATAAAAATTTTAACTTCCTGAAAAGATATGGTTCATTCATCTTTTGAGAGTAGTGTAGAAAGGAAAGAAAGAACATATAATACTTGGAAAAATCTTTCACTGAGATAAGCATCTTTGACATTAGGGAAAAAAAAGAATATAACGTGAAAATAAAATGGGTCATATCCCTTCCTAAAGAACTCTGTTGTTAGATTTGTACATCAAAGTAAGTGTAAGGTTATTTTCTGAAAGAGTTTTTTTGGCTAACAAGTACATTATCTTCTAGAACCATTGCCAGCAACATAAAATCTTAGTTCAATGGGGAAGAAATACAAAATTTTAGCACTCTTATTTGAAACATTATACAGAGTGCAGGCTGTTCTAAGTTCAATGGAAATGTTACATAAATATACCCATTAGAAATCTGGTCCACAAAAAGCAGTTTATTTGGTTGCCTCTTAATGATACTGATAAATGTCAACATTTGTGTGTAACACAGCATACATGTGTTTGTGTAGCAGTCATCTATGTTCAATTGAACTGATTTTATTTCTTACACAAACTGAGCTTTCATCCTGGAATAAGTTTTCCAGTAACACAAAGGCAAATCAGGAAATGTGTAAAATGGATTGGTGCCCAAAAGACTAAGTTATACATCTCCTCTTGGAAAAACATGAGGACACATTGTCTTAAAAAGAAAGGCATAAATTACAGAAGAATGCAAGTTCGTTTGAACTTGCATATTGAAAAAGTCTATACAAATCCTCATTACTTTACTAGCCGTAGCATGTAAGTTCTTTCTTTCAGGTAGCTACCTAAATACACATAATCAATTAAATTTCTTAAATATCTGAGTATATGGACATATTTATTTCACTAATAAGTCAGCTTTGACTTTTTGTAATATCATATTTTTATATTTAATTTATAGGTGTATTACCTCACAAGGAAAAAATAGGAAAGTGAAATAAAGTGAAATGGTTTTTAGTTTATTTCAAATACATTGAAATGGTGATTTTGCAAGTGTAAAATACAAAACAACCTAATTATTTTCTGGATAGAATTTACTCAAAATTATGTCAGGTGCAAGTAATCCATTAAAAAAGTTTCAGTTTATTGAATGGCTGCTGTCTTGAATATGAAGTAGACTACCTTGACAGCATTAACACGTGTTAAAGAATATGTGATGATCTGCTGAATGGTAAACGTTACTGTCATTCTTTTTGCACTTCTCCATCATTGCATTGTGTCAAACTGGGGGTTTTTTTCTACAGGTTAAAAATTTAATGCAGAATTATAAGAGAATATGTAGTGCTATACTCCATTAAGTGACAAAATAACAGTAACTCTGAAGAAGCATTGAGGCATTAACACTGTATTTTAGAAGAAAACCAACCAAATCAAATCCGGAACAAGTACCTTGTGGTGCGGTGTGTCATGTCTATGTTCCTGTGATCCCTGCTGGGTCCATTTGGGTTCTGGCAGAGCCTGTTTCCGTCACCTGCCCTTGCAGACTCTCAGTTTCTCTGCATTTCTGAAGACCTTCCAGGGCATGTGAGTGCCACTGGGATAGAGTAACCATAAAGTAATCAGTTTGCCTAGAGATTTTACTTGTTTTCATGGAGGCCTAAATAAATAACATCATAGGTCTCAGTGGGTTAGCAGAACAGGGTGTTTCTTCTTGGGTGGAGCTTTCTTGCATTTAAGAGGCATCAGTTCTTGTCATTTTGAACTGATCACAGACATAAAGGCTTTTCAGATCGAAGTCTAACAACTTTCATTGACTGTGTCTAGACTTCAAAGCAGGTGCCCCCTTGATCTACCCTGAAGTCCTGGCCTGTTGACCATCCAGGCTGTAACAGGAACCACAGCTCTCCCTGCTCAAATGCCTACATCATCTTCCCGCGGGAACATCACAAATATGTGTAGGCAGATTCAGATCCTGAGAAAGGGGTTTGGTTTCCAACCCTTTCTGTATACTCACATAAAACCTATTGAATTTACATTCCTTATTTGAAAGAACTTCACAGCCAAACTGTTATCATATTAACTGTTCCTGGGAACAAGGTAGTTTGACATCCTTTCAGAAATCAAGCTTACCTTACACATTTTGTATTGGACATTGCATAAAACCTGGTGAAACTGCAGTTATAGTGGTGAAACTGCACATGGTGCCATTGACAATAGTCTCTAAGAAAAAAAAGGAAAATTTAAGAAATTAAGGGTACAGCAATCTCCAGTAAAACCTGCCCAGCTACTTGGTATCATAGGTACATATTGTAAAAGCATCAGGTTCATTATATACATTAAAGAAGTGAACACACATTTCATTGTCTCATTAAAAGCAAAAGTAATATCTGAATAATATGCTAAGGCATTGGTTTCAAACTGTTAGGGAATGGCTGTTTGAATAAATGCAATGTGTTTACGTGATGAATGCTTTCTCTAGAGGTTACCCTACCTTCTGATGATTGAGTCTAACCCTGCTTAGCGGATCTGACAAGATTCTTGCCTGAAGTAACATTTTTAATTACCGTTCTTGTTTGTTTACATCCAGAGATTGAGGGGAAAAATAACTGAAAGCTTTGGAACAACTATTGAGCCTGCACTTGCTCTAAGCTGGAAGAAAATAATTTTTAGTATATGTTTAAAATTATATAACGCATTTCAGATGTTGGTTCAGATTACTGTTAAAATGGCTTTCAAATCTGGGAGTGTTTCTTGCTGGTTTTATCCTTTTAAAAATTTCCACTGTTCTTTTTTTCATCTTTAATTAAATTTCAATTCATTTTATGATACTAATTAAAGTATTTACAGCAAGAAATTCTATACATTTGCAAAACTGCAATAAATTGTGGCATTTTCACCAACAAGCAAACTTTTTTGAAGTTTCACAAAATCTTTATCCTGTATTTGTTAGACGTTGAAAGATAGATCATCATTTGGTATAAGTCACTGTCATTCACTGGAGTCAGAAGAGCAATTTTGATTTACAACAGTTTAGATTTTGGCCAGTAATCTAATTAATTTAATCAAAACCATGTACAGACACCAGAATAAACAATACCAAACAGTAAAGCAAGTAACCTATCTTAAAATGAAAATAAAATTAATATCCCAGACTTCTTAAATCACTGTTTCTTTACATAGTTTTGTTTTCTATCAGCTTTGATCTCTTTCATTTCATTAGAGCAAACTCCTCATTGGAGGCATGAATTTCTTCCTATGAAATTGATCTCACATTCAACACTGATATCTAGTGACTTTTTCCAGTTTCAGATTGAAACTTTTTACACCGTACTTTAAAAATAAAAACCCATACAGAAATTATTACATCATAAGTAGAAGAACGTATGGCACGTACAAAAACGAGTACACAATAAATATGTTTCTAATAAATATTTTGGTACTGAGTAAATTACAGAAGAGAGAAGACAGTGAACTACCATTCTGATATTAATTAGTTTTCTTAGTAGAGTGGTAGTTATTAAATTAGTTCAATCATAAGCAAATTTGAGGTGCAGAAGCACTGCTTATTACACCAACCATTATCATTTCACTTTTCCTTGGGCTTTCCTCATCTGTTTTGTATTCATCTTATCTATCAGATGCATAGCTTGTAAGGTTTCCTATTTTATATGAAAAATGGGTCTTGATGTATGATTTTGGCCTTCAAGTTTTCTAAAAATAAATACCAATTAAAATAATTTCAGAGCAATGGACAAAATTCATTCAGCCTCAGGACAGAATATTGTGCAAAAATTTTACTTTGTCTTGCATTGATTCACAGATGCAAAGAGAAAGAAACGAGCTAAAACTTAGAATATCATGCCCACTACCTACCAATTTCAGCAATTGTTGTATCCCAAGTTAATTCTACAGTCTTAGTGCTTTGTTCTCATGAAGTTTTGCTAGTTTATGTGTTGCATTCATGATTTCTGGGTATTTGGACAACCAGAGCATTTTCAGTAGGCTTCCTTATCTGTAATAAAAGTAATGGAAGTCCTGCATTTTGGCATCTGATGAACTCTGTATTTTGGAGTCGATTCTCTAGCAGAGGTGTCAAACTCGCAGGCCGAATCTGAACCTCTACCTTTTTTTATCCAGCCTGGCACCTTGTTTCTACCTGGCAGCAGCACCGAGCTCCTTGCCCCTGTGCTCCTGCCAGCGCTGGTCACGTGTGTGGCATGTGTGACATGCATTATGCTGCTGGAGCAGGAGAACAGCAGGAGCTGTGAGTTTGACACCCCTGATCTATAAGGTGGACAAGTGGGTCTTCTGCAAATACACCGCCCTATTACAGCTTTCTAATTAACGATCAGCTGCAGGAAACTGTAAATTTAAAATAGTGATGACAATAATAAAAGTTCCTGAGGAGGAAGGAGACTATTGAAGATAAGGAAGCAAATATCCTACTAGAAGAAATAGAACTAAATGCTCTATGGTGACTCCTAAGTATTGTGCAAGTATTCACAGTGGGCTATAGATGAGAATATGAAAAAGATGAGTGTTATAACATCAAGGGGCATGAATGACAAACAGATGCTAAGCAGACAGATGAGCTATGGTTGAAGGAGGCCAGTGCTGCTGTATGCTGAGGGAAGAGAGAGGAGAGGAAGAGGTGGATAAAAAAAAATATAGCCCCAGAGAAAACTGAAAGCCATGCTGAGAAGTAGTCTGAAGAAGATCACAGGAAACAGCTTATGGAATTAAAAACATTTGGGAAGTTACAGCACTTAGGAGGAATTAAATATAAGAAAGTAATGGTCATCTATGAAAACAGAAACTTCAAAAAGGAAAGGACTGCAACACAGAACCTGGAGAAGAAGAGCTAGAAAATCAGATGATCTCAGCATGAATAAAGAGAGACATGCTAAGAGCCCCATACAACATATCAATCTCTAGGAAGACCTTTTATGAACAGTTAACAATAGACTTTGGCAACAGAGAGCAAGGAAATGTCTGAGAGAGGGAAATATCTGACTGAAGTGATGGTCTTACATCAGTCCCATCATGACTGGGAAGAATATGGATCAGATATAAATAGCATCTTAATTTATTTCAAGTGGATTTAACTTGCTTTTCACTGATATTCCTTACTGTTAATTTATTAAAGATGCTGAGACTATATAGATAAAAATTAGCATAACTTACGAAGTAACGTAAAATTACATTGGAAGCAGAAGCACTAAAATAGTGCAAATGTAATTTTTATTTTCCTAATGAATTAACCATATGGAAAGTATTATTTTCAGGGTTTGCTTGTTCAAGTCAGCCAGTGGAAATATTTATCAAGTGTTCAGATTTAAGAAATGGACTCAAGCATAGGTAAGAAAATGACTTCATAATGAGAACAGATGCTACAGAGACAAAAGATATCTTCACAAATCATATATGGCTTAATCCCACAACCATTTTCTCTAGGTATTTGGAGTCAAATTTTTAAAAGTATTTAACAGTTGTTCTGCTCAGCAGTGCAACATGTGGCTGATTTAGGAGCTGCACACTTAATACTTAGCCCCCTGCTTATACCAGTCAGGTATCTTCTGTGTGCTTGCCAAGTTGTTGCTGTACCTAAGATGACATGAAGTTGCATAGGAGTCCAAGTTTTATCTCGTTCAAAGGAGAAGTATAACTGATTTCATTAGAAGTTTACTTTAGTGCAGCTAGAACCCCCACAGGGCAGCATCCACTGCCCTAAGGAAACTGAAGGATTTTTCACTCCCAGAACATGCTATTCCACCTTATGTTTCCTCTTTTTTTTTTTCTTAATCCATTACTACTTGCAATTTTGTTTCTGCATAATAAGAACTTATTACAGTACTTTTGTCCTGATAATTCAGAAACTTGAAATGAAAATAACTTAGGCTCTAGGATTTCTACTTGTTGCGCTAAACTTTTTTAATTCTTAAAGGTGTCCTCGAGTCAACAACACTTAAGTAAAATCCTCTGCGTGTTCCAGTTTTATGAGACCTAAAAGTCATCTTGACCTAGATCTCTAGAACTGTGAACACTCTTATCTCTAGTTAACCTGCAATAACATCAGGTATTTCTAGGTGGGCACATGAGGCTGCATGGGCCAACGACATTATAAATGGTATAATAGCTTAATTGTATGATCATAATAAAATACCATTTTTTTTCTGGGTAGACTTTTTCACTCTGAGTGATAATATTGAAAGTGGTGAAGAATGAGGATTTCAAAGACTTTTGGATGACGCTTGTTTTGATAACTGCATCTGGTTATGATATTGTTCTATATGGATTTAGTATTATTTAAATATTCCATGGTGATATGTACGTGATACAGTAGAGCTTCTAAAAGCAATTGTCATTGTGATCCATTAAAGTATAGTGAATACAATATCTGTACCATAAAGTCTGGGATTCACGAGGTTACAAAATTATTAAGTTAACAATGTAAAAAATGGCCAAACCTACATTATAATATTAGCTTTGACAAATTTTGTTCCATAAGTGTAGTTTTTGAAGTAGAAATTTGCTAGGTTGATCCCATAAGTATCTGTCCTGCAAAAGTGTATTTTCTCAAATTAAAAAATGCCTTTCGTACAGAATTGGCTACAAGTGCCTTTTCTTATCTCATATGGTTTCCAGTACTATGTAAATTCATAGCTCAGAGGAATGTTGTAATCTCACATAATGAGTTACATAATATATTGAGCCACTTATCATGTATTTTAGTTTAAGAGAGGATTTTTTCATTTTTTTCCAAATATTATTTTATTTCTTCAACATTATCATAAAACCTAATTCAAATAACATTAAATATCTTCTTTAAAGCTTACACAGGCACCAGAACTGAGGGGATATGGGTACAATGCAATCCTCAACTCACCCCTATTGTGCAGGAACAGAACAGAAGCTCCAAAGCGGCTGGGGGTCTCACATATCTCATATGTGCTGCAACAATGAAACAAATTATGAACAAGGCTTAAGGCTCAACTCTGAATTCTTGCCTTTGTGAGTTTGTGTCTCATGCATGGAGAGCATTGATTTTGCAAGGTACTCAGAGATGCGGCCTGGCTGTCTGTGAATAAGACCAGACGGATTATTTTCTGAAGTTTGTCATTAAGACAGGGGTATCTCCTTTTTTGATCTGGCTCTTCTATTAAGTCTGCACAAGGAGGGTGAGTAATATTAGAGGGTTTATGTATGGGTTTTATACGGGTTTTATAATTGATTTCAATAATAATATATTTATACAGATAAAAACATAATTATTAATCTCACATAACGCAATGCTGTTCTGTTCAGCTTTAAAATACACTAGTACAAAAAAGGAAGTTATGTTATTGTGCAGAATCTAAACTCATCCCAGATTTAGGCTGTACTGAAGAAATTATCATAAGGTCAAAGTTATTTCACAGAGAAAGTCTGAAGTGGTAGCCAGTTTTGCAAAATGTTTCAAATGTACTGAATTGGCTGGCAAAGGACATTATATCATATGACAAAAGATGTATGAGTTTTTACAGCCCTAGCACTGCAATTCCACTAGCAATACAGAGCCAGGTTACGTTAGCTGCCATTGAGCTGAATATGCTTTTGGATAACCTCCATGGGTTTACTCCAAGAGGAAAACGCTATTCAGTGTAACAAACTAAGCCTTTAGCTGCTCAGAAAATAAATGCTCTGTTAAGTTTAATTTCTTTAGCCACCTGCTGATGACCTGCAAAAATCTTTTAACAAACCAAGCATTCTTAGCTCTGCTCTTGGCTTGGCTATGTGATTTCCACTGTACAGCCATATGGAAGTGCTGCAATCAGAGTTTAGATCATTCATTCTTTGGGCTGGTAATGAAAGACACAAATTTCTCTTCACCCTTCCACCTTACCTTTTGATTTGGTGACATCAGATTTACACAGATGAACTGAAGCTGTCTCTGCCAATACAAAGAAGTGAACAGGGGAAGAAGATGGCTTTACAAATAGAAGAGGTCAGTAATTATGGACCAAATGCTATTCTGACTGAAGCGGCACAAATGGCAGGACTTTAAACAAACTTAATAATTGTGAATCACTGACCATAAAGCCTAAAAAAATGTCCTTTCTGTTCATAAGGTTGTTCCCAATTCATATTTGTATTCTGTAAAGCAAAATTGAAAAATCCTTAGAATATAAATATATTTTCTAGGAATGACACACTTTTTGGACTACTGTGAAGGAAAACATGGTATATGATCATATTATATGTAAAAGAACAACTGCTGGCATTCAATTAGGTATATATGTCATACAGGAACATGAATAAGCTTCAACAACTGGATGCTGTTCTTGTAAAAGTCAGTGGAAATCTTATCCCCGATTCACAGTTCTGAGACTTTGAAATGCAAGTTTATTAAAGGTTAAACATCCAACGTGGATAACTGAATCCCTCCTTTTTCTGAAGTAGAAAGATTGAACATCGCATTCTGTTATGAAGCTGATCCTTGAAATGTAGTAAACTTAAATCTTAAGGGTTCTGTAATGCTTCTCCTAAGAAGTAGGTGCAGGGTATCTGCCTGTACATTTCTGGGCAATGCTTTGCCACCTTCCTGGCCATTCTTTCAGTCTGCTTTATGGCACTTGTGTGGAACCCGCTTAGAAGGTTTCAGAATGCAAGGTTTGTACAATGGGGTGCTACTAACTAAATAAGCTAATTATTTTCAATTTTTAGTATAGCTACTGCATTTCAGAAATGCAGAGGAAAGCTCTTTTAGATTTGTTATAATTGCAGCTGCATGGCAACATTTTATCCACTTGTTAATAAGGCTGAGCTTTTTTTTTTTTTCCTACAAGTTAAACAAAATCACTGGTCTGTTCACAGAAAAAAATTCTTTGGTCTCAAGGCTTTTGTATTCAATAGGGAGGTTGGACTGTGCTCCAACAAACAGAATTATTCAGCTAGTCATTGCCTTAAAGAAGTAATGTGTAACACCTTGTTTTGTTCTTTGGTTCAAAAGGCAGTGTCACTGTTGTACACCAGTGTTTTTAAAGAAAAGACTATAATTCATATGCAAACTAAGTGGGGATTCATGATTTCATAATAAAATGTTGAAACGCTTTGATCATGAGCTGGAAGGAGGTGTGAAACACTGCTTCAGAAACAGACAGATATTTGTGTAATCAGCCTTTATGTATTGCCAGTTCAGAATAATAACATATAAAAAGCCCCAACTTACCTCATCTGCCTGGTACAGCCAAGGCATAAATAAAAGAGAACAATGGAATTACTATTACTCACTCACTGAGCTCCAGCGACATCACTGTATTCTTTATAATTGCTGGCAAGAAGATTAATGTTTTGTTAAATATCAGAGTAAGGTCACAAGGGGGCTTGCAGGGCTGTCTAAACATCTAGGTTTTAAACTCTTTCCTTCCTTCCTTTTTTCCTTTTTTTATTTATTTTTTTTTTAAATTCAATTTCACGGAAATGAGCTTGTAGCATTTCCTTTAATTATGGTGACTTTTACACTTTCTGCATTTAAAAGGCAGCTTCCATTTTTGACAATGCAAAAAATAGATAAGGGCAACAATTGCTGTATGGCAGATAAAGCTTAATCACCATATTAATAGGAAGATGGTAGGTTTTTTGTGTGTTAGAAATAAAACTTAAGTTCCATTTTGCTGTCATATCCCTGTTCCTTCATGTCTGCTAGTTCTCTATTCAAATCAGGAATATTTTCTCATCATATTAATGTCAGTTATCCTAAGTAATTATATATTCAGTTTAAAAACAGTCTTTGTAAATGTCTGTTAACTTATAGCTCGTGAACACCAGGACAATAGCAGTTCAGGAGAAAACCTCATAGTTTTGCAGAATGAGATTTATACCTCTTATAGCTTCACAGTGTACGTACCACCAGACTGAGTTTACTGGCACCAATTTCAGATCTTTTGCAGCAGACAAATACTGACATTTCTTCTTCTGCAGTTATCAGTCTTCCCCATCATTCTTTACCTAAGTGGGCTACAGGAATAGTCAAAGAAATATTCCATCATATATTAACTGGGGTTTTTTTAGGGAAACTAAAACATCTGATATGTATGGTAGTACAGCTTCACTTGGGAATGAATGCTAACATAGGAGATTTCTGGTAAATATAAACACAGTTGTTTCTGGTGAAGGAGCAAAGAAATTATAGTAATTTAAATCTCTTGTTTAGACTATTGCCAGTCATTTGCAAAATGCAAATATCTTCCTCATTTGGCTAAGATTATCCTCCAAATTATACAGGAGCAGTCTGGGCAGCCAGTCTGTTACAAACAAAATGGTAAGTGAGTTTTACAGGTCTCCATACGTTCTCAGTTTTTAGAGGCACCTAGACCCAGATTCATGAAGTGTATCTTTACTTTGTAGAAGAATTCTCTGAAACAGGTGTTTTTAGCCCTGGAAATGCTCAGTAGAGGGGCCAACATGACAACTGCCATCTGAATGCCACTGGAACTTGGTGTGCACCCTCCTTCCCTCTCATGGTGCTCGACAAGCTCCTGAGCAATCGCTTCTGTGAACACTGAGTGGGGCATGATGGAACCAATGAAGCAGAGAAAAGCTGGTATAAAATAATACTTATTTCTTGGTGTCATTTGCTCTCTAAAAGACCCTTAAGTCAAGAACTGTTAGGGCTTCTTAACAAAATGGTGTCAATAGGAATCCATTAATGTCTTTTAGGGGAATAGGACTTTTCTTGAAGTATATGTAATATTACTTATTTTTATGAACATAACCTTCAGTTATCTACTATTAAACAAAACTAAAGACTTCGAAGAGCAATATATGGACAGCAGTGACAGAAGTCATACATTTCAATTCTACAATTTTGCATAGACACAGCAGTGCTGCAGAAGAGCAGCAACTTTATAAATGATTTGCAATACCTGCACAGCTCTGAATGGTTTCAGAAAAAAAGGTGACACAATTTTCGTTAAGGCGGATAAGAGATTCCAGAACCCTGTTCTTGGTCGAGTTTAATCTATGACTCTTGGAAAAAGAGTTTTATTCAGTCTTATTCAGTTTGCCTGTTAGAAAAGAAAATTATGTTCCTGTTTTTCTAGAAGTATCTTGCAAAAATATTACATCAGTAATTATATAACAACAGGTGTTAAGTGTTGTTATAAGAATCCTATTCTCTGAATTCTTGGGTGTGGAGCTGTGAAGATTAGCTATGTAAACTACTACTTAATATATAGATTGACTAAACCTGAAAGTATCCTTCAGTCTCATCATTTCTTGTTATCACCATTAAGTGTATCAATTGGTATTATCACACCACAATCACTGAATAAGTACTGGAGTTTTTCCCTTAAGGTTACAATTCACTGGAGTCCTAAGGAATAGGAAAGGATCCTGGAAGGGATGGGATTTAGTGGGATTTGTTAAAATTAATTTCTTTTTTTAAAAAATAAGACTACTTACAGTTTATTTTGTTTGTAAGAATTTTTTATGAACCGTCAAAATATGAGGTCTGACCCAGAAAAAGTGACTGTGCCTGTAACTCCTTTTATTTACCAAATTAAGAAAATCAACTATGATCATCTTCTAAATCGTACTCTTCTGAGCTGACACGCAGCTGCATACGATGCTGCCAATGTTCAAAGTAATTCCACAGATCATTTTCTAAAAGGCTATTGAGGATCTCCATCATTTTTTCACATCCTCTACCAACACAAAATGGGTTTCTTTGAGGATTGACTTATCTTTATGAAAAGGCAGAAATTGCAGGTAGCCAGGTCTGCGAATATGGTAGGTGCTTAAGAGCAGTGATGTTATTGTTAGCTAAAAACTGCTTCACAGACAAAGCGTTGTAGGCTGTTGTGTTGACTCTTGCACACCAGCATTTCCTGATTGAGAGCATCTAGATCTGAACACACGACCACTCACACTGAGTGAAGCAATCAAGTTGAGCCCTGTCTCACTGTGACAGGTTAGAACATGTTCTATACCCATCTCTTTGTCTCTCCCACTCTTGGTTCCTGAGCTATATGGAGAATCTTGGGTTTTTTGCATCAGACCTTTGTTTTGTGAATGAATTACTCCATAATTGCAGTTTGTAATCTCCCCTGGAGCCATGAATGCTGTTCCCATTTATAACAGCCAAGGATATGGTGCAATTTTTTCTTCTTGGCAAAATGTGTAGTGAAAAGTATGGACTGGAGGACTTGGCAGTCTGGCACCTATTTTTGCAATAGAAAAACTGCTAGATATCAATCAATAAAGTTAAGCATAAATCTGTCTCCTCTGATGTTGCAGCTTCAGCAGGACTTGCAAAGAGCTGGAGTGTCCAGTCAGAAGATATTTTCTGTTTTAACACTGAGCTTGGTCAGTTACTTGGTTCTGTTCACAGAGAATGTCTAGAGATTTGCACATTCTGATTTTGCAATTACATATTACACCATCTGTTCTTGATACAGTTTATCTAGAGAGTGGTGCTGAAGCTCAAGCCTCTGCAGGGAAAATAAATTAAGTAGGAAAACAGCAGGAGAAATTGTTTTAGGGAGCAGGTCCGTTTCTTTAGATCTTCCTTAGCACTGGAAATGAAGATTTTGCCAAGATTTTCAGTCTAGCTTCAAAATGTTTCACTCAGTAACATAAATCTCAAATATGGGGTTTCGTACAGCTTCCTCCCTCAGAGACACTAGTGAGATACTAGTGAGGTTTACTTATCAACTCCTGTCAGTTCAGGTCACACAAGTCTTAAAACTGCCCATTATTACTTGCATATGCTTGGTCATGAAGCTCATCTGTCAAAAGCCCTTTACCTTTCATCACATTTCGTTCTTTGTACATGTTTCTTTGGTGATGTTTCTCTAAGAAAGATGTCTCTGGAATTGTTAATGAGTTTTAAATGAAGAGATAGAACTTAGGTTTTGCCAAAAATCAGAGTGGTTTTGCACTTAGCCAAACTCCTGGACATTCAGCTGAGACCTACAGTCTGGAGTTACTGCAGTTCTTTTAATCCTGGTTCTCATCCAACTAACTCCTTAACGCAACCCCTGGAAAGCATGTTCTTAACCATCCTCAATGGCAATTTTCCATTGTGTGGATAAATTTCTTTTCAAATTCCTCTGGGTAGCAGGAGGCAAGCTAAGATGGCACTGTAATATCACTGCACTAAGGGTCCCAGAAGGGCAGTTTTCAGTCCTTCGAACAGTGTATCAGAATCAAATATTAGGAAACCTTGAGGACAAAGGTCTAGCCTGAGTATTGTTTGATATGGTCAAGATCATAAAGAGGTTGGTGGCAAAGTCAAGGATTTGGAAGTTGTTTTTCCAGACTCTCATTTCTCAGCTCTAAACATGATGCATAACAACAAAAAATATATCTTCGTTGTGTATATTAATATGAAATGAAATACTATTGTTTAGCTGTAAGCATTTTTATATTGGCTGAAACAGGAGAGTTTGTTAAAACATGGTCGATGAATCAAAGTATTAATTAGTGAAATTAAAAAAAAAGGAGAACATCTTTCTAATAATTTATATACAGCATTTGTAACAAAAGTAAATATATGAAAGTAAGTATGGAGTGAATAGTAGAAAAATAAGGTGGAAGAAACAACCCTAGTGGTTATTTATTAAAGACATATGACACATTAAAACTTAAAAAGTCAAAGGTTGACAGCCACCAAGATTGTCAGGGCTGGAGAACTTGTCCTGCAAGGATTGGCTCAGGGGTTGGAGTTTGTCCAGCCTGGAGGAGAGAAGGCTTTGGAAGCAGCCCCCAGTGCCTGTGAGGGGGTTAGAGAGGAGACGGAGACAGGTTCTTCACAACAGTGCATGTTGGGAAGGCAATTGGCAGCAGGCAGAAACAAGAGAAGTTCAGACTGGAGAACAGGAGAAACCTTTTTCCCCCTAAGGCCACCCAAGCAGGGCACAGGTTATCTGGAGAGCTTGTGCTGTCTCCATCCTTAGAGATTTTCAAGATCAAACTGAATGGTCTTCACAGACTTCAGCTGACCCTGCTTTGAGCAGGACGTAGATTTGGTACTCTCCCAAGGCGCCTTCCAACCTGAATGACCCCGTGTTCCTAAAGCAGGAAGAAAATTATGTTGACCTTACTTACAATGAAAGACTGAGGTTTGAATATTGTGGAAACAGATCACAATTCTAGAGTTAAAAGTAAGGTGAGTTTTCTATCTGAAAATATGTTAAGATGTGATCATTCAAACAGTTTTCACCATATTGTAAACCAGCCAGGAAATACAGCTTCTCTTCTAAATTGTCATTTCAGGATGCAAGTTAGCAAGAGGGTACTTCAGTAAGAGAAAATATTTATGAAAATTGTATAATTCAAAAATATAGCCTTGGAGCTCATGTGCTTGATAGTTTTGTTTATTAGTTTATTGATTAAATCTAAATATAAAAGACAGGTTGCAAAACCTATTAGCTTCCTGGGAGTCTTTTCTTATCATATTTTTGCATTATGTATTGATTTATGTATAACTGATTTGCCTTCAGAGATTCATGTATCTCTCAGATTCACCTCCAGATTTGGCTGTAAGTGTGGTCTACATGTTGCGTCATCATTCTTGACCAAGTACACAGCATAACAAAGACGCAGATTTCAAAAGCAGCTATATTAGATAAGACTGTGTATCAAAACTAATCTATTAATAAAAATCATAACAGATTTTAATCTGTATCCGGAAAGATATTCAGTGACTACTTCACAGTAAATCACTAGAATCTGAGCACATACATACCTTCCAAGATCTGTAGTACTTAGTTAAGCATAGGACTGATTTTAGCAGATTGGAAAATGCCTCAGGCAAGATCTGTGGTAATACAAATCAGACATTGAGATTAGAAGTATTTTCTCTTGATTATAAACAAGTTTACAATAAAATATTTGATTTCTTGTTAGATCTTAAACTGAAAGCGAAATTCTGAAATGGAAAAGAGGTTCTTAGATCTCTTCCACAGAGATAAACGTGGCCTGGATTTTAAGTCACAACTACGCTTAGAATCTGATGCTTTGAGTAGCCTAGTAGGAATAAACTTCAATTTCAGTTGCAGGACAGGTTAGGCAGCTTTTATATCTCTGAGGAACATTCAGAGGGACACTGTGGCAGGCCTTAAAATACTGTAGGTCTCCAACGGTCTGGTTTCCAATGGTCATCACATTACTTGTTTCATAAGGTCAAACTTTACAACCCAGTTACTGCCACAGATAATTCCTTCAGAGATATTTTATCTATTTCATCTTTCCTGTACGTGAATTTGAGAACTACTTTTGGGGAGTTATGGTTTGGAGAGATAGACCCTATGAAAATTAGTTTCTTAAAATGCCACAGAAATATCCTATTAGATGTAGGCAGAAATCAATAATAACTGCAATTTTTTAAAAAACAGTAAAAATCAATAGAAACCAAGCTAACTGTTGAGAAAGATAAGTATGACTAAGGATGACTAAAGTGAAAAGGAAATAGGAATTCCTGGATTATTAACTGCTCAAGGAGAAGCAGTCTCAGCATTCTGAATATGAAATTTTTCCTTGTCTTTCTATATACCCAAAATCCAAAATCACAAGAAGGTATCATAACAATATAACAATAGAAAACACAGGAATTAACTTAAATTGGTTATGTGGGATGTAATCTTTTGAGTCTTACTATACTCCAAATTCACCTATTGTAATGGATACATTCTTTTGTATCTGGGGGGTTAAAAAAAAATAAAAGGCTTGTGTGCTTTTTCCTCACAGCTAACAATAAGGAGTTTGGGGGGATGCCTGCCTACACAAGATAAAAGGCTTCGGGCTCTGTGCCTCACCACAGTAAAAGTGTATGACCGAGTCAAAAGGAAAAGAAATGAGAAGGTTGTGTTGAATCAAAGTGGTCTGGGACCCTCACTTATATATAGTTGAAAATGTGTAAGAGAAGTAGCAGGTGGAAAAAATTGGTGAGGATAGGAAACCTGGTGGAGTTAGAAAGGGTGGGTCTGAAGGTAAGTCTCCAGAATTTCACAGTAATTTCTCAAGTGAATTATTCTGTCCAACAGAATTGTCAGCTCTTTATATAGTACCACAATTCCTTGAACACCACGATTCCTGTTCAGGCAGCCCTAGGTTTGTATGAAACCCTCTGCTACTTCTCATCTGATCCACGTTCCTGCTCCGAGGGCTCCAGCCCTTGCGGTAGTAAAGTCCCTAAGCAGCCAGGGATGGGGTGTGTGTTACTGGGTGTGCACACTGGAGGGTGCTCGTATTTAGAAAAGAGTGCACTAATTGTGCTGGGGTCTTCCCACACTGAGGAAATGAAATGGAAGCTCTGAAGTTTAGCCATCTAGCTGCTGAAGAGCAACCTGTGACTGGGTGTCAGTGTTCTCATTTTGCTTATCATCCAAGCTAGTCAAACATTAAGTAATTTTTTGATGCTTATTCAAAAAGTTGGAGTCAGATTATGATTTCCTTTGCTTATATTATGCTTGCTTAACGTAACTTTATGCAAGTCTGTATCTTATATAATTTCCCTCTTACTGTATTTGTCCTTGTTTATATTTGTATTTATTTGTGTTTTCCTCAGGCTACTTTGAATGTCATTGAGGAGTTAAAGATGATGTATGACATGTTCTAAAGAAATGCAATAAAAGATAATATAGCATATTTCTTCTATGCCTGAGTATATTAATTCTTGCTTACGTAAGAGAATGCATAAACAAAATTGTAAACAAGGTATCATGTGGAATCAGATTATGCATAAATAATGATATTCAATCTCATCTCAGATATAAACAAAAAAAATCTATTTTAACTGCTAATGGTTTTAGGAACCATTTTTCTTTTTCAAAGAAAATTACTCAGTGTAATAAAAACATGCTTTTTAAAATAAATGGACTATTTTACCTTTTGTTTCAAACTAAATAAATAATCATAAATACTATACTTAGCCGTAAAAGAGATATAACTAATTCACCCATGTTTTTCTTGGTGATGGAGTTTGACCTTGGCTTTATGACACTCGTGTCTGTTTTCTTTGAAAACTCTTTCTGGCTTTTACAGCTGATCCTTACCTGCAGTTCTTTTGGTCATTCTGCGTCTGATTCAAAGATTGTCAGTGGGGAAACTCTTACTAGGTTCGCTGGGCTCTTGTATCAGACTCAATAGGTTTGATCCTTTTGGCAGTAGAGTTTATTGCAAAACTTCTACAACTTCAGTTTCTCTCCTGACCAGTGCATAGAGTCATTCTTCATTTGTTCATTGACTTTTCCAAGTCTGTTGCACCAGAATTTTTTTCCACATAAAGATAATTTTTAAAAAGATGCAATTTAAAGAAAGGTGGAAAGCTGTTTGCTTTTTTTGTGTACTAGTAACATATAATTTCTTCCTTGATTAAGTGTTTTTAAATTTAATACCAGAAAAAAAGTAGCTTTGTATTTAGGTTGCAGATTCAGCTTAATTGTGTAAGTACAGAAAAGGAAATTTTTTGTTGTTTCTCACGTGAGTAAAGCTCCTTAAGTGTTTGCAGGATTGAGGTTTTAATTTGTAACCCTGATCTGGCTGCACGTACAATTCTAATAAAGTTTAATGAACGTTATTAAAAGTTTATATGCAGGCAAATAGGGTTGCACATTTGGAGCAGTCATTACTACCCTCCAAAAGAGAAGTAGCTTGAGGTAGCTCCAATTTTCCATTCACAAAAATAGGGGCATCAGGACAGTAAGAAGGAGAATAAGATCTCATCTTCAAAACAAAACCCAACAGTCTATTGGGTTTTTAATGGAAACCTGAAGTGCTGCTTTTGCAAAGTAAAGCAAGAAACACTGTTGTACAATATTACTTTAGGCTTATACCTGAAGTATAATGCCTGTGCACTAATAATGGTCAAATTCAGTAGTTCTAGAGTCCAGACAGAGAGATCTGGCCAGTGCTCCCTGAAGAAACAGCTCATTAACACTAGTGTAGACTAAGAAGGAACACAAGGAAAATGCAGCTTCCCAGTTTTGCACTGAACCACATCGTGTAGCTGTTTCTCAGTCACTCACTAACCTTGCTGCTTCAGGCAAGAAAATGTTACAAATACTTGTAAAAGACTTTCAGTGAGGCCAGCTTAGCAGTACAGGAACAGTTTAGCTTCACCCCCTTGTTGTTTTGGCTTATCTTTATCATCCATAACCTGGGACAAAACACTAAGACTTGCTCGACAGAAGTTATCGAAACTCACATCGTTATTCCTGTGAACCGGGTTCTACCTCTGTGACTTAAGATTGAATGTCTGAGACCAAGGAGTCCAATCAAGAAGAGATAATTATGTCAATAATTTGATTTTTTTTTTTTTAGATCTCATTGGTTCCAAGGGAGGTTGGTCCTGCAAATGAAGTAACTCATGTACTTAACTCTTTGCCGGATCAGGTATTGTAAACTCTCTGGGGGAGGACCCATGTTTTTTTTTTATTTGTCTGTAAAGTGCCATATATACCTATGGCACTGTATAAATAAATAATAATAATAGAAACAATAAAAACCATCTAGGGATTAAGCAGGCCTTTTAAAGAGGCCAAATGTTCTTCACATAAATCTTGGATCTAATTTGAGCTCTAATAAGCTCCATTTCCTGCTTTTCCAATATTTTTAAGCCACATTGCAACAGCTATCTTTTTTTTTTTTTAACAGTTGTTTTAAGAGGGCCCTAAGGCAAGTGTCTAATCAACCTAATGGAATTTTCCATGCAGTTAAATGTTTTATTCAGCTCAAAACGTTGTCTTTGATTAGACTTACCACTTTCCCTTTTGCCCTTTTACATTATTTTGCCAGGCTCTGCAGGTGTAAAAGCTCCATCTCCACTGCAGCTCTATCATGTGTGAAACAGCCTCGCTGGTTTTGCCTGTTTGGTTGCCTCTGAGCTGTGGAAGAAGACTTCTACCGTTCCAGTCCCAGCCCTGGACCTGCCTGTGCTACGTTCTAGATGTATGACAGCCCTTGGTACAAGGTACTCAGGTCAACTTTTAAATAGGTAACTTGTATCCTGCTAGTGACGGTGTAGAACTCAATGTAACCCAGGCTAACTATCCTACGTATTCGCCTGGATCTGGGGTAGGCTTAGTAGCCTGGTTGAGTCCCTACTAGATTAACTAAAGCTAGCTCATGTATGCTTGTGAGAATTAGAGTCCTCTTAGATGGCAACGTGGGGGGGGCCTGTAAAACGTGGCAAGCTTAGGTTGTTTAAAAAAAAACCTTTTAGCCTTCCAACATTTTTTTTTTCTTGGTTTTCTAGAATGAAAATTTGTTTAAATCATATGAGTGTGTAATTTATTACATTATGCTTAATATTTACCCACCTCATGAGGTGCTGTGAGGATTTTTAAAGTAATATTTATACAGAATTTTGAAGATTAAAAGCATTGCATAAGTGATAATTATTACCATTTATTTTCATGCCTCAGTTGAAACATCTTTTTCTCTTTGTCTAAGATACTTAATTTTTCTTTTGCTTCTTTTTTTTAAAAAATAAATTGCTGTGCTATTTAACTTTGTATGAGATTTTTTTAAATATATTTTTTGGAGAAGAAAGCTGCTGTATCAGTTATATTATACTATGTCAGATGGTTCTTCTCTTTTTGTCTTTCATCCTATGATGAACTGATGCTTTCACCAATCCAGTTTTCAACTGAAAGTTTTTTCATGCCAGAACAGAAGAACAGTTTGATTGTTCAGGAAATCAGCCAAAACTCAGAAGGCCGAGATTTTCTCCATTCTGATATAGGTTTGGAAAAATCACTTAATTTCTTCATGTCTCAGCTGGCCATCTGTAAAACAGAAATGGTGTTTCCCTACTGTGTACTTAGGCTGCAATATTACTTTTCTATATTAAGCAGCGTTCATAAGTGTGATAGGAGAACCAATATACTTCAAAAGGCAGTCTTAATCTCCTGTGTGCAGATCACTCATAGGATCCGGTGACCTACAAAATGGATATGGGGCATGCATTTCACAAATACATACTAATTTAACTCTCAATTAACTAGAGGAGGCAGTTTCTATCTTCTTTAGAAAGAGACTCAGCAAACAGTCTTTTCAAGACAGTTAGTAAGTATATCTCCAAGGTCTCTACTAATGTCTGCTTACAAAAGAAAAAAGAAGATATACACGACATTTACAATTTTCTCCCCGAAAAAACTCAGATGAAGTTGGTTTTGTGAATTTTACTTTGGATATATGTTTCTGTGATTTTGTGCTAGAAACAAGTAGTCATGGTGTTCTGTTACGTGGAGTCTACTTGTTCTTGCCATGATATACAAAGGGATATCTTTTGGGGAATGGCATGTAATATTGATTTCTACTGAGGGACTACATGTTGGTAATTACACATGGAGTTGTAAGTATCCGTCCACCTTTCTAGGAGAACATTGTTATATTAAAAATATTCCCTACCATAAGTAGTAGGGCAAAACAATGAAGACATTGTACAACATATGGTTAGACAAAACCTTCTAAACATAAACCATCATGTTTTTATTAGTTTCATGATCAGGATGCAATGCTGAAAATGTGGGTAAGATGGAGATAAAAATTTATCATATTTTAAACTAATTGAGTTATGCTTTTCAAATGGTTCTTCTCCCCAAAGGGAATGAACCATAGCAAGATAATGTTACTCAATAGTTTTATTTCTAAAATGCACCTTCTTTTCTCTGTGCACACAAGTGCTTTACAGCTCAATAAAACCCATTGTGAAACAGACACTAAAACATTATCCAAAAAATTATTTCACTTTCTGCCTTAAATATAGCCATTAAAGTAATAAAGGGAAGTCTACTACACAAGGAAAAAGTGAAAAACAGAACACTTTATATGTGGGGATTACAGATCATTCTAATCTTGTTGAAGCCTATGTGAGTTGCAGCTTCACTATCTTGAAATTGTACTAGATAGATGCAAATTCAACATTCCTCACTGAAATAAGATTGGTTGCTTGAAGAGGCAGACGTTTTCTGGATGTATTACTTTGGAAGAATGAAAAGCTGGAAGGCTATCAACCCTTTATACTTTTGTAACTGTTAATGTTCAAAAAATTAAATTGATTATTATTGGAAGCTGATCCAGTAGTGCCATTGTATTCCAGTCCAGTTCTGATGGTCTCACCTGGTACATCCAATACTGAAGGTGAAATGTGTGCTTCAACAGATTCAATTGAGTTTCTTTATGTAAAGCCAGGAATTCATCCGAACTTTTTCAATTTACCTTGCTTTTGTAGCTAATACAAGAGATGTAAAGGGGTAATAGAATGTTTTAGTTTTCATGACCCTTTTCTATTAAGAAACTAAACTGCTCTTTTCTGAAACCAGGTTAGCTCTAGGTCATTTTTTAAGCTTATTCTAGAATACTATATCAATAGATATTCACAGTATCACAGTATCGTAAGGTTGGAAAAGACCTTTGAGATCATCGAGTCCAACCTATGACCCAACACCTACACCTACTCCTACTTGTCAACTATTATGCAGTTGTATCTTATTGTTTTAATGTCCTCTTAACATTTGCTTAGAGGTGTCCAATCTCATGTATTGTATGAATAAGGCTGTTTTTTGAAGACTTTATTCAGATTCTCTTAAAAAGCCGATGCTTGTTTCCTATCTATCCTCATACTTCTCAGAGATTGACTGCCACTTTATTAAGCTGTCCACCAATCTTTTTTTTTAACGCAAATGTGTGTATCCTTAAAGACACCCAACTGTGATCTGAAACTGACCTCTAAAATGTTATTTTCATCTTTAAAGTCTTCAGTTGTATTTATTCTCCTCAGAAATGTGATTCTGTACATGTATGTGTGTATATATGTACATGTATATATGCCTAGACACACACATGTGTAAACCCATATAGACAGAGACAATCAATGACATAACTCCTCTATACAATCTCTGTATTTCACAGACTAGCTAGGGAACCTGGTTGTAACCAAGAACTATCTGTTTAGAAGAAAGGCACCTCAAGAATTAATCATTCATTCATGACTAGTCTGAATTATAGTTTTAGCCTGCATCCAGAAAATTTGTACGTTCAGCGTTCTCTTAAAAAACAGATACTGACAGATTCTGTCACACTATTAAGGACACACTCAGAAAGAAAGTTTGGAAATTGTGTCCTGCAATCAGTATTTTTATAGATAGAAATAATGGATTATGTTAAAACCACTAGCACTGTGGCAGTAGATCTGCACATCAAATAGTGTTCTCTTAACTGATAGTAGCACTGACTTCTTACAGAAACCTCTTTTCTATAAGTTATATACCAATTTGCAATACAAAGAACACCAAGGTATTTTATTTTACTTTTAAATCTACTGACTTGTGACAGATATATTTTTTTAAACCTGCACGTTGCTGTCATTAAGCTACCTAAAGACCTGCTTTTCAATTGAAGCTTCTACAGAACTATAAAGGATGAAAAAGCCTCAAAAATTAATTTGTTTTCTATTCAGTGTGAGATGATGCAGGAATCATAAGACAGTACTGTGAAATCATGAGCAAGAAAAAATAGCTTCCTTCTAAAATTCTTTTGACTAAAACTTGAAGCTAAAATTTCTTATATGAGAATTCATAAAAAATAGTAATGAAAACTTATTGAGAAGTGAATAGTCAAAAACTGAGGTGTTTAACAGAGCTCTGATTAGCTTAGCTTTAGTTGTAGGTTTGGCAATTATTAGACTTTCAGAAAAGAAACATCTAGAAATAAAAAAGCAAGGTAGAAAAATCTCAGTATTACAGAATCAAATGTACTTAAACATGAAAGCAAAGGCTATAATGGCAGGTAGATCTTGGAGTTAGTGGGTTGTATGTAACTCTGGATAGTTAGCAGGAGACAAGAAGATGACAGGAAGTTATCTCCTCTAGGTTAATGGCTATGTGGTTAAGTTACTCAGTTTCAGTACACTTGTAAGAATTTTGATGAATTTGCGATCCATGAGTCCAGAACAACGAAAAAGTCTTTGAGCCGAGGTTAAGCTAAAGTAATGAGTCTGCTCAAGGATTGCTTTGGTCCTAGAAGCTCCAGGAGTTCTCTGTAGTCTCTGTCTGGAGTGGTACCTCCTTTGAGTGTTTCAGAACTATGAATGCTTTCCTAAGTGTGAAAAATCTTCACACATTATCCTGATTTTTTTTTTCAATTCATCATTGATGGAAGTCTTCCATTAGCTTCCACTCTATCATCCTTTCATCATTTCTGCTAATGATCTTTTACCATCCTTCTCATACCATCTTTTTCATTACAGAAATGCACTCTGCTCAAGGAATTCACATCAAGAGGTCCCAAATATTAAAGGTATTTGAAAGCCAAACCCAACTCTGCATCTAAAATTTACAGTCCTTAAAGAGAAAAGAAATAAAATGCATGGGCGCCATATTGACTCAGTAACATGATTAACAGATTTCTAGTTGAGATCAGCAGGGCAAACCTGCATCCAGAATATTAATAATTCTAGCCAAAACTAGGTTTTGAAATAAGAAGCTGGATGTGAATCCTGCTTTATTAATTTCTGTTGACACATAAATTAGTTTGCAAATTTTTTTATATTTACATTTTAGTTACTTACTGTCCCAACTAAATTTGGCTTTCCCGAAACAATCAGAGAATTCAAATGAGTTTCCTGTCCATGCACTCTTGTAATATTTGTACTACTCATTTCTTTTTTGATAGCACATTGTTTTATTCTTTCAGTCTAAAAAAAAAGGAAGGAGAAAAGAAAAACCTGCCACAAAAGTGGAATTTTTTTTATTGCATTTCATTTTAAGTCATCTTTTTAAAGATCTGTCACTTATACAATGACAAGAAAACTTTCTAAATTGGAACTAATTTATGAATTCCTTCTTTTTGGCATAATGTCACTTTGTAAGTTAAAATGATAATGACTGGAAAGATCAAATATGTTTATCTAAAAAAAGAAGAGAGGTTTTAAGAGTTTGCTCTCATTAGAAATCTTTGCAAACTCTGTACACAGCAGGCATTATAGATTTTTTTGAGTGCAAAAATCCTTTAGGTCAAGTAAAAGCTGAAGCTGAGAAAGGTAAAGTTTGAAGACAGTTCAGAATCCCTTTGTCTGACAACTATTTGAAGACAGTTCAGAATCCCTTTGTCTGACAACTGTATATGGGTGAAATATCTGTTATTACCATTATCAGAATGAAACTTGATTTTGTTGCCAAACCAACCCTTCATAGTACTTCATATATTTGAGTGGATTCTTCCTACTCACCCCTCTATTCATGTGCAATCCTTTCATTGCACAAATATTCACAAAACAGTGTGGTACCTGGCACTCTACGCGATAAGAGGTTACAGCATCAAGATGCACAAGTCTTTGCAACCAGTAAGGTAAAATTATGTGTGTTTTTTTAATAATTTCTCCCTTGGAACAGAATGATTTAGAAAGTTGCATCGAAATGGCTTAAAGTGGAATTACAAGCCACTGGAAAAGTTTCTGATCTCTGTCTTTTCATTACAAGAATTATAATGCTAAGGAAACAACTAAGCTGTAGCAAATGAAGTAGAATTAATACCATTATGCTCACAATATGCCCATTGCCTGGGGGGAGTGCTCTCGACTGATCTAATAATACCAGAATCGCATCCTCACACCAGTGTAAAATGTATCCATATGTTTCTTATCAAGATCACTAGTGGCACAAGTCCAGGCAAGTCTTTAAAGCTGTACAGAAGAAAAGTTTCATCTGGTGATATTGCTGTGCCCTGTACTGTTGCTTCCTCTTACAATTCTGAATTTCTTGTTACTACCAGTAATTTCACCATCTCTTCTCTCTTCCAAGGTGTTAGTTTGTATCTTTATCTTGTATTTTAGTATTTTTTTGGTGTGCTCTTCACCAGTGAAGTGTTGAAAAGCAGCATGAAAAAGTTTGTGGTATAAAAAGGAAGAAATGTTTCCCCCACTCATTTTCTTTCGGTGAAGGTGTAATTATTTTTAAAGCAAGTACTTAAAAGTAATTATGAAATAATTTTGAAAATACTATAAAAATGTCTCATGAAATTTACTAATGCTTTGTCTGGGCACCCTGGATTCAGTGTAGATTTCAGATTGCAAGTGAATAAGGAAAAAACTTTTACTCTATATTACCGAAAATGCATGTCAAATGGGCTAGTAATTTCAGCATAATCTCATTTTCACTATAGCTTTTAGACTACCCACCTTCTAATATCTGATGCAAAGGCATACAAAGGTTAGAAACAAAAATAAATATATAAATAAGATTAAAAATTATTCAAACTTCATTGTTTCCTATTTAAATCACTCCAAGGGTTGGTTTCTCCTTTGAAACTATGATGAAGTTCCTATCCAGGGTTTTCCTTTGGCACCACATACATTTGATCATTGTGACACTGAAGGAGATCTCACAGTTCAGTGATGATCTCTGAATGTCATTCTCAGAAGCTTCTACTCTCGTGCCCTAATTGTGCTACTTTCATTGACTAAATGCAATTTATGAGGATTACTTGTTTAGGACATGCTGAAAAAAAAATTACTGTCTTATTCACAATATAATCCAGAGACAAGTAAGTATGCTTTGTCTTTTTGTCTCTATAACAATTGTGGGGTGTTTTTTTCATCCTTTATATGTAAAATTTTCAAGACAGTTCAAGTGCAATATTGGAATGCGCTGCCTAGGGAGGTGGTTGAGTCACCATCCCTGGAGGTGTTCAAAGAGAATTTGAATGAGGCACTTAGTGACATGGTGTAGTTGACAAGTAGGAGTAGGTGTAGGTGCTGGGTCACAGGTTGGGCTCGATGATCTCAAAGGTCTTTTCCAACCTTATGATACTGTGATACTGTGATATCACAAATCCTTCTTTTACATGTGTTGCTCATATTGATACTACTGAAGCATACAATTCAGTACCATTCTCCACTCTGTACTCACTAGGCGAAAGCAGCAATAGGGAGCATACAATTAGATAACAGGCCTGTGAACTTTTACACAAAGTTTCAAATCACTAGTGAAACATGAAAAGTAAACACAAGAGCAGGTGCTGCAGCTGGCTGATTCATAAAAAAAAAGAAACTTAATTTCTGTCACATATTTGAAGCACAAGAATATGGGAGTGTCTATGACCAACAATGTATTAAAAGTCTTTTCAAAGAAAATAAGTGGTCCCAAGCTATATGGATGCTATCCAGGTTTTGTTGGAAGTGCTCTAATATGAGGTAATTGAGAAACAATCTCTGGATAAAGATTTAATGTTAATCTTTATTCTGAGATCAGAAATCTATCCTATTACTGTACATTAGTTGTCACATTTATAGGATCATGTCCTTGACTCGTGTGCTTTACTTTGAATTATCTATTTCAAAGATAATTTGAGAAATTTTGAAATACGCTGAGGTGGACACTGCTAAGAATCCACATTGTGCAACATGTAAAGTTTTCATGAACGAGAAATACTGTAAAACGTGATTATACAAAATATTTCTGAACTGGATTGTGTTAGTCCATTATCTGTAGATGTGGGTAAAGATGTCCTTGAAATTATGTATTTAAAAAGATTTAAGCCATTGGCAGATGGTGGTAGGTCATATTTAGTTTTTTTATGAAATCCAACAAAAGTACAGTTCACACCAGCTGTATCAGAGATAAATTTTGATTAATTGATTCTAGTCAATTGAAAAAAATGTATTAAGTTAGTTAACAATGTGACATATAGGACTGTGAAAACTGACTTCTAGCTCCACCTTTAGAACTGAATCATGTTCCCTTTCCTTTCTGCCTCTCTCTATATAGAAAGAGATGGAGCATTACTTAGGTACAAGGACCGTGCTGCTGTTACTAACATTCTGTTTGTAGAACCATGACAGGATGCAAGAAAAAATAGTTCATGGTTGTTTCTCCTTCATTACTCATAAGAAGGAAAGTCGTGAAAGTGCTCTAGAAAGACTGTGTTGGTGCATGTTTTTCTGATTTTCAAGGAGGAGGAAGAATAATAGAGATGTGAAGTATTGAACAGTTCCTCTGCTACAGGAATTATCTTCGTATTTATTGTATGTCCTTCATAGAAAATCCACTGAGTACAAGTGAGCACAGAGAAAGGGTTTGCCTAAAGACATACCTGGATATTTCTTGGTGCAAGTGTTGAGTTACTACAATGATGTCAGGATGGAATCTCACTGATATGTCTGAGGAAATGGTTTTCACCGACTTTTTTCTTCAGCTAAATGAAAACAATGTTCAGTGAAAACTTTAGAATTCTTCATTGTTGTTACCAGACCTTTTATTTGGGATGCCGTGTGTCTATCAGGCAAGTGTTAAAAATAGTAATTTTGGAATAATCTGGCCCCTGTTTGTAGTTTCCCCATTGTATTGTGATATCGCCGTATTGTAGCATTGTAATATTGACCACTTAACTGGTTTTCCCTCTTTCGTTCTTCTTTTTAAGCTCACTATTTATCTTTACAAAACTTTGAATATAGGCGCCAAAGGGGAAGAATATGGGTATTTTTTCAGTATGAATTATTTAGATTTAGCAGAAATACAATTTCTTTCTGCATCATCAGTGCCTACCATGGTCAAGTACTGTTTTGATTTGATTTCCAAAGGAAACTCTGCCAGAGACGTAGCTTGTTGGATGCAGTTATAATAATTGCAACAGTGGAACTTCCAGTTGAATCACCCAGCTGGTTAAAGGTTAAAGAGCCTCAGTTAAGCTGCCAAACCCTGGTACTTAACAGCATGAATATTTAAGATTCTTCTGTTCCTTTTTGCTTTTGAAGAAATGTAGCTCGGCAAAAGTCTGTCATAGCCTGGAAGGTTTGTGCAGACAGAAAGTAGTTAGCAAATGGAGTTACGTGCAGAAAGGCTTTAATCCCTGCAGCCCTTATATAAGAACATCTGCTTGAATTACAGGTCATACATAAATTGTGTGTGCTCTTGTTTTTGTTACAGATCCTTCCCCTCCACCCGCTTCTCCCCACATCTCATATGATACAATGCAAAAAAAAAAAAAAAAAGCTAATTAGTACTTCCAGCCCCCCCATTAGTGAAACTTGATATGTTTACTAAAAAAATAATTACGACATTCCATTCATAAATCTTTAGCAATGTCAGCATTATACTGATGGAATTATGATGTCCCAGTACAAATTGTCTGACCTGCTTTATGTTCCCCAGCACATAATTAAGGTGGTGGTGTGTTAAAGGAAGTAATTTTGTTCAAAGCTTTGGCACCAGCCGTGCAATGTCTTTTGCTCGTATTACTAACCGTTACCAGTCAACGCAAGGAACTGCACCACGTTTGACTGAAATCAGGCATATTCTTGTAGGTCTGAGCACAAGGCTTTGAGCAACACATGCAAAATTAAAGATAATGTTCTGTGCAGTGACTGTCAGAATTTGAGTCTTACTCTCTTGAGGATTTGAGTGAGCAAATAAATTAATGAATGATGACAAAAAAAGCTTTAAATAACAAGCTTTATGTTTTTTTCACAGATATATTGCAACATAACTTGTTTCCTTTCTTTGTCATCTTTGAAATTTCTGTGTTCTTTGAAGAGAGAAGTTCTGAGAGAGTCTCTAGCGGGATTTTGAAGCTCTGATAGTAAATTTAGTGCATCTTCTGAATATTTATTCTAGACAATCATAGTAGTATACATTTCCAGAGAAAGCATCAGTTGTGATATAGGATTCTGATCCCACAAACACATAAGAATGTGCATCTCACTGAAGTCCTGAGTAATCACATTGACATCAAGAATCTCAATGTTTCTTTACAATTCAGTTATACAAATCTCTCTCTCTGCATTTGCTGTCACTGATGAGGTCTCCAAGCCTGTTAACTGTAAGTAGAGCCCGAGATTTTGTAGAATCATATTTTATGAACCTTTCTCATATATTCTTCAGTGACTTTCTGGTGCAGCTCAGAGTTGCCAAATGATTATTAGTGGTATAATCACAAACTACTTCCAGTGCAAAGGATTAATTGATAAGGCTGATTATAAACAACAGTATTTTATTGCCTTAAAAAAAATCCTTTTGTTTAAAATTTCAATAGTTTTACATAGATTATGTCTTTAAACAGCTACAAATTCACTCTAATTCCTACTACAGTTAGTACATGATATAATATTTACACTTGTCATAGGGAATAGTCAGCTCTGTGTGCAGGAGCATGTGTTCTTATTTGTTCATGGCTGAAACTTTCCCCTTAAAATCAGCAGAATATTTAATCCAGTGTTAGCTTTAAATTGCCTTTCCAGCAAGCCTGAGCATATGTACTCCCATGCCATCATTTGTATTGAGTCTGCCAGGTTTTTATATAACATTCTCTTAAGATTTGAGTAAAAGTTTTAAAATATATTTTTATATCATTCCACTCAAAAACAGATTGGTAACCCAAAACATACATTTTAAAGTGATTTCCCTGCTGCGAGATGGTACAATACTGGCCTTTCTATTCTGCTGTCTAAATGAAAACACACTGACTAAAAGACCATTGAGGTCCCTTGAAACTTATATTGTTCATTTCAACTGATTCAAACCTATAGCTAAGGCTCCTAAGTAAATCACACTTCTAAACATGTAGAAAGGAATTACTGAAAATTCTGAATTTTATTGACCTTATACCAACGTCAATCTGTTTTTTAATGCTCTTGCTTCTGAGGTCTAGAAAATATGTCGTTAGATAGATTGCCTTGGGAGGCTAAAATTAGCTATTACTGTTTTCTGTAAAATATTAATTGCTGAATAATTTCTATGCAAATATGTTAGCAATTATTAATTGCATTGCAGTGACTCGGCTGTTTATAGCCTGTAAATTGAAGCATTAGGTGTATGTAAATATCTTGGCTATGGTGGGAAATGGAAAGACACTGCTTAGTAATAAAAGCTGTCTTATGCAATTAGAAGAATGTTACATATCCTATTTCCTTCTAAATAACACAGGCTCTCCTAAACATTGACAGAGTTGGTGTTGACTAAGCAGCCTGTTGCATTGCAGATTACAGAAAGCCTTGTACTTAGAATTACCATTTGAGATAAAATGGAACAAAAGTTTTACTGAGTGTAAGAAGGGCCGTGGCTAAGGTATTTGAAAACCAAAAATAAGGCAGTGAGGGGGGGAAATTAGGGTAACATTTCTTTCTGAAAAAAGGTGTTTCAGAGTGGCTGAAATTATTCAACAAATAGAGTGAGTTGAAGCAAAACTGACAACAATATTTCAATGCAATGCTGAACTACTTCATTTTGAAAATGTCAAAATGAACTGGTTTGATGTTTCAAAATGATTTAGGTTTGGGCATTATAATGGGAGCTAAGGAAATAAAAGCCTAAGTTCACAGAATTACTTGAGAGCTGTGTCCTCTTAACAAATAAATGCTGCAAGATGCCTTGGCTCAAGCACATTTCAGTCTTCTTGTCTTCCAAGACAATGTATATTCTGATTCTCGTCTTCTTGATGATGATCCACTTTGTATGGTCGTATCATTGAGCAGAGAAAGAATCATTTTCATACCCTTAGAACACATGCTGGAAGACAGAAAAGCCTGCATGTCTGTGCACTGAATCCAGCAAACTGAACTTTAAGGACTTTGATGTCTTGAGGAACTGTACGACACACACAGCATCAGCTATGTTGAGGTGAGACATCCTGAGTCTTTTCCTTTATGTGGAATATTTAAATGTTATTTGCTGAAGGGAATGGAATTCATAATTAGCTATATCTGGACTAATGTTATAACTTATTTCACTAAATTTTATTAACTAGTCATCTGACAAGAAAAAATAATCAGTATTTTCACATTCCTTTGCCAGTTGATTCAATCATCAAAAATAATGAGTCAAATCCACTGCAGATTAACATTAGATGGACTTTATTAAAACTGAGGAATGTACCTGTTTAACAATTTATGTCATAATATTTTCAGTCTGCCATGTCCTCCTATTCTGTTTTAAAAACATCCACCGTTGCAAAGCACATTCTCGTGACGCTTTCATGAAAACAAAACCAGTGCATATTTATTTTCCAAAATGTTCTTCCAAGAGTTTCATCAGGTTGCTTCATAAAATGTTAGGTTGTGTTGTTTGTCTTTTCTTCTCATCATTTCCATTTGTAGAAAACCATCTGTATAAAGTATAACTAAACCAGAATAACTACAGTGCATAAGACCACGACAAGCAGACCTAACCATTTATATAGTTTTAAGAGTCCTAAATCCTTCTGTGTTCAACCCCATAGATGATAACATTGTACATGTGCCTGATTAAAGTTTAAATACATGTCATATTTTCAGTTAAGATAAAAATGAGCTTTTATGAATTGAGACCTCTTAATTGCCCTTCCAAAGTCCAAAAAATTCAGAATACTTTGGATTACTTTCACTGTACTTAAAGGTCAGGCCCTTAAATACTTGTTTAGGGAAAATTATTTTTTATTCTGCCAAAAGCATGTAGTATGAGATTTTTTTTTGTACAGAGATAATCCTATTGAATTATGACCGATTACAAGGTTACACAATTAAAGCGTTCACTCTGACCTCTTTCTGTAATACTTACAGGGAGTCAGATTTAGGGGCATGAAGATGCAGGTTAGTATCTCCAAGGATTGTCACAGGAATTCAGTTAAGCCCTTACCAAATGTCACTACATGTGCCTTTTGAGCCTTGAGGGTCTTGTAATTTTGGGTCCCATGCTCCATAAATCACGTGAATAAGTGAGTTTTCTCGGTAAGATATTCATGTATATCCAGCACATATGTTGTGAGTCATACCTTTTCTTAAGCTACAGTAGATTTCTAGTAGCATAAATATATATAAAAATCAATGAGTGATCAGTCTAATAAAAACAAATGGGGAATGCCAGTTGAACTCAGTTTGAGGTCCTTTGCTGGCATATTTTAAATATCCAAGGGTTTTAATAGCAACCGAGAATTTTACTCAGTAAATTATTTTGTAGCTTTTTCTGTTTGGGCACATTCATGCATGAAAAGTTAATTTATGTTCTTAACAAGTTTACATATATACAGAAATACTTTTTCTATATAAAATAAAATGTCTCTAACAAATTAAGTCAAGCCCGTTCTTGTAGTGCAAATCTTTGTTTGACTGAGTTTTGTATTGATTGTAAATATTATGCATAAATATATAAGCCAATTATGAGACTTTATGAGAAGATAACATATGATTCCTAGGCAAAGTATTAATTTAAATTTCTCCTGTTTTTCACTAATGAATTGATTGTTGCTTTTTAATGGTTTTTCTGATGAACTTTTTTTATATACTACAACAACATCATGTAATTGAAATCAGCAGTACTATCAAAATGAGCATATATCTGGAGTAGCACAATATTACTTTTCCTTGCACTTGAAGTCAGAAGTCAGTGTATAAGATATTAAGATATTTTTAACCTTTTCTTTTTTTTTTGAGTAAAGGGAAAGCATGTCACTGGGAGAATCTAGTGTGCTAAATTAAACAGTAGTCAGACATGTAAGTGTATGGGGTTTTCTTGCTTCAAAACATACTATAAAATAAATACTTAGCTTTGATTCTAAAGACCGTCACTGTACTGTATAGCATGCATGAATAGGGTCTGAATTTTCATAGCCTAATTTCGTCAGAATGCTTGTATTCAATATTTAACTAGGTATGGCTGGCTCTTACAGTGGTACAAAGCCTGCTAGGACCAGTGGAAACATTTCTGTCAACTTCAGGCCGAAACTTATATTGGCAAAAGCAGCCAATCACGTGCCATTAACAGTAATGTTCACACATAGGAAATATTAGACTTTATTCTAATAAGAATGTAGCTGATGTAAGGCAACGCCATATGCATTGATTAGCATGCCATGGCTCGTGTATGGATATTATTTGAAAAGGAAGAAGTGGGTCTGAATTTCAGCTTTTATATAGATGTGTCCTTAAAAAATACAAATGTCTTGATGCTCGGGGCCTGCCTTGAGGTCCAGTTCTGTGTTATTTAGAGGGAATATTTTGATCCTGTTTTCCATGGATCTTTGTGCACTATCATCTACTGGCTGTTGCCAACTGCTTTGTCAAAACTGAATTCAACCCAACGAGTGTAGGCGACATATTGTGAAAAATCTGCCTATTGTTGTTCTCGTCAGTCTTTGAACCAGTCCTGACTTGGGTGTAGTTGTGAGTGCAGGCCTGGTGTGAGCTGCGAGAGCTTGGACTGCTGTAGGATTTGTAGGGCACTGGGCTGCAACTCTGTTCTGCTTGGGTTGGTTGCTGGATCATCCAGTGTGTCCATGGCAGATCACTTTGGTAACTGCAGCAACACTTTCCCGTCTCTCAGCAGGGCTACAAAGACAAAAATTGGTTCATGATAGTAAGATGTTTTATTTCTAACCTACTGAGGAACTTACAAAGGCTTCACATGGGTAACTCAGCCTGTTCTTACCTATCAGAAGGCACTGATGAGTTGGTGCTTAAGCTTAAATTTCTCCCCTTTTCTCTGTGTCTAAACTTGGGAAAATTCAGTAACAGTTTTGTATGCTAACCCCTCACTTTGGACCATTGAAACAACACATCATTGGGAGGCCGTGAGCGACAATATGTCACAAATCTATGCACTTTTAAAGCAATAACATAGACAAACCAGGCCAGATGCTGAGCTTTGTGTAGGCATTCATGTTTAGTCTTAAGCCATTCCAGACCAACAGCTTCTATTCATTTATCTGCATATAGGAACTTATGAGATCTTGTGGATCAGTTTGAAAATATCACAGACAATCAGCAAGCTGACTTGATACTTCTGATCATTTTCTTCTGCTTCCGTATTCCCGACAAAAAAACAGAAAGTTTTTCTTCTTCCTTTCTCCCACATAGGTATGGGAAAATATTAGATATGGTTCTTTGGTCTATAATTTTAGAGGATTGCAGACTAGTTATTAGCATGGGTGTCTCTGGCAAAAAAATCTCTAAAGCTGATTGTAGCTTAGGCTGTACCTTTGAAAAGGCAAGTGCTGGTGTAAGCATCTCCCAGGTGCACTTTCCATACAGGAGAGTTCTGAAACGCGTAAGCAATGGGAGGCTTGCACTGTTCCTCTCTACCTTCATCCTCAGCATTTGTCAGTATGGCATTGCCTACAACCACTGACTCTATACAGTTTTTGGACAAACTTCAGTCCACACCCTCTAGCCAGCTGCAGAATTTATGCACAGCCTCCTGGTCTTAAGGCAGGAATGCTCCCTGGTGAGCTATCGTGATGCTATAGTACATCCTGCCACAAGTTTTAACATCGCTAGAGAAATTTTTCCCCCAAAGGAAATAATGACTTGCAGTAACACAGCTTGTTGTGAGATCTTGTTGGAAATCCAAACATGTGGCAATTTACGAGTGTCAGCAGATTTTTTTAGACTTGTGTGGTAATACGTGCTGTGCGTTAGATGTTGGAATCTGACCCTTCGGCTTTGCCACAGTGGTGTCCCAGGAAAACCATGTAGAGTCGCCTCTACTCTCTTTTCTATTTACTTTCTTTCCCTTAATGTACTATAATACAGTTTACCTATAAAGCAGTCTGTTCAGCCTGATGATTATTTTTTGCCATCTCAAATCCTGCCTAAGGCCTTTTTATTTTCTCTGATCAATCAGTTTTCCTCTCTATTTTTTTTTCATGATTTCTTTTTATGGAATTCTTGACTAACTCTGAATTAGGGTGTAAAGAATTGTAAGAGACTTAAATGATGAAATTGTAAAAGTGATAAGTATCTTTTCTATTTCTTCCCCCTAGGCTTATAATAATTAGTATTTTTAATGAGAAGATAATTTTTTCATACAAAAGATTAAATTTAAATTCTGAAATACAGTTTACATATCTGCATTGTGCCTAACTGGAACTGAAAACAATATAGATCTCACTGTTTCATGACAAAAATCCCTTTACATTCATACTTAAAAAAGTGAAAGAGGCTTTCTGGTTATTACTATTAAGAACAGCATAAATAAACCTTAACACGCTGCTGTGTGAAGTTGGAGTAGAAAATAATATTGTAACAGACTGCCTTACGTGAAACTTTGGCATGTTTGGCATGTTTAGCATGCTTTACATCATCAGTTTCTGTTACAGCTGTTGGCACTAACCTGCAACATGATTGAGGGGTTTTGATGACTTCAACTTCTGCAGTTTATTAAGACATCCAAACAAATAAAGAGAGTCTGTCGAGTAGCTTGTTCCGAACATCTGCCTTACCTGTATATTGTTATGGTCTAGTATAATTGTAATTTGAATTTTGAGTGTCTGTCAGTGAGAGAGGGAGAAAAGAAAGCTACTGTTCTGTGGCTGAAAGGAAAGGGAAAAAGACAGAAGCCTTGGCTACCGTCTCTGTGGAATACACAATGATGGTCTAAGAAATCAGTCTTTCAGTGTTCTCAAGATTTGGTTATGTTAAAAATATTAGCTAGTTTTCATTCTGAAGGTCAGTAGCAATCTATTACTGTTATTACAGGTATTGCTGGAACTGCACAGAGAGGGCAGGAACACATCTGTATTGCATCAATGGCAAGAAACAGTGAGGAAGTAATGTATCCATCTGAAGGAAGCAGACTGATTTTTTGAAAGTGCATTTCCTTGGGTCAGTGGCATATCTAGTGACTTCTAGATCTCTGCTAGTATCCAGGTGGTTCTGTGTTGTAGAGAAAGCAAAGTTATTTTTGAAAAAGTTCATTATTTCTTCAAAACTGGAGATTTTCGGAGAGTTTTTTCATCAGTTTGAGATAGGACCGATGGGGTTAGGACAAATATCATAAATGGCAGAACTTGAAAACTCAAAAACGTTTTTTTCCAAATTAGATTGAATTCTTTGGCTGTCATATGGAAGTCCATGTGATGTCATGGTAAAGCGGGTGGTCCTGAAGGAGCAGTCAGTGACTTTGGATTTCAGTACCAGCACTCCAGACAAGCTGTAGATTTCAGTGATACTGAATTAGATCACGTTCTAGCGATCATATATATGGAAAAGCAACTTACTGTTTTCTTACAGAGCAAGAGAGAAGGTCAGAGCATTCTGAGTGGAGATAGAAAAAGCTCTATTTACTCTTAAGTTAGGAATTTGCTGTGTACTAGCTAGGACTATCCTGTCACCATCAAGGAAATGCTGGCACCATCCACTAAAATGACAGTCTGCTTGGCTGGATTTCATCGGGGGGCAGTTTGCAGTGATGCCAGCAACTCAGAAGTGCATCGGAAGTTGTTTTGAAGTAAACAGTGAGCAAATAACATGAGTAAATGGAGAATGAAGTTGTCACCAGCTGTCCTGTGGAAGCAGACAATGCATGTTGTAAAATGTAGCTAAAAGCAGAACTCTCTTTTATTTGCTTTCTCAGCGAATATTCAGGTTTCAGAAGTACAAAGCTAGTCATTTCAAATCCACCTGCACAATATGGCTGCTTAAGCTGCCTCAGGACTAACCTTTATGAAAAACGATGAATAAAATCAGTCATACCATCCTTCAGTTTTTTCCTTGTCGTTTAAACAGAAGCTAGTGGGTTTTATTTTCATTTGACTTCCACAGTCTTTGAATCCAATCTATAACACGCAAATTCATGAAAAACTGGGGAGCATGTTTATTCCCAGAGTAAAGCAGCCTTGCAGACATTTCTCTTTTTCTTCTAAGTCTGCCCTTTTCTCTTTGGAATAAAGGTGTGGGCAACAGGCCATGCTTCCATGTCTGGTACCATCTGCCAACACAAACGTAAAAAAATTAATTATGAATGGTGTCTTCCAATGCTAATAATTTATTGTAAACGAGTTTTTCAGCTTGTTTATAATGGCTGTAGCCTAAGGGTGCACACCATATAAATTGCCTGATTACAGGATACAGAACACTTCTTAATAGGCCTCAGATGATTAGGAGAGGGGAAAGAAATTAAAAAGGCCATTTCCCTTTAGGTGTGCAAATGGATTGCAGAACAATAGACAAAGATATGATAGACCATGATAAAGCATACCCTCTTTTCTTTTACCTTAAATTATGTACTGGGCAAGTAGCGAGCTTGATTGCATGTCTCAGCCCAGATGTGAATTGTTTCATAATTGAAACAATGCCCATTGCCAGATAGTGCATGTTAGATTTTCAGACAAACTACTAGGTTTTGTGTCCTCAAGCAATTTGAGGTTTTCTGCCTAAATCTGTCTTAGCAATGGTTACATTCTAACCTTGTTTTAATTTAACTGTGCCCACATTAGCCTCTCCGAGCTACCTATTCAGATAGTAAAGGCTAAATTTGCTTTTGTCACACTAGATCCTACTCTTGAGTCATAGTTTACCCATCAGCATCTCCTAAACAGCTAGTATTTTACCTCATGTTTTAAATTATCTAGGGGGGGTTAAAAAGTTAAGTGAACAGCAGAAATCATCTCCTAGCTGAATGTCACACTCTTCTACAAATGTATGCATTTCTTCTTTCCCATGCACTTATACACATACACATCCATATGGATTCAGCATCCATTTTTTCCTGAGCATTTGAATATTTGAGGAGATACAAATTCATATTCATGGTGCAAAAGTAACTTGACTGTCTTAATAGTCAAAAGCAGCTCCTAGGGAATTGGAAGGTGAGAGGTGGAAGCTAATATTGCCTTTAAGTATTGCTCTTTGATGACACGTAGGGCTCTTTGGAGTCTAAATCACTACGGAAGCTGGTCAGAAGTGCTTAACAACTACAACCCTTTGAAAAATCACACCCCTACTCCTCAACCCACCCGGTGATGAAGGAGAGTTTTCACAACACATGGTAAATTGCGGTGGAGGTAGCAAAGAAAAGCTCTTGAGTACTAACAGTAGGCAGTCTGAAGCAGTCTCTCCTGGTACCCAGCTGAAGGGCTGGTTCTGATAGACGCACTGCTGCACTGCCAGTTTTCAGCAGACAGGTTGCTGAGAATCACTAGATACAGTTTAAAAATCGTAGATTTTTTAAAGCTACAAACCTTTTGAAATCCTTCTATTCAAATATATAAGCAATTGGGCTTATTTACTTAAGAATTTCTTTACAACTGTGATGTGTCAAAAGTAGCAGGGAATAAGACCCACAGTCCAGTGTGATGACTTTTGTATAATCAAAGCTGGAATTCTCCCATAGTTATAAAAGACCGAGATCTGAATCTGAAATATGAACTTTGTTCTAAAACTGTCAGTTGAAAACTACCTAAAGTTCAAACTCCCTGCATTTTGCTGTGTTTCTTACAATAGCACAGAAACAGTGAGTAAGTTTAGTCAGGAGAAGCTTATAAAAGCAGAACAGACCATATGTTAGAATCATGAGAAGCTCCAGCTACACAGAAAAAGCAGTGGTGTTTCTTAGTGTGTCTATCAAAATACATAAAAACCCCAAAATTCAGGTTGTAATCAGGTCTACATTTTTTAGATAAATATTTTGGTTCCCATATGACAAGTGAAAAAATTCTTCACATGTGTGACCTGTGTCTGTGTGGTGTATTTTCTGACAGTTCAGTCTTCCTTACTTTCCCAACCCAATTTTTCTCCAGAGGAGAAATATATTTGCAGGTGCACTTCACACATAGAGCCTTATCCTCTGATTCAGGCTCAGGATGTTAAGTACAGGACTGTCCTTTCTCCTGCCAGTTTAGCTTGGTTAGGTAAGACTGCCAGGTCAGCCTTTTAACTCCTTGCAGTGGTTAGTTATTCTCTCAGTCAGGTGCAAGACAGAAAAGAGTCAAGGAAGGGAAGATAAGGTAAATTTTATGATATAACCAACTGGGGTATCCAAGAGCTGTAAACTGAGGTTAAAACTTATATTGCTGCTCCTTCATTTATTTTGCCAAGTAATAAGGGAAACAGCACTCTGAATGTGGTACTAATGAATGAGTATTTGAAACCAGGAGCTGAGAGTGACAAATACATCCAGTACTTTTCAGTGGCCCTGAAGTTCCATTAATGTACCGGATCAGAGAGAGGAGCCGTGGCACATGCCCAGCCAACAGGGAGGCAGGCGCTTGATGTTCCTTACACACCTTTGCTAAGGCATAGACTCCCATGCATTGTTAAACCTTTTTCACTTAAGGGATGTGAAATAAAGAGAATGCTAGGTTAAATATGGTTTGAGTCCTCCTAATGATTTCTCATCACTTCACTCTGTGTTTTCCTTTGCAGTTGTTTCTAAACAGTCACGGTATATGGGATTTTGTAGACTGGCGTACAACCCTCCCTTGATTGCCCAGTAGATCCTTTCTACAATGTTTCTTCGTTGGCTCAATTACAGCAAGAGCAAACTATAATTTTTGCATTTTAGGATTGTTCATGCTTGGTAGATCACCTGCTAGTATCAGTGGTTCTACATAGATGCAGGCATTTCAGGATCTCTATCATCATTTAGACATGAAAAATTGTTTTAAAATGGATAGCAATAGACTATTAATTTTTATAAAATGAATATTTGCAGTTAGCATCAACAAATACATTTCGTTTCATTTGATGTTTGTGTTTTTCCTTGTTCTTAACTATTAGATAGATGAAAAGCTTTGAATCCAGTTTGAAATATGGTATTATATATCCTACATTAGGTATCTTTGAAATAGCATGTGTGGGTGTTTATGACATTTTTGAAGGTTGATGATTGACAGGCACTCCCATAAAAAGTAGTAATATGAAGAATCGTTTGTTCTAATAATGCTGAGAACATTCCTTACTTTGATTTTTATTCCTTCATTTCTGAAACCTGAAAAACAGTTTTATTTTGTAAGAATAGCAAAATATGATCAAAAAGGCACTCTATTAGGCTAATCTACTTTTTGTTATTTGACTGTACAGTCTAGGAAAATTAGCTCATATTCTGCCTCCTAATGTCATACAGAGTAGTTTTTTCAGGTCTTGTGGTTGTAAACTCAATAATTCACGATCCCTATTACTCCACAAAACCTCAGTAAAGCTAAGCAACTAAAAAAGTAATGTAAGAGAAAGGTGATTTTGTGAGGCAATCCCTTCCACAATGAGCATGAAAATCAGCCAAAAATAGTAACATCAGAAGTGAAAACAGCTTTAGCTTCTAACTGCACTTCACTATGCTTGGCATAAATGTAAAATAACATTTTGGACTCAAAGGAAGTCACACGACCAGAGAAGCTGCCTGGGTAGCAATCTCCTGTTTGAATGCAGACAGGTCTTTGAGCAAAACTAAGATCTGTGTGATTCTCCTCTCCCTTTTTTTGGAAGAAAATAGTCCATCGAGTTTACAGGAGGGTGGAATAGAAACATAGAGAAACTTCTGACTCTGCCTTTGCCCTGCTAGGTAAACTGCTTAAACCGAAGTGGGTCAGTTCCTTTTCAGCTTCTAAGAGTAGGATTGGAACGTTTGCCTTCCTAATAAAGTGCTTTGATATGTGCTAACAAAAGAGGATTTATAGGATAAACTAAAAATTGTTGTCATAAAAATAACAAAGATATTTTCATGTTGTTTTAAAAGACAAATAGCTTATCAAATTATGCATCTGTACAGAGAAGTAAAAAGAAAGATCAGTCCACTTTGTGTATCTGTGTTTTTAAACTAATCTTTTTCATTTTCAAAATGGTAGAAATAATAGCACAGCAAATACTATGTTATTTTTAAGGCATTTTAAGTCCTATTTTTCAGTTCTGGTGAGCATATGTACTTGCTAATTAAAAGAAATTCTGTGTAAGACATTAGACTGGATACAAATAATATCCAGGCTCCACAGAAATTGAACCATTCTGTTTGTTTTGTAACAAACCAACTGTGAATCTTGCAGTCTTCAACCCTTTGTGCTTTCTCAATACAATAAAAACCAATATATATTTGACCAGTACTTGCACCTATATTTTGTGAATAGGAGCAAAATATCACAATTTCCGCTAGCTCCTGGGTGATTGTTCTGTGTTTTAATAGAAAAAATATGGTAATTTGTTGAAAGATTGATAAATAACTTGTGAAAAAAAGTTATTTACTGACATACTCTGAAATGCTTGTTGTCCCTCAGTGTAAATTCATCACAGCATGAATCACTCAACGATTCTGAAACAACGTACCAGGTACCATATGCCTTTATATTCCAGAAGAGTGATAAACGTGGTATTTTACAGTGCTGTGGATGACGGGTGATGCAGGAATAAGTAGGAGTAAGAAGTACACTGGAGTTGTAAAGAACCGTTAAATGAAGCCTAAAAATCAATCAGCTAGCAAATTTTATTTTGTGATTGTTTTGTGCTTGACCTAATGGAAGCGGAAAACAGGCATCATATCAGATCCTCTAGCAGGACTGTACTTTTGTGACATGAATGGTGAGGCTCAAGCTCTGCAATGTTTCTCCCATCAAATTCTGTGACTCTTTTGTGAATTTAGTGACGTAGGACACACAAAAATTGCCAGGGAGGAGATAACCTTAGATATGGTTCCACTATTTCTTGTGTAGCACAGCTGTTTTAAGAGACTGTTGCCAACCTCACATCTCCCACCAGCAGCAATTCTCAACAGCTTTTTGAACCCAGATCAGTTTACAACCTACTTTATAGCATGACTTCATAAACAGTTGGAGTAGTATAACTCAGAATGAAATATATTGCAGCAAGAGATGCGAAGAAGTGTGCCAGTGCAGGAGACCTCCTTTTGAGAAGCCAAACTGAGGTGTGCTCACACCGCTCCTGTTGGTTAACTTCCACTGACAGCACAAACAAATGGGGGGAGGCTGTTGGAGCTGTTTCTACTCACAGCATCTGACCATCTGTTGATGCATAAGCACATCTATCTATAGGCTAAACATGGTTTATCATGTTTATTTTATTTGATGGTCTCCATGCATACCAATGCTAAGCGTGTTAAGAGCAATTATGTGTTAGGTAATAAACCTATGTGTATCCAAACAGGCAATCAGATATTGGCAAACAGGAAGAGAATCATTGATGCAAGGGGATCTAGGAACATTTCTGTAATACTGATGGGACCATTGTTCATGTAAAACTCCTCAATCTGTTTCCAAGAGAGAAATCATTAAATGCTCTCAGCTTAATTTCTTGTATGATTCTACTTGATAACGTGATATTAGCATGCTTTGAAACAGGCAGTTTTGCTAAAGTAGCCTTCAAGACTTTGCGTGCATTCAAGCTAAAACCAGTTTACAATTTGATCAGAAGTGAAGTCTATTGCTGATGCAGTTATAGGATCTATTTTCTTTAGCAGTGAAGTCAACTTCAGTGTTTCCCTGGCTTCTGGGTCACAGACTTCACCTTTGCTGTGCTACTACAGATTTTTGTGAGGCCACTTCTGTAGATTTCAGCACAGCAAAGAGGATTAGCTACAGCACAGGAACAGAAATGAGCAGTCAGACACTAAAAGGAAATACAAGAATTTCTATGCCTTACTGTCAGAGAAAAATGTCAGGTAATTACACTTAGAACAACACCAAGATTGCATTTGGCTGATTATTAAGACAACAGATATCTTTGAATTCATTTCTCAGCCATCTCTTGCCTCTAAAAGGGCAACTTTATTGTCAAATTCACTATTTAATTAAAACAGCCTTTATGCTGTTTTATAGATTAACCGTAACTGTAGCAAAACTATGACTTGAACCACTCTCCAGTTTGTGCTTTTTGAATTGGGGGTCATGGGTGCGTGGGCAGGGAACAAAAATATTTGTATGTTAGAGCGAAGGAAGAGGCAGAGTTGGAAGGTCTGAGTTTTGGAGTTTTGTGGCATGTTTGCTGTTGTGTGGGGGCAAGTGTTAGGAGTCTGTTCCTCAGAGAAACC
This sequence comes from Neomorphus geoffroyi, assembly GCA_033558235.1. Lineage (NCBI taxonomy): Eukaryota > Metazoa > Chordata > Aves > Cuculiformes > Neomorphidae > Neomorphus > Neomorphus geoffroyi. Next base: position 10,230,641 of record JAUMJM010000001.1, read on the forward strand.
ATTCACTGAAACAGTGTGACCGATGCACAAGTGTGCCTGTAGCACATAAGTTATACTTTGAGTGGGTTTAGGATTTTTGTTTGGGGTCGGAGGTGGGTTTGTGGGGCTTTTTTGCTGACAAGCATTCGGTTCAAGTGTGTACCTCAATGTGTCTGAGCTAAAATATCTTGTGACTTTGCAATGATTTTTTTCTCTCAAAAAAGAAAGACCCAAATCCTAGAGTCTCCTAGAAGTCAGAAAACACATTTGGTATCTACTAATAGCTTTTATGATCACTCTTTTTAAGTAAATTAAGTGAACAACACAGTTTTCCTCCCTTCTAACTAGGAAATTCTGACATCTGCATGGGTAAGTAACACTCACAAACTAGGGACTGTCCTTTTTTTTTCATATGCGTATACGTATACGTATATGTATATGTATATATGCACTGTTGTACCTCAGCTTTCGAATGTCATGTATTTGTTTTAGAGAAAAGGACACACATCTTGAAAGTCAGTTGTCAAACAAAGTGCTTGAATTCCAGCTGAGCAGGATTCCCAAAAGAGTAATCCTTGCCAGTTTGTATTATGGAAAAGCCTAATACCGACACGCTGTTCCGTGGAGCCTTGTCCACACACTAAAGCAGCCTGAATTAATTCTTATGTTAGAGTCAATCAGCTTGAGAGTTTTCCTGAAGGCAGGTGTTTCAAAGTGCATGCAGTTTTAATGAAAAGCGAAGATAGCTGTTCTCAAGCATGTAAACCTAGGAAGAGAATTTCCCAGAGGTTGCTGTAGATATACCAATACATTAACAGTTTAATAAGTGAGATTCTCTGCAGTGTCTGGAGAACCAGCTTTGCAAAGGCAAGGAGGTTGTTTCTCTTCTTAGATCTCTTTTCCCCTTTGTCTGATGCTGTTCTGCAGGACAAATACTAAAATACTGTACTTTGTTGTTTTGCTGTGACACCATATATCATTTTGGTGTTATCTTGTTATTCCTTGACTTCTTGTTCTCAGTGAATGCTGTTTCTCGTTGTGATGGATTTGGTCGTCTTCATCAAGAAATTAGGAAAGGACTTAAGTCCTGCCAACAATAAAACAAGGAATTTTCAGCTCCTAGAAACTTGGTACCCATGAGGTGAAGTTTCACTGACAGTGCTAGTCTCTGCGTTGTGCTTATTTAACTACTACAGCAAGGAGGAAATGTTGTGTAAGAGAGGTAAACTTACATGGGGACAGACTGTACTTAGACTTTGTTTGTATTTATTTAGTTAATAAACACATAGTAAATTAGTTTCAGTCTATATAAATTGTTTTCAAAAATTGTTTTAAGAATACCCATGTAAGATGAGTTTGGGCGTAGATGGGGACAAATCAGCATCTCAAAGGTGCCGTGTTCTGAGATTAATAGGAAAGTCTTTCAGTGTGGTCCGATTGCATCATCAATGCACCTTCCCTATTGAGGCAACTTGCTTTTGCAGCTGTTTGATATAAATTCCTTGCATATGTCTTAGTCTAGTTGGTTTATTTTTATAAACAATAAATAGCCTAACATTCCTGCAGTGTTTCCCTTCACTCGGACAATCTCATGGAGCCATTTGCCATGAAGACGGTGGCTGAGATTAGTGGCGTTTGCACAGATGGCCGCCATCATTTTGGAAATCTCATAAATAGTAGAACACGTGGACTTTTGCCTCCCCCTTCAACATGATCACAATAGATTATCAGGGCCTACAAATCACTACCAGATGATATTAAGTTGCTTTGATAACACTCTGTGTCCCTTCCGGTGTGATATTTTTCTTCATTAGAAAGGATAGCTCAAGCACACCAAATCCTCTTACTCTTTTCTCAAAATTTATAGATCTCAGTCTCTAAACTAATTGTTAGTTACACAGCATGCCTTAAGCTGTGCCCAGACAGAGCAATTACATCCCCCGGCCCTGATTAAAGGCACAGAGGAAACAGAAGTGCAAAGAAAATGAAACACTCTTGGCTGTTTGGGCAGGATGTCATTGCTGTTGTTTGCCTTTTTTGACATTTGTTGATAAAAGTGAGAAAGGAGGTCAGTTATCCATCACTGACCCTTGTTCAAAGCCAATGATGTGACAGGCTTGTCTCAGGCTACTGCCTGCCTTTATGAAATTATAAACAAAAAGGGGTTTCTAGGCCAAGGTACTCCTTTTCTATTAGCAGTTCAAGAGTTTCTTCATTTTCTCCCTGCTAAATTACAGTGCTTTCTACATCTTTTAAACTCATTTACTTTCCTGTATATGCCTAAAACTACAAAATGTCTTTGTTCATGAATGACCAGAGCTTACTATCATATAAGTTCTGCATATTATCTGGAACAATGCAAAACTGATGTACAGATGTTTCTGCGTATCCAGGCATTTCTTATTGAATGTTTCTCACCTGTAAACTGCAGCTTTCTAAAAGATGTGTTTTTCTTTTGTGACTTACAGTAACTTTACAGCTGAGTATTTGTACACTTTAACAGTCAAGATCAAATTTTTCAAAGAAAAATGGGAAAGCAGTATCTGTTTGCTTTCACTCAATATCTTTCTGAAACCATCATGTCTAAATTTGTAAATTTGAAGCAGAAGTACTTATTTTTAAAGTATTGAAGTGGCTTAAAAGTCAATCACGTGCAAGCATTTAAAAACTAGTTGATAGAGAGCAATGACTTTCTTGAATTAAATTTAAGCTTATTTTCAGTGACATCTCCACTTACATTTCCAGTCTACTGGGACATATCTGTTTTGTAGAGCAGCTTGTGGAAAAGGCACAGGGCACTGTACTGTATTTTAAATTTTGTAGCCAAAGCTACCAGAGACTTCAGATTTTGAAGTCTTTTTTTAACCAGTTTCTCTAATTGCTTTATATGGTATACTAACGCTGCTTCATACTAAACAGATGGGTTGCACAAAGGATCAAACCCATAATCTCATGGTGTCTATGAGGAGACAGAAAAAAACAGCTTAAATATTTTTGAAAGTAATAATTGATTTATGTCCCTAATTTTTTTCTCTTCCTCATATTCTGTTTTCTCAATTTTTAAGATACAGAGCGATTTTCTATTAATGACCATAACTGGTCCTAATGTTTAAGATGTCTGATAAACTCAGATGTACATGACAGTTCATAAGTAAGAGTGGTACTTGTTGCTCTTCTTTTTGTCACCCGTACCATGACTGAATGGAAGAGAAATTTTCAGCAATCAGTGTCTCTTAAAATGACCAAACATCAAAGAAGTTCAGTGAACTTGAAATTACATCAGGAAGGAGATCAGACAAAATCTGACTTGAGTGCATCTGTAGTGTCCCCAGTTTTGTGCTTTTAAGTGGATTTAGTTTCAGATACTCTGTCTGTGGAAACTGTACCCTTGCAAAAGCAGAGGTCACTCCCCCATGAGCCTTGCTCCAACAGACAGTTTTATTATTGCCATTGAAGGCTGACTGATCTGGTATTAGTAGTATAATACAGTAAACAAGCAGCATGTAATAAATTACATCTTAACACTTTTGAAGTCTTTGTTTAACCAGTCTTTTAATTGCTGTACATGATACACTAACACAGATTGCTTCATGGTAGAAAGACTGGTTACACCATGGATAAAGGCTATAATATCATGGTGTCTGTAAAAATACAGAACGCCAAACAAAGCAAAGCAAACCTACAAACCCTCAGACAAAATTCTTATTGCCTAGGACCCTCACCAAACTGCTGTAATTAATGATGGAGCTTTGTCAGCGTGGGAGTCTATGTTAAGACTCTACAGATGAAAGAAAGCATGAAACTTTATGCTACATTCCCACAAGAAGCCATGATGAGCAAAAACCTGTTTGCAGATGCAGTGAGTTTTTATCCATCTCAGGTAATCAGAGGTATAAAGACTGACTTCAGAAGATATTTGGTAAATGCAATTGCCTCGTGTTTTAGCTAGGTCCCTTGCAGGAAAGTTAGATTCCCTGTCCCACTGTGGTTTTACCAGTTTTTGCTAACCAGTATTGCCAGAGAAGCCCTGCAAAAATTTCCAGTAGCCTTACTTCCAGCCTTAGCTGACAGACATAGCTGTTGAGACACGTATGTCAGATAAAGAGGTGATTCCTCTTTTCTTGTCAAAAGCCCACATTTTCCCTCTATTCCTTTTTACACCATGCCTATTTATGTATCTCTCTGTGCAGTTCAGAAATCGAAGGAAGAGTCAACTAGGGGGGGGTTGGGTGGGAGATGGGAGTGACAAACTGTTTTTTTTCCCGTTCCTTTGTTATTTAAGAACCTTGCAAGGAAAAGGAAATCCATTCCGACATTCTATTTTCAAGCTATCTATAAATTATTTTCTGATACATTTCCTGAAATAATCATAATGCACAAGATCTGCCAGCTTTGCATGTGTGCTTTTGGTGAACGGGTGAATATTACTGTTCCCGTAAGGCAAGGTAGAAGTGGGACATTGCATGCTATGTGGGAGAGGCTGTTAACAAATTGGTGGAAATGGTTACGGTTTTCAACTTGTCAAGCATCATTTTCTTAGCTTGATGACACCTTGTAAGACCAATAAATAATTTATGGGGTATCTAAATGTTTCAAATAGGAGTTTAAGGACTGGAGGAAAGAGGTCTAGGGTCTCATAGTTAATCCTATTCGACCAGCTTCTTATTAAAACAGCCCTCCACAAATTGATTACAGCTGCAATCCCTTTTAAGAAGGATTATTTAAAAATCCCAATTATAAAGACTATTTGTAAAGAGTAAAATACTTAGTGTCAGTTTTGCATGGAGACTGTGTCTTGACTCAGTTGTCAGAAGTGGGTTATCCTTTTCCTGCCTTTCTTTTCAGGAGAATCTGCTCGTAGTGCTCATTTCAAACAGTGGCTTTAACACAATTGCTGCAAAGGATGTTGGCTTCTTTTCATGAGTTTGCATTGCTTGCCTACCTCTGCTAGTCCACCTCTGCTAGCCCCTAGATTGGCCTTTGCCTCCTTTTGGCCCTCCCCCTCAACTTCATCTCACATAAAAAAAAAAGATATTTAGAGTCCAACCTAATTGAGGAGTTGGTCCTGAGATCCTTTAATAGTATTTTCCCCCATAGGGCACCTCTGCCATTCTTACGATTCATATATACAACCTACAGTAAGTGGGAGTGAATATGACAGAAACAAGGGGTTACTATGACCATATTTTGCCTTACTTTAGATGCCTAAGACCACCTGGCTTCTTTAGGCCATTCCAGTGACATAAGCAGTAATAAACTGGCTGGCAAGGATGGGTTTATAACAGTTTTGTATGATTGGACTCCTGCAAAACAATGAGGCAGGCCAGGGAACCTGAATTCAGTGGTCTTCATCCAGAAACATGCCTAACAATCTGATTATGCTATTATATTTTACAACATCCTAGTGAGCTCAGAAGCTTTCATATAATACACTTTGACCTCTCTAAGCAATAGTTTTGTAACACCTAAGCAATATAATAAATCATGTTTGCATTTTTAAATAAGACAACCTGATTTGTCTGCATTGAAACAAGTAATACAGCTTCTAAAACTTCAGTTGCTAAGACTGTTGCTTGAACTGCTGTGCCAAAGCTTATTTCCTTATAGCAGGAATGTTTGAAATAGTATATATCAAATAAATATTGGCGAATGGTCTTAGAAAAAGAGTTGGAAATTTTTGAACATGAGTATTTAATCAAGAAACCAAACACTTAAGAGATCTAGTCAGGGATGGGAACATACCCTGTAGCCATTTAGCTAATCAAAATTAACCAAGTTCTTAAAGAGTGAATACTTGTAATGAGCTGCCTGTGAATAATCTGGACATGACAAATAATTCTCTGAATAAAAATACACTTTCAAGGAAAAGCTAAATTGCTTCTGAGCAGTTAGTGAATAGGAAAACAAAAAACAGGTGGCATTTACCAAATAAATTATGTTTCACCCATTTTTGCTGCCCATGACAAGAGTAATAAAGACAAACAGTACTTCCTTTCATAGATAAAGAAAATGGATAGCTGAGTAAAAAAGATAGTAGATTGGGCAACTTTTATTCAGCCATTTAGCCACATGCCCACCATTTCGTTCTAGTCTCACTTTTTCACCCTCGTGTTTTATTCTGAGTACGTAGGGTCACGTTTTTCAAGGCTGAAATCAACTCCAGTTAATTTTAGCAGGAGTTAAATGCAGACCTTAGCATCGCTGTGTCTGCCTGTATACACGAGGCTGTTAATGTGCATAGCAGCAGTTCTCTGCTTCAGGTAGGCATTGGGGGGGACATTTATTGATGGTAGTGAACCATATAAGTAAAATATTTAAGATATCTGGCTAGATAGGCTGGCATCATGGGGTATAAACACCCCTTCTAGTAGGTATGTATGGTAAATAAGTACTGGATCAGGTCATTGATGTTTGAGTTTATACTCTCATTCATGTTTAATGAATATAGCAACATCTTTTTCATCAAACTATAAAAAAAGTCTGACTATTGAAAGTCTTTTGAAGCATGTATTTTACTTTGCTATCATTTTCCAAGTAGGGTTCGTGGAAGGAACCCATTAAAAAAGGTTATTTGTGTTTAATTTTTTTTTCTGAGGTTTTGACTGTTTATAAGGAGACAGACTGCTAGTAAAGCATCTCACAGCTACGTGGGCTGCTCTGTGGGCCTCTTTCTACATAGACATATACATATCTGCATACATACATGTATCTATTTCACAAGAGTATCTAGTCCTCATTTCTTTTACAGTAGTTCTAACTTTCGGCTACATGTGCTGAGCTGCAAAGTATTAGCCTTATAATCTTTCAACCCCTTAGATGTGGTTTGCTGGGGGGGGGTGAGGGCTGTAAATCTGTGGTGGCAAACAAGAAAAGCCTGAAGCTGTGAGCAAACAGGAAACAAATGATCTCAATCCCAGAATGTAAACTGCCATTGACAGAGATGCATTGAAGAATCATAACAGGGAAACCTGCTGCAATTTTTCATCCAGTTACCAGCTGAATCAGTGCCATTATAGTGAAGGAGCAAGCTGCCAGCCCAACACTGACATGGCAGAGTTCTTTACATGTTGTTGTGTGCACAAAGCAGCCATATAGCCTGACTGGCATTTACTTCTTTTCATGCTTGCAGACTGATAATTATTGTGCACTGCCTCAAGCTTGCAATTAGAGGCCACCAAGAAACAAAAAATAGCTGAATTTCAAGATTAAGCCTTTTCTATGACGAGTCATATTTTCTCAGTGGGGAATATGTTGTTGCCAGCAAAAACAGAAATCACCTATGCCATACTGTTACCAGATTCAGGGGCATATTAGCTGCAGGAACGAATGGAGAATTTACATATAATAAAAAGTAATAACTACTGTCATTGTTACTGGTGGTGCAATTAGAGTTGATACTGACTCCTGTGTCACAATGCAGCTTTTAAGGGGGTTGAGATAAAACACTGAGCCCCCAAGTACTTGTAATTATATATTCTATAGTAATTTTGCAGTACGGATATTCATTCTGTGTTTTGAGCATGTTCTGGTTCCACGTTCCTAGCCTCCTCTCCAATCTCCCAAAGCTTTGCAGTTCAAGTTCATAGGAGATATTTCGCTTCCTTTATTGCATAAAAAATGTGGCCTGCTAAGCACTTGCCCTGTTTGGTTCAGTTTCAGTGGGAGGCAGAGTATTTAAAGTTAGTAAAGCGTTAGAGAAACACTTAGGACAAAGTGGAATACATAAAAAAGTTGTAGTCAATGAGGAATGTTAAATAGAAGGTTTTGAGTTTCTTTTTTACTTTCTCATTTTATGACTTTTTCTGTGTTGTATAGTGATGACTAAGACAAGTTGCTTTGGAAAATCAGAGCTAGTCTGCAATAATAATCAAACCAGTCTATATATGGACATGTTTAGTGAAACGTTTATTGTAAAAAAACATTGGTTTCACCTAATGGAGGATTTGAGAGACTGGGGGAAGTAGAAGGAGAAGGAATGGCCTCAGCTGAAACTTCTTAGCACACCATTAAGAACAAAAAAGAACAACAACAAAAAAAAAAGTGGTAGTTTGGAAAGAATCAGCGGAAGGAGCCCTGCTGGGGCTGCCAGGAATGACTGGTCTTAGGTGAGAGCAAATATCCAACTACTTTTGTTTTCAGAAGATTGTGTGATCACTATTTATTGCAGGAAACAGTCTGGAAATACAAATGATGACTACCTGAGCTCACTGGATCACTGGTTTTCTGCACAACACAGGTAGATTTTTGGATTTTAAGTCCAGTTCCAGTCTGAGGGTGCTGGTTTTGCCTCCTGCATCACTTAACATAAATTAATAGCCTGCAGAAAACCAAGCTATCTCATTGAGAGGTTTGATTAAGTGTCTGAGCTAATACTCAGGTGAGATCAGTTAGGTGGGATGGAGAAGAAACAAAAGTGAGAGCACTCTTCTGAACTGGTAATTATTACATACAGTACAGCTGCCTTGTGAAACCTCCCCTGAGAGTAAAGGGAACTACAGAGAGTAAAGGACTAAGTTCTAAAATTTAAGACGTGCCATAAGTATACATTTTGCTGCAATTGTTGCCTTGATTGTGAGCTTAACATAGCATAGAAATCATCAGCCAATTGTAAGACTATTACCGAGGATTTCAGGTGGGTTTTGTAATTACTCTGAAGGTGCGTCGGGGGTGAACGCAGGGTTCAGTCACGTTGTGGATGCTACCAAGAAGCTAGATGGAGGCAGATTCCTGTGTGCTGTGATATTGCTCCCTGCATGTTTCTGTCATGCTTGCTTTAGTAATTTTATGAGAGCCCTCTCACACCGTAAGCCTTACGGATAGGAAAATAGCTATGCAAGGTCAACCTGGAATCTGTGACGGGGGAGATGTGTGTGTGTACATAGGTGTGTATGAAAGGAAGCAGAGTTTGGTTCTAAAGGGTAAACTTGACTCTACAATATCTACAGACTGAGCCTTATAGGATAGTTGCAGTTATTTAGAGAGCTTATATGTGTATATCTTGTCTGTCATCTGGCATTTTAATATATGATTATTAAAACATTTTGAAAAGCAACTGTATATGGGAAAAGTAGACAGTGATGGGCTTTGTCTGAAGCAACTGTTGCATATCTGCAAAGTCCTCGCTTTCCACTCATCGATGGCTTACAATCTACTTGCATCCTGACTGGGTGCTATTTTTCCCGTTTAATTGCAGGAATACAACCGAGCATTGTCCTTTAAGATACCAGCCTGGGAGAGGGTTCATCTACTCCATTTGCTAAGTAGGAATGCCTCACATTCAGCTTGCTGGAGTTTTTTGCCCTTGACCCTCAGAGACGGTCGAGTGCTCAGTTTCCCTCAAGGTCATTCTGTATGCTCAGTGAAAACTTTTGCTGCTCCTCATCTTCAATTTAGTGTATTATTACTTATTTAAAACTCTTTGAAGTTAACTTTGCTATCATGATTTTAAGTCATGTGCAATTCATTGTAATGCTTGATATCACTTGCCATAAAATCCATACATGCACTTAGTTAAATCTAAATGTACTCTATAATAAAAGAAAACACATGGAGTATGATCAGATGGACACATAAGGCAGGATTAATTCCTTGCATACCTATGTATACACATGAAAATGTGCAAGAGTATGCACCAATACAATTGTAGATGTTATTCACAAATAACCCTAGACTCCAAGCATGAAGAGAATAGCTCAAAGAAAAGTTTTATACAGATCTTCTCTTTGGCTCTAAAAATATTCAACAAGCTTTTCCCAGGGCTTCTTTCTATCTCTTGTGAGGCCCTTTTTGCTCGTCTCCTGTTCTCACGAAGATAGTGTATAGCAGAGTCAGCTATTACAGGACTCATCAGCTTCCTGTCTCGACATCAGGCTTTTCCTTCTCCCTTTAGTCTCAAAAATGCACATTTTGCTGTCATCCTGAAACTGCTTAGGGTACGGTCACACTTATAGCATCAAAGCACTCAGCAGCAGATGGGAAACTGTCTCCCAGAACAAGGGAAAACCAGCAGATTTTCTATATGGGAATAAAATTGCCATTTTGCACTTGAGAGACCTGTCCAGGAGATCCTGCTATCATGAGTCTTTCAAAATCAGATGATGGCCTTTCTTCAGAGATCTTGTAGTGTAGCCTGGAAAAAATACCTCTTTTTTTTGATGGACTTAGAGATCCTCAGTGAGGATCAACACATAGTGTCCTAGTCATGACCTGCATTGTATAAGCAATTTGGGAAGCCAGGGATGTAAAACCATAGAGGCCTGCATGCATCGCAGCAGGCTTCTCAGAAGCATCAAACAGTGGAACTGCCAACTTGATGAAACTATACCCACTAAAGTAGCAGCTTTTCAGGTCACGATGGCCACGCTCTTTTCCAAGTTGGGAAGAATTTGTACTGAGGATGCCTTGCTGTCCACCACAGCTGTCCATGCTTCATAACCACAGTGCACTTTACTAGCAGCGTTGTGTGCAACCACAGCTGAGCCTTGTAACAGCTTCACATAAGAAGCACAAGTTTCAGCTTTTAATGAGGGATGAGATGATGGTGGTACAACATTTTGCTCTGAGACGCTTGAATGAAAGTGGTACAGATCACTATGCAATCTTTCAGAGTAAAATACTCTTAATGTAATAATTATATTAAGAATAGTGGCTTATAAGATTACAAGTGTATTCACTTCTGTACTTTCACCAACCCACAAGTAGTGACTGATACATTGTTTGTCATTAATGCTAAATTTAGTGATAAAGGATATTTTAAAGTGTAGTCCCTAAAGGAATCAGTTTGTAATTCAATATCTGTGCAAATAAAATATATATGTGTACATATTTACACACATGGAGACCTAATTTTCATTTCAGTTTATACTAAGATGGGTCCCACTGGAGCTGTAAAGTGAAGTTGGTTTGGGCCTGAATGCTTACTGGAAAAGATCCATTTTATGTGAGAGCCTAGACTTATTGCAATTCAATGGGATTTTGCACATGATTTTAATAGGATTAAAATTTCACCCATGCCCTAATGTATGTGTGTGTATTTGTATTGTCAGACTTACCTTTGGCATGATAATATTTCAGTCCTACTGATTTTGAATTGCTGTATCTCTAAACTGATTTTTTTTCATACTGTTTGGAGCAAATTGCAAGGTTCCTATCCATGGCACTGACTTTATTGTTCTGCCAGGATGTCTTCTTTTGTCATAAAAACAATAACTTAGTGTAAGTAGTAGTTTTAGGTTTACTAATCAGACAGACTAATTATATCTTTTAATCTGGGTCAATCTGCTCTTACTTATTATAATTTGGCTCCAAGTCCCCCCAAAAGAGGAACATTTGCAAATAATTCAGCAGCAGACTCACCCTCATATAAATGCTACAAGAACTACAGAAGGGCCCAACAAAAACTGTCTAGAATTTTGAATCCATGTGTCCAATATTTTCTCTAAAAGGAATATACTGCTTTTCTTAAACATTGAATGTGTGTGTCTGTATCTTCAGGTGAACACATAAAAGGACTGGATAAACAGTTAGGGAATGGGGCCTTTCCTTTATTTACAAAGCTGAGACTGTCCAGACAGGGTACTTTTCCTGATTCAATCTACAAACTAAACTTAGAAAGCCCATACTGCTATTCGATTTTAGCTTACTCGCCATGTCTATACAATCCCTGCTTAGATTGCTGACCAGGGTGATTATTGCTGACTGAAACTGCTAATGTTTTGGTTGGATGTTTGTCTTCTCGAAAATGGACTGGAAGATTTTTCCCTGTAGGCTACTGAATTTTCATTGCATGTTAACTGTTTAGGTTATTTTCCAACTCCACCACAAACCAGTACTGAGAGAAACTACCACAGGAAAGAGTATTCAAATTTGTCATGGAAACTTTGACATTTACTTGATGCCTAGAGTATTTTTTTTCCGCATACTCGTAGAAGGACATTTTGTTTATGTAATAACTTGGGGTCTGAAACTGGATATACATTATGACCAGTACAAGGCAGCTGCCCTCAGGAAGCAGTAATTTTGTTGTATCGAAGTTAGAAAGCTTCAAAATAAATTTGTGAAAATATCTGTTCTTCTTCCCTATTTTGGAGTGTAATCATACCTGCATCAAGTAATATTTTTTCTTCAGGTTGAAGGATGATTTTACTGTCCACTTATGTAAAGAGTGCTTCAGAAACAGACCAGGCTGTCTGTTATCAAGAAGGCAGAAGATAGTTCAAAATGATGTCCATGGTTTCACATATGTCCTCTCAATAGGGAAGGTCTTGAGAAAATATTCTTTACCAATTATGCCTTCTTGGGGGAAAATAATATTGAAAGGGTTTTTTTGAGAAATACAATACAAGAGATTAGTTCATTTGAGTAGAGAGTACTAAAAAAATCAGCTGCATGCAGATTTCTGAAGAAGCTACAACTGACAACTGAAGAGGAAACCTAAAACAAGATTACAAAAATTAATCAGGTGGCACAGAATGGTTGACATTAATGTGTGTACTTCTTTGTTTTGAAACTAGACTGTGGAGGAGTTTTCTTATACAGAAAATTTCATCTACTTGTACTTGTCTCCTCACATAGTCAAATATTTTGTGAGACAGATCAAAAACCCTCTTGACAAGCTCGTTCCCACGCTTCTCCTTTTTAACCTGCTTTTTTTATTAGGCTTCTCCTCTTTTCCTAGAGGCTTGTTCAGATAAAGAAAACTTTGCTTAAAATCTATTTCAGTAACTAAATATGGGCAAACAATATTGAAATGAAATAGGAAATGGAGATAAAAAAATGTTAAGGGATGGAATAAGGCAAGTCCTACTAGCTGTCAAATAAGTTTAGGAGCATGGAAAGAGTGTGGAATTTGGCTTTGGCAGAGTCAGCCAGGAGAAGGAGGTTCTTCAATGAACTATTGCTGTATGAACTCAGAGGACCTGTACCCTGTAATGCTATCAGTGATTTCTCATGCTCCGGATTCTTTTTTTTACTTCACAAAAAATGTGATATTTGTTGAAAAAATCTTTGATCATTGTACACAAAAATGTGTTGTGACTGAATGTGCTACAATTTTCCTCCCACAAGAAAATGAGAAAAAAAGGTATGATCAATCATAAAACTGGAATGGAAAGGCATGATTTTAATATGTGCATGTATAGACCCAAATGATGTGTTATGTGTAGGGTAAGAGTTTTTCACTTAAATAATTTTACCACCCCATTAGTAAATCTCCTCTTTCACACGTTCATATTCCTTTTTACACTGACAGAAAAAAATCAGCTTACTAGAATTCAAATCTGATAATTTTCATATGCTAATCATTTTCCTTAATGGAGAATGGGTGCCCTCTCTAAAATTTAGCCATCTCCATACCACCTTCTATTCATACTCTTTAAAATCTCACATATCAGAGAATATCTGTTCTTTCCTTCTGTTGAACTATTCCTCTATATTTTGAATTTAGACATATTTAAAAAAAATTTAACACATTATGTTTTTAATCACTGCATAAACAAATACTCAAGTTAAATTGCCATTAGGTGTTTAATAATATATTTTAAAAACACTTCTTTGTTCATTTAAGTATACGTACACAAATAGCATAGAGACACTATATATGGAAAGCTGTGCAAGTGGCTAGCATGCTGTCTGCTTTATAAAGTGTGATAATTAACAATAGTCAAATATAAAGAGTGCAGGGAGTTGCAAGACTACATTCATTAATCAATATGCACTGTATGCAGCACCCATAATTCAGGAGTGAATCTCTATGAAATTTGCTTTGCATGTTTAATTTTTTTTCTAATCCGCCTTTGCATTCATGGAGTTTGTTTTATCCAGCGATGTCAAGGAATTTATTTTGATGCCTTTACTCATGCTGATTGGTTTCTTACCTTGTAAGTGATACACTTGCAGTTAGTTAATAGGTGAGGAATTGCTAGGTGTGAATATTGGTGCCCACTGATCAGCCTGCAGGATTACATTCAAAATAGCCTGTAAGGTAAGTGCAACCAGTCTGTTCTCAGTGATGGAACTGACACGCAAGGAGTTCATGAGCTTGGCTTTAGGATGAACAAATTTGAAATTTAAAAAAACTAACTAAAATTTTTCCTTTACAGATTTGTTTTGAGTTAATTCAGTAGTTCCTTTGAGACTAGGCATGAGTGAATATAAAGTTCAGGCAGAAGACACACTCCACTGATCCAATTTCAAACTCTCTGCCTAGCTGGTGTTTTCTTCACAAGCATGCGTACTGAAAAGAGCACAATGTAGATGGGGATAGCTGAAGTGAGCTACGCATCGTAGTGATGAGGTATGCCTTTTCCTCTGAAACATTTTTGTGCTGAGGTGCAAAATATGCTTGTCATTTTACAGTGATGTCGTTTTTAACATAAGGTTGTTTTTCACTCTTGTGCTGCTGTTCATCGTTTGTTTTACTTTCTACCTATTCTCACCACACTGTAGACAAGTATTTTTCATCCCAGAGCATTATTCACATTTGCTTTTAGGATAAGGAAATCTGGGTTTCTTTAGAGAGAAGTTTATGCTGATAGGATCTCAGGACAGCATAAATCTGCCAGTTGTATCAGCTCCTCTTACGATGGTACAGTGTGTATAAAGCAAATGCAGAAGTTGTACATTTTTCATCAAAGTCTGTAGAAAAAAATGTTCTTAGGATCTTTAATTTCTGTAGCTCTCTCACCTAACATCTCTTCCAGAGGTTTGATTATTGCACTGTGATAGACGCCTTAGAAAAATCCAAGACAGATAAGATAGATCTAATTTCTAACCCTGACATTTCTGCCACCCATTCATTACTCTTTTTTAGAGTTCTTGCTATACCCTGGGAAAGCGAATGTGTCACTTACATCTGCAATTTCTATCAGAGGGGGGAAAACTGTTGTCTATTAACATCAGAGCTATTAAAAACTGAAGCAAATTGTGTACAGTTCAGAATCTCCTCACTTCAGGTGAATAATCAGTCTAGCAGGAGGGGATCATTCTACCTGTTTGTCAGTGAGTGCAGGCTTTGTTAAGTAACATTTTTCACCACAGAAAAACAATCAGCCTTGGATCAATAAACCGCAGAATGGATTTACAATATCCACTTGGTTGATATCACTTGGGTGATTCTGCTCTTGGTGCCTCAGTTACAGTCACCTATCCACTTAGCCATCTCCTTAGTTACTAATAAGTCATCTCTACTTTCCTGCTTCTTTTTCTTTTATCAACTTCCAACCATAAAGTTAATTCTAAAAGGAAAAAAAACCCTAAAAGAAAAAAAAAAAAGAGAGAGAAGATATCTGTTCCACTGCTGTTTTTTGTTTTAAACACACATTTCATAACTATTGTGTGAAAAGACATCCTTCTCCTCTTTGGCTGGCTTAGGGAATGTTTGAAATCGAGCAACGTTTGTTTTCTAATATAAAACCAGTGTGTGTCTGTGCTTCTGCACCACTCCTAATCTCCACAGTGACTCTCAGTGGGTAACCTATAAATGTACAGGAATGTCTCAAAGCACATTTTGAAGAAAAAAAAAAAGAGAGAGAAAAGAGAAGAGCGACTCATCTAAAGTTACACCATCATCTTTAACAGCTGTGTGCATATTAAAGGAAGTAATGGGGGAGTGAAGGTACTGCATATTTCAAAGCTGAACTGTCGCAGTAACAATAAGAAAGGGGGGATGCTGTGCAGAGTTAGCCAAGTGTTTGAAGTACATTACCGTAAGCCAAACCAATGAAGTGGACAAGATTTCTAGCATGTTGCAGTGGTGCCTCTGCGTACTTAATAACAGATGTTTGGTCTCTCTAGGCAGATAATTGTCCTGCTGTAAGGTTGGCTTGACCTGTGTGAGCAGTACTGTGTACAGCACTGAAGCAGTAACAAATGATCATAGCTTTTCTCTTTTTACTGGTAGAATGCTTAGCCACGCTTCCTTTTAAGCACATAATTACTCCAAAGCAACTGGAGCCCATACATCCTCCTTGCCTAATGGCTCTGAAGCCATTTTGCTATAATTTATGGGGACAGGGTTCAAAGTTTTAATAATATTTGGATAATATCATTGCCAAAATGTCTTTGAGCTGTGATGAATAGAATGAGAGTGGGCACATTTCGATTCTGTGCATGACAGTGCGAGTGTTAACAGCACCATACTTTGTTCAACCTTTATGGAAACATTCATGAGCCAGTTTGCTCATGAATTATAGATATGAGCATGAAGAATTATAAACAGCAGTGGAAAACATACAGGGTTTCTTGTTCATAAGGCACTGTCCTGTTACTGGCTCTTCTTTATGCAGATAAATGAATTGCAAGGAATACAAAAATGGTTTAAATAAACCCTTAGCAGATAATGTATTAGCACATGAACATAAAATACGCATGCACTGTGGCATGCTTTTGGATATTTATGTTTATACTCTCTGTTCAAGTGGCTCACCGATTTTTTGGCTTCCTATCATTCACCTAATAATTTCAGCATCCTAACTGCACCTCTGGGTATGTTTATCTGACAATCCAAGCTGTTCTTTGCTTTATGCTGCTGGCTGAAATTGGCTTACCAATTTGCTCTGCAAGTCGCCTCAGTGTATGATAGGTTAATGAGGTTAATCAAAGCTAAATAAGAGTAGACATGATCCTTTCGTTGGGGACATAGACCAGCCTGGGCCAGAAAGGACTAGTGCTGATGGACCAAACCAGCCTGTTGAGTAGGTGGTATGAGAGCACAAAAATAGCATCAAAATGTGTCACTGAAGATGATGTATACCTAAGGCTTCATCCAAAGCCTACTGAAGTCTGTTGGAGTCTCTACTGATTCCAGTAAGACTTAGAGCAGGCGCGTAACGTTCTGCATCATTTGGCTAAGAATATTTTTTTTCCAGTTTGCTTAATAGGATACAAACTTATCATGAACAAACTGTGGCTAAATTCTGCAGATAATTCATCAGTGAGAGGTTGAAGATTTTTTTAAGTAAAGAGCACAAGTATTTTACATTACACAAACAACAGAGAAACAGTGACTTTCTTCACGTGTGACAGCTGCTCTCAATGGTAAAAAAAAAGAAATACAAATATGAACAAGAATTATTTAAAATGTTCCCAACAGTAATGGTAACTAGAAACAATTTAATAAATGCTCTCTGTTTAATTCCATTCAATGATATTCAAGCGATGCTTCATTTAATCAAAGGGGCGTTTGATTACAGAAATAATCAGCTGACAGTGTCCCAATTCACTCTTGCCACTAAGTATGCATGTAGATAGCTGGATGTGACATATGTGAGGTTTGGCAATTATTTCTGAAAAACTGGTAGGATGGCCTTAATTACAATGGTCTGATTTTGTATTTGATAGCCATACTTGAGAATCTTAGTGTTTATTATGAAATTTTAATTTTAGTTTCTTGAAGAGTCTTTTACATATAAGCCCTCGTTGGTTTGTTGTGTAAACAGGGGGTTTTTCCTCAATGGATTGAACAGTACTCACCAACTAAAATTATTTTGTCTGATTACAGGGAGGATTAAAACCACCATGAACTGCTATGGGTGTTAAAAAAAATCACCAAAAAAATGAACTAATATATGTGGGATTCAATTAATCTTCCAGTCTTCAAATAATATCATGCAATCATATAAAAATGCGATTGGTAACTACTGTGGCTATCTTAAAATAATACGCAGACTGTTTAAATTCTGAATTAAGTTTTTGACTAAGTCTTTAAAACTAGGTATCATTTTGTATTGGGTTATCACTAGAAGATGAAATATATACTTTGTTCTTCCTCCTCCTAGTTCTTTTCCTCCTTCAACTACAAGGACAGTCTGGAAACCTTCAGCCTCAGAAGTTAAAAGTACAATATCTCTGTATTTTTCTTAATTGATTTCTGGAAAAATTATGATCTCTAAGAATCAATTGAAAGACAGGAGTGATAAAGGCAGAAGTAGTTTTACATTTTGAACAATTCCAACAAGGGGCTTAATATTCAACAACTGATAGGCCAAATAACAAGTTGTTAACTTCACAATGCGCAGTCACAGAGTATATATGTGTCACTTTGAGCAAAGATTGAAAAGACGTTAGAATTAGAGATTTAACAGCCAGTTTTGATTAAATCAAAACAATCAGAGTAGTTGCATTTGCAACAGAATTAAGTTTAAAAAATCCAGACTCAGAATACTTTGCCAGACCTCACAGTTCAATCTTATTCAAGGATAAATTATTCAAGTGATATCTTTGAAAAATATATATTGCAGAATACTTGAGGATTCTTCTGGCAAATTACAATGTATGTTCAATTATTTTACTTCCTACCCATGACTTAGAACAGTCAACAGAGCCACAGAAATGCCGCTGTTTGCTTTGTTGTAGAGAGAATTCCATCATATTTAAAGTCAGGTCATAGGAAATCCTGATTTTTTTAGGTCATGTTTGATGGAATAAAAAAAGGAACATAGACAAAGCCTTGCTATCCATCTCTGTAAACTGAAGATGTTTAAGTTGAAATCAGTAGAAACCGGATCCAGATCTGTTGCTGTTCCTGCTTTTTTATTAATTCACGTACAGGTTGTCAGTACTTGCTTTGGTCAAAAATGTCCACTCCTCACATACACCACAAAACTCAGCCACCCGTCCCAGGACAGTGTATCACAAACAGGGGACATGTCAGCCTAGAAACCTGAACACCTCAAAAATTGTATTATGTCACAGGTAGAGCATGGGTTTGTGCCCAAGCAACTGTGTCATTTTACCTACAGTTGAAGAGTGATGTTTCCAGTTTGTCTGCAGCGTTTTTATCCCTGGAATAACTGCAGTGTTAGTCTTCAAAGAACTGCTGATCTCTGTTTTCAAATCACTTCTTGAATGTCTCAGTGACGTACTTTGATATCATAACATCAAGAGAAATTAACTCAGACATAGATATAATACTAACTCTTTTTGCTTCAATCTATGTTGTACTACCAAGGAAAGGTGTACTCCACACACCGGTAGATGGATTTCTTAGTACCTCTTAGTCAAATAAAACGCATGAGGGAAGTCACCACAGTGCCCAGATGTTGTCCATAAGCTTCCATGAAAGGTGTAACCACTGATTTAAATGAAGAGCTCACTCAGGAACTCACATAACTCAATATTTTATGGACCAAAGTGTATCCTCCCCACCACCTGTCTGAAAGACAAGTGTCTGCTACTTCCCCTGGATCCCACAGAGTTTAGGGAAAGCTAACGAATAGTGAAGAATGCCTGGCAAAGCCTCACAAGCTCTGTGGATGCTGGTATCTTGGATTCCCAGTCAAAGTCTATTCAAATCCCCCCTGCCCAAGGAAATTTGGCTTAAAATCTTATAAGAATGGTTATTCCTATAAAATCTGTGAAACCTGCTAGTTTTTGTTTGACAGGAAATGCACCTAAATACAACCAAATGAATGATTCTTAGTAACGTCCCCCATTGGGAAAGATCCCAGCATGCGAGATAGGATTAAAGTTCTGCAGACTCAAACTTCTGTCCATGTTTAAAAGTATTTACAAAGTAGCAATCTAATTTGACATTTTGATGATCATTCCAAAAACAGGGCACACAAAATATTTGAGGTGATTTTTCTTTTCATTTGTTCCCACTTATCTCTTTTCATCCTCCCATTGTGCTACACTTCTGCCCCTGAAAATCAGTGCTGTAAGTTCACGGCAAAAGGCGAATTGCAGAGATCTCTGTAGTTAATGCTGGCAGATGTTTAACCTTTGGGAAGACTACAGAGTATTTTCATTTAGCCTCAGTTAACATTAGGCTGTTGTGCTAAATCTTCTAAACTTCGAAATAATACACCTCTCCAGGTACAGTTTTAATTCCTGCTTATCACACCTCCTTGTGCAGTGGAATTTGAAGAGACCTGCTTCCTCTAATTGAATGGGAGCTTTATTCGATCACCCCGTCCTTTAATTTAGCTCTCCCACCTAGAACAATGGGTGATTAACACAAGTCAAAACAAGAGCATAAAGGAAAAAGGCAGCACAACCCGCCTTGGTCCAGCTGCTCAACTCCAATGTTTGCCTGCTGTGTAGCAGCATGTTACGGTCACTGCCAAGCCTTGATCTTCCCTCTCTGTGTCAGTAGTCCAAGGATCCATCCTTTAAGCAGCACAGATCACACAGTTGTACATTGTTGGAGAACTTCAGTGTCACTTTTTTTAGCAGTACAGATCCTGCAACTTGAAACAAATGTGAATTAAATAGAAATACACAAATGACGTTTTAAGTATTGTTTTGATTTTATTTTTTATTCCTACTGCTGCTTCTATTACCACCAGTGCTGTTTCCCGCCCCCCCCCCCTTAAATTATTGAAATACTTGTCTGCCTGTTCATAAGACATTTCAGTTGTAAGGTTTTAAGGCTTTGTTCTTTGCATTTTCATCTTGATCCTAATGCCAGTGTAATATCTCATCAAGTTGTACCTTCCTTAGGTTAGAAAATGTTTCAAATCTCACTTTGAAACAGTTGCACTTTGATTGTGGAAATTATCTTATACTGGTCTGCATATAATTCCTAGAAAATTGTTTTGATGCAGTTCATTTTGGCGCTGGCCCAAAGGCATGTACTAAAACCAAAACTAAACAGTGATTAATGATAAATTACTCTGAATCAGGCTCAGGAAAGTGCATGTGAAATTTTAGCACCAACAGTGACTTTTTTTAAACTAAATGAAAAAAAGCTTGTTATTAAAAAGAGATGAAGCCATTAAGATGTGTAGAATTTACTTTTTAAAACTTATAAAATGTATTACAGCGCAAGAAAATTTCTCTTGATGCTATCTACAGATCAGTTCTCTACAGATTTCTGCATAGAGGGTAAAGTGCAGTCTGTCCCAGAATATTTACTGTCCCAATCCTGCAAAGATTTAACCACGGACTCTACTGTACTTCTGAATACTAAGGTATTAAATCTATCAGCAAGCATAGTCTGCTACTTTTAAAGTATTATGGCTAAATGTCATGTTTTTCCTTCTCAATCTCTGAGAAAGTATATAATGCCCCAACCAAAGACCCGTGAGGGCAGTATGTGTCTTTTTCTTACGTTAGCAATCTTTGCATCAAGCCCTTGATTTTTTCCTTCAAAACCTGACAGTCACGTACTCAATTTCATATGTATGTAAGGTGACTCCTTGAAAAAAGGAAAAAGTCTTTCACCTCTGGAGACAAATAGCCACCTTTCTAAAAGGGCAAGGTTACTTGATAGTCACTAGTTAAAATTAGACCCTACATACCTGCTATTATTCAGTGTTTAGAAAACAAGCAGATAGGGTTAGGTCCAAACAAAGGATTCGTTTTAATAGTAAACATATTTAAGAGGGTGCCTGTGTAAATGTGAATTGTTTAGGGGATGGATTACCATTTTGCATACATTTTAGAGCTCTGAGAGAAGCCATTAAGGGATTAACACCTCCGATTTATGAAAATGCAAGGATGATAAAGAAACAATAGGGGTGACAGCATTGTGTAAACGACATTGATTCATTTCAGAACAGGGCTGTTAACTGCTGGAAATGAAGAAATAAATGGAACAATGGATAGATGCTTTTACCAGCTTGTCATTAATTAGCAGTGAGCACAATTCTTTTATTGTCCTTTTTGAAAAATACAAAATTGGTAGGAAAATACAAGCACTGAGCAAATAGATTACTCTGTATCACTAGGCTGACATCTGCATTTTCTTTCTTCTCTAATATATTTTGTTTTTCAAATTATATTGAACTTTTAGCCTGGCAGCAAGCCCGAATTTTACTTTCTTTGAAATTCCTAAAAGGATGTGTTTTCATCCTGAAAACCTTTACTGCTTTGTAAAAGTGTAACAAAAGCCACGATTTGAGTAAGGGTTAATAAATGTTAGTGAATCCCCTGTAACACAGCTTGGGAGCGCAAACAACAGTTCAATGCACTATTCTGCTGACCTATTGCATCCGATCAACTGTGGTTTTATTTCTAGCAATGCCAGCAGGTGGGAACTGACAACATGTTTCTTTGGAACCGTAAAGAAAGATCGTCTCTGATGGAGAATTAGCTGGAAGTAAGCGTGGTTATTTGGCACAGATCTAAGCAGGGACAATGCTTGATTATGGCTATCATTCTCCAGCTGCTGTCAGAATGTTAAGTTTGCATTCTTGAGGCCTGACATCTAACACATTTCTTTTTCTAATTAGTATCGGTACTGTAAGATGCCGATATTTTACTGCGTGTCAGACGCGCAGGGCTGAAATACATCACTGAACTCGGAGGTAGGTGTAGGTACTAGGAATTAGGTTTTTACCTCTCACGGTGAATTCAAAGCATCTTTCTCTTTCAAAAAAAAAAAAAAGCTCTGTGGATGAAGAAGTCGGTGTGTGTAAACCTCCAGTGTTGTTGCCCGAGAAAGGATGAACAAAGCTGATAAAACAAGCACCAGCTAGGCAAAATACCCTGAACACTGGTTTCGTTTTCATCAGCATATTCAGGCAATATTCTGTTTATGAATATTTTGTCATCCTGGCAGCAGAGCGGTGTCTCCCAGCTGTAGATGCAGGAGTACAGGGGGATTTACACCACAGGAAAGAATCAGCAGCCCTGCCCATCACATTCAGGTAAATGAATTGAGCACAGATTTGCCATTTTGCCACCTGTGTAATGACATTGTAGGGAAGGAGGAGTCAGGGCTTTCACCTGGGGCAAGTATTAAGCACAGCTGGACAGGAGCAGTGTAGGAACTAATATGTGGGTTCAGGAACAACTGAAAATTGAGATTGTAGGTATAAATTCAGCCAATGCTCTGCACAGCAACATGAAATTGTGCTGATTTTCTTAATGTGGGGAGGTGTTTTAGTCTGGGGTTTTTTTAAGCTTTATTTTTCAGACAGAGAGCACAAGCATTACTACATAAACCACTTTAGCATCCTGAGGTAAAAGTGAAAGTGGTTGGGGTTTTTTTAGGTAAATTGAATCTTTATTTTTTTATTGCACAAAAAAGGTGGATTGGTATTCAGAAGACTTGGGCTAATTTTTCTTACTGAAGTGATGTCGCGTGTCAGATGGTGCCTGGACGAGTCATAAACTTTTTTCCTAAGTATTTGTTTAATTTTTTTCTTGTTCAAAAGTTCCTTACAAGTTTGAACTTCTTAGATTGAGTATATACAAATTTCAATAATATCCTCCCAGAGAGAACAGGCATAACTATTCTGCAAAACTATCAACCATGGTAGTATAATTCCTGGTGTTCCAGAGGTGTTTACAGTAATTTGAGGCACTTGCAGCTTTCAAAGTCAAAATGTCATTAACCAGTCCTCATGCAAACAGTCAGGCTATACCTTGCTCCAAGCTTTCAGCAGTACCGGATCTCCAAAGTGTATGCTTATGGTTTGCGAAGCAAAACAAGTATTTAATGCAATTTTCATGAATGAAAATCTGTACCCCAAAGAGTCTCTTCAAAGAAAGTCTTGTGAAGATACACATCTCTTGCTCCTTGGAGGGGGAAAAAATACCACTTGACCTTTTTCAACATCCAATGCCAAGTGAGCCGTTTATTTGTGGTGCATATAGTTTATATATCTACAATTATTTTATTATATATGTCTATCCTTCTTTCTTTCTTTATCATCAAAGGCTTTGCTTTTGTACATGCATTTACCTCTCTCTGCTTATGATTAGTCTATGTCTCCAATAAGGTTTAAATTCTGGTACCAGGTTGACAAATAAACGGGACAGAAGGTTATAAAGCTGTAAAAAGAGGTGTTTAGCAAGGTTTTCTGCTACCTACGGTAGAGAGTCTTCATCATATGTGAAAGTCATTGAGGCTTCCTAGAATTATCTGTACAGAAGAAAACAATTGTAAAGGTCTTATTGTGGTAGAGCGCTGAAGCACATGATTTACTCTCAGACTGCAAGCAGTCCCATTGATTTCTGAAACCAGTGACATGCAGAAGGTTAAACATGTGCTTTGCTGGGTTAGAGCCAAACCTGGTATGATTCTTCTGAATAGTTTACAAAAACGTTTACTCTTATTTAAAAAATAAATGAATAAAGAACTCCAATAACAACACAACCAAACTGTTATAAAGGTAAGTTGTATTTTATGTCAGGATATAGAAGAACCAGGTCTGGTTCAAAAATAAGTTAGTTATTTTTTTGCAAACACAGTAGGATTTTTTGGCTCCGTTACTGCTGTAAGCACAGCAGGCCCCCTGTGCATCATCCCTTGCAAGGCTGGACAAGTACTGCAGTTATATTAACTTTCCTTCACAGGTTGCCTATTCAGTGGAATTTAACCTTCAAAGAACAGTTGCAGAAAAAATCTCCAAGCACATGGCACTGTACTATCAACTACAGGATGGAGATTTTAAAGACGTTAGAATTGACTTTGAATTCTGAGCAGGTGCAATTCAGCAGCTTCCATAAGATTCACGTTAAAGTCAGGTTTGAGGAATATATTAGTTTGAGCTCTTTATTGTCTGCTACATTCTCAGAGGCAAACTGCTCCATGCCAGTGAAATGACATGTCATATATTTAATGTGTGAAACTCTGAAGTTTTCTACAGAATAAAAATTCTGGGTCTAGATGAGTTATAAAACGTATACTCTGTCTGGGAGGAAAAAAAACCCCAAACCTTTAAAAGTGTAAAATCTAGTTTGTAAAAGGGAAAAACAAGTAAGGTAATGAGCTCTCTTTGTGTATCTCTTTAATTTCTATTTCAGTGTGATCTTTTACCTTGAATTAACTCTTGAATTTACCTCATTAACACTAATAATCTTTATAGTTAAATCACCATCTTTAATTTCTTTCATATTGATTTGGATGACATTTCAGATATCTCCCATGCTGACTCACTCTCCTTATTTCTATGAGGATCTGAAAGGAAAAAAGTAATATATAAAGACTAAATGCCATTCTTATTCTGCACTTCATCACTATGCATTCATCACTTCTATGTCAGCGATACTTGAATACAACGAGATTCTTAAGTTTCCAGAATCCATATAGCACAGCTTCACTAATTCCTCCATGAATTCTCTTCTCCTGATAGAGAAATTATTGAGAAATTAACATTGTATAACTAACCTAAATAGAGTGACCATGGCAGGTTTAGTCAGGAGTTTGGATCATTTGCTTTCCCAGATCTGTAGTAAGAACAGACTTCTTGTTAGAACAATACTTTGGAGGTTACTTCAGGCTGTGAAATATGTTTGAGAAAGCTATCCCAAAATAAAGGGACCTGGTTGATAGTAATCCACAGTCATTCCCTGAGTTTTTGTTCTTACTGTGCAATGCAAGTGGATTAAAAACACTCTTAAATGAAATTACTAAGGAGTAGCTCTTCTGAAGCACTTGCTCTCAGGAGCTACTAGTAATGTCCATGCTGAGACCTAGAGGCTGAGGAGACCGGCTCATGCTGGTGAGAACCGTGCGTATCCTAGCTAGCAGAGTGCCCTAACACAGTAAATTTTGGAAGAGTATCTTGCTTTGATTTTTTTTTTCGTTGCACAACAGAACTTCCAGTGTTGTATCTGGCTAATAAAGGGATGGGCAAAAGCGCAAGGGGTGGGAAAACACTCACAGGGCTTTGTTGAATCTTTCATGATGGAAAAAGGAAAAAAATAAAAAAATTCATACTTTGATGCCTGATCTTCTCCACTCTATGAAATAAAGGAAAGGGTTCTGAAAGTTTGGGCCATATTTACACTCGCACACGTAGAGTTTTATTCCTGTCCTCATATATAAGTTATCTTTAGGTACAACTAAAAAGAGTTCTGGTACAGTTCAGTACCCCTTTATGGTTGACATTGATTTAAAACTCCATAAGGGGCATAGTACTGCAGGATCAATTAAAAGTAGATGCAGTCATGAAAGTTACATGAAGTACTGCCTGCCAGAGCCTTGCAGGCACCGTTCTTCATACAGCTGTTTGTCACCTTAACTAAACAGAGAAAAGCTTCTGTGTAAGTAGTTTATGTCATACTAATTGGTGGCCTGATGATGGGAAAACAAAAGTCCCTGAGCAAATCAACTCTTCTCAGATAAAAATCTTAAGCAGTTTTAAGAGGATTTTAACTTAGTCTGTTGGACATACACTCAAGTCTCGTTCAAACTAGCCATCAAACAGGCATGCTGACTGTAGGGTCCCATCAAGGCAAGTTCATAAAACATTGTTAATCGCTAAATTTGTGCTATGAAAAACAACATCAAACAGAAATCCAGACAATTCACACTGCTATGTTTGGGTCTCCCTAATTCCGAAGTTTTTTGTTCGTGTCCTTAAATATAAAGAGAGAAATAAGTGTAAAATAAAGTGTGTATTGGATTGGAATCATTGTAATCTTGTAATCTTCTGTGGGGAAATGAATTCATGATGAGTTTTCTGTTGTCCCTGTATGAAAAGCCAGTGATCCCAGCTTTGGGGTGCTCAGGAGCTGCACTAATTTGATGTTTCAGTACAAAAGGCAGCAAGTAGGAAACACTTTAGTTGTTTTCACCTGTTCCAGTCCAGCTGTGTCGAAGCATACTGTACCATGCTATGTGCTGTGGTACATTACAAACCCATTACAAGTTCTTTTTCGAGTTGTGGGGAGTTTTGTCCCTTGGGGCTGCTTATATGAAAAAAAGGACATAACTTCCTATCACAGAGTTACTCTTGGGAAGATACCGAAAGGAACTAAAGTCTGGACCATAGGACCTCCTATGACCCCTGTAATACTAAATTTTGTGTAAATATTAACATTTGGATGAAAAAGAAAAACTAAATTAGACAGTGCAATAGATTGCCATTGGTTTTGAGAGATGAGCTTTTAGAATGTCTCAGAGAAGCCAAATCTATGTACTCCTTATCCTGACCTAGTATTTTTTTTTCTAATCTATCAAAAATAAAGATGTATCTGTGCAGGAAGTGGAGACCAATTTGATTCCTTCAAAATCAGTAAAAAGTAAAAAAGTAAATGTAAAAGTCTGAAAATGTAAAAAAAATGTAAAAGTCTAAATGTTTGCATTGGTATCTGGTTTTTAGATAATGAAATTATTTTTTTACTTAATATCTCGGATAACATTATAGCCACTAATAAAATCTTCCTTTTGGTCCTCCCAGGGGTCGATGAAAAGGATGGCTGGATTTCTGAAAAGTTAGTGCTGATTGTCACAAATATAATTTCTTGCTTATTGACACACTCGTCTCTGATCTGCTGAGATTTCTATTGACATTTCATCACAACTATTTTACCCATTTCTTGAGGGCGTAAGAGGCTGGTAATCTGTGAAATGCCAGTTTGTTGGCAAGATGTTTATTTATACTGCAAGACCAAGGTGTTTTGTAGCTGAATTCATTGCAGGGGTCTCTACATAGTGGCTGATTACTAAATCCCTGGTAAAAGAATGCTAATAAAGTAGAAGGACCAGGATTTGTCCATTTAATCTTATGTTGAGTCCTAGTAATTTCAGTGATGCATGACATGGCCTGAATTGAAGCGAGAGATTCAACACAGCTTATTATCTTTATGTGTTTATCTGTAAACAGCAGTTTATTGTATTACAGCAAACAAACCACTGGATAGCTGTAGGATAAACATGTTTCAATCTGTTCCTCAGACTAGAAGGTAGTGTAAGTTATATGATAATTAGAGGATACATATGCTTAGGTTATTTGCCAGCCAACAATATTAAATAGTTGCGGTGTAGTATCATATGTGCCAGGAAAACCCTGTATATTTGCATTTTCTGCTGATAACACAAATTCCTATGCACTACAATATAAGAAAAAAATGCAGGTCTGAAATTCTCCTTCTGAGGGACTGCATCGCAACATAATAGTGCCAATAATGAAATGATAGACTGTGCAAGAGTACTTTCCCTCTGTGCTGCCATTGTATTCTCTTTAGATAGTTGATAATCATGGTTAACTTGTTACGGAAAAGAGATTCAAGTATCTCTTATTTTCTTGCTCTTCAAATCGTCAGAGCAGTTACATCTGTGTCAGTCTATCAATTTAACATTGCTTTTTCCAATGAAAAGTAGTCCAAGTTTGGACATCTTTTGGCAAGACTGGGGACTTTTTGTCTGGCCAGGCACAGGAAAAACAGGTCTGGCTGTAAATAACAAGTTGAAGTATGCTGGTTTCAGTCCCTAAGTGATGTAGTTCCTCCTCTTATAAGTCATTATAATTATATACATGTGCACTTTTACAGAAACATTTACTGAGTTGATACTTGCTCAGAATCTTAGTATTATAAATAGAGGATTTTTGGAAACTTCTTTTGATAGTTTGGCAGCTCTGATAACAAAATGCAATAATTGACCATGCTGCACTCTTGGAACTTTTCAAAGATTTCATTTGAAAGCATCATAACATACATAGCTCTGTATGTGGTACTTTGACAGAATTTATGAGAAAAGAAAGAGAACTTTTTGACTTCATCTTTGTAAACAAGGATTCATTTCCCAAATATTTTGCTTTTGGACTCCTTCACTTATAGTTTGGGGGGAGCAAAATTCTCAAATTATTTTAGATAATTCAAACCTCCTGAGGAAAGTGGAACCCAAAACTTCTAATAATTCATACCAATCTGACTTGGGAGAAATACTTCATTGGCCTCACAGCTAAAGCTTGATTTAGTATAAGGAAGACACCCCAGCTGGGCACTCCAGTAGAGTAAGAGCAACAGCATATCGGTCTGACATCTTCTACCATATCCAGTCATGGTCAGTTGTCAGTGCTCTGAGGAAAGCAAAACAAAAACCAGAAGCCAAATTATACATCAAAAGGGAAACTGTTTCTCCTCCTGCACTGCAGGCAACCAGCAGACCACCTCAGAATGCAATGCCTACACTATGTCAGAATGAAACAGTCAACAAACAGTCCTTTCAGTCTACGCCACCCTGTATCTACAACAACAATCTGTATAGCCAAGAAGTCATACTACAAATTTATTTTTTAAATTCCAGGATTACCCTGATTTCAGGCATAAAGTCTCTCATCATGCTAAACTTGTAGAACTTGTAATTAATTTTTACATTTTTCAACCAAGAGATGTATATGCAGAAATAATCTCTTCTCTATGAGATTTGTACATTAATTGAGTGATGCATTATGCATAAGCTGAGCTGGAGGCTTTACAGATTTGTTTTTTATTATTATTATTTTTTTCCTTTTGTATTGGGAAGTAGAGGAAATCTGATAGCTTGAGACCTTATAATAGGATTTTGATTCTAGGCGAGAGCAATCCCAAAAGAAAAGGTCTCATATAGGCAAGCTCAGGCCACATTAGGGCTATTGAAACTCTCTTAACACTGTCTTTATGAGGGACTTTCTCCCCATCTTGATCAAATAACACAGCATCACCTTGGGTATGTGTATCTCTGGAAAAAAAAAATGGCCTTTTACTCAGTATTGATATATTTGAATCTTGTGCTATCTAAATGACACTTTGCCATGGGAGAGCACAAAAAGATTGGAAATATTTTTTTATTCAGATATATTTACACTGAGATAGCAGTAAAATATGGTATCATTCTAAAAAGACTGAATTTAACAGAAAAAAATGCATTTCTGGGTGAATCAGGGGTTACAAAGTGTTACTACAATTATGGGATACTATTATTAAGAAGAAGTTATAAACTGATGCTGTGACATACTTAAATTAGTGTTATGCTTACTGATGTTTAGGGGGACCCAGCACAAGTTTTGTGATGACCTAAAGGACTGGTGCAGCATAGCTCAAATAACATATTTTATAGTCTGCTATTCACTAGGTCCAACTCTATTAACAAGATACTTGAATTGTCTCTGATTTCAACATTGTTCTGAAAGACTAATGGTGAGGAGATATTACTTCTGTAGTAGTAATGGTATTAGAAATATTAGGAGTATTTTGAAGTAGTAATAGTATTGTTGTTCATGTCTGTAAGTAGAACAAATGAGTAGGAAAAAAGGAGTGATCTATGGTGCTGGAGAAGGTTTCAGATGTGCTGAGCAGCTCTGTGAATGATGATTCTGATGGTGTTGCTATTCAAAGGTAACTCATAGCACAGTATAATTTTAGACTCAGTTATTATTTGAATTTAGCTGGATAATGTGTACCTTTACTTGAGTATAGTTTTTCTTTTCAGTCTAATTTTGTTTGTTTGCTTTCAGCTTTGCATAATTAACTAAATAGTCTGGTTAATGCAAGAGAAGCAGCATGTCCAACTGTTTCTCACAGATGTCAACTGAAATGAGCTATCAAATTAATGCCATATGACAATGACAGTTTTGTAAATCATCCTTTGACCTGATTTGCCTCTGAAAGAGTTTATGCCAAAAATATTTATTATAATACAGGCACATACCGATCGTTTTTATCCCACCCACAAGCAATTTATCCTCAAATCCTAATGTAGAAAAACTATTTGGATTTAATTGGAGGTTTTGCTTCATAGAGGAGTCTAGTTTTGACTGCTGAACCAGCCAGTTCCAGAATCAAATATTCACTGATAGTATTATTGGACTACTATATTCCCTCTATTACTACTGTCATCAATGTTAATGATGACTACTGATTACCTTCTCTATTATTAGAAATAAGGAATATTTGTAATTGTTTTCAACAAGTAAAAGCGTGAGGTCACAAATCAACTAGTGTATTATAATGAAAGTACATTAATTCATGGGCCAAAATTCTTATTTAATAGCAAAAATGCTCTATTTTTTTAAGTGAAGTTTCCGTGCTTCTCTTAGAGTACTTTATTCCTTGTAAAGGAAAACATTTTTTAATTAAGCAGAAGGAATTTAGTCATAAAATTGTTACATTTCTTTTATGGAAGCTGAAAAATACACAGTATAATTAAAAATAACATAAGATCGTTAATGAAAAAGTCATTGGCTGTCCCTAATGTAGACTTCTTGCTTGATGAAAAGAGGGGGGAATTTGGCATATCAAAAGAGGCTGTTTATTGAAAAATATTATACTAGAAGTTTCATTTTCATGCATTATATGATTTAATACGATCCTACCAAAGGGGAAAAAAAAAGTGTTTGTACCTTTTTTGAGCCTTTGTTGTGAAGAAAGCGGGACTGGTTTGGCAGATATTTTAGATTGTTTGCTTTAAAGTTGGGGTTTGTGCTTGTTTTTAACTGAGAACTATCATGAATAAGAAACAGTTGTTTCTCTGTTTTTCTTTCCTGGAGGATCCCTTTGTCTCAAGAGGACTAGAAAGGAATCTTTCACAAAGATTTTCTCTCAGTTGTGGTATTGCTGATGTCAAGCATGCAAAAATCATGAGTCAGCACTCCAAAAGTCACGAGACTACATTAAAAAAAAGCAAACTTTTAAAATATATATGTGGCACTTTTTTTGAGCCTTTAATGATAATTTTTTGGCATATTTTTATACTTCTTCAAATGGAAATCTTATTTTTCAAAACAAAAGAAGAAAAAAAGAAGAAACATGAGCTATCTCAGAAATTTGCATGACTCCCAGAAAAGGGTTTTTGAAGAAGGTTTGAAGCGTTACAAACATTGCAATGTAATTGCAGGTGTTGGCAACATGGCAATTATTTGTGAGAACTTTGATCTAAATTGAGGTCAATAAAGACAAATGAAAAAAATTATTGAAAGAAAAGCAAAGAAACCTTCCTTCACGTTTCAGAAGCTTGGTCTGCCATAATACCATTTGTTCTGCAGTCCTCCCAAGGAATCCTCAAGCACAAACTCAGGAGAATAGGCCTCGTGTCTTTAAGGTTAAGTAAAAAGACAAATACACATCTGATTACCAGATACAAGATACACCCAGATAATGACAAATAACAGTTTGATTTTGGCAGAAAAAGAAAAAGTGAACTAGTGCAGATGCTGCTGTTACAAAGATATAAGACCTTTACCACAGTTTAAATAGCAAAGACTATTTGAATCTAAGGACATGGTTTCTGGCCAGAAAATTATTTTTAAAAATGTCACCTCATTCACATTCAGTGATCATAGAAAATGGAAACATTTTAAGGAGTAATTGTAAACATCTGCTAAAGAGAAAACATGACTAAGACAGAAATGAGCTGCCAACATAAAGTATTGTGTGAACAGAGCCACCAGAAAAACACTGTTTCTGTGGTTGGTTTCTATACGGAATGTGAAAAAAAAAGTGGTGATTATGAAAAAGATTAGAATCCCCCTAAAAACATTTCACTTTACATCAGTCTGGCCATCTACTCAAATACCAAGGAATGTGGCTAACACTTGCATTTCTGCAGCAGCTTCGGCCCCTGCTGCTTCTCCTGCCTTGTTCCAACAGAAGCATTTGCACAGGAACTTGACGCAAACTAATCTAACATTCTTTTTCCTTCTTTTTCAGCTGGATTGTTTTTCAGCTGGCTTGGTTATGAAAAAGGCAATGGCAGCGCAAATGGTGATGACAACTCGTACAAGAATGCTGCTAGATTTCTAACCACTGCCTCGATGTACTTATTTCAGACTTCATTGCTGTAATGACAACATGAAGTGAAGGTAAATCGGGTCCTTCTCTTTCTAAGAAAGTGAAGGCAGGAGACAAGTGGAAAGCACCTACAGATCTACACCCTCAGCACAGCATTTAAGGTTGTTGTGCAGTTTGCAGGACACAGGGCTGCTTTTTAAGATCTATTGACTCCAGCACTGAGGAACAGAAAGGCTGAGTGAGCACCGAAGAAAAAGTAAAGATGAATATTGCCCACTTTTCCAGGTACAGCTGTGCTAGTTAAAGGTATTTCTATAAACAGCTCGCACAGTTAATCGTAGAGATACAACTCCACATGTCCTGTGGTAAAAGTGATCATGTCCCCGTTTTCAGAAGCACTGCAGGCAGCCTGGGTTTGCTCAGTCACCTTTTCTTTATGCCAAACATTATGCCTGTAAGCAGCTGTTCTGACTGAAAATGTTGTATCACCATCCGTTGGTAGAAACTTGCAACTTCCCCCAGTTCTGCTGACTGACCGGTTCGTGTGAATTATTCCTAATCTCTCCCTTTTTGTAACTGGGGGAAATCAGCCAGATTACCTGCAGCTGTGGGCAGAGAGACTGCTCTGGAGTCCCTGTGCTGGGTTAAAAGCTTAGCGAGCACAGGTGTCTTCCCTTGTTGCTGCTTTCCCTGCCCAGAGAGCCTGCTGATTGCCCAGTCTCTGCTCAAACAGCTCATACTTACCTTGGTTTTTAGTTTTTCTTTCCTCCTTCTTTTTATTCTTTCTTTTTCAAACTGGATTAACCTGCTATTTGAATTTGCTCCATTGCCATAGGAATGCCTGCCTTTCTGCAGCATGGGGAGGTAGCACTGGGGAAATCAATACCTGCTGCCAGGTAGGTGGGATTCTTTGCTCCAGTGGGTCGTGACAGTTCAAGCATAAGGCAAACCATCAATTAAAAAAACCCAAAACAGGTCCACAATCTTCAGAGTTGAATAAAATTGAGAATTGTGAAAAGAATCTTTGAGGAAACTGGAGTCGTAGGAGAAGACTCCTGTTGACTTTGCTGATTAGCTCTCTAAAAAAAACTAAAATTCCAACAACAAAATAGCTTGATGTCCATGACTTGTTACAGTTCACATTTGGGCTGAATATGTCACTAAGTTGTAGGAGACTGGAACCCTGAAGAATGACCGTGATGGTGCTGAGTGGGTGATATTTAATACTGTGTTCATCGTATGCTGTTAAACCTCAAAATATGTACATAGGTGGTGTTTGCTGCTGGATCTCCAGGAGTTAGGTATGTGGAGACCTAGGCCTTTGAGCAGGTTGCCTCCATCTGAGTGTCAATTGGCTCTGTGCTCTGGAATTATAGCAGGAAGTCAAATTTCCTTAAGCTCCTGAGAAATCAAATACTAATGAAATGCATCATTTGAAGGGATTTCCTTAGAATATGGTGCAGGATTTCAGAAGATCTAGGATAAGTCTTTTTGATCTTAAAATCTGTGAAATATTCAATGTGTGCTTGTGTATTTTATTCTCTTTAATAATGGAGAATTGGCTGCTGGTTTTAGCCTGTGGTCAGGAAGACAGTAACAGTAGTTATACAATAAATCAGCAAAGAACCAGCTTTTGACATTCTCATCATGAACAGCAAGCAAGATATTAGTTCCTGAGAAAGTTATTCTCTACTTTTTATCTAGCTGAAGAACCAAAACCGAAACCTGTTTCCCAGCTCTGGAGTTCCCACTATTGATAGATTATTCTGACTTTTGTCTTTTTACTTGCAGGCCTTATGCCTGACTAGAAATAATCTTTTTTATTATAGAATGAAAACCAGAGAGCTGACAAAAAAATACATATTCAGTATGCTTTGGCTCTTTTTAAATAGAGTTGCCATTGTAAATTCATGACTAAGAAATATTCATCATACATAGTGAGGAAGTATCGATCGTAACACAGCTGTCATTAATAGTCATGGAGTCACAGCTATCTAAAGATGTAAGTCTTTATTTTCTGCTGAGTTGATTATACCCCTCTAAAACTTGGACCACTGCTCTGTCTCCTCCTAATATATTTGGTTATCCTATGTAAAATACCAGAAAATTGAAAAAGAAAGCTTAAGTATGAAGATTAATATTCTCCCGTGGTCTATGTGTTTTGAATATGACAGGTTTCAAATGATGATTACAGGCTTTTTTCCCAACTAAAAATATTTACATTGTAGAAGCTAGTTTAAAGAAAAAAGACTAGTTAAATAAAAGCTGAATCTCTCGGAGGTATTTGTGTTTCTTTGTTGTCTCTCTGCTTTGAGACTGGTCTTACCAGATGGAAACCAGAATAATGTTTGTTTTGATCACTCATTGTAAATGTGACAACCTGTACTTCCAGCAGTAATATTCGTTAGTTCTAGGGGGCAGAGATATGGAGATGTTTGAGGACAAAATCAAATACCTCTATTCCTGCATGGAGTTCAGTCAGAGACACAGAAACTACCCGAGAGTACAATCGTTAAATTTATCTGAGATTTATGAGCAGCTGTTTTTTGGTTTTGTTGTTTGGGTTTTTTTTTTGTTAAACCAAAGTTAATCTGGAATAACTTTGTGTGTGTCAGCAGTGTATTCAGATATACACTAGCCCAATTAATGTGGAATTGTGCCTGTTGGACAGAGTAGCTACTAGGGCATTGCCACCTTTTAGACATAGTTTAGAAATTCAGCTCAGCAAAAGACGTAGTGCAGGTGTTATACTGACTTCATACACATCCACTTTGCTTAAAATACACAAAATTAATGAGATGGAAAATTTTGTCTTCAGGGCCATAATGTACCTTTTTCCAGTAGGAGGGAAATAAAAGTGGAGTGCGATTGATGAGTCGGAAGGATATCAGTTTTTCTTACTGGTTCAAAAAGCTTGGAAACAAGAAAAGCAACATCATAATACAACCTTTTTTTTTCAGTACTGCAACATACTTCATATCTGAAGATACAGACTTTGGGTTTCCTTTTATTGTTTTGGTTCATCTGTACTGGACTGCATAACAGATTAATTCACCTAAATAGCTTTCAGCTCCCCCATAACTAGCGTAACATCTCCTTTATGCTACCTCAACATTCTACGAGTTTCGATGGGCAGTTTTAGCTCATATGAGAGAAGGAACTGAGCACAGTTTTGTAGCCTGAGCTCTTTACTGCAGTGCTAAAATCCTGCATTGGGACCATCATCGCAACCACAAATGTGAAAATTTTTCCATTGGTCAGTGCAAGCCCTGTCCCTGTGAGACTGTGTGGCACCTCAGTACCTCCCCAAGGTTCCTCTGCTGCACACAGGGCTCCCAAGGTTTCTGATGTTCTCGTTATTCATACTTAGCATAAACATGACGTCGATGTTAATGGCATGAACATGTCATTCTGGGTTTGCTTTAGAAAAAACGATAAAGGAAAATGACGTTTCATAGACAGAGCTGACATCCAGCAACTGCATAAAGGTCCAAAAAGGATTAGAGTTTGACTCTTCATCCTGATGATGCAGAGCTCCCAAACAGGGAGTTAGTTTTAGTTGTTATTTGGGGTTTTGTAACAGTTAACTTTAAGGGGAAATAATTATAAAACGTCTACATGTTTACTTTTAAACACAGCATTTTTTCCACTCTGCCCCAAGTCTGACATTTTAATGACCTGCTTTGCCTTGGGTTTTACTGGCAGCACATATTGAAGGGGTATTTTATGTACAGTTTTAACATTTGAACAGCTCCATGTTCTGTCACTCTAATGTTGTGAAAACATCTTATAAGTTTTTATTTCTTTTAATTGCTTACTAATTTGAGAGTATTTTTGCAAATGTCTTTAGAAACATTCAGATTTATCATTGGTAAGGTTTATTAATTTAAGAAGAGCAAGCAAAGTAAAAGCTGCATATATTTTCACTCAAATTACTATCCTAAATGGCTCCATGGGGGGTTTCTTATAGGGGTCACTGAAAGGCAGAAAGGAATGTTTTTACTTCTTTGCTTTGTCACAAAAATTAGGTTACAAGGGCTATAAACAAAGGTAATACTTTTTATTACTAGATTTTCCTCTGTAATGAATATAACATTTCTTCTTTTCATATAGCGATACCCGCTGAATGTCTTAGTACTTAGCATGTTTACTCTTACCTTTAACAAGGGTCTAAAGTAATTCCCCTTTTAAAGCCTTGCAAGCAATCTGAAGGCAAGAAAGAAACACTGTTATGGCAGGATCACTGCTGGAAGTAGAAGATTGAAGGGGGACGCTGTCTTGCCTGCTGCTAACAAGCTTATTGATAGCACCAGTCCTTGAGTAGGTGAGGTAGAGGGACATAAAAACCAAAACGGGAAGAAGTCACAAGTTTGAACGAGAAACATCAGACAATTCAACAATGCAAAATACAAAATTGGTTACGTGTTTTCCTGTTATAAATCATATTGATCTGTGCCAGTGTGCCAGAACACACATAGAGACAATTCTGTAGTTCCAAAAAACCTTAGTGTCACTGTTGCTTTGAGATTTGGGCGGCATTGTTAAACTGGGAGAAGCAGCTCCACCTCAGCGAGGCCGCGCTCTGTAACAGCTGATCCAGCGAGCGTGCTACGGTTGTTCAGTATGGCTGGGCTCACAGGGCTCTCTCTTCAGGGGATTACACCTCCTTCCCAGCTTGCTCTTCAAGAGAGCATTAATATTCTCTGAAAGGCACCCACTCATCTGTAGCTCTGTAAGGCCGAGCTACTTTGATCTCAGCCTCAGCAACAGAATGATGAGGGATGAGAGTTCCAAGTATAAGAGGAAACTCAATACGCAAAGAATGTACTACATCTTAATAAGTAATGAGAATTCCCTCTATTTGTTGCTGTTGTAAGGAAAAATAGGATAATATCTTTATGGGATTAGGACTCCGTGGTGCTTTGCTAATGAGTGGCCAGAGCTGTTAAGATTCTCTTTATGTCTCCACATAGGCTGGCAAACAAACATCGGTAAACAATGGCAAGTCCAAGACTGGCTATTAAGATTTTGATCTGGCAAATATTTCATTAATGTGGCTAACAAGTTGAATTGTTTTGATTGCAGACCCAATAGAGCAAATATATAACACAGAACTTCAATTTTTTTCCTCACAAGGTACTTGAGAATTAAGGAAATTATCAGTAGAGTGGCATTTTTTTAACAAAGTTTATCACCAATGACCCCAGATTGTGAAGTGTGTGCTACTCAAGCAGCCATAGGTGGGCAGGAGATTCAGGAAATTACCAGTGAGACCAAAATTTCTACTGGTTTGCCCAGAACTAGGGAGATATCGTTCACATGAACACTTAGCCTGCATAGCAATGACAAACACCAGCAAATTTAGCTTTCATAAGTGTATTTGAGAAAGATTAGCACACACCATTCAGTTCAAGTTTTAGTTTTTAGGTTAGCTGCCTTTCATATTAATCAGCTTTGGTTTTTTCAGGGCTGCCTTTTCTGTGTAAGAGCGGTAGGTGAATGCCATGTTTAATAACCCCTTACACCGACTAATTCCTTTTCCAGCAATTGTGTGGTCTGCAAAAGAAATGAATTTGTATAATTTGAAGAAGAAATGTAGAGATTGAATGTTGTTTGTCCTTGGAATGCTAGAGAAGCTTATGTTTCATGAAGTCAGGTAGCTCTTTCAGGACCATTTGTTGTTCCTCAAATTTGTTTGTATTTATTTTTGCAAGTTCTATAATAGGATTTAAGGTCAGCACAAGATACTTTTTCACTTGATCAGCTCAGATGCGAATTGTCACAATGAAATTTAGCATACTAAGGAGAGTAAGATATTTCACATGCAAGTTCTGATTTTTTCTGAGTGTGGTGGCAGCAATTACTAGCAAGGATATTCATTAGATCAGTGTTGAAACCTCGTTTCCTTATTCAGTTTTCATGATTGATGAACAGCCATGCTATTTCTCTGTAGCATCAATTCAACTACCCAGAAACAGGTTACTAAATACTCTACTTTTCAGACCAGTAACTTTTTTTTTTTTTTTTTTTTTTTTTTTTTGGAAAATGTTTGAGAAGTATCACTGATTGTACAATAGAGTTGAAGCACGAGAAACTTGTCAGTCAAGACAACGCCACCCCATAAAAGTCCCTAGCAGCCTTTTCCTCTTTTCTCATTTGAAAGGAGCGTAGCTTTAATTAATTTATTGGTCAGCATCTGTTTAACAGACATATGTGTGATGGGTTTCTGAATGCACCTGGTCGATTTTTTAATGTAACCTCCAAAAAGATTTTGATCTTATTTTTAGCTTTAACCTTATAAAAATGTAACAGCACAAAGAATTCTTACAGTGACCAAACTCTTTTTTTTTTTTTTTTTTTTTTTTTTATTTAAATCCTGGTTTCAAAGGAATTTAGCTATGACCTGGATTTTAATTTTCTTGGGGATTTTACTAATGCTTGAGGGGGAAAATCTGGTACATTTTCAGCATATTAAATACCTGTTTGTGTCAAAGTAGTCATTAGGTTTCTAATTCATTTGATTACAGTACAGTGATACAGCAAGAGGTATGTCTGGTTATTTGTCATTTTTAGCTATGTTATCATTAGAATATATTTTCTTTATTTTCATTATTGGGGTATGCTACTGTAAGTGCACCTAAATATTGCTCAAATTTGAAACCACTTAATTATCCTGTCATTTGTGCAACATTATTCAATTTTATGTTAAAATTGTTTTCCTGGAGACCTAAGCTAGATTCAAATAAACTGTTCATTTTTGGCAACCAGGAAGAAATGGAGTCCTTGTAAAAATCAGACTTTGGAGTGAGGAAGTTGGCGATTTTTTTCATTAGTTTCATAGGGCTCATTGTTTCTATTCTGGAAACTTTATAGCTGCAATCACCTAGGGCTAAAATCTGATTTTTACTGAGGTCCTATAATAATTATACTAAGTACTTTCTGTTTGTCAGTGACAAACAGCAATCCTTGAATCTCACTTCAGAAAAACAGAAACTTTTATATTGTGGGTTAGTTTCTAAAACTTCATGGTTTGAGTTCTCAGGAATAAGTGCAAGCTTTCCATTAAATATAACCAACCGAAACAACAACTGAAAAACTACCCTAGGTTTTGCATACAACTAGGAAATCTCTCGAACTCTTGGACACATTCACAGAGGGGTTCAGGGCAGTGGGGAGGAATGTATGAAAAAGAACAAGATCTTGCAGAACCTTTGAGTTCCTTAAATAAAATATTTTGCTAAGAAACTTAAATATGACTTACTGAGAACTGAAGGTTGACAGGTTTAACTAAATACTGTAATAGCAAAACAAACAAACAAAAACCTTTCAGTTCACTTGTGGATTAGCAGTTAATGCTCTGAAATCCACAAGCTATGGCTATCTGTGCTGTTATAATCCAAAAGAAGAACTCCACATTTTGTATTTTTCAAAGGAAGATCTTAATCACCTCTTTGTAAGGCACCAAACCCCTTATTAAAAGTCTGGGCCCAATCCTCCCTTGAAAGAGTGGCCCCAGCAAACTGTGGTCTTTGATCCTAAATTGAGAACAACTCCTACTGAAGGTAACGGTATGTGATTAAGGACTGGAGAATTTGGGCCACTGACATTAGTGAGACTGACGGCTGCTGTATGTAAAAAACAATTTCATAAGATTAAGGACAATTGTTATGGTTGGTATCTATATTCTTATTAACTCTTCGTTATTTATTCAGCTTAAATAAAATGAACAATATTACCTTGTTGTCAATATCAACATTAACCAGTGGAAATGCGAGTCAAAATGACTGTAGTGAGTTTTTTATTAAAATTTAATGTTTATAGCGTAAATACTATGTAATTTAAAAACTATTAATGATACAGTTCCTAGTATTTCTCTTTGACATCATATTTTTTAAATGTTACTGACAATCTGAATCATTAAACTTTAATTTATGTTAACATTAATTTGCTCACACACATACAAATAGTTTTTGTATGTTACTGAAAATGTCCTAGTAAATGCATTCCTAGAGAGTTGGAACCAGCCACGTGCTTGGGCCTGGCACAGGGTACCATGTCCTACAGTTGGGAGGGAAGGAAATAAGGGAACATACTCCTTCAATTCTTACGTACAAATGAGGGTACATGTAAATATAACCAAATGGCCCAGCTGTTAATGTTAACTTCTACAGTCAAACCAGAGTGAAAGTTTCTCTTCTAAATGGATTAACATTTTTTCCGTCCTTAGGGGCTGGGGAGATCCCTCAGCTGACTTGTACGTTTTCTCTTTGAAAACATATGTAGATGAAACACCAGGCAATCTGAAGGATGGTAATTTTGCTGAGGTGGGGAGGATGTCTGAACTGCATTGTTTTTCTTCTCTGTAGTTTCAGTTAACCTGCAAAATCAGGCATTGTGACAGCTGTGATACTGAGGTATCAGAAATATCATTTGGAGATTAAAAACTAAAAAAAAGATTGACATTTAACTTGTGCCTGAACTTTGCAAAACTCTTGCAGTGGCACCTAACTGATTTCAGATTTTATTTTTGTCGCAGATGGGAAATGTTGAAAGAACCTGGAGCCTGGCAGCTTAACTCTTTCCTTTGAGAGGGAATAGAATTAGAACCTGCATGGACTTGGCTTATACTTCATGATACATTTTATTATTAGAATTATAAATTAGGCCTCTGGGCACCAAAATACAGCATAACTAAAAACATAACTAACCAAGGTAAATTGATGCTTGCCCTAGTGTATTTTACCCTCACAGAATACCAGAGACTCGTTCTTGCTCTGAGCTTTCCACCCTTAAGTGGGTCTGTTGGCACCAGTATTACACCGCTATAACTACTCTAGGAGTTGAATCTGCGCCACACTCTTGGTTTCCATCCATTCATTGCAACTGGTTTTTGGCCAGTTTTCACCTCCTACAGGTGGTGGAAGGCCAGCTGCAAGTGTATTTATTCTCATTAGCTGTGCAATAAGCCTTGAGCTTTTCAGTGCTAGTGCTGGAAGAGAGAAGAGATCACCATGTTATCGTGTGTGCGCACACATCTTCCCATGCTGCCACTCAGCAGGGTCACGATTCCGTGGTGGAGGCATCAGTCTTTTGCTTAGGATTTTCCGTAGGATCAGCAGTGAGAAAAATTGTAAGAATGATACAGTCCTATTTCCCTGATATTGTGCAGTCATCCAAATCTGTAAGAATGGGGGTAGTAACACTACCCCACCAGCTTGTGCTTGATGACTATAATCATGAATGTTTCTGAGGAGAGACAGTTATTTGAATCAAACTGGTTGCCGCCTTTGAAACTTCAGTTTATCTTGTGAAAATACTGTCAGAATAATATATGCTTCCTTTATACCCAAGAAGTTCTACTCTTGATCGATAGGACTTATGTTTCATTTGTCAGGTTAATGAATTATTAGTCTTCCAGGTTCTTTTAGTGCATTTCAGTCTCTCTTTATCCAGCAGACAGCTGTTGCAAGGTTGAGGTGGAGAAGTAGCCTAAGCCTTTGTACAAAATAGGGACCAGGATGCTTATATCTCACTAGGTGCTTGTTTTCTAACTAAGGTGGAAGTTCTTAGGATAATGCCAACTACTGTACCCAGAAGTGATGCTGGGAGAGCGCCATAGTCCTTGAGCCTGACAGTTTGAGGCAGTGATTAGACCTGGGAATTCACTGTAGCCCTATATTCCTGCATGTCAGGGGTGTTGCTGCAGACCAAACCATGCAG
Source organism: Neomorphus geoffroyi (assembly GCA_033558235.1). Taxonomy (NCBI): domain Eukaryota; kingdom Metazoa; phylum Chordata; class Aves; order Cuculiformes; family Neomorphidae; genus Neomorphus; species Neomorphus geoffroyi. The sequence continues at coordinate 10,272,725 of JAUMJM010000001.1, forward strand.
CTCTCTTGAGCTTTGGAGAAACTGAAGTTCACAGGGACCAGGATTTGGCTTTCCATGCTGGGCTGCTATTCCAGTTGCGTACATCAAGTTGTGTGCGACTGGAGAACGAAATCATCAGAAAATGTAACTGAGTTTTTCTGTCTACCGGTGATGACGTTAAGTGCTTTGCATTGTCTCCTCAGGATTTTGTCAAGCAAGTAACTAGTTTTTGTGTGTGTGATTTTTACTTTTACTTTGGGTGTATACAAGGCAAATGAAGATTTCAGATTCACTACGTTGGGTTTTTTCCATAAACATTAACTATGCGTGTTCAAGCTGTCCTAAGGCAATCCTGATGTGCACACAGTAGTGTTTTCATCTTTTCTATAAATATTTGTAGTTGATCATGCTGTACAATAGAACATTCCTCTCTTTTGACTTTGCCCTTGGGTTTTTTTTAGTTTATTCATCTGATTTCCATAGAAGAGGGAAGAAGTTTCTATGAAAAAGATAAACTGCAGACTCAACTTTGTGTGGATTTGCGTGTGTATGTTAGAAAGTCTACAGAAAAGATATTTATGTATTTTAGTGAGAAAGCATTCTCTCCATTTTTATGACTCTAATGAAATCTTTGGAGAGTTGTTCATCTACATAAAAAGTTATGTGGAAAAAATTGTAAGTGGGAATAACAAGCAAATATCAAAAGCAAAAAGTTAGCTTAAGTTCTATTAAATGTCATTTTAAGTGTCATATTCATCTTCTTTCATTTCCTCTATGAACACTTCCTCCAATTTTTGTGTGCTACTATATTTCAAAACTTTTTGACCAGTAAATGGAACTTTTCTGATGTCATTCATGCTTTAAATACTTTGCTGCTCTGAGTATCCAAAAATGTCAGCAGTCTTTGGAGTGTGCTTCTGAGTGCCTTAGACTTTTGGAATAGCTGGAAAAATGTTGTGAATCACAGAAAAAGATAATCCAGTCTCAGTGAAACAAAAACTTGTTCATAGGATTGAGGATTAATATTTTCAAATAACTTTTAGTACATGACTTTATACCATAACATTATTTCCGGTTTTGTTCAAGTGTTGCCCAAGCCAGCAGACAGAGCACCCTGAACTAGGCAGTTCCAAATCTGGGCCAGGAATTCTGGCAACAAGTTGTCACTAGATCCTGAGTAGAATTCTCCTCCTTTTTTTGGCTAGTAAACCAGCTAAAGTTCTTCAGTGAAACAAAAAACCAAACCAAACAAAAAATATCCCCCCCCCCCAAAAGAAAACCTTTAAACAAACAAAATTGTAATTATTTTTTCATTAGTAGCAGGTCTACTTAAAAGCTTAACATTATTTGACATTTGTATTCGTCCTTTATGTGATCCTAACTTCATGGCAGGCTTTGCAATTTAACTTCCACCTCTTTAAGTTTATGGTAATTTTGTATCTGGATTTAGATCTCCAATAATTCCAAGTGAGCTAAGCTCTAGAAAACTAAGCTTTCTGTATTTTTTTAAATAAATACTATTGCATTCATTATGTGAAAAGTCTATACATTTCAAATCGATATTTTAGAATTAAGCATAGGTAAGAGAAGGTACTGCTGCAGTTTTCTTTTTTAAAGGAATACTTGAACATTCCTGTTCTAGTTTCATTGTCTTTTCATTTGTCTTTCATCACTTTGCCTTTCAATACCATTCATCTATGAACTAATGCAATGCCCGCTGAAGTCAATAGAAGTCATTCAATTGACATCAATGAACAATGAATCAGGCCCTTTAAAAAAGAAGAAGAAACTAGAGTTTACAAGGGTTAAACAGAGCACGGAGGAAAACCACTCTGAGGCAGGAATTGTGACTTCTCCTGTGTCCATACAGCACCTGGCACTTGACTGCCATACAAAATAGCGACAAAACATACTGATCGTCAGTCTCAGCTGGTAGCTCTGATAAGGGAAGGCAGCTTTGCCAGTCAATGTCTGAATTGTTTTTCTATACAAAGCCTTAGTAGGTATCAATAATTGTAATGCATGGTAAAAATCTGCTCAGATAGGTGTCATTGATGCAGATGTTGAAAACCTTTTATTTTATTTGCTTCTGCCCAGTCTTCTCAAAGAACTCCTACTTTGTTTATCAGTCTTTGTTTCTTCTGATTAAGTTGTAATCACTCAAAAGCAGATTCAGAAGCTCCTTCTCCTTCCTTCACAGAGACTGTTTGTTTTATACCTAAATGTGACATTGCACACTGGTGCAATCGAAAACGGCTGCAATGATCAATTGAGGGCCCAATCAAAGCCTAGCAGATAGGCAGCCATTCGTCGCTGTTTGATATAAAAGGTGTTTTATTTCTCATCACACTTTTGTCACTGAAAGAATGCTTCCTGCGTGCAGATTAATTAAAGTGTAAACATTAAATATTGATTGATGCATTATCAGCATGGAGCAGTTGCCTCCACTCAGATTGATTCCTGCAGTGATTTATTGTCATATTTGTGGAGTCATTTCACTCGATAACAAAGAGAAATAGGCTGCTCCCTCTACCTTTCAGGCTCACTTTCTGGCTCTTGCACTGCCCCTCCTCATTCTCAGTGACTCCCATTCTTCGACTGCTGGGACTAACACAGCTTCACTATATTTTCAGGAGAAAAGTTTCGAGGTTTTTATTTTGGCATTTGCATAGCGAGTTTATAGTTCTATGAGAAGCTGCAGATCTGTGCTCTGAAATGGAACATCTCCGGTTAATGCTTTCACCTCCTGTCCCTCACAGCTGCTTCCACTGACCCTGCCCAGGCACAACCTTGCAAGCACAGGTTCAAAGCATTCAAATTAACTCACTGCCAACTTGACAGAAAGGTGAACTTTCAACAGAGTTACATTGTTTAGGTCAGTTTTATGGCTAAATTATCCAATTAGTTACTCTGAGTAGGAGGACAGCCACACAATAGCATATCAATTTAAAGAATTTCAGTGTTTTACTATCATATTTGGACAACTGCACAAAAGAGGCCTTCAAATCTTGTAGAGTATTTAAAATTACGCAAAATTTTGTGGGATATAATTAACCATCTGGATTAGAATATCCTTTAAAAAAGTATATTCAATTTCTGCAGCTTCTGGAAGTGGTTTCACACAAGATTGTAATCCTAACCTCTTCAGCCTCCTCCCTGGAAGTCTTCAACATTCTGACCCTGTGTTTGTCTGCATCGGGGTGGCTATTGCAGAGCTCCACACATTGTCCACACTGCTGCACGCAGCCATCTGTGCCGAAGGAGCTGCAGTACACATATTTGTTCAAGTCTGTTATTTTCCCTCCTTCACAGCGTTTTCACTGGGAGGTTTGTCATTCAGCGTGGTTACAGCCAGAAACTGCCTGTGCTGGATGAATGTACCTTCAGTGACCCAATCAGCTACAAAAGAAAATTATTTGTGAAATTGCTTTGTTCTGCTGTAACAAAAACTCAATCTCTTACATAAATGGCTTTCATTTAACATTCAGCCAATTAGATTACTCAAAAATCTGCTGAAATCAAATGTACGCGTAGGGCCACAAAAATATGTAATGGGCAACTGGTGATCTTGATTCAGTCAACCAATGAAACATTAACCTTTGGTCACAGTAGCAACAAATGCTAAACTTGTGAATTTACTGCAGCAGATAATTTCACTCCTAGACCCACAGGAAATTATAGGAATGGTTTCCTACATAAGCAGCAGCCATGCCAAACTGGCTCTCTAACCAACTACACTCTATGATTTCTCTAAAAGCCTGTTAAAAACATGCACAAGCCTTCATTAAGGTAGGTGTGCACTTGTACTGCTGCAATTCCTGACTGTCCCTGTCACGCCCAAGCACTCACCCAACCATACTTTATTTAAGTTGTTTTAATATTTTACTGATCAAGTTACCCAAATCTGTGAGAAAATGCGGCTGTTCTGGGTTTCTCTTCCTCGGGTACATTCTACTAGATGCTCCTCCAGTCCTCCCTCTGTTCTCTCATCATCCATTCCAAAACAAAATTCCTCCTTTTTGCAACAGCTTGCTGATTTCTGGATGGTCACACCTGAATTTGGTACCTTTAAAATTAAAAAAGCAAACAAAGCACCCCTAAGGTATTGTGACAGCGTGCTTATCTGCATTCCTTCAAAATAATGCTCTCACAAGATCACTTTCCCCTTCTCTTTGTTTGCTGTTGCCCTTCCTACCCACTGAACAACACTATTGTCACTTTTTGTTAGATTGTCAGCCTTATTGAAATTGTCAGCTCCTCCAGTCAAAGACCTTGCTTTCTCGTTTGTCTTTGAACTGCTCTGCAAACCAGCATGGCTGTACAACCATGGCTGTACAACCATGGCTGTGCTCCAAGGGCAGGGACCCTCTATGTTTGCAAGAGGACTGTAAACAAAATCTATCGTCACTGTAATTTTTGTAGAGTACATTTACATTTCTGTAAAGCCTCTCATTCAAAAATTCTAATACATTTTGTGTAGAACTACAGAAATGTTCTGAAATATCTCATTATTTTTAGATGAAAACATGTATCATCAATGAAATAAAGTCTCTTTTCATGCTTTTCAGATGACAGATGACGTCCTAACAAATAGTATTCAGTTTGAATTGTATTATTGCTGTTTAGCTAGGACCACATGAGAACAAATTAAGAGAGATCTCAGTTGCAAGGCATCTGTCATGCAGATCAAACATGGACCTTAGAAGCACGCACAGAACTGTTCCCTCTGGGTGACATTAGAGCAACTTTGAAAACAATGGGAAAATTCCTGTTGAAGTCAACAGGTCCCAGCTTTCTTCCTTATATCCAGTGAAAGACATATAGAGATGGTTATGCATTAATTGGACCTAATTGTAGCTTACTGTATGACCACAAACGGTTCCCAGAAGGAAGCAGCTCCAGGGGAGACAAGTTTTCAAAGAATTAAAAGGGCTGTGACTCTGCTGTGGTTTGCCCTGATATAAGTTAGCCAGAAGGGCTGGGTGACTCCAGGTAACTTTACAATTGTTTGTCTTGATCTTTGCTTGAAGTCTTTTTTAGTGAAGTGTCTGGCTGAGCTTGGTATTGGTGTAGTGAACTGCTCAAATTAGAGTTACACTGGTTGGGTTTCCACATAGAAAAAAGGTGCAAGTGGGTGTACAGCAGGCCTGCGCACTTCATTGATTTCTCGCTTAGTCCTCACTAATATTCCTAGCAGATTTGACTGTGGTGAGCAACTAAGTAGAATGAACAGACGCTAGGAAAATGTGGGGAAAAGGGATAGAAAATTGGATAGGCTGTAAAATAATTTTGTAAAAAAACTAGAGTATGATTTAATATTGTGTCTCAAATATCATCCTTCAGGGCCAAATTCTGAAAGGAAAGAGATGGTTGTGAACTGAGCTCTTCTGTGTGCCTCACTGAGCCTCACTTATATAATTATTCTGCAAAAATCACGATAGTCAAGAACAAAAATTGATATTTATTAATTTATTTTAATGCTTCAAATGAGATGAAAACCTGCTTTTTTCCTTATATGCTTACTCAGGGTCATAGGATAATTCAGGTTGGAAAGATACATGTCTTGGAGTACTTCTCTTGAATTCTGATTAGGGTTTCCTTTCACCATGGACAATTAAATGTGACATGAAGGGATACAAAAAGATGTCTGTTACAGATTTAGAAAGCTCAGTACTGACCTAGATGCTGTAATTTTAGGTATGTTTGTTGCACATAGGGGTTGTAAAACTGTACTGAGGAGACCCAAACTCACAAGAAGTTCCTCTCTCCCCCCCCCAAAAAAGAAAAAACATTGTGATGCTGAACGCAAGCTATAGAAGGCTGCAACCCTTTCCATTTTACTGAGGAAACCGTCTGATCGGCAGTAGGCGTTGGATATTAATTCTAACTGGTCCACAAATTTGTCCACATAAAATTACAGCTCTGTGATCTTTTTAACCGTGTAGACTCCATATATAAACTTAGATTAGCACATATCGATGCAAATTACCCTACTGTTTTCGTGTACCTCTATAAGACCTGCCAAATTAATGCTGTTGCCTTAAATTCTGATATTTCCCTTCAATAAATGAGTTGGCCATTCTCACAGCAGCAATTACAGGTTGCATGAGAATGGTGTGTTATTTCCTGAAATTGTACGTAATTTATTTTTAAGAGCTTGAAATGTAGTTTTGAAGTTAAATGCATAGCATCTTTGTAACTGTTTAGATCATGTTATTTTAAGTTTCCTGAAATATCTTTGAAGTTAAATGCAAATTAGGGGAAAATATATTACAAGCTGTGGATTGACCAGTGTCTCATTATATATAATATAATTAACTCCATCCTTCACATAATGTTTCTCTTAATAATTACCCAATGTACTTTAGAATCGTTTAAATGATTGGTGATTCTTTCCTTGGGAAAGAATGTTTAGGTTTGTTCCTGAGGTGTACTTTTTATTCAGTTTCTGGGTCACCAGGACTGAATATTTTAGAAATCTGTTGTACTAATTAAACAATTATTTCATGTTGATTATAAGCAGATGCCAGTGCCGTTACTCAAGACAGTCTTTTATGATCATCTTCTCTAATACTTTTCTGTGTTCAGTACTTTGCATTGCCAAAAATGGATTGGTTTTACTATTTGAATTTGGATAATATTATATTTAGGAGCATTGAATAAATTGATAAGGTACGTTTTTCCTTTCCTTGCCTGTTCTGCAGTCTACAAGCATGAGCTGGGATTTCAAATGAACAGAGTTCTAGAGTCCTATTAGAAGAAACCATTTCCTTCCAAAAATAAGCTTTCTTGTTCTTAGACTATAACTTGTGTTATGACAGAAATTAACATTTTTGTGACCTGTAATTAACTGTATCTCCTTATGCTGTAAATAACATTTGGCAGGTATGGCTGGAGTCAACCGTATCTTGAGGTCTAGTTATCTGTAGCTGTTTTTTTATTTATAGCATTTTGTATTTGCTAGTGACACTGCAGAGTTCAGGGATGCAGACAATAAAGAGCACAAATAAAATCTGTGTCTGGTGTCTGCAGCCCTGTTCCATTTCATTCCTGCAGTGGCATCACAGTTTCCTCAAATTCTTCCTATGCTTGGAAATCTCTGGGGTTAGTGTTGAAGTCTTTGATGTTGCTAGAAATTCCAGTCTGCACCATTAAAGCTGCATTTTCTAACCATCCCTTGATAATTGTTGCAAGGACTTAGACAAGTAAGACTACCCAAAGGCATCACTAAGGTCAAACTCTGGTAGAAAGTGCTCTGATTTTATCCTGGAGATTGATGCTTGTATCACCTTTTTTTCGATTCAGCAGCTGGGGTTATAAAATGTACTTGCAATCACTGATAACATGCTAGATCAGACTACAAGTGGAGTAACACAGTGTTTTATACACTCTGTGTAGTTTTACCTAATGCAACAATAAATCAGTGAAGGCAGAGGTCTTTTTCAAATTTAATGAAAATTCAACTGCTGAAAATATAATTACTTCTGGCTTAGTTCTAGAAATATGAATTCGCTTCAGTTCTATAAAGCTGTGAAAATTCTTTCAACTACAAACTTCCTGGGAAGGCAGTAAAGAAACAAACGATAAAATAAGTCATGGTGCATTCAATATATTACAATTACTTTGTCATTGGCTATAAGCAAACTGAGAGGAGGGGGCCAGATACTCACAGGTACTTCGAATTAGCTGTAAAATATACCCTTTACTGAGCACAATCTAAAACCATCTCTATATGAGAATGAGACAAAATGGGACAATGGGGCAATTCTACCATTTCATGGAAATAAAACAATGATATAATTTAAAGATACTTAGCAGCTGATCAATAAACTTACCGGCTGATCAATAAATATGTAAGTCCAGAAGGTTTAGAGGAGAGCTTTTTTTGCCACAGAATTTTATAACTATTGAAAAATATGTTCTTTTTCCTTGCATTGAATTGTTATGTTGTAAAATAGCAGTTACATATAGCAATTCTAATTCATATTTATTAAATCAATGGCACAAGAGGGAGCTGGGGGTTTAGAAATAAAGAATATCAAAGAATATACTGGTCTACTGTTAAACTTCTACAGCATCTATCTTGTAAGTTTTAAAGCAATGTTTCTGAGAAAACAGTATTATTCTTTCCTAAAACCTGCCTACGTATAGAAACAGACCTAAAGTCAATAGCAAGTGACCGTGCTCATTAGAACACTGAAGACTTGAATAACATTAAGCAGAATTTACTCTCAGTTTTTGTCTAGAAGTCAACCAGAAATATAGTTTATTCAGTTCTTCAGGTCCCCTGCTGGATTGTTTCATGATTGTTTTTTATAAATTATTTGAAGTTCATGCAAGTCTGTGAGGTTTTTTTCCTTCTACAACATAAACTAAGAGATGGCATCTATTGGGTTTTGTAGTTTGCTTGTTTTTCTGCTATGTTTCAGATGTTATGCTCAAATTTTGTCTACTTTGGAGTACGTTGTCTAGTTAATGGGGAGTTGCTTGAATTCTGGCTTTCATCCTTTCATGCTTGATTCAGGGCAGAACTAATAAGATCAAAATGAATACGAAAAAAAAGTAAGATAAAACTTGAAATGAAACAGCTTTAAAAAGCTTAAGAAAGTATACTCTTTTTCATCATTATTAGTGTTTCCACATAGAAATTATGAATTGAGCATAATGGATTGTTTTTGTAGCCTCCTTCCAAACTTAAAATTATTGTCAGAATTACATAGGAAAAGATTTAAAATCAGATTATTTGATCTCATTGATATGATTCTCCATGTGCAGTTTAATTGGCTTTAAGGAATTGTTTACAAATTAGGTTGGTGTCAGGCTAGAATCAAATAATCACAGTTCAAATACCACACATACACCCCTCTTACCCCAACGATGTGCCTGGTTTTCACAGTCTTAAAAAGTACAGGTGTTGAGCTTCAATCTACACCTGCAGGTTCAAGGAAATAGATTTTATTCCGCTGCCTCTGGTGGCTCCATATTTGCATGTATAATCAATATTTCTGTATCAAATTAGTAAATATCATAACTTCATTAAACCTATTTCCTAATATTTTTTTAGTATATTTTCTGTTATGACCATGAGATAATCACTGATCTCTACTTGGAGAATACCTAAATATCAATTTACTGCCCAGTTGTCATCCCTCACCATGTAACCTCTTATTAAAATAATAATAGCAATAGCAATGTCCAATAGTTTTATATTTAGGCAGTGAACAGGAACCTTGAGAAAGCCTGTAGCAGTTCTGAAACCTATTCTGTCTAGAGTGACAAAAGTGAAAATTATTTAGAAGCTATTGTGCAGGGAAGGAAGGCTGTGTGTCCTTTATAAACTGTTGGCTTGCACAGACTGCTTGGAAAAAGCAGCAGTTTTGAGAAAGTATGTTCCTTCATACATTGTGATATATTTCTGCAAAGCAAACTTGCTGTCAACCAGAACAGTTTTTCCTATGGTTCTGCATCCTTTTCTGGACAATCAAGGTGCATCTGGGAATATATTTCCCCTTGCAGCAGCAGGTGGCGTTGAATAGCTCACGTTATTTTCACAGTCATAATCATTTTTGTTTTACATGTAGTAAAAACTTGTCTCCCAGAAGAGATAATCTGCAAGGGAAATCCAACAGGTTTTTATAGATGTAGCAGACTTTCTACATGACAAATGTAGCAGTCAAGTTCTTCCAACTTTAATCATGCTAAGGAATAGAACTATAAATAATGTACTTAAGGAACAGTAAAACTAGATGCGATAGCGTAATATCTTAATTACATTTTATTTTGCTATCCACAAAAATCTCTTGAAGCACCACGGAGTTCGTGTTGTGATAAGGCCACGTTATCATGTACCAGCACTCATGCACTCTGCAGCAAATTCACAAAACTGAGTTAGTTTTGTGGCATTCTTTGCACACTCTGCCTCCACAGAGCAAAGGAACTGATTCTCCTCTCAAATATGTTATCAGTGTGTCTTCACTGAATATAGAGCAATGCTTCAGATTTACACTGTGGTCAATGAGAACAGAATGAGAATCAACATCTTCTGAACTTCCTTCTGAACCTATTTCTAAAAATTATGGGTGTTGCAGATGAAGGTCAAAACAGATTTCCATATGACTTCTTAAGTTTATTTTTAAAACATGGCACACATGTAGAAGGCAAAAGAATATGTTTACCTGCACACAGGTAAAACTTAAGAAATCTTTCACAAGCAAACGACTATACGTTGGTCTCCAGTTCGTCTTAGCACTGATTATGAGTATTTAAGAAATCCATCCATCTTTCTTTCATCAACAGTCACAGTTTTCCATTTGCATATCTAATAATTTATGGTGTGTCCTGACCCCAAGCAGTAATTGAACCAATAGATCTTCAGCCTAGATTTACTCCAGTCTGGCTGCCACAGTAATGCAACTCTGCAGGAGTTTTGGATTACTTCAAATGCCATCTCCTCTTCTGAGAGGCTGACTGTCACAGGCAAAATTTAACCTCCCAAATGTCAAAACAAAAACTCCATTGCCTAATTTAGACTACCTATCTCTCCTTTTTGAATACCTCTGATAAAAACAGGAGGGCAGCACAATTACTTCCAACATTACTCCTGGAAAACTGTCTTTAATGTAAGACTCTGTAGTGATAAATGAATTCTCCAGAGAGCTTAAAACCATATAAGAGCCTAAATCTTATAGGGTAAAGGTGAAAATCCATATACTAGAGCTTATAATTATTAACGTAAAAAAATAAAAATAAAAAGAATGACCAAAAACCCCAGCTAAATTGTATTAGAGAGGAATCTCAGGGTCAGAGGCACACTGAGAAGAATTGAGCTGAGAGAAGTGTTGGAAGGGGGAGATGGGATGATTTTCTGACTCAAGCAAAGCCATGGCACAGGGCAAAAACACCTAGCCAAGTGCCTGTGTTTCTTTTTTCTCAAAATGTGGTTTAGAGGCCAATTTCAAGGCAGCATTATATGCTTCAGTAAAGTGTTCTCAAAAGCTTTGAACAAGAAAAATACCAGCATACACACAGCTCTGCACTGCTGCAGTCTCTTTGCTGAATACTAACTATAGAGAAAATGCAGCCATGGAACTTGTGGGTTTACAGCAGGTATTGCGTGGGAAACTCCCGCTTCTATTCAGCCACTTCTGGCTGCAGGTGAAAGAGCAGGTGTGCAGACTGGTCACACTGCTGCTGCTTCCAAATCATATTCCAGATATTATGAAAATGCACTGGGTTTGAAATTTTTTAACAGCTCTCATCAGTTGGTTATTTTGTTTTCCTGGAAAGGAGCTCAATTGAATAAGCTCTGGCAGACGCACAGAACTGTGCTGTTGCCACTGATACAAGCCCCAAAACAACAAATACAGGCTTTGAGAAAACGCTACTGTCTCACAACCGTGCAGGAAAAAAAAGAGCAATAAAGGTACAAAGAAGGAAAATCTGACCCAGTCTGCAATTAATGGCATAAACAGTATTTATGTATTGGTGATTAAGTGCTGCCATTGTTTCTTGGTAGCTAAGTTCAATGATGATAGACATCTTGGAAAACAGGTAGAATAGACAGAAAGACAGATATCCTCAGCTATTTCAACCATCCATAATATCCCACGTGCTGCCATCACTGCTTTAGCCTGACCAATTGCCTCAGTAACCTGTTCCATCTTGTCTGATCAATATTAGCACTTCAGTAACTCTTTGCAGCATTGCAGCTATCTGCTAGCACAGGAAGAACCTCATCTTGCTTTATTTTATGGAAAGACAATCATAGGGAAGAACAAGTGCCATATCTGTTTAAATGCTTACATTTCATTGCTTTCATTGACTTGTTCTTGGCCCTGATACTTTTTTTGTACCTGTTGTGCAAATGCATCAGAGCAAAAATAAATAATGGAGGTATCAGAAAATGAACATTGAAGAGTTTAACAGGAAATCTGGGTTTGGTGCCTACCCTCTTGTCCAAGCAATGACTGTGTGCCTCAATTTTAAAGATTTAAAGTGGGATGAGCATTTAAATTACATTAAATCCCATGCCGTAAGACTAAGATAATTCATTTGATTAGCAGACATATAAAAACAAGATCCAGCATCAGAATTGCTATTGTTTTCCCTGTGCTTAGGAGCTGACTTACTGAAGGATGGTATGATAGAGTAGTGCAGGACCACAAGGAAGGGAAGGCAGATGCATGTGCAATACAGGAATAACACTGGTGAGTGTCCAGGAAAACAGCAAACACGATACAGAAATCGTGACATCTCCTTTGGCACCCTGAGGGCATACAAAGCATTGGGAAGTTCCCTGTGTTATTTGTATGATCGCTGAAAGTTCCCCTTACCGTAATGCACGGAGTAACAGGGGACAAATCTCATTCTGTTCAAGTGAAATGCAGTCGGATGGAATGATCTGCAAAAACATAGGGAGAATGAAAATATCCCTTTCCTATAAATTATTGATCTGTCATGTTTCTAGCTCCTCTGCCAATGTTGGCCAGTCACCATTTCTGTCCTTTTCTCCTTCCCACCCTTCCCTGACAGTTTCTTTCAACCATGCTTCTTTTCTAGATCACAAATGAAAATACAGGCAGAGAGTCAACTGGCTAAATATTTGTTCATTTGCTTACGATGCAATAAATCCTGAAGTGCTCTCTGCTTACACAAGAAGATTTCAGCCTAGAGGCGTGCTCCAGGAAGGTACTTATGTAGAATAGGAAAAAATTCTGCAGGTCAGTGTAATCTTTGTTACTCTAGGAATTAACTGAGAGTGTTATGTAGTGTGGGTCGTTGGAGATTTTTCCATTTAATGAAGCGGTGGCTTATGGGAAAGATTAAGGGCTATAAAATCTGCATCCTAAGAGTCAGAACTTCAATATCAAATGTCAGAAGCTCTGAACATAGAGGCTTTTCAATTGGTATTTTGTGTTGTTGCTGAGAAAACTTTTCAAATAAATCAACAAAATGAGTTTGATCCTTCAGATTTTTCCCTTAAAATTTCCAAACTAGGACAGCAGTCGTATGACGGGGTCAAAATCCTATCATGTTCTTAAGGACAAATGCCTCTTTCTGAGGTGGGGGTGTCAAGGTAAAGGTGCTGAGATCTTAATTGCTCATGAACAAGTAAGCTTGTTCATTAATTTTGCTCCGTAGTGGAAGCATATCGCAGAATCTGCACCTTAGCTCAGGTTTTATTATGGTGAAGACAGCACAGCACAACCGATGAAGCCACTTCAGGAGGTGGTACAAATCTGTCTTTAGAAGGAGGATAAAATGTAAGGAAGTTCGTGTAAGTAATAGATCATTTCAGGTTGGAAGTTAGTTTTCTTTCATCCTGTTTTTTCAGGTAGTTACTAAATGAAAACCGGGTATATTTGGTGGGCAGTTACTCTCCGAAGCTGTTTAACAGAGGAACCCATTTGTGAAAAATGAAACAGTGGAAGTACAGCATCACGACAGCAACAGAAACCAACTCACTGGAGATGGCAGATGGCCAGAACGTTAGTAGTTATGATTAGTTGTCATTCTTATTAATAGCTGTCCCAGTGTGGGGAGGAGCTGGAGAATACCCATAGTGCTCTGGTGAACTGTGGATAGCTCAACAGACACCTCTTCTGAGTGAAGAGTAACTGCCTGAGACAAGCTCAAAACCAGGGAGAGCATCTCACCTTTATATACTCTTATAAGGACCATACGGTACTCCTCTTACAGGTGATGCTGTGAGGAAAGAAAATTTCAAAGGGTCAGATAAATGTGAATAGATGTGTCTTATTTCTAAGGAAAAAATAAACAGGAGCTGTTTTATAACATAAGAATGTTCACACATGGTTTGCAATTAGAGAGTGTTTCATATATTTTGCCGTAATTTTGTTTATTAAAGGTTCAAAAGTCATTTGGCCAGTTGTACTAGAGAGACTGTGATTTGTCATAAGATTTGAAGTACACCTTTGGATCATTTCAAACTGGTTTCCGTCTTTGTTTAAATGAATATGCCATGCTGAAACTGAACCAAGCCATCGATTTATCAGAGGTGCTTTATTCTTCACTCTAGATTTGTGCAGATCTAAGCTATAAACCAAGAAAGCAGTAAAAAGTTGCATTTGTAAAAATTTTAGAGAAGACTGCTGTTCTGTGGAGCTTTATGCTGTTTTTTCTGGTGCTATTGAGTGATTTGTAGAAGCTCATTTGGGAAATGTATTCTTTGATTTTAGCAATCAATTGATCCACATTTGAAGCTTTGCTCAGACACACAGTTATTGTGAAGAGCAGTACTTTCAAATATCCATTTGATTGTGATGCTTGCTTTATTCGACACTGCTCCAGGCAAATTAAAATGTACTGTTATATAATAAGTATGGGAAGGTTAGCATTCACACTTTAGGGATAAAACATTTTGACAGTTCTATTCTACATTTGCATTTTAAAATGTTAACGCTTTTAATTAGACCCTATGTTTATTGCAGGATCTCTTGTAGGCATTACTACTGTGAGATTGTTACCTTTCAGGATTTGTTCTGGACTTTTTGTCTGTGGGGAAGAATAAAAGCCTGCTGGTTCCACATATATTTTGTTTTCTGGTCCATGGTATATCTCATTTTCTTTAATTTCTCATGGGGCTCCATTTGTACCACTAGCACGGAATTATTTGTGTTTGTTTCTGAGATTTTTTTTTAATGTGCAGAATTAGGGAGGTGCATATGCATAGTTACATGCTGAGTGTATTTTTCCACTGGCCTTCAAATTCTTAATTTTTGGTGCATGTCCCCCTAAGGGGACAGAAGCAGACATTGTCTGGAGAGAGAAGAGATACTGCCACGATACCCATAATCACTTTAGCCAGTGCACAGGTGATGCTTGAACAGAGCATATGCACAGACAATGGTCAGCATTCTGAGCTCAGGAAAATGATCAGTGGCACAGCCTTATGTCTGAAGGACTGGTCACTAATACTGTCCATATCATTTGCTCCCCTTTTATCTTTCATCTTTCTGTATTAGTAACATTCAGGAGAGGTTCAGGTAACCTGATATAGCATCTGCAACATTGCCATTGCCAAGAAAACATTCACTGAGATAATAAGGAAAATGAATACTGTCTCAGGAGGCTTATGTGTAAATTAGACCAAGTCATTAAAAAAAACAAACCAAGAATTAACAAACAAACTGGCTTGGTACTTCAGACTTTTCAGAAGAACAGAGGGAAGCAAGAAATCATTGTAAGTTTTACCAGGAAAATGAATTACAGCTGAAATAAAGTCTTCTTCCTCATAGTTTGCCCAGTCCCTAGAGACTTTGTGGAATTATTATTAGATTTACCTTGGGAAGGATATGGACTAACATGGTGCCAGGAATCTTGTGCAGTGAATTGTTCAGGAACTCCTTCCTGCATTAGGCCCGTTACTCTGGCTCCAAAGCCCAGGAAACTCAAACATCCTCATAGACTGCTCTGAGCTGTTCTTTTCCACACCTTCCTTCACTTTTGGGAGCTGTTTCTTCTCACTCAGCAATAAAAAGCAGAGAAGGGAAATACTCTGGGAATTCAGACATACGATATGTACAAAGTCATGCTTTCTAATTGTGAAGGGGACCACAAGTAAATCCTCCCTGTGCATCCAGATTGGATCTTGCATTGAAAAACGTAAAAATCTGAATTATACAGAGGCTATGCAGCACTATGGGCAAGTACATTGGCCTTTCATGTCTTATTATGTTGTTAATTAGTTAATGTTTGTAAAGCACTTTGAAGATGAAAAGCCCTATATAAGTTCTAAGTGTTATTATCTCTAGAGACCTGGGTTCAATTCAAAGGTGCTTAATTACATATGCCATAAATTAGACTTAATGAGTTGTGGAATCATACGTTTTATGTGATGCACGCAGGTTTCTCAGCTAGATCTAGGCCTTCTGGGCTGCCGTTCTGAGGTGTTAAGAGAAATGACACAAAAAATTGAGCAGATAATTTCTAAAAATAATTGAATTACATTTTAATGCTATTTAGGACTTGGCAAAGCGAATTATCAGGAACTTTGCTCTGCTGTATCTAGGGATTTTTCAGTAATCAACTTCAAATTGCTGAAAGTAACAATACTGTTTTTTAAATTGTGGTATAGACACAATTCTAATTCTTATTTCTGTGATAAATTTTGGCTTAGCAGAAGGGAGCTGAGAGGTATTAATATGACTGCTGTCCTTCCAGTAATGCCCTGAAATGTCCCATGAGGGCTGGAGACCTCTTGGTTTTGGTTTATGTTCACAAGCATAAGAAAAGAAGTTCCCATCTCTAGAGATACTATCACATAATTTACAATAAGCCATTACAAGCGGGTAATGTGCAAAACGGGGAAGTAACAGTTATAGGAAAATGTGGTTTCATTGGCTTTGCAGAGCTGAGAGTTTCCATGTTATGTAACTTACGTATTTTTGTGGCCAGAAAGCTACAGAATTGGCCGCTGTCAAGCCCAGGCATGAGCGTGGCCGTCTGGCACTGAGTGCAGACACCTTCTCCTGGTTCTTCTTCAGCCAGCAGAGTTCAGAGGCACAGAAAACCAGCAGGATCATCCATCCGTCCTAAAGTGGCTACATGTGTTCCTGCAGCAGAATATCTCCATTTCATCTTGGGCTTTTCACAGGCACACGTAGAGAGGAAGCATTTATGCTGCATATAAATATGTTAGAAGTGATTGTGCTCATTAGTACAACCTAAGTAGATTGGAAAAACTAATTAATAGCAATTTACTGTAAGTGTCTCTAACAGACTTACTCGAAAGTATTTATCCTGAAGTGAAAGTAATTTGATTTTGTTAATGTTTATTGTAAGCATATGCAGACTATCTTCCAGGGGAAAATGCATTTTTGAGTACTCCAGACAATTGAAACTAGTGAGCCCACTGTCTGGAGAAAGCATCTGTAACCGCAGCCAGAAAGAGGAACAAGGTTTCCGACATTCTTTCGAGACATGTGTTTGAAGCATGGGTTCCCATCACTTTCAGAGTGACTTGCAGGCAGTTTTCTTTATATAGATTCAGGCAACTCAGTACGGCCCTAGATTCATCATGATAAATGCCTTTTCTCCCTCTTTCATTTTCTTCTGTGTTATTTTATTGCTTATTTCAAATAGGAGTATGTACTCAAACTTCAGCCTGGAGAAGAGGAGGCTCAGGGCAGACCTTATTGCTCTCTACAGCTGCCTAAAAGGAGGCTGTAGTCAGGCAGGCGTCGGTCTCTTCTCACAGGTGACCGGTGACAGACAAGAGGACAGGGTCTCAGGCTTCATCAGGGGAAGTTTAGGCTCAATATTAGGAAAAAATTCTTCACTGAAAGGATCATTGGAATGTGCTGCCCCGGGGCGGTGGTGGAGTCACCATCCCTGGAGGTGTTTAAAGGGAGATTGGATGAGGCACTTAGTGCCATGGTTTAGATGATGAGTAGGTGTTGGTGTTGGGTCATAGGCTGGACTCAATGATCTCAGAGGTCTTTTCCAGCCTTGTGATACTGTGATGAAGCGTAGTTTCAGATTTTTTTATCACCCACATTTCTGTATTTCTAAGAAATGGATATAGTCTTACACCTTAATTACTGGGATGTATCTTCTTCAAAAACAAGATATAATTTTGCTGAATGCTTTTCATATACTCTAATAAACAGGAACTTCACATGAATGCTGCTTTGAGTTCTAGGCTGTGGTTAAACGTTTTAATAGTGTAGCAAACTTATCAACAAACCTTTCCTTCCCCACCCTACCCCCCTTCCCTTTTTACAATGAACAGATTTCTATCCGACTGGCTCATGACTTGGGGATTTTTACAAGCAAGCTTGGGAACTTGTCAAATATTTTGATATTTGAGTCTGAAAAAAAAAATCTTTGAAAAATGGCATGTTATACAGTGTGTATCAACTAGGTAAAATTTTGACTTGCTGAAGTACATACAGGATTATATTCTCTGACCTAACTATCACTACCCAATTAGAAGTCACCAGTCTGATTCCTTTTTTTAATACTCCATGATTCCATACGTACTAGCGCAAGTCCACTGAGGTAATGAAATAATGGAGCTGTAAGGCCCTCTTCATTTCTGAACTCTGACAGCTTTTTGTCAAAAGGTGGTAGGAATATTCATATTGTTATTATTTCATCTGGGTGTATAAAGTCTATCTCTTTTCCTCCTCTGTTTCCAAGATATCAGTGACATACTCTAGCAGTGATATCGTATTTCTTAAACATCAGTGAAGAAGATATTCAAGCAAATGAGAACATTCTAATCTCTAGTGGCTGCACTAAATTGCCAGGCAGGAGGAACAACTGTACAACGTTGTGAAAGTGCTTTTTTTACAGCCAGGCCTCCAACTCCGACTGAGCATGGTAATGGCTGATAAAGGGTGCTCCTTGAGAAAACAATTCATGGGTTACAAGAAGCATTAAATGTGCATGGAGAAACATCTCGGTGAGTTAATAATCCAATAGGGAACTCCGGTCACTTGGTGGTTGTGTTTGGTGAGTAGGAGTTTTACAAAACCAGTAACCAATCCTTTTGACTTGTGACTTCCCAAGTAATTTTGCTGGTTTAAGTCCCTAATTTAACAGAGCACTGGTCTCTCTCACTGAAGGTCTTTGACCATGGAAGCGCTGCTCATGAGGTCTGGAAGACTTCTGGATCATTACTGCTTGCAACTTCCTCTCCTTGTCTGCGAGCAAGGGGTTATCACAGGTCAGCCACCAAAGGGAAAGTGTGGCAGTAAATTGCAAGGTAAGCCCAGATTTCATCTTGATATGCCCAGTTTTTATACCAGATGGATATTTTTATATCAGGTGGATCAAGAGCACCCATCGCTTCTGACAGAATATGATGCAGATATATGTGCATCATCATAAACTCATTGATATTAGTTGTTTATTTCAGTAGTTTTGTTTCAGCAGACCTGAAAATTTTACTGCTGATCTGCTGCATGATTTTATAATTGCTTTCTCTCTGTAATCAAGATGTGGTGCAGAAAGGAACAAAATCACACATAAAATGCAAAACAAAAAAATAAAGTTGCTTGAACTGTTGGTCGTGGCAAGGGAAGGGTGAGAAACACCAAAGCCCTTCAAAGTTACTAATATCACTGGTGTGATATGGATTAAATTTTAAACATATGCAAAGATTTTTAAAATCATACTAATTAATTTCTATTATTCAATGTATTCTTTGTAATATCCTTAAAATAAAATTGATGTTACACCCATCTGCATGCACTTAAGCTCAATCTGCTAAAATGCAATGCTTGAGCTCACGATGAAAGCTACAACAATTACTTGCCCTCACAATACAAAAGGAAATAAAATGAAGGGTTCTGAATGGACTAACTGTTGCAAATCAAGACTTCAAAATCTCTGTTAAACTACTTTTTGTTCAATATTTTTTATTACAAGAAGAGGCACTTATCACAGATAAAGATATCTGGGAGCAGAACCGTAATACTGAATGTTCATATTATGATGATGATGATGAAGCAACATTATTGTCTTTCTGGTGCCACTAAAGTGAAAGTTTCCATTTCCATCAATTTTTTAAAATCAGGGGGTTTGGGTCTTGTTTGACAAAGATCTCAAACAGATGTTAAGCCTATTAGCCCGAATGTGACAGTTAATATGCTGATGTTAAGAATGTGCTTAAAGCCAAGAGCTCTTTGCTAGGCATTTTGACTCATTAAAGGGGAAATAAATGTCAAAGTGAAGAAGATAAAATTGTAATACAAAATGTATTAATATAATAAAGCATACTGAAGATATTACCTCTCTGCTATTCGTCAGTAAGGGGATGGTATGCATTTCTGTAATAGATAAAAAGGTTATCTACAAGAAAATATTCTGCTCCCTATCTTAGTCTGAAAGCATTTTATGTAAAACAGATAGAAAGTTGCCCATTCATTGTTTTAATTCCCAGGACCAGTGCCCACTGAATGGCAGTTCATGTAGTGCTGTGTTCTGACACTGCATGCTGAAGCAACTTGTGGGAAATAACAGAAAGAATTTTTTAGAGGCTGCACAGAGGTCACAGCCTGGAAAAAAAAAATGGAGTATGTTTAAAAAAATGTGTTTCTTCAGATCTTTCATTAAAAAAACCAAGCTCAATGTAAAATAAAGTAGATTAAGAGCATGCTGATGTCACTGAAGTCTAAGTGCAGATTGTATAAGCTTCATTAAATGATTCAGATATCTTGATTTGGTTTTGCTAATGAAAACCTTGTCTTAGTATAAGTAATTTTTACCATCTGGATTTACATATATGTATGATATCTGTTATATTAATTATATCTATTTTCACAGGTATAGACAGACATACCCCAGAGTTGTGGCACCCAGTAATAGATCAAACAAGCTTGTGCAGCTGTGTTTTGATCAGTGGAAAGGTTTCCTGGCATCCAAGAACTAAAATCACCTTTTGGGTATGACAAGAGCATCTAAGTATCTAGAAAGTGAAAATCAAGGGTTTCTGTAAGGAAGGAGTAAGAACACCTACCACAAAAAATTAGAAGTAAAATAACCTTTAATAATCGCAACAATGCAAACTCAATTGTATGTATTGCTCTCAGTTGGCATTTAGCCATCCATCATTTGCTAGCTCATAAAGCTGATTTGTGCTCTTCCCTTCCATCCCTGTTTCCCGGAGCTGTTGGCCTCTTTTCACCGCTCCTTTCCCATAGGCACACACAACTGGGACCCAAGCAGTCTTTTGTCTGTTCCTCTGGAACGCTGCTTTTTATCACATGGGGAAAAGGGGCAGTTTTGTGAGCAGCTTTTTTCCTTCTTCATTGTTGAATGCCACTTATAAACTCCGTCGATAGACTCTTGGAAGGTATCTAAAATGCTAGACAAGGAAATAGGTATAATTCAGAAGAAAACTGACCTTGATTGAATAGGGTCAAAATGCTTCAACCGCCTCTTTCATTTGAAATGCCTCATTTACAGACTTAGGCGTCTTTCATTGTAACTTAGAGTTGATATAAATATATGTGGGATCGGTGTTAGTCTTAAAGATAAGAAGTTCAGCTACGCTTAGTGAATCCATAACTAATCAAGTGCCTTGTGAAGAAAATACAATGATTTCTCCCCTCAAAATGCTGCAACATCAAAATCAGTGAAAGCACCAACATTTATTTTCAGGAATCCAGTTTGGGTTTTCCCCAGGCGTTGGCATCTACCAGACAAGTTAAAGCTCCAGCTTCATAATTTCCAAGTCTGATTGTATATGTTAATTAAGATCCTGGGGAAATATAAAAAGTACTGACCTCTAAATTTTGAACTTTCATCTTGGGGTTTAGAACATTTAGGCTGTTGTTGGAAATATTTGAAGTCTATCAGCCACCAAAGGCTTTTGAAGAAAATTCTTGTGGTCATTTCCAGACTTGGTCAGTACAGATATATCTTGAGCTTTGTGGTGCTGCCTGTTAACCCAGGACGTTTTTGTTCAATAGGCTAAGAATGGAGATTTCCCAAAATATGTGATGAAGTTTTATACAGGCTATGTCCCAAGCATTTGTTTGCTACATTATGCACCTCTCCTAACAAAATGTTTTTTGTTGTTATGGAAACCCATTCTAACAAGAGCTCTTTGACCCATGAAAGCGTTAGCCAACCAAAAAAGTGTGCAGCTTTCAAGTAATTCTCAGTACTTCAGTTTTCATATTCTTTAAACAGCATCTTTCACGTTGTCCAAAATCACAGGTGGCACAGGTACAACTTTCTTCCTCATCAGTAAGGAAGATTTATATCACACGAGCAGTAAAAAGGGACCTGCAAAAAGTGGAGATGTAATTAGAAACACTTTAATATCCTTTTACGCTATTGGAGTAGCGGAGAGGAATCTTAAGCCTGTGATCTTACCCTTTCTGTTTCTTTGCTAGAAAGTGCTTCTGTTAGGACTGATGTGGATTAGGAACTGGGAATTTCCTGTCTGTGGTTCGGAACTGCTGAAGACTGGCTACACCGACCCACTCAGCACAGGCACACTTCACATTTGTCTTAGGTTAGCACATTCCTTTATTTAACTGTCTCTGATCTGACTATATCTGATCATTCCTTCATCTCATTTTCACTTAACCTTTTGCCCTCTACACAGACTAAGTATCCTATCAGATATCTCCCAAAGGACTTTCTTTTCCCCCCACCCCTCCTTCCTCCACTCTTTGTCCAATTTAGGTGCTTTATGCCACTCCTGATAATTTACCTGATTACATGGAAGGAGCTGCAGATCTTTTTATAATTGCTGTTTTACTTAAAATGTTGATTCTTTAGCTCATCACAGCTCACTGGAGGTTTCCCTGATTTAACGAGAAACTTGGAAATCATAGAGAGGACCAGAGGATGGGGATCATTGTACATTCTTATATTTGAAAACCGCTACATAGCATCCGCAAGAGGATTCTTTGCACCTGCCTAGTTAAAGTGGATGTCCAATGTTATCTCTCCAGGCAAGTAAGATTCTGGCAATCACTGTAGTCCTATTTCATTTGTTCTCAGTCTTTTTGACACAAACACATTAATTCTCCCAAGCTGCTTTGGCAGCTGTAAGAAGTTCTCTCTTTTTTTTAATATGATTGATAATATTGAATATTTTTTTTAACCTTTTACTGCCATTCCTGGGCTATGTGATAGTTTCTCTATTCAGATGTTAATCTTCAGCAAGCAGTAGCACATCTTCCAATCACCTACTCGTTACGGAGCTCATTTGTAAAATGCGGCTGTTTAATTTAGGGTTGCCTACAAAGCTCTACCTAGCACTAGCCCTACAACATATAATGTCATTCTCCCAACACTCCCACTGTCAAAGGTCACATAAAGCAAACCATTGTTTTATAGAAAAACTACTTTAACACAGAAGGAATGGCATCACTTGGACAAATTTGACTATACAGTTTCAGATGATGCACTGGAAAGAAATACGTTCTGGAAAGGGTGCCAGTAATCCAGGTTCTCTGGTTCAATGCAGGAAATGACCCAACTGAAATGTACTGGCAAAAAATTTTCTTTACTTCCAATTTCTTAGGAAAAAAAAGGTTGTCTGAGGAGACACAAATATATAAAAATAAGAAGACCTCCCAGGTTGACTTGAAATATGTTCAAACTACACATCTATTCCCTGCTCCCTAGAACCCAGTAAATATTTCTTTGGCCCCACAAAGTATTTTAGTCTGAACCCAGGAAACCTCAGATTGACCTTGGAAATAAGATTCCTAATTTTCAAAGTAAATGTCTCAGCCATATTACTGGAGGAGTTGCGCTTTTCTGATTAAAGCATATAAAACTTGTCTCTTTTGGCAAATGGGGTAGATAATACTGTGGGGAACTGGTTGTTTTCCCAATTAACTGACCATAGTCACTTTCAAACCCTTTTTGTCAACATTTATACCCCGGTATAATGCTGGTAGCAAGGTTAAAATATCTGTTCTAGGTCATTAAGGGCAGTGTTAAGCTCCTATAAAGCAGCAGAGCCTGTCTCAGTGGAGAGACACTAACCTACCTTGCTGAGCATCTCAGATGTCTCAACAGAGTTTTTGTTCTGTCTCCTCTCCATGTTGCATAGGATGGTTTAACAGCATTTGATGCTTTAGAATCCTTTTAGCTTACCTTGAATCCCATTTGAGATTTTAGATTGCATATGTCTGGATTTGATTAGATTTGTCAGTTTATTTTCTTCTGATGTTTTTCCCCTCTGCCAGCTTCATTAACTCCTCCTTCACCCAAGACAAGATCTCATTTCACAATGGGATACAAGAAAAATGCACTTTTGAAACAGTCCTTGTGATCATCTTCTGGCTCCTGTTCAGGTAAAAATTTCTCAGTTCTCTGTAGAAAAGTATAAGTGCATGTTCCACATGGAACGTAAGGACATGAAAGGTCTCAGATTCCTTTTCTGATGACAGGTTGATGCCTATCAACTGATACTAAAAATCACTGTTACCTCCTTTTAATATCATAGCTGCTTCCAGGACCTCAGACATAACTGTCTTGTCCAACAGCCTTGTTTCAAACAGACTGAAACAGTAAAGATGGATTGTCATCTGCCATATTAATTGAATTAAAGTTGGCTTTAATTCTAACAGAAAAGCAAATGCAGTATTAGGTGTTAAATAAAATAAGGCCATACTTTCTCTAAATGAGCCTTTTAGTTGTAATTCAGCTTGAGTTTCCCACCTGAGGCCAACCAGAAGTGTTGAAACGCTGTCAGCTAGTATTTCACAGATGGTTCTGGTCCAGGGCAGTAGTGCAGACACCCAGCTGCCCAAGATGTGGCCCTTGCACCTCACCATGTCCTGCTGAATCCTGTGTGTGCTCAGGGTTTCACTAGGTTGCAGTTGTAGCCACGTGGTGCAGATTTAAGAGCTCCATGGGGCTCAGGTAATATTCATACTTCTGAAAAGGACAATGCTACCCAAATAGAACAAACCTTTGAACTTTGTTAGGTTTTTGATATGTTAAGCCTCAGATTTATAAAACCAAGAAAGAACAAATCAGGGCAAAACAAAATCAAGCTTGCTTTCATTCTGTTTTCTGATTTTGCACTACATTATCAGCAAAGCAGACCTTTTACCTATAAAGAGATGGCACACAACTCTGTGGGATTTTCCCACATTTGATGAACACAGATCAAGTCTATTCACTTGAGCGTGGAAATATTAAAACGACTACCAGGTCTGCATAGTGTAAGACACCTGGAGTGCATTGCTGCCAGCAAGATTCTGAGGTGGGGATATTCTGGCACACAGTCACGGTTCTGGGGACTGGGCCATTTTTGACTCAGGTTATTGCATCTTTTGACACCTAAAGACATGTTCACCTCTGACCCAGAAACATCTGCAACGTCAAACTATAAAAACGGGAATGGAAATGTAGCCTTTTTTTTCCCCTTACTGTTATTTTTATTTTCTATTGAAAAGGGTTTTAAAAGGCCTATGAAATGTAAAATTGCTTTTTTTGCCATAGTTGCAAAACTCATTTCACTTTTTATTTGAGATGCACTTGTACCAAATTTCCAGAGTTGAAAAACTAATACAATAACCCACTTTGAGGACCACGGTCCAAAGCACCGAGCACAGCACAGCCTGCATCTCTCAGTGCTTCAGGCAAAGGGCAGAACCACCAGCCTTTTCCTTACACTCACCATTCACCTGGACCTTTTCTCACCAGCTTATATTGCCTGCAAAATTCTAACTTTTCTTCCTAAAGTAACTGATTTTTACTTGCCATGCCCTAACACAATTACTCCTTCTGTGCAGGACAAATTCACAAACATCTGGGCCGTTACAGATATGGCCCATCATCAGAGCACCAGCTCTACCAGTGACTGCATAGGGGACTGCAGTTTCTTATATGAGATATTAGCATAATAATACCAATTTAAGTCTTTCTTTCACCTTCCATGTTATGATTTTCTTCTGCAATTATACCCATGCACCTATTTTTTTTTACTTAATTTTACCTACTAACTTTTGGCTGAAAAAAATTGAGCTGCAACCTTTCTGTGTGTCAGGTTTCTCTCCTATAGAATGAATTTGCATGGTTTATAGCAGAACGTGACTGTCTTTGGATGGTGCGATAGAAATCCACAGAATTATTATTTTGACTTTTAAATATGATGCGATGTCAATTTTTTTGTTTCATTTAATGTGAGAGGTAGTGTATAGGGCAGAGCGACATACTAAGTTGATAGATGGAGTATTGCTGTACTTGGGTTTGCCAAAATTAACACATTTCCCATTGGAAAAAAAAACTTTGGAAAAGTTTCTCTTTTCTGAGTACAGACATTTTATGTTAGAGCCTTAGAGCTGATTCTGTCTCTCCTAAGTTATAAACCCTTATGGATATACCATAAAGATGTCCACCTAATGCAGAGAAAAGCAGATTAATTGATCACAGTAATATATTCTTATCCACTGAATAAGAGCATTCCACACATTGTTTCTTGTTTTGTTTCTGGCTTGTAAATCTTCATTGTAGAATACAAATGAAAATGACCCAAATATGTATTATTTATGAATAGGATCCTCAGATATTATGCCTTAGATTGATTGTGTTAGACAGGATATAACAGAAGCACAATAAGTCAATGAAAAATAAAAAGCAGCAAAAATGTTTCATGCTAAAAATGTAGTTCTAGTGACACCTCTTATATAAAGGACATTTCCAACACATTGACATTTATATTTATCATGGCTGTGGGTGTGATTTACAGCTGTCTGAGGTACTGAATATCAGGAATATCCATGCACATACACACCCCTTTTGAATGATGGTAAGTCATAGACTGCTGCATTGCCCCTTACACAGCAAGCTTTTCCTCCCCTTCTTATTTTTCTTCTCTAGCTTCAGGGAGGCAAAGGAAGCAGTAGATCAATAGCGTGTCTTGACTGAAGTTGCCTGCAGCACTTCCATTTCTCAGACTGGACACTGATGCTAACTATCAATAGCAATAAGAGGCTGTCTCAGACAGAATCAAGGCTGCTTCTTCTGCATGGCTGTCTGATGCTTACTGATAAACATCCTGTGCACAGCATTGCAACAAATAAACCATTTCAAGTGTGCAAACTAGCCACTGTCATTCTTCCTATTGATATGTGCTCTGGGGTGAAGGGACTGGTAGTTATTTTCATACTGCTGATAACACATCAGATAAGGGTACAGATGGATAATAGTACAAAGGCATAATGCAATAAAGTGTGGAAAGATCATTGATGAAATCCTCTGTGTTCCTGTAGAAACTCTGAGACAACAAAGGACAAAAATATTGATTTTGTTTAAACTACTTAAGAGAAGATACAGCTAAATTTAACTATTTTTTAACCTCTCATTTGTAGGTATTATTAAAGATGTCCTGCCAAGTTATTTTATTTGGATTTTTTACATTTTTACCACTCCTCTGGATTTACAAGTTTAATCGGGAAGTAAAAGCTAATGGGGTTGGGTGCACCTGTGATCTAGATGTGGAGGCGTTGGGCAGCATCATGGTCGCTTGTCATTTAACCTGAGCTATACCCCACACTAGCAGTTGCTAATTTTGGAAGAACTGAGCCTCTTTAGCATCCTTCCCTGAAAAAAATCAATTTCTCAAGTGATCTATAGCTCTGTAGTGCATTCCTTGCTTTCAGCCTGAATAAGGATGAAGAATTGGGTTCTCACCCACCCACTAGAAATCACCATCAAAACACCCTGGCCCAGATCCCCTTGGTGGTAAGTCTCGTTATAGTTCTGCTTAAGTCAGATATCCAGTGGAATTATGCCAATTTGCATCAAATGAAGAGCTCACATGCTAGTCAGGGTTTATTTTTCTTTTAATTTTGTTTTAACTGACTGGGGTGGGGGAAGTGATTCAGATGCTCTGCTGGAAAATCAACAGAGCCTTATTTCATATCCTCCCTCTGTGGAGCTCTAACCATTTACAGAAGCAAACAATTTGGCTCTGAGACATCTCCAGCTTTATATGAAGTGGTGCTTTTCAGATTAGGAGACTGGTTTTCTGAGGGAAATTTCAGTGATCTCTTTTGGGTTTGATTATGGCAAAGAAAATGCTTAAATAACATCTTTTTCCTTCATAATAATGTTTGTGTTAAATCTAACAAAGGCTGATGAGTTTTATAGGGTGAGAATATGCCGAAGATAGTTCTGATGTTGGTGAATGTTTAAATTAGGATAGTTGATGGGAAAATAAAACAGAGCTTCCAAGACTTTAGGAACACTAATTACATATAAACCTACTAAAAATATTTGCATGGGATGACTCCTGAATAGCTGTCTATGAATAAATGTATTGACTTTGAAAGAAATCAAATAAAATGTTAACTGGGATTTAATTTGGGAAAAAACAAACAAACCAAAAAACCCCACTACAACTTGTAAATTAATCACTTACTGATAGGCATTTTCACTTTTTTTTTGTACCATATGCTGCAATCATCCTTGCCCACCACACAAAAGCAGTATGGGGGTGGAATAGTTAATGGGTGCACTGCTCGGAAACACTGCTGTTATTAATTGTTCTCCAGTATAGAACGTGTACATTTTACATTAATACTCTGATTAGTAAGGCAGAGCATGCAGTTTCTAGTTAAGGAAGCTGGAATTTCAGAAATAGCTTGGCTCTTCACTTTGATTACTTTCTGGCTAAAGAATTGGAGTCAAAGTAATTCATTTTGTAAACATTACTGGTCATTCATGTACAGTACATTGCATGAATCAGTGCAGGACAGTCAGACGGGTGCCAGTTAAAGGTCCAGATGAAAATTACTGTTTCCCTGCACAAAATAACAGGGATCATATCTGTACTCTTTACTCAGGCAAAATTCTCACTCCTAAAAATGGAAGGTTTCCTTAAGAAAGGTGAAAAGGGTCCTAACTATTTGTTGATAAGCAATCCACCCCCTACACCCCAACAGCTTTCAACAAATATTTATACAGCTCAGGGATACAGCTATAGCCTCAACATTTCAGCACAAATATTAGGCTGCAACCTCAGCTACTCTAAATTGACGTAGTCCTATTGGCTTCAGTGGCATTACAGTGATTTACAATATCTGAGGTTCTCACTCCTTCTATTTTTTCCTCAGTGCCTCTGACAGAGCATGCTCTACGTTCTTTCAGCTGAAGAGTGGATTCAGTTTAAAGTAAAAATTAAATTAAAGACCAAGCTCTTCATCCTATTAAACTTTTTCCCAAATTTTAAGACGGGCTTAGCAAAAAGGAAGATATGTTATAAAGGTGACCGTGAGTTTTCTGTAGCACAAGAGTACCCAGCTAAATTGGAGCGCTAATGGAGAAAGACATTTAAAAAAACAGTCATTGATACACACACGTACATAAAATATGGTTTTACTGCTCCCACAGAAGAACTGTATTGTGTGTTAGTTTTAACAGCAGTTATGCAGAGATGTAAATACACTGTTGTGTTTTATAATAGTATAATACTTTTTTCTCATTGTCACTACGTCAGAATTCTTAAAAAAGATATGAAATCTTCAATTTTGCCCCAGTTTTTCACGACAGAAAACATCAGTAAAGCAATTTTTTTTTCCAGTGGTAAGTGACTTGAAGCTGGAGACAGAGAAATGGATTGCATTACATATTTTCTCCACAAACATAGGGATTAATTTAAATGATTCCCCTAAATCAAAATAACTAGACTTTTTGGCAGCCTTTGAAGTTTAATGAATGTTTATTCTTGCCATCAAGTGTAGGTTTGGGGACACCCTGCAGGACCACTAAAACAAGATGATCTAAAGCTATTTATGTAAAATAAGCCAAAGCCAAGATGTTTGTATTAAAGTTATGAAGAAAATGCAAGGATTTAAAAGTAGCTAATATTTTGTTTAACAAATTCTAAGTTAAAGGTGCAGAGTTGTTCCCACTGTGCTGTTGGTATCTATAGATTAGGGCCTATACATTAACTCAGTTCTGATGATTTCAGAAGTAGAGTTGATATAGAATAGGTCTCCTCTGTAGCTTGTATGCTGTCCCAGGCCTGGTTTCCACTCTTTTAGGGAAAAAGGAAAAGTAGCCTTGCTCTTATCTTTCAGAATACATTTAGAATTCCTTTCAAATGTCTCTTATCAAAGTTGACAAGAAGTACCTATTACTTACAGACATTTCAATGCGGGTTTTCTGTAGAAGAAAATTAAATCAAGTCATGAGATGTAATAAACCAGACATAGGATTTCCAAATACATTTTATTTCTTTCATGGCTAATACTTTTTGAAGTGCACTACTGAAATGCTGCATAAATGTAAAGCCTGGTTTGCCTCTGATAACTGTGATTGACTAAAACAGTAGGTAATATTCTCAGAGATATTTAGCTTCTGATAATTACACCATACAGACATTCCCTGATTTTTATTTATCTTTTCTGGAGGGCCATTTTCACATGTACAAAAAAAAAGCCTTGAAAACTAGATTTTTTTTTTTATCTAAAATTCACAGCATGCCTTGCTGTTAAATTGCCACCTTAGAGGCCTTTTTCAAATTTCGTTGAAAATGCATATTAAATCAAAGTGATAGACACATGTAATGTAAAATGTCTGTCAACAATTAGAATCCCATTTGGAAGTTTGTAAAGCATAACAATTTAAAATGAATTTAAATTGAGGAGGAAAGTTTTTAGATTGAGAAGGAAAGTTTTAGCCTGCAGTATTGCAGTTTTTTACAGAACAAATCCAGATTTTTTTGCCCTTTTCTGAGTAAAAGAGAAATAAAAAAGCCAGAGCTTCTAATGCCATTAGTTCACCATCATATGTCAGTCAAGCAGTTTAATTCTTCCTGCAATAAAGTCCGAATTATATTGAGTATTTGATTTTGAAGGATATAATAAAGCAGTAAATGCGCAAATAATCTAGTCTTATGTAAAATCATGTTACCCTGTCATAGAATAGCCTGCTTCGGAAGGGACCTTGAAAGATCATCTGGTACAACCTTTCAGTTTCAAAGAACATTTTTATGGAAAAAAATGTTTTAAGGGAAACTTGATGAAATTTCCTTTGTATTCTTCTAAGATGATGACAAGTTGTACGCGTTAAACCTCCTGGGCATCCTAAAATCACAGGACCCACAGGCCAACAGGACCACTGAAGCACTGAGGCCAAATGCCTCCAAGGCAGTTTTGGCCCTGGTCCCTGGCTGTGTGGTCCCACCACCAAGGACTTACCTACCTAAATGGGGGATAGGATTGGCAGTCAGAAGGATACAAAGTTTGGGCTGACACTTGGATTTTTCCAAAGCCTTTGACCTCGCATAATCTGGGGTTAGGTTAAGATTTATGGCTAATATATCATTTAACACAATCCAAACCCCTTAAATATGGTTTGTCATAAATGAAAGTGTTTTCAATTAATTTCAAATTTTGTAGCATGGATTTATTTTTAGTGTTATAACATGCAGGTTTTCAAGCAGTATTCCATAATGTCATCTTTCTACAGTGAAATTAGTATAATCTTGTAGACATATGCCAATGCTCCAAGCATAGAACATTGCATTCTCTGCAGTGATACATAGCTCCTTTAAGCAGATACACTTCCAGTGCTGATATACTTGTGTATAATTCTTCCAGATTAAATTCTGGCTGTTTCTAGACATTCCAGTTATCACTTTGATTGATTTTATGAGAATGACAATAAGGAAGCAGAATAATAAGAAATGTGAAGCATATTCTCCAGTTTATTTCTGAGAGTCAATCCCATGAGAACTTTCTGTTGTGTGTTACTGATTACAATTATTGCAAAAATAATTGCGTGCTATCACAAAAATGAAAACACAGATGCAAATTACCAGTTATAGTTTCTGTCTTTGGTTATTTAGTATTTACATTATCTTTGAGTAATCCTCTTGAAGAGCCAAGATTACCTGCAATTAGCAGATTTGAACAGGTGGTTTAAGGAGCTGTACTCCTGAAATGTCATAGTTGTTTTGCTTAGAGAAGCAGCGAGTGCTTTCCCAGTCACCAGTAAGCAATTCCTGCAGGCTTCCCTGAATATGGCAACCAGCATCAGTTACAGGATTTTGTTGCCCTAGGCAAACCACTAAACGTAGGCCCCTCACAACCCACAATCTCTAGCACAAGAAAGTGTTACTAAACATTTTGCAGCCGTAGGCAGCTGCATGCTCTGCGTGGCTGGTGGTGGCAGTGCTGGTCCTGAATGTAGATTTACCCATCTCTCCCCCATTAGGCTCACGTCCATCTCACTTTTTACCTTTGCACTGAGTTTACCTAATTGCTTCTGCTAGGTGTGACTCCCATTGCTGAACACGGGCAGGTTCTTGTTCTACTTTAGAGCAATCCATTACCAGTGGGGCAAAGGAGCAGCAGATCTGGCAGCCCTTGAGAACGGCACTGGCTGAAATTGAATTTTGCTATTAGAAAATTCTAGAAGAGAAACAAAGAGTAAGTGAATGATACTGCTCGAACAGAGTGAGTGCAGCGATGTTATTGTGTTGTAAGATTATATGTACAGTGTCAGGGAGGACAGTACTGAAGGGGGAGGAGGGAGTGAACTGTATTTATCCTTTGTTTAATTCCACTTAATTCAGTATGTTTATAATGCATTTTGCTCTATGTTTTCATGAAACTGTTATTCTTACGTATTATAGCTTTGCTTGTGCTTTCCTGCAGCATAAAAATGGAAGCTGCTTCAACTGTAGAAGAAGCCAGACTGAGGAAACTTTGGAAACAGAGAAAGTGACTTCAAGCCCTAAAATGTATGGGAGTGCAAAGGTACGCAACTGTCAACTAAACGTATTACAAGAGACATGGTACTAATAAGTATGGTATTTTACATGCTAATCATTGTCACTGGTGCCTTCTCTAGATCTTTTTTCTATGTAACAGTTGTTTACGCTTGTCTGAAGTTAGTAATGGGCCTGATCTGGCACACTCGCACAAATACAGCTCCTCTCAGAGATCAGTTTGTGTAGACTGGGGACTTAAGACGCATGTTTTATTTGCAAACAGCTGGAACAGCTTAAGAAGTTACCGTACCACGCACTGTTGCCCCACGCAGGAGATTTCCATCCCTTGCTGGTGGAGGATGTCATGCAAACATTCCTGCTAATGCTAGTGCAATGCAGACTAGGAGAGCCCACCCGCCGATTGCCACAGCTCAGCTGGTGGGACAGCGTCTTCCAGGCATGGGGCAGTGACAGATGGTGGTCAGAAAGAATGTATGCGATCATCACAGTTAGCCCCTGCTGGAAATTCGCTCACGTGCAGTTCTAGACCGAAACACTGCCCATGCTGCCCTGTCAATGCTCTACTCCCTGCACAAAGATGAATTTCACCAATAACGTGTTTAGGATTGGCTATTTGCATTGCAAACTTCTCAGGGCAAGAAAACTGGCTTTTCGTCGTCTCAGAAGTGAGTACATGATGTATCCTTGAGCTTTACAAATGGATGTAGAATAAGCACTGGTGTTTGATGTAATTTCTTCCTAAATGTACTATTTTGTCTTATATTTAATTATGATTCTCACCCATCTGCTCTGCCTGTAGCAGCATGTACATGATGTAATGATGGTTGAATTTGATGAACCAGACTGGGCCTACATTTGTCTTTTTTATGTGTGATTTTTGAACCAAATGCCTTAGTATGATCTAAAATTTGCTCAAGCTTTAAATTCTTGTTCAGGCAGTGCTTCTAGGATGTCAGTGGCTAGGAGCAAGCTCAGATGAGCTTGGTGATTGTGTACAGTTCTCATGAGAGGCAGCTAGACTGCAGAAAGCTGCTTACAACATGCAAATATATGTGTTCTGCAATCCTGGACACTCCATCTGAGATGCAGTTTGAAGTTCTGTGAAGGAAGACCAAAACACAGAACATGTAACTCAGGGCAAGAAAGGATGAAAGTCCAAGCTTGCAAAGCACATAAAGGATGGAAACAATTTTTCTAACCCCAAATTTGGTTTCTGGATTTGTGAGGAAGGGTCTTTTTCAAGTCTTTTTTTGAGGATTGCTCTTTAAATCTTATGACATGAGCTTTTATTAAGGGAAGGGGAGGAAATTGTGAGTTTCATTTCCTAGGTGGTAACTGTATGATCTTGAGTTTATGGGTAGTAGTTTTAACGGCTGTCTCTGGGCCACTGGTACAGTATCTGCTGATAGTTTAGTAAGAGCTGGCTGGCAGCTCAGTGCTCAACTCTTCCTCCTCTATCCTGCTGCAGAATTAGAAATTCTGGGAGATCAGAAACTCCTGGAATTACCTTGTCAGGTAGGCAATGGCCGTTGTTGCCATCTGAACATTAAATGATCATTAATGGGAAGAAAAGAAAACTGCAAAAACGTAGCTGGAGAGTCCGATTGCTCCATGAAGAAATGGTTGCCTCACAAGACCCAGGAAAAGCACGTGCAGGTCTGTTAACAAACATACTTACACTCAGAGGGGTGTGTTTTGTACGCTGCCACTGCAGACCAATTCTATTAACAGGCTGGCCCAAACCGGGGTAAAAGGTGGATTGTGAGGACTCGACTTAGCTCAGGCATGGAAAGCAGGACTTTATTCATGAGGTATTTACTTTATTGCAACTAGCGGTTGCCAAGCCAGCTTCTTATGTTGATGTAAAGAGTATGACAATTTTCACATTGTAAACACCATACATTAATCAGAGCACCTCAATATTATGCAAACAAAATGTATGTACTTACAAATACATCCACTGTATTTGAAGCAAAATATGTCATGAAAATGAGAGGGGTTGTCGGGTTCATTTCGTCACTCAAAAATCTGGGACTCTACAGGCAACATTTCCCCTGAGGTCTGAGACACGTTTATCCCATAATTGCTGCATATTCTCCAGATTAAAATGAAACCTTAAAATGTAAATAAAAATGTACACTCCGTAAATCTGATTTGGCAGTGAAAATCTTTTTGTGACAACAGTAGGTCTTACTTTGTTAGATGATTACCTTGTAGAAAATCATCTGTAGGTTCTATTTCGGAGAAAATTGCCATGTGAAATTTTGGCCTTGTATTTTAATTTTGACAGACTACAGAGTTTTTGTGTAATTCTGTGTCAAAAGTAAGCAAATCTTAAAGTAACACTTTCTTAAGTACACCTAAAATAACCTGGAAAAAACCCCTCTTCAGTCCTGTTCCTTCAGTTGCTTGTAAATGGCTCCCACCTCCATGTTTTATACTATTTTAAATAGTACTTTGATAAAGAAATTATAGCTATGATAATTTTTAAAAAATCAACACTAAAGCTCTCCTGTAGACAGCAGGGTGCACAGAAATTGTGACTGTGAAGTTTTCCTACTGTACAAAGACACTTTTCTTAAAGCAAGATGTTTAGAGGAAATCTTGACTGATAGCTAGTTATATCTCATCAGCCAATATCAGATGTATTTTTTCATGACTTTTCTTTTGACATGTACATATTTCAGTGTCTCTTTTTTTCTTTCTCTTTTCCTTGTTCTACCCAGAGTTATTTCTGTGATGAGAGACATCACAATATGTCTTTGGAAGACGTCTTTGCAGCCCAGAATGTTTTTTAAAATTTTGTATCTAAAGCTGGAGAAATCTCTGTCACTTCATTTCTAAACTTCTGGTTTTCTGGTGGAGGAAGCTTTATGTGGCTGTGATACACTAGGATATATATTTAAAAAACCCCACAACACCAAAAAAAAAAAGAACCAAAAGCTGGGATAAAAAGGCATGTGGCTTGCAGAGAAAACTTCCCTGTGGCATCAAATAAAATTATTCGTTCTCTATAATAGACTCATTCTGTTCATACACGATGACTGCTGTGTAACAAACTGGTGGGAAAGACTTCTAACCTAAGCAGCCCACCTGAAATATTCTCTGATGTATTCCTTTAACCTCAAAAAGGTGTATAAAGGATAGAGCAATACCTTGGAATTGATAATAACATTGAAACCAAGACATATTCTTAAGTGTATGATATTTAATTTTTAAAAAGCTTACTTTTTAACAGGATAATTAAGAAATTTTGCCATAAACCAAAGAATCACCTAGAAGAAACAGGGATAGGTTTTAGGACAAGAGAGCATTTTAATTACTGGGGCTTTGCATGTTCTCTATGTAGTCATATAAAAGTGCATGGAAGTCTTCTGCAGTGCTGCATGTTTATCTTTCTGTAAGATTTTTTTTCTGCTATGTGGGCTGTAAGTACAGAATAGTTGCCTATACACTGGTGTGGGATATTGCTGGTATTTTTTTATTCCTTGTTTTTGTTTTTTTTTACTCTCTTGCCTGAGAAGGATTTTCCATACAGCTTGTTTACTTCATGATTTACGTCTAAATTGACAGAGTCCTTCAGAGGCATTCGTGTTAAATTTGAAACAAACATATTTAATGTTTGTGTTGTAATAAAACAGCTAAAGGAGCAGATTAAAAAGATATGCACAGAGGGGTCTGATTGATTGAAGGATTGATTTTACTACTTTTCCCATAGGTGGGTAGTGATGGCTGTAAATCTCTTGATAATCATTTCAGAAGCACCTTCATCAATAAACTCAAAAGGGACAGCTAGGTGTAAAAATTTGCCAGCCATCAGGTCAAACAAAAGGCAGCAAATGGGTAAAGAAGGAATTTAATTAAATAATCCCACCTTGGCTGGTTAGGGCATTAGTCATAATATTTTTTATCTCAAGGGTGGGGGAGTTTCCCCATCACTGCAGTTCTCTGGGATTTGAAGTAGATGGAGGCGGAGGCTCTTTCCTCTATTTTTTTTCCTGGTCTTCTTTTGGCTCAACCCGTATAGCTTACTATTCGGTTATGCGGCTAAAAGCTTGTGTTTGAGAGCAATGATCAATTATTAGTTGTCAGTAATAATGGAGAACGATTCAACTCTGATGCACACACACACACACAGAGCCCCCCTCCCCCCCCCCCTTTTTTTTTTCTGGGGAATTATCATCAGGAAATAAAACGACAAAAAAAAAAAAAGGAGTAGAGAGCATAGGGGGGTGGGGGGCTGACAGCGTGTCCACAAAAGTAGTCATACCTAAACCTACAGTCACAGGACCTGCAATGTCCATATTGAATGGCATGATCCAGGCTATTGATAATAAAACAATTCCAGAGAGCTGGTGCTCGCAGCCCCATGGTAGCTGCGCCCCAGGACTGTCTCAAAAGTTTATTATATATCGGAGCACAAAGCCAAGTTCCCAGCTGACTGCAGCATCTGGAAGCCCCTAATTACACACACTTCCAAAATATATTTAACCTGCGTTAGCTGAAAAACGGCTTGCTTGAGGTCAGCTCTAGCGACGTTTGAAACTCTTGAGCAGTGTAGCTTTTTTGGTTAAAAAAGGGACAAAAGCAGAACAGAGAAGAGAAAGAGAGGGGGAAATAAAAGCCAACAACTGCCCTGCTGCCTGAAAAGAGGGTATTTTTGCCCTGTGAAGACGGGACTGGTTCGATCATCCAGAGAAAGCGTTTTCTTGGCAGTGCGGCGGCTCCCGAGCAGGTTGGGTTGCCCCGCCGGTGCCTCCGCCGGCAGCGCTGCCCGCGCACCGCCCGCGGCTCCGCGGGTTCCGCCTGGAAATGTGAAATCGATGGGATCTTCCCCCCAGATCGCTCTTAGGGGTGCACTATAACTATGTGGGGCTTGTGCAACTTTTAACCCCTGCGAGTTAAGGGTGTCGTGTCTGATGGCAAACCTTAATAGCAATAATCCAGTCTAGTGTGTTGCATCTCATTGAAATCGTCTCTCCGCAGAATGAACTGCAAATTATCCCTTGTTTACCATCTCCCTTCAGTGCTCATCTCAATGAACTGGAGATCGATCCCCACCACGGGTGTCTTCCAGCCAGGCTGATTTGCATTGAAGCACATTAGAAAGCCTCCCACCTCCATTAAAAAAGAATAATCCGGGGGGGGGGGGGGGAATCTCCAAGGTGTGGCAGGGAGGGAAAAATATCTGTCACTGTCATGTGGAGCTTCGAGAGGGAAAACCCAAGATCAGAGTATTTACGCTTGTGAACTCTCACAACTTCTGTTGGAGACAATGACATTTAATTGATATATTGCTATCAACAACAATAAAGACCGATTTTTCTCTAGCCTGGCAATGCTGCTCTGCCCCCACCCTTTCCCCACCCCTCCCGGCCCCCAGCGAAGGAGAGGAAAACAAACAATAAATAATCAAGCGGTCCTAGATGAAATACCAGGCGCCGCGTTATACACTAGCGAGGGAGAAGAGAAACGAAAAAAAAAGTTATAAAACTTAATTTCTCCAGATTAATTTCTTTTTCTTTAAACCGCTGTTTTTCTTCTTGTTGTTGCTATTTAATTACCAGTCCACGGCCGCCTTTTTCCAGCCACGAAGCAAAGGTACTGCGCATCTGGGGAAATTTGTCTTAAGCTTAATCGACAAATGTATAATGAAATTGTAAACGCGAATAATTTTGGGAGAGCGGCTAGATTAGAAACCGTGGGAAGCTAATGGAGTGATTGATACAGTTAGAAATACAGACACAGATGTGTAAATAGATCTGCGTGGGTATTTTGCGGGCAACTACGTGTGGCTAGCTATAAGTAAAGCGTGCATTTCTGTATGTTCAGGTTCGGTTTCTTTCCCGCTGTCTCAGGGTAAGGCGGGTGACAGCCTGCGCTGAGTGTATCCATCTCTGCCGAAACATCTCTTTAAATATTCAGTGAAAAATAATGTCGTGTGAAGTACCACCTATAGCAACATTATTATCTTCATTCTTCAACATCATCCCCGCTGATAGCTTCGTTTGTCTTTTTTCTCAAAATCTACTGTACCAAATGCTGCGGGGAGGGAGGGGGCTCGCCCTGTGCAGAAATGAAAAGGAGCGTCAGTGACCACTTCGCGAAGCTGGCTAAATACTGGAGTGGCACCTGGGAGGCTTTTTCGGTTCGTATGCGCGCGTTTATTTGGGGTTTGCGTCTGTTGTTTTTTTTTTTTTTTTTTTTTTCCACCCTTCTTGCTAAACGTTTTACTGTCTCTTTCGTTTAATAATGAGAAGAAAACGCGAGGGAGCCGGTTTCTCAAATAGGAAGATTTCTCCCTCTCTCCCTTCCCCTCTAGCTCGCTCTCTAGGTTTTACCGGCTCATTTGAAATTGAAATGAGTTGTATCTGATCAGCCTCTTGCTTTTACAGAGAGTTTGTTAATATTAATACGGGAAAAAGGAGTAGCTTCTTTAGAAGAGTAAATAATCCAGCGGGGCGAGTGGGAGGAGAGAGCACTAGATGGGTCAGGCTGGAGGAGAAGAAATCGCCTGCGCTCCCGCTTCTCCCAGCTCAATGTATTTTGCAGAGTAACTTTTCCCGCACGGAGCAGCCCCACGCGGAGGGGCGCGGAGGGCAGAGCACGGGGGGAGCACACGGCGCTCGTGGAGAGACGAGACGTTAACGCAGCGCTGTCGACAGGAACTGTACTTTTGCAACTGTACTTTTTATTTCAAGACCGTGAAATCTGCTTGTAAGAGGTTCCCCCTCTGGCAGTAACACTCGCGCGTAAAAGTTTTGATGCGGGATGCATTTTACACGGCAGGAGCGCAGCGCCTGTACGCTATAAATATTCAGGTCGGGGCACGAACCGCGACCCAGGGGAGCGCAGGGGAACCCCGGCAGCCGAAGTCGGCGGAGCTCGGCCAGCCCCGCTCCGCCTGCGCGCGCGCCCGTCCCGCGGGCTCCCGCGCCGGGCACCCGCGGGCTGCGCCGCAACCCCCGCCGAGGCGGGCGCGCATCGCGCCCCAGAGGGGAACAAAAGTCAGGCGAGATCCCACGGGGGCGCGGAGGCTCCCAGGGGGCGGGGGGAGGCGGAGGGGGAGCGGGGCCGCAGAGAGGGGCGCCCGGCCCGGCCCCGGCGCAACGGCCCTTGCCGGGCAGATTGACCGGGGGCGCAGCCAACCGGTGCGGCGGGCGGGGGCGGGGCGGGCACGGGGCCCGCCCGCCGCTCCCAGCGGAGCCCTAATTGTCCTGGGAATGTGTGAGGTAAAAAACAAACCCTTCCTATTTTCAGCACCCCTCGGGCCCGTGATATATGGAAAGAGAAGGCGAAGGGGGGGGGGAGGTAAGCGGGTGAGAGCTGGCGGAGGGCAAAAATGGATCTTTATTTGGGAATGCGGGGAAAAGAAGAAGAAAAACCCAACAAGAAAAAAGGAAAAGCACTCGAAACTTTTTTTTTTTTTTTGATGGAGCCAGCGGCACTGCGGGCGGGAGCGGGGCTGTCCCCGCGCAGGCACTTGCCGGGGTGCGGGATCGCTTCCCCCGCGCTCACTGCTTCCCCCCCCCCCAGCCGTGCACCCTCCCCTCCATCCATTATCGCTTACCCTGCCCTCCCTCTGTGGGTCGGGACTTCGGAAGAGGCGGCGGAGGGAGAGCTTTAAAAAATAAAAAATAAAAAAAATAGAGAAAAAAATACCAAAAAAAGACAAGTAGAAAAAAAAAAGAAAAAGTGAAATTACAGCTCGCAAAAGTGTGTGGGGGGGGGCGGCGCAGGGAGCTTGTCGGGGCTGGAGGAAGGGGCGAGGGGAGACATTCCTATAGTAACCGGGATGGCGCGGTGCAGCCCCGGCTGGTTGCTAAGAGGGTTAAACTGTATCCAAACAGCTTTGGGGAAATCCAGCCCCTTCTCCTGCCACATGGATCGACTCATTGGGTGGGAGCGGCGGAGAGACAAGGGTCTCCAGCAAATCAGCGCCTAATTGATTAAGGCGAGCTGGTTTGAATAGAGCTGGCCATGTGCCAATCGCCTTTCAAAGAGCCCCTCTATGATTAATCGCAATGCATTATTGATAATCATAATTATAGCAGGACACATGCGCGGTGCGCGGAGGATTGGGGAGGCTGGGGGGGGAGGCTCGATTTCCGTAATTTTGAGAAGATTTTTTTTTAGTAATTTTTTATTCTGCCCCAGCTGATGTTTGAGCCAGCATGTCGCGGAGGAAGCAGGCGAAGCCTCAGCATTTCCAATCCGACCCTGATCTGGCCTTGTTATCCCAGCGAAATGGTGAGTTCTTCTCCTGTTCCCTCGCACACATTTTAACACAAACACACACAAAATAGATCAACTTACCTTGCGGGGAGACGGGACCGCGCCGGGCGGCGGAGCGGGACAGCCGGATCTCCCTGAGTTACGGAGGGGGGGTGTGTTCCTTCTGGGGTTTTGGTCCAAGTTCTTGGCTTTTATTTTATTTTTTTTTAACTCAGCGTTTTGATTTCGCCTGTTTCTTAACGAAACTCCCAACTCTTTCTGGGTTTTGATGTTTTCTCTCCGCCCTCCCCCCGCGGGGCGGTCTGGCATCCTGAGCCCGCGGGAGAGGGATCTGCGCCCCCCGCGCCTTTCTCCGCGCCCCGCGGAGCGGCAGAACAAAGTGGCGCTGCCGCGGTGCGGCTGAGCCCGGAGCCCCGCGGGACGGTGCCCCGTCCGGCCACACACGCTGCCCACGCCAACTCCCCGAAAGGGGCGGAAAACCCCCCCCGGGCACCCATTTTTACACACACCATCCCCCCCTCCCGCAACGCCCCCGCGAACCCCAGCGCTCCCGCACCCCTCGCTCCACGCAGTCCCGCCAGGCTGGCCCGTAGCCCCGGCCTCCGGCTGCACCAAACGCTTCCTGGAGGCGGAAAAGTTGCCGCCGCCGGGACGCGGGGGGGATCGCCCTGTCCCGGGAGCTGCAGCCACCGCCAGGCAGGGGTTCCGCGGCCGCCGGCTCGGGACCTGCGGGCAGCGCGAGGGTTGTTTTCTCTCCCTAAGGTTGTTTTTTATTATTCCCCCCCCGCTCCTCTCCAAGTCGGAATAAGCGCTGGCTTTGTGTCCGCCAGGATTTGGAGAGGGAGCGTGTGAAATATTTTTTTTTTTTTTTTTCTTCCCCCCTCCCCCTTTTAATTTCCTTTCCTCCCCCCGAAGGAGAAAGGGGATTTCGGAGGAGCTCGGCGCAGCCCGGCGGGAGGGGACGCGCCCCTGCCCGTACCTGTACCGGCACGACAAGTGGTCGGCGAGAGCTGCGGCCGGGAAGGCGGGGGTGCCTGGCCTGGGGGCAGCGACCCCCCGTGCAGCCATGAGGGGGGCGAGCGCCGCGGGGCTGCGCGGGGACCCGCGGGCAGGCGCGGAGGGCGCCGCGGGGCACAAGCGCTTCGGGCGGGCAGGTAAGGGAGCTCCGGGGCGCGGCGGTGCCCCCTCGGCCGGTCGGAAGCACCCTGGGCTTCCGCCGGCAGCTTCCCGAGGAAAGCGCTGGCGTGGGCAGCTCCGCTCCCGCGGAGCCCGCTGCCCCGGGCTGGCCGAGCTGTCCCCGGGAGCGGCGGTGCCGAGTGAGGTGCCCGCGCCTCTCGCTGCGCGGGGGTGAAACGCGGGGAGAGGGTCCCGGCTCCGCACGGTAAATCAGGTTGGAAAGTTTGCGGGATGTTGCCCTGCCTCTGTGAGCACTTACCCGGCTTCTGAAGTCCCTGGGACGCTCTTCTCGTCAGCCTGCAAATATCTAAGCGCTCGCTTCGCGCAGCTCTGCCGAAACGTTTCTTAAAAGTCATTTGGTTCCTGGGAGGCGGCTTCTGTTTTTTAGCTGAGTTTTGTGCGCTTGGAGTGCCCTCGAGTTTTGCCGTTTGCTTAGCTTAATCCCCTTTCTCATCTCAGTAAGCGTATTTATTTTTCCTCCGATATTGTTTCTACTTCTTGAAGTTTGGAGCAGGACATGGGGAAAACGTTAGGGTTTTATCTGTCTTTCATCGGCCTCCTATGAAAGTATTTGGAACTTCTTAAAGTAAGCAGAGAAGGGGAAAGCTGAAATGGAAATTATCTTGCTGGGAAAGCAGGGAGGGATTTTTCACATCTTCACTTGGTATGATGGCATCTTTTGACGTTTGCTGTCTTTTTTCTGGCTTTAGTAGATGGAACAGATTAAACCACCTCCAGGTGTCTTTTTGCAAAGTAGCCGTTTTCTTCTCTTTTTAGCCTTTTGATGTGATTTTGCACATCATTTTCAAATGAAAGAAAGTGGGAGTGTGAGAAAGGAATGTTAACTGAGCAGCTTTCCTGCCTGTTGCTAAAGGATGTACTTGGAGTAAGTTGTATTCTGCCTGAAATGATTGCATGGAAGTGAAGCTTTGTTTAGTTTGTGTGGCTATCGTAAGTTAAATAAGGAAATAACGAAGTTTATTATTTTTAAAAAATACGGACCGGTTTCCTAGGAAAAGCAGTGTGCTTTATTCTAAAATGTGTAGAAGCTTCTCCCCAGTCCTTCTGCTGTAATGGTTTTAAGGTTATGGCTGGTTTACATGGTTAGACGATAAGTTTTGAGTAAGTTGCCTAGAGGGTGTGTTTTGCAATGGTGTTTCAGGATTCAGAACGCTGTAATAATATTAGCATAGAGCTACCCTCCGCCTTTCCGGGGTCCCCAGCCCTGGCACCAGCTTCGAACTCGAGCAAGACAGGGTGGGTGAGCTGTGGTGAGCACGAGTTTGCATTGTATGCCTTGAAATTGCAAAACAAAACCTCGAAATTCCTAGCGCTTCTTTCTTCTCCTTTCATACTATGAATTCAGGTTTGCTAATTCATCCACAGTTTGCGCAGGGTTCAGGCAAATTTAGCGTTGCTAGTCCTTGCAGACACTTGCAGTAAGGTACTGCTGGGCAGTATTTTCAGCGAATGAATAGAGTGGTCCCTTGAAAATTTCTTGCATCTGATATGAATTCTGGTTTGTTAAACTTTCTGCTATGGTTTCATATCTAAAGATCGATAGGAAAAAAAAGTTCACCAGACTGCAACAGCATTTGTCTATTTTATTTTTTTTTTACTGCTTTCTATTTTAAAGTTCAAAGCTCACGTAGTTCCCTCTTACAAGGGAGACTTTCTACTTAAAATGTAGTTTTGATGCAATCAATGGGTAAGTGAGTTTAACCTTTGTAAAATCCCGTGCATGTGCACATTTGATAAAGTTCGTATTGGATTAACCAGAACAGCTCTCAGATTGATAGCAGAAATTACTTGCAGCGTAAATTATATTCAACAAGTAACTAATTACTAGTAGGAAGTGGGCAGGAGATTGTGGGATTATTTCCTTTTGTTAATAACTCCAGCCGCTTTCATGACATTTTAGAATTTTTTTAGCGGGTTGGAATTGCATTCCCAATTGTAAAAGAATATTCTTAGAGCGTAGTTTTCCGAGGCAAAACTTACAACAGAAAATAAGCCAGCTAGACTTCGAGGGAGAGAAAATATTTGCTTCCTTTCCATATAAAGGCTTGTCAGAACCAGTGCCTTTTCATGTCAATAATGGATTTTGGTAAATTCCTGCTGCAGCATTATGACCGTCCACATAATTGTTACTGGGCCCATGAAATGCAAGAAATTACGATTGCTTTCTGCAGTCAGATCTGAAGGACAGGGTGCTTAAGAGAAATAATTGCTTAGTTAGGCTGCTTTTAGTTTGTTACATAATTAGGCCTTTTTGTGCGATAACTGCAGTCTGTCGGTTAAGAACACAGACACTTGTATTTTTTCCAAAGGTGAGCCCAAAGTGTAGAGGGCCTTGTGAAATATCACTTAGGCAGATGAAATTCAGAAATAATTACTGACACCCATATGGTGGAAGTTCTCTAAACCTGGTGTTAGTTCAGACCTGTTTTGTGTGTGTTTTCCCGACATAACCCACATCTTTGTCTCGCTGCAAAATATTTATGTTTTAGTTTGTACCTTATTTATCTTTTTGATGCTAAGT
This sequence comes from Neomorphus geoffroyi, assembly GCA_033558235.1. Taxonomy (NCBI): domain Eukaryota; kingdom Metazoa; phylum Chordata; class Aves; order Cuculiformes; family Neomorphidae; genus Neomorphus; species Neomorphus geoffroyi. Next base: position 10,316,848 of record JAUMJM010000001.1, read on the forward strand.
AGCATCTGGCTCCCTGAGGACAAGCCCTCCTGTATATTTAGCTGTACCAGTGCTTATTGCATAACTGTCTTTTAACGATATTCATGCTTTAATTGTGGAAACATGAATCTTCATTGAAGTGACCTGAGGTGCCTCTCAGAAAACACAATTATGTTTTTTGAAGCTGTTTGTGAAAAGCAAAACGGGCATTTTCTGCCAATGCCTCTCAAGGAAGCTTTGCTGTGTGTATTTTTGATACTTGAAGGTGCATCGCACCTATATGCTTCGCAGTCCTGAAAAAATGAAAGTTGCAATGCGCAAGCGAAATTGTTGCTTCTTGTCTGTGTGGCTGGTGCTAGAAAAAAAAAAACCCTTAAGTGTTCAGCTGTTTTAACCTTTGCTAGCCTCCTTCCATCCAAAGGTGACAGGGTTCAGATCACAATATGTACTTCAATATCTTGCCAGTGACCCCCGAATTGAGTCTTACTGGTTGCTTAGCAGGAAGTTAGTAGTTTATTTTAGCTTCACCTTATCAGCTTTGCTTCTTTTGCTAACCCTATTCCCCTGTCACCCCACAGATGCCAGACCCCCGAAGAGGAGATTGACAGGTAGTTCCCATAGCTCCGTTTTACCCTCCAAACAACAGGGATTTAGTTTCTTGTCCCTTTGCCAAT